>OX387644.1:19816521-21066521 GCA_947568875.1 Fissipunctia ypsillon
ATAAAGACCTATTGCCTCCGAATACATGAGAATGTTTGGAGACAAAATAGGTCATCTTGTATGTACATATGTTTTTAAAGTTCACTTTTTGCGCAGTCCGGTTTTTTGATTATTTATTCATCATAAGTAAAACAATAAATTGAAGTTGGATTTAAATTCCAATTAAATATGTACTATAACAATTATTGCTCTAAATCAAACGGATCTAAGTGGGTTAGTCTAACTATAAAGAGAGCGTACGCGGCAACTCTACGCACAGTTACACACGCTTCTTTGCGAGTGAAATTTGCAAAAAAATACCTAAACTCGACTTCCCGCGCTAGACGTAAACGCTCATAATTCAATAATAATTTAATAAAATGACTAAAAATACCGTGACGGTGACACGATTAACGGGGACAACGGGAATACATCAACTTTTTAATCAATTGAGTGAGGAATGGAAGGATTAAATAAAACCATTATGTTAAACTTAAATATAACTTTATTTTAATATGGTTTATTACATGGAAGATATAAACTGGGTCCAAACTAAAAAGGTCTCACGATTAATCATAAAACAAAGTAGAATGACAATGAATCAGATTCCATCCTCAATGATTAAAAACAAAAATTAACACCAACTGAATTATTACTTATAAATAGCAACTTATTTTTTTAATAATTAGGTTTACTTCATTAACAGACAATATTGTAAATGCTATTATTTTTCATCCTTTATGCTGATGAGAGCCTTTTATTTGAGACTTGCACCTATCTTTTTTTGGATTGAAATTAGCCATCAGACCAAAACTGGTGATTATTTATTTCCGATGTCATATTATTATCTTCCGATTACATGATTGGAAATGTTAATAAGAATTTTACTTAATTCTCTTTAGATCACACAAAATTTTGTTACAATAGAAGTTTGAATGACACAATACAGAAACATCTTCATATATAAAGCGCCCATAATTTGTTGAACTCCTAAAATACTATAGGTGCGTGCTAACGCTTATTCTAAATCGCCATCGTTTGTGATAGTCAACAGAAACTTAACCTAATACAGTGATTTATCTAGTCCAAGGTCACTAAGAATAATGAAATTATTAGTAGATTTAATCTACGCATTGAATGAACTCGGTTATCAGATGGATATTTTAAATTATTTTATGGATATAACATTTCTTATAATAACTCAGAAAAGGGTGGGGTGAAAAACAACTGTATTTCTATACTTACCCACTATGGATTGCAATCCCCCAAAGGTGTCTTTTTTATGGACTTATTTTACGCTGGCCCTTCACTTTTTCAAAATATTCGCGTTATAAGTGTAATACAAAGTATACCCTATTAGCGTTGAAATAAAAGTTCTCTTGTATTGACGAGACAACGCGAATATTAGCGCAAATACACCGAGTGTAGTGCCAGCATATTTGCGACTTTCAACTCATTTAATATTTTGAGGATTGGTTTAAATAATAAAGTAAAGGGGAAAGTTGTTGTGCGTTGTATTCATGTTTAACTTTGAAGGATTGCAATCGTCTCACCAATAAGTGAACGAATTTTTTTTGTACTTTGTTCACTGTCTATATATTATATTATAAAAGCCATTTGCGGCAGTGCTTTATACTTATATAATTTGACCAGAGACAAAACAAAATAAGACAAACTGTCGCAGAAAATACGAACATAAAAGGCTTTCAAAGTTTAAGTAGTATCTAAGAGGCATATAGCTAGAGGACCATAGAACCTAACTACACAAAACATTACACCCCGTGTGTTAGACAGCATACTCCATTTGGATATCCAGTCTTAAACTAGTTGCCTTACTTTTTTTGTCATAATTATTTCCTCTTCATAATGCTACATGCCTGTTAGACAGTACTAACTGTCACTTCACAACTTCACCGAATTTATTCATACTATATGTATAACTAATATTCTTTAACAAAAAAAGTTTTGTTTGTTCACTAATACAAAATTTAATTTATAAACGTAATTTAATTCTTGTCTAAATGTTGCTTCATTGTATTTGTTCCGGTGTAGAAATGAAGACAGTCATAAGTGAACTGTGTACGTAATGCTGAGGATGCCCATAGGGCAGAGTCCATAGCTCCGGGTGAAGCGTGAGGCACCGTGTGGCGATGCGGCGGGCCACTCAACTCCGCCGACACTTACATTATGCGACAGTTCTCTTCTCCCTCACGAAGTTCACCGAGCTGGAATACCAATACAACATTATGATAATTTATGAAACTTAATTCAGTTTATAGACAGTTTCACACTTGAAAAACATTCTTTTGACGCAATCTATATGTGAAACGTACCTGTTCACGACGAGGATACTTATGTGCGAGCTCGCGGTGTCTCTGGGCGCTGGTGCTTATTTGTCGCCGCTGTCTTTCCGACACCGCTACCTCCTGCGTGATACGATTTAACATTTTAGAAAAGCAACATCTTTATTAGTAAATCATCTATTTATTGTTCTTCTATTACTCAGGAAATTTGGCTAGAGTACAATGGTGGAGTAGAATTACCTCCTGGTCGGTGTTGAGCAAGGCAGTGGTGAAGGAGTCGGCGATGAACCACTTCTGCCCCTTCATGACAATATCGTGTGGCGGGTCGTGGTCCACGCCGGCGTCTGCCGACCACACAGTGGCGATGGTGCCCGGCTCCAGCTTCACAGTGCGGTGGAACTTGAACACCGTCTCCTGATCGCCTGCCTTGCGGAGGATCTGGTAGCCACCGAGGCTCAGTTCCTATGTAACATAACATTAATTAAGTTATCAGGTACATGATGCAACATTTTATGTTTCTAGATCCAGTGATTTATGGTGTGCATTGTCTGTCAGTGAAATAATTAAAATCTTTTATTAAGTATATTTTTGAAACGCCTGTGAACAAAGAACCTTCAAATTGAAAAAAAAAAACACTTAATCATTCAATTCACCTTCTTGCCCTTGTTCCTGATCTTGACGAAGCTGCCTTCGGGGCAGACCTCGGAGACCTCGAGGTCTCCTTTAGCGCTGGAGGTGACGCTGAAGTCATTGAGGCTGCGCTCCTCGGTCTCGTCCAGCAGCGTGCGCTTGCGGGCGGCGCGCAGCGGCGTGGCGCGGCGCGATGGCGTGCCGCGCGTGCCGGAGGCGCTCATCGACACGCCGCTGGCGGAGGCGCGGGATTCGCGCCCGGGAGACTGGGTGGTCAGGTTCAGCCTGTGTGGTAAGTGCTAGTGTTAAGAGATCGCGGAGTTTTTAGTTGTAATAAACGTGATGATATATAGAAACGTATCTAATGAGACATTTGGAAATATGGAGTTCAGAAAATGAGTATACTTTGGAGAATATTATTTACTTTATTTTAATTTCTACACGGATATTACCTTATTAACGTTCTACTTTAAGTTACGTGTAACGGGAGTAAAGACGCTTAACGAAGCCGAGAGCCGCTTGTACTCCCTGTCATTGTAATCTCGTTTTTGTACTGGACCAAACCTGGGAATCTTCTGGTTACGAAGATATTGAAGGTCAAAATTACAACTTTTTGCATGCACCCAAAAGAACAATGTTTTGTGTGCGTTACATTGCGCGCTAACGTAAACACCGATTTTTCACACCAAAAATGGATTTTTTTTGCCCAGCTATAATTTTTGCTTAGTGTTATTTAGTTTGATGTACAGAATGCAGACTAAGTGGTAGGTCTTTTTACATCCTGTATCTGAACCTAACAAACATACAATTTCTAAAGTATTACCTGTCCTCCTCTCCTTCAAGCAGCGCGCGGTAGGTGGCGATCTCGTAGTCGAGCGAGATCTTGATGTCCATGAGCGTGGCGTACTCGCGCAGCTGCGCCGCCATCTCATCGCGTAGCCTCGCCAGCTCCTGCTCCAGCGACGCCAGGTCCTCGGCGTGACGTGCGCGCTCCGTCTCCAGCTGACGCTCCAGCTCGCGGCAGCGGTTCTGTACAATTAGATACCATAATATCATCGCGCCTGTAATCCCCGAAAGGTTAGGCAGAGGTGTACCTATAGTACACCCACATTTCGCCAGTTATGTTTAATTCCCATGTAATAGGGGGCGAGTCTATTGCCATCAGCCAGGCACAAATTCGGACTCCGGGCTCCAGCTCAGAAATCCCTGATGGAAAAACCAAATTATACTTTGCCCGACCTGGTAATCTAACCCAGGACCTCATGTTCAGCAGTAGCGCTTGCAACCACTAGACGAACGAGGCAATCACCATTAGTATATTGTTTTTTTTTTTATCTTATGCCTTACTAGCGACCCGCCCCTGCTTCGCACGATTTATACGACTTGACAAAGCATCGATATGCGAAACTGAGTTTGTTTATTTGTTACGCTTTCACGCTAAAACGACTGAACAGATTTGGATGAAATTTGGCACATGGGTAGACCATGACCTGGGTTAGGATATAGGATACTTTTTATCCCGACATTCTAACGGGATCAAGACGTATGCGGGAGAAACCGCGGGGCGCAGCTAGTATTAATATAATTATAACTTCTCTAATTGGTGATGAAAACCGCATCAAAATCTATTTCGTAGTTTCGAAGAACAATGCGCGCACACTGACAGATACGAAAAGCGACTTTAAATTATAATGTGTATAAATAGATATAGAAGCCACATTTTCCTAAGCAGAGATACTTCTGAGAGAAACGCCGCAGAAGTTTTTAGTCGTAAGTTTTTATTCAATTCAAATAAAACGTAGATACGGCAATCTTTAGCACTTACGCTTAGCGCCGCGTTCTTGTTCTCCAGATCGTTGAGCGTGGCGTTGAGGCTGTCGATGCGCGTGCGCATGGTGCGCAGCTCCTCCACGGCAACGGTGGCAGCCGTGTTGTTGCGGGTCGCCGCGTTATGCAGATTCTTCATCTATACAAATTATTAAACAGTCTCACATTATAGAGGAAAGGCAAGTATGTGACATCGTGACGCAACACAAGAATGAGTTTAACATATTTAAAAAGAAAAAAAAAATCGACAATCCATGGAGAAAAATTTTCCGCAAAGTTATTATAAACACCTACATACATAAAATCACGCCTTTTTCCCATGGGGTAGGCAGAAACTACAGAGGGCCACCTGCTACGATCCTTACATACTCACTTAAATTCACGAAAAAAACTTAATCATTCTAAAGCTGGTATATTTACCTTATTTTCATAGAGAGCTTCAATTTCGTCGCGGTTGGCCTTGATGTTGGCCTCCTGTTGTTCGCGCAGCTCTTGCAGACTTTGTTGAAGCTTAGCTTCATACTGCTGGGCCAGACGGCCATCTATAACAACACGTTAGTTTTAAAATTATGCTTATAAAGGGTTCGAAAAATAAGTAAGAAAGAAAATAATTATTTTAAATGATTGATTGCAAATGACTCAATTCAATGTGAGACATATGCACAAAGCTAAAACCGAGTAACTGCATATTTCTCTTATTGTAGGAGGAAGATTGCCTTGGTATTTGATTGTCTTTTTATTATTTAAACTCAATGCAAAAAAAGGTCAACAGGTGGAATATCAAAGGTAAGTAATTGTACTAATCAACCATAGTTGATGCCCAAGAACCGGTGGTTGTTTAAAGACGCAGACTCACCAATTTCGGTGATTTCAACCTGGCGCCTGGTGCGCGTCTCCTGCAACTCCTGCTGGAACACCTGGTCCTTGAAGGACAGCTCCTCGCGCAGGCTCTGTACGGTGTTCTCCATGTCGATGCGGCACAGCATCTCCTCTTCCAAGGTCTTGCGCGTATCCGCGTATATCTTGCGCAATTTCTCCAGTTCTTTGCCCAGCTCCTGTAAATAAAATGGCCATTAGACATCATAGTTTCTAGGAAACAGAATATAAATAGCCTTGTGTAATGTATAAGTTGTTGCTGTATAAGGAAATAGCAACATTAGTCAGGGATCATTTAAGCAACGAGGAAAATAGCAATAGTCTGACCTAGTGTCTATATTTATTCATTTATATTCCATGAACTATCCATAGTGTTTGTGTCGATAAGCATCATTTGGGATTCATTCGTATTTGCTAACACACGCGGGATTGTGTCCACTACGGCACCCGCATAACGCATTGTACTTTTATTACATGACAAATTAATAATGCCTGCACATGCAGTGTGCTGTTGGGGTGAATGCACGAGCGCGATTCTAAAACTGTGGTCAAAAATATACAAACCCTGGCTTCATCTTGAGCTTTCTTCTTATCAGCGAGAGCTGTGTTGTACTTGTTACTTTCCTCAGTGTAGCGCGTCTCGTAGTGACGCGCCAAGTTCTCTGCTTGCTGACAATCTTTAGTCTTTTTGTCCAAGCTGAAAAGAAAGGATGTTTCGTTTATTCATTCGTGTGGTATGATGATATAATTTTTTTATTAAGAAGATGAAGGTCTTTATGAAATATCATACAATAAAATCGTGTGTGTAATTTGTCAATGCCTTATGTATGTATGTAAATAAGCAAACATTCCATTGACATAATTAGAGGGACAAGTTATTGAAAACACGAAACCGTGACATCCAAACGAGGTAATCCTCAGAAATAAAGCTGCGTATCTATGCGCGTTGTTGCGCAACCGCACACGGAATGTTTTTGTAAACACGCCGCTATCCGGTGCCCGCGTGTTCTTGTCGCTGCCGTGAATAACCCATTTTATAATGTACTAGCTGTTGCCCGCAGCTTCGTCCGCGTGGATCTCAATACTGGTTTTTGTCAATAATTTCATGGGTTTTTTTTTGCGTGGACTCCTAATTCTTTTCTAAAATAAAAATACCCTAAGTTACTCCTTATAACATCAGCTATCTGCCAGTGAAAGTCCCGTCAAAATCGGTCCAGCCGTTTCGGAGATTAGCCGGAACAAACAGACAGACAAAAATCTTAAAAATTCTTTTTTTGTTATAAGTACCGTATATACTTTCATTGTTATTTTGACATTACAAACAGACACTTCAATTTTATTTATTTGTATATATATGTCGCGTCGGTTAATTGATTCTTGTGTTTCTCGCCCATCATGATAAACGTCTTTGACGTCGCGGGAACATGACAAACCTTGGGCAATTTAAAAATTAAGCAAATAATGACTCATAAAATGCGATAATTTACTGTCTCAAACCAATTGTTAAAGTGGAACGGAAATGCACGACAGATAAATTTAACATAAGAAATACGGCCTATTTTTTTTTGTGTATTATTGATACAACTTCGAATTGCTTACGGCAGATTTTTTATTTAGAGATGACCAGAATATGACACACAGACATGATGTCATTTTCGTCATTCGGGGTACAAATACCTACCACTGATATTTACAGAAGACCGAGGTCAATAACTAAAATAACGATTACGCGCTTATTGCCCGCCCGAGCCCTGCCGAAGTTATAATGATCAAACGAATAAATTAAGCCATGGTAACGTTTGTTTTCTCGTTGGTTTACATTTTTCATACTTAGGGGTTTGTATGACTGTATCAATATTCCGTTAATGATGGTACGTAGTAATTCACTGGTGTAATAATTACACAAGTCGAATTAGTCGGATGTCTACGTGAGCCGTTATGTCGCCGGCGCCTAAACATTAGGATCTATTTTGGTATACACCCAAATATCTATAAATATATTTTTAAGTGACCTAGTTTTTGAACGCATTAGGAGACATTCTGAAAAATAATCTCAAGAAGTTTAATTTAAATCTTTAATAATGTTGATTACACACGTGTCTAAAGTATAATTCCCGATGCGGGAGGCCTATGAAAATAGAGCAATTTTTAATTCAAGCAAAACTTGAAGTAGTAAACAGTGTGAGTAACAGTAATATCGATGGACATATTTTCAAGAAGTCGTCAGCGATATTATTAAGTCCAGTTTCGATTCAAAGAAGGCTGTCTTGATGTCATAGCTCTGCGTTTATGTATGACGGTTACGTCATTGGCAAAGCTTTGAACAAATGATTAGGCAGGAAACGCCAACTTTTAGGCTTAAAATATTAAGTAAGCATCAACAATGTATTCGATAATGATATCTTTATTAAATATTGTCTGTTAAATGTGGTTGTATTATTCGTCGTATTTTATTTATTTATTTATTTAAACTTTTCACACTTAAAAAAGTACAAAGGCGGACTTAATGCCTTAGGCATTCTCTACCAGTCAACCAAGGGTGGTGAAGAGATTAGATGGCAGGTGCTCTGTTAGAAATGTTATTTTACTTGATTACATCGTCGTAAAAGCGCGTTAAGCTCACGCTGCGTGGGCAGCACGTCGCCAAGCGTGTCGCGTCGTAATGCGTGTGGCTGACGTAACTTGCCAGGGTCAACAGCCGTAGCCTCGGTATGCCTAGGCGGAAACTTGATCGAACTCTAAATAACTTCTAAATTGTAGAAAAATAATACAGCAACATATGCGCGCACAGGTGCTGTCATGTACCATGTTTTGCTGTTATATCTTTCGTAGAATGTTTGGTGTGGGATCACCTAAAATCTCTAATAATCTTTTGTTACAACTAAAAAAAAATTTGCTTTTTATAGTACCTATACTTTGTTCCTATGTCTATAAAATAGCAGCCTCCTTTTTTGATGTTGGTTAAAAATAACTTACAATAGTATGTTGTATTGTTATGTAGATAATTTCCATTTAGTGTTCTATTATCTTTATAACATGGAATTAAATGATTTTATACTATTTAACCGATAAGATAAAATACTGTTATAAGACGACAATTTGACGATTTTGCAAGTGAAATGTTTGTTTTTACATTGAGGAGAGCTCCCTGACCCAGTTGCAAAAATTGCGTGTGCCAAGGTCGCGGGATCGTACCCTCGCTGATCCTATAATGATATTTCATGCTCTGTAAAATACGATGGTACCTATGCAGATTCTTATTATTATCTTATCACCATTAAATCCTAATATTATAAAATGGGAAAGTAACTCTGTCCGTTTGTTTATTACCTTTTAAACTCTTAAGGGTTGAATGGATTTCAACGAAATTTGGCACACAGGAAGATCATGCCCTGGGTTGGGACATAGGGTACTTTTTATCCCGTGAGATAATTTCCGGCCTCAACGCAGGCGAAGCGAGGGCAAAAGCTAGTTAGTTATATTTTTACAATAAACTTGTGTTAGGCCATGCTATCCCACCTTTGTCTGTTGTGGTAAGTGGTTATCTTCAGTAGAGTATATTTCTACTCTAATATCATTAAATTGTTTTCAAGTACTTGTCCATTCCGGTGACAGCTAATATACTAAGTACTCTACTTCAGTTCTTTACTAAGGATTTAAATTATACATACATTTTCTATCATACAATAGTAAGTATTCTGTTACCATTATAGTAAACTAAGCATATAGCACTGATCCAAATTGTGTTAAACACTTCATTTGAAGTAAATTGTTTATATCCCAGTTTAGACTAGACAATTCAATGATCAAGTTCTAACTTTACTCAAGGCCTACAAAAAATATTCTAACACCTTTTTGCGGTGTATGTTTCTACTGAGTTATAATGTATTAGTGTGACCTCTACACTTGATATTAACATTGAATGTCTACCAAAACTGGCAAATCGAGTCAAGGTGAACTTAAAGACATACATTATCACCATATAGAAGTAGCCATGCACAATGCAATGCAAATTAGTGCTGCACTTTAGTGAAGTGTTATCAATAATGGATTTAAAGAATTTTTGGTATTGTGTAGATAGAAAATTTTATCAATGATAATCTTTATATCAACTTTTGTCAAGGTGTGCAAAATTATCATTAACATTACTATGAATGATTATATTTATTTATAACTAGCTTCCGCCCGCGACTTCTTCCGCGTGAATTTTTTTTTCCCCCAACCAACCCCGTCGCATCGCATCGCCCATGCTGTTACATCGTTTTCGCTTAGCGCTCGTTCTTACTTTTTTTCTTTTTGCTTGGCTTCTAAGGGTCCTAGCGTAATGTTACATACTTAAAGCCTCAAGAATTGGACCATAAAATGCAAAAAGAATTTTTCAAATCCGACTGGTAGTGACAGAGATTAGCGCATTCAAACAGTCAATAAAAAACAAAATGTGTCGGTAACTAATAAACTAAGCGCATTTTTCTTACTTTAAGCATTTTTATACCCGTCGTAATTTCTAAACCAAAGGTCTAAATTTAATAATTCAACAAGGAATATACATGTACTCAATCAACGTTGATGATGAAACTATTTATTTCGATAAGGATTAAACCATGTTTTTGAAAACACCTTCGCAAGAAATGCATTGTTTTACAACAAATTTGTTTACCATTAAAAATGTTTTAGTGAGCCAACCTTAAAAGATAGACATGCTATCGCAGACTTTTTTTTTAACTTTTTAAGAGAAAAAATCCCATCATACATGGTTTTTGCGTAACTTTAACCGTTTACGCAGCGCACACAATGGAAGCTTGCAAAAGGAATAAATTTTCCCCGTTTTTGCAACATTTTTCATTGATGCTCCGCTCCTATTGGTTGTAGCGTGATGTTATATAGCCTTCCTCGACAAATGAGCTATCCAACACTGAAATAATTTTTCAATTCGAACCAGTAGTTCCTGCGATTAGTGTGTTCAACCAAACAAACTCTTCCTCTTTATAATATTAGTAAAGATTGCAAGACATGTTGCTATTTCAATGATTTTCTAAAAACTAGCCAATCCTAATCCTGATCTGAAATAGTGACTTGGAACCTTGTTTGTTGAGACAGATTTATAAAACTAAATTAATATAGCAAGCGTGGTGTATGTATAAATCATTAAAGCACATAATAAAATGAAATTTAAAGATGAGACAATTTCACCTTGACACAAATTGATTGCTATCTAGGCCGCTTCCTAAGACTAAACATTTTGTTGGTAAAAGTTATTATTTCGAGTTACTACTATATTAAATTCTGTTTTTGAAGTCACATCAAGAAGGTAATTGATGTAGAAAATCAAGGAATCCATACAAAAAGAAAATACTGCTCTGAAAAAAGTGGTTGAAATTGTATGAAGTGGATGCTGGTTGGCAGGCTGGTGGACAGCCATTATGAGTTGTAGTACTCAGATACATTGTAGCAGAGTTAATTTTAGCATTACAATGCCAACATTGGGACTATTGAATCCAACAATTTGTTGATGTTATGATTGTTTATAAACAAGTGTGACTCTTTCAAGAACATGAGTTTTGTGGCTTGCATGGCAGTTGTTACTGCTAATTAGTTTATCTCCTTTACCATCTGTGACATTTGTTGTGTAATACAGTCAATACCATTTCAGTGCACCTGGGACTTTTATTATGATACTAGCTGCAAACACAAAATTAGATATAATGATAAAATCAACTTTATTATCTTTTGGAAAGCAATAAAATGTGTTGTTTATATGTATAAACAAATTAGTACAAATTGCGACATCACTGTGAATTAAAAAACGTACTTGTATTGTTATACTTAGGAATGTGATTAGTTTGGTTAAATCGGGCTATGATGTCACTGTGTCGTAAAAGCGAGGTCGGCCGCGCTCGTCACACCGCACCCGCTGAGAAACTC
Source organism: Fissipunctia ypsillon (assembly GCA_947568875.1). Classification (NCBI taxonomy): domain Eukaryota; kingdom Metazoa; phylum Arthropoda; class Insecta; order Lepidoptera; family Noctuidae; genus Fissipunctia; species Fissipunctia ypsillon. Next base: position 19,828,059 of record OX387644.1, read on the forward strand.
CGCCGATGACGTAAACTTGCTATGCTAAGGTTAGCCGGAAGAACTTGCTTCCACATGCACTACATTTATTTAAAACAACGTAATCAACAATAATAATTATTTTCAAGGGTCACTACTTACCGCTTTTTCAAATCATCATTTTCCTCATATAACCTCTTCAGGTCAATTTCTAATTTAGCCTTCTCACGCGATGTATCGTCTAGGAGCTTTCGGGCATCTTGCAATTCATGCTCATACATTCCCTTGATATTGGAAACCTCGCGTGTGACCACCTCCTGTGTAGTTTGAATCTCACGGCGTAAACCAGAATTTTCACTTTCCAACTGTCTGACTTTATCAATGTAAGCCGCCAAACGGTCATTGAGATTCGTTAGGGCATCTTTCTCTTGAAGACGGGTGTGTCGTGTAGGGCTCAACGGGCTGTTCGGCCGGCCGGCTGAACTTGAAGGACGACTTCCCACAGGAGTGCTCGACTGCTGCGGGCTTTGCACTGATGACACCACACTTATATTAGAAGAGGACGATGATACAGTCTTTTTCGTTTTTGACGACATTGTAATGTTCTTTTTCTGTCACAATAAATAGAATCAACACAAAATAAGTTAACTCCACACGAGCGTACACTCCTTCAGCCAAGCGTAAGCTCACAAAAAGCAAGCAGGCAGACCAACGCTAAACGCGCCAATCAAATCTCAATAAACCCAAGCTTGTGTGGTCACGTGACCGTTGACTCATAACAAATGTTGCCAGGTTTTAATCAATTAATAATACCGGTTTCGGCTGAGTTAAGCGCCCAACTACATGTTCCGTATTTTCTAGCATTTTGCCTGTTCCGCTGTCATGGTCCAGCTAGCTACTCTCCGTCCTGCCGTGGTCTTACCTGTGCACTGTACAGTAAAAACTGCGCAGGTAAGACAGTGGAGAAGACGGAGCGTGTAGCCCGTAGACCTTTAGGTTTTAATGGTCCAGACTCTAAGGTGTCGCCGGTCCATTTAACAACACACTCGTCAATCCTCAATATCAATTCGCTAAACTCATGAAGCGTTGTTTATCTGGAATTTATATGGGAATTCTTGGAAGACAAGAGACACTAGATATACTTATATGGACGGTCTCAGTAATACAAAATTACTGGTTTTCTCGATAGATAGATAGAATATTCTTTATTGTACACCATAAAAATTACAGATATAAATGTAGAAACTTTACACATAGGGTAATAATAATAGTCGATATGTTAATAATAGTCGAACAATCAAAGAACATCACTAGAATCTGAATTTTGGGGTATTTTACCATCACAGAACACAAGCGGAGTTTACCATACCATAGCATAAACAGAGAGGGCATAGATTAAAAATATGTTGTAATGTCATGAAATCATGAGGTTATGTTTATTTGGATTATTGTTATTTGCAACAAGTAATTAGAAATGGCAGACGTAAATAGTTTATTCGATTGTTTTGATGAGACGGCGCCGAATGAAGCCTCTGTTCAATTCCCAAACATAAAAAAAGAAGAAGATGAATTGTAAGTTAACCTATAATGTTACTGTTCTACTCTCTAATTCTTGATTCCATGTGATAGTTTTGTACTTCTTTATAGAGAAGGAAGCGCTGAATCAGAAGCTACCAGTCTAAAGCGGTTACATGAAGAAGTGGAGATTATTGAACAAACCGCGAAGAAACCAAAACAGGAGGAAGATGATTCAGATCTTACTAGTGACATAAAGTAAGTTTCTATTATAGATATTCTACTATCTAGCACTTACAGAACAGACCTGATGTGGCTATATTCGTGCTTATTCCTATTTGCCAACACAATCTCAAATCTGTAACATCTATTTCAGTTTGGACCTTCTCAATGCCCGCATAGTGATACATACGCTAGAGACTCATGAGGGATGCACACACGAGGTGGCAATACCGCCCAACCATGAGTATGCACCTCTAATGCCAATCACAGGCGAGCCGGCCAAGCAGTACACATTCATACTTGATCCGTTTCAGAAGGAGGCTATACTGTGCATAGACAATGTGCAATCTGTGTTGGTCTCTGCTCACACCTCTGCTGGTAAAACTGTTGTGGCTGAGTAAGTTACTTTGTAATTTTAACTTTGTTCTCTTTGGTTGACCTATTTTGTTGTTAGACTACCAGCTATTTTTGCCTTAGAAAGTACAAACAATCTTGCTGTGTGACTCCATACCAAAACAGATTATCTTATAAAACTTGTTGAACTTATCTGCTTATCTCGGTAAACACAGCAGAAACAAATTCTGAGTGGCACTTTAATAAACGCACTGAAATATAACTTGACCTGACATCAATTACAATTTACAATTAAATAGATATTCTTAAGTTGACATTATAATAAAATTATAATAATCTCCTGAACTGACATAGGTGTAACCTTGATATCAATTAATTCATTAAAATTTGTTCTAAAAACCCTAATGCATGAGTTCTTATATGTTGTTGTCTTTTTTTTAAATTTAATTAAAATAATTCTGCTGTCCGTCCGTCCGTCTGTCTGTCAGCGGGTTGTATCTCATGAACCGTAATCGGTAGACAGTTGAAAATTTCACAGATTGTGTATTTCTATTGCTGCTATAGCAACTAATAATTAAAATAATTGTATAGGTTACAATTGAATATTTACACACCACAATTACTGTAATGGTAGAATGTAAAGGGGTCAGTATAGTTTTAAGATCATACTCTGTAAACCTACATTCTGGCAAAAAAAAATATTTGAATTTAATTTGAATTTGACCGAAATGTTAAATTTTCCTAGGTATGCTATAGCATTGTCTCTAAAGAACAAACAGAGGGTCATATACACTACTCCTATAAAGGCCCTATCGAACCAGAAGTACAGAGAGTTCTCAGAAGAGTTTCATGACGTAGGTCTCATTACTGGTGATGTGACCATTAATCCTTCTGCTTCTTGTCTTATTATGACCACTGAGGTAAGAATTAAAAAGTATGTCAAGCTAATAAAAATAACATGAAAACATAAATAAGTATTCTTATAACTTTCTGTGCTTATAATTTTATTAATATTGTATAATAAACCATATGATTTTCAGATTTTAAGAAATATGTTGTATAGAGGTTCAGAAGTCATGCGCGAAGTGGGATGGGTTGTATTTGACGAAATTCATTACATGAGAGATAAAGAGAGAGGCGTTGTCTGGGAAGGTAGGTAAATTACGAAAATAAAGAGAATAAAAATTTTGGTATTTTTCCTTATCAAATTGGATATGATAAGAAAAGAGAACAAACAAATGAAGAAATAAAGTTTAACACCACCATCTTGTTTGTATAAATCTTATTGTGATGGTGTTAAACTTTATTTATGTATGCTTTTATAAGTTGAGTCCAGTTTCAGTGGTAGCTCTCGAATAAGAACCTTGTTAGATTTGGTAAAAATGTTCATATATTTAATTCTCCCAAAAAATAGTTTTTTCCCCACAACCTAATAATACACTCACCAGTATATTGTCATCCAATACACAGAAACGTTGATCCTGCTGCCTGACAACGTCCACTACGTGTTCCTGTCGGCCACTATCCCGAACGCGCGACAGTTCGCCGAGTGGGTGTGCCGCTTGCACTCCCAACCTTGCCATGTGGTGTACACTGAGTTCAGACCCACTCCGCTACAACATTACATATTCCCGGCTGGAGGAGATGGGATACACCTTGTGGTGGATGAAAAGGTAAGTTGAATAAGTGATGACAGCTGGTTCATGTGAGGATAAAACCTAGTTGGAGTTGGTGAAAATGTTCCTGTGTTGCTTATACTGCCTCAACCTATACTATCATCTTTTATCACAGTATCAATGTCGGCGATGGATTGTAGAATCCGCTGTTTTACAAAACGGCTAGTTGTTTCACAAAATAGCGCCGTTATGTAAAACAATTGAACCACAATTAGCGGTTTTACATAATTACTGAACTTTAACACGCCAGATTGTTTAAACGTTTTGTGTTTATCAATGCAGCAGGTCAACGATTAGACGTGATCTAATACAGCGTGAAATGAAACGTCAGATTGTAGATTTTAGTTCTAAATTTTGACGCTTGTGGCTCTGCGTGTCATAACAATAATAATGGCGTCCAAAACGAAAATAAATAAAACGAGTAATATGAGTGAAAATTATCCTAACTCGAGTGAAAACAGTATAAAGTTTTCAGAGTTTTACGAGTCAGTCCTAAAAATATTAAATAGCCAAGGTACTGCGACCAACTTGGAAGCAGCGCCCGCCGGCCGCTATTGCGGCACCGCTCGCTCCGCTCGGCTCGCGCGAACTGCGAATATCCGGTCACAGTTCTGACCTAATCTAACCTAAACCAATTGGTCAGAGTGCCTTAGTTATTGCCACCGATCCGGCATTAGTAGCCACACCAAACGTTTATTGTGACTGTAGATAAACCATTCTGCAATACGTCTAAACGTGGGTAGCTGTATTGTAAAACGTAAAGCAATGACAATCAGCTGAACGTCAATCAGCCGTAATAGAAAATAGCGCCTATATGTATTTCAGCTAGACGTTGTGTATTACGCCGTATACAATTCGGCTGCAATTTGGCACTACCCGAAAATAATGTAAGCAGGTAGCCAGGCAACGCTAACTTTCACCTTTCCGTACTGCAGAAAATGTCTAAACATCTGCAAGAAAATAAAACTACACAATACATTATTCCTCAAACAGGGTATATTCAAAGAAGATAACTTCAACACTGCAATGGCAGTTCTAAGCAACGCGGGTGACGCAGCCAAGGGCGACCAGCGTGGACGTCGCGGTGGCCCACGCGGCGCCAATCAAACTAACATATTCAACATCGTTAAGATGATTATGGAGAGAAACTTCGCCCCTGTAATTATTTTCAGTTTCAGTAAAAAAGACTGCGAGGCTTATGCTATGCAGATGGCTAAACTGGACTTTAACACAAGTGAGTAAAGACGTATTTTGTAAGTTGGCCTCTAAAATGTTTTTGTCGTAAATTTGTTTGTTCTGATATTTACGTCATTCTTTTGTGGTTGGTCAACTAGTTTTTGACCTGAAAGGAGCCATTACGCAAATTGCCTCTCCTCTAAAATTGACAGCCAGTTTGGTTCAATAACAGTCCTTCACTCCACCTCTGCTTACTCTTGATGGTATATCAATTATTTTATAAATCATGATAAATCCCTTGTAGTTGAAGAAAAGAAGCTAGTAGACGAAGTGTTCAACAACGCGATGGACGTGTTATCCGAAGAGGACCGCAAGCTACCTCAGGTTGAGAACGTGATACCTTTGCTTCGCCGTGGCATTGGTATACATCACGGTGGACTGCTGCCTATACTCAAGGAAACTATTGAGATTCTGTTCGGATTGGGTCTTATTAAGGTATGGAATAGCAAGAATATTAAAGCTTCACAACTTTAGTTTCGCCTAATTTCTTAAAAATCTTGCTGTTGGTTATTATTCTGGCTTATATAATTTTTGCAGCAAATTGTATGTATGTTTCATAACTTTGTTGGTATTAGGCACTATTTGCGACTGAGACGTTCGCCATGGGTCTCAACATGCCTGCCAGAACAGTCGTCTTCACCAACTGTCAGAAATTCGACGGAAAAGATTTTAGATTTGTAAGTATACTCGTCTTGCTATGTTTCTAAAGTATCTAAGGTCCATTATTACATTTCTAGAGTTTGATCTGATGCATGCATTTGGTTGGAGAAATATATTAAATTGGCTAGCAGTTAAAGTGGTCTTTGTTATTACACATATCATTTGACTTTTATAACATTACTGTAGGCGCCCTCACCACATGTAGGGCTCCTACGAGCCTCGGTACCAGACTGGATACGGCATTGCCACCAAATAAGAAGCAATATTGAATTTTAGCTATTTATTTTAAGAGAACGTGTTCACTTTTATGCGCCAAAACCCATTCTGTCTTATTCTAAAACAAACGCTTCTTTGTTTTCAATTTGACACTGATTTTTGCTTGAGTGATCGAATGCATTCAGAATCATTTTTCTTTCAGTCTGCATGATGTAAGGTTCCCTTTTGCAGACAACCTTTACAGTACTATCCTCGTTTGCAGATAACTTCAGGCGAGTACATCCAGATGTCAGGTCGCGCCGGTCGACGAGGTCTCGATGACAAGGGTATCGTGATCCTCATGATAGATGAGAAGGTCACGCCCGCTATTGTTAAGGGCATGGTACAGGGTAAGGCTGACCCTATCAACTCTGCCTTCCATCTTACGTATAATATGGTAAGTTATTGTATTGACTGCCTCGTTGGTCTAGTGGTCGCAAGCGCTACTGCTGAGCATGAGGTCCTGGGTTCGATTCCTAGGTCGGGTAAAGTGTTATTGGGTTTTTCTATTTGGAATTTCTTAGTAGCTGCCCGGAGTCTGGATTTGTGCTCGGTAGATGGCAATAGGTTCGCCCTCTATTACATGGGACTTAAACATAACTGGCGAAATGTGGGTGTACTGTACGTACACCTCTGCCTAACCCTTCGGGGAAACAAGGTGTTATGTTATTATATTGTAAAAAAAATATTGCCATCATAAAAAAAGTATTGCCAGTGCTAGTAATGGTATGTAATTTTTTCTAGGTCCTCAATTTGTTACGAGTGGAAGAAATAAATCCAGAGTATATGTTAGAGAGGAGTTTCTTCCAGTTCCAAAATCAGGCGGCTATACCAGACCTAATAGACAGTAAGTTTATTTTCATTTGTAAGATTTCATTATTAAAGTATGCTAAAGAACCGAAAACGTTTCTTGATTATAATACAACAGCGTTTTGTCCTTGACTTGTTCTGGGTGCGGTCTCGTTTACTAACGCCATGATTTTTTCGCACACATTAAAACTTTACGGTATGACATACCTGTAAATTAATCAGCGCTTCGTGCGTAGTAAAGTTTCACTATATCATCTTCTTTGATGCATTTCTTAATAAAATCTTACATTACACACCAACAGAAGTGAAATCAAAGCAGAAAGAGTATGATTCCCTGAGCATCGCGGAAGAGCACTCGATAGCTTCATACAGCGCCATCAGGTCACAGCTCGATCTCTTGGGCGCGCAGTTCAGAGCCTTCATCACTAAGCCGGAGTATTTGAAGCCTTTCCTACAGCCTGGACGACTTGTTAAAGTAAGATTTTTTAAATATTGAAGTCGGAATTTTACTTAATAAAAATATTAAATTCCTTACTGACAGACAACGCACAGCCTAAACTGCTGTATCTAGAAGCATGAATTTTGCGCAAGAGTTAGGAGAGAAGAGGTAGTAATATAACGAAAGTGAGTACTAAGGACAGATTTTTGAAAATACATCCCCCGAAGCAGTTAAATAGGAGTTGTAACTTTGTATTGAAGTTCGTAATTTTTGTCGATGGGAAATCCCATCCGGCCCACGTCTTCCATCGGCGTACGGCTTCCATCGGCGCACGGCTTCCATCGGCGCACGGCTTCCATCGGCACACTGCTTCCATTGGCGCACGGCTGCGTTCATGAATCAATCATTCAGGACAAGTACCTAATAGAGATGATGACTAAACATTGTTTTTTGTCCGTCAGGTAGACTATTAAAAAATATTGGACTCGTGTTTTTCCTTTTTTTAACGTAATCGAAAGATTACGGCGATACGTTGAGTTAAAATGTGGCATGACGTCACACCTTGCTAGATTTTATACTGAGTTGTGACGTAGTGACCGAGCCCCCACTCCTCAACTCTAATGCGTTTTATCTATACTCCATTTGAAATAAGAATAGAAATTTAACTAAACCTTTTTTACAGTCCGTTATTATTTGTCTTATAAAAAATATAAAATAAAATTATTTCTATTTCGGATCAAAGAATCCATAGAGTGTTAGTAACAAAATATTAAAACAACTTATTATCTAGTGTTAGTACCACCCATCCTCCGCACAAACTGCTTATGTCATCCAAATTATGTTTGCAGAAAACAAACAGACAGACAGACACCTCCCCAGATCCTAGACAGTTTTGTTGTAGATTATCTTCAATCAAACTGGCTATGCTTTGCAAATATTAACATTTTAACGATGTTTACATTACTGGAGGCCATTTAAATGATAATGCGTTTCCTATAAGACCACTCTGAGAAGAAAGGCCGAGACAAACTCGGAGGTCCCAGTCTTTTTTAAAGTCCAGACATAATCTTGGTCGTAGATTGGTGCCTAAAATGGTCTTTTGAAGAAAGACCCACACATATGTGAGTGGACCTGTCCAGTCAGTGCACGCATTTGTCAGTTATAATGCAGCTCAACTCAGAACTAAAGGATCTCAACGATTCGACAAACAATACCAAAGAAAGGACATTTGGGTAGGCCGCATAAAGTACTCAAACTGCCAGACCATCATTTATTTTATAAAGTCGAGTGGAAGAGCATGGCGTTTATTACCGATTTTTTGTTGTTGTTAAATTGAGCATTAGTGACGAAAATATTTTTACATCACTAAGAAGTGCATTCTTGTCATTACATAGATAAAAACCGAAAAACACGAGTTCGACTGGGGCATCATAGTGAACTTCAGGCACAAGACTGGTAAAGGAAAGAAGGGTGAAGACAATCCGCTCACAGCAGAGACTGTCATCATAGTTGACATACTGCTGCATGTGAAGAAAGCGGCTGGTGAAGACACGGACAGCAAAGTGCCATGCCCACCTGGCGAGGTAAGAATATTTCAAACAAATTAGAAATAATATTGTTTTTTTAAATTTTGTTAGGACAGTTGGATGCAAGACATGCTTGTTTTGTTGTTAGTTTTTAGGGTTCCGTATGTCCGAATGAAAAAACGGAACCCTTATAGGATCACTCGTGTGACTATCTGGCTGTCTGTCACATCACAGCCAATTTGCTCTGAATCTAATGAACCGATTAAGTTGTTTGGTACACATATAAGTTTCTGTGACCCAAACACGGTTGTGTTACGTAAATAAATTAATTTTGAATATGGGGTCACTTGGGAGACAAATAAGACACTAAAAAAAAAAGTTTTGCACACTGTACCGTGTGACATATCAAATGAAAGAGCTTACTGTGAGGGTCTCAAGTATAATTTTGAAATAAATAAATGCGTGGTCCGACACGCACTTGGTCGGTTTTATTAGTTTGCATTTACTCTTAAAAACTTATTCGGGACTTTTGCTTCTGGACAAATTAGACAGGTCCTAAAACGGCCATCAGTCAATTTAATTCAATTGTAATGTTGTCTGTTGTTCTGCAATGTTTTCGATTTTCATCCATTTAATCTTAGTTGTTGAAATTATTGACAGGCAGGGGACGTGGAAGTAGTCCCAGTCCTCCACACACTGATCAATCAAATAAGCTCTCTACGAGTATACTACCCCAAGGATCTGAGACCCGCAGACAACCGGAAATCTGTGTTGAAGACTATTGGTGAAGTTAAAAAGCGCTTCCCTGAAGGGCCACCATTACTGAATCCTCTAAAAGACATGAAAATCAATGAGTCTGTGTTTAAAGAATGTGTTGAAAGGATACAACTGTTAGAAGAAAGGTAAGATATGATTATGACTGTTTATCCTCCTTCTAGCTGGTCATCTAGCAGCCAAATTAAAGTTTGTATTAATCATGTAATGTTCAAATAGCCGATGGAACCAACCCGACCTCATAATGTACTAAGTAAATACTAGCAAATACCTACAGCTGGACAAAGACCTCCCCCAAGATTAACATATTTTTTAGTGAGTTTTTTCAGTTTTTTAGGGTTCCGTAGCTCAAAATGAAAAAAACGGAACCCTTCTACGATCACTTCGTTGTCCGTCTGTCTGTTTGTCAATCTGTCAAGACCCTTTTTCTCAGGAACGCGTGGAGGTATCAAGTTGAAATTGATATCAAATACGTAAGTCTTCTGTGTTCTTTTTGGATCTCCAAGGGATGATCCCTTGGAGATTCAAAAAAATCGAGCTTCTAACTAAGTCAACGCAATAAAAAATACGGCCATTTATGCAACATATTTTGATACTCGCAAATAAATCAATATTTATAGGGTACTTCCCGTTGACCTAGGCTAGGAATAATGAAATTTGGCAAGAAGCAAGGTCTCACAGCATAAGTAAAGGAAAAAGTCCGAAAATCGTTAATTTGTAGTTTTATCACACAATTTTTTTTTCTGATTACTGATTACAAACTTACATTTGCAGTTAGAGAATTGACAGTGACGTATATTGATACATGTTTTGCAACTACAATGTTACCTAAGTTTGTTTTTGGGATAAATTCATCCCAACTACGGAACCCTTCATTGTGCATGGTCCGACAGGCGCTTGGCCGGTTTTTTATCTATTTCATCCTGCCATTTTTATTCCGTTATTTTACGTGCTATTGTTCTCACTCAGACTTTACTCCCATCCCTTACACAACGACAAGAGTCGCGGCGCTCTAAGCGCGGCATACGACAGGAAACAAGAACTGCACCAAGAATTGATCCTCGCCAAGGCCGAGCTGAGGAAAGCCAAGAGTATACTGCAGATGGACGAACTGAAGAAAAGGAAGCGAGTGCTGCGGAGGATGGGGTACTGTACCGCCGCTGATGTTATTGAACTTAAGGGACGCATCGCTTGCGAGTTGAGCAGGTTAGTAAATTTATAAATAATAACAATGCCAGTCCCACTGCAGGGCAAAGACAACTTCTCATACAGAGAATGCGTGAGCATTGATCACCACGTTTGTTCATTTCAGATTTATATTAATTATTAGCGACCCGCCCGCTGCTTCGCACGGGTGGAAGCAATGTACTGATGTGGCGACATGTCAAAACATGGAGGTTTCTGAGCTAAATCAAAGTTAAATAATAATGTTTTATATACATAAACCTTCCGGAATAAATTTTCTAAATGATGGTGAAAACCGCATCAAAATCGTGGTTTAGGAGGAGTTTGTACGCGGACGCGGAAAGTGACTTTATTTTATGCTATGTACAGATATGTCCAGGTTTCGTCACGATATTTTCCTTCACCAGTGTCAGTGATTTATAAATAGTATAAAATAAATTTGCTTTTCGTGTGTGTGTGTGTGTCCTTAGTTGTACTAAACCACCCGAGTTGTACGACTACTGTCGATCTTGATGTGATTTCACCATAATTTAGAGAATTTATTCCGGAAGGTTTATGTGTACAATCCATTCATATTTATCTTAGATATAAGCATACATATCTATGTTTTGATATCGCCCCATTAGTAGACTGCACCCGTGCGTAGCGGGGGCGGGTCGCTAGTAAACTAGAAGAGGCAATGTTTTAGCTCTGCAAATTCAACATATTAATAGATCTTTAGTATGTCTTGTCAAATATACCCGGTTTGACTCGCGTTCTCGCCACGTTTACAGCTCGAGAAAAACTATTATGATTGATTCCGCAATTTATCGAGAAAGCCAGATACATGACTTGCCTTTACTAAAATTTTAAATGTCATTGTCCGGGACGTTCTAACCCTAGAACCGTACCCTGGGGTACAAATAAAAAACAATAAAATATATTTGCGATTACTTTTGTATTACTCAATATATTTATTCGCGCTACCGCGTATTTGCGCGGGGCGAGGGGGTGGTAGCGTCGAATGGTTAGTCGGGCGCAAGTTCTGTGAGCGTGCGGTACACATGGTTGTCGACGCATCTTCAAATAAGTATTGGGAATATACTTGGGGGAAAAAGCGGTCATCAGATACTCCAACCCCTCCCGATTCTAAATCTGGGAGATGTTCGTTATTTCCAAAGTCAAAAGACCGTAAACAATGAACTAAATATGATAAAGTCAAAAATATATGTTTAGAGCACAAAAATAAAAATATGCCAAAGTTGTTAACTAAACAACGTTGTTGTAGTTGTTGTTGTTAAACTGTTGCTGTTGGTTGTTGTTGTTGTTGTTGTTGGCGAAATGTGGGTGTACTTTAAGTACACCTCTGCCCAACCCTTCGGGGAAACAAGGCGTGATGTTGTGATGTTATGTATGTTGTTAACTAAACTTATTTTTATAAAGATTCGTTACTTATATAATGTAAGGCCGATGTTAGTGCCTTAAAAGTCTATATAAGTTGATTTTAATAAATTTCGTAGTAATGTCGTTTTATTTCATACTTTCTAAGGGGTACTCCGGTACCCCTGGGGACTGTTACTTAAGTTTTTTATGAGTATGGTTCTAGGGTGAACCTCTAGTTAGTAGAAAATTTGTTGAAATATGTCCAGAAGTTTTAGCGTGAAGCCTCAAAGTACAATCACGAGCACTAATGTGTATACACTTAGCACAATTCAAAAGCAATTTTCTCGTGGAATTACGATGGCAACTTTGAGATAAGACCTCTTTCCTAATAGTATGGGTTTCAAAATACTATATTCGTAACAACATAAAATTACAATCAATACAGTAGGAGAAAATGACTTTTAAAAGTTGCTCAGTGTATACATATTAGTGCTCGTAACTGTACAAACAGACAACAAAAACGCTTCGTTACGATTTTATTACCTACATCATGTTTAAAATATACTTCTTTTGTCCAGTGCCGACGAACTATTGCTGACGGAGTTGATATTCAACGGCGTGTTCAACGGTCTGACCTCGGAACAGAGCGCGGCGCTGATCAGCTGCTTCGTTTGCGACGAGAACTCTTCACAGTCGTCCTCTACCGGCGAGGAATTGCGTGGAGTTCTTAGACAGCTGCAGGTTTGTTAATAGTGAATCACACCAAGGTACAAATTAATGGATGGTCAACGATTCAAATCGGACCGATCGACGATCTAGTTAATTATTCAGAACAGATCTTTGCGTAAACGAAGCAAGTCTTATAACTGTTTTAAATTCTCTTTAATATAGAGTGGTATTATTTTGGAGACAGTCAAGTGAGCTGTCTATTGGTAAAATTTCAAAGTGTTTTATTATTTTGACAGATAGTAATTTGGTGGTACCAATGCATATTGACGGTGTAAAACCACTTTTCATAAATCCATGTGCTGCCATTTTCTCTCTAAAGGAATACGCCCGCAGAATAGCGAAGGTATCAGTAGACGCTAAGTTGGACGTGGATGAAGACGAGTACGTGGGCAAGTTCAAGTGCACTCTCATGGACGTGGTGCACGCCTGGGCCAAGGGAGCCTCCTTCCTGCAGATCTGCAAGATGACTGACGTGTTTGAAGGTGAGCAGATCACAAACTTAAATTAAAATACCGGCCAAGTGCGTGTCGGACCACGCACAATGAAGGGTTCCGTAGGAATGAGTTTATCCCAAGAACAAACTATACATTGTAGTTGAAAAATATGTTTTCCCATTCATTTCAACTGCAAATGTAAGTTTGTACGCACAATATTGACAGATTTACCATTATTGACTAAAGTGCCAGCGTCACTGCACATAATACGAACATTATTTATTCACAATTCTATTGCATACTAGTTGTACCCCGCGACTTCGTTCGCGTAGAATTCGTAAGATACACAATATACTGATATAATTCTACAATACAGCCACATTTTAATAAAACTCTCTCGTCCCTCGACTCGCACCCCCCTCGCACTCCCTCGTTGCATCGCCCGCCCGCGCTATTTTTTCACAATTTCATGGGTTTTAATTTTTTTGCGCGGAACCCTAATACTTTTTCTAAAATAAAAGTAGCCTAAGTTACTCCTTGTAACATCAGGTATTTGCCACTGAAAGTCCAGTCGAAATCGGTCCAGTCGTTTCGGAGATTAGCCGGAACAAACAGACAGCCAGACAAACAGAAATTTTAAAAAGGTTTTTTTTTTAAGTACCGGTTATACTTTCATATGTAATTAGTAAAGAGCTGTAATTTTGACGTTACAAACAGACACTTCAATTTTATTTATTTGTATAGATTACGATGTCTTCAAAAACGTATTATCCCTTATGCTTGCAATAACATAATTTTCCTTTATCCAGGTTCCATAATCAGATGCATGCGTCGTTTGGAAGAGGTGCTACGTCAGTTGTGCCAAGCAGCCAAGAATATTGGTAACACAGACCTCGAGAATAAGTTCAGTGAAGCCATCAAACTGCTGAAACGAGATATCGTGTTTGCGGCCAGTCTCTACATGTAACGACTATGGATGTAACTGAACTCTAATAATATAGGTATTCCAATTTAATGCTGTATTTTATTTCGATAAATTCTGTATTCCTGTTTGGGTGATAAAAGTAGCGGAAGTTATTTTTTCATTAGCAAGGTAGTAGAGAATAGCATAGTCATCGTGATTCGAAGTGCCATCGATAATATTTGTACAAGTATTATGGCAGCACTATGTTAGCTAGGTGGCTGGTTATCGAGAAACTCTTTAATAACGTTACGCATACCCAAACAAATGCATTGAGGCGCTGTTATACGATTTTAATTATTTTAAACTGAAGATCACGTCTAAACGAGTAGTGTTAATGATTTGGAAAAATATATAGTATGTTAAATTCGTTATTTATTATTAACTATTAATTATTTTGCATTTTCTAAATAACTTTAGGTACATAGTGTACTTAATTTGTAAAGTTATGTCTAACGCGGATAAAAACAGAATCACGCAAAAACTATCAAAAGTATTTTTATGAAACCTTCACCATTTTATAGATAATTTAATTATTTATCTTTTAGTGTACGTGTTTTAATATAATAACTTTTGTTTTATGTATAACAATTTAATAATGCGTTTAATTTGGGACAGTGCTCCTTGATGGGCGAGTCCTACTACTGGATGGACGTACGACGCGTTGCGTGAGCTCAGCACTGAACACGCAAACTATGCACTCAAGGCCGTTGGGATATATCTGCGTCTTAATAACGTTATGCCCATCCAAACATTTGCATTAAGGTTAAAAGAACTTACTAAAATAGCACATGCCACTATTACCACTACGGATAAGGAATATCGATTATATGAATGGGTAGGGAACGCACAAGGAAATGAAGCACATAGTCACAATGTTATAAGAGAACTTTATTGTTGTAATTACTGTATATCTATAGCATGAACTGGCAAGTAACAAAAAGAACAGTATTTTACTAGAATTACGCTAGAGAACCATGTTCACACAGATTGCCGTGCCGAATGATACAGCTTTTATCTAACACAAAGAAAATGATTTACAAACAGTGACGTCAAAATTTGCTTTCCAATCTGAATAATTTAAAAAATTTACTCACATGAATTTTGATTATAGTTCTAAAAAGCATTAGAACTGAATTGACAGATCTATTACGTAAAATAAAGAATTTTGGATTTATATAAAAATGTACGATACAGGGATAGTGTTTGTGGCATAGTTATGAGTGTCCACTCACACGTTTTCCGTCGGCGCCGCTCGCCGCTCTACACAACTATTTTAACGAGGACCCTGTCAATGTGGGATCATTAACTTGCGCGCCAGTCCCGCGACTCTACAAAACATTGATAAAGACCTTATTAAAATAATCGATATCAATATTGTAATACATGAAAAAATTTAAAAATTGCTTACGCTATAGTCTCATTTGGTGCCTGAATTGATATGTCCAAGAACTAAACGCGAAATAAACGCTAACTCTGTCTAACTATTACATTTTGAGTAACTAAACGAGGTATTTGTTTTGTGTCTATAGTTACATAGAACTAAATCCCGCGAAGTGCAAGTAAAAATATCTGCACATGGTACGAGACGCGAGCTCCGCCTATGCTATGATAAGTATACGCTATTATTATCGTTTAATACTTAGACGTAACAGTAAACACTCGCCCCCGCGTTCGACTGCTATGGAAGACTCGACGCTTACTAGAAGCACTTTCAATACATTACCAGTCGTTCGCCACTCACCAGTTTAAACAATCTCTACGCCATTAAATCGACTCCTTACTGTATTATTTATACAAAATGTACAATTTCTCAAAAGCGCCTTCAATCAACGATATCTGTTGTATATTGTGAGTATGCCGTGTACGATATGATTATGTTAGCTTGTCGGTGATATGAGCACACTGACTACAGTAATCTCGCTGTTACTCAGTTGGGGATATACCGAGTTAACTTTATTATTGCTTTAAATTGCTAGTATTTCTCTATTGTATGTAAGAGAATTGTAATATCTAAAACTTTCTCGGGTAATGTATTCTAACTACTGTACCATATACTGTTGGTAAAACTGCATATACAATGCCCGATATCAGGCGACTCTAAAAACTAAGCCCGCTCAGTTCTCTGTCCACTTAATATTATAATACGCGAAGTACACATCAAGAGATTACTGTAATCAATCTACGTTATGCAGAATGTCTAGCTTGCTATTGCCCTGCGCACCTCACACTCGGTCCGCGCGGTAGACACAAACTCAGTATCGCTTCCATACAATAATATCCGTGTGAACTGTGACACATATTGTAATACTGTGGTTTGGCACTCAATCTCTGTCGGCTATGTTAACTAGGAATATCTGTATAGGCATGTATGGCTTTTGTACTATTTCAAAAGTTTGCAATATAATATGGACAATAGCAAGCCGTATACTCGTGTACATTAATGACTATTCAATATATGATATATAAAACTCTATTTAATGTTTAATGTAAGTATGTGGATTTGATCATTACTCCTATGTAACATTCACATTTAGGTTAGGTACAAACAAGTTAATAGGTAAATACGCTTATTCTCTTATAGGTACTCCGAATTTTGAAATTTACGTATGAAAGTATTATGTCAGTTCTTATCCAATATTCCGAGGCCTTGGCTTCTCAACTTGAAACAATCGAAAGAGAACATTTGATATGCAAACAATTTTACAGATCGATATGACGAAGTTATTTTTTACGACAGCAGAAGTCGAATTTGAACGACCTATATATTAGCAACACACTTTCTTAAAATTGTAGTAGGCCATTAAAGTTAGTAAAATATTTACAATAAAAATACGAAACTGTTTACAGTTTCTTTACGACATTACTCGAAGATTAGGCGAGAAAATCACTAACGACTAGAATGGAAAGTCGTCAGAGACGCAGGCGTCGCCGCGCCCAGGGATACGCCTCGTGGGCGCGTGGGCGCGTGGGCGCTGGCGCACGCTAGCTCACCGGCCCACACCGGGCCACACCAGCCCACGCCGGTACACACCGGCCCACGCGCCTCGCCCTCAACAACAACGTGCTATCAATAACTTTGTTCCCCTGTCTGGCAGTGCAAGTCAGCGCTGCGACGCCTTCTCGACGACACAACGACTTTTTACATTACACAGGCACACATAAATTCAGCAAAGAAACCTCTCTACAAACAAATATTCTTCTTATTTACATCAACCCCTATGCAACTATTCAATAAGTTTGCGATAAATTTGAATGACAGATATCAAGAAATAAATCGAATTAGGTTCAACATAGGTAAATTTTTCTAAAACAGTTTAAACGATATTAATATTTTACATTAATTATCTTTCAATACCTATTAACATTAGCTATAATTTATAAGATCTCCAAGTTTGTGATAATCCTCGATTTAAATTTAACAAGATATTCGTTACCTACCTATTTACCGTATGCGTCTGCATCAGTTACAATATGAAAGTGACAACTTAACAGAGAGGAGAAAATATTTCAATAATCATCGTACCCTAACTCGACTATAATCCTGTCTCAAAACAAGATCAAAAGTTCACTTGGTCGGACCAAAACTTCAGTCGGTAAAATTGATCAAAACTAGCTTGCCGCGGCGCAGACCGCAGACCGCAGACCGCAGCCCGCCACACACTCATACAGACCGCACTCCGCTCCACTCACATCACTCCCAAGAACACTCGAACGCCTTATTTGGTAGAAGCTTTCCCTGGAGATGTCGTGAAACTACGAGATAACAGTTAAAAAATCGACCGGTTACTGAAACTGAGTGGGGTACAGAAAGCTTCACGACTCGCCGGCGACCCGGGCTGGTTGTTGACTGACTATGTTGCGCCGCGCAGTCACGTGCACAGCGCCAGCCGCAGCAGCAGCGGCGTCGCCACGGCCCACAGCGCCGGGACCATGCGGCCTCCGCGACCGCATGACTGGATCTCAATTTCCTGGGGAGAAACAATAGAAAAAATTATAACCTCCAGGCAGTAATGCTACCGCAAAAGACGGCGGTTTTTACCAGCATAAAGGCTTATTCAGATAAGCGATATCGCTGTCGCTCGCGGTACTGGTCCAAAGTGACCAACGAGAAGGCAAACCAGGATGGCTACCGAGCGCGACAGCGATATCGCTTATATCTGAATAGGCCTAGAGCGAATTTCACCTATGAAACTGAATGCGATCAGCAGGTCTAAACTGCGTCAAGAGTTGTCAGTGTCAATATTCCGTTACAATAATGACAGTTCTTGAACGCCCTAACCCGAATCTCAGTATTTACATGAGAATATAATGAGCATTAAAATCAGGAAAGAAGTATTCTACTGGTTGCAGGTGGGTACTACCGGACAGTGTTTTTAAGCTTAGATTATAGTATATATAGCATTAGATCCAGCAATCGGCAGGCTAGCCTCCAGCTGACATTACCTCGGGATGGTAGGAGCCGCAGTGCGCGGGGCGCCGACGATGGTGCGCGGGCGCACGGCGGCAGGCAGCGCGCGCGCTCGCTTCGCGCGGCCGCACGTCCAGGCGCTTGGCGCCGCACGGGCACAGCGTGTCCACCACCAGCAGGATCAGGTTGCTGTGCGGGATCTTCTGCACGCTGAACGGCCTGGTACACACGAAATAAATTATTAATCTTTTTCCAGAAACACTGAATAATTCAAGATTTAAGTAGGTAGGGTTAGCCATACATGGCTCTTGCAATCTTGCACCGCTCAATTTAGATTCTTGTTCTCGTGATAACTCCATACATTCCGAACACAACATAACGGGTGGTAAAAAAACGCTTAAGGGGAAGCACCAAGGTAGCCCGCGAAATTCAAATTTTCTTACGATTTTTGCAATTTGCAGCTCAGTGTCTGGGTGTATGTTGATTAAAGTATGATTCGCGAGCGTAACAAATATGTATTTACAGAATTATAATAATTAAAATCAGTAATATAACTCATTAAGTTAGTATAATCCTGAAATGTTAAGATTTCATGAAATAGTCATTCAATAGAATTCTTAGAGAGTTGTATTGATGACTTTAATGGTTATAATTATGTAAATACATATTTGTTACGGTCGCGAATCATATTTTAATCAACATACAACCTAAAAATGACCTGCAAATTGCAAAAAACGCAAGAAAATTTGAATTTCGCGGGCTACCCCGGCGCTTTCGCCTTAACGACGCCGGGAGTAACTTGTATGTAGGTACTCCCTATCATTATGAGATTTTTTTGTACTCGACCATCACTATACCTGGAAACCTGGTTACGGAGACATTGAAGGTCAAAAGTTCCAACCTTTTTTTTCTTTAAATGTACAACTCCTGTATCATTTGCATGCACCAAAAAGCATAATGTTTTGTGTGCGTTTTCACACCAAAATAAAAGTGGTTTCCTAGCAATTATTTTTGTCCTATGTTATTTACTTTAATGTACAGAATGCGTAGATGAAGGTTTTGTGACGGGTCTTTTTACACTCTATATAATATAAGGCTAGGGTTGGAATGATGAACCAATTTATCGTTACCTCTCGCAGCCAGAATTATGGCAATTGGTGAGCTTGCCCTTGAGCGGTTGCGCGGTGTTGAGCCGTGAGGACTGCAGCGTGAACAGCTCGGCGCTGGTGTCGCAGGGCCGCACGGCCGCCGAGCGCGCCGCCTCGCGCGGGGGCGGGGGCGGGGCGCCGCCCGGGGGTGGGGGCGGCGGGTGCGCTCGCCCGCTGTCGCGCGCGCTCTCGCCCAGCCCGTCGATGATGATCTCGTAGGTGCCGCGGTCCCTGTCCAAGTCGTCGTCGTTCTCCATGTCTTCGGTTTCATAGTCCTCGTAATCTGTTGCCACAAAAGTGAGATAGACTCGAGTAGGTAATGTTTCGTGACTTACAAAGTTGTACCTATCTGTAAAGGTGAACAGCCTGCTTACCGACTTCTTCCTCCGCGTAAGGTCTGGCGTGTGCGCGCACTGGCTCCCAAAGCGGGAACCACACTGCAATCAAACTGGTGAGGTATCCGCCGAGCCAGGAGAGCGGTTTCAGAGGCTACGATAAAAAATAATATGGACATTAGTGACAAAAGTTAAAAACCTACCTACATCATATTTGAAAAAATCTTCATCTTACCGTAATTTTGTGTCCATCACCACTAAACGAGTTTCTAGAATCCGGGCAACGGCCTTGATGATCGTGTACAACAACCTTTTTGTATATTCGATCCTGTACCAGAGAATCCATAATAGTGCCGTCGACCTGACCGAAGAAACGGCCTGTCTGTGAGACGTCCTCTGACAAAATGATGAATCCGTTGTCGTCTAAAATATAGCAGTCCAACTCATCGCCCGCGCAGGTCTTCTTACACGACGTACCGGCTGTGCACTGTAGAAGAGATGACAGATTAGATTGGGTCGAATGGAGGGTCGTCGATTTGAGTATGACTTACTGCAGAAGTAACATTGAGGAAGTGTTTTGCTAGTGAGTCTAGCTGAAAGTGTAGGCCGACGACGGCGGCGGGGGCTCGATGACCTCGAGACTCCACGAAGACTGCGTGTGTAGCGAGCACGAGCGGTGGCCGACCGCTCAGTTCTTCTGCTTCGGAGCCGTCGCGGAACGGCACCGAGAACACGAAGCTCTCGGGCTCAATGGCGTGGTGTTCGACGGCCCGACGGTACCATTCAGAGTCGTAGGCTCGAGCGTATCGTTCACTGAAGTGGCTGTAAGGTAAGGTTGTTATAGATTATTGCAAGGGAGAAAAGATTTCTGTTTATCTAAGTTATATTCAATCATTGAAGTGCATGATGAAAAATCTCAATTCACTGTCGCTATTGTCAGATCAGTGACTTACGGTTCAGCTGAATCAGTATTCCTGGAAGTGTTGACGTTCTCGGTCCACCGCAGCAGACCGGAGCGCGTCGCGATGAACGACAGCGTCACCACGAACTTGTGGAACCGACCTTGTCTGTAAAGATATAATGAGCTAAGCATCTCAAATTGATTGGGTTTTGTTTTTGCTTTTTTTCACTAGATGTAGGTAAATTAGGGCTGATATGGGGGCCCAGTATTGCCCAGTCGCAATTTCGGTTACGTGCCACTGTTTTAGGTTGAGGTTGTGCAGTCCAAAGTTATTCTTTATCAAACCCACATGCAAACACACTTAAAAACACACTAAAGTGCGTGCCGTGAAGTTTAAAATAAGTTTGTTTATAAACAAAATTATTCTAGTACTTATCACCTCGAGCAGGGTTTGAGTTTATCGATAGACTTTTGCTACACAGGTTTAAAACTCCACACAGAGAAATAGAAATAAAATTAAAAGAACAAGGAAAAATCCGTGCTGGCTAAAAATCACACAAAACATTTGAATGAACACACTTTACCTGATCCTCGGTGGCTAGACAATGATGTCTAATACATGAGTATTAATAACTAGTACACGGGAAATTAAATTAATAGCAATAAATGTAATAAATTTAATTAACTTGTCTGATCATCTGACCACTGGAACTTCCCAAAATAGTCTTGATAACGTTTGAACTCTCTTATTCACACAATGTTTACTTCGAAGCAAACTTTTTTCTGTAAGTATGCAGGTTGACCCTGCTTCGCCGGATAAGTCCACAAAGAGCTCTACTCCATTACTACTTGTGGTCACTGCATAGTTGACAACCAGGATAGAATATTCTCTTCATCTTTACAAACTAGCATACCCACATGATACCCATACTGTAATTCACCAAACTGATCGTCTTTCCGTGAATTCAAGAGCAATTTACATTTTGGCGTACAACTCTTCATCCAGTGTCCTTTAGATTTCACTCCAACCAATAGCCAATACGTGTAAATGTGAAGACGTTTGTCCTTAGCGGTAGATATTACTAATAGTTCTAAGTACGTGTAGTTGAACCAATCTGAAGAGTTACGTTACCTTGTAAGTAGTGCCATTAAAGTCGCTATCGGGCTATTTGTGTGATAAACACAAACAAATTAGTCATCCACATAAAATAACATAAAAAGCTGAAATTTTATTGCTGGTGGAGGTGCTATTATTTTCATGCAAAAAGGGCCTTATTATTAATGCGTGACTTTATTTGAAAGGTGTCCAGGTGTGGGAGTACGAGAACATTATGTTAGAAAATAATAGACTTGACCGAAATACCCTTCCATTGGCTAGGTTTCACAGAAGCCGGTTAGTTTCGTAAATAATGAATTGAACTTTAGGCACAGCTGTCATAATCATCACTACAGTGCCCCGTGACTTCTAGCAATTAAAATCCAGACAAATGACGGTGTGGCTTGATCTGATAAATTCTGTCAAAATGTATGTTTTAGCTCTCGTACCACCACTGAGAACTGAGGATAGATTTCCCTCCTATGCAAAAACAAAAGGTATTTGCCGAGATTGAATATTGAATTATTTCGTGTAGTGCTCTAATCATGCTCCAATATAAAGATGTTCTTACTGGGAGTGGTGACTCGCGTGTCCAGTGTGAGCGTCCAATTCTTTGATTACCATCGCATCCCTAATCAGTGATTGCACTAAAGTTTTATCACCTGAAAAGAAAAGATGGTTTTAGTTTTAAAATACCCTATTTTTTAAGAAGTTTGTGGAATCTCTTCCTCTTCTCAGTGCCAAATTCCAAAAAAAGAATTTCTATCACACTGTGGCTTGGATCATAACCTCCCAATTTTTTTCATCTTAATTTAAATCTACACAAATTGTGTTGGTTATCGATGTGAAGTTTCGCCAGTTAACATAATTTGATCTTTTATTTGTCAATACTGTTATAGATAATCTTATAAGTCCTAAATCGTCAGCCCGTCTTGAGCAAGCGTGGCGATTAATACTCGTGCCTTCTCTGTATGAGAAGAGGCCTTACAGTGGGGCAATAATAAGCTGGCATTATTTTTACTATTAATATGTCAATACGCACAGTAATAAGAGTCTCTGTCCTGCTTCTTGTGCGCGTTGTGCAGCGTGAGCGCGCGCGGGCGCAGCGACATCCACTTCCAGCCGGGCCGCCCCGCGCGCGACAGGAAGTGCACCAGCTGCTCCTCCGGGGAGTTGAACGATTGGTCTGATGTGGACGCGTATTCGCAATATACCCTAGAGTAACATTTGGTTAATTAATGCTGGTCGGTTTCTTGTGAAATATCGCAATAAAATAGAAGTCCACCTATTACAACCCCCCTCCTACTCTACCGTCCCTACCGTCCTACCGTAGTACCTTCCAGTCCAATACTGGAACTCAGAATTTCGAGTCAAACTCAAACTCAAAGCATTTATTTCAAATAAAACAATTACAGGCACTTATGACTTGTCAAGGGGTGGGTTAGTCAGAAAGATGACGCTAGTTGCCTATTACAAAGCGTAGTAGATTCCTATGGAGAAGAACGGGCAAGAAACTCCACGGACACTCTTTTAGATCAAAATCTTGTTACAAAGAATTGGTTACATCATTCATGTTGAAACTATACTTGTGAGAACAATGTAGAAAGTCGGGCAGGTTAAAAGCGTCCGTAATAAAAATATAACAACAAAACAAAAAAAAGATGACAAAATACAGATGTTTTTTAATAAATGGGGGTAGATCATTGATATATATAAACACAAAAGTGTTTAATGAAATAGATCTGTTAAGACAAACCCCTAAATTAAGTAAAGGTATGTTAAAATCTAAATTAAGGAATTTGTTTCTCGGTAATGAGGAATCTGCCTTGACCGAGAAATAAATTCACACCATAAACCTATATGTTTAGTATTTATTTATTTAATAATATGAGTATAAAAACAGGCGCTTCTCGCCATCAAACTCGTAAGTTTGGCGAGTAAAAATGTAAAAACCACAAAATATGTATTTTTGAGAATAATAATAAAAAAAAAAATATACTAAAAAGAGGAAAGGACCCAATATCGTGCCTTGTGGAACACCCATTTTTACTTTTAAATCGAGTGAATTTACACCATTTATTTGAATTTGTTGTTGTCTATCATTTAAATAAGATTTTATTAAACTGAGCGCAAGTTTACCTAGTCCGTATTGCTCAAGTTTCAAGAGTAAGGTTTCGTGATTTATACAGTCAAATGCCTTGGAGAGGTCACAAAAGATTCTTAAGGCATCTTGGGCCTCGTCCCACGCTGGAAATATGTGTTTTAATAAGGTGACATCGGCGTCAGTCGTACAACGTACTTTGGTGAAACCATATTGCTGATCGTTTATGATTTGGTTGGTGTCAAAATAATTAAGCATTTGATTGAGCATTACCTTTTCGAATATCTTGCTGAATACCGGCAACACGGATACTGGTCTATAATTGTTGGTATCTTTACTTTCCCCAGATTTAACAATTGAAATTCAACCGGACAGTCTGGAACGTTTGCTCCTAATTAATCAATTGAGACATCGGGTGAGGAATTTAAATCTTCTGTCGTTTTAGATGGTATATTAGTAAAGAAATGTACAAATTCTTGAGCTACTTCTAAGTTAGAGCTTATGGCACCACATACATTCTCCAATGTGTAATCAGTGTTTAGTATTTTTTCCTATTAGTTTCATTATTTATAACTTTCCAAACTGTTTTTAATTAATTTTCTGGTGATTTGATCTTGTTGCTAATGTACTGGGCTTTAGCTATCTTGCAAGTATTTCTAATGATTTTGGAATATGTAGCAACATACAGTACGGTGGATTTATCTTGACGAGTCTGAACATAGGCACTATGAACTTTCGCGCTTGTTCTCTCACTCACACTCGCCTCATGACACCATTTGGTTTCTAAAAAATGTTACTGCGCAGCCTTCTGCGCGAAGTTCAGTCTTGCCAAGATAAATCGGCCGTATTGTGTCTTGTTGAAAGGTTCAGTGTTAATGTAAGGCTTAAGGCTATACAGCTCGAACAGTCTTTCCCAATTTATCCTATTACCTCTAGTTGCCCAGTCACTAATCATAAAATGAGGGCAAGCATTTTTCTTTATTTGTTTGTAGTATAGAAGTATGAGTAACAGGGTGTAAAGTTCACTCATCCTCCCTTATCTATACCATAGCTGTGCCTACAGTAGTTTAAGGACTCGTATTTAATTTTCTAGCAATCATTTATTTTGTGTCAAACACGATTACGATACGATTTTATTAAGATTCTACAATTATTCTAGATGAAACAAAAATTGCCAGTTTTGTTATTTTTAAATGAAATTATTGACGTTTGAAGTTTGAGCAATGAGGAATTTAGAATAAAATTAAAAAAAGTCATTTAGGAAAATCCGTGTGGCCTGGGGCTTGTTATTGGGCCTAACCACGTAGCAGACGGCCCCACGGATCCGCCATTTTCGTATGGTCAACGGCCTGCCTAACACCCTGTTTAAGTTTCGTTAACCTGAGTACATTCTTTTTGTTTCTCTAACTGTATTACTATACGACTACATATTAGCATGTATTATATTATCTTCTCGGTCCCTAACTTTGCCTCCTCGTACAAGTATTGGAGTATTGGACTGGGAGGTACTTTAGGTTGATAATTAATTAATAGTCCTCCGACTTCCATTATTGGACTATCGAAAAGTTTACCCGAAATACGTACCTACATAATTATGAGTTTTTGATGATAATTTTTTTTTTTTGTCATAATATTATTAGCAATGTAATCCTTACCAGTCAGGGTGAACTTTCCAGTTTTCGCCTTTGAAGTATTCCGTGACTGCAAAAATTACATAAATATTAGTTTCAGTTCAAACGTATGTTCAGCATCCCAACCCGTGATCTCAATATTTTTTTTACAAAAATCGCCGCCTTTTTCTCTTCTCTGTAGCATCTCACGTCCAACTTACCATTAATAGGACTATGCTTGACCTCCTGCTCCGCCTGCAGTTCATACATGCCGTACCCGTCAGGCAGGACTGCCGCTAAAGAGAACGGTGTGCCATCCACAGGACTGTAGAAGTACCGCTGACGTCTGGTCGCCACGCGCCGCATATTGTCGTATTGAACCTTTACCGCGATTTCTGTTTCACCTTCCCGTTGTTCTATCATGTCGTGGCGAAGCTAGAAAAGGTTATTGATAATGAAATCTCTTGTTGGGTAAAGAAAAATGTTCACGTTAAAACCGTATAAATAACTGTTCAAGAAATATTTAAGATTTGACACTTTTCATTAAATAGTGACCAAAAAACAATTATTGATCCTTAGAGACACATAAATGTGACTTTCCATTTTGTAAACGAGCCTGAAATATCCGAGGACCAAATATAGACCGTTGGGAACTCTATGGGGTACACCAATTTCAGTAAACGAGCCTGAAATAACCGATATGCACATATAGACCCTTGGGGTACTCCCAATTTAGTATACGAATTTTAATTACCCCAGGACCCAAAATTAGATATTTTGGGTACACGGGACTCCCATTTTAGTATAATTTGACTCTGATATAACAGAAGACCAAATATAGATCCTTGCAGTACTCCCAATTTAACACATAAACTTATAACAAAGTGGTGACTTACATCGAGCAGTAGCGAAGTGAGGTTGACCCTGGAGTTCTCATCCGAGTCCACAAGCAGTTCCAGATCCGTCAGGTCCACACTCGAGTACAGAGGACGCAGCGTCTCAGTGTACTGTGGAGTATAGTAGCCACATTTAGTATAACCGACTAAACTCAACTAACACTATTCATATTCTCATATTCCTTCTTGGTAACGAATTAAAACTGTAAAACAATTCTTTATGATAACTGTTTTCAAGTACTTACTTCCTCGTTCGTATGCTGTAACAAGAAATTTTGGATTGATAAGTTTTTAGACTAAAACAACAAGCAATTTGTTGGCATTATTTTATTAAGGTAAAGGAAACAAAAATACATACCAATGGTCTCAAATCTGGATGATATAATACATGCCCGTTGTTATCCACCATGAACGAGTAACCGTTCACACCCAACTGAAAATACATTGATACAATTGAAAATGATGATGTTCTTAAAGATTTAAAGTTACGTACCGAATAAGTTTGTGAATTTTATACCTTATATGGTGGCACGAGCTTCTTCAATTGGTCGATAGGAACATCGGTTCCCACCACGCCGAGTAAATTAGCTTCTCTTTGCTGAAAACAAAAAGTTTGGATTAAGAAGTACAAGAAATAGGGCCAGTTAAGAAAGATGATAGTGTAACGTTAAAACAGATTTGATTTTAAGGCTACATATTATATTGACAAATGGTTAGGAACTTAGGAGATATATACCGTGTGGTTTCTCCTATCGAAGATGGGTACAGTGACGGAGGACATCAGTTGGCCCATTCCATCATCAGAGAGGCTACTGCTCTGTAATAATGAAAACACAAATATTCAATTCAGGGTTAGAATGAAAATCTTATTTAAGGACTTGAAAGTTTTGCAATAAGAGGCTTTAAGAAGTGAAATATTATGTTATGTTATAGTTAATGATTCGTTGTCTCTATTTCGCTCTTAAAGCACTTTAGTCGTACTATCTGCGGTCGAATTTTCGTGAAACTGGGCTAAGGTCTATCCATCAGCTGTGCTTTTTGGGTTTCAGCCTCCTTTATTGTTCTAGCTTGCAGTTTCAGTGTGTATTTGAAAGTGTACATACCCTCCCACCGACATACGCAGGGCTCCAGTGCACCGGGTGCACAGTCTGGTACATGACAAGCGGTCTCGCCAGCACCTCCACAAAGTGCAGCACTTTCGACTTGATCTCCGAGTGCTCGTTTATCGTCACGTAGAAGCCTGTATGATAATAATTTAGTAGGTTAAAATATGGAGACAACTGTTGCTGTTAAGTCTTCAGCAGAATATGATGCCACAGGATCATAGGTACTCTAATTGTACTTTCAGGTCACTTTCTCTTTTGCCTGCCCTGGTCCCGAGGGGTGATTTGGGACCAGAGCAGGCAGAATGGTTGGTGCAGTATGTTAAGTTGTTTGTTTCATTGTTTCCTGTCACTCATCACCATTCATTTACTTTCTTTTCGTTCTTCATCCCTTGCACACAATCTAAGCCTAAAATAATAAATTAAAATTACCAGAAACGAAAGTATTTATGACTATACCTTTATTCGTGCACGCCATGTCCTTCATGTTATGTCCAGCGGTGGCGTCTCCTCCGACGCGGTACGTAAAGATGCGCACGGGCATGTGTGGCCAGTTCCATGTGCGGAACACTCCCTTCACGCCGCCAGCGCCCCCGCCAGCGCCTATAACGGCGATGGCTTGGTTGCATTGACAACCTAGACCTGTGCGGTTGTACTGCAAGGAAATGGAATGAAGAATATTGGTTAGTCTCTTAATCTACCTTTAAAGTTAATGAATGTATTTAGATATTATATTATTTTCACAATACTGGTAAAATTATAAGCTCCGCACCAAAAGGACAATGTAATGAATTTGACCCGAAAAAAGTTTATGACTCAATTCGATATAATTTTATTAGGTAGGTACCTCACCTTTTTCAAACCCCTTCTGTTTCCACAAAATCTCTAGAATATAGATATTTCTTACCCGATGTAAGATTTCGAAGCCAGTAGTGAGAGCGCCGGTCAAGTTGGCTACTCCTCCAGACAGTTCAGCATTCCATATTGCCGTCTTCAGTTCTCTTAAGGTTTCTGGTAGAGCCTGTAACAGAATGATTATAAAATAATACAAATCTAGTTAAAGTCCTACTTTTACTTATACTATGACTCTGAAAGAGTGTTTTATTCAAGCGAGTTTCCTATGCATTCCTTACGAAAGGAAACATTTCCGAGATAGTAGGTACTTATTCTGGAGTAACTCAATAAGTTCACTTTACTACATCCCTTTGTCCATAATTCGCGCAAAGTGGCTCCAAGTGCTGTAGAGATATCCTGCAATTTTATTGGTTGACATCAAAAGGTAGTAAAACGTAAAGACGTTTGAAAATATGAATATTCATTACATTCTCTTCATTAGGCGATGCCATTGAGATTAGGAATGTGACTAATTTATGAAATGCTTTCCTTCTCTTCTATGTTTTTGTCGCTTTCATGAGTAAGACAGAAAGTAGTAGTTAGTTAAAACAAAAACATAGAATCTTCAAAGTTTCGTTGTGAAAGAGTGCAAAATTTAGGTACGAGTCATTGTGTTAGAAATTGTTCTAGTAGGTAAATGATGTAATATCGGCATTATCTTCTAAAGAATCTACAAGGTCTCACCTCGCCTCGTATTGTTTAATAAAACCAACCAAGTTATGTGTTCCACTAGCAATGAGTTAAAGTTGTGTCGAACCGCGGACGAAGGCTGCAACTGGGTGCAGGGAAACAACATTGAAAGTTGCTGCGAAGGCCCATTGTTATGAGTTCCAACTACCACCAGCATGTTTAGCGTTTATTGCTTAGCTATCTTCAAGTTTAATGCAAAACCAGGAAGTAGGTACACCCAACTGCTGACGTTGAGTTGTTTATGTAATTACTCATGCAAGTTGTAACTTAATTACCCATTGTTAAGGAAATGTAGCGAGTGTGAACAATTATACAACACGCACGCACTGCCACTTTTCTTTTATGAAATTAATCCGGATTATTTTTGGTGTGTCTACAAAACAGCCGTGTAATCAGATGTGAAAACAGATCTCAAATCTGTATTTATCGTGTCAAATAACTTAATCGATATTGCTTACAAACGGTAAATAAGTCGTAAGATAACAAATTTAGCGTTTGCCGAGTCGTTAATGGGAACAAACACACGAATATACTAATGAAACATGGTGCGTGTTACTCTTAAATATACAAAGTTTCATTTTGCCGGGGACGACATAAAGCCGGGAATGTTTGCCATGAAGGTAATTGTTGGATCGTATATTAGTGAAGCTCAAGAGCGAAACAGCCTTTTGGACGGTTTAAAGTAGGTACGGTTTGATGTATCGACTCGTATGTATTTTTGATGTGATGTAATCAGTGATGGTTTAATTTTTGGGTTCAGAACTATCTACTATTTGTTAATTTCTCCATTATTTTAGTGGAAAAACAACTTTGTTTCCGTCACTATTGTTCCCAAGAAAATATAGTCATATATCTGTTGGAGCTGGAGTATTATCTAGTCATCGATCGAAATTGTGACTTGGCTCGACCCGCTTGGAGAAAGTGTGCAAGTATCGCAGCAAAGTTGCAAGCTCGCGCGATAAGGGCGCGGCCGCTCCCTCCCAGCCTCCCACCTGTCACGAGCGACGCGTCGCTCTCTTCTTTGTATCGTTGATTTTATCTCTAAACTTTGCGGAGACTTATGAACTGAATAAAGTAAGCACGCCATGATAATATTCTCGTTGAAATATAGTTTACAGACACTTCGGGAAATGCGAGGATATATTATCTCAACTAAGAGTTTACAGCAACAGATGAAGCTGACAACAACTGGATTCGAATGTGTCGGTCGGTGAGCTAGGATTTTGTTTAATCTGAGTTTATGGAACTCTGCAAGCGGACATATTATAACGCTATTTATATTTAAGATACCTACACAATCAATGGACTGATAAATATAAGACTACCCCATATCCTTATCGTGTCCTTATCGACGTTAAAGGAAGTAAAGCCGCTGAATTCAATACCAAAGAAGAAACATCATCATCTGTCTAGTGTTTTCCCAACTATGTTGGGGCCGCCATCCAGTCTAACCGAATGTAGCCGAATACAATCTAATTGAATACCAACAAATATTAACCTCAAAATCGACCCAGTTGATCGCACAATCGGAAATGGGTTTTGAAAAGCTCGGGACATAAATATTTAAATGTTGTCTGTTACTTAACGAATGTCATGTTAACATTGGGCAAACTCGAGGTGGGTAGTGCGTGAGTCAACCCAGCGATTGATGAATGTGTCCTCCTGGCCGTCTTGCTGCTCGCGTGTCACCGCTGTGATAATGAAGTGGTTTTGTACGAACCCCTAATGTATTCCCCCGAGGTGGTTCACCAGCTTTATTTGTTTAACACCGCAATGTGGCATGTGTATAATTTCTTGTCACATTATTATGTGGTCAAGCTCTATTTGTGGATAACTACGGTGGCCGTTACTTCCACGAGTAGTAAAAACAAATATATTTTTGGATAGGGGTGGTCATGATGTTAATACTAATCTATTTTTGGAATAGCGATCCGTAACTGGTTTATGTTCGGCGTACAGTAGTTCCTACACATAAAGGCAGGTTTATTGAAATACACAGTTCTATGAAACGGTGATCAAATAATCACGATCAAATTATTAACGTTGCTTCAATATTTTACTTAATTGTGGCGTTTGTATGCAGTGAAACTAAAATGATCTGATACCCAATATTAATGGCGTCGCATTAAAGTCGGCTCCATGGAATCCATTAAGGTGCGTACACACGATGGCAGATGAGTATCGGTGCCGAACCGCCGCGCCGACACGCGATACTTGCATTTGTCGCCATCATTTACATCCGTGTGTACAGGCGGATTTTATTGAGGTACTGTTATTGGGGTGCCTACTTCTAACGTAGTACAAAGCATTCATAAAGTCATATCTACTTTCGTCATACTTTTCGAGCTTTATATTCGAGTTAATCACAAAAAAATCTAATTTCAGTTTCCGAATTTACAGTGAAATTGTGCAACATAATCTTTTCGTCAACACCCTGTATATTCACTATATTCGGTAATTAACATTATTTTATTCGTCTTTGCAGTAGATCAGAAGATAAATGGTATTTTGTTTCGACAAAATTAATGAAATACGTTGTCGATATTGCCGCATTCCCTTGTACTATATACTCGTATATTATGAAGTTTTTCATTGACCCGAAATTCTGATCCGCTTTTTATGAAGTTTCACGAAATTGCTTCTCTATGTGCTACGTTCATACATTCGCTGAAATTGTTGCGATGTTCATCTTATCTTTTATAATAATTGGTACCTACAGGTACTGTATTGCAGATGCAAATGTGTTTCAAGTTATATCTCGGCCTACTGTGGTACATACGTACAGTACACACAGTATATTGCTGCGGCCACAGCGTTGCCCACGACTGCGGCTAGCTACAGCGGTCATTTCTATATGAAATAACTTTGGTTGTAATTATAACAACCACGACTAGCTGTTGATCGGGGTGAAGCCTGAAAGCATCTCTGCCTGAAACCACTATCAGGGCCCTATTTAATAAACTTTTTTTTTTTTACTTAACCTATACTGTCCCAGTGCTGGGCAAAGGCCTCGCCCAATTCCTTCCAAGAACTTTTTTCCCGCGCCACCTCGGACCAGACCTCACAGTACGCGTCCAGGTCATCCCGCCACCTCATTCTGGGCCGGCCTCGGCGGCGCTGTCCATCTTCAGGTACCCATTGTGTGGTGACTTTTGCCCAGCGGTCATCGTGCATGCGGCTGACGTGACCCGCTCAATCCCATTTTGGCCTGGCAGCCTTCTTGCCTACGTCCATTATACCCGTTTTGGAACGCAGCGTGGTGTTTCGAATTCTGTCCTGTTTTTTTACGCCTAGGATGCTGCGTTCCATCGCTCTTTGGCAGACTCCAAGGCGGAACTTTTGCGACTCGGTGGGCGACCAGGTCTGAGCACCATAGGTTAGGACGGGCAGGATACACATGTCGATGAGTTTGTGCTTCAGGAAGATCGGCAGATCACCCTTCATTAGCCTCTTCATGGAACAGTAGCTTTACCAGGCGTTTTCGATTCGGCGGTCAATTTTCCTTTCCTGCCCGTTTTCGAAAGAAAATAACTGGCCCAAGTAGATATATTCATCGACATAATGTATTTCCTGCTCATCTACCTCGACCGTACGCTTAGAGCTGTTGGCCATTAGTTGGGTTTTAGACCGATTAATCGCAAGTACCACCCTGAAGTAAGCCGTGCTCAATCTTGAACCATGGTCTGGAGTTCTAGAGCTGTGGGTGCAAAAATGACTATATCGTCGGCAAATCGTAGGTTTGTCAGGCTCTTCTTGCCGACGTCAATGCCCTTGGTTTTCTATGAGGCTGCCAGTGACTTAAATATCTCCTCAAGTGTGCTAGTAAACAATTTGGGAGAGAGTGGGTCTCCCTTTTTAACACCTTTTGGATTCTGAATGATGGTCCAGCAGTATTTAGTTTAATGTTTGCAGAGCTATTGTTGTATATATTTTTAAGAGGTCAATATATGTTTTTTTAAGTTCCTGCTGTTCTAGGGATGTGAATATTTCATTGTGTTTAATACTGTCAAAGGCCTTCATGTAATCTACGGTGACCAGATTTACCTAAAGGTTTATTAAATTCTGTGTATTTTTCTAGGGTCTGATTTAGTGTTTGAAGATGGTCGGTTGTTGAAAAACTTGGGCGAAATCCGGCTTGTTCTGGTGGCTGATGTTTATCCAGTTTCCCATCTCTACGATTGTGTATCACTTTAATAGAAGCCTTATAAATATGAGATTAGACTTATTGGGCGGTAATTACCGATATCGCTTTTATCGCCTTTTTGTGCCGGACTATATTTGAATGGCACGTTGAATTAGGCACTTTCCCTGATGTTATTGTAGTATTGTGTTAAATGGGTTGGTAAGGTGCGGCAACAGTGTTGGAGAGCCAATTTTTAATGCCTCGGTAGTGACTCCATCCTCTCCAGGACTTCTGTTGTAGCGCATAGTAGTAAGTGCTCTGTGTACTTCATAACCACTTATTAAGGGAATGAAAGGGGAGACTGTATTCTGTATTGATCGGGGGGTGGTGGGTGAGTCGACTGAATATAATGCTTTATAGAATTTGTTTGCTATTTCTATGATTTTATCCCTAATGTGGTGTTTCATTCCGTCTATTCTCTAAAACTATTAATCCAGGTTTTTCCCTTTGTGACTCCATGTTTCAAAACCCTAAAAGATGTGCGTTTTTCTAGAGCGGTTAATGTGTGCTAACATTTCTCCGATCCTTCCTAATACTTCTTTTGACTTCTTTATCTATTGTTCTGTATTCTGCTGTACCCATTTCTTCTTCTGTTCGTTTTTCGATCAAATATATACTATGTGCTGTTAATTTATTTTTATTTCTGGTTGTGTTATTTAACTTTTTATTACTTTTGATTATTCCGGTAACTATTAAATTATATTCTTCTTCTGCGTCTGTTTCATCCACTTTTAATTCCTTCAAGTAATTTGATATTTCAAGATTAAAATGTTCTAGGTTATTGATAAGCGTCTCTTTTGAAAGCCGTCTGGTTTGTTTTGTGAATAATTTGGCTCAGTAAACTTTGAAATCAAATCGAATTTTTGCGCGGATTGGTCTGTGATCGGAGCTGTATTTAATTCTATTGATCTAACACCCTTGATTCTATGTTTATCTGATGCCAAGATGTAGTCGATTTCGTTTCGCGTGGAACCATTTAGTGCGACCCACGTCCATCGCCGTTGCGGTTTAATTAAAAATAAGCTGTTGGTTATGTGCAAGCTCTGTCCAAAGGCAAACTGCATTAGACGAACACCTCGTTCGTTGCGGTCCCCTAGGCCAAAGTGACCGAGAATATCTTCGCTGTCCGGTTCTTGCGTCCTTCCTATCTTAGCGTTGGACTATGTTCCAGGTGCCCCTATTTTCATCACATGGTCGGTTGACAAGATCATAGAAATCTTCCACGTCTTCATAGATATGCGCAGATGTTGGTGCATAAACTTGTACAAGAGTTAGCGTCTTTGTAAGTTGGAATTTGAGCACAGCGACACGTTCAAAATACCCTACGAATTCGATGATATTATCCTTTCACTTCTTTGCCATCATGAACCCCACTCCATGTTGTCCATTGGTTTCACCGAAGTGGAAGAATACGGCATCGTCTTTCTTCTGTGTGTTCACCCTCTTTTCTAATTTCTGAAAGGCCTACAAGGTCCCAGATGATATTTTTTAAATTTTTTATTTTTTTATTTGATCTTTTAGAGCATTCTCATGCTCAACTAATCGCTCGTCTTTCATCAGCGTCCGGACATTGTAGGTGAGAATATGAAGTGTATTGGTGTCCATTATACAACATGCCGTGGTCGTTCGACGGTTAGTCGATCTCACCCGCAAATTCTTAGCTCCCCTGACTCCAGGGCTGCGCCCGCGCCCGTCCACGCCAGCACAACTGCCGGAGTCGCCGGGCACATTTGGGGCCTGTCTCTTATTCCTTTATCCATTGGGAAGATTGGACCGTAACCCACCACGCTGGTCCAGTGCGTGTTGGCGGGTTGCCATTGTCTCGTTTGTTTGTTAGCGGGGTGCACAATGGGCAGGTGAGGTTGGCTTGAGCCCCGAAAGATGTTAGTTGGGACCCCTTACACCCCCCATAATAAATCTTATAAATTGTAAATTATAGCTGACAGGCTACAGTTTTTGTTTAATAAAAATTACAAATTTGCCATAATGGAAAATTTACAAAATTATAAAATTGTAGGATAATTTTACATATTTCTGTTTAATAAACATTTTCACTTTCCAGTTTACATATTTGTAGGGAAAACTATTTTATTGAACACATAATTGTAATTAAAGTTTACATATTTTGTAAATATAATACAGTGGATTTCGGGTATAACGACAATGAAGGGACCACTCTATTTTCGTCGTTATATCCGGAAGTCGTTACAGGCAAAGGTAAAGAGATACAGACACGTACACATGTGTAGTTTATATTCATTTATTATTGAAAATATTTGCACACATAGTTATTCACCGGTACATTTAAAAAAATGTGTAATATTAGTTTGCTTCAATTTATTTTTTTGTGCTAGTGTACGCTGTAGGGTGTATTCTATTTTCATTACTTCTTCAATATCTATAATATCCTTTCCATCACCAAATAAACAGTATCTTTTAAGCTTTGTTACAGCACCTAACACATCCTTAGTTGTAGGAATCTCACCTTCCTTGCAATCTTCTTCTTCCTCCTCATTTTCCTCATCTTGCGTCGTATGTGATGGAACAACAGTTTCAACAATTTCACTATCGGACAAATCGCTAGTAGTGATAAGTTGACTGTCAATATCAACATATGTTGCCCAGTCCGCAACATTTGTTCCGCTTGATGATACTGTAGTCAGTTGTGCCAATGGTATGTCCAATTCATCATCGGAGTCGTCGTCAATTGTTGTGATATCCGAAGATTTACGGAACCCAGCGTGCAGAAAACACTTTTTGATCGTATCTGGAGTCACCCGAGCCCATGCCGTAGTTACCATTTCAATGGCATCTAAAATATTAACGGAAAACGGGCCTGCCGAGTTTTCAATGTCGTTCATCATTTTCTGTACTAAAATCTTCCTATAATGACTTTTGAGGGTTTTAATTATCCCTTGATCAATCGGTTGAATCACTGATGTAGTGTTTGGTGGTAAAAATGCCAGTTTTATGTTGGTCAAATTCTCTATTTTAGAATGAGCTGGGCAATTGTCAATAAATAAAATGATCTTCTTATTGTTATTTCTTAACTGGGAGTCCCATTTGCGTAGAACTTTTTCGAAAATCTCTGAAGTCATCCAGGCCTTTTTGTTTGCTTCGTAATCAACTGGCAAAGATTTAACATTTTTGAAACATCTGGGTTTTTTTGCCTTGCCTATGACCAATAATTTTCTTTTTTCCCCTGCCATACTTGATGCAACAAGCACGGTGATTCTATCTTTTGATAATTTTCCACCAACGCACTTTTCCCCTTTAAATTTCAAGGTTTTGTCAGGAGTTAACTTAAAAAACAAACCTGTCTCGTCAGCGTTCCATATTTGGCTATCAGTATAACCTTCAGTCAATTTTGGGAAAACTGTTTTTAGCCAGTTGTCACAGTCACTTTGCGATACACTTCTCTCCACAAACTTTGCCTACTACAATATCGTGTCGTTGACGAAATCGGTATATCCAGCTTTCCGAACACTCAAAATACATTTTTCCAAACAGTCTGCCAAATTGATTAGCCTTTTCTTGCAGCAGACGACCGCTCAAAGGTACGTTTTGGCTTCTTTGGGCTTTGAACCACATTAGAAGGGCATTTTCGATATCTTGATGCGTCGGTTTGCGGTTTTTCTTAATTTTTAAGGATTTGGATTCAAAGCATTCTAATATTTTATCACGGTTTTTCCACATCGTAGATACTGTTGAATGGGAAACTTTGTACTCTTTGCACAAATCAGCATTGTTTTCACCGTTTTTCAATTTTGAAATGATTTCCGCCTTTTCTTTAACAGTGAATGTGCGTCTAGCAGCCATACTTATTCAAAAGTTTACTAAACCCAGTTGCTACTCAGAATATCACTTTGTAACTGAACCATAAAAGCTCCGAAA
Organism: Fissipunctia ypsillon; assembly: GCA_947568875.1. Lineage (NCBI taxonomy): Eukaryota > Metazoa > Arthropoda > Insecta > Lepidoptera > Noctuidae > Fissipunctia > Fissipunctia ypsillon. Next base: position 19,865,417 of record OX387644.1, read on the forward strand.
CGTACACGCTTCCCCTACCTACTTAGTTGATATCTATAAACAAAAGGTAAAGGTCTCCACACTTGCTGACCATCTGTGTGCAATGGATGTAAACAAAAGATAAGAAATGTTTGTGAAAGAAAAAAATCTTTGTGTCTTTGGCGGCCGGCTCCGGTCGCAATATCTGCATGGGATTTCTAGGAATTTGTTACAAATGATTCATTAAAAACAGTCGCTACACCCGAACTCGGCGTTACATCCAAAGTCGCTATAGCCACATGAATTTTGTACTAAAGTATGCTTTAAATTCAAGGGACTTAGATTTAACGTCGCTATAGGTAAATGGTCGCTACAACCAAGGTCGTAATAAATGAAATCCACTGTAATTCTAACAGGTGGTCGTACGATGTGTCAAAACATCACAATTTTGTGCCTCAACATAACGAACCTAGAGAAATTAGAATATTATATCGAACCATTTCAGGAAAAACATCGTAAGCGTCAAAAATCACAAAACTATTTTTTCGTCGTAACCTCTTAATTATACAGTTTTACGTCTTGTCGCGATTACTCTTAAATTTTATTTTAAATTACACGATTCTATTGTTGTAAGAAATTATCAACGTAAATGACAACATCGTTAATTAGGAAAGAAAAAGCCCTTTCCTGTAAAAAGTGCAAATTGTCGCTTATGATGTTCTTCCTGAAAAGCGTCGATATGCAAAAAATGGTTCTAACAAGACTAGTGAAAGTATCGTGATGATGAATATGTGATTGACTAAACCGACCGAATAACACATCTTTATTCACGTACATATATTAGAGACAGAATCGTAATTTTGTTGTTATTCTCCATGACTTTAGTGATGCACTAAACAAATAAGAAAGTATTCCGTGTAACACTAAAATTCTAAACTAAAGAGTAACAATTTACCCTCGTTTATTAAGAATCTACACCAAAAACTTACATTTTATGTAAATTGTAACTTACAACTATGTATTTGTATTGTAAAATACAATATTGTCACCGAAATCGACAGGCGTTTTCTACATATATCAATGTTTATTAAATAGCATATACAATCGTGATAATTGTAAGTTATTAACTTGTTAGCTTCTTTCATATTTGTAAGGTTTAATAAACAGCACATGCAGTAAAACTTAACAAATATGTCACTTTTTTACAAAATTGTAGGATTGTAACGTTTATTAAATAGGGCCTAGCAGCATTTCATATTGTTACGACCTGGGGTTCCGGATAAATAAATTTATACCAATTTACGCTAAAAATACTAACACTTTATTTGTCACAAATACAGCAATCAGAAACTTTAATCAGAATCACTTGTATTTCTCTCACTAGTAGTTCACTGTTTCGTACTCCAAACTGTACTGTTCCGCAGCGCTTGCATCCCTCTATATATATGGCGAGTTTAAGATTCTATATAGTTCGTGGACATAATTCGAGAACATTCTAGCATTTTCGGGAATGATCTAGAATGCTGCAACACGACACTAATCATCTAGAAAATTGTGGAAGTTTCCAGATTTTTCTAGAAAGATCGGGAATGAATCACGTAGTTCTGCTACTCGATAACAGATGGCGTTAGCGTGGCTTTTTCTGTCTTATCGACCTACGTAACACTGCCCCCTCCATCCCGAGCATCATTATTCCCGTAGTATCGCGCCAATCGATCTACATGAACTATTTTAGGCGCAGTTCGCATATTCTTTTTTATTCGGTAGTTGACGTCGTTGATCTTGGTAACAATTCGGTATGGTCTGTCCCATTTTGCCTGTAGTTTAGGGGACTTCCCTTTGCTGCGCACTGTGTTATGCAACCATACTTGTGAACCTTTGTCGAAACCACTATTGTTCATAACGAGTTTTCATTCTCTCGGACATCTGTTGGCCTGATTGTCTGACATGTTCATATACGTCATTCATCTTGTTGCGCAGGTCATTTGCATAATCTGTTATATTGCGTGGGGTTTCAGGGGGGATGCCAGTAATTAAATCTGCTGGTAACCTTAACTCCCTTCTAAAGTTCGCGAAGGCTGGCATCACAGTCGTACTCTCGTAAACTGCACTTCGGTATGACAGGAGAAACGGTTGTATGTGCTTGTCCTAATCCTTTTGTCTGCTTGCTACAACTTTCGCCAGATATCTTTCCAACGTCTGATTAAATCTTTTCACCATTCCATCAGATTGTGGGTGGTATGAAGTGGTTCTGGTTTTGTGAGTACCCCTCACCCGATATGTTTCCTGAAAATCTTGGGACTCAAAATTTATTCCTTGATCGCTGTGGATTTCTAAGGGTACCCCAAACTGACAGAAGACTTCGTGGACTAATTTATCAGCAACTGTCGGAGCTTCTTGATTAGGCATGGCGGAGACTTCCAGTCCGTTAGTGAAGTAATCCATAACAATCGTGAAATATATTCCACTAGCCCGTAGCCACTTTTCAGGTCTAACGTGATAAACCACTTCATTCCTGACAGCGTGTCCAGTGTGTCGTCGATCCTGGGTAGTGGATAGCTGTCTTTCTTTGTAACGTAATTCAGCCGACGATAGACAAAACCGCATGTTGCCATCCTTTTTTTTACCATGAACTAGATGAAGGCTCTATAACTCCATCCTTTACCATTCCTTCAATCATGGTATCTACTTCCTTTTCTCTTGCCACTGGTAGTCTTCTTGGTCGCTGACGAATTGTCAAAGTCAAAGTCAAAGATTTATTTGCAGATAAATATGGTTACAATAGTTCTTAAGATGGTAGGTAATATTAGTAGCTTAGCATATTTAATCATAACATAATGACATGCAAATTTTTGTTATAGGTAGGTACAATTACATTATTACTTAAAATTTAAACTGAAAGAATTCTTTTATATTGTAGAAGGGATTCTCAATTAACCACCTACGTAAAGCCCTTTTGAAGCGAACCATTGGAAGTTCTTTAATTTGGTTAGGAATCTTGTTATAAATTTGAATACCTACACAGGATAACAGCTTCGCCTATATAGTTCCGTTTTTATTCTCGTATTAATTAGTCTATTAGGGTATCTAGTTTTGAACACACATTTATCTTCCAGTTTTTCAAACATCTCTGGATGAGATTTGGTAAATTTACATAAGTACTTCCTCAATATAAATACCAGTCAATGTAAGTATTCTGAGTTTCTTAAACAGTGGTTTACAGGATGTGAGTGGGTCCACATTACAAATCGCACGTATACACCTCTTTTGTGCGATTAAAGCTCTTCCGAGATGCACCGAGTTTCCCCATACCAGTATACCATAACGCAATACTGAACCCACATATGCATGATAAGCTTGCAGTGTGGCTTGTCTATTTGTTAGATTAGATAAACGCCATAGAGCATAAGCAAACTTACTGAGTCTTCCACATATCATATCAATATGACTAAGCCAGGAACACCTCCCATCTAGAACTATCCCAAGAAAAGTCTACATTTAAATCAATTTTATTCCAGTTTTTGTTACAAAATTGTACATATTTGGTTTTATCTACATATATTAGGTTTAAGGTTATTCTTTTTCATCCAAGTTATTATTTTGCTTACGGTACTATTATCGGTAACTCGTTTCCTGTATTAATTCTATGCTGAACTAATCCAGTCTTCCCTATGTCATCATCATCATTTGCAGAGAAAATGTCGGCGTGCTGAAGTAGCATCTTCTTAGCCTTCTTCATTTCTCCTTCAGACAAATCTTTGCGACAGTCTGGCAAAAGATTTGACATGTTAAATCTTGCACTTTGGACGTTATGCCGAGATGGCCGATGTTGACAATTACGCATCCAAGCTACTTCCTCACAGGTACCCATCAACGTACCCTTCTTGATTACTTGTTTCTTTTCACTTGGGTTCAGTATGCGTACGGCTGCAACGTCGATTGCCCTTACTAAGGTCCGCGCCATCTTCCATGGAAGGTTTTCGTCCAATCTATCAATGAAAATACATCGATTTTTCTGTTCTGAATTCTGTGGAAGACAAACTGCAACTATTGTTTCCGAACGGGGAGGAAGAACAATCCTGTTCAATCAGTACACTTCCCATGATGGTGCACCTTCCATGAAGACTTCTTCTGAACCACGTCGATTCACGTCGATCTCACAACAGTGCTGTTGCATGAAGTCCAAACCCAGGATGCAGTCGTCTATTATATCAGCCATGATGACTTTATGTCGGTAAATTGCCAGCTTTATCTCTACCTCCTTCTCACCTCGGACGGGTATGTGCTGAACGGTAGCTATTACTAAATTTACGCAGTCATGCTTACCGAAGAAGTCCCCAAGAAAGTGATTCGCTGGTTGGGAACTGACAACCGTGTGGGAAGGTCCAGTATCCAATGTTAGCTTACATGGTCTTCCGTTTACTTCACCTTTGATGATTAGGCTGTTCCCATCATGGGCTTGTGAGATAGAAATCCTTATACAGTGTGTCCGGTAAAGAATGGATAACCTTGAAATAGCATATAATAGACCTTATGGCTGTTCTAAAAAAAATACAAAAAAAATATCCCAAGATTACTTGGAATATTTTTTTTTTGGGAAAATTTTAGTTATTAAACTAAGGTTTTTTAGAAAAAGAATACTAACTTTTTTTTACATTTTTCATCACCACGACCACAAATGAATGAATTCCATCGGTTAACTGTTGTTATAATATTGTACGTTGACTATGCCGCCGACAGAGAGGCAAGAAATAGGGTGACTAGAAATTACACAGTATATTTTTCTAAAAAATTAAATCTTAGGTACTTACTAAATACTTGGGATATACATTTTTTTTGTATTTTTTTTAGAACGGCCAAAGGGTCTATTATATGCTATTGCAAGGTTATCCATTAATTACCAGACACCTTGTATATATAGAACCTCAAAGCCCATTCTTGACCTGGCAACTTCAGATATTGTGTGGTCACGTTCCTTAATTAAAACATATTCTAAATAGGTATTTAATTATCCCCGCATATAGGAAATACGGGTCTAGAGTTCTACCGGACTAGTCCTGAGTTAGCCTTTAATTAACGAGGCCTTACTAAAATCTAGGATTCCTAACCGTCTAACGTCCTAACGTCTTCATTGTTTAGAAGATTAAGCTGAAACGCCTTTTCAGCTTTAAAATGCCGTTTTGGAGTTAAATATTTAGGTATCTACAACTTGATAATAATGAGGTTAATGTAATTACAAAAGATCACTACCGATTTCATAACAATTGCTGTAATTATTGTGAAATTGGTGTGGTGGCTTATTCTTTATGATTTTCCGATTGCATACCAATTTTAATCAGTTTTATTCCACGAAATTCGCAATAATTAATAACACACGAGTACTCAGCTCTCATTCCGTCACGCCCCGCGACCGCGAGCATTTAATTTCATCTCGATTTCCACGAACATTTCCATGGCCGTCAGTATTTTTAAAAAATTTTTGGTGTATAATCCTTAACGTGATGTTATCTTGGCGTGACCCAAATCCAGCATTGTTAATACAAAATCGTGGACAATGTGTCCCGCCAGTAATTGACATGCATAAACCGATATTAAAAGCTTTATACGTGGGTAGGTTATAGATAATTCAAAAAGGAATTTACGTCATGTTTGAATCAGCAGTGACATAAAACAATTTGTTTCGCCCCGTACCTGCAACCCTTGTTTTAATTAAACTTATGACGTCTAATTACTCTTAATTGCTGTTCGCGTTTAGATAATAATGTGTTGGAAACTATTAGCATCGTTTTAATATTTTATAAAACGTTCCCTTGGCGACACTTACCAATTACCGTGTCGTTTGTTAGAGTAACGCCCATTTGAGTGGAGGCAATGGATATGGCTAGATGAAAATTGTATCATCAACTATCAGTCAATCAACTTAGCTAATCGCAGTCACATTAAAACGTCTCACTTATTGCATTTTCAATTATAAAAAAATATATATACAGGGTGTGGCGTAAATAGTGGTCCAACGTTAAGCGGTCGATACACCGTATATTCAACTATCACATACCACAATTTGAAACTTTTTTTTCCATAGATCTCAGAATACAATATTTTTCTATTCTTTTTTTAAAAATGTACACCTTGGTTTACTAATGTGGCTGTAATTTCTGTAAATGACATTATTTTTTCGGTTCATAGTTGTGGAATACGTGTGCTATTACATGCAAGTAATTTTGTAAATGTAATTATAAAGGTAATAAAGAAAAATGTGTTTATTTCAAAATGTAACTCAAATGTTTAAAAAATTGTGTGACTTGGGGTGTGAATGGTGTAAAAAAAATGTACTACACTGTCGGTGCCCATTATTTGAAAAACTTGTCTAGTTAATACAGATTCTAAAATAGTAGGTATAATAATAACTGATTCTATAATTTAAACAAAAGTTGTAGCCATTTCTATTCAAAAAGAACTGAACTGTACAGCTCAAATAGTAAAGCAAGTTGTAAAACTTTTAAGCAAGAATAGAAAAATATTTTATTTTGAGATCTATGGAAAAAAAGTTTCAAATTGTGGTATGTGATAGTTGAATATACGGTGTATCGACCGCTCAACGTTGGACCACTATTTACGCCACACCCTGTATATAAATTGTCTGCAATCCATAATAAATTACTCTGTTTATTCTAGCGATTTCTGTATCCGTACGCATCTACACTAATATTTATGTAGTATTAGCGTTTTACACCCAAATACGAGTACGTGGGTTTTACACCGACACAATATTAGCTCACGGGTAATCGAATATCCTAATAGAGCGTAAACAAATAAATATGCACGGATTATTCGTACGCCCATCGCCCCGGAACATCCCTGATACTTGTTTCGCTAAATCTGACTGCTACTCACTGCTCCACTTGGAAATCATTACGTGATATTAGTAAATTCATCTAAATAACTGAGGAGCGAGCAATGACCTTCATAGTTTATCGACGTTTCGACATACATATACCAATACTCGTATGTATCTAATACGTTAGATATAAATTTTCACAAACTTATAAGGTGTTTATGTAGGTGCTAAGATTCGATAACATAGAAACTAACGTTAGTAAAAAGCCAATAGCCCATCGTCCAGGGCGTGAACCGTGGATCGAAAGGTCGTGGCTTTGAGCCCGACCGTGTTGAACTTTTGTTAAGCTCATAAAGCGAGCGTTATTAATATAATATGTATCATCGTAATACGGTAACATGTCTCACCCATTATTTGTGTCTCAAATAATACTATTTAGTTGATGTTTCCAAGTAAATGTGATCATTTATTACTATTTTGCTCACGTTGCTTAATAATTCAAATCGTTGGAACTTTAAACCCGATTTCAGTGAAGCTTGCCAACTTGAAGATGAATCGCAGCTCAGATCAAGAACTAGGATACTTTTAATATTAAAATAAGATTTGATTTTCGTGGAATATCCAGTGATAAATGTGTTTTCAATCTGAGCGGAAAGAGCGAGATCTTTTAAATGTTTTCCAATCTAGAGGGCAAGGAGAGAATATTTCAGAGATATTACGTAAAATGGTGCTTACCTGAGCCAAAACTTTGGTGTAGCACGGATGTAGCTCGGATATCGTGTCGCTGTATCGGTATATGTTGACGAAGTCATTAGGTCCGAGGGTGTCCAGTAAAGCAGACACGGTAGACTTTGCCAGCCGCCAGTAGGACGAACTCAGGTCATCGGAGTCATCAAGTAAGATCACCAGATCTTTGGGAGAGGTCGCAGCTTCCACGAACCAGTTTGAAGACCTGAAGTCGTAGAAGTCTCTTGCGTGGTGTGAATAACCGTCTTCTGGTGGCCAGGACATGGCTGCGAGATACAAAAAAGACTTTGAAAAACCTATTATAATATTTTTAATATTACATTTATTAATAGATATGTAGTTTGTCCCCGAAATAATAAAATATTACTTTAGAATACTAATAAAACAAATTTATATTTGCTACTATTTTAAAATCAACCGTTTGCAGGTAAGTTTAATATGAGACGAGATTAAGTAAATGTTTGACTTTCATCGGCGGCGAAGATGAATAGATAAACATTTTACGTAGCGCGCGTAGCTTTCGTAGCGTTCGTAGCATTCGTAGCACACGTAGCGTTCGTAGCATACGTAGCAAACATTAATGATTCTATCAGAAAGGTTATAAAGTGTATTTTCCTTTACTTGTCTTTATGGTAAACAAATATGGCGTATTTAGATTTCGATTTTGAGTACATTTATTTAGTTCAAAGAGTTAATTTGAAGCTGTAATCATACAGAATGTGTTTCATAAAAATATCAAGGCGTATTTACGTAACTGAAAATGCGTGATTTATGAACTGTGTTTGTTTACCAAATAAGAAATGTAAGGAAAAATACACATTAAATTATGTTTCACTAGCTTTATACAAACCTGGGTACCGCCTCATGAAGCCAGAAGACGAGGCGTAGTACTGCCACGACAGAGTGGGGTCGATCTCATAGTTGTTCACGAACAGGGGGTCCAAGTGCTCCGACCACGCGATCTGGTTCTGAACCTCGCCATCTGCGACAACAGCCAAGTTTTAACTTGTCTTGTCTCCAACTTGTACAATATTTTACAGCTACTCCAATCTTCCGGAAATGTTTAATTGGATAATAACATATCCAATTAAACATTTCCGGAAGATTGGAGTACAGTTACAATTCGATTTTTAAAATAAATAGGCATAATTAAAAACGCATGATGTGCATGTCACTGTGTGACACTTACGTACTTTTTATTTGAATGTATCAAAAAGTAAAATAAACGTCCAGTAAAAAGCAATTTATAAAACCTAGAATAAACAGTTTATTCATTCAACAAAAAATATAAAATAAAAATATCCTACAACTGGTTTAAATTACGACTGACGGAAACAGTTTAATCCATCCTGTTTTTAAAATATAATTTTATTTGAATTGTAGCTGCTTGGTAGTTGCCGACCATTTTTATAGACAACAATAAACCTGTTTATGAAGCGGCCACAAGCACGAACAATTTTAAATTCAGCTTATTATATGTAAATTATTTCACGTGCTGTTAAACTTATGAATTATGTATGAATGCAGTAACTTTTCGTTATACAATAGAGGATAATCGCGACACTGTTGGCACTCTGTCCACCAATTAGGGAGATTTTCTTTAACTACCCATTAAAAGAAGTGTAATTGGCAAACTTGGTTCATTGGGCAGCCGTGATTGCTTTCTCCTGGACCGCCGGCCGGAAAAATTAATGGTTCGCCTGTGTACTACGGGTTTGTTAAATAAACGCACCAGGCCCCATGTAATTACGCCCTTTAAATTAAATACGGGCTGCCAAAAGATATTTTGGGGCTTTCGGAAGCGTGAAGGATTTTGTGGGAACTTTTCTGTGTATTTTTTGCTGGTTTAGTAATATCGCGATCTCTACCGAAAGTTCGATTATACAAGAAAATATAAAGATTCATCGTTCCAGTACCAATTCAACTAGATTCATTTTATAAAGAAGTAATCAAACCTCAGAGGTATAATATTATAATCCCGAATCGAATAAACTTCCAGTATAGCAACTCCCAGAAAATTCTTTATTTAAAAGTATGAGCAAGTCGTAATTTCGTCAACAATAATTCATCGTAGATTTGAAATAACGTTTGTGCAAATGAGTGCTACTAAATAGTGAGGAATACGTCAATGTGTCCATTAATCATCAGTGGCCGCCACCCTGAGACCCTCCCCCCTCCCTGCTCCCCCTCCCCCCGTGTGTCAACAATATATTAGCTTCCATTATTTAGGGATGGAGAGGAGTTGTATTTTTCGCTTGTGTTTTATTATTCCGCGTAAAGTACGAGTATGAGGTCGAATACAAACTGTTGTCTGTATGTCTTGTAATCTGCTGTGATGTTTGATGGCAGTTGATTTGGGACCCGAAGGTGAGTGACTTTTCGGTAGTCATTAATTTTAGATCTGTCTAAGAAATAGGTATAACAAAATGTGCTGGGTGTAAAAAAACTCTAATGATTTGCCTAGATACTGGTATGAATTTATTCTGAAGATGACTATCTCATCTCATATTTAAGGTAAGTAATTACGCAGTAAATTAGATTCTGAGCTTGAAGGCTCCCGAAGACAGGCGCGACGCGACTCTAGTAGAAGAATTTGTATGAAAACTTCATGGACATTCTTCTATCAGAATCGCGTCGCTCCGTCCCGTCGCGCCTGTCTGTGGGAGCCTTCAAGCTAAGAATCTAATTCACACCATTTTTCACGTCACTTAAAAAAAAGATTTTCGATACTTAACTGCTTCTTACTTGTTTAGAATGACAAAATACTCGTTTTTTATTACCGACGAGGTGTTTGTTTATGTATTCGACTAGTATGTCACCTGTATGCATTAAAATCTCACTGGAACAATTCAAAATACGAAAGTACAAACCATCAGTATTGATGTAAGGTGGCATAAGCACAGCACTGTAGCTGGTGTTGACGGCGATGTGGTCGAAGTGTCTGCTAGGTGTGAGCGCCAAGCGTCGCGCTCGAGCCGCCAGGGTCCCATCGTCTGCGTGTACGTTGAGCCAACGAGCATCATAGTACGAGCCTGGAGCGCCATCACTGCCACCATTGCCAGCTGATAAAGCTGCGGCTTCTGCACTGTCCATTATGCGCTGGGTAACAAAAGAATCGTATTAGATACACTTTTACTGTTTTAGCAATTACTCTGAAGAAATTGTGTAGGTATATGAAACGTAAAAAGGTTTGATACCTAAATAAAACGCGCAACACTATTTACTTTTGGTAACTACTTAACTGAAAATAAAACCTTTCAGACAGTATAACGCATAGGTAACAAACACGAGTACATAGTTACATTGACCGGATTACAACAATAGCAAACCAAACAACAAATAAAATAACATGTCTAACGTAAGCCGACATCAGTCCCTAACGATGACAATTGCTAAGCCACGCGTTTGTAAAAGCTACCGGCTGTATTACGACACGTAAAAGTATTAAAAGCACGCCGGTTTAAAATAAAAGTTTGTATTTGTGTCAACATTTCTCCTTTGGTATGATTTACAAGGGTTGAAACAGTCAAGTCATGGAGCGAGCCGCGGCCTGCGAGCACAAAGAGTGGCCGGATAAAAGCGGTAGACAATTGTCGGCAATTAGCCGGCGTGGAATTGGGCTGATCGATAGCTGCCTTTGTCCCACAGCCAGGCATTAGCGAACGATCAAAAATAATCAGCTCCACTCCCCCGCCACACCTTTCTCTTGCTTTATTGAAGACAGGACGTGTTTTTACCAGGGCAGTCTTTTTATAAGCGTTTCGGGAGGGGTTCAGTCTTTATTTCATTTTAGCATCATAACAAAAAGTTAATTTAGTCAGAAAATTCATATCTAAAATAACAACCGCAACATTATGTTCTCTTAATTTGATTTGATTAACCTTTTGTTTAGTAAAATAGGATTAGCAAGCCAAATAGGACTTTCGGTCTTAATTTGAACACAAACGGGATAATCTTGTGTTCAGATTAAGGCCAAAATATCAAATTAGGCCGATTCACAAGTAAAATACAGTACTTAGGCCAACAATTTAAAATAAAGATAGATATAGAAGATAAGTAAGGTCGTTTCCAGGTCACCTTGCATGCAGCCATTTGGCAATCCTTTAACCTGCGAGTGTTGGATAATAATGATAGGGGTTGCGTGATCTTAACGACCCAGAACCGGTTGCCTCCATAGCTGTATGTTACTCTACGTCGATTGTATAAACTTCAATATTGTAACATCTAGGCCATTAGGCCACACTTATACCACACAATTAGGTAACTCAAACGTTTTCGAAACAAACCGCAGCTCGTTTAGAGTTTCAAACAGATAACTTAGTTGAAAATATGCGCTAATGTTTATACGATGGAAACTTTATCATTCTCAATTCGACAAGCGTACTCGATCACTATTCTGAACATTATTCTAACTAGCTTTTATTAAGTATTCAGAAGCTTTAAAAAAGGTATACAGAAAACACAGTTTATAAATGAGAGTTTTTAGTTGTGAGACGAAATAGCCCCATCCTAGGAACAAGCTCGCGAAGTGGGGGCGAAGTAATTAAAACTTGCACTGAGCTGAGCCCGCCTCCTACACCACTACACCGCACTTGCAGCGTCCGACACCCCTCGCTCCACGCAAAAGGATTTTTTATTAAAATTAATCCTTTGATAATAAGGAGAAAATCTTTTAATCTGGGTGCGACGCGATACATTTTTTCCAAATTGGAACCCGTGTCTTTATTATGACGAAGCTTAAACTTGTACTATATGGCACTAAAAATACTAACATATTTATAATATATTATAAACATAAAGTGTGCTGTGAATAACGGCGATTCAAGTCGCACGGCTAATAGAGAAAAGCAGCAATTAAATAATTACAAGACACCTCAAATATTTTATCTCGGCCATTAGTAGCGGCTCTGAAAGCGGAGTATTCTTGGAGCAATGCTTAGTGCCGGCCGTAAATACATTCCTTTATTTTGTTTCAGCTACAGTTTCATTAAGTGCGAAATGTTGGCGTCGTTTTTTCTCCGTGCGACGCCCGCAGCGCAGCAATCCCCTCGATTTTTCAACTTTATTGTTGAGCTAAGTTCCGCCGCTTTCGGCCGACTATTGCCGAGTCCTATTCCCAACTTATTATGCAAACTATTCTGTTTGCGAGCTTCTTGTGCAGACAAATGGTGTCTTTGCAAATGTTGTGCTGTTATATTTTAATAATTGCGACGTTATTTACAATTGTTTGCTCAAGTTTGTTGTTTTAGTAGAGACAGAATTAATTAACCGCAAGGAATGCAACGCGCATGCTGTATAATAACTTCAATTTGTATACGTACATAGTAAAGTTTACAACATGTATGTCTCATTAGAGACGTTATTTGCAAGAAAATTCCAAGCAAAGACCGTTTCACAAAAGTGTGTAAAAAGAAAAATACAGAGGCAGCGTCGATACGCCACTCTCATTTGTAGCAACCGGTAAAGATGAGGGGTTGAGACGAATAAAGCGAAGATAAACGCCTCAGATAAACTCAACGTATTCACTATGATTCCGTCTCGTTGGCGCTCAATGTGCCGCTATACACGACACGACGCCTTTAAATAACTACCACATGACAAATATACGGAACATTTTTTGCCAGCTCGAGCCTTCAGCTTAGTCTGGCTGAACAAATACTTTGCAAACTTGAATGAAAACGAAAAGAACATTGTGATCTCAAAGTCACTACAAAATGTTCAATAATAACTTACAAAATAATTTTGAAACAAGTTCAAACGATAAAGAGCTGCCATTCTTTATCACGAGCGACATGTTTTCAGACGGGGTTAGTGAACTTTGCTCATGTCACTTTATATCATTGGGTATACATACATACATAGGTATATATCCTTCATGCACTTGAGTAACTGGCAATTCTAATTCCTACTTAATATTATATAAACGCGAAAGTTTGTGGGGATGGATGGATGGATGTTTGTTACTCTTTCACCCGAAAACTACTAAACGGATTTGAATGAAATTTGTCACACAGATAGTTTATAATCAGGATTCACATATAGAACACTTTTATCACAATATCCTTACGAGGTCGAGAATTATGCGAGTGAAACCGCGGGGCACTGCCAGTACAAATATACAGTTACGAAGCAGCCTACGGATCCAGAATATGTACCGTGAGTACCGTCACCGTTATACTGAAACATCATAAGTAGTTTAGTCGTGCTGATTAGTATGTACTCCGGTTAATTCACAATCACAATACCAAGGCGAGACATTCGTCACCTCTGTTAATGACGTGACTTAATTCATAATTGAATAGTTCCTCGTCATGGGTGTAGTATCTAATTTGGGCGCTTGTGGAGTGCTGTCGGCGTGTTTACGGAGGACATGGCTTCAGAACGCGGTGCGAAGCTGTGACATACCTAATGTAATAAGTCTGCAGCGATGAGCGTGCTGCTGCGGTCGTCTGTCGTGCACACATGAATAATCCGATTACACTGCACACACCGATACTGCATTTGTGTTCACATTTTGGTATAGATGTTCTATGGGGTGTGCTTTTTGGATACTGTTTGAGTGCAAGCGACAAGGAAAGTTAAAATGAGTGAAAACTTCCAGCTAGTTGTTTGTTATCCAGGATCAGTGCACCATTTTTTTTTAATAGCCATTATTGTCCCACTGCTGGGTAAAGGCCTCCCTACTATCTTTCCACCTTTCTCTGTCCAAAGCTGCAAAGGATCTTTATGAAAGCAGTCCAGCTCATCCCACCCTCCGTCTGGGCCTGCCGCGATGTCGTGCACCATATGAAATGATTTTTTTTTGCACCAGCCGTTTAAAATGAAACAGTAAACAGTTTATACACACTTAATTTTTATTTACCAACTTATAACCGTATCTAATATACAAGTGCAAAGTGATTTCAAATGCAATTTTCGATTTCCATGAATTTCACGTTGATTCAGCGCGCTGAAATGGTTAGTCGAGCAAAATGAGTTATAGTGACTGTAAGGTATGGGCGAGTTAACCTCATTGATATTAATGGATTACTGTAATCTTAACTCAGCATTTACTGCTTTCACACGTGGGTTTAAGTGGTACTTTAACTCTTCAGTTATTACTATACCTAGAAACAAAAAAGCAACGAGTCTGACTTATATTACGCTGAGTTTATGTGCTTGATGAGAATAGCCGAGAGTTGAGCTGAATGGCGTATGATTGGACAGGCCTATGTTCAGCAGTGGACAGCTAAGGCTGATGATGATGAGGCTGCAAACTAATTATAATCCTACGAATGCTACCAGTGATCACCAGTGTGACTTTTGACATAAAACGCACTAGAAGACTCGGATCTCATGTGTTATCTACATAGTGACGAGACTACCGGCATGCTCCTCGTACATCAAGTTCGCGGCGGTTCCGCAATAAGTAATACCTAACAGTTATTACGACACACGTGCAAACACTTCCCAGTTGCGCGCAAGATATAGGTTTCAAAGTTACAAACTTGAAATTGTACGGAGACGTAGTGGCATGTTGTTTTACTGTAGGTGCCGCTATACCGTGACAATGTTATGCGGCGCAAAATCACGATTGGGGACACTGCTTGGTCGGCTAATGAGTGCAAACCAACCTCGTTTGGCACAGTAGATTCTAAATCAAATGGACATTTAAATGATCACGCAATCCAGCAAGATATTGTATATTATTTAAATGCTTTTATTTTAGTTTTTTTTTTATAAGCCTGTAACTTTCTTACAGAGAAGCAAAAGGCTCTACCCATACAGATAAGGAACGATCATCGATCTCCAAGCTTTTTTATTGCGAATTCGCGAATTCTGAATTTTACTTCACTGTAAGTCAAGTCGAAGAATTAATTACCTACCTATATATTGACATTTAAAAAAGGAACATTGATATTTAATAGGTGCTAGAGTCGCTAAACCGCCACGAGTTCAAAAAAGGCATTGGAGTATCTTTTATTATTAGTTATCATTCTAGTTCATCATCTTGAGGAGCTCGTGGCTAAGTAATAACAGCCGCACGGGTCGATCCATCAGGTTAAGCTACGCTTGCCGGGGTTGTCCGTGGATGGGTGACCATCTTTACATACCGAGACTCCTCCGTGCCTCGGAAAGCACGTTAAGCCGTTGGTCCCGGCTGTCATTCGTAGATCTTTGACAGTCGTTACGGGTCGTCAGAAGCCCGAAAGTCTGACAACCAGTCTTACCAAGGGGTATCGTATTACCCAGTTACTGGGTTATGGAGGTCAGATAGGCAGTCGCTCCATGTAAAATACTGGTATTCAGCTGCATCCGGTTAGACTGGAAGCCGACCCCAACATAGTTGGGAAAAGGCTAGGCAGATTGATATTGGGTCGATCCATCAGGTTAAGCTACGCTTGCCGGGGTTGGTTCGTGGATGGGTGACCATCTTTACATACCGAGACTCCTCCGTGCCTCGGAAAGCACGTTAAGCCGTTGGTCCCGGCTGTCATTCGTGGATCTTTGACAGTCGTTACGGGTCGTCAGAAGCCCAAAAGGCTAACAACCAGTCTTACCAAGGGGTATCGTATTACCCAGTTACTGGGTTGTGGAGGTCAGATAGGCAGTCGCTCTATGTAGAATACTGGTATTCAGCTGAATCCGGTTAGACTGGAAGCCGACCCCAACATAGTTGGGAAAAGGCTAGGCAGGTGATGATTCTAGTTCATCATCTGTTTCAGAATATGAAGAAACGTAATCCGATGTGACAGAGCTCAACTCTGGAAAATCACTACAGTAAACTAAATCTATTTATATTACACATGTCGGGTACTTTTGCTACAACATGTAATTTGAAAACATGCGTCCGACTGTGAATGGATTGATTGAAGGTTATGTATGTAAATCAGTAAATTAATTTTAAAGCGCATATAACATAATATTGTAATAGTAAAATTATTTGAATACGAATGCGTAAGTATTTCCGATTGCCTTTATGTAATCTTGTGCAAAATACCTTCTGAAAATGTAGCACGCTTCCACCTACATGTTTTATTTAATATCGAGTGAAAAAAAAAGCAAGAAAATTTCGAGTTTTATTTTAGTGAGCACACTGTATGTATGGTGAAATCTTAATTAAATAAAACTTTTATGTAACGTACCAATAAAAAAAATATTAGCCGCACATAATATAAATGTATCTACCCACTAATTTATTCCTAAAGTGAGCAATAAAAATTCATTGCTATGGTCACCCTTTTTAGTAAATTCAGATGTAATCGTATAAGCGTCGACATACTTGTCACAGAACATTTACGTTATTTTCTCAAAGTAATTACAAATTGCTCGATTCGTGCGAGAAAAGCTATGAAACTACGGGGTACATTTAAAAAGCCACTGGATAATATTTTCACTGTAATAGCTTTTCACAATGTCAATCTTCTTTGCAATTTATTCAAGTAAATGATCGCATGTCGGATCTCAATGAACTAGTTGGGTTCTGTTCTAAAAAAAAAGTCCGGGAGGCACGTCTAACAATAACATGATTACTTTGCAACGTTTATTAGAAGGCAGTGGTCGCTAAATTGAGTTTTATATTGAAGGTAGCGGTGCAGGTCAATGATCCCCGCCCTCTGGCGCCGCCGGCTGGCCCTGCGCCCACGCTCCAGCTATACCTTCGTATCACTTACATTTCCAGCTAATACATAAGCTACTTTTAAATAATATTTTCCTTTCAAGCAAGTTTAATCAAATGTGTTGTTACATAGGATTTAGGACTGACTTACAATTCTTTTAAGCTTCACTCGCACTGCATTGTGCGCTTTGTCATAATAGAAAACGAACAGAAAAGTAAAAGCCACACTACTTCCATTAATCTTTGGAATTTATTTTCGTAAGTCGTAATATTTAAAAGCATTTTCTGCTATGCCACATATATTATTATTACGTTTGTGGAGGATGCTGTTCCATTTCCGTCCTTAACATTAGCAAGGACTAGCGCGCTTTAAATTGTGTTGTCATTTGATATAAAACGTGGTATCGGAGTATCGGGTAAGGTGGTAGTAGTGCAGGCGTCGGGGCGCGCTTTAGAATATTGAGTAAGTAGCCTACAGGAATCACCGCCCTCTATCCTGGCGCGGGGCGCGTGCGAGCGGGACGGGGCACCGTCTCAAGACTGCGAATCAATAAAGTCCACTCGTATAAGTCGGGCGGTGCAGCGACTGGATATGGGTCACGGTGCACTCAGCCCCGAGATGGTATTTAATAACCCTCTACACGCTCTGACAGATATTACTCGATCCTCCTTCCGCCCGTGACGTGTTTAAATGTAAGCGATGGAGCGCCCGGAAAGATTTTTAAATGCGCTTTCAAATCGTTATGACATGATAAATACTGAGATCGCGTTTTTATCGTTCGCATTTTCAAGTTTGAATGGGCTCCAAGGAGGAGGTTCGTGAGCGACGTTGTCATAAATGTTGCATCGGAGATGATTGTCATAGTAATTTCCGGCACCGATTGCGGTCCAATGGCGTGAATTATGTCAGAGATTTCTTGTCACAAACAGCTGGTGTTTCGCAATTTGCTGATGGTGGCATTAAGGTCGGGTAAGTGCAGCGGTCTACTTGGTATGTCCCCCCTCCCCTCCCTCCGGTGGGATCCCCGCTCGCCCTGCGGCACGCCTCTGGAATTTGGCGGTGCGCCTTGCACTTAGGCTTGCTCCGGAATTTAAGCATACACATGTTGTATCGTATAGCGTGGGAAGCGTAACGTATTACCTTACAAGCCGAGCGGATATTGAGCTCGCTTGTGTGGCTTCCAACCCTTTAGCTCACAAACGATTTAATAAAAATAAAACACGTTGAACAGATTACTTGAACGGAGCATACAAGTGAAAGTAATACAATAAGATACTAAGCTAAAAATCATAAATATGATACCTAACCATAATTAAATTTGCATTGAGTAGTTATTTTTGTCGAATTTATTTGCTCATCTAAATCCATCTGACATCGCTATCTGGTACTGCTCCTAAACATGACTCCTGTAATATTATACAACATTATTTTTAGTATAATGCGAAACCTGAATATAGTTTGTTCAGAATAAGTAACTGAATCGATTCCAATAATTTTTACAGCATGTTATATTTGTCCCAAAAATATTTAAAAAAGGTTACAAGTTGGACACCGAGCGACACTAAGTACTTACCTATCCGCAATCATACGCGCACAATACTAGGCACAGCACTAGGCGCGGGCGCAAAGCGGGGCGGGGGTAAACCGTAAAACTACCCCTTCAGTCGCCTGGATGCTACAAGTTGATGCGTACGTGTCACGTTCCCGTTCAGTTACATAACGCGATCGCAAGCGCTCAGTCTCCGTGGGCCTTACAGTTGTTTCGGTTCATCGTGTACCTATCGTATGTAAAAAGTATCGTGCAACCATGTCTTTCTCATATTCAAACGTCCAGTACACAGAAATGGTACGACATAGTAAATAGTGATCAAGTCATTAGTGCACCTATCTTCTGACGTTTCATAAGTGCCCATGGGCTAATGTGAAATAAAATATTTTGAATTTTGGAATTATTGTAGTAGTGATAATTAACATGTTTAAACACGCCAAGATGGTTAATTGTAGAAAGTAATTAAGTATTTGTACCTACAGCCTGCCGTGGTTAAGTAATGCGATGTTTATCCACTTTTCGTCCACTTTGAACTTTAAGTGGTTGGCATAAAGGTGCAAATCGCATTGACTACATTTTATCATTTATGGCTGCATTTACGAATAAAGTACATAATAACATCTACCTTCACTTGACCATTACGACAGCCAAAGCCGGCAAGTGTGATGGAAAATGTTATCACCAGTTAATTACAATACAATCGCCGTACGGTTAGGTGCCTAATAATTTGGCAGAAATTATTATCAATGAGCGCAAGACGACGCTAGAGGCGCAAGCGGTGCGGGGACGCTGCGTGGTGAGCATTATTTTTACGGACAACCAGGTAACATAACAAGCTTATAACTTTGCGATTTTTCATAATACAGTTTTGAAATTTTGTACATAGATTCTTTACATTAAAATACTGGATACGTATTTCAGGTTTCGCATAAACTAAAACTAATGTTGTATAATCCTTATAATATATTAGATCTTAGAGAACTCTCAAGATATCTCAGAAGAGAAACCAGGCTAAAATATTGGCAAGTGAGCGAGGTCGTCGTGAGTTCAGACCTCCCTAGGTTGAGCATAACCTCGTAGCACAAGAAGTTTTAGCATAGTTGAAGGAGTTAACAGCATAATTGGTAATATTCATTGATAGTAATAATTAAATATGGCTATGATTATTAT
Source organism: Fissipunctia ypsillon (assembly GCA_947568875.1). Lineage (NCBI taxonomy): Eukaryota > Metazoa > Arthropoda > Insecta > Lepidoptera > Noctuidae > Fissipunctia > Fissipunctia ypsillon. The sequence continues at coordinate 19,885,278 of OX387644.1, forward strand.
ATAACTAGGAATTATATTGGGGAGACATAATTAAAGAACTGTCACAATAAAGTTGTGAAATATGGTAGCAGCATTATTACGCTACTTCGCAATGTATTTGGTTCACACTGTTTTTCTATTGCACTTCTAAGCTTATAGTGTTTAGTTTCAACACTAGTCATTTCCTTTTAAAGCGAACCACTGCCGAAAAGATTTATGAGTGCCCAGTAAGTTGCTACGAACTGCGTTACGCTTACCGCTACGCATAAATCTCTTGCTACGAATGCTCGTAGATGGTGGAAAATGAGGCAGAGTGACGTAGTTGCAAATTGTTGTGAATTCTAAATTGATTTGGTTAGTGTAGTCGAAGCAGGTATTCCAAGTGTTTGAAGGCAGCACCTGGGTTCGCATAGTTGTGTCGTGTGATGTCGGGAACTTGCATCAAACACGCGACAAGCCCGCGGGTGTGTGAACTCACTTGACGAATTGTTGGCGTTACATTATACAAACTATTGAGTATATCATAGTTCGCGAAGGCATGCATCTATGAAACTGTGCATCGTGTTACATTATCAAGACATTGTTTCTGAAATCTGTTGTTGAGTAATTTAATCTACGTGTTGAACAATATTAAGAACAGATTAATTAGGTACCACGTCGATACCCGATATTTCGCCATGTATCACATTTTACTACCAGATGTTCCTACCTACGTACAAGAACTTACTATTTGTCTAAGAAAATCTGGTCTACGTGGCTATTCCTATGCGTAAATTAAATTACATAACCAAAACAATAAGATGACCAACTAATTGGTTAGAACAAATATTATCAGTTCAATTACTCCGTGTGTGAATTTTCTGAAACACGTTTCAGTTGCAATTAATTTACATCCCAAATTCTACGTATTAAACTGCTCCAAAATTCATTTGAAAGAGAGAAACATCAGCCGAACGTGAGTAAAACGAAATAATTCTATTTCACATACCGAGCTGGCAACGAACTCGTGTTAATTCAGCCGTGGTTCCGTCGAAGTTATTTATACTACCGATGCTTACCTACCGCAGGCAATATCATTAATTCTGGGAAGCAGCGAATAACGCGGTGTTTTTATTAAATGGTAATCAATGCAATTACTGCAGCTTTGCACTTGTACCATAAAACACCGAGCTGGTTTCCTTTGTATTTTGATTTCATGAGTGTATTTAAACTGTAGGTATGATTTTGTTCCATAACATTATCGGTGGGTGAATGTTGTTGTAGCAACAATGTTTGTATATTTCAGCTATTCATGTGATGTTTACACAAATTGTACTTTTTGTTCGAACGATGAGATGAGCTCGGGAAGAGCAAACAATCAACTGCATGTTTTGTATATAAACTTCCTTTAAAGTTTGATAAATAGCAAAAAAAATCGTTGTGACAAACTGCAATTTTAGATTACATAAAAAAAAACATATTACTTAACTACTAATTATGTTTGTACGTAAAGTTCTTTATTAATTACCGGGGTAAATACACAAACAATTTTATGCAGTCCTTACAAGTAAGTATCTACAGTAATTAAATACTCGTGGTTGCAGAACATAGGTAATTAGCGCATTAGAAACTAGGCCGTTAGTTGTGTTGCGACACTTGCGACCACCGGTTCATTGTACTATCTAAATTATGACACGAATGTTCAAACCGTTTAAAGAATAACATATTGTTTTTATCTCATTTACATGGCTGAGTAAAAATTATATATTTAGACACTAAGCTACGCGATTTCGTAGACCGTCTACGAAAACTTTTTGTATGCTACAATCGTTCATAATTATGAATTTAAATGATTAATGGCTGTCTTGGATTTTCTAATCACGTAATATATAACTAGTCACGATAATTTTGTAATATACGTGCCTTTTCCGTGAAGCAAATCGGTCCTGATTGTGCTAACTGCGCTTTTACTTAAGTTTTCAGTGAGACGCCGCTATCTTACAAATGTCTTATTTTCAGAATTTATTCAACAATTTACCATAATTTTTTAGAACTCTGCTGGCTGAAATAGTAATAATATTTATTATTTAATTTTATACACATTTATATTAACTTAGTTTAGAAGATTAGGTAACAAAATAAAATACTTCCCGTGGTAACAAAGAGTATGTGTACTTTTGTTTATCCATATAGAGTATACGCATATATTATGCTAATATTTGGTATAGCTCCAGAATTTTCCGTCTAACCTATTCCATTGAAAATTTTTGTGTGTTTAAATAAAGCATGATGGCAGGCGGGCCGCGCGGCACAGGGTAGAGGGGGGGGGGGATCACCCGCGGCCACTGTTTACATTATATCTATTCTATTATTTTGATTTATTGCTCAATCGATGCGCCACCCCGCCCCAGACACTCAGGTAATTTTACCGAAATGTTGCTAAACTTCATGTACATGGAGGAATTTCAACTATGGTTCAACTTTAAAGGAATCAGATGCTTTGATACGGCGAAGGTACTGTTAAATAGTGTATGTAAAAATAAAGCAGAATTTATGTGAGGGTGAGAGCATAGAATAAGATGGTTCATCTCTTGTGAACACACCGCCTACATCTTTCAGTCGTGTGTTGATTTAGTACTTTTGAACAGGTTGTAATATTATGATGTTTTGGGCTTTATTTTGAAGCACTTTAAAGCTGACAAGATGAAATCACGATTTGAAAGGGATCATATTCAAAACTTGATTAACAAGAAATGATTGCAGCTCAAAAGCCTAATGTTAGCGCAAGATTCGAGTTCATTCAACAATGCGTCAAATTGGAAGTGCATAGTCAGAACGCAAACACAGCGACAGAGGAACGAGTGCATTCAGCGAGATCTGCCGACGCCGCGCCGCACCGCGCCGAGCCTCACACAGCACTTTGAATATCGCGCTCAAGCACCACCGGCTCTTTATAAACTATCTATGACTATGTCGATACTGCCCAAGTTGTTAAATATCAACGGATAAAAAAACGCAAGAAAGAGAAGAGACTTCGCATAATTATATTATTTTATCCAAGAGTTTTTCCTCGTCTTGTAGTTTCCCATCGCAGTAAAGGTGAACTGGAGGCGATGTAGCAATTTCTTTCAGTTTTTGATCGATTTAATTTGCACGAAGGCTGCTAGGCATTGAATTGAAGCGCGTTGATAGAATTCCGTACCGAGTACAAATCACAAAACATTCCAATCCCTCCGGTTAATTGAATCCTGTAGGCCTTCATTAGAGATGGCGGGGGACGATTCGACAAAAACGAACTTTTACGGAAAGGAGAACGTCGGGGCACCGACAAAAACCACAAATGACATTCGGGAGGTGGCACGGATCGAATAATTACGTCGGCGCGGCTCATGCTCAACTTGGCTTTCACACTCCAAACATCGTCGCTCCTTCATAAAACTTTGCGTACAACTTCTCACTGCCTGAATTATTAGGTACATGTTTTACCAAAACGTAAGTGCTTAACAAACTTTGTCTAAGTGAAAAGATGACATGGGTACCTAAATACTTGTCGCGTGTCATTCTCTGTACGCAATAAAACACCAAAGAGGTGACGTGGTTTTATGCAAAACTTTCTTCAAAGAAACCTTTCATACTTATAACATGTAATTCTGCATATAGTGAATAGCAAGAACCCGCGGGCAGATTTATTCCCTCGAAATTGTCAACTTAGCATTCGACTGAAAGTTGCCCAGGCAACAGCAGACAGAGGACTAGTTGAGATTCAAAAGAATTCCAATATCAGTGGGAGCGGCAAATCGCGAAGACGAGTGTCCGCGAGCGCGACGCGGCGCGGTGAGGCGCGGTGCGACTGCGGCGCGGCACAACTTCGACAGCGACCATCGCTGAATATGTTAATGTCGGAGACGCCACGCTCGCTGTCGCCGCAATATCGTTACTTTCAATTCGCAACTCGCGCGCCTCATCGTTAACACATTCCTATTGAGTTTTATACCGAAATGGAGCTCAGCGGTTTTATTGCTTTTGTTACTCAAATTGAAAAGTGCCTATTTGTGCTTAGATGTGTATAATTGCAATACGCGACAATGACACGGTTACAATTTGAACGAAATATTTAACTTTATTGTAATCAAGTTCTCATGCTAATTCCCTTTATTGAGATTAGTTTATTCCATCATCTGTTATTCATTCAATTCCTGTCTAAAATTGCTACTCTGCATGTACTTATTGAACAGATAATATAAGCCAATAATTATACGGGAACAATCCGTTTAGAGTTTTAATACATAACAGGGAATGTAAGCGTCGCTCGATCTCGACTCGCATGACAATTCACTTTGAAAGGATGTCTGTATTGTGCACTAGATTCACAAACACTGGCGCGGCCGTACGTTAGCAACGCTGTGCCTACACGGCGCGCTCACAGCATCCACTCGCCCCTCACTATGCAATACTCGCAGCTTAAGTAAATTTAACTCGCTACTAATTAAATTCAATTACCTAATATTATTTACGTAGGTAGGATTCCAGTTCCTAGTAGGGATTATTTGGTTAATCGTGAGATGCTTTAGTGTGCCCTACCTACCGAAACTAATAAAGGATTTCTAGCTATAAGAACATGTCGTGGAGAGATATCGTGGGAGCCAGCGCGAGAAATTTTAGGTTTTGTGACTAAACCTTGTAACTTTTATATCTAATATAACGCTTTTTTGTATATATTCTTACTTTTTTCTTGAAATGTCTGCAGACACCGGCTAGGAGAGTAGGTCAACCTTCTATGTCTACAACCTTGTATGTCTAAAACATTATACAAGAGGAATGAGCGTCCTAGCCCTGTGTATTGAGCCTATCGCAGTTTAGTGCTGGACAAATACTTATGAAGCTAAGTGTATTTGCAATATTTGCAAAAGTTAGTAAGTATTATTTAAAGGACTGTGCCCCATAAAAATGGCGTCAGTGCTTCACTCACGCAAAACTTTGAATGTTCAAATTAATTGGATGTAATCTAAGATCTGTTTAGCCAGAATGTCACAATGAGAAATTATTTTCGCTTTTTCTGACAAATAAAAAAGTGCTTTTGGGGAGTGTAAACAAAGGGACATGACAAAATACAAATGAGAGGCTTATCAAAGGCCCGTCATTTATAGGCGTACTTAATATTTTATGATGCTTTTAATAGAACTCCAGGCATCCTCTATTGACAAGCTATGAACATAATATATACAAGCATTCGTCTAGAACATTCTAGAGCTATATTGAATATGTGAAACAAAATTAAAATATTTTATTTCATATACACGGGCACTTGTGAAACGTCAGAAGCTAGGTGCACGGTTCCTACTGACCGTTTTCTATGGAGAAGAGCCGGCAAGAAACTACACGTTTACTTTTTTTAAAATAATAACCTCCATAACTACACTAATTGGTCCCGGTGTTCGAACAGCACTTCAATCCGTCCTTTAATATTGTAAAGTTCAGTGACATTCGTTTGATAAATTAGAATCGTTCCCAGACGTCATATCGCTTACTTTTTTCAAAAATATTCTATTATTGTAACAGTTTTGACTTCGCTACGAGTTTATTATATGTACAGATTAACAATGTAATTTTAAGTTATCATAAATATAAGGCAGTATGAGTTATAATTGATTGCAGCTTACTGTTATGGCATGTAAACATAAATAATATGAATTTATGTTCAACAACCTCATGATCACATTCAAATTCAGAACATATTTTATATGAATATACTGTGGAATTATTTTCTTGAATTATGATGTTAAAATATTTGCAGCGCAAATTGTTTATCTTCGTTTTCAAACGTAATAAATATTTATTTAGTAAATTAGCGTAAATAAATACATAATGAACTTGTTACAGAATTTAATTTTGGTCAATCGGACAGATTTAGAGTATTATAGAAGATGGTTTGAAGATAGCTCAAGAAATAAATTCACTGAAAACAAATTATTAGGCTTGAATTTATCATACAAAATCATAACCTCCTTTTTGCTTCGCCGTAGTAGGGTAAAAATAAAGCTTCAGCGAGCAGTGCGTGCTACGCCGTAGCATATAGCGTAGTAAGCGTCGCGAAGAAGTTAGTGCTACGCCGTAACTTTTGGCGTAGCAAGCATATCGAACTTATACGTAAATTAACTTTTACGTTGTGAACTACGGGGGTTTTGTATTAAACTATAACATTTTATTGACATAACAATTTCACTGTTTTTAGAATTCTATACCTCAAAAGGAAAAACCGGGACTCTTATAGGATCACTTCGTTGTTCGTCCGTCCGTCCTTCCGTCAGCCAGTCTGTCATGACAAGACCCTTTCTCAGGAATGCGTGGAGGTATCAAGTTAAAATGAATATCAAATAAGTAGATCTACAGTCCTTTGGAGCTCTAAAAAAATAAGCTTCTAAGTCAACGCAATAAAAAATACGGCTATTTATGTGACATATTTTGATACTCGCAAATAAATCAAAACCTATAGGATACTTCCCGTTGACCTAGAATCATGAAATTTGCCAAGAAGCAATGTCTCACAGCACAAGTAAAGGAAAATGTTCCAAAAATGTTAATTTGTAGTTTTATCACATAAAAATTTTTTTTTCGATTACACACGTGTTATAATTTTATTGTAATTTCTAAGGAAAAATAGACTTGTAGATGTCACTCAAAAGAAAATTATCACAAGTAACCAAACGACAATTTAATACAGTAATCTTCATAAAGAAAATATAATCTGGAGAGTTTTAATGCGTTCTCTTGGGGAGAACATGTTTTGCAACTACAATGTTAAGTTTGTTCTTGGGATAATTTATCCCAATTACGGAACCCTTCATTGTGCGTGGTCCGACACGCACTTGGCCGGTTTTTTATACTTAGGGTGCTTACATAAATAAACAGGTTTCCGGTACAGACAAACCCGTACGGGTCGGTACCGATCGGTACAGGGTTAATATTTCCGGTACAGGCGAGTCTGTGCGGGTTGGTACCGATCGGTGCAGGTATAATATTCCCATGTTATCGTATGCGCTCACTTATAAAGAAACAGGTTTATATTTGTCGGTGCCGACTACCTGGACCGAGTCATACCGATCGGTACCGACCCGCACAGGGTCGCCTGCACCGGAAACCTGTTTCTTTATGTAAGCACCCATAGTTCTAAATTACGTGCTTTTGTAGGTACTTCAGAACATAATATTTATGTAAAGATTGGTGACTCACCATGACAGCGTTGATCTTGAAGTCCATGTGGTTTTTGACCTCTGCCGCGAGCTCGCGCACCAGCAGCAGTCCATCCTTGCGCACCACGTCCACGTTGTACTCGTGGTATTTCTATGTGGACAACATTTACAAATTAATATGTTGTTCTACAAATACACAGATCAAGCGGTCAGTGCTTCAGACTGCTAGTTCAGTTATGATAAAAATGAAATATAATATTTTAAATAAAAACAGGACCGCGAGAGAACATTGTTTTATTCATATAGGATGCAGATTTGTCTACCACGATGGTCATTATGGCAACATTCCATATGCCTTTGGCGAAAAATCTGAACACAAAGTTTCAGAGTTTATGTAGACCATATTTAACCAATATAGTAGAGATATCATGAACTGCAACCGAATTATCTCTCATCGGCAAGTAAATATAAAACATAACAATAGTTCACAGCAAATAGACTAGTGCAAGTAATATCTGCGTAGAGCACACGTAATTTAATGCTTTCACGAGCACAGATAAACATTGGCAGGCATGTAGCGTTCGCATAATTTGTGAAAATGACAACAATAGTGTCGCATTCGCGCTACATTACGCGTTGAGTTATTGGTTCCCAACATGGCGGCGCGGCGGCGCGCGGGGAGGACCGCGCGCGACGCGGCCGAGACCTGTCAAATTTAAAAATGGAACGAACACATCCGGAATTTGGCGGATGCTGGCTGCCAAATTATTGTTATTCGGCAGAGGCGCCCGCTCCGTGCTGCATTGTTATTGAATTTTGGATGTGCCCGATGTCGCCTTTGTTGTACTATCAAATCTAACGAAATGCGTCACTGTGCTTATAATATTTTTTTTATTACCGTTTCCACCAACCGCTCGTACAAAAACGTCGCTTATCTGTTGCGGAAACGTGAGCCTGCAATAACAGAGTTAACTCCGAACATCTCTTAGATTAAGGACGAGCGAGGAAATAAAAAGGAATACAGCTTATAGACAGGCAGTAATACATTTTACGGGAAACCATGCCGCTCAGTCAATAAAGATCGTTTTAAGGGTACCATCGGCGGCGGATGGGAAATGGCGGCGCGCCATGGAGACGTCCGTCCGCTGGCCACGACGACATCCCCCTTCATATTACATTGTCTTCAACGACACCCGAGATCCCATTTAATCGATAGCCTACTTGAGCTTTAAAATGGGGGGAAATGGTTAAGTGAAATCCTTGCTTTAATATAACATTTTATGAGCAAAGACAATAATTTGACGTAGGGGATACATCAGACAAATGCGTGTAAGATTACTGTGATTAATATTTTATTTATTACCCGACCACGACAAAGCCAAAGGTGGGTTATGCAAAAAAAAGTTAAAAATGTCATAACGTTAATTTTTGTATTCTACCTACCTGTTCATTCCCAGTTTATCGAGGAAAGCCACATTAATTGGGCAAATAGAGTGGCTTGCTAGTCGAAGCCGAGTGGCCGAGGAAGGGTCGCGGCTGACGGATATTTGATTTGATCCCGCCCTATACACGCGGCCTATTTGTAGAGCTCTAGGGCTGCCCACCTTACAGGTCTGTAGATTTTAGACTGAATTTTGGTGATTTTTGAATGATTGAAAGCAAACTTAAGCATCATTACAATGTACCTATTACCTATGGTTTTCGCAGGTTCTGTTGCTCAAATATGCATGCGATGTAATACTTATAAACTGAAATAAAAGTAGGCGAAAAATCGGAGTGTCTTAAAAAAATAGTTTGTCAAAAATATAACCCACATTACTGAGTTTAATGATAATGAAATTTTAATGATATAGCCAACAAAATCATTATAGGACCTATTTAGGTTGGCGAAAGATATTAATTAATAGAAAATCTGTGTCGACAAACAAAAAAATGTGCTCTTGTGTGCGTTTAGGGTGTCTCATAGGAGGGAGAATTTACTGACCCTTGGGTCCAACCCGCAGACCTGCATTATGTAAGGACGGGGCTGTTAATCGTCCCCCGTCGTTTATTATTTTAATGGAACTCATTTAATAATATCAGAGCCATAAAATTAATTACGTAATTGTGATGTAAATAAATAATATAAACATTGGAGATTCCCATTTTTGTCACTTGTCAAATAATGACTTTCCTTTTTTTATGGTGGCCAGTTTTTTTTGGAATTTTCAATAAGGTTTTATGCATGGAATTAGTATAATAATATAATGCTGTCTCACATAATAATAACGAATGTCACTGGCATGAGACGACGAAAAACTGGTAGTATGAAAAAAATACAATTTTTTTTCGGCTGTTCGGCGTCTTCTGTCTTTATTGTTTGCCATTACTATTTTATTAGAGTTATAGGACGTTTGAGGGTTAATATAAATATTTCTGCTGCTATGTCTTACCTTTGATAAAACTCCATCAAAAAGCCAAGGTAAGCCGAAGCGAGGTTGAATATTCGGTAGATACTAAGTATTTATTTATTAAACTTTACGCACAAGTTAAAAAATACTGTGCAAAGCCGGATTTAATGCCTTAGGCATTTTCTACCAGTCAACCTTATGATGCAGAGACAAAACATGGCAGGTGCAACTATTAGGGTATAATTCGAAAATGATTATAAAATACAAGAATAAATATTAATACATAAATACATAGCGATGCAAGGCACTACACTGCCATAAATCGAATTTAAGATCTATCACAGCCTAGCACATCCCTGTCATAGTAGGTAATAAACGCCAAAACTCGTCGAACATCATCAAAATAGACAATTTATTACGTAGTGTTGTATTTAATTCGTAATTTAATCGGTAGGTTGGTCGGGGGAGCGTTGGGCACTCCGGCATCACTGCGGCGCGCGGTTGCATAACGCCCGCTCTCCCCGCCCGAGGGACGCCCGGACACATTGGCTAACAAGGAACCTAAATTCAATTAAGGCAGTTAAATTAATCCGCTTTGTGTGTCAACACCACCCTCGCGGACCTATGATTAATCCTATATATAGGGTGACTGGTAATTAGTGACCGATACTTAAACACATGATTGTACTCATGATAAGTAACAACTTTTATTATGGGACCAAACATGAAATCGCGAAAAAAAATCTGCTGGTCCTTACATTCTGACGAGTTATGCGAACATAAATGTAGGGAACAGCAGATTTTTTTTCATGATTTCAGGTTTGGTCCCATAGTAAAAGTTGTTTGTTATCATGAGTACAATTATGTGTTTAAGTATCGGTCACTAATTACCAGTCACCCTATATGTATTCAACTACTTTAATTTATTTTAAAGAGTTGGTGTACAATTTGATAATATTTTGCTAATGTTACTTACAGTAACGAGGTGATAGAAAATTAAAAAAGAAGATTATCGCATAAATAAAATCGATAACAAACGAGTCATTTTTGTAGGTATTGTACTATTTATTTTGTTTTTATAGTGGTATTCGACTTTACTTAGGGATAAAATCAGCCAAGATATTGGTATTACTAGAGTAATAATAGTAAATTTAAAAAAAAATCGGCTTCGTAAAAAATGAACTTTAAAAAAGTTGGAAACAAGATGACCTATGTATTTTGTCTCCAAACAATCTCATGAGGCAATAGGATTTAAAAAGATGCCTCCGACTGCACGAGATTGTTTGGAGACAAAATAGGTCATCTTGTTACGATTTTTTTTTAATTTCACTTTTAATGCAGTCGGATTTTGAGATTTTTTATTTTGAAAACATACATTTGGGCACAAAAACTCTGCCATTTTGATTTTAAAATTTTAATACATTTATAATTTCAATATACCCAGTGACACTCGCGCAATAAAGACGAATCTAACGACATATCATTCATTAAAATCGGTTCAGCCATTTAGTAGTTACGAGGGAACGGGACGGACATATATGTACATACATAGTACTCGTACATACGGGTCAAACTTATGACCCTTTTGTTTTGGCAGCAGTCGGTAAAAACAAATAGCATGACTTAAAGATACAAATCACTGCTCACATAACATTATGTCTCATCCTTAACTATTAACTCACCTATGTAAGTACATAAACTAAAATCATAATGCCGCTACAACCACTTGATAAAAAAAACGCCACGCACGCCAATACACCGTAAATACAATTAAAAAAGTCTTGTCTCTGAACCAAACCGAGTTTTGGATAGCCGTATGAATGGCATGCCGAGCATTTTCAGGGGTCATCGTCCAATGGTAGCCGTACTATAGGAACTTGTAGTAAGTACTATACGAATATACGTTGGAGATCTGCTTCATCTGCGAATATGGCTTCTAAAGAGCCGTATTACAGAGTATTTGCTGACTGTATTAGCGTCCATATTATATAGCCTACGTATCTGTTGTGAATCATTCAATATGTGTAGTGTTTGAAAATACAATATGAATAAAATGCAAAGCATTTGGGACCGGTTAGACGGACGGATACTTTCATATGCATTTAGTTAACAGTTGTTACTTTGACATTACAAACAGAATATTCAATTTTATTTATTTGTAACGCCTCATAAATTATATCTGTACCTATTTATTTGACAAACGTTAAGAGGTATTTACTCAACTAAGACATGTGTTTTCCATCAACAACATGTTGATAAACCCATATCTGGGACAGTTGAATAATCAACTATGTATGTTAAATAATAGCAGTAAAAACGCAGCGTCACGGTCGGCGGCCGGTTCGTCGGTCCAGCGTTTCTTGCCCACACCGGACAGGATTTTCCACTCCACCCGGCCGCATTTGTGCGTACTATATACTCACAAGGGAACTCCATTTGCCAACAAAAAATATGTAGTGAAAAGGGCAGGATCGACTTGTGTGCTGTACAATTCTAAGCGAATTCCAAAACACGAGCCGATGTGACATATATTAGGTGGGCGCGCCTCTCAACAGTTCCGAATACATAGGATAGAAATAAATAATGGCGGTGGTCGCGGACGAGCCCCGATCGAATCCGTTCACACCCTGTATGTCGACATGATATATGAACATGGATGGACTTGATCTTGAAATGAAATCTATTGTTGTTACAGGGAATATGTTTGTAGGTACAAAGGGTAGGTGTTTGTAGGTACTGCTCGGTTCCTAAGGGTCGTAGCGTGATGTTAACCTTTCGGATGTCAACCTCCGTACACACACAAGACGTCAATGTCAACGCTTTTACGATTATGGTAATAACGTTAGGTAGGCCTTCAGAAAAACGAAGATTATACCGTTAAATCGATAATAACAAAGTATAAATTAGCGACCAATCCTGACCAAGCCCTTAAGTGTAACTGTCCGACTTAAGACACTTGGAGCATTTTTTCTTATGTCGCACTGTGTAACATAAGACATTCGAGAGGAGCCTATAACTATCCTCGAGAATTGGGCTACCAAATGCAATTTTTGCGGAAGCCTTCCGCGCAAAAAAATTAAAACCCATGAAATTGTGAACAAAAAGGCGGATTCGAAAAATTATTTTTGCTTTTGGTAGTCCAATTCTCGAGGATGATTAAAGGCTATTTAACATCACGCTACGACCCTTAGGAGCTGAGCAAAAAGAAAAAAGTCAATAAGAACGCTAAGCGAAAATGAAGTAATAGCGCGGGCGGGCGATGCATCGCGACGGGTCGGGGGACGAGGGAGTTTTATTAAAATGTGGCTGCTATTTTAGTATATCGTGTATCTTACGACTTCCACGCGAACGAAGTCGCGGGGCACAGCAAGTTATGAAATATAATTCAATTGCTACTGAATATTGATTAATAAGTTTTCGCAGAAGACTCTCTCCAGTGATAGGACGACCGCGGGTCTATTGTTTCTGTGTGATCGGTTACCCTCGGGACATAGTAGGGAGCTTCTTAACTTATGTAGTTACATTTTAACTGGTGATTTGAAGTATGTTGCAATATTTAAACTGATGTTCCAAGCACTCCTGTAGAAAAAAGCAACATGCATCCCTTGCAGTTTATTTTTATACTAGGATTTTTAATACTTTTAGAAGCATCTGTGAAAAGAATTTCATGAACTCCTTAAAATGGAAAATTAAGAGCTTGTAATAATAATTTAAAAAAAGTATTACATAACATAACATAACATAACATGACATGACATGACATGACATGACATGACATGACATGACATGACATGACATGACATGACATGACATGACATGACATGACATGACATGACATGACATGACATGACATAACAACATAACATAACATAACATAACATAACATAACATAACATAACATAACATAACATAACATAACATAACATAACATAACATAACATAACATAACATAACATAACATAACATAACATAACATAACATAACATGACATGACATGACATGACATGACATGACATGACATGACATGACATGACATGACATGACATGACATGACATGACATGACATGACATGACATGACATGACATGACATGACATAACAACATAACATAACATAACATAACATAACATAACATAACATAACATAACATAACATAACATAACATAACATAACATAACATAACATAACATAACATAACATAACATAACATAACATAACATAACATAACATAACATAACACAACATAACATCACGCCTTGTTTCCCCGAAGGGTTAGGCAGAGGTGTACCTATAATACAGTACACCCACATTTCGCCAGTTATGTTTAAGACCCATGGAATAGGGGACGAGCCTATTATTATTATTTTATTATTATTATTATTAGGGGGCGTAGCCTTCATACAACCCGATTCCTATCGGCTTCCCTTAGGAACAACCACTCTTCTTAATGTCTACTATTGCCAAATAATATGGTTCACCTGTATGTGTAGCTGTGCATTACATAATTATAGTTAATACCAGTTTAATAGTCATCATAAGATTAAAAACCTACAGTTTTTGGTCTGAGTTTATGAGAACTGAACAATTTTTTCTTCGGCTTCCCTCTAATGATGATTGTAGCTGCGCCACTGAAACAGGATCGATTGGCATCAAAAAAGTTTTTGTGAAAATGGCCCATTTTCTGGCCGACTATACAATTTTTTCAAAATCTATGAATGGGGATCACAATTTCCCTAATAAATAAGGACAGTCTCGTAAGACCGTTTTACTGTAAATACAACGGAAAAAGAAGTTGTAAAGAAAAAAAAAAGTTAAAAAGAAGTTGCAAGATATTATGGATGCTAAAATATTTACAATTTTCTGCAAAAAAATGTTACAAAAATATTAAACTAGGAAGATATTTTTTGATGTAAAATGTATTTAATTTATATCATGAAAATGTTTGGTGCTAAACAGGAAATATTTTAGCTAATATAAACAAAAGGAACCAGTGAATTATTAAAGCAGTGAGTGAGAAATATTTTTAATAAAAGAATATTGTAAGTAAGTACCCTATGAACAAGAAAACATTTTCTTTAAAAAAAGGTTGAATAGAAACTACTTTTATATAAATACGTATACTTAACAATATATATGTATTTGCCTCAATATTTTTTTAAATAAAGCTCGAAAACTTCAAAAGTTGAAAATTATAAAATCAAATTAATGCACAATTTTAAAACAGGATTTAAAACGACAGGAAGAAAAAGAGACATACATTTCGGTTTTTACTACTGAACGAAGATAATACGACCATAAAGGTGAGTGCCGATATGTAACGTAAGGACGGGCGCTTTTCTTCTTTGGCAGAAGTTTTAAAAAGAATGAAACGTGTTCGTTGCTATTATTGTGGACTACAATGGGCCGGGAAAACAAACGCTCCCCGGCTAGTACGCACTTTACTCTTGTACGACTTTGTCTTTTTTAGATAGCTATCTAGATCTACATTATATCTGTTACATGCAGGTGTTTCTGTTTAATATACTAATGAGCACTTAATATTTTCTGAAGTTCAAAATGATTCTTCATTTTAAGTAGTTACTAACTTTGGTTAATTTTTGTTGAAACACTTTGGAAAAAATCCAGTATAACGTTTAAAAGAGCGATGTTTTCGTATGAAAACATCGCTCTTTTAAACGTTATACTGGATTTTTACCTTATCACAGCCCTATTCAATGAACCTGTCGTTAAAATGTATTACGCAGGTAATTCGCCTCTGGGGACAAAGTGTCGTCCTCACCAATTAAATTTTAATTGCGACGGCTTGCCAAAATGCCAAACTTTTAATACGTAGCAGCGATTAATTAAAAATGTATTACTAATGAAATTTAAGTTTTTGAAAGGCAAGAGCGAAGCGAGCCGAGCATCTTGGAATTTCATATTCTCGTTAGGAAGTCGAGATTGAGCATGCTGAAGATTCATTTCACTGTAAAACTTCATTTTGAATCAGATTATTGCAGCAGGGAATGCGTTTTTGAAATATTTTTAACATCATTTCATTATTTCGCAGAGAGTTGCTCTTCTGCAGTTTCCGATTCATATTTTGAAGGATTTATGTTTTACTGTGTACATTAGACGGTAGAATATTAAAAAGTTTTGCGTTTACGAAGTGGGTAATAAACATCTTAACACCATTTCATAGCGTGGACTCAATATTTAAACGGAACAGTCAAAGGGAAAAACTTATTCGCCAAACTTGACAGACATACCTACACCCAGGTATACATATATTCTCTATAATCCACTGAAACAATGTCTTGCGAATTACTAGACATCAGTTCTGCAACGCTACAATAAATTAAGATTACCCCTAATTAAACCCTAACAGTAATTACCTTAATAAAATTAAGAGACGAAGCTTAACAAACTCCGCTAATTTCAATTGTCCACTTGTAATCTTTTGAAGCGAGTGTCGCTCTCGCATCCCGGGCCGGTTCCAGCGCGCGGCGCACCTAGCACACTCTGGCGGCCGCGCAGAGTTTAACCTAATTTGATTGTGGAGTGAATAGTGAAGGCCTGGACCTTCACGGAGTAGTGGGCTTAGGTCGCTCGTCTCCCTTGTGAGATGTGGGACAAGGTACATAACAGACACAAGGGAAGAAATTAATGTGTCGCGACTCGCGTGAGCGCTGGCCTATTTTGTTCTTACCTATATACATAGGTGAGGCGAATTGTGTTCATGGATTTTATACGACTTGGCCAATTTGTAACTAGGGTTGCAACGAGAAAAGCACGATCAAGCAAAATATAATATATCCAAATAATTACAATCATTTAGATACTGTTAATTTCTAGCCCCGTGAAGTGAACTAGGAAAACTTATTATTTATGGAAAAGTATTCTTTGGGACCAACTACAACTAATTTAATCAATGGAGTAACGACCCAAAAAGCTTTTATTATCAGTAAGTACAAGCAAACATTAATAAAGAAACTACATTAGATAGAAGCGGAGCCACGTACGAGTGAACAACAACAATGGAGCAGCTAATAAATAAATAGCAAAGTTAATAATATAAATGATTTATTGAAGTGATAGCTGGCAGAGTACGGCCGGACACAGGGTAGGGGGTCGATCAGGCCTCTAATATTGAATAAGTTGCGATGGCGAAGTTTCTCGCGAAACATCACATTATTACTTGGACGGCGCGATGTACACGGAATTTTGATTGTTTTATTACGGGGACGGGACGATTACGGGGACGATACGTAATCACGGAACTGTTGTAAAGGGTTTTGTCGATATATCCATTTTAGCTACTTTCCCCATGTAGAGAGTTCCATGAGACATATCGATTCTAGTTCACATCGATCTAATGGTGTCTTCGTTAAGTAAAAGTAATGATTTTTACAAATACCAACAAATTTACCATAAAATCAACAGAAAGTAACATCACTTTTCCTATCATACATAGGTAACAGGTTTTATTGATATATTATATTTACACAATTTTTACCGCTATCAAAATTCTATGATCATCATGAGTTTCAATTTTCAAAGTAAAAAGTTAATATTAATGGTATTTGATATAATTTTGCAAGTATAGCTAAACTTCGCTAACATATAATACACAAAAGGAAATTGAATTTCCTTCAAATAACTATAGGTACATATACCTTAGTTACTAGCTTCAGCGTACATACTCATAATATCTGAATATTCATATATGTAGGTAGCGTAATAAAAGTCGTTCCACAACCCGAATGGTGTCTAGACTAAATAAATAATTTAACAGACAATTAATGTATGATATTTAATTTTTTTCAAATTACCTTCAAATAAAAAGTGATTGCGACGAGAAGCTTGCAGTACTAGGATGAGAATGACAAGATACTTTAAGTAGCTTCCGATTTTTTTTTCTATCATTGAGGTTTCTTTTTCTAATTAAGTAAACTTGGTCGGGTTTCAGTGCCGGAGTTTATCAATCTTGCAAAATTATGAAAAGAAAATGCACTAGGTATGCATACTATCACTTGGTAATTTGTATTAATTGGTTATATTATTTTCAATATCTACAGACACAATTCATCAGGGGCAGCCCTAAGCCCACAAGAACTAGTAAAAGTCCCACATAATAAACATTACAAATAGCATCTAATTGAAACCATTAAGCGATCAAGATGCATCGATAAGTGACTAATACCATGCTTTAGTAACAGTCGCTCTATCCGTATCTCTGGTCGGACACGTAACTGGGTCGCGGGCTGTGGGGGTGCCAGGGGGTGTCGGGGGGTGTTTGGGGCGCAAGGGGGTGCCACGGGAGCGGACTCGTAGTTTTTGTACGTACGCGTCGGACCGGCGATCCGGCTTACTTGCTACACGCTTTCTCGCCGCCTTCAAGAGAGAAACATCACACGTACCTCCACGCACGACTCTCAGGAAATGGAAACTTTTTTTTCGTTTTTTAGTCCGTTTTTCACATGCGGTTTTTACTACAAATGCAGAACTTAACGTTTGCTTCTGTTTTTGCGAACCTTTATTACTATGCAGGCAGAAGGTTTCATGTGTGTAGGTTATAGATACTTACGTTTTGTATTTGATTCATTTTCGTAAAATGTCTTCCGAACTCCCATAAATCGACGCCGAATTTTAGCGCCCAGTTTTTGACTCTGTAACAAAAATTACAATTTTAATGAAAGCTTGTTACACGGTTTATACGAGTACTAAAGGAATAAGACGAATGGTAAAAAATAAGTACAAAATGGAGGAAACAAATTCGCGCAATTCTCAGAAAAAAATTAAACATTTATCATAAGTCTGTGACGGGGTAGTAAATGTGATCGGGGAAACAGGTTAAGCTGTTTTTTCCACTTCGTCGAACACCCCTTATTCGGTAGGAGCTTACTCGAACAGTTTGTATTTGTCGCAGCAGCGTACGAACGTACAGCCATTGTCACAGAATGAGACCAATTTGGCGCCGGCGTCGTGTATACTCGAAATATATTAATAGCTACCATTAATATAGGGTTTTATTAAATATCCTACTTCATCGTATTTTTCCAATAGGATAGAAGTTTTTAATAAACTACTTAACAATGTGTGAGCAGAGTAGCTTTCAATGCTTTTTATTATATTTATTTCTAAAATGATTAACGTTTATTTCGACCCACAAAGGATCATAGTAGGTACAATATGTACTTTCCAAGTTAATCTAACTTTGAAAGAAAACTTAATTGATATATATGTAGCTGATTTTCATCGCGCTCATGTCAAACACGTACAGTAAATACAAAGGCATATAAGTCTAACGACAGGTTAGCAATCACGTAACCATTAGGTAACAAAGTGCAGTTTTATATTTTCAGGAAATATGAATTGCCACTGCGATAAAAGTGCTAATATATGCATTCAAACTAGGTTAGCATTCGTTCAAATATATGAAGTTAGGATTCGAATAGTTTGTGTGAGTCCATTCAGCTTCAGGAATAGCTTACGACACAGCTATTTTAAAATACTACCCGTGATAGTCTGGATCTCTCTCATCCGAACTGGACCACTGAACATTTGCATGTTCTTATTGTAGCAGCTCAGTTTTATGCCACACTTTACTACGCCATTTACATATTTCCGCTAACGTATTCACTAATGGATTTAATAGTTGCCGAGAGTTGTATTAGACCAATCGGTGTGGCCCGATTAAGTCTATGTTCAAACTTTATCCAAGCAAAGAAAGCATTTTTAGGCACGTTGCTGCGTGCAACTATGAAATGAAAAATGGAGTGCAAAGAATTTAACCTAAATAAAGCATAATAGTAATTTACGTGGGTAGTTTTATAATACTAATTATAAAAGTAATTGCGAGTATGTGGACTTTCTTCTTTCTTCTATTTCAAATATGATAATGTTACCTCAAAGATATTTTAAGGCTAAAGCTCTTTAAATATTTTCAGATTAAAATTCTAAGAGCTGACTTAAAATTCCAATCTACGTGGAGGAAATTCCAATTTTTATACATAATAAAAATGCTTTTCCGTCCTTTAGCATTTAGTAGAGCTTAAACCAGTCTATCTATGCGGGATTATCCCTGTCCTGAGCAGTCCTGTGATGAGAAATCGATGGAAACTGCGCTGCACCGAAATGAAGAATGAGTAGAAGTCGTCTAGACTATATGCCATAAAGTGCCCTTAGCTACTCGTCTTCTTAAGATTAGAATAACTTTGAATTGCTTCATATTTTGCTTCAAAGTTATAATATGCAATGTCTCAACTTTGAGAGTTTATTTCAAAAGGGATTGCTTTATCTATCTTTTAAGGGTTTCTGAACCTTGAATATATTGTCACAATCTTTTTATCACTGATATAGAAAAACTAACTGGCAAGAAAATAATAAGGGTTTGACTTCCCTGTTGATAACAATGGAGTGATATTTTTGTGTACTTTATCGAAATGTCTTTGGAGTCGTTTGCAATGTTTTCTGCCCTACTCTTTACGTTCTTTTATTCATTCCTTTTCTGATCGTATCACGTTCCTATCTATTTTAAAAGATCTCGCTAATAACATAAGTAATATTAAAGGAAATGTAAAAGACGAGAACGGTTCAGCGAATTTTTGGGCAAAACTTCGTTCTTATTTCCTTATTCCGTTTCGTTTAATTCAAGTTGTTCCACAATGTCCTCATTAGCAATC
Organism: Fissipunctia ypsillon; assembly: GCA_947568875.1. Classification (NCBI taxonomy): domain Eukaryota; kingdom Metazoa; phylum Arthropoda; class Insecta; order Lepidoptera; family Noctuidae; genus Fissipunctia; species Fissipunctia ypsillon. The sequence goes on from OX387644.1 coordinate 19,905,479, forward strand.
AGGGAATGTTTCGCGGGCATTGTTCGCCCAAGTTCGGCCATCACCGGCACGGGTTCGGAATTTAGAATTATTTAAAACGTTCGTCTGGTGGCTGGCAGGTGCGCGGCACGCAGCCGGCACCGTCTCCGGGCCGTTACTCGGGTTACGGGAAGCTTCCAGCATCTTCAACATCTCTTTTAAGACTGTTATGACTGTCCTGGCCTTTCTTTTAAAAATCCCAATAACTTCATTACTGATAAAACGAATCTGTAAATGGTTTTTATAATAGGGTACTCGATCTCATTTCACATCTCAGTTCAGTGAACTTACAGGAAAAAGTTGTTTGTACTTATATTTTATATTAGAACTATGTGATTAGTTTGCAAAAGGAGAAAAAGGTCTTAACACTGCAGTGATCCGCTTAAAATATCTTGTTACTGTAATCGGTTTAACCCTGGCGTTGAGCATAGGGTTTCGTCGGCCGGGCGGGGGTATATAAACCGATTTTCGTGTCACCTGAATTTAATATCATTCCTTTGCGTATGACAAATTTCTGTTTAAATTACTGGGACTTAGTAAAACGTGGGAAAATTGAACCGGAGCGATCGGTGACATCAAAGCGACCTTATAAATTACTTATCTAATTTATGATTGCTGTTTAATTAGGGTTGATCGTACTGAGAACCTTTTAATTTATTATGATTAAACAAGAAACGATGGTGTTCCTAAAAGATCGAGTCTCGAGAATTGAGGAAAATTCACACCCGCCTTATTTTGCTGGAAGTGTTGAAAAGGTATTGTTATGAACGTTTAAATCTCTTTGAATATTAAAGCGATCGATACGAATTAGGAGCCGAGGTATTCAATTAAGTGTCAAAGTAAATTAATTAGAGATAGAAACCGATGATATCTCGGTTGCAGTGAGTCGATAACGGTTGTTTTATTAATCAGTGTCGGCGAGTGCTGGCAGACAGCGTGTCAGACGCGCAGCGCCCTTACGTAAGGCAGCCTCCGAGTCCGTAGTACGAGCGGCGTCCCCGCGCCCCCCGCCCCCTGAGCCACGAGCCCCCCCGTGCCCCGCTCTAGATCAATACCGGAGCCGGCGCCTTTGACATGTGCCCCGCGCCGCGTGCCGCTCTGCAAATATTTACGTTGTGGAAACAGATCATAACTAGTTCCATTTGCCTGTTTGTACGCCACTCACGAAACACCAGCCACAATAAAAATCTATTTAATTGACAAACGTCTAATTTATGTCTCAATTATTAGTTTTACTTGATTGATTCTTTTTTGCTCTAGTTTCTGCTTTTTAATATTCATTTGTTGAGCTAAAACTTGATGAGTCACTTAACATCAAACGTAAAAGCTATCATTTTAATTCAGATGAAACTGTTTTATGGTTCACTTAGTTTTAACTAAAACAGTGATACCACAGGCGGTGCCTACCAATCATTGATAAGCCGCAATCCAACAGATGAAATAATCCAAATTGCCGGCACGTTAATTTGTACTCTGGACCCTAACTAATATTATAAATACGAAATTGAGTTTGTTTGTTTGTTACGCTTTCACGTCTTAACTGCTCAACCGATCATCATGAAATTTTGCATACACGTTGTCAGGGGTACAGAAAAGGACGTAGGGTACCTTTAATCCAGAAAAAATACTGTTCCCGAGGAATGGAAAAAATATCTACATTAACGCGAGCGAATCCGCGGGCAAAAGCTAGTTAACTATATTAATGTGAAACGTACAGCTTTAATTTAAATGTTCAAGTGTTGCAAATGATAACATGGCTTTGGTTTTAAACCTACCCCTAATGATATTAAATCAAATAAAGTATACTTAAAAAATAGAGCTTCAAAAATTCAAACAGATAATTAAGTTTACATTTTGATATGACCTCGTCTCTATTTAGACTAATTTAAGTAATCTGAAGGGATTTATAAAAAAAAAAACGTTACTATTGCTATTCATGCATAATTAAGTAGAACTGAAAAAGTATTCACGGTCTACCCGCATTGTATGTCGCACAGTGCAACGACGGCGTAGCACATTGAATGCTACGAGATGCTACGGCTGCTACGAGCCTACGCCGCTTGTGCAAATTGTCTACGCTTCTACGAAACAGTTAATTGGGTTACGATTGTAACTGGCACGGACTTTAATACCGTCATTAAAGGTTGTAGCTAGTTATAGTGCTTTTATGTTAAAGCAATTCTATTGTTCTAAGTGTATTGTCACTATATAATCAATCTGCCTAGCCTTATCCCAACTATGTTAGAGACGGCTTCAAGTCTAACCGGATGCAGCTGAATACTAGTATTTTACGTGGAGTGACTGACTATCTGACCTTCACAACCCACTTACTGGGTAACACGATACCCCTTGGTAAGACTGGTTGTCAGACTTTCAGGCTTCTGACCACCCGTAACGACTGTCGAAGATCCACGAATGACAGCCGGGACCAACGGCTTAACGTGCTTTCCGAGGCACGGAGGAGTCTCGGTATGTAAAGATGGTCACCCATCCACGAACCAACCCCGGCAAGCGTAGCTTAACCTGATGGATCGACCCGTGCGAGTGTTATTACTTAGCCACGAGTATGAGTAGGTATATAGTTACTGTACGATTATATAAATTGAAGAACAGTTTTCGGTGATTGTATTCACTGAATACTGGCCAGTTTACCATACTGGCCAGGTAAATTAATTTTTTCGGACCTTTTGTATGGTTTTATTTATTCCCAAAAATAGTCCCTTTTATTTGATGTTCGCAAGTTTTCAAAGCATGTTTCAAAAAAGAAAAAAAAACTTACGAGATAAACTTAAGCAAAAAAGATTTGCATTTTTCACATACATTTGACTGCCTCGTTACTGCCTCGTTGGTCTAGTGGTCGCAAGCGTTACTTCTGAGCATGAGGTCCTGGGTTCGATTCCCAGGTCGGGCAAAGTGTTATTGGGTTTTTCTATCTGGAATTTCTCAGTAGCAGCCCGGAGTCTGGATTTGCGCCCGGTAGATGGCAATAGGCTCGCCCCCTATTACATGGGACTTAAACATAACTGGCGAAATGTGGGTATGCTATAGGTACACCTCTGCCTAACCCTTTGGGGAAACAAGGCGTGATGTTATGTGTTACATACATTCGACAGTAGAATTGAATTAAACCATCGTCAACCGTTCAACCATAGACCTCCACATGACCGCCTCGTTGATCTAGCGGTCGCGCTACTGCTGCTCGCATGAGGTCCTTCGGTTCGGTTCCCAGGTCGGGCAAAGTGTTTGGGTTTTCCATCAGGAATTTCTCAGTAGTAGCCCGGAGTCTGGATTTGTGCTCGGTTGATGGCAATGGGCTCGCCTCCTATTTCATGGGGCTTAAGGCGGGTATCGCACCTCCGCCGTGAAACCATAGCAGCGAAATCGCAGTAGTTCAATTCAACTGACTCGCATGATGTTCCGCCACTCAAATCGCGATTTGAATGGCGGAACATCATGCGGTTTTGCGGTTTCGCGGCGGAGGTGTGATACTCACCTTAACATAATTGGCGAAATGTGGGTGTACTATAGGTAGATAGAGATGCACCTCTGCTTAACTCGTCGGAGATTACAGGCGTGATGTTATGATGTTAAAGTCAAAGTCAAATCATTTTTTTCAAATAGGCACATAAAGGGCACTTTTGAACGTCAAAATTGATTCCAGTCGCCCCTTCCAAAAGGTAGATTCGTATGGGGAAGAATGGGCAAGAAACTCCACCGTTACTCTTTTAAAATGTTTTACAATATTTTGTATAAGTACCTTTATTATATAATTATATGTGAAGACGATGCATCTAGAATGAAATTACTATACCACAATAGGTAAACAATTAAAAATGAAGGAATGCCAGATAAATTAAATATGCGTTAGATACACGGTGCTCACATATTCACAAGCATTGTAAAAGTTTACGATTTTCCTAAAATTTTACAAAGTAATAAGTCAGTGTATGAGCTAAAGTAATCACAGAATGTAAAATCAGTGTCATAAAAAAAATATACAATTTAATTAGCAACCAGTTTGATTTTGTCTAGACTCTAGATCGTCCTATGGAGCAGGACCAGCATGTTTCCAAGCTTTCTAATCTTGGATATAATCCTCTAATTTGTATTATAATATGCTTTTTACAAAGTGTACTTCTAATATGAGTTTTAAATTTTCTTTCATTTAATTGCAATAGAACACAAGGTATTTTGTAAATATTTTCATAAATTAATTGGCAAGGTACCGTCATAATATTAATCCTCTTAAATAGTTCCCTGAGAGATTCGCGGCGACATAACATAACATAACATCACGCCTTGTTTCCCTGAAGGGTTAGGCAGAGGTGTACCTATATAGTACACCCACATTTCGCCAGTTATGTTTAAGTGCCATGTAATAGGGGCGAGCCTATTGCCATCAAGCGGGCACAAATCCAGACTCCGGGCTGCTACTGAGAAATTCCAGATGGAAAAACCCAATAACACTTTGCCCGACCTGGGAATCGAACCCAGGACCTCATGCTCGGCAGTAGCGCTTGCGACCACTAGACCAACGAGGCAGTCTATTCGCGGCGACGTAGATTATAAATGGCTCTGACAGCTCTCTTTTGGATGGAAAGATGGATTCAATGTCAGCAGCTCGACCCCACAGTAAAATGCCGTACGACATAATGATGTGGAAGTAGCTAAAGTAGACCAATCGCGCGTTATGTTTCCCATGACCATTTGTAGTTGAAAAATTGCTTTAATCAAATAGCAAATGAATTGATATTGTGAGTAGCAGGCACTGCTGCCATTTACGTAATCGTATCACATTAATTTATGACACCTATAGGTGTCATGAATGTGACGACAGATACATTGACAAATTCCTACGACTTTAAGTAAGCAATTCTTAAATATTACGCTACTTTTACTATCATTATTAAATATGATCTTGTACTTTTTATGCTATATTTAGTTCCAGTATTTCACCATTCCTTACGTTGAAACTGAACCCATAAGACGAAACCACTTAGTAAGAGCGAACTCAAAACTACAACATTTGCGCGTTTTTCCTTAGCGATGTTTAAAACTACTGAACAAGTTTTAATGGAACTTTCATTTATATTATCCTTAAGAGCTCTGAACCAAGCTATTATAATTACGCTATGTCTAGACAAAGTTTTGTGATCAATCTCGTGAACTAGCTGATACCACACGGCTTTTATGATCATTTTATAACTTATAAGCAAAGATAAGCAGGTTATCTTAATGTAAAGGAATAATACATATATTCAACTAGCCGTGCCCCGCGACTTCGTTCGCGTGGAAGTCGTATGATTCACAATATACTAAAATAAAAGCCACATTTTAATAAAACCCCCTCGTCCCCTGACCCGTCGCGTTGCATCGCCCGCCCGCGCTATTACTTCGTTTTCGCTTAGTGTTCTTTCTGACTTTTTTTCTTTTTGCTCGGCTCCTCAGGGTCGTAGCGTGATGTTAAATAGCCTATAACTATCATCGAGAATTGGGCTACCAAATGCAAAAAGATTTTTTTTAAGCCGACTTTTTGTTCACAATTTCATGGGTTTTAATTTTTTTGCGCGGTACTCTAATTATTTTTCTAAAATAAAAGTAGCCTAAGTTACTCCCCGTAACATCAGCTATCTGCCAATGAAAGTCCCGTCAAAATCGGTTTAGCCGTTTTGGAGATTAGCCGGAACAAACGTACAGACAGACAATCATTTTAAAATTTGCTTTTTCTGTTATAAGTACCGTATATACTTTCTTAAGCATTTAATTAACAGTTGTTATTTTGACATTACAAACAGACACTTTAATTTTATTTATTTGTATACAAGATGTAACATAAATAACACACAACCTCTTAAGGGATCATTGTACTCATTATTATGAACAACTTTTACTATGGGACCAAACCTGACATCGCGAAAAAAAATCTGCTGTTCCCTACATTTTGACGAGTTATGCGAACATAAATTACTGTGAGACTTGAGTCTATATTGAAGAATTGAATTGAATCTAATTGAGATTAGTCAGCCTAATATGGTGCGAAACCTCAGTAAAAGTTAACTGATTACCCAACAGCCTCTGTGGGCTTCGGTCCGACATAATATTATTTGACTTATTATATGAATACTTTCATTTCTCAAATCAATTAAATCATTTCTTAAATGAATCAAGAATAACTTGTAATTAGGACGGTAGTGTAGAGGTCAAGGTTTAAATCTCTTTCAGAGACCAGTGTGATTGTAGAGAACAAACAAACTTATAATTACAATTTGGTGAACTGTCGGCATTTTGCGTAACCGTCCATGGGTTTAAATCGATAGTATTTATCTTTGCAATAGATTTATGATGTATTTGAAGGTGAACTCACTGGTCTAATAGTTGCGTGTTAACAGCTTAAGGTTAAGAATTAACCTGGAACGTTACTCTAAGTAATAATATTGTTATACTAGCTGTGGCCCCGGTTTTAGTCGCATTCTAGGGAAATTACTTCATGTAAGCACACGGATAAAAAGTATTCTATGTGGTAATCCAAGACATGTATATCCATGCAAATTCGTTCATGCGTGTTTGTGTAACAAACACGCATGACTTTTACCTTTATTATATTAGTAAGTACCTAAGCCAAACATCAATCCACACATCTCATTTGATTAGACAATCCTATTACATCAATTAATAGAGTAAATTATTTTTTTGCAAATGTAGGTAAGACATTGTCAGAAAAATTACTCTCACAAAATATGAATTTTCCTAATGTAGAACCCAATAGTCAGCCAACTAATTCTTCTCAAATTTCCTTTGTTCTTCTTCCTACTGATGAAGAAGAAATACGGTCCTTAGTTATTAATTTAAAAAATGAGTATGCTGTTGGCGCTGATAACATATCTTAATCATTTTTATAACGATTTGCTGATATTATTGTTCCTCCACTTATATGCAATCTCTCTTTCTCTGCTGGAATATTTCCGCGTGCCTTTAACAAATCAAAAACTGTACCCATTTTCAAGTCCGGAGGCAAATAGGTATCAATAACTATATACCAATAACGATACTACCAACGTTGTCAAAAATTTTAGAACGATTAATGAATACCAGAATTACTAAATACCTTGAACAAAATTCTCTTTTACCTCCATCACAGTTTGGCTTTCGATCTGGCAGGTAGACAGCTGAAGCCGTCCACGAACTAACAGATTACACAGTCAACCAACTAGATAGTAAAAAAGGCCTCCGCCATTTACCTAGATTTAGCTAAAGCATTTGACACAGTATCTGTTCCTATTTTGATTAATAAAAAAACAGAGAATACGGAAGTAAGAAGTGTACCACTTCAACTATTCATAGACTATATGTCTGACAGAACACAAACTACTAAAGTAGATAATTGGATTAGCGACAAACTTCCTAATCAGTACGGTGTTCCACAGGGTAGCATCCTTGGTTCAACATTATTCTTAGTTTATATAAACGATTTATATGACATCAAGCTACAAACCGGTAAAATCATCATTTTCGCCAATGATACTGCCTTGATATTCGATGCTAACACGTGGGATGAGGTTAAAAATTATGCTCAACAAGGTAAGGTATATAAATTGTTATTTTCCAATTTGCTTACCCTCAATGTCGATTAGACAAAATACATGACATATTCCCTTAGACCCCAGGATCAACTAAACTTCAACTTGAAAGCCCACTCATGTAATTTAATCAACCATTGTTCTTGTCCTATATTAGCAAACGAATTCTATCAAATATCTTGGCAAAATCATAGATTACCCTCTCAGCTACCAACAACACATTGAAACCCTGGTTAAAAGAATCCGAAAATGTATCTACATATTTAAAAATCCAAGACATATTCAAAGATATATATCTGAGACATCAGTTATTAAGACAGTTTACTTTGCACTATGCCAGTATAATAATATTGCATTACCACTTGGGGCGGTACCTCTCAAATCAAATCAAATCAAAATATTTTATTTCACATAAACCTACATGGCCATTTATGAAACATCAGAAGCTAGGTGCACAGTTCCAATTGGTTGTTGCCTATGGAAAAGAACCAGCAAGAAACTCCACGGTTACTCTTTTAAAATAATTGCCTTTTACAATGTTCTCAAATTACAGTGTTAATAGGTATGGGAGGACAGTGTCGGCCTGTCAACAAGTAACAGGTACTTAACAAAATAGAAACAAAGTCAAAGTTTTTTATTAATGCGATTTTGGTGATACAACAGGGTCTTAAAAATATTTTATAGTAGCTCGAAAATCTACCCTACAAGGCATGCATTGTTAAATTACAGTATTAGAAATTATGTTAAACATTACATGAAACATAATGAAGTAATTAATATCTATAGAAATTAAAATACAAGATATAATATATTGTAATAAGTTTATAGAAATATGTATATGAATATTATATTAAAACATTTTACATAAAATGGTCAGTCACATGGAATTTTGTCAACTAGGAATTCGTCAATGGTATAGTAGCATTTGTCAATTAAAAATGTATTTAGTTTACGTTTAAATTGTGTCATGTTTAAAACTTTTATGTCATTGGTAGCTTATTAAAAAAATTTGGAGCCATGCAAAGTATGCTCTTGTGCATAAGGGCGGTTTTTGAACTTCTTAGGCATAATTCATGTCGATATGTTAGTCTTGTGGAGCTTTGTTCTGAAGCTTTTTTTAAATAAATCACCGTTTTTTTTTTACGAACAAAGCGGTCTCGTATATGTATGTAAAGACAAGGTAATGTTAGTATTTTTAAAGAGATAAAATGCGGTTTGCAACTTTCTGTTGATTTATGATTGCATATGGACCTAATGCACCTCTTTTGTGCTTTAAAAATTTCAAGTTTTTCATAGGAATTCGCTCAGAAAATTACTCCGTAACGTAGTGTGGAATCTACGTAGTCATAATACACGGTTACGACAGCTGCCTGATTTACTTTTTTGCTGAGTTTATTAAGAGCAAAGGCAAACCTGGTTAATTTTGTAATTAGGATCGATGCATGTTCTTTCCACGTCAGTTTCGAGTCTATTGTCAATCCTAAAAATTTAATATGTCCCACTTCTTCAGTTATATTATTATTAAAAGATAGAATAAATTAGCATATTTCTTTGAATTTTAAGTTGACTTGCTTTTCTTTGATTTTGTTTTTAAAATTTTGTGTTCGGACTTTTGTAAACTAGTAGTAACTGTAAGTACTGCTTTCAAACTGATCATAATTATGTATCCGTCAAATTAGATATCAGTCAATATAATTTGTAAATTTCCCCAATTTCATGATTATCAAAAACGATATGTAATTTTCTAAATGTATCTTTTAATTTTGTAGTTTCTGCTTATACTTAATTGCAATTTCAGACTTTTATAATATCTTGACTCTAACTGTTTTGTAAATTAATATGTCCTATCTAAAGAGCCGGGTAATCTGTAACTCAGAACCCTCCTACCTCAGACACCTTTCTCTATTTAAGATTGTGTATTTTATTAACCAGTGCCTGTTGAGATAAATAAAGATTTATGATTATGATTACCTAAGTATTTTTTTTATACGCAAACCTATAAGTCTAGGTTTGCGTATAAAAAATGCTTTTCAAGCTTGAGAATATGGCTTCACAGATTTGTACGCTTGAATCCAAACCCATTAATTTGTTTCTGGATTTTATTTAACTCAAAGACTATGACTATTATGATTATTATGATTTATTTGATTTCTCCCTTTCCTATCACACTTCACACTAATATTAAAAAGGCGAAAGTTTGAGTGTATGTTTGTTCCTTCTTTACGCAAAAACTATTGAACGGATTTGGATGAAATTCGGCACACAGATAGTTTAGAACCTGGATTAACACATAGGATACTTTTTATCCCGATATTCTTATGGAATCTACGGGATAGTATTTAATATTTCCAATACTTTTGAGACCCGAGTAATACGTGGGTTGGAGTCATGTTGTAGTGCGTCTCACGCATTGAACCCCGACACAACACTTTTAAGCCCACAGATACGTTATAACCGCTGTACAGTAAGTACAACGCTGAAAGCTGCATCAATGTGCTTACATCGCGATTCGCTGAACTATGACCGTATCTCATTTAAAGCTATTGTTTACAGCGCTGCAGCGGCTCAGTGCGGTGGAGGGTGGATATTGCAGCAGCCCACATGTTGCTTACAAACGACCAGTGATCTGGTCAAGACGAAGGACGAATGTGGCTGGTATTGAAACTGTAATAGCGCATATTTGGCGAGATGCACATGGTCGTAGTTAAAATGTGGGTGTACAAGTATAGAAAAAATCACACGCAATAACATTTAAGATCATAATAATGTAATTAAAACGATTAAGTGATTAGAAGCAATGTGTTTTGCACATTACATTAGAATTCAATGTTTTTACAAACAAATACACATGTTTGAGCCATCTGTTTAATTTAAAGGTTCTTTGTTTCGCTTTAGTTACAAAGAAACTGCGTTTAAAATGGTACAAAATGAGTCAGATCTATAATTATGTAGATCACATATTAATAAGAGGTACATCTTTATTGAAAGAGAAAACGAAAGAACAATCAAGAGATAATACGAAACCACTTAATTTATTATAGTCGCAAGCGTATTACTGTTTAAAAAAACAACTTCAAACAGTCTTAAAATAGCACAAACCAACGCCAAAAGAACGTGTAGAGCATAAGTACACACGTGTACATGAATAAGAACTACTTACTTCTTCTTCGCTAAACAAAAGACGTCTGTGTTACCAGATAAGAAAAATCCCTAGAGATAACCAGTTAATTTAATATCGCAGCCAACGTCAAAAGAACGGGTAGATCATAAGTACGACACACAAGTATATGATTAAGGGGGAAGCGCTAAGGTAGCCCTCAAAATTCAAATTTTCTTACGATTTTTACAATTTGCAGCTCAGTATCTGGGTGTATAATGATTAAAATATGATTCTCGACCGTAATAAATATGTATGTACATAATTATAATTATTAGAATTACTCAAAATTTCTTTCTGAATTAGAATGTTTTGCAACTCTCTAAGTTAGTATAATCCTCAAATGTCAAGATTTCATGAAATAGTCATTCAATAGGGTAATTTGAAATTAGAGAGTTGTATTGATGATTTTAATGATTATAATTCTATAAATATAGATTTGTTACGGTCGCGAATCATATTCAGACCAACATACAACCTGATACTGATCTGCAAATTGCAAAAAAAAACGTAAGAAAATTTGAACTTCGCGGGCTACCCTGGCACTTTCGCCTTAAAAACTACCTACATCTTCGTTAAATAAAAAACGTCTGTGTTACCAGCTCAGAAAAAAAACCCTAGAGGTAACGACACCAGCTAATTTAATATTGCCGGGGGCATGTGTACATTTAAATAATTGTAATATAACGTTGAAGCAGCCGGGCGGGGATTCAAATTCAATCTCTAGTTCCAGAACTATTTACTGTAGGTACCTACGTACCTCTTCAATCTTAGGGCCCTGGTCTACATTATTACGTGCCTGCATTTGCCAACAGTGACTGTGTGTGTGTGTGTGTGTGTATTCAGCTTTTGTCATAATTAGCCTCAATTTTTACATGCTTACAATTTAAAAGGATCTTTGTCTTATTTATTTTTAGCAACACTAAACTGTGTCGGCTATTTTTTGTTGTTGTTTTCGTCTACAAATAGGCACTAGTTAATTAAGTAGATCCCAAGGTTAGACAAGCAATTAAAAGTCTCCGTTCTCTCGTTTCGGTACGAATTATTTAAGAAATATTGGTATCATGCTGTAGTAAAAATATTAGGTAGCCAGCAAGATGCGCGGGGTTGACTCCCGGTTGGTTGGAAGGGCATTTATTACGAATCAAATACACTGCGTGTGATTTCCGAAGGTTAGCCAGACAGCAAATAATTGTAGGTTAGCCAGCAGTTTTAACGTTCATTAAGCTACAATGCTTTTGAGAAATGCTGATAGCTCTCTCCTAGTTGACTTTTTTTAATAGGTTTTACAAAAAAGCCTACAAAGAACTCTTCAATCAACCTGTGTAACTTGTGAGCTGCCAAAATCCAAATAATATTAAGAAAGCGTTGGGTGTTCATTTACTACTCTATAATTTTAGTTTGTTCTTAATTCCAATCTCATATTCGTATTCATTAGAGCTGATACTGAATTTAATACAAATTTAAAATGCAGGTACCATACTCGCACATAGCTAATAGAGTTTGTTTGCGCGTGTGATCACAGTACCTCCGGGCCTTAGCTTGCTATTTTTTTGATCTCGTTTAAGCTTTACATTTGCACTCTTGATAAAAAGATTTTCTCCCCTCCGATGTGTTGGGAAATTAAATGAAATTCCCACGTTCGTTCACACCTATAAACGAACCCCCATTTGTATAATAATAACTGCAAATTGACTTCATTATTTGAGACGAAAATATATTATAAATGTAACGAATATGTTAGATAAGCACTGTATCCAAGGAACTTACTGAAATAACTGCTAATCCATATTGTTATAAATAAATATAACGACAAGAACGCGGTAGAAAGAAAATGCATTTATTGTCGAATGCATTATTATTATTATTGCTATTTTTTTTTGCTTGTGGAAGCAGAGGAGTTGGAAGATCTTATCGCTAACAAGTTGTGATGTCATCGTAGCTAGGAATAAGGAAGAAACTGGCAAACTGTATATCTTCATATACCCACCATTCATAAAAGCTTTCTAATTAATTATCTTTTACTGGAAACCTATCCACAAATACGTACTCGTAGAAGCACACATCGTAACACACATTAATGAAACAACCCAATACATTTAATCAGTGGCGTGGATTCGTAATTACTTTAACCGGAAATCCTCGTTAATAATTCAAAGTTTTTACAACCTCTTCATTGTATGAGTGGCGGGAGGGTAGGCGAGCAGGCGGGCTGTGGCGCCATTTATCACGAATTGATCCCTCTCGGAACTTTCAAATGTCACTTGTGAAGTTTTTCGTTTAGCAAATCGCGACGAAATGTCATTACAGAAGTAGCGGGGGCGTGCGCGGCCGCGGGGGAGGAAGCGGACTAAATATCGTTCTGTAATTGGCTGTCAATAAGCTGTTGGCGGTGCGGAGCACGGAGGCAAGTCCTGCCCTCCTTACCTCTGCTTCGCAAGCTGGGCAGATCACAAAATGATCTCAATCCATAATATTAAATCCCAGATAACCGATTACTTATATTATGTTGCTAATAGTTTAAAATATTTAGAATTTGAATACATTTTTAATCTTAATCAAATACCTAATACTTAACCTCAGTCTAACCTTTACCAAATTTAGTCAGGGTCACCTCCCAGTCCGACTTAATGCATTTTTCAGGATTCCAGAATGTTTGCAGAATCGGTTAGTTTGAAACGTTTGTTAGACTTTGTAAAACTAAAACTACTTACTCATATATTATAATATCACGTACGACTCCACGTAGCCATAGCACGGGATAGGTTTTCATACAGGCAGGTAGATAATAATACATGTAAGGAATGAGCTACAGTAATACGTGGTATTACATCCATCTAACTACTGGTGGCGTGCCCACCGCAATTATGTAATCTACATTGAAACCAAAATTACATGAATGATACAGATCGTTTTTACTTTATAAAATGTTCTGTCAATTTACGATTAAACATGGTTTCTATTATTTTGTTCAATCAGTTTCAAAACGAATTACTTATTTGGAATTAGTTAGAACTGTTCATGACTAGAGAGATCTAGAGTTAATTTTGTTTTGAATTTTAACCTAACTTAACTTTTATGTGAAACCGTTATGCCTGATTTAGGAGTTTAAACATATTTTTGATTCAAACCTTTCCCAACACTTGAAAAAACAACCTTCCAGATTCGTACTAACTATCCATGGGCTATACAAATATTTGATGTGTGGAACGGAAAGGGAATCGAACCCGCGACACGTACAAGTCAATCGCTCAGCCATTCCGAAAACCAAGCCGGACAAAAAGCTCGCCCTCAAGGCATGACGTGGAAAATAAATATAGCGGGCAAAATCTATGCCTTTGCTTATCCCCTCAGTCAATACCGGCCTGATGTTGTGTTATGTTATGTAAGTGCCAATCGAATCGGTTTCTGGAACTCTTGATAACCCTTGAGATCTAATTATGTACATAGGTTGATCTTTAGTGTGAAAGTTGACTCTTAAAAATAGAAGCATGACTGATACGGGCCGTATTAAGTAGATGTCGCCTGAAGCTATATCAATCAGTTACATACAAGTAGATCGTTATACTAATTACTTACGTCTAAAACTCAGAACGCTAAGTCTAAACTAAACTATGCAGGAAGTTCAGCCGTTGCTAACAATCGTCATCGCAAGCTATTTCTATCATGAACTCGGCAACTTATGAGGAATGGTACACTTCTTTCTCCATGACAATATCACCATAAGAATTACAGGAAAAATGGAGCGAATATTGTCGCAACAGGTGCAAATAATATGATTAATGTACGGGAAAGTAAGCATCCATGGTTACGAGTCAAATTTCAGTATTTTCTGTCATCTCTGTGAATTATACTGCGGCTTCGTTCGCGTTTTATTAAAGCAGATATAGTTAACAATACCATAAAGACTGGCTTATATATAAAAGTAAAATGTAATTCCAAGTTATATATATAGAACGTATCAAAGGATATCTTTGTGATAAAAACCTATTGAAGCGTATCTCAACGCTCCATTTGACAAACTCATTCTAAGTTATCAAATGTTGCGATGAAACGTACATAGGTATCTACAAATATATCATATATACGATTAAATAAACTTGTTACCCTTCTTCAAGGAGTCCTTGGACGATGGAGAGGTTGAGTGGATGAGTGTATGTCGTGCATACACTCGTAGTCAAATGTAATCACTCTCTCGCTTCATTTCATACTACTACGGTACATGGAGTAAAGCGTGGGTGAATTCACGATTGAAGCCTTTCTAAATACTACAATGTTTTTTTTTTGTTTTGGGGATGTTACATTGTATTTTCATGTATCACACCTTCCTGAAAGGGTGTTAATTACTGCCTGAAAAGCTTTTTGTACATTGGTGGCCTATATGGTACCTACAATTGGATTGGAGCAATTAATGGAAAAAGCTTTCCGTGTATGAGCTTACTACTATATCTGAAGTTTCAGGTACCTATGTGTTAGAACTTATGATATTATAGAAACGGTTTTGATTGTGTAACATTTTTTTTTTGAGCTTATACTTGAGGTGAATATTGAAAACAGGAGTGGAAAATTCTGTTTTAGCATTCTGAAACTGGGAAACTATAAGTCTCAGTAAATAGTTTTGTTTACTTGATCTGTTATTCAATAATATAGTTATTAAATGGCATTGCACTACAATAATAGTCTTGTTGTTGTCTACATTTCTTGAAATCAACTAATTATTGTGATAAATCACTATCTTATTACTAGGAATTTTATAATACATTATATCAATATTCAAAGATTCAGCACAGTTACGTATACCTACTGTGTCTGCTACGGGCGCTAGGTTATCAGATGTGGGGGCACTTACTCATTGTGCGGGATGTCCTCGAGCTGGTTGGCGAGCGCGGCGGCCGCGAGCAGCGCGACGAGCAGGCCCAGCGGCCTCCGCGGACACATGCTGTCCATCAGCGCCATCGCACTCCCCACATGACAAGGGCACACGACAACCGACACAGCACTGACCGCTCCTACATGGAACAACACACGGCACTAAACTCTCCTGACAGTGTCACACAGGGGCGTACGTTTGTGCATGAGTCATTGAGTGGTAGTGTCAGTCAGGTTAGGGACCGGGGCCGGTGTCGTGCGGGCGGGCCGCAGGCGAGGACAAGCGTGTCGCGCGCCAAGCCGCGCCGGCCCGCGCACCCGCGCCCCGCGCCGGCCCGCCACCCCGCGCCCGCACTGACGCTGCGCGCGAATCATACGCCCAATAACGCAGTGGCCTACTACTTATTACCGAGATTTATTTGCTCATACATAAGGTTGATGGTCAGCGACCGATGCGAACGCCTCCGAGCCGCTCTACGATAACATCCGGCGTAGTATTACGAGGAGCGGGTAGTATCCGGCGTGCGGCCAGCTGATGTGATGCAGTCAGCAAGCGAGCTGATGACGAGGCTGCTGCAAGGGTGCACGGCTTGAAGGCGCCTCGAGCAGCGCTGGTGGTGCGAGTCTATGCCGGCCGCGACACCGGCCGCCACGCACATGCGTGGGCAAGTCGCCAGGAAATCCTTTATTGATTCCCGCGCTCCCGCTTTCTAAGGAATGTCGCAGGCGTTGCTACCGCCAAAATGTTACCCTCCCACTATTAGAATTTGAGCTAAGCGGATCACTGTACGCTCCATGGATTGCTTTAGTTACACATTACGAATTTAAGGGATTTTCTTCTGCAGAAGATTATGAACGATAATGTTACCTTTATAGTTTGGGAAAAATATTTTAATGAAGAATTTTATTTTTGCCGCAGGAAATTGTTTGCAATTTTTCGAATTATCTGAAATATTACGCCTAGATACCAACGAACGAACGATACATTTTGCTCTCCTGTCTGGGAGGCGCAGGTAACCTAGACCTAGGTACTTACGCAACATTCACTTCGATTACATCGGCGGGGAAGGGTTGAAACTGATCCGGTACAATATGCGGATTTGTTTCTTCAGCAGTTTTATTGAAAATGTTCACTGCAAAGAATGAACTTGTAAGTTATAATGAACGAACAACTTAAAAGTTCTGTAACTTATCACTTCAATAGGGTGTTAACGACGTTTAAGACCTGATGAAATAGATGGCGTTCTGTTGGCTACAGTCTGATATCCAAATTGAATACCTAATTTAGCAACGTTTCCTAATCGTTTTTCGGGTACCGTAGTCAATAAGGAACCCTGATAGTTAAGCCATGTCCGTCCGTCCGTCCGCAGCTTAGCTCAGAGACTCTTAGTACTAGAAAGCTATAATTGGACATGGATAAATATATTAATCAAGCCGAAAAAGTGGTAAAACCTGTACACGTAGTGGGGATGTTTTTTTTTTCTCGTCTACCCCATGATGGGGTGTTGTTGGATAAGTATTTCAAAAATATTGCGGGTTTGTGAAAACAATTTTTTGATTAAGGGATCCGTTTCTGAAATATTAAGCGATAAAGTGTTAATTTTTGTTAGAGTCAAGTGTCCCCCCCCCCCCTGCCGGCTAAACGGTTAGTTTTTAATATGTAAAAAATTTACAGTAGTAGTATATACAAAGAGTTTTAGGACGCCTTCAAATTTGCCGCAAAGTGCCGCGCGGAGGCAGCGCGGCTGCAGCGCTGCTTTGTTAATCCATAAAAATAAAAACGCGCGACTGCAGCGCTACACCCGCGTTGCGGCGGCGCATCAGTTCATTTATCGCAGGTATGGGCAACCTTTGACATGTTGAGGGCCAAACTTTAGCATGCAAATACGTTCGCGGGCCGCGTTTAAAAGTACTTGGTGCATTTTAAAGTAGTGATAATATTTTTTGCGATAGATATTAGACATGAAATAATACGACAATGTTATTATAGTACAATTTATTAAAAGGGCTTATTATATTTACAAGGACAATGTTTTGGAATCTGCAGTAGGATGCCAACAAGGTGACCCTCTCGGGCCAGTTATTTTCAGCTTGGCTATTCATCCAGTTATCCAGAATCTAAATTCAAAATTTAACGTGTGGTATTTAGATGATGGAACGCTAGGAGGTGATGTAGACACCGTTTTGAAAGACCTACAGCTTCTCAAACAGGAATTTTAATCTATTGGCTTGGACCTTAACCCATCAAAGTGTGAAATTTACCTTTCTGACATTACCGACAGACAACTGACTCTAGAAAAATTTAATGCAATAACCCCACAAATCAAAATTTTAGAAAAAAGTTCACTGCACCTCCTAGGTTCCCCAATTTTAGAAGACAGCTTTTCTCCATTTATCAACGAAAAAATCAAAAACTTCAACGACATTTCGGACAGACTCTCCAAAATTAATTTACATTCGGCATTCACCCTGATTAGGTACTGTTGTTTTGGCCCAAATTTTATTTACTTTCTACGTTCTTCCCCTTTATGGAAGCAGCCAAACCTCTTGGACAAAATTGACCAAATTATTCGCAGCACACTAACATCCATTTTAAATGTGGCCCTGGACGACCGAGCGTGGCTGCAAGCCACACTACCCATCCGTTTTGGTGGCCTCGGCGTCCGCAAAATTACCAGTATTAGCTTACCGGCGTTCCTGTCCTCTGTCCACAGCACGGAAAAGTTGACCGAGAAAATTTTAGCCCCCTCCTTGGTTGACTCAGAAGTGCCGTGTTTGACTGACGCAGTGAACGCCTGGAAAGTGACTTGCCCGGATACAGATCGGCCCTCGAACCCATCTTCCCAGAGGCAGTGGGATGAACCACTCTGCAGGTTGGTACGGAATAATCTAATTAATACGACCACCGATACTGCTGAGCGTGCCCGCCTGCTGGCTGTGGGGGAGTGGGAGTCGGGCCTCTGGCTTCAGGCGCTACCGTCACCCAACATAGGCACTATGCTGGGTGACACCACCTTCCAGCTCGCTACTTGTCTGCGTCTGGGCGCTCCTTGCGTGGCCCCGCATCGCTGCCAATGCGGTGTCAGTGTCGACTGCCACGGACAACGTGGCCTATCCTGCAGTAAGAGCGCAGGCCGGATAGCACGGCACGCCAGCATCAATGACATCATCCGTCGTGCTCTTGTCACCGCCGGGGTGCCAGCTGTTTTAGAACCCAATGGCTTAGCACGCGACGATGGGAAGAGACCAGACGGAATGACCATAATGCCTTGGAAAGTAGGTAGGCCTTTGGTGTGGGATGCAACGTGTGTCGACACCCTTGCGCCATCCCATCTTCCTAGCAACGCAGGCTGTGCTGGAGCGGCTGCTGCGGGTGCGGAAAACCTCAAACGGCGCAAATACTCCAGTCTTATTGGGACTTATATGTTCGAGCCGTTTGGGGTTGAAACACTTGGGCCATGGGGTCCGAGTGCCCACTTAGTTTTTCGAGACATCGCCAGGCGGTTGGTCGACTCCACACGTGACCAGAGGGCTGGCCTATTTTTTGGCCAAAGAATCAGCATTGCCATACACCGTGGCAATGCTGCCAGCCTTCTGGGCACTTTTCCTGTTGACAGCGATGCGGATGAATTTTTTGATGCCCTCTGATTATTTCCCCCCTCCTTTTTTATATACTTGTATATTGTTTTTATATACTTATTCAAAACCAGCCATACGGTCAGTCAATGTTGTTTTTATATCATTAGCCATCATTTCTATACGTCGAACAACAGTTCGTCTTGACAAACAAATTTTTTCAAATTCATTTTTCTTTTCAGGACACAAAATACTGCAAACTTGTAACATACACTCCTTGATAAATTCTCCTTCGGCAAATGGTTTTAATGCCTTTACCAATTTTGAGCTAACTATAAAACTAGCTTTCACAACATTATCAAGTTGTGTTCTTTGTTTATGAAACATTTATTGCAGTTTTTCCAAATTTGCGGTAAGCTTCTGGATTTTGTCTGTTCTTAATTGTCCTGTCAGTGAGTGCAGCGTAGCATGCTTAGTTGATTAATGCCTCTTTATATTGAATTCTTTAATTACTGAAATGGATTCATTACACAGCAAACAAATAGGCTTACCATTGTGCAAGATAAAAAAGAATTCTTCAGTCCATTTTTCTTGAAACTGGCGACCCTCTGTATCTACTTTTCGTTTCTTTCCACCAGACATCATTTTTGTTTACTTTTCGTTCAATAAACTTAATAACAAACTATAGTTAGTAACCACTCAAGATGCACACAAAGTCACAAAGCAAGTTGACGGCTCGAGCAGTTCGCTAGGATATCGCTTGTCCAAGTTATCACCTCGCCTCGGTAGCTCAAATAGAACTGAACTAACGTTCGGGCCATCGACCCACTTATATAGGCAAAATGAAGGAATAATCAGGAATAAACTAGTTTAGAATAATTGAGAAGCAATAAATCTTTTGATGTGTCGCCCGTGAGGCGGCAAACCTCAAAGAATTTGATCGAGCAAGCCGAGTGGGCGGCAAACATCAAAGGATTTGATGTTTGCCGCCTCACTGTCACTCCCGTGAGTATAAGTACCGAATGTAATATTTTTTTAATTGGGTTTTTTCAAAATGTCTCGCGGGCCAGATCATATCTTACAGCGGGCCGGTTGTTGCCCATATATGATTTATCGACTAGTGACGATGCGCACGTAGTTTTTGTTTAAGTCTAGGTAAACGTGAAGGAAAATCAGGTTGAAGAATTTATCGATGAGATGAGTCGTCCAGCGACATGGGTAATTGGTAATTCTGAAATTTTTGGTCACAGTAGCCTTTTACTTTATGAAATTCAGTTCGTTGACTTATACAAAATAACGGCAACGTTTTCTTAGGTTTCTTAATTTTTCTTTCTCCAAAATCGTTTTTCGTTTTAATAGTAACACTACCAGCAGAGGAGCTCGTGGCTAAGTAATAACAGCCGCACGGGTCGATCCATCAGGTTAAGCTACGCTTGCCGGGGTTGGTCCGTGGATGGGTGACCATCTTTACATACCGAGACTCCTCTGTGCCTCGGAAAGCACGTTAAGCCGTTGGTCCAGGCCATGGTACGGAGCGAGAGTACATGGGAAGCCATTACCTCCTTCTGCGAAGCAGTAATGCTCGTGAAGGAGGAGGCGGGACGCGTGAGGGAGAGGCAAGCTTTGCGCCCTCACGCCCCTAGTCGCCGCAGGAGACGCCCTGGGCGTCGGGAATTGGCAGCCGATTCCCGGCCACCGTAGGCGTGGGCTTGCGGACGGCGAGCAATGGGTAGCTCGCCGTCCGGTAAGGACCAAGCCCGAGTCGACGGCGCGTCGTGTTCCACGCGCGCCTCAAAGAGATGTCAGCACTATTGACGGGGTCCGCTAGAGCCGATGCCAGCTAGGGTTGCGGGATGTTCGAAAGAGTTACCGTGGCCCCGGCACAGGCAACAGAAGGAACACGGGTGGGTTTTAGTCAGTAAGTCTGACACGCCCTCCCGCTCCGCCCAGAGCGGGAGAAGTCATTTGATGATTTCCCATCCACAAAAAAAAAAAAAGCCGTTGGTCCCGGCTGTCATTCGTGGATCTTCGACAGTCGTTACGGCTGGTCAGAAGCCCGAAAGTCTGACAACCAATCATACCAAGGGGTATCGTATTACCCAGTTACTGGGTTGTGGAGGTCAGATAGGCAGTCGCTCCATGTAAAATACTGGTATTCAGCTGCGTCCGGTTAGACTGGAAGCCAACCCCAACATAGTTGGGAAAAGGTGGCAGATGATGAGTAACACTAACAGCAGTGTTTCGTCGTCAGAGTCCATCGTGGGACTAAGTGTAGATGTAACAACACTGTGATGGTCGAACCTAGCGGTTGCAGCGCTGCAACCGCTAGCACGCAGCGCGGCACTTTGCGGCAGAAGGCGCCCTAAAAGGAAAATTATCACAGCTAAGTAGGCTTCGGCCAACTTACATTTGCAGTTGGAATGTATGAGAGAACATGTTTTTCAACTAAAATGTTAAATTTGTTCTTGGGATAAATTCATCCCAACTACGAAACCCCTCATTGTGTGTGGTTCGACCGGCACTTAGCCGGTTTTTTCTGTACCTACCTTCTCTCTAAAAATGGTTTGACACTCATGCATGTTTCAAGTTTTTGCTTTAGATCAAAGAATATACTACTCTCTGACGAGAGCTTTAGATTTTAAGTACACATGTCTGAGGCTATGTGAAGGAATGTAGATTCGTTAAGGAGGTCAAATAAAATAAGATAATTTTACAGTTTAAAATATTTATTTTTTCATTACAGTCGACATAACTTTTGTTTTAACAATAACATTTATCGTCCCTAATGTGTGGCAAAGTAAACTTCATGTCATTCACAGATTAATTCTGAATTTTGTATTTTTCTGTTAAAAATATTTTGTTTTTTAAACCTATTTTTAGCTCAATTATTGTGCGTTACGAGTTCCCACAAAATATTTGTGGTGAATTCAAATAGGTGTCTTTTAAAATTCCAAATTAATCCAGCCTTCAATGATTTAATTTAAATACTCGTTGTAAATAAAATGCTACATGATACATAATAATGAACACTGTCACAATAATTATATTTCTCCGCATTTCATTTGTTAATTTTTTAAAAACCTACAAAAGTTAATAAACGCTTTCGTTTCAATTACAACCTACAGTTTTTCGACAATATGTCAGTTAAAATTGTATAAAAATAAATGATACAAAGGTACGCAGCCGCCGCACGGGGGCGCTGCCTACGAGCAGTTACTTGCTAGAGTTACAGCTATATTTACAGAATATCATTAAGTTATATAGGTACGTATAAATTAATATATGCTACTAAGTACTTTGCACAAAACGTTACAACTTAACTCGTCGATCATAACGTGAGGTCAGTATTCAAGTCGGGGTCGCTGTACCGCAGTACCGACGCGTCACCTCGCCTTATATTCACACAATACTGTGCTTTGATCTTTAAATGCAGTCTTCACAATTACTAAGTTTACCTAAAGATCACAACAATACAGTTAGGTATAAAACATAACTAAGTAATCTCATAAATAGCCGTCTAGCCTACAGTTACAACTACCTAAATAATTTGTACAATTAATCTGAGATTTTCCACAGATTTTCCTGGTGACAGAATAATTATAGACATACAAATAAATAATATTATAAATTAATAATATTTGACCACAGTCTTTAGAAGTATAAATGTAACAAAGAGTTTGGAGACAAATGGAAATGTCTTTAAAATAGGAACACACAAACAAATGTATAGATATGACGTCTACAAATGATATTTGGTTTTATACAGTAAAGAATTCACTAGCTTTGACACTGGAACACATCTATACTGGACCACAATACAGAAGTACTAGTGCCCCGCTATGGAATGATTTCAGTACCATCCCGTATGCACTGGTAATAGTTACACATGATGTTGACATTAGATACTAGCACTTCCATCATGTACCGAATAACAATATAGCCTCCACTATATTCATATGAAGAGTAAACTTAAAATTACAATTCTCGTAATACTGTCTTAAGGTACTGATTATAAGCGGTATTGCCAACCTTAAAACATGTTTTACGTACGATTGCTCAGCTTATAAGAGATAAACTCCGTAACTTTAGGTAAAGATGTCAAATTCATCGTTCAGATCAACATACAGTATAATTAGTTGCATTCATGCAAGTATATCTAGTCTTCACAGCGTTTTGACACGGTTGTCAAGTTCGATCGTTGTTCAAGTGGCACACAGTTTGAGACAGTCTATGTGTCTTCAATGCCGTGAGGAGTCGCTTTCATGGCCGGAATCTCGGCCATTTTCTCTAGGTGAGGCGCGGTGGTCCCTTTCGTCTCTAAACCGGTCCCTGCGGTCTCGTTCTCTCGACCTGTCCCTGTCCCGGTCTCGATCTCGCTCCCGGTCCCTATCCCTGTCCCGGTCCCGGTCTCTGTCTCGGTCCCGATCTCTCTCTCTATCATCGTCGCGATCCCTACGTCGATCGTAGTAGTGATACGACCGTCTTGATTTCCTGTCACTTGGTGTAACTACTTCTACTTTTATGTTCGCTGTCGCCGTTACCTGAAAATATTTGGATAGATTAGACATCGAATTACCAAATAAGGTAACTACTTATATATAGCTTGCATTCGTGCTCCTGGGAAGTTACTATATAGTCGAAAACTAACCTTAGTAGTAATAGCGCCCGGATGAGGTGTCTTTGAAGTAGGTGTCGATCGTCCTGAGGCCGAATCACTGGCATTATAAGTGGTGGTTTCCACGACCACTTCTGGTTGCACCACGATGGACTGCATCGAGGACTGCACGGAGGGAGCGGAAGAGTGCCAACTCGGCGGTTCTTCGGTAATGGTCGTGAGAGAGGGAGCTGAAGGTCGTGGTGCAGACTTGCCCCCTCGACCTCCCTTGTCGCCACCACCTGAGCCTGAACTCGACTTGCGAGTGTGTACCGGAGAACTCTTCGGTGATGGCGTCGACAATCTTTCAGGGTGTTCTAATGGTCGAACCTAGAGGGAATAGTTAAATTGTAAGCACTTTGTTTAAAATGTTAATTAACATGGCAAAGAACAAGCAACACGAGGTACTTTATCACATTTGGTTACTAAACGACGTTGCTAGGTAGGCTACGGCCATAGCTTTTATAGGTGGCAAGGTAATTGTTTGACTCCCCATCGGATAAATTTGATTTCAGTGAATAATGAACTCATAGAAACTTACCTCAGCGTTGGGTCCCAAAATGGCGAGAACAATCGGGAAGAACAGCAATCCGTCTATTAAGCCGAGGAGAACAAGTGCCAGCAGTAATCTCAAGAACAGTCTAGCCACGAAACCAAACTCGCTGGTAGCCAGCATTGATGCTGCTAGAGCGGCTGCCAGCGCACCGTGTACCACCGGAGCCAATACTGACTCGAGGGCCAAAGATGCTCGTCGCCGCTTGCAACCAATCGATGTTACGAAAGCCTGTTGGCAAAAATATCAATTAGTTTTAATTTAAAGGTGCATTATTACTCAGACACTAATCTGCATGGTCCTCGTATGGCCTCATCAAAATTATGTCTGGACTATCTTTATTCTCAGAGTAGTCGGATATGAAACACCGAATTCAGAAACATAATTAACTTTTGACGTGTAAAAGGTTTTTTTTGAACAAAACAGAAATAAATATTATTTATCATATTTTAAGAGTATCGTAACGATAAGTTAAATTAGAAAACAATATAGGTATTAAAATGTTTAAAAGCAACCAAATTTATAAAAACAAAATAGAAAATGAAAGTTTACTCACCAAACACAAATGAACAGTAAAGTGGACGCCCCTGCCTATGGAAAGGACTAGTAAGACCGCTGGTACTGCAGACAGTTTGACTCCTAGCAGTGCCATCGTACCCAGCAGTTGTAGCACTAATGTTGCCAACGCTAATGTAACCAGCACTGCTGCCCAGAAGTTCAGAAGGAGTACCATTACAGCCTGCAAGAAAAGAACAAGGTTATAAAGATGATTTGGAATCAGATGGGCAAAAAATATCTGGCGTTTTTACGAAAGATAATGACAATAAAATTAACATAATAAGTCAGTAAACTTACCACAAAAACAGCAGCCAAAGCGCAGGCGAGGGCCAGGAGCAGTGATGTCCTCAAATACAAGTACTGCTCCCAAAACAGGAAAGGAATACCAGACGGGAAATTAGACAACCCCTTCGCTTCGAATTTCAAACACAGGTCCCGCACTGACATTATCAGGTTCTTTATACACTCCGTGTTACTTAAACCTGATAAGTAGAACGGCAGCTGCGTGTAAATCAGTGGTGATGACTTCGGTATCTTTAACTCAACGTCTCCCGACGAATGCGTCCATCTCTTCGGCTGCGGTTTCAAGTTCCCTTGTGAAGCTCCGTACGCCAGGGCATCGTTCGTAGCCCAGGCTGATAGGTAATTATAAAACGCTTTCGGATTAATGATACCGTCTTTATCCACCAATCTGTGGCCGTTCTTCGTGTCGGTCGTAATTAGTGACTTGTCAATGGGATTGTCTACGTGTCCAGTCTGCACCATTAGTTTGTAAGCCAATATGCCCTCGTCACTTGCGTTCTTGCACCAGTACTCTTGCGTTATACACCCGCTTTCCACTTCCTTGTCGTATGCTGCCTGTAAGTCCAGTAACCAGTCTCGGAAGAGGCTTAGCCAAAATTTTGTAAGTCCGCCATTGTCGTTTTTTATGATATTTGGTATCCTAACAAATTGGTCGTGATATTCGTAGAGTAGCTTCTGATTGGTGGGATATTCAAAGTCTCCTTGTGTGACGGCGTACATGCTGTAGAAGCCGAAGTATTTCTCTTGGCGGTATAGGAATTCGTGTTCGTCCGTGTTCTCTGGTACAATGTCTGTGAGATCTAGACCGTCTTTGACTTTCGTAGCTCCCCAAACACTGGCCAGAATGACTGCGATCAACGCTAGCATTGATGTAACCTGAAATATAAAACATACTTTATAGCTTTTGTTTGTTGCAATTAAAAACATTTTCCATATTTTGTGAAATTGATGATAAAACATACCTTAACGGAAGGTCGCATGATGAACGGCGCGTAGTAGTTCTTCGCCCACTTGGTGAGCGACAGACTGAGGCAGCACGTCACCTTCGACTGGTCTCCCAAATCTTCAGGATCCAATGGTTGTCTCGTCGTGTCTTTCCAATTAGTCTGCAAATAACATTTACGTATTAGCCCATGCTCTTTTATAATTTACGCAATTAAGGTGTCACATGTCAAAAGATTTATAATTTCCACTATTACTTTAGGTCACTGTTAAAATGGTAACGGTCAAAACAAACCTTATCAGTCTTTCCACTTCTACCCCGGGACCGGTCTGCAATCTTCTTATTTCGCTTAGGCATGGGACTCTCTGGTGTCAGACAGCACAGAAGATCAGACCTGGCTGCAGAGCGCCGCCGGAGGTCCAGCGAGATCATCGCGGGAAACACCAGCAGCATTGAGCCGAGGTTGAAAAGGAGGAGGATGGCGGCCTGAGGAATAAATGGGTTGTTCATGAATTAGACAATCGTATAGATATTTTGGATGGATTCATGAAAAGTATCATATTCAAACTTTGTCAGTAGTTTATGCCGACTATTGGAATAACATCCTCAACAGGTCACATAGAGTACGTAATTGTTTTCCTCTTATGATGATAGAAATGAAATTTCAGTCTTTTTAAAAACTGACCAGCAATGTATCAAAAAGTATGTAAAAGAAACCTTAAATGGAATGTTACCTGCAGGCAAAATACGCGCAGAGCAGGAATCGGCAGTAAAGCCGCTGCCAGGAAGGCCAAGACATTGCAGAGTGAGGCCAACAGCACACTGAGCCCACTCTTCTTGAGGACCAGGCCAGTCCTCTCCTCGCGAGGCACATCTCCCGCTTGCTCCACGTACGTGTGGGTGAGAAGAAACATGTCCTGCACGCCCAACCCAAGCGAAAGGAACGGCACTATCTGCGTACTTGATGCATTAAATGGTATTCCTGAGGATGGAACCAAAGAACGTTAGTAAATAAATTTAAAAAAAACTTGATGAATAAATATACAAAAAGTTAATTAAATCTAGATGGTATGTAAGCAGTGCGTGGTAAAAATAAACCAAAATAAAATAATAATCACCTAACAAAGCACAAAAGCCTAATCCGGCTGCGACAGTGATCGAAAGCAGCAGTACCCCTGCTATACCCACTCCGGCTTGCGAGCGGACGGGGTCACGCCACTGCATTAGTGTCACGGCTACATAAATTAACTGAAAGAAACAAAAAACAATTGTAAAATAACGTCTACAAAACAGGTGCAATAAAAAACAAAAATAATTAACCAGAAAGGTGCAATTATAAATGGTGAAATTGTGCCTTACCATGAACATGTATCCTAACATGATATTCTTTAACGACAGTTCGGAGAACTTGCCGAGAATGTCGTTTAGTGTTGAAGTAGAGAATGGGTAGAAACTATAGGACGGCGACACGGACTCGGTCACTGTCATCTTTCGCACCTCCTGGAAATTTACGCAATATAAATCCAGATTTAATGGAAAAGTTGTTACTTTAGCAGTAATTGCTGGTTTGTCAAATAAAAAACGTCTATGGAGAGGTTAAATAAATAAGCAAGAATTCTATTCCTGTCAGGCGGACACTATTTGTCTTAGGATCGTAATTGTTTAAGAAAGAACCAGAATAAGGAAAAGAAATAGGGAGAATGTCAAAAATAAGGAGTCTTGACCATCGTATTTTTTTAAATATCTCAAGGTTTTAGAATTTAAGCTGAAAACTTACAGCAGCAAACTTCCTCTGCCAGGAATCTAAGACGGCAGCTGCTTTCTCTTGCGTCCAGCCAACATGGTGCACCTTGTAGTGGTCTGCCCAGTACTCGTACATCTCTCGCTCGCCCATCAGCTGCACTACCGTCTGCAACGCCTTCGCACTCCTCAGGGCTGAGGTGGAGTTCCTGGTGGCGCCACCTACTATCAGCTGTTCGGGCCACTGCATGTATGCTGCTGCGAAACCGTAGCACCCGTGGGACAGTTCTGCCGCTACGTCTGGAATCTGACCAAGAAACGGTTTGTTGTAGACAAGTTAAAAGTGTTAACACTGAGTACGTGCCATTGGCGATGATAAAATGTTATAAATCAAAGGTTGTTCTATGATTACGCTTGATTATAAACATCGAACAGCGTACTGAAGAACCGAATGTACAGTTAACAAATTAAACAAATCACTGGAACGTCATTAATGATGACAATGATAATGAAACAAAGTAAACTTTATTTATGAGCATTCCGTGGAAGTGCTCGCCTACATCGGATGGTGAGCATTATTGATATAATAATGTCATTGTACGGCGATAGTTGCGGCAAACGAAGCCCATTGAAGCGTGTACAATGCGCCCGTATAATGCGGCGGTCCGGCTGCGCGGGCGCGCCGAACAATGCGCGCCCGATCTGCGCCCGACGACGGCCCGACCCTTCGCCGAACGTGGGTGGCGACAGACACTCAGCGAACTCACAAAAACCAAACCAATGCAATTGAGTACCCGCCACGAATGTACTATTTGTTAAAGACAATTTGTTCACTTAAAGAACCGTTCAAGATTGAAACGTTTCTTCTGATTTATGTGTTTATTGAAAAAATAAAGTGTCAAAACAAAATTGATGAGTAGCGAGTAAAGGTTCAGTTACGAAACATATATTTGGTGATGATGTTATCACGTAGTTGGTAACAACTTTCACGCAGGGCGGAGCCGCGGCGGCAGGTAGTCGCACATCTGCCCGGCGGCGACCGCTTTCATCCTGCCTTATTACCGTTTCCAAAAATATTTTATTATTATGGAAAGTATTTAAACTTTATGCGTTCGTTTTGATAAAGATATTTTATTCGTCGTGATCCTACATGCTTTATTTATGTGCCAGTAAAACTGTCGTAAATTGAAGTCTTCATAAAAGGACCGGGAGTTGTCGTAATGGTCCCTAATGTGTTTCTCACGGAGCCGTAACAAATGATTCATACACAACAACTGACTATTCAAAGGAGATTAATACTACCTGAAGTTTTGGGGACTATAAAATTGTGTATTTGCGAATACTTACATTGCCTGTTTTCTTGTTGGGTGCCGTGTCTGGACAGTGGGCGTCGGTGGGGTCGAGGCACGGCTTCTTCATGTAGGCGGAGGTGATGCCAGCCCTCTTCATGTAAGCCTCCATTGTGCTGAACGGGAACTGGAACCTCAGCTTCCTTACTTCTTCTAGAACCTCTTGAGGATGTAACTGCGTCCATTGTAGTTTGTGCTGAAGACCACTGTGGGGTAAAGTTTGTCATGAACTTCACGCTCAAAACTCATGGAGAATAAGGTTAAAAGTTGCATCAAAATTAGGGTAGGGACTTACGGAACAAAAATGGGATAATCAGGTCCTAATAACTTGGATCCTTCCCAGAAGCAGTCGAGCGGCGTGATGATCGCGCATGGAATGATGTTGTCGATGATCTTCTCGATGTGGTAGGCTTCGAAATCGGGTATGCTGGGGCTGTAGCACAAGTCCTTTAGCCTCCACTCAATGTCGTACATATGAACTGTGACGCGGGTTGCTGCGTGGACCACCTGGAGAAAGAGCATAGATTTATTTAACCAGAACTTACGCCAGATATCACCGAGGTACATAATTACCTATACTGGTATTTATCAAAATAAAGCTCAAAATAGTCCCATTTTTTGGAACTCTAGATAAGAAACCAAAGAGCTTCTTTTAAATTATTGCAGCAACAGCAAAAGTATATCATCCATCTATCGTAAGTTTGCCATCTGCATAAACACATGATTGCGTCGTAATTTACGTCTCTTGTGTGTTAGCACGACTCGAAACTAAAAACCACCTGTGGCTGTAAACTTGAAGGTTTCTAGCCATAACGGTTTCACGATGATGATACTTGAAACAACTATAAACTTCGGATTTATTGGGAAAGTTACCTTTAGGTGTTCGAGCAGGGCGCCTGCGTGCAATAGTGACACGTCAGGGTCCTTTGCAGTCTGTATGATGAGCTGGTGCGTTGAGGAGTCAGCTTCTCCCAGAGCTTTCGCTGTGTACTTTAGTTCTGCTTCTAATCGACCGCCCTCTGTTGACAAACAAAGGAAAAAACTTAGATATGGGATGACTAACGAAGTGCTTCCGAAATAGTGCTAATTGCTAGTGCTTTATAAGTGAATGAGATCTTGGTAACATGTATAATTAGTAAAAGAACATCGAAGTATCTTTAAAAAAAAATGTTTAATCACGATCCAATTACCTATAACACATCTTCAATAGCATTCTCTTTGGTGGGCGAAACTGTATTAATGATGATATTAACATCAATGTCAAATTAGCGCGCAATTTGCGAGTCCAGCAAAAACTTATTATGTATCGATGGAAAAGCAATTAACTTTGCATTGAATTATATTTTTCTTTATCGCGTGCTGCCCTCATAAATATGTTCATTAAAATAAATCTCATGTTTAATGCGACGCTCGTTACGAGCTTGAAATCTCTTAATTTACTTAGGTAGGTATTCATATCCCCGTTGGTAACAAGTATCTACAGATAATTTCCTACAAGGTCATTTATTTACATTCTTTCGATGTGTTTGGTGACGAATAACGAAATATTGTTATAATTTCTATTTTTAGCACGTTTCTGATAAAATTGTTTTGATGTTTGTCAGTGTCGAACTAATTAATATTATTCAAACTAAACAAGATAACGCTCAAGTTTAAACCTAACAATAGTAGATACGTAATTAGTAATTATTACAAATCGTAATAAGATTGATCATGTGTGTACGGTAGCATTTCTCCTCATTGAATAGGGGATAGGCAAAGCCAGTGTGTAAAAACATCCAAATATAGCGTGAACGCCCCATCTACGCTGGCAGTGTAGGTAGTCGACACATTTGTACCGCGGGAGGAGCCGCGCTGCGCGGCGATACTTCACACATACGACCCGTGATTTACCGCGTTCCTATCCGACGCCCCTGTGTTCTAACTGTCACCATCTTCGCCTGACACCCTTTAATTAGAAATAGTCAACATTTCTTTTAATTAAAACAGATGTTGAACGTTTCAACGCCCATTTATTGCGTTTTTGACGTGTTGAAGTCTTATTTATTTTTAGATCAATATAATTAAAGTTAAAAGTAACCAAGTATTATATTTTGAATCCTTAATAAAGTTGTCCGATAAATTAAAAATAAAACTGCTAAGGCTTACTCAACATAAATGAAATAAAATAGGTTCGTGATTGTCGCATGTAAAGCCGGAGTCATTTCGCATGTTGTCAGCGAATCGGCGAGAGAATTCGTTCCAATTAACACCCGTCCCGCTGATTTATAAGCCGGTTTGTAACATTTTTTGTGCCGAATTAGGTACACGACGTGTTAGAATAAAAAAAGGTTTGACAGGTTCGCTTAACCTTACATTATCTTGTGAAGACACTATATTATGTGGGTAGAAAATTTATAAATAAAGTGTATTTATGTGCACATTTGGAAATTCATCAAAGAATAATAACGAAAACAGCAGGATACTTATGCGTATTTGTGCGCACGCACATTCTGCGTTTAGAGATTACACAACACAAGGCTTGGCTCGTAACATTGTTATTAAAGCCAAAAATATAAGTGGTGTGTTCAAAAACCAAAAATAGCTTTATAGCAGCAGAAACACTACAAAAATGTTTCATAATAAGTTCTATAAAAGTTCAAGCGCGTTCACAGAAACCTTTCTTTCAAAGTAGTTCTACTACGACTTTAGACACTTGAAACCCGTCGGTCTCTAACTACCCACATTGGAACTATTTCTCACATGTGTTCCGTGGAACAGTGAAACAGTGGCAGTTAACGCCCTCGCTCCTCGCTCGGAATGCTATTTTATTTTCGTCGCTAATTTATAACGTGACCGGTCAACGTAGTGCATAGAAAGCGCACGCAACACAATAAGCAGGCACCTTACAAATAAACAACGATGTTATTTGCATATTGCCAACACTAATGATTTATTTCCAGTGGTTACTAGTAGGGTCAGTGTACCAATTTCACGGTTGCTACCTTTAATGAGCAGAACACCACACGATTAACACTTGCTAGCTTGCGTAGATTTATACATAGCTGCGGTAATTGTAGATACAGCAATAGTGTGTGAAGATTAAATATCGTAACTTACGCATAATTAGCGACAAGTTTCTGTATAATCTCTGGACAACCACACACTATGATTTTCTTTCATTTCGAGATTGGCATTAAACTCAGTAAGTTATAAAGACCTCACATAGGCGGCATGAATGCAGACTTCCCATAGGTAACTGTTTAGTGTCAGTATAATATTACTACTGAGTATTCTCCTTGGTGTTTCTGGTTACTCGGCAAGTGTTGCAATAGCAACCACCTGTCAGTCGTCAGTAATTTGTTCACAGCTACAGATATTGTAGCCTACTAATGCTAATGCCATCAACATTCGCAGAACACTTTGTATGTAAATGAGATTAATAAGCATTAAAAATTACAAAACGAGTATGAACAAAAAATCTGATGAAACGTGCCAAGACTTTTTGTGCACCTCGCACCGTTGGCGTTGTGTGTAACTGTGTATACGCGTACACTAAATGTACATATATGCTATTACATTCGAATTCTATCTGACTGGTACAGGTAACATAACTACACGATATCACTGGGTAGCAATCAACGGTATAAAAAAAGCTTCTAAGTAACTGTTAAATTTTTGCAACAAAACTATTTGATCGTCCCTACCTCAGATGCTGACCGTACAGAGGTTTCAAAGGATGTTTAAAAAATACGATAAGGTTTTCAATTTAACAAGATTATTAGGCCTTGGCCAATAAACCAAACAAACACACTTTAAAAATACTATTCAACTAGTAATACCTTCGAGTTTCAAGAGGGAAGGTAAAGAATAAACTTTTCCTGTTCAAAAATAAACTGCGTAAAATGAAGTCTCCTGGTACAGGAACAGGAATTTGAAAAATGTTTTTAGTTCGTGACACAACGCTAATGGTTGCGTGTATACAGTTTGTGTTAGTTCATTTTTGTTATTCCTATTTATACAAATTCGACGGAATCAGTTAATTCTACAATTCATTAATTCTCTAATGGCTAAATCACGAAAATATACCTAGATACGATAATATAATCAATTGGCTCAAAGCAAAACAAGAACTATTATTTCACGCACAGCCATATTCTGTGATATTCCGAGACTTATGTCCCCATAAAACGCATGTTCGTTTAGCTTAGCCAACAAACCCACATAAAATGTAAGCGTCAGTTAAAACTATCGACGTAGAAAAATCAACATTTGAAGTGTCGTTCCAAGTGAAGGGCGCGGGCGTCGGTTTCGTAATCATTCAGGCTAAGCATAGCCCCACTCGTGCCGGATATTAGGGATTATCATAAAGCAAGTGGAATGGAATCGAGCGTGGTGGCGAGGTGGCGTGGCAGGCCGTTGGGCCGGTGGGCCGGTGGGCCGCACAGGGCGCCTCTATTTTAACACCTACCAGGCCGTGGGCGCGATTTACGACGCTGCACCGCGCCACGCTCGTGTCGTATCGCGTCAGCGTGGATTAAGTATCGGTATCGATGCTCATAGCCAAGTGGTGCTTACACATTGTGGCAAAATTAAGATGAAGTACCGTACGGCCGGCGGCCAATGAAAAACGCGTTTATTTTGAATAGTGTTTGTCTCGTTTTTGCGTACTCTCCAAAAGCTTGGTTTACAACCTGAGAGAATGCTGAGAAACAACGAGTCTCTCCTCATGTTTTCCATACAACACAGTTTAAATGATTTGTTTTTGGAGACTTAGATTTCCGCTATAAATGGTTGCGCGACATAGGGCGGGCGGTAAGCGCGGAAACATCGCAAGGTCATTCGGGGTTATCGCGACTGTCTGCCAGAGTACAGCTTTCACACTGACCGCGCCGCCGCCGTGCGTAGCGCGCCTTATCGCGCGGCGTCCAGCGGGGTCGGTCTTTATACAGTTTAGCTACACTTGCGCTTATCGGCCAACGCACATAGTCGTTGCATAAGTCAACATAACAATCAGCTCTTCTGACAACACAATATGTAATGACCGCGCGAATGGTTAGGTACCTACATCTGTCAATGTATGCTGGAAATAATCAATACGAATCTCAAACCTTTTATTGCATTCTCGATGCGTGTGCGTCGATAATGACAACATTTCTACTCGATGTGGTAGCGGACGATCAGCGCGGACAATCGCAATGAATGACGTCGCGGAGGATCCGAGGACAAGGGGAGTGCGGCGGTACGTGCGCTCGCGCATGTGGTTGTGGCCACCCGCGCTCCGCCGTGCCGAGCCCGTGTGGTCTGGCCCCCGCCCCGCGCACCCCCCTCCGCCGGCCCTCTATGCAAATTAGCCAGAGCGTAGACAACAGATGGATGGCGGAATAAACAAACCGCGTCCTTTGCGGCCGGCGCGAGCGCTCGCGCGGCCATGACGCGACTTTGTTAGCGCACGCTCTCTGGACCTTTAATTGACACATCAAGTGCGGCACAACCACAAAATAATGTTTTTCAATAGTTAAGAACTGGTTCAAAGGCTTTCTACCAAAACGAAAGTAGATGAAAAGTTACTTCTAGATTACATCAAACGCAAAGTTTGAATAGGAGAAATCTGTAACATTTCGGTCATGATCGTTAATCGATCGAGATTGAGGCCGGTTTTTGGACAAAAACTAGTCATATTTAGAAGTCCATAGCGAGTAACGAGCAAAGTTTGAGACAGGCGGCGCGGGCGCAGTGGCGTGGCCTACACCGCGCCGCCGTGTAATCAACCGACAGATTATACCGTGCTGTATTATGTATCAGTTACAAATAACACGTGAGGCACATCTCACTTGACATTCGAACCAGACTGACTTCACTACGTAACTGCACCTACGAGCCTCCACTGAACGGATTTACAGCCTACTTTAGCTATGGCTATACAACCTTATATCTGCCAGTTTATTGGCATGCGCTTTAGTAGGTCGAGTGTAGTGTACGGGTGTACCGTGTTACAAGACGCGTGAACTAATATTATGGCAGGGCTTAAACATTGTAGGTACGACAATGTAACATGAAAGAAGCTTTTTATTGCTTCCATCGATACGTAAAGGTATTCCCATTATGCTGAACTGTTATTATAGGTACATAATGTTATTCTTTAATAATTTTATTCATAAGATATGTATCAAATATTTATTTATTTAACAGTTTATGTACACACATATAAACAAACAAGAAGAAAGGAACAGAAAAATACGTACAAAGGTGATGCTTATTTCTAAAGAAATCTCTTCCAGCATACCTGCGATAGGAAAGTAGATAAAGAGATGTAGACAAACGTGTGTAAGAGTAAAAGAGAAAACAAAATACATAAAATCACAAACGATACACTAATATGAATATAAACAAATATATATATAAACATAAAATATGAGTACATACAAATACATACATTATACTACCAAAATAAATATCACAAAAAAAAAAAATATACGATAATAATGAAACAACATAATAAATACTAATAGCTATGACGAAGTGGAGAGATAGTGTTCTTTCACACTTCTTTTAAACACTGCAACAGTTTGGCAGTCCCTAATATCAGGCGGAAGTGAATTCCATAACCGAACCGCATGCAATATTGTTTTTCGCTTGAGAATTTAATTACCAAACAAGTAAACTGATTCTCAATTGTCTAGCAGATAGAATAGGTAGGTACCGTAAGTCTTTTCAAGTTCCGCAAATAATAGGTACTATAATGATTATCTACGCTGCACAAGTAAACACCAGT
Organism: Fissipunctia ypsillon; assembly: GCA_947568875.1. Taxonomy (NCBI): domain Eukaryota; kingdom Metazoa; phylum Arthropoda; class Insecta; order Lepidoptera; family Noctuidae; genus Fissipunctia; species Fissipunctia ypsillon. The sequence continues at coordinate 19,941,530 of OX387644.1, forward strand.
TTACATAGAACTCGATCACATCCCATCGTCGATAGAAAAGAGGGAGAGGCTCAGGTTCGGAGGGTTCGCGGTACAATGGGCGAGCGTGGCGCGCAGCAAGCCGTCTTCAACAAAAGCGGCCGGACAATCAGATCCTCGTTTTTTGTGAGTCAATAGAAATGTTATACATTTTTTTAGTTTTATTGGTCGTAATTTTACGTAGGGATATTTACGGGCGGCCGCGGGCCACCTAATTAAGTTGTTAGGCGACTCGGGACCTTCGGCATTGTTTAACTGTGCCGGCTTTGTTCCGCGATAACGTCTGGGAGGCATTACCTTTCAATGTGCTTGTATTATTTGGACAGTAGCCGACGACTTCATATAAATTGACATTTCAATCGTTTTATTTCGAGAAAAGGTCTTAGTTTTATAAATTCGATACAATTCATTCCTAAACACAGGCCTTAAATCTTTGTAACTTCGCGAATAATGTTTCGTTATCTGTGTTGTAGTGTTGTGCCGGTGTTGAAGCAGGTGCTTCAATAAAATCGGTCGCTTCCTTTTTGTTACGTCCGCCCTTTTGCGACTTTTTTAGATGCCTTTCGTGCTGAAGTTTGGGGACTTATAGAGCTTTTATAGTCTCATTGGTTTAGGAAAAAAAAAGTTTAAAACATTTCAACGGTGACAACAAACTATAAGCAAACTATGAATACCTACTTTTAGGCAATTACAATTTCAGAAACCTACCAATTTGTAAACTGAATCGAGTTCTTAGTTCTCACAGAATAGAATGATAAAATCATAAAAACTTGTTCGAATCTGAGTATGTTACTCTGAAATTCTAAATACTTGCATTATCTCCGTGATCAAGTACACCTTCCACGGGATGTTGCAATCACGGAAGTTGCACTCGTGCGCTTCCTTCCATCCTAACTAATGACGTCATCATCCAATTAAAAACAAACTCCGAAAAATAAAAATACTAGTCGATTAATGTGTATCATTTCTTACATTCATAAACCGAGACCACCCAACACTGTAAGGGTCGAAATAAGAAAAAAAGGTTCAGTTATTCACTGTTTTGTAACCTTTTTGGTTTCAAGGACGCTTCCTAGAGTGGTTTTACATATTTGTTTTAAAATGTGCTTTTCTTACAACTTTTGTAGATAACACTTTTCTGATTTCAGTGTAACAGTACCTACTGACAGTTATGAGAATTATTAATATGGCTCTTACGCCCTTTCGATAATAATAAACGTCAGCTGTTTATGCTTCTTAATAAAGAGGGAAACATTTTTTACGACTGTTATCTTAATTTCTTATTTTATTCGCGTTGTATTAATAGTATTTTTCCGTAAGTCAATAAAATAGGCTCTGATTTAACTGCGTTTAGGTATCTTGCCATCAACGGCCATTTACGAATGTCGTTTCTTTAATTAGGTACGTTCAATTGTTTTCGTATACCTAATGAAGTGTAGTTATACGTTTGATTTCACGACGAAATAAATCAAATAAGTTACATTACTGGCTATAAAGAGTACATTAAAATAACATCCTCGCGACAGTGCGTAAATGGTGTCCTGTGCAATATCAATTAAATGGATTAACGAGCTTAAGGTTACATCAAAGAAGTTAAAAGCAAACGCTGGTAGATAATAAATAGTAAATTTTAATGGAGGGATGTGTCCGTAAGAGATACTTGGTGGCGGCGCGCATGCGCGGAGCTCACGTCTGTCGCAGTTCCGGGGTCATAACTAAACGCGTGCATCTTTAAACATAGAATTTTTATGAGATGGCTTTTATCTTGCTCTGTATTTTGAACAATACGCTTGAAAAAGTTCTAAAATTTTATCAATTATTAGAAATAAATTTTGATAAACCAATATTTATTTCCTCGCATTTATGTTCAACCGAGAAAATTCTCAATATTATGAAACAAAAAGCCTGATGATGTAACAAAACTTCATAAAAACGATAGAGAACCAGGTTTAATAGCTTCGACATCAAAGTGCTGACAAATAAAAATAATAAAAACAACATCATCAGAGCAACGCGATATTTTACAGCAATGTGATAAAACATAAAACCATAAAAAACACCAATGAATTGGTATTGATCCCAGTATATGACTCAATTCTGTTTATTTTATTGTATAATTAAATTGAACGCTTTTGAAAAATTTTACCTGCTGATAAGAAACGATGAGACTACTACCTTTTTGTAAGAATTATGTGCTGGGTTGGTTTTATAACTCTCTCATTTTTAACACTCATTTTTAATATTGCATTTTTGTCCTCAAAAATACAATATTAAAAATGAGTTATAAAACCAACCCAGCACATAATTCTTACAAAAAGGTAGTAGTCTCATCGTTTCTTATCAGCAGGTAAAATTTTTCAAAAGCGTTCAATTTAATTATACAATAAAATAAACAGAATTGAGTCATATACTGGGATCAATACCAATTCATTGGTGTTTTTTATGGTTTCATGTTTTATCACATTGCTGTAAAATATCGCGTTGCTCTGATGATGTTGTTTTTATTATTTTTATTTGTCAGCAAAAAAATGCACTCACTACACTGTGTTAATTACACGGGCACAGAAAAAATATTTAAAGACCAAGAAGCAAGGTAGCCAAGAGTAATAGGAACAAATGTAAACTAGGTATTTCCAGTCATTATGATGGCCACAGATCGCACACAAAATAGAGGTGTCAAAATAAAAAGGGGAGGCCTTTGCCCAGCGGCGGGACACAAAAAAAAAACATTCCTCTTTTACTGTTCACTATTATATAGCCATGGAAGGGTTCATGTGTAGCAAGCAGTGGACGTATTATGAGATAATATTATGAATTTAACATCGGGCTTCTTTTGGTTAGGCTGACTGTCCACTGGAGTGGAGAGGAGAGGTCCGGAGCGGAGTTATGCCAATGGAATTGCATAAAATCTCCGCTCCGCTTCAGTAGACAGGGATTTGCGAACTACTTTTAAAATTTCATACAAAACCGGGAAGCGGAGCGGAAAAGCGGAAAAAACCGGCCGCAGGGTATTGCAGCCGCCCGCTCAAATAACTTGTCGCGTAAACTCGGCCTAGCTCCGCACTACCTCGCTCCGTATAAACGGACAGATACAGTCCGCAATTCCATTCCGCATTACTCCCTCATTCCACTCCGTAGCCTAGCTCCGCGTCAATGGACAGGCAGCTGACTGCCGCAAGCGAGATGGTGATTTCGATCAAATCCTCTCGTCAGAGAGTGTTATGTTTCTTGATCAACCCCAATCTTCAAACTCAAAGTATTTATTTCAATTAAACCATTTACAGGTACTTTTGAAAAATGTCAAAGGAGTCGCACATTCAGAAAGATGAAACTAGATACCACATTCAGAAAGATGAAACTAGTTACCCATTCCAAAGCTTAGTAGGTTCCTATGGAGAAGAACGGGCAAGAAACTTCAAAGACACTCCTTTAGATGGTAGCTTCTCGTCAGCAACTCTGCTGCACGCCAGACATCAGAGCTGTTTGAATTAGCAACTTCCACGACTATTTCACTTACACAATCACATCTTTAAGGAAACTGCACGTTATAAACTCCAGCGCGCTCAATTGACGCAAAATTCGGTATCCTAAGTGTAAAAAAGTAAAAATAAATAGTTGTCCAACCCGGAAAAGTGAATACACTATTCCAGACGTTGTTACCCACATCAATAAAAGACTGTGAGGTAAATTAATAATTCACGTCAATGAATATAAATCAAGCGAGGTACGTGCAACGAGCGTACGTGGATCGAGTACGAATGTTGTTACAAAGGATCGCATGCGCAATATTCATTACTAACTTCTTTCATAATGGGAGATTGAATGATCCTGTTCCTATATCAAAAAAACACATGAACTAACGCATTTGAAAAAAAAAACCAATAAAAATAGTAATTTTAAAGGTCTACGAGGGGCTACGTAGGTGACTACGGTGGTAATGTACGACTATGTTGAATTATCGGGTTACAAAACACCCGTCGTACGAAACGCCAATATATTTGGCAAAAAACATCATCGTTTTACTAAGGCAATGTAAGGGTCTACGAGGCGGGTTAGGGACATCTCGGTCCGAATAATAATATCGGGAGTAATATATCCAGATATTTCACTCCCGATTACGGTGATTTGTACGGTCTGGCAGAAAATCGATATTTTAAAATAAATCATTACGGCCGTAGACCCTACTATGTGACTGAATTGAATTACGCTTCTCTCTCATGTCGTGTGCTATACAGGAGATATAATCACAGGGTTGCTATATCAAAGTCCCAATCATGTTTATTACCAATTTATTTTCCAAAAAAAATCTTTTTAAAATGGTAATTGCAGGGGTCTACGAAATGCTACGAGACTACCCATGCATGTAATTAATTATGTATTATGAATATTTAAAATACGCAAGTCGTAGTTTAAATAACATCAGTTGGTATTATAATAAGAGCAGACACTACTCAGTGTCACATAGGTAGTGATTTGATGACTATATTAGAAATATTTTACGTAAAATTTTGCAAAAATGTTTGCTACGAGATTTTGCTACGAATACATTAAGTTCGTAGAAGTTCAAAAATCTGCTATTATAAATAATTTTTAATGGTTTTTTTTTTAAGAAAAATGATTGTATTTTGACTAGTAATTAGATTAAGTACCTACTATATACATGAGAAGTGACATTTTAAAACGATCGTAGATCTGATTACCTACTACGAATTTTTCAAACCCAATTGTTACAATCTGCGCATACGCAAATGGATGCGTGGTTCTAAGTCTTTGTTGAAACAGTCCCGTAAGCCTGTCAGCAGCCCAACTAGTACCCTTTGAAAAATATTATACAGTATAATATTATGTATTCTTAAAATATGAATCACCACGTAAATGTCCACGATTGTTTGGCTACGGCGTAGCAAGTACGAAACTAGTAGTAAAAGTAGCAAGTACGAAATTGCGTGATGAATGTTTCGCCTTAGCAGTGTTTGTTACTTCGTATATGTAAAACAGTTATTGTGACAAAGTCAATTGAACAATACGACACTTTAATGAGTTTGCTGGAAACGTTTACCATTCAAAAAAATATGTAAATAGCTTTACATCTTAATACAATACGAAGACATTGAAATACAATTAGACTAAATCGAGTAGCGCACCGGACGTAAATGCCCATTCAGATTTTTGATTGACGAATTTAAATTCAAGTTTACCGAGCTTATAAGGGCGCTTACACACCGCGGCGCGCTGTGTAGTCGCGGCGCGCATGCCGCGCACGTATGCGAGACGGAAGCGGCTCTACAGACGCGCCCGTCACCCTGCATTGGTATTCCACAAGATGCACAATGTGCCACAATGTCTCTATCGTGATGTGCTTCACCCTTCCTACGTACACGGCTAATAAAGATCAAAGATACACTGTACGCTACAATTTAACGTACCTTGAACCCAGAGTTGGTCGACCCTTGAGTGTATCTGCGCGGATTTCAAGCCAACGCAGAACGTGGAGAGCACGAGTATCGCGACAAATAGGACTTTGCCCGCGTCGCCCTGTAGGAAACAGCCTAATATGAACAGCTGTTCCTGAAGCCACGCGCGGATCCACAGCGACGTGCGCCCGCCTTCTATGTTGCCCTGAAAAATAACAAATAAACATTGATATAACATTCAAATAAATCTACTATGCATCATGTTTTTTTTTTTTGGTAAACAAAAATCGGTACCAGTGGCAAGAATAGATTGAACGGTAGCCGCTATACATGCTGTGTCACCACACTCACCACAGACATGTCGGTTTATTAATCTTTCGATCTTATATAAATAAACATACAGATTAAGAGATCGCCTTGGCGGTAGATATAATAATATCGAACTCTTTAAACGTCGAAATAATTTCTGAGTTGATTGTGATTAATGAGAGTGGGCTGGCCGGGGCCCGCAGCGGTGGCGCCGCGCCCCGGCCGCTCGGGCGCAGTCGGGGCTCCGCGAGACAGCCGACGCACTCCGAATCTCGTGAAGCGCTTACTAATTGCATAATAATAACTCAATCGACGTCTCGTGTTGAACGCAGCGATTTTAAGTGATCAAGGGTACGTTTGCCCTTTAGTAATGGTAATTTTCTATAAGACGACAAACAGTGATGTGGAAATAATTAGCAGTGTCTGTGTTAATTTACCTCCTTTTTTAATATGTTACTAATTTCCTCTTTTACCCGGTCTAAGGTTGAAGGTAGGCTGTATCTACCCAATAACATGATTCGTTTATAATGAAAAAGAAACACTATATTTTGATGCCCTATGATTATTTCCCATCTTTTGTATACAGGATAAGTTTAAAAGGAATGCGGATATTTTAGCAGGTAATCAGGTGCATAAGCAGGTAATCAGGTGCATAAAACTGAACAACTTTCCCCAAGGAACATAGGAAAATTCAACTTCTCATACAAACATAAATCACGTGACCAGTCACTTTGTATGAAAAGTCGATTTTCAATTTTAAGATTTCGACCTATGTTCCTTGTGGAAAGTTGTACAGTTTTATGCACCTGATTACCTCCTGAAATATTCGCACTCCTTTTAAAATTATCCTGTATACATATTATTACTTGTTTGAAAATAAACTTATAGTCTGAAATCACAAAAAGAAAACACATTATTTTATTTTTACCGACCAGTGTACGGCCATTGTCCGCGAAAAGAAAAATTCTGACAGCAGGAGTATGCATCAATAAAATAAAACCACACAAATGAACCAAAACATAATTTAGAAGCGAAAACTCAACAACTCGCATAAGGAGACTTCGAGCCGTGGCGATATAAATACGTAGCAATCAAAACATCATTAGTGATTTCAGCAAGTTCCAGCTTAGGCGCTTATGGTCAATCATCCTGATTTACTACAGTTGGTGGGGTGGGTTCGCTGAACTGTCCGATATTTCCCGCCGAAATCGTGTAGTTTAGCTTCCAAGCGTAAATAAATAAATCGTACCAGCAATAATGGCAGATACAGTGGAGAGTCGTAGAACGGTCCGGGTACGGCGCGGGTGAACGGGCGAGGTGAATGTCGGGCGTGCTGGGTGGGCGTGACGTCACGGCCGGAATGCGCCCGCGCCGCTCGCGCCCCGCGCTCCCCGCCCGCGCCGGTGACCCACGTGGAGCGTACGCAACACGCCACCACGCAGCAACACCACCACCACCAACACTCCTTCATTCATGCAATCATGCACCAAATTTGGCACACACATGCATAACGTGCAACGTGATAAGCTCGAGTACGGCTGCACCGGTGTCCTACAAACCAACAAGAGGCAACCATGCGACGGTCGCGCACGTAAACCGCTGACGCAAGTGCTACGGGATTATTTACTATGTATAATCCGCGAAGCGCCGGCGCCGGGGCGACCGCGCTTCCTGCAGATAAGAGATTGGCCCACTAGGAGCACGTTCTCACGATCGTGGCTGCCGGCTACGATCAACTTATACTCCACAGTACACTCGGATGCTTTGTCACTACTTCATGCGCTTCTCCACTGATTTCTAAATAATTTACTAGCTATTAATAAACCATTACATAAACAACGCTTTATCATCTTACAGGAAACAGTTCTGCGATAATTTTAGTAATGAATAGCGAGCGATACGCTGGCAAGTACTCGCCGGCTGACTTTGTTACTTATCTGAGGTCAAGCGCGGTGTATTTATTGTCTCAATTTAATTACTCCATAAAGTGTCTCCAAATAGTAGAAATTTTGTAATTGTCAAAATTATCGCGTCGGCCACACACGAGTAGGATACGCGTTTGGTAATTAAATATTCACAACACATTACGGAGTGAATAATGTAGTAATTACTCTTAATTAGATATGATCTGCAGTTCTCTATTCACTCTAATCATAACTAAGTAAAAATACCAATGTTTTGCTACGGTCTACGCAGTGCTACGCTTGAGGAAAATATGAACTGTAATTAGATTAATTAAACGAACAAACATATAAAACAGATTTAATTTGTGATTTTATGGATCAAGTTGCACGTAGACTTGTACTTAATATTAAAAGTATGGAAGGAATGTGCGCATATCCCTCTGCTGGTGAGGTCGATGCATCATTCAAATCTGTCATGTCGGAGTTTATCAGTTGAGCGTAGCAACAAGAGGAGTGGTATGATTGGCGCGATCCCTGACATCCTGTGCGGCGGACCATCGACGTGCCCCGATCAGACGGCTCCCTATATCTGCATATAATGGGACGTGGGTGTCGCCCCAACATCGTCCCATTACAATACATGAGCCTTGTGTTTTAAACTTTCCATCAACATTCAAACGTCTACGCCTTTGAATGATTTCACGATCCCGTAGAGAGAATGACGTAAAAGTAAAATACTGTAGTCAGCGAGTGTTGTAATTAAACTTTTCTCTCGAAAGTTCGACTATGTCATTAAGAAGCTTAGTGCTACAAGCAAGAGTCTGTCTACCTTACCTATTTTATGAGCGTTACTAAAACAATCTGTAATTAATAGTTACAGCCAGACCAAGGTTCAAACTGTAGCCGATAATTGGCGAAAAACAATGATCTTTCCATAACCCTTTGGAACTTACAGCCAATATGTTACAGTGGAGTACCTATATCCGAAAATAACTCACGAGAGAAAAATAAAGCAGTTTATAAGACAAAAGAAGTGTAATGACATGTTTTATCGTTTCCAGCCTACTTTGTAGTATGCATGTATGATTAAAGATTCGAATGGCCCTCGTCAAGGACATCACGTTTGACCAATTGGCCAGTCGGCCACCGGCGTCGGCGGCGCGCCACTTGCCAATGCCACTTAGTGTCAATGACATTTTTAAATTCTTTACGTAATTCTACGCACACACATCAAAGAAGCATTTTGCTATAAAATATATACCTATATATGTAACAAAAATTAAAACGGATAAAAGAGTCTGTTTTTTTTTTATTTTTTGCAATCGCCAACAGCATTTTATTACCGTACTATCGGTACCAATGATCACCCAACTGATTCTAGACCCAGAAACATTCAAGGGTCAAATTAATAAAATTTATCATCTGCTGAGTTGCTCCAATCGACAAAGTATTGAATAAATAATCTGAGCTGTGAATGTGGCAATTCTCTTCAGACAACGAAGAATCTCATTTCCTGTTTCACGACAACGATCACCTGTATGTGGGGGACCGGCTACGGGGAAACAGTTGCCAATGTTGCAACAGCTGCTTTTTAATGCATTATGCATAGTAATAACATCTAAATTCTGAAGATCTGAGGCATTGAAACGTGAAGATTATAAGAGCACATGAAGATTTCGGAAACAGCTAATTACCCCACGTAGTATTGCTATAGAAATGGCTCTAAACTAAGTAAGCGTTAATCAAAGATCCCTTGACAGGTTACAACTTATATGTTACCATAACTTTATGAGATAGGTACTATTTGCAAATCGATAGTGGAGAGATTTGTTCAATGTCAATCCGGAGCGGAAAGCATTCGATAACATTGAGAAAGTTGCCAAGTTAGGTTAGACAACGTAACCGGTTCCACCGGCCATATGATAGCGATCATATCGATAAAGCACTAGGCTAATAGTAAAGATCCAGAGATAGGTACACAACATCTGGCTGCATCCGTCGAATTTCTGGGTTCATTCCAAAACTAACGAACAGAATTAAAGAGACCAAATTTTTACAAACAAGGTCCACAAGACAGAAGGAATGTATGAGTCACAATCTTTCAAAAGTTTTTCAAACGCTGCAAAGAGTTGCACTCGCCTCTGTTTAGTGAGCAGAAGAACCACAGAAGACTTCGTTCTGTATTCAGCACGATGCTAGCTCAGCTCAAGCAAAAATCGTGGTTTGAATTGAATAGGTTCTGAGACTATTGAATTGAGATACATGCTCGGACTTAAGCATCGTTCTATATATCTATATGGACTTAGGTTTTCTGTTCAGGATTCAATACCTGGAAACTGAATTTGGTAACGGCTTTACATCAAACAAACCGACTCTACAAATCTAAACTCTTCGAAGATTCTTGAGATTCCTCATGGTGATTGAACTTGTGCCCCTATAAGTACTCACAAACGATCGGGCTTCCCTTCTTATACTTACTGGAACATTATGGAAATGTAAATTGTAAGGTGTTATTTGGAAGTTCATGGGTTTTGTAATCTTAGACATTTGTGAACAAATATTGGTGAAGCAGAAATCAATGCAGAAGTTATGGATATGGAATGTTTTATTTATATTTGAAATCAGTGTTAGTCTCGAATAATCCTTCAACTTCAACTCTTGATTAGTGAATTTTCCACAATTTTGCCAATGTCACGTTCTATGATCATTCATTGTGTCGTGGAGATTGTGTTTTTGTGGAGATTTGTCAGTGATAAGGGTTTCTCAAATGAATTTGCTAGAGGTTTAGCAGATGCGGAACTCCCATTTACACTTGAGTGGTTAGTAAAACACTGGAGAAAAACAGCTGGTGTTGTAAAGCTACTGAGACGGAGGCAACGGTCAGTGATGGGGAAAATTGCTGAATGTGCAGTGATGTGTGTAGGCCACGTGTCGCGGCGCCCCGCACAGTGAATACCGTAATCTGATATCAAAATTGCTGCCACCACATGCATTTCATAGTCTAGCAAACAATTTCTCTGATTTTATTAACTCGCCAGAGTCTTCAGATCGACCATTCTACTCGTTTGATCCAGAAGATCTTGTGTGTAAAAAGCGATATTGCCAAGATTTAAGACAACTTTAAAACCATGTTTTGGTACAAAATATATAATGAGTAGTCCGTCCCAAAAGACGCACCTTTAAAAATTGTGGATGTACTACAATCATTTATAGGTCTCCAACGCAGCTGCCGACCGCCGCCGGCGAACGCAATGTTTGGACGAAGACAAACGATATGTGGGAAAAACTAGTGGAAAAGAGATGGAATGTAAACCTTAAAGAAGAGGAAAGGAACTGCCCTTTTGCTACGAAGGAACGAGATGTAAGATCGGAAACCACAAGATGTCTCAATTCCACGAGGCGAGCTCTGTGCGGTCTTGTCAGACATAAAACTTCGTAGAATAGCATTCTTTTATTTTTATATTGAGGAAGCAGTTATGTAATTTAAATGTTTGTTCATAATTTGAGAGGAGTCTTAATATCTATTTAGTTTTAAATATTGGGAATGGCATTAGCATTATTATATTTATAATTTTGTTATTCCGTAATTAAATTGGTGATAATTGCTACGTTTGAAGTTTGAATTATTAGAAGTATGTATTTACACCTCTTCATGAATTAAAATAGTTCGTATTTAATAATTAGTAAAATTTCCGGCTATTAATTTGATTCATTCTACAAAAACAGAAAACATTGAATAATAAGGCTGTGTGTGTTTTGTAAGTGTGCGCGGGTCGTGGCGTGCGGGCCGCGTTGATGTCTCTATCGGCGCCGATGCGATGCGCGTGCTCAGGCCCCCGCGCGCCTTGCTCCTACTGCGCTTTAATTGCTTCATCTTGCATACGACCGACCAAGTTCCTACATTATAAGTAACTACACATCCATTGGACGTATGTTACTTTAACCTTACCACAGATTACAGCTGTTTTTTTTATTATTTCCATAGATGTTTCTTATGAAGATGATTACGTCCCGTATTACAGTACGTCACTCAATACTCAAGCATTACTTAAAACTAGTTTCAACCAATCAAATTAGTTTTAAGTAATGCTCGAGTCTTGAGTGACGTTCTGTAATACGAGCCTACGAATAGGTGGTTGGGTACCTATTTAGTAATGTTTTGGTGACTTTTGCATATGTCGTTTTTTAGAATGTATCAAGTAGAATTTGTTTTGTAAATATATGGAGTCCTGTGGGTTTGATTGTGCACTCTGTGGAGGCTTTTTTGATACATTTCGGAGTGAGAGTTTCGCGAATGGCGCTGGTAGGGGTGTGGACCACCGCGGGGCGTGCGTGCGGCCTTCTAGGAAAGCGCTACCTTCCTCGAACCCGTCTGCCACTGGTATACATACACGACGTGCTTATTCGACTCGACAATTGCAAAGATTATACAAGAACTTAGCCGTTTTTCATAATGCCTCTCGTTTGAATACATTGTAAATCTCGTTGGGTCTTACAATTTCTTTGGAATAATCTTACAATAAGGAAATAATTTTCATCCGGGTTCCACCCCTTATTTTAGTTAACAGAGTTATTTAAGAGGAGAATAGGCCAAATTGGAACAGTAACTTTATTATTTATTCAATAATATATTTTTTGTTATGATAACCACCACTTTTAACACACTTCATAAATGTCATCTTCATAATAAGTAGGTTGCATTTATGTTTTCACATTACAAAATACGCGCGGCCTTGATAGTACGCACAGTTACCACTAGTCGGCGCCACCGCTTTGCGCTGCCGCGTTCCTCAACGCGATTGGCATTCGCAGAAAAACAATCACACGTGCAATATGACAATTGAAACTCAACACTGAACTGTTGTGTATGTAGTGAACACTGCACCTTTTCAAGTTCGGAGAGCGCGAGGGCCGCGTCCACCCAGCTGGTGCGGATGTACAGGTCGGCGCTGTGGCGCGCCTCGGCGGCGGAGGGGCTCTCGTGCGCGGCGGCCGCTATCCGAGGATTCGCAGGAGCCTCGGAATCGGGAGCCACCATGATCTCGGGGCCAGGCTTGTCACCAGTATCCTCATGAAGACGGCCGGGGTCCGTCTGGCGGCGCACGCTGTCATATCACTCGCCGCCACATAACCACACACTTGTACACCAGGATTCGTCACTTCTATCTATCACTTTACCGTACGAAACACGGAACGATACAGAGTTTCATTACAAAAGTTACGTCGCGTTTGCGTGTCGACAGCGGCGCGACTCGGGCAATACTGATTCGAGCTGCGAGTGCGTACACTGGATGTTTGTTGAGCCGCCATCATGATTCGAACGATTATGTTGTCGTCTTGGGGCCGAGAACGACCGAAGCCCGACGGAAACGGCCGAGTCCCCTAGCTGGAGGACCACACACATGTTGTTGCTGTCTCGCTCACACGATTGAGAGGAAGAGGGAAGCTGAGCGGCAAAATAAAAGCATTGAATGAAGCTGCTACGAATGCCACCGGATCACAACGAATACACTATCATTACCGATATCGACGGTATAATTTGATACCGTGGTGGAAATGAGGGCACGGAAAACCAAATAAAACTACAAGCGGCTTTTGGGATTTGCAACGGATAAACAGTGCATGGGGAACTTTTTATTGACAGACGAAAAAGGTGTCCACGCGTTCACGAGGGATCCAGCGTTTCAGAAACACTTGAAAGCGTTGTTTACCCGCACTCACAAAAGTTATTACATCCCCACAATAACCAGAAAGAGTACGTTAGCTAGCCAAACATTCTTTCTGTATACAGATAATAAAGGCGGATCAAACATTCGGACGCACCATATCATTTTGTTTACAGAGTTTTCTGAGTAAAAAGTCAGATGAGCGCGCCCCCGGCAGGGCGGCGGGCTGGCCCTTTGATGTTGCCGACACAAAACGCCGCCGGCGGTGATTTAACTAATGAATTTATTTAGCGGCCGCACTGACTGATTGCCGCCCTGTCCCCATGCACTCTCGACACTAGACACTGTTGTAATTGATCATTAATTACCAGGAAGTTGTAAAATTTCCAACAAAAATATGAAGAATTGGGGACAGTTGGAATTTTTTTTTAATAGACAAGATGGAGGACGAAACAATTCCTTATCAACTCAGAAAACTAAATGTCCTGATGAGTCAAGCGTCTGACTCATCTCCGGAGGTCAACTTGGAATCGAAGAGAATCTGCAAAGAAAAGTAATCCTCCATTGCGTACCATCACAAGGGCTTTCCTACATGATACATGGCACAAAGGACAAAAGCAATTTTTTTTGCATTAGACCTTTCTTCTTCAAGTTAAGTCATCCATATGCGCAGTCATACAGTGAGACGCGATAATCCATAAATACTGATGTGCTAATTCAGCTTCTATTCAAATGACAAATGTGACAAGTGAGTGGTGATGCGCAGAAGGGAAGCTCAGGCGGAATCCTCAACTAGCGAAGTGTACCATACCATGTTTTCGCGAGACGCGACTTGAATATAATCCAGAATCGGTGGATTGCCAAATATAGGCGCCGTAATTAGTATTCTAAGGCATCAATGACATGGTGCGCTTGAAATTCTAAAGCAAATGTTACCTAAACGTAAACGAGCCTTATGCCTCAGACATTTCATTAGTAAGCACCTATTCATGTAATACGTCTGCAGTTGATCAATTTTAGACAAACTGTCGAAAAATTAAGTAGTAGACGCAAAAAATGGTCGCACTACTTTGATATATGTTCCTGAGGGACGGATTCTGTCGCAAATTTTTATAACACAAAGAAAAAAAAATTAACTTAAATGTAACTTGAAAAACATTATTAATGACTCTTGAGTTTCGTAAAAGAACTGACCAGAAGCGAACCAACTCCTGAAGTGAAAAATTAATTTAAAGCTCTTATTTTTAGCTATTCGTACAAAAAAAGGAATACTGCTAAGATACATGGAGATGACCCGAACGCCACAGTCTCCAATTTGGTCTGAAACTTCCCAAATCAAAGACACGTTACTTTGTATTCGATTTTCATCAATACTTATGAAAAACTTGTGCTCTCCAAGAGACATTGTTTAGAAAGACTAGACAATCTAACAAGAATCGTATATTTAGTGAAAAAAATTGGGATGATTTGATTTTTAATTGGTAGATACTAACAATAGGTAACGCACGAAAGTTCTGTAAAACATGCACTACTAAGACTTGCACTTGGCCTGTTCGTGAGTATCACTGATTAGCTTGATGAAAAGTATAGCTTTTGTATTTGCTTAGTTAGTTATTTAAAATACATAGTTATATAATAATTTACTACTGTATAGGTATTGTAGCGAAAAAAAAAATAAAAAGACGGAAAATTCACTTTTCAGCTACGTTACGTTTAATTTAGTTTTTAAAATAAAAATAAAAAATAACATTAAAAGGTAAAAAAAAAAATGAATATTATTGTATAAAAAAGTTGCAGGTTGTCTTGTGTGAAGGGAATAAAATAGAGAACTTTGGTCCGATAGGTACGCGAATAACGAACGAGAAAATAAACGTACTACCTAGTCGATTGCAATCTCTAGTAAGTAACGCTACCAAAACATATCGTTATAAAAAATTGAGAACCAAAGTATCTCACATTTTACAAATAAAATTAAATAGTTAATGAATAAAAAAAATCTCGTACTATCTACACTATTAAATTTGTACGTAAAATTATCATAAAAAAAACCGTGGCATAAGTAATTGCGTCCTGGCGAGGTGACGTAGACTGTAGATTGTCGCAGGTTCAGGAACTGGCGTTGTTTGTGAAACCTTCAGTGGTCTAAATGCGACCCAACTCTTGACGTTGGCCAAGGACGTCCAGCGTAATTTTAGGCCAAAACCTGGAGGCCGAAAGGCGGCCTGTTCAAAGCTGTTCAATCCTAAGACAAAATGAATTAGGGTTAGACCAGCGTGATCAGACTGAACTTCCGATTGAGGAAAACTGTTAAAAGATACGTACCAGAAAAAATAAAGATGAATGCTTAGAATAATACTTAATATACCATTCTCAATATAACTTTTCCATAAGGTATTAATAGGACGGCAGAGATAGACTGGTTCACTTGAAAAAAACTCGTTAATTTTCCACAAACTGGGTCCGTATCAATAGATTCAACTTTTGCAACTAAGAAAAAAATGGGGACCCATCTGTCAGAAGAAAAATAATTCGAATCACGAAATAAAAAGATAAAAATCGACCAGGCTCAAATACAAACGAAAAAAAGGTTGATTATAAAGAACCAAAAAGTTTTGACATGCAGAGTTATGCTGCAGTATGTATAAGCATTACCTGATAATTAAAGCATAGCCTGCTTCAAAATAAATACATTTAGGGCGACCGCATACAGTCGGAATTCCGTTTCGAAATAGCGATTGGGAATTTTCGAAGGCAGCAAATTCATACAAAAGCAAGGCTCTATCACACATGTACAGTATTTATCCGTTCGAAATTTTCTGCCTTCGAATTTATTTTGTATGGATTTGCTGCCTTCGAAATTCTGAATCAATATTTGGAATCGGAATTCCGTCTGTATATGGCCGGCCTAACATGTTTTTGGAATTTATGTTCTTGAGGAAAAAATTAAAGTGTCAAGCTCTTAAGATTTTGTAATGAAAATGCTTAATTTTACTAGTAGTTCCGTGAAAATTTGGCACAAAAGTAGTAAGAAAAAGACGATTCATAATGTCGAACGTTCAAATCGAATAGGTAATGCAACTTTAGAAATGTAACTAATTATAGTTGATTGACGATACCGATTCTCCCCAATGCGCATTATTGTTTTCTTGTTGATTTTTCTCAAATAATTTTTATACTTTTAACTCAATACTCAATATCTTTATCAATATAAAATCAATATCTCAATATTTTTTTTATTTTTTATTTTTTTTTTTTTTTTTTTTGCTTTACCATAATGTGTACTTAGGCGTCAACTATACAAGGTGTAATATAATTAACGCACAACCTCTTAAGGGGTCATTGTACTCATCATTATGAACAACTTTTACTATGGATCCAAACCTAAAATCGCGAAAAAAAAATCTGCTGTTCCCTGAGCTGATTTTTTTGCGATTTTTTTTGGTGAGCAATTCCTACCTGCCAGCCGACTTCATGAAAACAGTGATAGTGCCTGTAGTGAAGAATAAAACTGGTGACCTTACTGATAAGAGTAACTACAGGCCTATTTCTCTTGCCACTGTAACTGCTAAAGTGTTTGACGGTTTGCTTAACGCACAGTTAAGTAGATCGGTAACACTGCACGATAACCAGTTCGGGTTTCGTCCCCGGCTGTCCACTGAAAGTGCTATACTGTGTCTTAAGCACACCGACAAATACTACACAGACCGTAAAACACCCGTGTATGCGTGCTTCCTTGATTTGTCCAGGGCTTTCGACCTTATAGTATATGACCTGCTGTGGAACAAGTTGAGGAGCATAGATTTGCCGCTGGAACTCATCAGCATGTTCCAGTACTGGTATACGCACCAGTCTAATAGTGTTAGGTGGGCGGGGGCAATGTCGGATACGTATCAGCTCGAATGCGGAGTCAGGCAGGGTGGCTTAACATCTCCTACCCTGTTTAATCTGTATATTAACGGGTTGATCGTGGCGCTCAGCAGTCAGCATGTTGGCTGTCACATTGACGGTACATGTGTTAATAATCTAAGTTATGCTGACGTCATGGTGCTGATGAGCGCTTCGGTCTGCGGCTTGAGGAAGCTGTTACGGATATGCGAGGAATATGTTTGTGGTCACGGTTTATTGTATAATGTAAAGAAGAGCCAGTGTATGATCTTCGAGACCGTCAGTGCAAAATGTCCGGGAAGGATACCTCCGGTCAGACTGAATGGAATTCCTTTGGAAAGGGTCGACCAGTTCACATACTTGGGGCATGTTTTGACTGTAGGTCTCGAAGATCACGCAGACATAGAACGGGAGCGGAGGGCGTTGTCTGTTAGAGCGAACATGATCGCCCGCAGATTTGCGCTGTGTTCTAAGGAGGTTAAGACTACGCTCTTTGGAGCGTACCTACTGTACAGCGCTGTATTCATGCAGTCTGTGGGCTCATTACTCTAATCTAATAGAAGTTACAGTGCCATCCGCGTCCAGTACAATAACGCGTTCAGGGCGGTGATAGGGTTGCCCAGATACTGCAGCGCCTCAGGTATGTTCGCAGAGGCGCGCACCGATTGCTTTCACGCGACCATGCGCAAGCGCGCCGCGTCCTTGGTGCGCAGGGTAAGGGTTAGCCCCAACATTGTACTGGCGATGATTGCGGGAAGACTGGACTGCTCCTTCATCCGGCACTGTTCCAGCAGACATGTTGCTGTACCAGTGCCAGAGAGAAGGATATGATATAAATAATGATTTTATTCGATTATTTATTTATTTTGATTTAATTTAATTTGATTTATTATGATTTAATTTATTTTGATTTGATTGTGATTGTATTTAATTTGATTTCATTTGATTTAATTTAATTTGGTCTTATTTTTATTTTTATTTGATTGATAATGTTTTGGCAATGGGTGTTCCATACCTGAAATAAATGAATTTATTATTATTATTATATTATTTCTTAATAATTACTATATCATTAATATATCTTAAACATACATATAAATTGCGTGATTATCATTAATTATTGTAATCAATTATTATTCTTATATTATTTTTTATTATATGTAGTAGTAATTTCCTTAACATATACTACTCGTACATACATTTCTTCTATTATTTATGTTTATCATTTAAATATTCATCCAAGGAATAATAGCATTTGTTTATCAGTAATTTTTTAAATTTTGTTATAAATATGTTGAACTTTTCTTCTTTCTTTATTATGTCTGGTAGTTTGTTATATATTTTTATAGACTTTACGTAGGGACTTGTAGAATTATTTTTTAGCTTGGATGTTGGTATGTTTAGCCTAGATCGGTGCCTAAGTGCTATGATTGAATGTCTTCGCGTTTTGTGAAGAACTCTTGTTGTTTACGAACAAATTTACATATTTCTAGAACGTAAATACTGGGGAGGGTTAGAATATTATGTTTTAGAAAAAAGGGTTTGCAGCTGTCAGTTTGATCAATATTTACCAAGATTCCAACTAATTTATTTTGTAGGGTAAAGAGTGTCAGTGCATCTGTGCTATTTCCCCAGAGGGTTACGCCGTAGCTAAGCCATGCATTGGCATACGCGTAGTAGGTGGCGAGGGCAGTTTGTAGATCGGTTGTCTTTTTAATTTCGCGGAGAGTGTATGAGAATTTTGAAATTTTTGAACGGGTTTTTTCTATTTGTGTTTTCCAGTTAATATATTTATCTATTGTAAGTCCAAGTAATGTAAATTCATCAACAGTTTCCAATTTTGAGCCGTTAAAGGTGAAATTTAAGTATAGACGCGATTTTCGATAATGGTGGATAATCATTCATTTAGTTTTAGCATAATTAATGTCTAAATTATGTGAGGTCATTCAGTTACATGTTTTTGTGAGTATGGAACTGAGTTTTTATTCTATGATTGTGTTGTTTTGACAGGAGACTAATAAAGGTATGTCGTCTGCGAATAAAACACATGGCCCCGCTATTGTTTTCGGTAAGTCGTTGATGTGAACAAGGAATAATAGGCAACCTATAACACTTCCCTGGGGGATGGAAGCGTTAGTTATTTTTCTTTTAGATCGGATTTTTTTTCTATTTCTCTACTATTGTGATTAAAGTATTCGATTTCAACTACTTTTTTTCTGTTTTTTAAATATGACGTAAGCTATTCATGGCCTTTCCCGTGGATTCCTATTCCATACAGTTTATTTAGAAGTATTTTGAGTTGTATCTTGTCGTACGCTTTGGTCATGTCCAGTAGTATCCCTACGGCGTATTCCTTGTTATTTATAATATTAAGGGCTTCTTGAATATATTAAACAGCTAATGTGGTGGAACGGTTTTTTCGGAAACCGTTCTGACAATCGCTCGATATGTTAAATTCTTCGCAAAAGGTATAAAGAGATTACACATAACGTTCTCAAATATCTTGTAGGCTGAGGGCAAGAGAGCTATTGGGCGATAATTAATAGGATCAATTTTTATGTTCTTTTTATGGATTGGTTTAATTAGTGATTTTTTTAACCATTCGGGGAAATTGCTCTCTGTAAAAGACTAATTTAATAGTAGATAAAATGGTGACTTCGTTTGCGCATTCTTTCAATAACGTAGGTGGAATTTCGTCTAAACCGTAACTTCGTTTATTTTTTAAGTTTTTGATTAATTTGTTAACTTTCCAAGCTTCTACTGGACTAAGGAACATGTTGTTCTCCGTGGGATTTAGTGTTGACATGCCGCCCAGTGCAGTGCCAGATCGATTGTTGCTGTGTGTTTTTACTCATTTATTGGTTGTTATATATATATTAATACCTAGTACCTATAGCAGTACTGCCGCGCTAACGAAGAATGCAATAACTCGATTTTGGACGAGTTTGATTTATACATATATACATACTCGTATATTCGGAGTCAGCGAATCGAGATCTATTAACTCTCTCTAAGCAACTTTATGAATCCTTCAGGAACTCGGTTTTTCAGTAAGCAAGAATGCAATAACTAAAACTTCATAACAAATTCACTAATCAAGTTGACAATAAACATTCTTTTCAAAATCGAGTTATTGCATTCTTCGTTAGCGCGGCAGAGTAGCAGGTTTAGATTTACACTTGCAAGTAAATTGTACACTAGTTTATTTTACTTTTCAAATGACTAAAGTTATTTGGGTAGCAGATAATAATTAAATATTGTTTTAAATTATTTTAATAAACCATTGAATCAGTGAACAGTGTGAACACTTAGTTAAGACCCACCTCTTGTGAAGAAATTTCAAGAACCATAAATAAATTCACTTAATAACAGACGAGCCATTGGTTATGATTGCATCTCAACAGCCATACTAAAAAAATGCAATAAAGAATTGGCAGACATTTTAAGTCATCTTATGAATCTATCATTTACCCAAGGAGCCTTTCCAGATTATTTAAAATCATCAATAGTAAAAACCAGTTCACAAAAAAAAAAAAACTCCAAACAAGATATGAACAACTTTTGAAAAAATCGTGCATTCTCAAATATTGAACTTCTTAAATAAATTTAATTTAATAAACAATCAAAATGGTTTTCAAAAAAAAAAATCTACGACACTTGCTGCATTCTCACTAATACAAAAAAAAAAAACAGAAGACATCAAAAACGTAATAGAGTTGCTGCCATTAAGAAAATGGCAGCAACTCTATTACGTTTATCAATGTTTTCTGTTATTTGCATTTGATATCGCAGATCACAAAATCTTATTCAATAAATGTGATCTATATGGCAAAGCCCTCGATTGGATTAAAGACTACCTAAGCAACAGAAAACAATGTGTCAAAATAAACCAATTAAATGAGCAACTTATGTCTTCAGGTCTAATTTTAAAACAAACTAGCTGTACCCCGCGACTTCGTTCGCGTGGAAGTCGTAACATACACAACCTATATAAATAAAAAGTCCTGACTGACTCATCAACGCCCAGCCCAAACCCTTGAACCTAGAAAGCTGAAATTTTGCACGAAGGTTCCTTTTATCATGTAGACAAGGAACAAGGAAGGATTTTTTGAAATTCAACCCCTAAGGGAGTAAAATAGGGGATGAAAGTTTGTATGGAAAATCGTATTTTTTGTAGTTTAAACTATGAAAACTGGTATTTAGCATTCTGGTTAAAAATTAAAAGCTACGTGTTTCAGCGTTTTTGGAAAATTATCCCCTAAGGAGGGAAAATAAGGGATGAAAGTTTGTAAGGAAGAAATTGGTATTAAGCTTTTTGTTTAGAAATTACGAATGACATTTTTTGGCGTTTTTGGAAAATCATCCCCTAGGGGGTTAAAAATCCTTATACTAACTCATCATCGGTCAGCCTGACTTTCGCCATCGCCAAAGACACTTTAGTAATTCAGAGAACAATAACTTTACTAAGTTTCGTACCTGTAATTATTTAGGTTACTATTTATTTCGAAATTCCCACGGGATAGGGATTAAAGTGGATTTATATTTTCGCTTTAAAGTTGTCTTCAAGGCATGCAAATACGTAATTTTTCGTTCCGTTATATATTCCGTTACTATTGTTAGGTTTTAGGATTTTTGGAATGAAGTTCTTTTTCGCGGCTTGCGGTAGAAGTAAACTGGCAGAAATCGTCACAAACGAAATAGCGTTCATACTTGTATTCCCCTCCATGCGACATTATTCTTTCGAATTCTTCAATCGGATTGATTTTTCTAATACTTCGATTTTTTTTTCAAATTTCTATCAAAATAAAAATCTAAGATGGCGGCTACAATATTTAAAAATTATTCATCATGGGAATCGTTATCATAGTTTTCGAGGGTGCTAAAGCCGATAGTGAGGTCAAAATGAAAATCCAAGATGGCGGCTGCGAATATTTACAAATTTTTCGTCATGGGTGTCGTTTTCATAGTTTTCGAGGGTGCTAAAGTCGATAGTGAGGTCAAAATGTAAATTCAAGATGGTGGCAGCGAAAATTTTGTTTTTGTTTTACCTAAATCATCTTATTATGTGAGAAGAAACTTCGTTCCTGACGGGGGTCCCCCGACCGTACAAGTTTTTTATTCTCCAGCAATCATTATATCAGTCCGCGCGCCGCACCTCGGATACTGTACATATAAGCAGTGCGAGAAGCCATTATTTACCTGGATTATATATAACACACAGGGTACTTTTAATCTCGGTAATACGTTCCTGTGGGATATTTTCCGACATCCACGCGGGCGAAGCCGCGGGCAAAAGCTAGTAGGTACACTATAAAATAACAGCCATATTGCAAAACACAATGCGTTAAAATCGGTAACATAACTAGTGAAGAGGTCCCAGTGACATTTGGAGTTCCTCAGGGCAGTATTCTTGGACCGACGAGATTACTAGTCTATATAAACAATATACATATGTCAGTTAAGGTTTCTTGACCCGAAAATTGTTGCGTTTGCTAATGATAGATACGGCCTTACTTTTCAATGGTAAATCCTGGCATGAAGTTTTTGTCAAAGCTCAGATATGCATGAACACTGTGATCAATTGGTTAAATAAGAATTTACTTACATTAAATGTTGAAAAAACGACTCATCCATTCAAACTAATGACAAACCGGATCGCTCTTTGAGCATTGTCTCCCATTCGTGCCCAAATGCAAATGACACAATTTGTCGTGTCCTAATCATAAAAATATTGAATCCTCTAAGTACTTGGGAGTAATTATTGACAGAAATCTTATATAAATATGTTACAAAATTGGTCTACTATGCTCTTTGTCAGTCTCAACTTGAATACTGTATCACCACATGGGGTGGCACATGTAAAACTCATCTCTTAAAAGTTGAGAGAGCACAAAGAGCACTCCTAAAGGTTAGCTTGTTTCTACCTTTTTATCACCCTACAACTAATCTCTACTCAAAATGCAAAGTACTTACTGTGAGGAAGCTCTTCATCCTAAAAACGGTTATGAAACAACATTCCCTAACAACTTTTGATCCAGAAAGAATTAGAAACAAATGTCGCAAAAATAAAGTCTGTTCTGCATCGTCATTCAAAACTAAGTTGGCACATCGGTTTTTCTGCTACCAGGGTTCAAATTTCAAATTCAATAAGGTAAATCGAGCCTTAACGTTATATCTTTACCAAAACCAAATGTGAGTCTTTGGTTTCGGACCGGTTACAAAATTTGGATTACAATTTTACAGAAAGTCTACTTCATTCAATTTAAATTAGTCTACATGGTGGCGATTAGGTTATCACATTAATTGAAACCACGCATTCAGTACATGATTTTGGACCCCGCTGCGTTGAAATTTTTCGTCGGTTATTAAAAAAAAATTTGCTGCTCCATTTCAAATTTGCTACATTTTGATCTCGTAGGTAGGCAAAAATGTATGGAGTAGCAAATTTTGTTTTTTAATAACAGACGAAAAATTTTAACGTAGCAGAGTCCAGAATCATGTACTGAATACGTGGTTTCAATTAATGTGATAACCTAATCGCCACCCTGTATACAAATAAATAAAATTGAAGTGTCTGTTTGTAATGTCAAAATAACAACTTTTTACTAAATGCATAGGGAAGTATAAACGGTTCTTATAACAAAAACGCAATTTTTAACATTTTTGTCTGTCTGTCTGTTTGTTCCGGCTAATCTCCGGGACCGATTTTGACGGGACTTTCACTGGCAGATAGCTGATGTAACGGCGGGTAACGTAGGCTACTTTTATTTTTGAAAAATAATTAGGGTTCCGCGCAAAAAAACTAAAACCCATGAAATTATGAACAAAAAGTCGGATTTGACAAATTCTTTTTGCATTTGGACTTGGTAGCCCAATCCTCGAAGACAGTTATAGGCTATCTAACATTACGCTACGACCCTTAGGTGCCGAGCAGAAAGAAAAAGTCAGAATTGTGAACAAAAAGTCGGATTAGAAAAATTCTTTTTGCATTTGGTAGCCCAATTCTCGAAGATAGATATAGGCTATTTTACATCACGCTACGACCCTTAGGAGCCGAGCAGAAAGAAAAAAAGTCAGAAAGACAGAAACATTAAGCGAATAAGAAGTAATAGCGCGGGCAAGCAATTCAACGCGACGGCACAGATTACCAGATAAATCACTCCATACTAAATTTTCAATACCTACTACTATAATAGCCTGCACCTTCGTGTCGCTAGACGCTGCGATCGAAAATGTACCCAGCCTTACAAGCGTAAAATGAGTTTTGCTTTGTAGCTGCGCGCCGCCGCGTGGTTATTATGAATTGCCACGGCTGCTTTTTTCGATAAAGATGTCAGTAGGTATTTGTAGTTCACTTTATGAAATAAAATAAAATGTTTTTCAATGTTTTAGCATGTTTAATTGTTAAAAATACTTATGAAAGACCGAGGAATATTTTTATGCTAGGTAACTATTTAGTATTCTGTGACCACACCCGAAACTGCAATAGTAAGACACATCGTATGCAAAGTGTAGTACCTAAGTATTTAATAATCAGTGACGTAACCACTCTGCATGGCCACGAATACGAATTAAATACAAAATGGAGGAAACTGAAAACACGATTAATTGATTTGTTCGTTCAGCGTAATAGGCGTAACTACTATGCTTCTACACTATGAACAAACCTGCGCTGGTGCCATATTGTGACGTCATGCATGCTATTCTAACACTTGCACGCTTTTAAATAAACAGTAATCATATGAACAAGATAATAACGATAGTAAATATTATGGAAAATTAATTTGCACAAAGCAGATTTTGCTAAACGTGATTTTCAAATGACAGTTGACAAATGGAGGGCATTGACCTTTCTATTCTAATCTCAGACCCACAGTAGAAGAGTAATTGATATGGATTGGTTTGGTTTTTGGTTGTATTGATTGGTATGGATGGTCCTAGTGTATTATTATGGTTATGGTGTTGATGGATGTAGATCCAGCAAGAGAAGAGATAAAAACTTACGACTATCTTTTTTCAGTTTACCCGCTGATACAGTTTTACTATCGTTTTTTAAATAGGTAAATTGTTTAAACTTGCATGTTTCGCATTTTGTATTTTATTGGTAGGTACGTAATTACTTCTACTATGCGTATGAGATAAGAATAGAAAGGTTAGTGACCTCCATTTGTCAACTTTCATTTGAAAATTACGTTTAGCAAAAATCTACTTTGTGCAAATTAATTTTCAATAATATTTATTATCGTTATAATGTTGTTAATGTTATTTTCATATGATTATTGTTTATTTAAAAGCGTGCAAGTGTTAGAAATGCGAACATGATGTCACAATATGACGCCAGCGCAGATTTGTTCATAGTGTAGAAGCATAGTAGTTACCTATTACGCTAATTGTGTAAATGAACGAACAAATCAATTAATCGTGTTTTCAGTTTCCTCCATTTCGTATTTCATTCGTATTCGTGGCCATGCGGAGTGGTGCAATGGTTGTTAAACCACTGCGTAAGACAAAAATTTTAAAAATTGGTTTTTTGTTATAGGTAAGTACCGTGAATACTTTCATATGCATTTAGTAAAAGTTGTTATTTTGAAATTACAAACAGACACTTCAATTTTATTTATTTGTCAAGTATAGATAAATTCCAGCCAGGGTTGCGGGATGTTCGAAAGTGTTACCGTGGCCCCGGGACAGGCAACTGAAGGAACACGGGTGGGTTTTAGTCAGTAAAAGTCTGACACGCCCTCCCGCTCCGCCCAGAGCGGGAGAAGTCATTTGACGATTTCCCATCCACAAAAAAAAAAAGTATAGATAAGTTCCGTGTTCCACAAGGAAGTGTACTAGGCTCTCGTTGCCTTATTTACGTAAATGATATTCCTCAAGTGACATCACATCAATGCGGAATATATATATCATATTTGCGGAAGATATTTCGGTTATTAAGTACCGGAAAACTCAGACAGCAAGTACAAACGTTCATTAAACAACACTATAGAATCAGTAATCCAGTTCATTACAACGTTCGTAGTTGCTGTTAAAGGACAACAATCTTATAGCTAAAACCTTTAACTATAACCAAAATTTTATAATCCTCTAATTATAACAATTCTCAAATAAAACCCTTAGACTTACCTCCTTACTAATAACCGTATTATATCAAGTGAATAGTTACACATCGATTTCTCTCTTTCAGTCGTCAGTAATTTGACTTTCGAAAGAAGAAGACATAGCGTTGTGTAAACGTGAATAGAGACGCTGTACAAAGTTTATCCAACGTTTGTTTTTTACGTTTTGAAATTATACTATAAAAATACTAAAATTGAAGAAGTACTTGATACAAAATCTTTACGCATTAGGTATCTCAGATAGACATTGCAATTGGAAAATACCCACAACTCGCATACGCTCTACTTATTCTAAATTTTCTTTTTTATCTAAAAAGCTTAAGAAGTTATCAAGTCAAAAAAACTGCTATGGCTGCGTACTATGACTACGTCGGGTCAGTACGGTCTCCTTTTATGGGGTAATTCTTCTCGGGCTAAAAATGTCTTCATCACACAAAAAAAAAATGTGTCAGAGCAATATGTGGGGTTGGACCGTTTGAATCTTGTCGACGTTTATTTAAGAAATTAGGATTACTAACTTTACCTAGTCTGTACATATCGGAAGTAGGATTATTTGTTAAAAAAACACTCTGAGCTAAAGCCATAGAAAATAAAAAAAGATGTAGAAGCACACTATTTTAGAACAATAACATCTTTAACCAAATACCTAAACAGATCAGTGAGCTGCCACTAACATTACTATACTAGCTAAGTATAACTTAAGAAATAGTTCTATAATAATGCGTGTGAATTCTTAAATTATAAGCAAAGTTCTAAATATGACCTCACTAAGTAGTAACAATTGTATAGTGTTTTTGTGTAAGTAGATATAATTTTATTTTAAAGTATTTTTTGCATGCTGAAATAAGTAAGCAAAATATGTCGGACTACTTTAAATATTTGAGACCGTATGTACTAATTTTACGCAAAATAAAGATATTATTATTAAAAACTTTTTGCTGCTTCTTTTTTATCGTTTATCTAAAGATAAAAAAGTAGAGCCAGTAAAAAGTTAAGCTTCAATTTGATTTTCATAAACCTATTAATAGATTATTTTCAACATCTCGAATTAACATAGATATTTTTAACGAGGCAGCATATCTTACTGATTGATAAGATCCAATAACAATAATAAAACTTTACTGCATTATAAAGATAATATACAGTCGATCGGATTAACATCTCGAGCCACACCCGACGACAACTCGATTTCACGGGGTGTACACCAACCTTCCTAGAACCCGTGGAGGTGTAAACGTCCCTATTGAATTCATTCCACCCATAATATGAATGCAACTGATCGATCTCGCGATATTAGGGACCGCAAATATACTACCACCATAATAGATATGCCGATTATCACCATAAAATACATCGTATTCCATAAACATAAAGTCAAATATCCTTCAGCAGTCCGTTCGAAAGTTCTCATATTGTTTGGTTTCTTAAGGGTGGCTAAACTTGGACATTTTGACACTTCGGGCGAAGACGCAGCGGGGAGTCGCTCTTTACATCTTCTTAGAACCTCGCGTGAGGTACGGGATTGAGACCATCCTGTGAAATGTTTCAATTATGAGATCAGACCTTGGGAAATAAGCATTTCTGGATAATAAAGCATTTGAAAAGAATCATTCTCTACACTTGAGCGTATAAAGCAAGTTTCACTGTCTAATTATTCAATAGATTTAAATCTTTACACCAAAGGATGTACTCCTTTAAAATGGCGTATGCGATATGCATCTAACTCGCATTCATGATTACCTTTTGGCATTCCAGTCAGCGATCACGATGCTTAATAAAAATTAGTATTAGTGGTGCTATCGCCAGGCGTGACATTGACAAATTTATGGCGCTGTGCTGCACCGTGCCTGTCTGAATTTTAGCCAACGTTAGCATACATAGATTTAAACACTGCTGGAAAAGACGTCGGACTTTCTTGGAGCCAATTAGATACACATTACCATTATTACATGTAGGACCGTGTAAGCCAAACTGTGGTCAGATCATTATCAAGCGTTGGGCTCTTCCAGATAGTTTTTAAAAGCGCCAAGTGGTGGCTCATTGACATGTTGTGACTGCGCGCGACTGACACGCATGTCGCCATACCATTTTATAGTCCTCGTAAACTGAGAAACGTGTCACGAGATGAATTTAGATACAGAAATACGGTAATTCTGCACACACACTCTATTAGACAGATCAAGGACAGAATGGCACTTCGAGTAAGTTGTTTGACAGCGAATGGACATTTAAATAGTATCGATCGGTCTTTAAAAATCTGTATTCACATTTCACGTATTATTCATGCAATTGTATTGGTTCAGTATAAGCTGACATTCCGTGCATCCGGCAAAAATACAATTTTTGAATCATCAATCAATCTAATTCCCAGGATTAGGTTATAATTTAAAGGAGAGAATTTATTCCTTTCCAGATTCTGAATCAGTGGCTTATCGCAGCAACAAAACTAGACTAAAGTGCCTGCCTGTACCTAAAGTACTTGTACCTACCTAAAGTTAGCCTAAGCTTTAAGCAGCTGGGAAATACGTAAGGTTCAATGATATCGGACAAAGTCCCATAAATGACCCTTTCTTAATATTGGTCACCTCATATTTGGGTTCGCCTGCGTCAAATATCTACAAGATGTTTCGGCTAGAATTTTATGAAATGTTTGAAAATACCTACTCGTAGCGAGCAACATACGATGGGGGAGTCCAATAATTAATCAGTCAGTGATACATAGTCGTCGTTTACAAAACCCACGTCCGGGTGAATCGTAAAATGTGTTTACACCATTATGAATGGGTGAACAATAAAACGTGTGTGTTTGCAGTTGATACCTACATTAGTTGGCGGGGGGCGGCTCACGTATGCGCGTGCGCGTCGGACGTAAATCAAGCACTTGGAGTATTTTAATTGCACGCTCTTCGGTTTCGCACCTCGCGCCTCGCACCGACATCTTGATAAAAACATGTCACGCGGCCCCTCGTTAAATAACGTACTAGTTACCGCTATAAATTGTTTGATTTAGAACTAACTGTCACTTCATTTACGTGCCTACTATAAACTTCTAAGTAGCGACTGCTATGTGGCGCCACGCGGTGTCGTTTACTCTATCATTAACAATGTTAATGTTTATGGATTAAAGTATTTGATTCCATGCAACAAATTAATAAATAGTTCTTATGTATAATGTTACCTCATATAATAAACATATTACATCACTGGTTTTATAGAGATTATGATGGTTTATAATTAAATAGGTCGTAAAATGTTTGCAGTTCCTGAGAACATTTTGCAAATGAACAATGTTTATGGTTAAGGCAATACAATTTAGTTCCACGATACACGGAAATGAGTCTACATCGCTCCTCCATTTTTATACCGGCTATATGCATTTATAATACTCTATCGTAGCAATCTAAACCCATAAAACCCAACTTAGAATAAACCAAACAAAACTATATCCTCTTGAACACATTTCATCCTCTATAGCTTCCTAACCGCAGCAATCAGTGAGGACCGAGAGCCAAAATAAACTTTACCAAATTATTTATAATTTATGTTTAATAGTGGAGCGCGGTGGGTGGTCCGGCGGACGCCTAATTGGATAAATTGCTGAGTTAGACGCACGATACACTGAATTAAACAATTTGTTATTTTACCTGCAAGTTGGCCGTGGAGTAAGCATCGCATAACGGACGCGCTACGACGCTACGGCGTAGCCTGCAATTACACAAATATGTAACTTCTCTAATGTCCTGCGTAGCGGCGTAGAGCACGTTCGTAGACTAATGACCCGCTGGCCTATAAAAACTTCTGCAAATTATGTTCGTATCTACTGCGCTAATAAGACTGCTTACTTGATGACAGGTGACAGCGTGGTAGGATAAAACTCCGACGTTGTACATATGCAAGACTAATGAAAAAGTCATGTGTATTTTTGCCGTGTTTTTATTTTGTTATAATCGCGTAGTAGGTTACCTATACATTTAAATGACAACTTGTCTAGTGTATCACAATTAAAAAGTACAAAAAACCTACAGAATATTGTTTGATATAATTTATCAAAACATGAGCTAAACCAATAACAATTACTTTTTAAGTATTTTTAAGCGTTAAAAAGCAGACCAACTGTTTATCATGCCGTACAAGTCGTAAAGGTGGACAAAAGGAAAGGGAAGTAGTGTACAAGTAGATAGTGCTGTCAACTGTCACAGACGTGGACGGATCTTATCAGCAAGTTGACCAATAAATAAAATTTACGCCACGCGTTGTTCCCGGTAATGTCGCTAACTGTTACTTTAACGGACACGTTGAACTAACCGAGGTTTATGTAAACATGTAATCGGTTAGTCACAAAAATTAAGGTTTCAAAGGTCTCAAACTTGTAAGCTGTTGTAATTAGTCGAGCAAAATAACAACCACTCATATTTTAAGCTGACTTGACTTACTAATAATTCACAAATTGATCTGCTAGTTGAATAAGTATTTTATATGACTACAACTGCGCGATCGTAATTTGTTTTCGATTGACACAATAAGTCATTGCGATATCTCTCACTGTTTGATTAATCACCTACACATTTATTTATACCGTGCTTTTAGTAACTTTAGCTTATAATAAAGGTCAACATTGATATGAAAATATTAACCAAGAAACGGTTCAAGAATGTAAATCATATAATGCACCTTTTAAAACTACTTTTCAACAGAAAGAATCACCTTAAGACACTTAAAAAGATGAAATGGTCTCTCTATAATAAACATATTTTCACGTACCTAAAAATACCATAGATATCAGTTGTCCAATTCAAACAAATCATAACAACGTGTTTTAAGTGTTATTTTAATAATATCTCTTCTACGATAAGTCTGTTTCCGAGTATCACGGATGGTAGCAAGGTGCGCGGTGGGTGGTCCTCTGACGTCTCTATGCCTATGGACATGCATGTAAATGTCCTTATAATTCACTACATCTGCCACTTTGCTTCAATGTAGGAGCACCAACATTCCACATGTATTCAGGACATTCAGGCTGCTTTCTATTGTCACCTGAAACGTAAAATGAATCAGCTGATTTATATTCTGCGTAAGTAAAAGGAAAACTGGCTACTATAGTGACCATAGCATTGGGTTGTCGTTTCTTATCTTTTTATGCGATCTCATTGTAGTGTTTGTTGTTAATTTATAGCGGAGGATTGTCATACAATGCTACTTTATTGTTTACTATATTTGGATAGTTATCTATTCATCTGTCACTCGAGGACATATTAATTGACTTATCGTATATTCATTAATGACCGGTTTATTGTATTTGGTTTGCCCCACGACACGTATACAATACTAAATTAAATTAATTTTGTGATTTTTATCAGTATTTCCCTAAGTTATTACGTACGAGAATAAAATAATAATAAGAAACATGTAGGTGCACGCTGTAAGAACCCTAATAAAATTATACTCGTCCGCAATATGCTGAGAATATTCCCCAGCCATGTCGTGTGGCCACCGTCGTAGGCGCATCCATAATGCAAGCACGACTGATATTTTCCATTAATGATACAGAATCTGTTTTTTGTTACCAACTTAATTAATACTTAATGCATGTTTATAATACCTTAACGTGCACTCACTGATCGTTTAATTATTTTAATCAATGCCCGCACACTGCTGGCGGCGATATTATCCGCACTCAAAGTATAAAATAAATAATGTGTACTTTGTATTCCACTTCTAGTATGATTGTTTACGAACTGGGTAATTAAGATGACAATTAAGAGACTGTTCGTCCTTCTAATTATTTTTGCGCTGGTAATGCTGTTAGGTATCGTAGACCGGTAGGTAAGTTTACAATGTTATAGCAGGAATCTAGAAGGGACTTGATTAATATCTTTGCCTTTGAAAGTGCGGCAAATGAAATTGATTAAAAAATAATTTCACGGATTATTTTTGTGCCAAAGTGCTTTCACGCTATTATTTTTCATTGGTGTTCATAACATAACATAACATCACGCCTTGTTCCCCGAAGAGTTGGCCAGAGGTGTTCGTTTGTGTCTTTTCACCTGTACCTATCTATGTACTAGTGTAATAAAATGTATTTTCTAATTAAAATCTATAAATATAATTTTCTTCTTTACGTAAATATCATATTATATTTAACTATCTATGTGTGGATTTTCTAATTATTCAGAAATCTTCCTTCTTTCCAAGTTCCGGTTAAAGTATTGGGCAGATATTATGATAGAGGCTATCCAGAGTCGATGAAGCATAATTTTTTACCACGCAATCTCAACGTCCTGCAAATGACTCATAAATGCGCAGAGCCGACCAGTAATAGTCATTTACTAGAACAATAACTTAGTACGCAGGAAGCAAGTTAGTATTCATAAACACGTGCTCATGTGAGGACATCAAACTTAACTGCTTGATATCGTTGGGCGAATTCCAGATAGCTGTCAATCATTCATCGGTGACTGACAAACGTCAGAAACAATATCATTATCATCTCATACGCAGGACGACAGCGTATGAGACGATATTTCAGATATGGTGGGAGGGGCTTTTCCTGTTTTCTACGTATTTTTTTGACAAAAGGTACCTTGACGCTTAAGCTTTAACATACTGACGTTGCCTGACAGAACTGTTAACGCCATCTATAAAGTACCTACCTACATAGTTACATGCTTCAGATTCTAAAGTACCTACGAACGAACATCCAGTTCTACAATCTTCCTGTGATTGTTGTCTCCTATCCTAGCTAATTAAGTCCCATCTTGTTTTTGCACTCATCAGTAAAATCGTGACCAGCATCTTTTACCTATTTAATTTTGCCAGATGAGTTACATAAGGTAACCAGATCTTCCAATTATTTTGAAGAACTGGCTTGGTGAGTGTAAAAACTGTACCTTTTCGAATCAAATGGCACAATGATAACGTGCTATGATCTCAAGAACCTACCTAGCTTAAAAAGCGCAATGGAAAAAAGCTTTACTAAAACTTTCAATGGAACTTACACGATAAGTGGTATAATTAACATCTCACACAACCTTTCCAGTAAACTGTTCGCTAATAATAATCATCGCGTATCGTCACAGTTGTGTAAACTGTACCGAGACCGACTGAAGATTTATTACTCGCGTTATGAAGGGTCATGGTTACAACCGTAGCTTCACAATCGCCCACGAAAGATACTAACATCTCTTTCGGTTGTTAACAAAAACCCTTATAAATAAAAACATAAATAGCCATATGGAGCAATAAATTTGTTTATTGTACAATAAAATAATGTAGCGAGTTCGTGTTGGGTGGTCGTCGGCACAAAAAGCCGGGCAAGATGGCGGAACAAGCCGCTGCCATAGAGACGCGTCCCCGCCTGTAACGCCACACAGTGCTCCAACATCGTGATCCAAAACATTTATTTGTTCAAACTTACAATAATTCAATTATTTGTGTTGCTATGTAGCAAGTGTTGCAACTGACTGACACGCAGCACGACTGCAATGTTAACAATGAAGTCAATTTAATACTATTAATTATCAACCTTTGTAAACATTGTAATTAAGAAGCAATTAAGCGTTTGGTATTAATCTAAAACTACCCAAGATACTATCATCTTACGAGTAAGTAAGTAGGTAAACTTAAGACAAATTTAAATAAAAAAATATCTGATTCTACAATTATAATTAATTTGAAGTTAATTTCTCTATAAACTATAGAAACATACATTTGAACCCATCGTCATTTATGTAATGGTTTGAGTTCATCCGTGTCTAATGTACAATTTTGTTCGACCGCGCGCCGGCTGGCGCAGTGGGCGCGCGGCGACGAGTCGCGCTGACAGAGCGCTCAGTGGAACAATCGAGCCATTGTTTTGTACCAACCACGCATTAATTAAATAATACTTGTCGTTCCGTATAATGACTTAATTTTGTACTTCGACGGAACAACAACTGAGTTTATTAACTCACTTTGTACTTTGAAAATTTAAATGCGCACGAGTGTCCGCTCTTAACGTCTTTAGCATTATGTCTTATAACTTTACAAGCAATATTATGTTACAACAGCTATAAAAATACTGAAAATTGTATGTCAAACCTTCATCTTTCTGAGCATAAATGCATAACTGCATAAAAGTTTATTACTAGTAAAAGTTTCTATTGCCAATAATTATAGGGCTGGAGTCGTGCGTTTTGTAATTAAGCTTTCCTTCTAGTGTGAATTTATTACGTCTGGAATTGCTTTTAATGTCGAATTTATGAAAAGTTATGAGCTCTATCATTCCAAAAATAGTTAGTTCATTTACAAATCAATACCTTCTCCAGGATAATATTAAACTTAATTTCTTCAAACTAAAAAAGCTCATAGCAATAACTAAGAAATTGAAAACGAGATAACATTTATATTTTGAAAGCATACCCACTTATTAAACTTATCAGTTAACGATATCTATAACGATTTCGCAACAACCCTACAGGCTGGGAGCCACCGTTTATTTCGCAACAACCCTACAGGCTGGGAGCCACCGTTTATTCCGCAACAACCCTACAGGCTGGGAGCCACCGTTTATTTCGCAACAACCCTACAGGCTGGGAGCCACCGTTTATTTCGCAACAACCCTACAGGCTGGGAGCCACCGTTTATTTCGCAACAACCCTACAGGCTGGGAGCCACCGTTTATTTCGCAACAACCCTACAGGCTGGGAGCCACCGTTTATTTCGCAACAACCCTACAGGCTGGGAGCCACCGTTTATTTCGCAACCACCGTACAGGCTGGGAGCCACCGTTTATTTCGCAACAACCCTACAGGCTGGGAGCCACCGTTTATTTCGCAACAACCCTACAAGCTGGGAGCCACCGTTTATTTCGCAACAACCCTACAGGCTGGGAGCCACCGTTTATTTCGCAACAACCCTACAGGCTGGGAGCCACCGTTTATTTCGCAACCACCCTACAGGCTGGGAGCCACCGTTTATTTCGCAACAACCCTACAGGCTGGGAGCCACCGTTTATTTATGGACTGAAAAATTTGTCCAAAATTATACAAAGAACAAAGCGGCGGTGAAAAATGTAAAGGAAGATAGGTAAAAAACGAGCGGAAACGGATTCCTGACTAATCGCAGAACGAAAATGTCTGTCGAGCTAATGTCTCTATAGGGTGGCGCAGATTGATGGCTCGGCGATTGGGCACGCCCCGGCCCGCCGCGCGCCGGACGATCGCTTCTGGGTAGCTGGCGGCTACATTAAACGACACATAGCCTTCGATATGTTACATAGATTCAGCTATAAACGCATCACAGATGAGAGCACAAGTTTCCTGCTGTATAGTTATGTAATATGGTAATTTTATAGCATTTTGTGCAACAGTCTGCTTGTTTACCGCATTCTGCTCACGTACACATAAACATACACTTACGCAAAACTTGGAAAAGCTCGAACTCTTGACTCATTTGTTATGTCAGGCATTCTAAGTGAACCCAGTGACCAAAAATACGATTCGACTCATCTGTTCAACAGCATTAGACATTAATTATGAAGTATGATCAACTGGCAATCTCATTAAGAGGGTTGTCACATTTTGCACCTCTCTCGCTCACACGGGGCCAAATTTTTAATAACGTTAAATGAAAAGATGCATTTTTGAAAA
Source organism: Fissipunctia ypsillon (assembly GCA_947568875.1). Lineage (NCBI taxonomy): Eukaryota > Metazoa > Arthropoda > Insecta > Lepidoptera > Noctuidae > Fissipunctia > Fissipunctia ypsillon. Next base: position 19,977,474 of record OX387644.1, read on the forward strand.
ATGTAATCAATGGGCGGTCTACAAAATAATATTAGTTTAATAGGTAATTATTAAAAACACATTTTTATTGTGGCATTTATTTACATCATCTCAAAAACAGATCATAACACTTAATTACATAAGTTTATTAGATAACACAATAGAAATGTGTTTTTGAATAACTACCTATTAAATTAATATTATTTTGTAGACCGCCCATTGATTACATTTTTCAAAAAAGCATTTTTTCATTTAACATTCTTAAAAATTAGGTTTTGTGTGAGCGAGAGAGGTGCAAAATGTGACAACGCTCTTAAGTATCTACCTTCTTTGATCAGCACCAGCACCCTAATTGCATAACACACTATCAAACAGAATCTGAATGAATTTGATGCATATTGCTAATCCATTGATTCATATGTTCGAAAAAGTCTGCTCAACAACGTAAATAACACAATGAATGTTGTAGAACTGTCAAAATGAAACCGATTCCTACTATAAGTGTGTTACGCAATTAGGGTGCTGCTTGCGTCAAATTTTGTTACTTCCAATCTTTTGTTACTTGTACATACAATCAAATGTCTCCTCTACACCTTATTCTATGACGTAAGTGTCCACAGCAAAAAAATACTTTTTATCTAAGGACACGGCGATTACATGGCGACAGGCCCTATTACCGGGCGTATAGCCGATCTACCTGAACTGATGAGCTTACTGAAATATCGCCTAATAACAATGTTATTATCGCCGGGCCATAAGCAACCTGTCATTAAGGAAGAGACATCATCATCAGTAGTCATCACTTCCTAGAATGGTTAAGGATGTTTGTCTTTGCAATGTTTGGCCACTTATTAATGAGGCTGTGTGTGCTGTGAACCATTCTGGGAATAAAAGGAAAACGCAGGCTGTTTGTGGGGAGTTTCGGAGAAGTCTTCAGAATGAAAAATGATTCCTTTTAAAGCTAACTCCAGGCAGTAGAAAAGGCTTTAATAAATGAAGATGGTAGTTCATTGATAGGAACACATTATTTAATAAGATTTCCAGAACTATATACCTAACCCTAGCCTATGCTTACCTATAGAACATGACCATGTTTTAACCCGAAAGGTCAAGATTGTGTTCTATCGAATCTTTTTTCCCGTAAATATAAATCTCTTTTACACTAGCGATGACAATTACACACATGAATAACGTATATACTCACGAGAATGGACCTTTTACAACATCATTACTATCAGCATAATTAATAATGACGATGTCAGTCTCAAGGTTCAGTTTCCAACATCAATATCTGTTTAACGGAGCAGTGCTTCACGGCTACAAACGTACGCTCAAATCAAAGCAATTAAAGGTTAAGGTTAGAAATAAATATCGTCTGCGTGACTCACGACACGATGGTAGTCTCTAACCGTAAGTTTTCAATACATTAAGGCGGGTATCACACCTCCGCCGCGAAACCGTAGCAGCGAAACCACAGTGACTCGCATAGCAAATGCAACTGACTCGCATGATGTTCCGCTATTCGAATCGCGATTCAAGTAGCGGAACATCATGCGGTTTCGCGGCGGAGGTGTGCTACCCGCCTAAGACTTCAGGAGTTAATGAGCAAGTTCTAGGAAGGTGTGAAGCAGAGATCGGTACAGGTAATGATCACAATAAATATTGACTGTTTGACCGCGCGCCGCCAAAGAATCGGACGTTTAGGGAGAATTCTTGCAATTTGTCAGTTTGTAATTGGCCTGATACTGTGGTTTTAGGACATTTCTGAGGATTTACTTATAGTGATTAGTGATGGAAAGTTATTAATTTGTTTGGGCTTAATACAAGTATGACAATAATCTATGGCTAAGTCGTTAGTTCCGGAGAATACTTGAATTTTAAAAGCTTATGGCAAAGAAGAATCTTTGCCATACTTAAATGCATGCAAATGTCGAATCGACATTTGCTATGCGAAAAATACAATAATAAAGCTAGATTGGTAATACCATTACCTAAGTTTTCCAGGCGTTAAGTTCTCTTTCAGGATGTTGATACCAGGGCGATGCAGCTGCACCTCTACCAATTCCCTGTCGGACCGTATAGGTAGGTACTACGATTTAGCCGATGTGATTTCGCATAATCTTTTGAGGTTTTAAAAAGCTATGTTCTATACCTCTGAGCTGAGATATGCCAGACGACGTGGGTATATTATGAAATCATTCCTATTAGGTATATTTTAGTCATTATTTTAAGTATTGAGACTTGCCACGTTGTGATATTTTTTATTATGTATTAGCAAAAAAATAATGACAGCTTTGCACCTAATAGGTAAATTTGGATAGTGTAAGAAGAAACACGCATCAGTACAAAAAAATCTCATAAAACGATATTACAGATTATTCACAGTAGGTAGGTAGGTAATTTGGCCGAAACGTTAGGCGCGAACAAAATTTTTCGCTAAATTATATAAACATTAGTGTTTTATAGACCATATCTAACGTGATGTGTGTTGTGAAGTGGCAGGGGTGAATGAGAGCTAGAAGGTGAGGTGCGCGGGCAACGCAACGCTCGCGAATTTCGGCAGCGGCCTGCGCACGCGCTCACTCTTAGCCTGGCAGGTGTTACACATCCGTGGTCGCATTTATAACTGCAATACACATTTTATTTTTCTGCAATTTTACTTTTTAATGAAAAATTAATTTTTTGTATGTTCAACTCAAAGTTCAAGTTTTACAGTCTTTTCGTGGCTCCTTTTTATGCAACCATATCAACCAAATAACCAATACTGTATCCTTAATAGCGTTTATTTATCGAAATCCATTAATATTTGACATGAACTTTTAATTAAAAACATCGGACCTTGCGTTCGAACTTAAGTCGTTCGAATGTTGGGTCATACAATTTTTAAAACAGAAACATTAAAGGAAACTCATAAAAGAAATGATGACTCGAAAGTAAAATGATAGATGTGTCCAAAGAAGTGAGGGTGATAAATCATTCATGCTGAGAAGTTGCATGTTTCCTCATGCGTAGCGTAACAGTAGCTCCCACCAATCAAACTTCAATTAGGACGGTTATATCGGAGACAGTCACATGTCAATCAAAGGCCTATATCGATGGTCGTCGTTCGGTAGCTAGTGTGCCGTAAGGGCAGTATGTTAGTGGACGGCTCCGTGCGGGGCGCGGGCCGCGAGTGCGGCGCCCCTGCTACGTGGGTGGGCGCGCTGTGTGGCCGCGCGCTGGGTGGGCCACTACTGCGCGCACGCATCACACACACGCGCGCCGCACCAACACACGCTCCCGACGCGCAAATAAACACAATAATCAACTAGCGATACTTTACTCCGTCACCGGATAGAGCAATCGCTCGGGGAGATTATTGCAGGAATCGCGGCGAGTGACACGCGCCTGCTCCGCCCTGCCGCCGCCGCGCGCCCCGCCAGCGTAGGAGGACGCTAACTACCCACTTTACGGCGCTCCGAGCTGATCCAAGCACGCTAATTTTCTAATCCGCTTACATTCTATGAATAAATTTCCTATTTAAACACATAGAAGTGTCTGAAGTCGCATTTAAGGATCGTAAACCTCATCCAAATCATAAAGTAGGTAAACATTCAAGTTTCGTATCACATTTCAAATCGACGATTTGTCTCGTTTGTTGTGTAAACTAACAATAAAATCCAGTAGACCACCGACATCAACTGGATTACCAGTGCCGATATAAATGGAACTAAACAGAACAAAATGTCCGTAATCTGTAAGATATACTTACTAATGCACGAAGGAGTCTGCAGAGCTCTATTTACACTGACTTAATTCTGTTTTCGAAGTGGAATAAATTGCGGTAAATAAATCACTTATAAAATAAATATTTAGTAAAAGCATGTTTCACCGGAATTGTCTGAAATGCACTTCAATGGAACATACAAAAACATCGTAGTTTCTACTCATCTTTCCGCGATATATAAAGTTAATTGGCACAAAAACTTGACGCCTGTTTACGCATGCGCGGGCGCCTTGATTTATAACTTAATATTCAATCGTAAACGTAATCGAGCTCTAGAATAGGCAGTAAAACCAGCCGATGGCGGCGACTGCGCATATTGTAGCTCCCAGTGCCTAGTTGTAACTAGAACTCGTTTGCCCTAATGATATCGGTGCCCGTAAAAGGATGCAATTTAAAGTAAACTGTTATATCGGTCAATCAGTAAATTGTATCAGAGACCAGCTGCTACGATAATTTTTTGTTGCCTTAGTGCTAGGTTTAGATACAGCCGCTGAATGTTCAATGCTATTTTACATCTAAATAAATATTTTACCGTAACAAGCCTATCGCGAACTCTTGACGGATGGATCAGAAATCCCGCCAAATTTGTAGACTCTTTTTATTTGATCTGTTGATCGCGACTAGATATAATTTTCCACAATTATGCTCTAGATTTCAACGTTTCCTAACATTGCAAAGCTAACGAATACCTAAACGATTTGAGTAGGTATTAGGTAAACCAGCCTTTCATCGCAAATTGCAATTAATACAATGGCTAAGATATTATCTGATAGAACCTCTTTCATTTGGTTCAGTACTAAGTTGCGTCAGTTTTATCACACACATGCGTGTATGACGAAATAGTCTCCTTATCTAGGTACTTACTACGGTGTTAGATGTTAGTTCTAAATCTTACCAACAGTCTGTTTTCTACTATCTATTTTTCTAGATAGGCTTAGTTTCCAGCCCATCACGTGGGTATATCACGAAGGCAAAGTCAGAAGTAGTCGTACAGAACAAGGAGGTTAAAAGAAAACAGGCCAAGTGCGTGTCGAACCACGCACAATGAGGAGTTCCGTAGTTGGGATAAATTTATCCCAAAAACAAACTTAACATTGTAGTTGAAAAACATGTTCTTTCATACATTCCAACTGCAAATGTAAGTTGGCCGACTATTAGTCATTAACTTGTAAAGCTTAGCTGTGATTCTGTTATAGTTTTCCTTGTAACTTCGATACTGTTGCCATGAATTCTTTCACATGTCCAAAAACCAATCATTTAGCTGGCAGAGGGGGACACTTGACTCTAACAAAAATTTGCACTTTAAAGCTTAGGTACCTAATATTTCGCAAACGGATCCCTGAATCGAATAATGTTTATCACACACCCGCAATATTTTTGAACCGCCTATCCGACGACGCCCCACACCATAGGATAGACGAGATAAAAAAGTCATCCCCACTTTACGTGTAGATTGTGTTTTACCACTTTGTCGACGTGATTAATATGTATACCCGTCCCAAATTACAGCTTTCTAGTACTAAGAGTATCTGAGCTAAGCCTAGGACAGATAAACAGACGGACATGGCGAAACTAGAAGGGTTCCTTGTTGACTACGAAACCTTAAAAAAGGAGAGGTCATTGTCGAGCATGAGGTTCCTATAGGAGGAACCAGTCTTCTGAAGTTTTACTTAAATCACTGATAAGTATAGACGGGTAGGTAGAAGTTCTACTGCTCAACACTGAACGCGTAAAACTCGTCGCCTGCGAATCACTTCGTCATACTTGTACAAGTAGTACGTCATTTGTTCAGTACTCCCAATTTTTATGTGGCCATTGTTCGCAACGGTCTGTTTTATTGGTCAGTAGCCTCCCAGGACGACAGTGGAACAAAGGAAATACCGCTAAGTGTGGGTTTTAAACTCGTACCAAATCGCACCACGGCCGGTGTTTGAGTTTCGTGCCTCCACTCATATTGGTTCTTTCGTCAAGCTTCATTAAAGGTAATAAGCGGCGCACTGTATACAAACGTGTTGGAGGTAGGCTTCTGCAGTACACTCAATTTATTATTACAGGTGACTTTGTCAATGAACTTTCACTCTCTGTAAGGTCTTAGCACAACTACCTTCCTCGCAGAAAAAACTATGAAGATTTTACATGTATACTTACGAAATTCTTACTCGGAGGCTAAGATTATAAATAAATAAGTATAAAGGGGCTTTCTGCAAAATCAATTATCTTTATTTATCATCTGCACGCTAATAAATAATCAACATTATTGCTGAACATAGGCATGCTCCCGATACAGATCTAGCTTATGCGAGGAACTTCCATGAATATGAATACAGTGGACACATTCCGATAAAAATAATATACTATTCTAGCGAACATTGTAATACGCGAGACTTGAATAAATTAACAGTAAAATATAAACGTGTCATAAAATATCTATATTTATTCAGTGTCAACACGTTTTCCATAAAAACAGACATTGAAATGGTTTCCAAACAATTAATTAGCGATTAGACTATTAAAATGCCGTAGACGAGCCGTGCCGCGCTAATGACAGACCACCTACGTCCGATTACAAAACTAATAATACAGGTTAAAAAACAGGCACACATAAAAACAATTATGTTTGACCGCATTGCCATAAAAGAGAGTAACATGACCAATCTGAGAGCAATTAAGGAGCCTAATAGCAGGAAAGGATAGGTAAGGTACGTGAGCGTCCGCGCCCGCCGCTGTTTAACCTTCATGTTTATTCTATGATCCTAGAGATCATAAATATTTACATAACTTTCCATTTTTGAATATAGGTTTCAATTTGATAGAGCCATTAGGTTTCTTTTAGGCGCAGAGACCGCTGTTATCAAGTCAAATGATTTCCTACGACCTAGTCTATATTTAGGTTCAATACAATCTTAAATATAGATTTAAATCTCAGGAAGAACATCCAAACCTACGTGCTCATACTTAATAAGATTATAAACGGAATTATCTTTCAAATGTTCAATGCATGACATTTCAATGGTCGCAAATTGCTGCTAGCTGTGTGCTCACAATGGCTGTAGTCGGTCGCAGCTCACAATGCAGTTGCATCAGCGTCGTGGGTGGTCGGCTGTCACTCAGCGTGCTGTAATCAATTTGTTCGGCGTTCGGCGCACAACACCGCGCGGTTCTCCCCGACACTCGCGACGCGCATCATATGTGCGCTTTTCGTCACGCATCCTATACGCATATGTTTCTAAGACGAGCCGTAAGAGAATGGCAGTACGAAAAGTTGCCACATAATTAAGCTTTAAAAGACCGTATAGAGCCCAACTTTACATCAAATTCATCACATTTTGTCTAGTTTTATAGTTTAACCTAATTTTATGATTGTATGTGTAATTACTAGTATTGATCAATAACTTGTATGTGTGGTGCAAACTGTAAATATAAGTTGGTTATTAATAAATAATAGATGCTGAAGAGTTTTGAGACTATAATTACATACAATGTGTTTCTAAAGCCTAGCTTCAAGTTCAGACTATAACAAAGATTGCGTTCTATGCTGTTCATTATAATTACTGAAATATCATTTCAGTTTTGTTATGGTATGTCATCATTATTAAGAGACTGCTCGCAGCTCCTAATTTACATTAAAATTTAATGTTCCATTTACTGTAAGTAGAATATAATCATAAAATAGGAGCAACGTTCGGATCATATTTACAGAAGACCACCCACGTGGAATAGTTTGCGGCTAACTTATGGTCAAGTTTTGCAAACAATGCCATTCCTAGTGTAGAATGACTCAATTAGCAGAACGCACGAGATAAAGCCGACTACACAATGGGCTGTAAATTGCCGTGGGTCGAGCTTGTGGAACCACTCGATTATGATCCTAAAAAGGGAAAAAGATGTTTAAATAGTTAAAAAAGTTGAAACTTTGTATAAACTATCTCACGATAAACCAAACAGTGACATTACAAAAATGGAAAGTAAACAGTATAATCAATCATTAACGGATAATTGTGGCGGCGCAGGCGCAGGTCAGCTCTGAGAAAAACTGAAAGTTAATGAAAGGGCAGGATGTCGTCCGTTCCCAGATGATTTTTTATGTTTTTTCTGTTCTTTAGTCAAGGTGGCATTCGGCAGTTGAACAAACTTAGCGCGGAGCGCAACATCGATAATTCACTCTTCAATCTACGCTACGCTACATCTCATCGCCTGTTTCCATTGTACCAAGTTAATGAACCTTGTGTAGGCTGTACGGTGCGTTGTTCCAGGAAGCTGTCTACAAATTGTGCTACATATCCAAGATACCTACACAGTTTTAGTCCAATTTGGGAACAACTTTCAGTGATATTCAACAGGCATTTTCAGTTCTGTAGAAAGCCCGATACATCGCATAAGGTGAAGGCCGCATAATGTTGTTTTATGGTTATTGTGTTCTAGATTGTGATTTTGGTTTACAATTACTGACGTTCCTAATGATGAGCAGAGCTGATCGTGATTACCTACCTATACATGAGAGTCGCTAGTTTTGGCTGAAAATTAACTTGAACAAGTTTGGACAACAATTTATTATCGCTATCGACAGGAAAAAGGGTGTTTGAATGGAAACCCACATTTTATGACAGCAAGTCTCGAGGATAAGCGTACTTCCTGCGTAAGGCCAGTCAGCGCCGCGGCGAGCGATCACAGCGCGATTATTTACATTAATCCGTCTCGCTGTCATCGCGTGGGACAGCTGATGATGAGCGGAGCTCGCTACTGAATCCTGATTTCTCAAGGTTTTAATTTATATTTGTGTAAATTCTGTCAGTGGATTTAAAAAGACGGACCGAAAACCGGCGGCGTTGCTTGGTGCGCACTATATCCAAAGTCGACTTTCGTTTCTAAATTCAGGGTGGAAGTTTTTTTTTTTTCGTTATCCTCCATAGTTTTTTTTAAAGTGCGTTTCTTGTTATTTGCTGTCTTGCTATCCAGCTCATTAGGAATATTTTCAGGAGACTTCAACCGATTTTCCTCATTTTTCGTTCTTGGGCAAAAAGTATGAACAGCTCTAATTACTAAATAAAGACATTTAATTAAAAAATATTATTTGCTTCACTATTTCATAGGTACATAGGTACTTAAATTCACCATAAAGGCTCCTGCAAACAGGCGCGACACGCGACGCGACACAAAGGCACCGCTCATCGCGCGACACGCGGTGTCTTTGTGACGCGTGCGATTCGCGTCGAGTGTCGCACCTGTTCGCAGCAACCTTAATAACAAAGGACTGGCTCAAGCAACCTACATGACATTTATTTACCTTCGGGGCGACACAAAAATTTCGCATCATTTTTTGTGTCGCGTAGTTCGGTGAGTCGTAATCGTTAGTTGTGAGAAATCTGCTCCTGTATCAACATCAGCAGTCTGTCTGAACTTCTGAAGAACTATTAGCACAGAGCCGCCGGGCGTCGCGTCGGGCAGTGTCCGGCGTTGTTTGCAGTCCCGGTTAGCGGCTGCTTGTTACCCCGAGAGCCAACTGATAAACAATAACAGGCGACGGTGTCGGACCAATTGCCCGACACTTTCGCTTTGTTACGTGATGTTGTGTCCATAGATATCGACCACAATGAGACATATTTAAGCTCTTGAGCAGACTTGAGTATTAGATAAAAAATCTGCTTATAGTATTAGCAATTGTTAAGATTTCTTGAGAAAGATTATTATCGAATATTACGTCATTACTAAATTCTATTTAATTTTATAAATCGACAAGTGAATGTCGTTGAAGTCTTATATTTGTTTAGTTAAGTGCATAAACATTGCCACTAACATTAACAGTTATCTTAATATCATGTAAGTCGCTTGTTATTGCCGCACTAACAGCGCTAATTAAATAAACAATCTGTTTAATTACGAACGATATCATTAAAGTAAACACAACGTGTCAAACTAACCGTAACATACCTACATCTGCATAAAATATATAAGTGCGACACGCAACTTCATAATTATTATGTCAAGGGTGGGTGAGCAGTACCTACAGTTCGAAAACGTTCAACGGTTCCATCGTTTATTTTCGGAAAAACCGAAATAATATCTAATAAAATGTGACTATCGACCAATAGAAATTGATTTATATTCCCAACTAAAATATTATAGATTGACACACTAGTTCCGTATTGGACCAGTCACATTTAATTCGGCAAAGTTTGGTTTTTCCGAAAATAAACGATGGATCCTGTTTTTTCCCCGGTCTTGTTGTTATCCTTCCCCGTGTGCATTGTGCGAGGCTGTGTAGTTGTGTACTCAGGACGGAGCACAGTAGCTGTTTGTGCTACCTGTGCTACGCTCTACCTGCTACACTTCACAACGCACACAATCCTTATCATCTATAAAATACAACAAAATCCAACAGCAAATACTCTAAGAAGGATTTAGAAATCAAACAAACCGAATGCAATAAAAACACCATTTTGAAGATCACGGAACGAACGAGTGGGTAGACTTAGTTACATTCTATTTTAAATTAGGCCCTCTAAAGTTTTACATTTACTTGACCACAACATTATATCGGAGAGGAACCAAAACATAAATCTTACAAAGAGACGTGGTTAAAGCGAAAAAAGTAACACATGTCTAAACCATGTTTTAGAGGGACTAATTTCCTTTGGGGATTTTTTTTTCTTTTGTTTTTGTGAGGAAACAAGAGCGAGATACCACCCACGACGATTTACGAAGGCTTCGCATGTATGTGACTATGTGAGTGATATCGTTAAATAAAAACATTACTGTTAACACTGTTGTTTCTGAACGACACAGTACGACGGATATTACGAGTTGCGTCGAGTAAAAGCTCGCGGTACAGACAAGTGCGTAAGTGCACTCGGAATTGGAGGAAACTTGTTACTAACCTACATAGTTTCACGGAATATTAATCAAACTTTATTCAATTTAAGTAGGTATATGTGGGCGTCCAAGCAAAAAGGGTCCAGTATTGGGGTATTGAGTTAGATTTTGAGATTGATTGAGATTCGGTATCTAGAATAGTTTTAATAAGAATTTAAAAAAATATTCAAAAACTGGCACATTTTTTTTATCAGACATTTGAAGTTGAAACTGAAAAAACTTGATTTGAGAAAAAGCATTTTCAAAGTTTGGTTTTAGGTAGGTACTTAGTACATTTTCTGGTACTTAGAAACATCATATAAAGTCATTTACTAAGTATATGAACTTGTAGATAATTGAGCATTTATTAATAATCAATTAAAATCGAGAAATGTACTTTTTCACCCAACTTTACAAAACTGCGTATTATATATACCATATATACCGAGATAGGCATATATATATACCATATACATCTCGGAAACTAAATGGCGAGAACTGGGTCCTTTTTGCTTGACATGTGGAAATGAAACAGAGGCTGACTGACGGTAAGACATAGAACAACATCTTATGTCAGTAGTAGTTTTGTCCCAATTCCCTGTACCTACCTACCTCTAAAAGGGAAAACCTCAAAAAATCTCAAAATATAATTAGAAATTTTCAAGACCCTTTAACAAAACTTAGACAGCTTTATTCTCTTTATTCTAAAAGGGGTCATGATTATTCATATAAAAGGAGCCAGGTAAAGCTTTAAGGGCCTAGACCATCATCTTCCGATGGGCCAGTTCGTGCCACCACCACTGAAGAAAATATGTAAAAAAAGTTATCCATAGCAACGGTTTTCACGTCGAGTGTACTAAGTGACACGCGACTGCGGCCGCGATAAGAAAAGTGAGACGAGTTGTGTGTGACAGTATCTCACCACACCCACACGGTCTGCCGATGTTCTGCCGACTACACCTTACTCCTTTACGACATGCGGAACCTATCTCACTTACACATACAATAAGTATAAGTGTTATGAATTATGAGCCCATATTAATAGGTGTGTACAATTAGAGACCTAAGAAAACCGTAGATGCCTACGAAACCACCACGTAGCAAACGATAGCTACATGGTCATTCAAACAATAATTCAAGATCCTCTCTAATTTATCAAGGACGCTAATAAATTAATAAAATATTTTATCAGTAAATATTTTATTTAAGATATGATTCGGCTATGCTCTCAATCAAAAATTCCCGAGGTTTGACCGTATAACACGAGACCGCGACCGCAATCCCCTTTGACCAGACATCATGAAATATGACGGTCGCCACACCACCTCGCGAAAAATAAAACAGTTTATAACAGCCAGATTCAAATTTACAAAACGTCGCTGTATATATATAATATAGCTTATACTTAAATATACTTAAATTACCTACCGCAAAAACACGACTTAAGGCACATACCTCATTTTATTATTCGGGTAAATTAAGTTCTTACGACCTCATAATAATGAATCGTCTTTAGATTTATACAGGTCTTGTTTACGATGACACGTTATTTTTATTAATCTCAAAAGTGGATATTATGAAGTGATTATCAGGTTTTATAATCATTTGATGCGTCACAGTGAATATGCAAAGGGAATAAAAGACCTAAATACCATTTCGGACTCTTCACGAGCTGAAAATACGAATGTACCTACGTATACGGCGATAATAAAACGAATGAGCTGACATTCATCTCGGATTTCGTTATTCTTGTATCTGTTGGTATCGTTTAGTATAAACAGATAGATAGACAGACGCTATGTTTAAGAGTGGTTGTGAATCGCGTTGGGTGGTCCGCACAGGCGCGGGCGCGCGGCTGCGAGCGCTGGCAGGCGGACAGAATAAGGCCGAGATTTGTACGAGATTGCGCGCTCCAATGAAATTGAAATAGATAGCGAGTTGGGATTTATCTCGCGTCACATCGAATCTAGTGCACCGGTGCGCCTAGATAATATGTCACCTCGGAACATTTACCGACCATATCTCCGCCGCCATTACAGCCCGGTGCGAACAACCAACAAGCCGTGACGAAATCGTATAAGATTACAATTTAGATTTAATTTTATGTCCAACAGCTACTTTATTGCCGGCAGAATTGCTATTAAAATAAATTTAATGTTTGTCAAGCGTTGGGCAATTTCCCAATAAACGGTATTTAGGCCTACTTGATACCTACTGTAAGTATTGCAAAAGGTAAAACATATGGAATCGATCGTCACTGGGCTTAATTTTATGATCATTACTCCCACACAGAATTGCTTATTTATACCAAAATTTGTTGGTACTAAACAAACGCCGCCACCATTCAGGCTTTTAATTATTTACCATAAACAGAAACGCCCAGGTGGTAATAAAATTAACGTTTTGCTTTACGACATGTTACGTTACACATAGCTGGTGGTTAAATACCTGCATATTAAGTTTAATTAGATGCATTTATTTAATACACTCAGATCAATACACGTGTCAATAAGCAAAAGGTACAACTGTAGATGATGTTTCTTTAATTGGGTTGTTGCATAATTTTCTTCCCACATTAAAATGTTTTTTTTTGTTTTTTTTTTTTTTTGGCAATAGGCTCGCCCCCTATTACGTGGGACTTTGGCGAAATGTGGGTGTACACCTCTGCCCAACCCTTCAGGGAAACGAGGCGGGATGTTATGTGTGTGTGTTTTTTTATACTTATTTATTTAAAGAATTAATCGACAATATAATCATCATCATTATCGAGAACATGTAACCATCTGCAATATCTTAGACCAGAAAGAAAGTGGTTGACAGGCAAAGAAATTTTTTAGCTCACCGATTTTTTTTTTTACGAAGATGCTGTTTTAAAGCCTGGAAAAGATGATAGTCGGAAGGTGCCAGATCAGAGCTATAAGGTGGGTGAGGTATCCTTGTCCAACCGAGCTTTTCTAGAAATTTACTGGTCACTTTCGCTATATGTGGTCTTGAATTATCATGAAGTAATGATACTTCAAGACGTTTTGGCTGTTTTTCTCTAACAGTGTTCGCCACCTTCTGTAGTTGATTCACGTGGACTTCGGCATTGATAGTCTGATTGCTGTCCATTAACTCCCAAAACAACATTCCTCGTGAATCCCAGAAGACTGACAGAAGAAGTTTGTGATCATGCAAACTGCTTTTTAGCTGTGTTGGCTGTTTATCAGCAGGCATCCAAAAGGCATTTCGTGTGACGTTCTCATATTATAAGACCCAAGACTCGTCACTGGTGATAATCGACTCGAGAAAGCTCTTTCTTTGCGGGTGCAACAGCAGACTTTCACAAATGTTGACACGTATTGCATGTTGAGCATCGGTCAAAGCATGGGGCGTCCATCTTGACAAAACTTTACGGTAGCCTGCAGATGGCGATCTATAGAACTGTACCTAGTGATTATAGAGTTTTCTCTAAATCCCTGGTGCAAGAATCCGGGTGCAACTCAAGCTCGCGCCGCCAAGCATCTTCATCAAAAGCGACGGGTCGACCTGTATGAGGAACATCTTTTAGACTTGTGTCTCCTTCATTAAAGCATTGAAACCAATTTAGTACTGTGCGATCAGTAGTAGTGTTTGGGCTAAACACAGTTTGATCTTATTTGCCGTTTCCCTCGATTTTGTGTTCGTGTAAGTAAATCGCTCGAAGATGTTGTTGATCCATTTTGTCAATTTTAACTAAATTCCAGTACCGAGCTCGCGCTTGTATACCCTATGTGAAAGATACGAGAACATGCTATTATGTACTAGATTTATTCTAGAAAATTTCCGAGACAACTGGAGATAATAAGGAAATTTAGAAGTAGGAAAAAAAATATGCAGCAACCCAATACTATGCGCACTTGCGCAGTCTCTTCGAATCTACATGAGAATAAATCATACCCATGGAATTCCTTCCTAGTTTATTTTGGCGAACAAAATAATTATAGGTACCCAAATAACCATGGCATTTTAATCAATACATTTTCAGGAGATATGTATCCTATGACGAAAATATTTAGAAGATAATACTATTTAGGTATTAAGCTATATAGCAATTAAACTCACAAACTTTGGAAATGTATCAATAGCTAATAAGCTATAAGCGAAGCAAAGACTACTACTACGAACAATACTCATCAATCTTGATAAATATTTCCCGGAACGTTCAAAACGAACATTAGGGTTGTCCTTCGAAATCTTCCTCATATGCAGGCCAAAGAGTTCCGCATACGTAATTATACGCTCCAGAGGTTTACGAGCTTCTAGTCCCACTGGCTCGAGCCTCGGAAGAGCTGGGGGGCACTCGGCCTGCGCCTGACCTTCCGAGAACTGTATCGGTTGGCACAATGTCGCGACCACCCACGACGTATTGTTGTGCTGTCACCTTTTGTTCGACACTTGACGCTATTACCTACTTCACTGAACAACATTCACAGTACTATTAAGCATTTTTTTTTATTTGTTAAGAGATTTGCTCGTGACAGTTTATGGTAGATGGAGTCCTGGTTTCATATTTAAGACTCTTAAGCTACTTACATAGTTACAGTTAATTAGTTGCCTTTATTGCGTACTTATTTGTTCTTACATAAACACATGTTTTAAGCAGAAACACACTTGTTTTTCTGCTGCACCCTTCAACAGTTACAAGCGTGACTTAATGCTGCTGAGAGCACTGTAGAAATCTGTAGATAGAAATCAAGGTATTGCTCTATATTCTGTCAGTTACTAGTTTACAGCAAGTCGTAAAGTGTATTTAATCTCAGATTACACCTACTTACTCCACAAGAAGTTATCTAGTAGGTACCTATGAGTTTCTCTACTGTGTGGCAGTAAAGTATAGGTCCAAAGAACACACTAAAAACACACCTACACACAGCTAAACACACAGACACACACTAAAAACTTGTTAATTTGCAAGTCAAAAATATTTTGATTTCTTATTCAGCTCCCGAATAACTTCGTAACTTTCCATGGTTGCAGTTTGGTGAACAATGTTGCAAATTAAATGGGCGTCCGTCGAATTCGCGCGACAATCGGCACGGACACACGCGACACGCGTGACTTGCCTGCCGAGTGCCGGTGTTGTTCAGCCTTTATGACGGCTATCCATCTTTGTAAGTCATTCAGGTTAATCCCGAGTGCATCGAACACTAACAATGTAATGCCGTGTTATAACCACAACACCAGTTTTGAGAACACGTTGTATTGTTGAAGAACGTTCAACGCGGATTACCTACTCAAACAAATTGGTCAGTTTCATTTGGTATTGGTAAAAAGTTCCCTTGGAGTAATGCATTCTAGTATCAAAAACTTACTCACCTTAATTATTTGCGGCATTAGCAAAGTACCTACCTATAATTAAGAGATATGATCCATACAAGATTACATAAGTAGCTGCACGAAGTACCTATTCAGACTATTGAGTAATATATGGAGCGGTAATTTAATTCACATTAGGTACGAGTCGGTTGACGGACAGTCGTTTAATCTTTTCATTGGCAGAGAATGAACCGCGCGCGGTGGCCCGAGGTGACTCACGCCACCGGCTGTCAGCTCAATCCTTCATCTTCAACAACTGTACGACAAAGACTGATGCAGACATAGACACATTAGGGCTGCTACGAGATGTAGATCCCAGTTTTATGCAAACTAATATTTTATGATAAAGACCTATAATTAAGTGCTTGAGGTTTACGGCACTCATTTAAAACAAGTTGTAGTTTAGGAGATAATATAGGTAGGTAGGTATTATGGTAAGGAAGCAACAAGTAAAAATTCATCGTACCTACTTAATTGTGGACCACCTGTATTCATTCTTAAAATGAAACACCCACCGCAAAATTAAAAATAAGTAGCAATCCTATTATTTCTCTCCACAACCTACGCTTTCGATCAAGATTCTTTACGCTTATAAGGGAGATACTCAGGGACTTATACGGGCTAATAGCATGTCTAAATACAGTTTCGAAATCAAAACATTAATGTAGTTTATAGTTTTTGTGTGTAGCTACCGCACACGCGCACACGGCTCCCGCTCGCGAACCTCATTCATCAGCTCTGATTGATTGCAACTGTCAAAACCGTAATGGCGGCGAGTACCTACGGCCATATTGGTCCCAATGAATGCACCTAAGCCAATATTAATGCTCGTTATTGATGGGCCTCCGCCAAGTTCACGGTTACTTATTAGATATGTAATTTATTAAACGTTGTGTAAGTCTTGTATACATGTTTAGAAAGATCGAGGGTGATGAGCGGACTGTAAAATCTTGTCAACGAGAGGGTAGGTACAGTCGAATCCTGAGATATGTTTCACTGTTTATAATCAAGGATCTTTCAACTTTGGTTACCTACTGTTTCCTGCGATCAACATACTTTCTTAAGAGGGGACGGGGCCTGCGAGGAATTTGAAGAAACTATTGCCTTCGCGCTGCGCTAGAACAACCGAGTATCAATCAGTACGATAGGGACAGCTGCAGCTCAGATCGATTATATCATAAAAATATTGACTAGATCGACGTCTCGTAATGTATAGTGTAATTCCCTTTTTTCTCTTCGAAAACTGAGCCGATTCAATTACTTTTTACATTAAAATTTTAAGAAAGAGTATGTCTAGGTCCCTATAATTTTCTTTTATGTTAAAAAATTGTCGAATTTGTCTGGTAGTTCCTCTGTAAAAATGGGGCATTTTCGGCAATTTTTCGAGGGTAATATTTTCTTTACTAATTAGTTACTGAAAAAAAGGAAATGACAGGGACGTGTCTACAGCAGTGCTTGATTTTATGAAAATTAATGATTGCTCTAGAGGCATTATGCAGAAAGAAAAAGGGAATTACATTTATATGAAGAATTACAGGCCCTGTTCCCTCTTAATATGGGCTTTGGTTTCCATCTAAGTACCTACCTATAAGACTACATTTTGATATCTAATTACGAGCCCTAAATATTTATCCAATGCTTTCTTCTCGCGATGAAGCCCAATCCTCATACAGCTTTTCCTCGATGATTAGGTATTCAGCACGATTGTCGATCTATTGTCGTCCTGAGGTTACACTGTAAGGCATTCGCAACGAGAAGATTGTTATCCGGATGCACTCAACAAATATGGTCCGCCCAATTCCATTTTAAAGGGAACTGCATTTGTCATACTGTTTTGAATTCAATTGAAATAGTTTTCTAAATTTTGCAACCTAATTCACTAATTCAAAGAAGGTATGCCTATCGCCTATCTGACTAGGAAGTATAAATAGGATTCCTTGCAACCACATTTGGGTCTCAGCTGCACTTTTAAAGAGATGCGATGTTGGCAGTCACGTAAAACTGATTGCAGCAATCAATCTTTAATTGAATTCGTATCGCCTTTTCGATCTCCGAGAAATCCTGTGTTCCCCGTACATTCATCGGTACTACATGACGAATCGGAATAACTTCAATAAATATTTTGTATACAGTGGACATCAATCTAGCAGGTTTAAAAAGGTGGCATTCAATGTTCCGATGATATAAATTACGACGATCAATAAAGAGGCGTGCGTCAATCAAGGCATTGTGCGCGCCATAGGTAGCCAAGAGTTGTAACATTGATATTAGGGTTCCGTGCTTGTGTGGTGACGTGTTCGTGGTCGGTGGTCGCGTCACGTCGGCCCGCTAGCACAACGCGCTAGTTATCAAGATTATCTTTCTCTAGCGCTGGGCTATGGTGACACTGATGTTAGTGTTGTGTAAGTACGTGCGTAGCCTGATAGTCATCTACGTTTAGTTTTTGATATCATCAGACATGCTGTTACATGCAGACATTGTGTGGCATTGAGACGGATGTGGAAAAGGATCAGATTTTGAAAAATAAACGATGTTTCAAGATTCAAATAACTTTATTCAATAGGTACTAAAATATAAAGTCCCAAATTTGACACGAGTGAATAGTTTTGTACAAGACCGGGCACACCGCACTATAGCCGATAAAAACAGTGTTGTCCATCTCACCTCATCTATTCGGAGATTTACAAAATTAAATAAAATATTATTACTCTCACAATCCCACGTACCTAATCTAGAACAGCTATAGTGTATACATTCGACACAATATGTTTTTCATTTCATTCTATTTACATGTAACAACATTGCACTAACATTTTATCTATTGAACCTCAACACGCCCTATGCTCCATAAGTTAAAATATACCAATTTAGAAGAAATGAGTCATTGATATAAATAAATAATTTAATGTGAATAAAAGTTGAGTACATTAGAATACATAAGGTATGTTTCTTAAACGCATTAGAACTCCAGAAAATAACTAAAGGTAACATTTATTTACAGAAACACAACCACTTCGCACAGTTCCAAATACAAAGTATTTTCAGATATTCTATTATCACAAGAAATGCGATTTATAAGTGGTAAATGAACTAACAACATACCTCCAAATATTTAGTAGATAACTACGTAAATATGTATGTGATTGTACCTGAAAGTAAAACACTAGTTATAAAATCAACCAATTATGTATTTGGTTTGGTAATTTTGGTTGGTTATAGACGTCATGGTTGGCTGAAAGCATCCATCGCTGGACAGAGGCCACCTCAAACGTCGCCACAAAAACCAGCCCTGCGATTCCATCCAGCGGATTTCGTGCCCTAATACTGCATACGAAATACCTGATAAATTAGTGCCCGTTTTCATTAACACTAGTTGATACCTAAATCAATGTCTAAATAAAAACGCGCTGTTGGATTTGCACCGCTCGGCCCAGCTCATGTTTTTTTTCATTCTTCATTCATTTTTTTTAGGTCTTACTGCCCATTTTGGGGCTGACAACTTTGTTCCATCAAATTCCCTTTATCTCTAACATGAAATGTCGACTGGTATAAATTGTGTGGGCTTCTCTATAAATAAACGGAGCATACTCACTCTAGCTAAGTTCAAAGCCGGCGCCCGCCTGTATGGCGTACAGTAGCTTCTCAGTGAGCTGTTCTTCCGTGTGGAACTCCGGCAGCTTCAGCAAGTTCATACAGGTGGAGGAAGAAGGGAGCCGGTCGGATGCGCCCGCGGATTGGATGCAAAATGGTGGTTGTAGGTCCTAGGACAAAGATAATGTTGCAAGTTTGGACAATGCGAAGACCTACAAAAATAATGTTTACAAAAAAAAAATATAACTACTCCGGTTTGCAGAAAAAATTTCTATAGGTATTCAAGCTAAACAAAGCAATTAACAATCCAAGCACAGCAAGTAAAACTAACGTAAGCAACAACATCAAATTAGAAGCAACATAAAATACGCGCATAAGCCCATTGCACGAATAATTTATCTTGTCTGTTTATTCCTAAGGTTTGGTGAAAGTTCACATTAAATTTATGTACCTACCTAAAGAATAGTTTAACTGCAAACGTTCTATATAAATAAGAACATGGTTATATCTGTAAACAATTCTAAAACACAGAACTGTGATGCCTACCTTGAATCCCAGTAATGGCGGTCTCGAGCAGCTGGTGACGAACTTGAGCAGTTGTCGTCGCTGGTCGTCCGTGAAGTTCAGCAGCACGCGCCAGAAACATAGTACCGTCGGGTGCTGCGCTGAGAAACCACCTGTTTGACACATGAATATCGTCATAGAATCTGCCCAGCCTTTTCCCAACTTTGTTGGGGTCGGCTTCCAGTCTAACCGGATACAGCTGAATACCAGTATTTTACATGGAGCGACTGGATACCAGTATTCTACGTGTGTGTACCACACGAATATGAATTGTTAATTCGATAATTAGGTGACTGACAAATTATGAAGAATTTGACTCAATTTACCGTCTTATTACCCGACTGCTCCAGAAGGAGGGTAATGTTTTTACAAAACGAGTTCTAACGTCAGTTCAAGGCCAAACCTTCGACCTCTATAATGTATCATAAACTTTGTTCAGCGCATGATAGAACTATTTATTAATAAGCAACTAAAGTTATTTAAGCTCTTATTTATTAAATTATAATATAATATAATACTATAGCGACACTGACCAGCATACTGCGTGTATCTCCTGAGGTCGTCGATGTCTATGGGTACTTCTGCGCCTGATATCAACAGCTGCAGCTCGCGACAAGAGAACATTCGCAGCCACTCCGCGCTCACTACGGACACCAGGCCACGTTTGAACGCATTGCATTGAGACCTTATTTGTCTGGAGAGAAAGAATGCGTTGTTTTATGGAAGATAGGAGACAAAAAGACGTTTTTCTTTTAAATAATGCTTCGAAAAAATACATTAATCAAAATCAAAGTCTGTTCATTTCAATGAGACCGTAACAAAAGACACTTTTGAATGTTAAAATTTACAAAAAAAAAAGAAAAAGATTAATGGAATCTAGTTGCCCTTTCCAAAAGGTTCTTTACTAAAGATGCGCATAATGGAGCCGAGAGACTAAAACTTTTCTATTAACAGCTTCGTAAAAAAAAATAAAGCTTGCCAATAAAGAAGAACAGAGTTGGCTTACTTATTTAATTTATAATCGGCGACTAGATGAATGTATTCTATCCTATTTTCTGCAGTCACAGGAATGTTTGCTCCGCCGGGTTTTAATTCTTCTATCTGTAACACAAAAAGTATCGAATAAGTTTTCTTTTCTACCTTATAACCAGTGATAGGAATAGGTAGTGCTAATTTGCCTAAACTTCGAGGAAGGAAGTAACATAGAGTGGATAATACCTCCTCTAAAATCCCGGAATAATTTTAATGACGTTTAAATCCCGGGATTTAAAAACCACGAATTTTTTATCGGACTTTATTTATAGTTACAAATTATTGATTTGAAAAATCATAACATTTTTTAGGGTTACACACACACACACATTTATATCTGTAATTTGTATGGTGTACATGGTAAAGAGTATTCTATCTATCTATAAATAAAGTCCAATAAATAATTCGTGGTTTTTAAATCCCGGGATTTAAACGTCATTAAAATTATTCCGGGATTTTAGAGGAGGTATTATCTAATCCATGTTACTTCCTTCCTCGAAGTTTAGGCAAATTAGCACTACCTATTCCTATCACTGCTTATAACAAATGCATGTGTTTTACTAAAAAGTAATAAGATGGAAAATTAATACAGCTGATATGATATATTTCCTCTAGATATATTTTTTTCTTCTTGCACTGAGCTGCCAATATTGTTAATGAACCCTGCCCTCCTGCGCCCCCAACTCATCAGCAAGCACAAAGTCCAGTTCTAAGTTATCATCACATCCCTTCTCGCATGTGCCTTTAGCAACAGCAGTCCGCGACACCGGGTCTAAAGACGCGAGTGCATGCACGTCCCCTTCACCTTATCCATCATAGTAACAAGACACAGTAGGGTACGTACCCTCTGCTCCCCCAAATCATCAGTAAGCACAGTGAAGTCCAGTCCTAAGTCCGGCACATCCCTTCTCGCATGTGCCCTTAGCAACAGTAACCCGCGATGTAGTGCGGGGTCTAAAGACGCGAGCGCATGCACGTCAGCTTCTCCGCAGCCACATAACTTGCCGAGGAAGAACTCGGCCAGAGGTAGCTCTACTAGCAAGTTCTCGTACAACGCCTGTGGGAAAAGGAGGTTTTAGTTTTGCGGGTTTGGGAAGATTATTTAAGCGGCAAAAGTTAGAGAGCGGCCATTGCATTAAAACTTGATCACACTTCTAGTATTTGTATTAAGATAGAAAAAGGTGTGCGGTCGGGGAACCCCCGTCAGGAACGAAGTTCCTTCTCACGTATGAATTAAAACAAAAACAAAATTTTCGCAACCGCCATCTTAGATTTACATTTAGCACCCTCAAAAACTATGGAAACGACACCCATGACGAAAAATTAGAAAATTTTCGTTGCCGCCATCTTGGATTTTCATTTTGACTTCACTATCGGCTTTAGCACCCTCGAAAACCATGAATACGATACTCATGATAAAAAAATTGATAATTTTCGCAGCCTCCATCTTGGATTTTCAAATGAATTCAAAAGAAGAAAGCCGCATGGAGGGGGCATAACGTGTATGTATGAAGTATGAACGCTTTTCACGTGACGATTCCTACCAGTTCACTCCTACCACCAGCTGCGTTAAAGTACTTCGTTCCAAAAATAACAATCGTGCATTCAAGAAATAAAATTCAAAAACAACATGTTAAGTGTACAAAAATGGATCGATGATGTGTCTTTCGGCTCAAAACATGGCAACACTTTCATTTACTATAAAATTTTACTATTTGACAACACGTCGAATCTAGAATCAGTCGATAATCATAAAAAGTCCAAATATTAATAAATGCTGTTCGTAAAAGTGTATTGTTTTGAAATGATCATGTTACCTTTCCTAGCATCCTGCCGATGAAGTAATAATGCATGGGGAAGTCGTCATACAACAGATGTACCGCAGGGTTGGGATATAACATGTTGTCTATCGTCAGGCGAAACAATCCCCTGTTCGGGTCGAAGGCGGATCTGGAAGAGAACACATTTCAACAATATCAAAATCATTAATAAATCGTGTGTTTCTTAAACCATAATCCATGAAACCATGTTCCTACAAACTCGATGTCACCTTCAATTTATAGTAACTGAACAATCAAGACACCCAATATCAGATTTGACATAAGAATTCAATTCTTATTTTAGTCAGCAGTGCCGCTGGAGCGTATGCTATTTTTTTTTTCGATGCGAAAAGAATCCTTTAGTTAGTTCCAGCTTTCAAGCTCCCTCAAAAATTGGCTCAGAACTGATATTGTGAAAACTTGACGACGTTAAAATGTATGCAAGGAACGATGTCTTACTTGAGTAGTTCAGAGATAAACTCTCTGAACAGGCCGCCGCCGTCGACGCCAGCCTCTTCTGCTCCCGCCTGGTTGATCAGCTGCACTCGAAGTTTTAGTTTTAAATCGGGTTCTAAAAGAAAATACAACGTTTATGGACCTGTTTTGTCAACGAAAAAAACGTTAATTATAAGGTTCAACTCAAATTGGAGACGCGACGAAAGGCTACAGAAATCAAATACGAGTTTTATTTATTATAGTATAACGTGCCAATTACAGTAAAAAATCCGTGGGGCCACCACGAGAGTGTTTTACACGAAAGTGTTTTGATTTCTGTCTCGTATCCTCTATTTGAAGCTAAATACATATAATAAAAATTACCATTATCTGGACTAAGTTTGTCAAACGCGTCTTCATATAAATGCGTCCGTCGAACACTGATGTTTATTGAAGGCCCCTCGTTGAAGTTCGTCATTTCGTACCAATGATCGTGTTTCTCCCTAAAATAAAGTCACAAAAGTGAGTAAATAAAATAAAAGTTTTGTCGACGGTATCATAAACATACGGTATATTGCATATACCTTGCTAATAATCCTTGGAATATAAGAACTCGAGTAGAAAAAGGCACGACGAAAGGAATTTCTCTGAGAATAGTTACCGTCCTTAGCTCCTTAATTGTTAAAGGTGGTCCCTCATCTAGAAAATGGAAGAATACACATTATTAATACGTATGATCCAGTATTCGGATAAAACTAAATTGCTTATTGGTTTCGCCCAAGTACAGTCCAGGTTAAAGCTATTTCACAAATCTTTTTGATCACAAATGAGTGTGAGAGTACCTTTAGCCTTGGGCATCTTATTTGGATACAATTCACACGCTCACCAAAAAATTGTCCTCTTAGATTAAGTAGATTGGGTCAAGTTATGTCTTTATTGTGAGAATTTTAGGTAACCTCTTTATTAGTAAAATAGGTACATTTCTGCTAAGGGAAGGGTTACATTAGCATCTTTCTTATTCATACACTCTTTTGCAAAAAAAAAACGGGCACCTTACAATCATTGGCTTTTCTATACATAATGTTAATATTTTTAGTATGTCATTAGCATAAATGACTAGAAATTTCTTATTATCAATGAAAATATAGTTTTTAACACTTAAATCCTGGACTTGGTGTTTTAGTCAATGTAAACAGAGAGCCGTGTTAAAATGGACATATGAAATTAAGACTACGAATATTTTTATGGTAATTTAATAAAAAAAGACAATAAAAAATAAAAATTAATAACGAGAATGACCTCCCCCATTGCAGCGATTACGGTATGTAATGGTCTTGGCATGCTTTCCACCAGGTTTTTGACGTTTAAGCTCCCTGATGTTTTGTGGACGTGGTTGGACAGATCGTACTCGCCTTTTTAGGAGGTCCCAGACGTGCTCAATGGGGTTAAGGTCGGGGCTCCACGCTGGCCACCCCAAACGACGAATACCGACCTCTTGCATGGGTGGGCCCGAGCATTATCGTCCATATAAATGGCATCTTCACCAATTACAGTAGGTGCGGGTTGTGCATGTTGACATAGGATTTCTGTTATGTACCTTTGCGCATTTAGTGAGCCATTTTCAATGAATACTATCTCGGTACGATAGCTGGAAGTTACGTCCGCCCAAAACATAACGGACCCTCCACCATAAGGGGGGATTTCTTCAAAACACACGTCGGCATAGCATTCTCCTGGTCTTCGTAACACTCGTCGACGTCGGTCCTCACCATGCAGACAAATTTGAGCCTCATCGGAGAAGAGTACCTATGCTACTCCAGTTACCTAGTGTCCAAGATAGGCAATTTCTAGCGAACCTCAATCGAGCAATCCGGTGCTCACGGAGTAACTTGGGGGCCCGCGCTGGTCGTCTACTGCGTATATCAGCCGCTAAAAGCCTCCTCCTCGCAGTCTATAGGCTAACTTGTGCTCCTCGTACCTCTTCAAGATTTCTTTTGAGGTCTATGTAACTGCGTTTGCAGTTCCTCAGCGTCTGAGTCACTAAAAAGCGGTCGTCTCATGGTTGTATGCAACGTTTTCTCCCAGAACCTTGCCTTCTCTGAACGGAACCTGTCTCTTGGTATCGTGTCCAGGTTCTTTGGACGGTTGAACGACTAACGTTTAACCGCTGTAAGACGTAACATTGGCTACGCCCCTCTTCCAGCAGCGCTATAATTTTACTAGCTCTTATTGCTTTTTCTGCCATTACAATAGACACAAAAATATCTGTTTTAAGTCACAATAAGACAGGATTGTGCGACAAACATAAATTATTCTACTAAAAATAACGAGAAGTTAGTTTTAGTTGCCCGAGAACCTTTTAACAGCAAACCCACGAAAAGTCACAAACTGAAAAAGGGATTATTATTTTTAAAAACAAAAGTTTCGAATTTGGAATTAACTTTTTTTCATACCCAGACTCTTTATTAAGTGCCAGTAACATTGACTAACCAATAATGTAGAAAAATCAAAACGAGCCGTTTTTTTTGCAAAGGAGTGTAGTTACCATGTGAGAGCGCTAACGCAGCCGAAAGGTTAGGTGGTCTACGCAAATGTCTTGTGTTATGCCGAGCTCGTTCGCCCGCCACCAGCAGTACAGCGGCACCGCCCTCTGGCACGCAGCCCGCGGCCGGCCAGGCGTGTGCGCCTACGAACTGCAGCCGACCGTCCCGGGCGTATAGGGCGCGAAGTAAGGATGTGCAGACCTGGATACAACGGAATATAAACCTTATAATTTTATGTTATCATTTAAGATTTCCAAACAAAAATGATTAAGAATTAAAAAAAGGCATTAATTATTAACGTTATCGTCACCGGGTTAAAGGCTGTTTTGCGAGGGAAAAGGGGCGATGAGCGAGAAAACCATAAACAGAATTATGTCATATGCAAAATCTACTCTGGCGGAAAGTCAGTATAAGGCCCAGTACACATTAGATCGGACCGACAGTTTTACCGGAACGACAAAAGTGTCGGATGCATAATGGCATATGTATTACAATAGCGTTGTTCACATTACGGCGACCCGATAAAACTGTCGACGACGACACACTTACCAGACGTTCAGCCACGATTTCGGTCGGGTCGGATATAATATTGGCATACTGCTTTGTATTGCGCCGTTCACACTTTTCGGCTCGGAGCAGCGAAACCACCTGCCCGCGCATTCCCCGCTCTCGTTATCAGTTTGTGTACGCAGAGAGGACTCGTTTAAACATGGAGAGCGAGATATATACAGAAGTTTTGATTTCTCTTGTGGAAGCCAACTCACAACTGCTTTGTGACAAGCCGGGCCGCGGTAAATCAACGGTAACGACGGTGGTGTTCACATTACGTTGGACCGACAGCTTATAGTGTGAACAGCAAGACCCAACAGTCGGCCAACAGTAAAACTGTCGGTCCGACCTAATGTGAATCGGGCCTAACCGTCAATAAGATTGCAGATGCACGCTATTTTTAACTCTATTTTAGGGGCGCTTTAGTTCATTATCAATTTATTAATAAAAACTATTCGAGATGCTACTCAGTGAGCGCAGAACGTAAGAGGCATGGCGAAGCGTGTTATCATAACTTACCTTGAACAGATGCGACCACGCAGGCGTTTGATTCTTCCCGGAGATCTGTATATGGTCGGCGTGGACCGCGTCCCGGTAGTGTCCCGTCACGGCCGGCCTTGACTCGGGGTAGGCCAGCTCGACCAGGCCCAGGCACACGGTACGTAATGTGCGGCAAAGGGCACCCAGTTCGCTGAACTCAAACGCGTGAACACGTCCGCCCGTGCCCTGCGCCGGGCTGACCACTACGCTAGAGTTTTGTACGCCCACTGTGAACAACACATAATAGATAAATATATTAAGTATTAAGCAATCTCTTATCTCATGGTTCTTTTTGGATTTCATTAAAACTTTGAATAGGTTTTTTTTATTTACATAGAATTATAATGTCATTTAAGGCGAAAGCGCCTACTTGCCTAGTTGCGCCTTTAGGGTGAAGCGTTTTCTTACGTTTTTTTGCAATTTTCAGGTCAGTATTGAGTTTTATGTTGATTAAAAAGTCATTCACGACCGTAACAAATATCTATTTACAAAATTATAATCATTAAAGTCATCAATGCAACTCTCTAAGACCAAATAATTCTAAGAATGATTATTTCATGAAATCTTGATATTTGAGGATTATACTAATTACCGATTATAATTATGTAAAAACATATTTGTTACAGTCGCGAATCATACTTTAATCAACATACATCCAGACACTGAGCTGCAAATCGCAAAAATCGTAAGAAAATTTGAATTTCGCGGGCTACCTTAGCGCTTCCCCTTTAAGTAGATATGAGAGAAGACTGATTTCTGTAATATAGGTCTTTGAACCTAGCTCAGAAATCAGGTAATTCATAGGCATTTGCACTATTTTTATGTGAATAAAAGATTTATTATTATTTCGTTTACAAAACTTCTATAGTGCTTTGATATGAGAAACTTTCTTACAATTTGACAATTACCTTTATGTCATAGTAAAGGCGGTATTTTTTTTTATTAAGTGTTAACACTAACGTGCGGTCGATCTTACTTGCAAGTAATCTAAATGAAATAAAAAAAACGCTGAAAGTAAAATAAAATAATACTCACAACTAATCGTCTTCTCGTCATCAGGATCTCTGCAGAACTCGGTATCATGCAGCGTCCCGATCAGAAGTGAGAACAAGGCACAGAACACCGCTAGGGGCGCTAGTAGTCGCTGCACGTTCAGCGCCTGCGCGTCGGCCCCGAGCCCGCGCGACAGTGCTTGTAGCAGCGGCGTGGCGGGGCCGCCGAACGAGGACAAGTGGGACATCGAGGATACCCACACCCACACGCCGCGGAGGAACATTGGCTTGAAGGCTAATGTGTATAGTAATCTATGGGAACATAAAAAAACGATCACATTATTTCAACAAAGAAAAACTAGCTATAGTAAAAAGATTAGCCCGTCTACATAGTTGTCAACAGGGCCGACTAAAAGGATGCGCAGGCGCACTTAAATACCATTTCTCGAGAACGTTATTTAAAAGCAATTTATTAAAATTTATAAACTATGGAGTATGACAATACGTCGAATGAAAGAAAAAATTAGGATTACCAAAAAACGAGGTCATGAAAAGCAAGCACAAAGATTTATGAAACATAAACCAACCTATACTTATGCAATGCCATCCTGTGGCTCAGCAACAAATTATGACATATCTCAGATACACAGTCAAGGAACTGTTCACTCAGATCAGCCTCAGTTAGTTGCGAGCACGTCGTCATCACGCACCGGTCGGGTTCGTTCAACAACTCTATACACCGCGTCAGCAACGTTTGTTCCCTAACGGAGGTAGGATTCGGCTCCTGCTCACTATCACTGTCATCATCCTTATTAGCCACAGTCTCCTGGCTATACAACGAGTCTTCATACTCGTAGGTAATTTGCTTATTACAAACATTAACAGTTAACTTAGCGATAATTTTAAAGTAGTCTAAAACGATAGGATTGTTCGGCAGTCTTGTGTTGTCCATGTTTCGTACGATGTTCACTGTAACAAATGTGATGTGATTAAATGTTGCTTCTTGGTCTTGTCATCACTAATTTTTCATACGATTTTTTTGTCATGTTATGCCCCAGCATTTCTTAACATCTTCGCACTGCATTGATATTCTATTTAGGAATTAAATTTTTGTAATTACTACACACGCAGCGTTTAGCTATATAAAAACACTATCGGATGTGACACATGACTGACAATTGCGACTAATACAACCTGCAATATCACTTCCGATTACCATAATATGCTAGATTTTCGTCGGATGTCTGAGCACTCAAGGTCACGTCCGCGATTTATTACGGATAGTTGTCAACAGATACAGCATCAGGCACTACTTGTTATCGCGTCTGATAGTTGCTGACATCTTGATCGTGAACGCGTCACCTCATACAAATAAGACAAAGTGACCCAAAATCTTGAATTGTCCAACATGTTGTGCTGTGCGGTTCCAAGGACAGTCCACAAGCGACAAGTGCGCGCTGGCAGATTATTTTCCGTGGGTACTTGTAAGTCCAACTCTGGCTTGCGTTCGCCTGTTCGCAGAATGGTCGATTCCTACAATGGGACTTTTGAACATATAGACATTTTTGCATGTGCTCCCTATAACTTCAAAAGTCTTATACTTAAGGAGCTTTCTTGAACACTTTTATTTTTTTGTTTTGTGCCATTTCTTAAAAATTATATAGACATACTAAACATTTTCAACACGTCAGTTAAGTAATATATATATATATATATATTTGTAACCCTAACGATTATTTTCACTGTTTTGTATCCCGTAGCTAATCTGTGATCAGCGTTGTGGGCTGCAATATTATCTATAATTTTTTGTATATTTATTGTTTATAGGTTTTATATTGTAGCTGTTTGTTGTTCCTTTTGAATAAAATAAAATAAAAATCTCACCAAAATCTGGTGGTTCCAACGACAGCACGGAGTGTAACAACCACGAGTCGTTGGTCAGCACGTGAGTGGTGAACTTGGAGTCGTCTCGGAGGGCCTGTATGAGCGCCAGGAACGGGAACTTCCTGTGGGGGTCGTGGGAGAGCGCCGGGATAATGTACATCTCCACTGGCTCGGGGTACGGGTTGCAGAGGAAGGCAGAAGCGAACTCGGTCATTATATGGTTGCTGGAAAAAGGAATATACAATACATTAATAAAACTGCTGGTCGAGACGAAGGAAATGACACTGGCGAGACGAAAGGCATGAAAATAGAAACAGACAGTAAATAATACGATTACTAATGTCGATAAATTAGGACTGCTCCATCAGTAAGAAATTGCTTGTGGATTGCTATGATTAAATCGCGAAAATCGTTTAAACACAATTTGTAGTTTTCATGTTTATAGTAAAAACTAATTCGTCGATCTCATATTAAAATTATATGCACAACTTTAAATAATTAGACTTACTCATAATGTGGAATATTGACCCGCGAGGTGAGAGTGAGAGGTCGTTGTATGAGATCTAGTAGGGCTCCACTGAGTGGCGTTGGAGGGTTGGGCGAAGGCCCATACAAAGGTGGCGTCTTCTGGCACATTAACATACACAGATTTTGAAAGTAACCTGCAAAATATTAAAAATTATGGTAAATATTTTGTTGGCAGATTTTGATTTAAAGAGTGCATTAAATAATTTTTGCGAAAAATAAATAAATCACCTATTACTTACCTCTTTTAACAAGATATAAAAATGTGTTCCCCACAATACTGAGAGCTTCATCACAGTTAATGGAAGCCTCAGCAGAGTTAGTAGACGTGAACACTTCGAACATTCTAAGTGGCACAGCCAGAGGAACCTGTGGGACAATACAAAGAAAATAAAAATTTCTGACATAATATAAATAGAAAAGAATGTTTATTTGTTTGTCTCTTATCCGTGCCTATACTATTAATACGATTGCAATTAAACTTTGGTAAGTTGTTGAATACACGCTCACAAAGGAGTTAGTAACACCATCCTCCATTCTAACAATACCACTGGTAAAAGCTTGTCTATACCTACAAATAAATAAAATTTAAGTGTCTGTTTGTAATGTCAAAATAACAACTTTTTACTAAATATATAAGAAAGTGGGACATACATGGGACTAAACATAACTGGCGAAATGTGGGTGTACTATAGGTACACCTCTGCCTAACCCTCCGGGGAAACAAGGCGTGATGTTATGTTATATAAGAAAGTATAAATAGTACTTATAACAAAAAAGCAATTTTTAGCATTTTTGTCTGTCTGTCTATTTCTTCCAGCTAATCTCCAAAACGGCTGGATCGATTTTGACGGGACTATCACTGGCAGATAGCTGATGTTACGGCGGGTAACTTAGGCTACGTTTATTTTAGAAAAATAATTAAGGTACCGCGCAAAAAAAATTAAAACCCATGAAATCCCAACCCCACGGTTGGCGACGGGTCAGAGACGAGGGAATTTATTAAAATGTGGCTGTTATTTTAGTATATTGTGTATCTTACGACATCCACGCGAACGAAGTCGCGGGGCACAGCTAGAATTTTAATAAAATAAAATAAATACATAGGTGTAGTGGATCTTTACCTTTTGCTTTGCACCCATTTTCTTTCACAGGGAGGGAAGGAATTGGGAGCTTTATAGGCTGATTATGCACACTTACCTCTTTATTTTCTCTCAACAAATGCAGGTGTAATGCTAGTAACCTTCTGATCTGTATACATGCGCCACAGATTTGATATACCTTCTTCCATTGTTTAAGCAGCAACTGTGAAATGGCAACCTAAAACCAAACATTAAATTAAAAAGTGATGAAACGATGGATTAACATGGATGATATAAAGATTATAGTATAGTCAGAAAAGTGACAAAAGCATGAAAATATGGAGAGCAAAAAACCAAAAATAACAGTGTGTAATGGAGAAGATATAATTATAATTGCAATCTTTTATGATCTCTTTTGTAAACCCAAGTCGTTATTTTACTGTGTGCCAAATTATTAATTTCAATTATGGTTTCAGTCGTGCTACCAAAAAATCTCATGATACATTTTATAGTTAAAAAATCAAAAATTACCAAGAACAGTTAGACTCATTGTTAATAATTGCGGTTTGTTTGGTATCATTGATAAAAATCCTCTATATTACATCAATTTCGCTCAAACTGACAGCATTCACTTACAACATTCAAATAACAAACAGGAAAACAATATACAATTATGAAGGAAAACCCAGGTTTGGCCTATATTGCTGGTTTTTTTTAACATAAAAGTACTGATGCCTATAAAAAGTATTCTATGTTGTCTGTGATCGGTCTCCGCAAATAGGAAACAAATGATAGTTTTGTATTTTAGATGAATATGTTTCCTCAATATTTTCCAGTTATGTTTATAAATAAAGTATCACCATACCAGTCTAGAATAATCCTGTTGGTCATCATAAAAGAACAGTAATTTAGCAACAAGTGCACACATCATCTGCTGGTCATCAGGGTTGACTCTTGGGAATATGCTGTCAAACTGTTCCCTCTCATGTTGTTTACAATGTTTTCTAGTTAAATAACTCCTCACATATGCTTGAATTTTTATTGTACTATTCAATCGTTTTCTGTGTTCCTGAAAAATAATAACAGTTGGTAACATTATTCATGAAAAATTGGCAAGGGTTCACATTACTCAAAAATTAAATAATATGATAATAATTTGTAGATATGAAAATACAACAGCACCAAAAAATACTTAAAACCAGTAATATTACTATTCATGGGGAAACATAACTGTATGAAAACTGCAAAGTCATTGTATTGATCATTGGATGATTTGTAACATTCTTTATGTTTTGTCATTATTTTACTATTAAAAATAATTGTTAAAATACTCCATGTGATCAACAATATCAAAGTAAAGTTGACAAATAGTGTATATCATCATATATTGAACTGTATTTATGTGAGTAGGATTATTTTTTAAGTGATGTTTAGAAAGTGTTAGTTATGTATATTGATTCTGAAGATTTTATTTTATTTTTAAGACATTACTCTGTCTTCTAATTTACACGGCTTATGATTCAAGAGCAATTATAGTGAAAGTTACAGAAATATAGTACAAGTTAACCTCTCTTTTCTGTCTTTGTTGTTGTGACTGCAGTATCAAAGCATCTCTATCTGTCTTGTGCTGTGCACTCGCACCAGCCAAGTTCTGCTGGGGCTTGCGCCTGAAGTCCCCCTCGAACGAATACATAGCTAAAACAGAATACACAACCTTTAAACATATAAACTAAAAACATTTTGTAAACAACAATCAGCTGAACTTTTCCTTGTGAAAAATTGACATTCATGCTTACCTTAGATGAACTCAATAATCTTTTAATATTTCATGAATAAACAAGGTCATAATAGGATTCTATGAATTTAATACACTCTACATGAAATCACACCAAATTGATGAAATACAAGTTTTTATTGGTTTTCTTCGTAAGCAATGAGTAAAGAGTATTATTTCAGCTTTGACAGCAAACAATTTGAGTGTTACTAGCCCATAAGAGTTAAATTAGCCTAACGCAAAACTGATTTTTTGCGCCGTATTTAACAGTCCTTGTTGTAATAAGCTCTTCTAGGTTTAATAATCACTTTATTTATACAATATATTAGTATAGGTATTGTGGTGATCTTCTTAGTCGCCACATACAGACTCCTTGAGAGTCGTTATGCTTTTCAGTACTTTGAAATTGTCAATGTCTGTAGAAAATTAAATGTTGAATAAAGCCAACATTTGGTAGCATTTCGCCATTGTTAATTCATAACAATTTGTTCAACATTTAATATGCAAAACACTCTTCAATAATAACTGTAACGATGGAGAAATATCTTCGAACAAATATTCTCGAACATGGTTCTCGACCTTGATCCGTCATCGCCTACTGCGGCTCAAGAATGGACCCATTGGGTATCTACTTTTAAAATTTTTCTGATGCGAATGAAGCACAGAAGAAAATAAATGATGCGATGAAAATGCAACTTTTTACTAATCATATCTCACCCAAAGCTTACGAATACATAAGTGAGTTTACATCATACAATACAGCAGTACGTAGTCAACACCATATTTGTTAAACCAAAAAACGAAATTTTTGCGAGACTTAATCTGGCCACAAGAAAATATCAGAGCCATGAAAGCATTCAACAATACCTTCAGCAACTGAGAATTTAAGCAAGGACTGTCAGTTTAAAAATGTTGATGCTGAAAGTAATAGGAATGATTAATGATTATTAATATTAGATAGGTATAAGAGACGCATTTATTTCTGGCATTATTTCGCATAAAATTCGTGAGCGCTTGCTAGAAAATTTTAACCTGACCTTGGATGAAGCTGCTTGCCAGGCACAAGCAATTAAAACAGCTGAAAATAATGCGCAATCATTCAACAATACGACTATGGGTGTATCTCTTGTCATGGCATGGCCTAAGATGGCAAGGGAAGACAAAAAGAAACCACTAACACCAGAAAACCATTCGAGACAATGCTTTTTCTGCGGAGATAAAATTTACCGGCGTCAGAACTGCCCAGCTTTTAATGCCAAATGCCAAAATTGTCAGAAAAGGGGACATTTTGCAAATGTTTGTAGGAGCCCTAAGACAATTCTTAACGCTACTACTGCTACTGATGGATCTCCCGAAAATATATTCAACGAAGTTACAGCTGTTGCTGCTCCGGCTAGTTTAAAGAAATCAATCGTCACTACTGAAGTCGACGATAAAAAAGCAAACGCCTTAATTGACTCTGGAAGCTCTAAAAGCTTTATCAGTTATGATTTTTTTTCGAATTCTTCTTTTAAGAAAGCAGAATGTACTGATTCTATAACAATGGCCCAAGCAACTCACACAATCAATTGCGAAGGGCTACTTCAAGCAAAGATTGTTCTAAATGGCCATATTTACGAAAAAGTTTCGCTTCTTATCGTTAAATATCTTTGCGCTGATGTTATCATAGGACATGATATACTAAAAGAACATTCGAAACTTGAAATTACTTTTGGTGGATCTAGAAAATCATTACAAATATGTAGTGTGCTGGCTTCATCTGTTCCACCAGTTCCCTTATTTTCAAATTTGCATTCCAACTTCTTACCAATTGCTGTAAAGTCAAAAAAATACAGTAACGATGATCTGAAATTCATAGAAAACGAAATTAGTCAGCTCTTAGAAGACGGAGTTATCGAAGAGAGCAGATCACCATGGCGAGCGCAAGTTCTATTCACCAAAAATGAAAATCACCGCAAACGATTGGTTATAGACTATTCTCAGACCATTAACAAATATACAGATTTGGATGCCTACCCTTTACCAAATATAGTAAAAATGGTGAATGACATTTCAAAATACGATTTCTTTTCTAAAATTTATTTAAAAAGCGCTTATCATTAAGTATCTATAATGGAAGCAGAAAAACAATACACAGCATTTGAGGCGTGCGGGTAACTGTATCAATTTTGTCGTATCCCGTTTGGCGTAACAAATGGAGTCAGTGGATTTCAAAGAGTCATGGACTGGTTAATAAAAGAAGAACATTTGACCGATACATATGCCTATTTAGATGACGTCACTGGACTGGCGGAAAAGACAGGGTAGAACATGATAGAAATTTAAAAAGATTCATGGATGCAGTCGAGAAGTACAGTTTAACTGTTAACAAAGAGAAATTGACGTTTTCAATAAAAACAATTAATCTACTCGGATACAACATTTCGCAAAAGTCCATTAAACCTGATCCGGACCGACTTCAACCACTTATTAGCATGCCCATACCGACTGACAACACTTCACTCAAACGAGCAGTCGGTATGTTTTCGCATTATTCAAAGTAGATACCAAAATTCTCGGAAAGAATCCATAGGCCTCATGAATCCAGAATTCCCATTAAATGATGAAGCAAAATCTGCTTTTAGGACTTAAAGAAATGCATTGCGAAGTCTACACTATTTGCTATCGCTGAAAACAATTTTTTTACAATCGAAACAGATGCCTCCGTTAATGCTATTGCAGCTACATTGACTCAAGAAGGACGCCCAGTGGCTTTCTTTTTGCGTACACTATCCATAACAGAAAAGCGATACTCAGCCATAGAAAAGGAAACGTATGCCATTGTTGAAGCTCTCCGTAAGTGGCGACATTACTTGCTTGAAAGATATTTTCAACTGATCACAGACCAACGATCTGTTTCTTTTATGTTCAATTGCACACATACAAGCAAGATAAAGAATGAGAAGATGGCGATGAAGATGGCGATTAGAATTATCTTGCTACAAATATGATATCGTCTATAGATCAGGAAATGAAAATGACGCTGCTGACGCGCTGTCACGTATCTGCGCTATTCACACGGAATCTAAATTGAAGGACTTCCATAATGAACTATGTCATCCAGACGTTACATTAATGTATCACTGGGTACGTAGTAAGAATCTACCATTTTCAGTAGAAGACGGCAGAAAGATGGCAAATGCATGTTCAGTCTGTGCAGTCGTGAAACCTCGTTTTTTTTTTTTTTTAAATAACAGCAATTTGATAAAAGCGACTTCACCGTGCGAAAGACTGAATATCGATTTTAAAGGGCCAGTACCGTCATCTTCGTCTAACAAGTACATACTGACTATTATAGACGAATATTCTCGATTTCCATTCGCATTCCCGTGCCACGACGTCTCCTCTACGACTGTACTAAAACATTTATCGACTCTTTTCTGCATATTTGGATTGCCAGCTTATATTCATTCTGACCGTGGCTCCGCTTTTATGTCAAAAGAAGTAAGATATTACTTACACAGAGCGCACAAATGGAACAATTTGGAAGACAATACAATCAGCACTGAAATCACAGGGATTAAAAATCGAGCAATGGGAAATGGTTCTTAATTAAGCATTGCACTCAATAAGATCTCTGCTATGCACAGCAACCAAACTCCTCATGAAATCATGTTTGTACACAATAGAAAATCTAATAACGGACATCCGGTACCAACTTGGCTTTTAACACCCGGTCCTATCCTACTCAAAAAGCATAACAGAACCAACAAATACTCTCCCATAGTCGAGGAAGTCGAACTATTGGAGTCCAACCCGGACTACTCTTTTGTGAGATTGGGCGACGGCCGAGAAACGACCGTGTCTAACAGACATTTAGCCCCAACAGGGTCAGAGAGCGGGGAAGAAGGCGAATGTACTGAAACTGTAGAAACAGAAAGCGACTCCTCATTTGTCTCTACAGAGAGTGCTGCGCCAGATACTCCTTCGATTCGGCAGACTACCAGGAATAGAAGACCACCTACCTACCTGCAGGATTACAACACCTCAAGCTAGAATGCAGCAGGGGAGAATGTGGTGAACTTCTTAGTCGCCATATACAGACTCCTTGTGAGTCGTTATGCTTTCCAGTACTTTGAAGTTGTCAATATCTGCAGAAAATTAAATGTTGAATAAACCCAACATTTGGTAGCATTTCGCCATTGTTATTTCATAACAGGTAGGTATTGATAGGTAACCAAGTGATCATTCAAAAAAAAAAAACAATAGAAGTTTACTCGTTTAAATATTAGCCATTTGTGATGATATTTCCCTGATTTTGGGGTATATTTGGGGGATATTTGACAACCCCATATTTCCTTTCCACAGATAAAATGAATCAATCCGTTTTTAAATCACATTCTAGGCACAAGTAATATAAACGACAAAACACGGCAATAAACGAGCAATCGCGATTTATTATAATAGAAGGAAAGACTGCAACTCGAGAAAGAACTCAAAAAAACAGTATCGTAAAATACTTTCACAAATTACTTCAATTAAAATCTCATTTAGAATTAAATATTTGGGAAGAATTATTAGAAACACCAAATCTTAGTCACAGTTTTACAAATAACTGACATTATTATCATGGTGAAACAAGTTGCAGAAAGTAGAAAAAGACATGATTTTGAAACTCTCGAACAAATGGATGATGACGAGTTATATTATTGGACCGGTCGAACAAAACAAGATTTTTCTGCAATCTTAAATGAGACTCCATCACTCAGTGATTGCGGTGAACCCAAAACTGCATTTGCTGTACCTAATGCTTACAAAGCTAATGACTGGAACCGAATGAGAGGTTAGCATTGATTTTCCACATGGGTCGCAGGAAGCTTGAGCGATGAAATTTGCTAGGGAAGCATTGACTCACGAATATGTCACACGCCATCTTGGCTGGAACCATATAGAAAGAGAGAGGTTGCTGCAGCGGAACTTATTGATACCAAATGCACTTTTTGGAACCCCTGCAAATAACAAACATATTACTGTCATTGCCGGGTCTTATGTTTATATATTTAAAAGCAGCAACTTCAGGTTTCAAATCGAAACATATAGCCCAACACAAGTATCTCAATTTATAGAAAGTGCATATGATAGTATGCAGCGATGGCAACACTATTGAAGAAACTGGCCCCATGAAGCCAAAAAGTCTGATGCATCCATAACTTTGGACATATTCACAATGAGAAACATCCTATTCATGTGTTTTTTTAATCATGGTGATATATTCATTCTCGACCGAGGGTTCAGAGACGCTATGAGTAATCTCGAAGCGTTCGGCTACGAAGCACATATGCCAGCAAGTGTCGCGGTCGGTCAGACACAATTAACACATTCAGTGCCCAGCACCCGACTCCGGGTCCAACAATAATTTGTTCGTGTGCCCACAACCCGGCTCCCGAGTCGTACATATAGATAGCTATTGTTGACATGTGACCATGCCCAGCATCCGCCTACCGGGTGCAAATCAAAACACGCCAACGTACAAACAACGAATTATTGTTGGACCCGGGAGTCGGGTGCTGGGCACTGAATGTGTTAACTGTCTCTGAAGCAAATGAGTTGAGAATGTTAACAATGACCAGATGGATGGTCGAAGCCGTAAATGGACGCTTTAAACGTGACTTCAAACTATTTCGCCAGGAGTAGGTACTTTCACAACGCAATGCCCCATATGTTTGCTGATTTTAGGATAGCAGCTGCTCTAACAAATGCATTCCATGTTCCCATTACAGACAGAACACATGCACCTGTGTTTCTTGAGAGAATTGCAATACGGAGGAAGATGCAAAATGTTCTGGCTGAATATGTACAGCGTCGTCGTCTTAACAGACAACGAGTAGCGTTCCAAAATATGGATGCAGAATTGCTGGGTCTTGAGACGTTTCCAAGATTGACACAGAACGAGCTGATTTTATTTGCACTTGAGTCATACCAGCTGAAACTGGCTAACAGCTATTATGCCGAGCACGTACGTAATGATGGTGAGTATTCGATGGAATTGTATCGAGATTCCGAAGAGCTGACCGCCGATTTGAATGAAGCTAGTATTCCTGGAGAGAGCTTATAGTTATTGAGAGGCAAAATAAAATCGAGGCACACACGAGCGCGCAGCCATTGTTCATAGGTATGTGGTAGTAAAAAACAATGAAACTGGCTTGGATGCAGTCGAACACTACTGCTATTCGTGTAAAGCGGGAAAACGCACCGTAGGATGCTGTGCACATATCATAGTAATCATAATATGGTACCTAGGCTATGCACGTTACGAAGAATTTATACATCAACCAGCCACATTTTTAGATTCAATTATAATAGATTAATAAATGTTATTTTATCCCCCACTATATTGTTTTATTAATCCAGCAACTACCTACGTTGAACTTATTATGATCCTTAGTATTTGCATTGCAGCGCTATGCTTAATCACAACAGGTGGGGGTGGAGGGAAGAATAAGATAATTACTTTAAACCACAAAATACATAATAGTACAAGTACAGAAGATTCACTCCGCAAAATCATTTAAATAAATAGCGACTCTTGCTACGACACAGTAAAGTGCTAATTACCTACAGTTATATTAACCTAGAAGTTGCCTCTCTTTTTATCGTGTAACTCTTTTATCTTCTGACTAAGTTAGGGTTGTCTTCTTTTAAAGAATAATTAATCTGAATATTTAATTACCAGTTGCTATTACTTTACTTTTGTGAACAAATGACGTTTCAAATAAACCTAGGCTCGGTACTTACTTAGTAGTAGGTATGTAGATCAGAAAACCATTTTATTTTACACATAGGTACTTTAACCTAAGAAGATAGGCATATGGCATACGTTAGCGTGTACCTTGTCTGTGCAAATAAATTTCTCTTTATGTGTTTAGGTAGGTAGGTACATGCATAACAAATCTCATGCGTAGGTATCGAACGGATGACGCGACGCGGTGCGTGAGAATCGAACTAAAATGCGGTCAGGGGGCCAACCACCACCTCTTAAAGCAGTATTGTTTTAAGGTTACTTCAGTGTGAGAAAGATTAAAATAATACTGCTTTATGAGGGGGTGGGCGGTGCGCTTGGCCTGGTTAAACGTCAAATCATATTATTTATAGTCAGGACAAACATGGCCATAACAATATAACCCCGGGACAAAATCTAATAGACTTTTGCCTGAATCATAAGACATATAATGAGTACTTTCATTTCCCGAAAGTCTCATCAGTGGAGCCTCTTGGATCAAGTTCTAAACATTTTTGCCCATTGTCATTTCCGTACAGTAGCGCCGTAAATCTTTTAAAAATAACAGACTCAAAATAATAATAATTATAATATGCATGTATGGACGGCAGCACATCAAGCTACTACAATCTGTCAAATTTCTTTAATAGATTTTCAACTGTATCGCTAAACCATTAGGTTCAAGGTTGATTGGGAAAATTTGACAGTTTCGGGTAGCTTGACCTGCTGGCGTCTGTATATATGTAAAAAAAAAACATATAATCATAGGGCATCAAAAAATTCGTCCGCATCGCTGTCAACAGAAAAAAAGCCCAAAAGGCTGGCAGCATTGCCACGTTGTATGGCGATGCTGATTCTTTGGCCAAAGAATAGGCCAGCCCTTTGGTCACGTGAAGAGTCGACCAACCGCTTGGCGGTGTCTCGGAAAACCAAGTGGGCACTCGGACCCCATGGCCCTAGTGTTTCAACCCCAAACGGCTCAAACATATAACTCCCAAAAAGATTGGAATATTTTCGCCGTTTGAGGTTTTCCGCACCTGCAGCAGCCGCCCCAGCACAGCTTGCCGTACTAGGAAGATGGGATGGCGCAAGGGTGTCGACACATGTTGCATCCCACACCAAAGGCCTGTCTAACTTCCAAGGCATTATGGTCATTCCGTCTGGTCTCTTGCCATCGTCACGTGCCCAGCCGTTGGGTTCTAAAACAGCTGGCACCCTGGCAGTGACAAGAGCACGACGGATAATGTCATTAATGCTGGCGTGCCGTGCTATCCGGCTTGCGCTCTTACTACAAGACAGGCCATGATGTCCGAGGCAGTCACCAGCTTCACCGCACTGGCAGCGATGTGGAGCCCCGCAAGGAGCGCCCAGACGCAGACAAGTAGCGAGCCGGAAGGTGGAGTCACCCAGCAAAGTGCCTATGTTGGGTGACGGTAGTGCTTGAAGTCAGAGGCCCGACTCCCATTCACCCACAGCCAGCAGGCGGGCACGTTCAGCAGCTTAAATTGGTGGACGTATTAATAAGATTATTCCGTACCAACCTACAGAGCGGCTCATCCTACTGTCTCTGGGAAGATGGGTTCACGGGCCGATCTGTATCCGGGGCTTGGCTTGGTAAAAATTGGCTTCAAATTATTTTATCTGCGATTTTGCATAAAAAAAAAAACTAAAATCTATCTCTAAAACCACTGAGTTTTGGTAGTACATTTGTTGCATTTTAACCCTACTATGACGTCCTGCAAGGAATACGTCGAGTTACCAGTAACCCTGTAGATACCCTAGTGCCCTAGTGACACCTACTAGTGACACTATGCCTTCTGCTGACACTCATTGTAGTCATTGTCAGTGTTGCCAACATAGTGCTTTTGGTACTAGATCCTGGACTTTCTGTTGTATCAGTGCAGATTTTATTGCCTAGCGCGCTAACTAGTGCATTTTTAATGCCAACGTAGAATAATGTTCAGTCAAATGAACGTAGTAAAAACGAAGCAAAGGAATAGAATGAGCCTTCATGCACTTAATTCAGTGTTGTATATTTGAACCGGCCTAAATGCGACTAATAAAACTTGCTTCAGTTACGACATTCCGAAGGAAGTTATGAAAAATGTGGGAGAAGGACATGTATAAATTAATAAGTCATCAAAAACACCAAGCCCATCCACTTCTCAATCTTCTGTAACACCCCTAACCACAAACTCAGACTACAAATTAGGTTTTGGTAAATTTTTACACATGCAGTTTTATTTTCAACCCTTTTCAAAGATTTAGCCCTTTTTTTTAAATAAACATAACTTAGTGCATTTTCGCGGTTGATTTAGCGCATTTTCTCAAAAGCAGTTGACAACACTGATCATTGTCAAAATTTCAATCATGCAATTTGTTTGACATGACATATTGACATGATGACAGGATGACAAGTCTGGTTTGGAAAACACTGAAAGTTTTGAAAACGCTGAGATTTAGGCAACAATATAATAATTGAAATATTGAATGAAACCTTAGAAAAAATCAATAGCTCCTTCGCAGAACTTTATTAAAAATTGGTAGGAATGTCTGATACTTTACCATATGACACAGATAATGGTGAAGGTGCTGTTCGGGTTGGTACCACTAACATTTGGTTTCTTTTACTTTGTTTAAAATAGTGCTATCTTATTATGACCTTCCCTGTAATAATAGCATTCATACACGTGGGAACATCGTGTATAAGTACCTAGAGCCATCTAAGATGCACTACTTTCATTCAAATCGACAACTATTTTAGGCATTGTTGCTAAGCCACCAACCAGTATCCCACTCATGGCCATAACTATAAATAATAATACCTACATTTCCCATTCCTTATATTTCCATTACCATGTTGTAATTTTTGCCACCATATTACTAAATATGACACCTGTTTCCTTACTTTTTAGAATATGAGACCATCACTGGCCCAAGTTAGGGCAGTGATATCATTTATGGAAAAGCATCCAGACCTGGCACACAGGAAGCTTCGAAGTGGTATGGGCCACGCCAAATTTAAGAAACTGTGGGTAGAACTCTCAAACATTGCCAATTCTATTGATGGAGCTATGAAATCCACAAAAGGATGGATCAAGGTAACACTAAACTATTATTACTCGTATGCTAAAAATACCAGGGTGAATTTGGGAGAGCCCTTTGCCCAGCAGTGGGACAGTGTCAGCTAACAATAAAAAACAATGCATTAAATTTTCACAGGTTTTAATTTTTGGAACAAGTAGATGCTATCATATTTTAGTTGGTAAAGAGTAATCAGTTCAGAATCACTGAAAAATTAATGAAAGACAATATTTTTACTCTTTCAATCTTATAATAAAGTAGTGTATCTTTGAAAAACATATATGTTTTTAATTAGTACATCTATACATAAAAACATATAATACAAATAAATAAAATTGGAAGTGTCTGTTTGTAATGTCAAAATAACAGGTTCTTACTAAATGCATATGATAGTATATTCGCTCCGCTGTGGAGCTATCAACTTGTGATAGGTCAAAAATCAGCTGTCGGTGGAGCTTATAACATAAAAACAATTTTAAAATTTTTTGTCTGTCTGTCGGTTTGTTCCGGCTAATCTCCGAAATGGCTGGACCGATTTTGACTGGACTGTCACTGGCAGATAGCTGATGTTATCCCGTTATCTGTAGCGCCACCCAAAACGGGTCAATAATTGAGTAATTATAAATCAATAACAGGTAAAGGTTTATAGGGAGTAACTTAGGCTACTTTTATTTTCGAAAAAAAATTAGGGTTCCGCACAAAAAAATTAAAACCCATGAAAGGAGATTGGGCGATTCTGCCCTGAAGCCCAATAGCGTTAAAATATACACCAATGGAAGGATCTCATCAAGGAGAATATTTCTTATTATGAAGACTTCTCTTGATTGTTAGTAAGTAAGGAGCTACAGAGCTCTAAATGTGAGTAATTAAGAATTATTGAAATTCTGGTATTTCGTCAATTGATTAACTTTAATTAATTCTGTGAACTGTTTCCACCCAAAGGCATGGATGAGTAGCATCCGTGCCTTTGGGTGGAAACAGTCCATACCCTGAGATGATTTTATGATTTTATTTATTGATTAAGTATGAATGTGTTTATGTATCTAAAATTAGACCTATTTACCTAGCTGACATATTTTGAATTAAATTATTATAATTTTTTTAATGTAATCTATTGACATGCCACCTTAATTGTAATTGCTTGTTTATGTTGATTTTGTACGCCAAATATTGGCAAAGCATAGTGCACATATTTTAGACAATATACTATCTGTAACCATACCTATGTTTTACAAAATAAATGATTGATTGAAGATTTTCCATATTTGAACCAAACAAGATAGCACCATCGTGTAGGACTCATTGGATATATTGTATGTACTGACAACTGCTATTACACTAGGTGGTGTTCAGGGTCTGATAATGGAGCCAGAAGGTAGCCATA
Source organism: Fissipunctia ypsillon (assembly GCA_947568875.1). Classification (NCBI taxonomy): domain Eukaryota; kingdom Metazoa; phylum Arthropoda; class Insecta; order Lepidoptera; family Noctuidae; genus Fissipunctia; species Fissipunctia ypsillon. The sequence goes on from OX387644.1 coordinate 20,021,961, forward strand.
GTAACTCCCCAACATTACAAGGTAGCCCCATTGTATTTGGGCTCGTTGGATTTGTTTTGACAATTAACTTACATACAAGCGAAGGAGATAGGATATAGTTAATTAAAATAATGTTGAAAGTCACCTATTTAGGTCATTAACTCCGAACGCGAACTGACTAATAATTGGCAAAAGTCGTTAGTAGCAAAGGTTGTCCTCGAAAAGTTCTTTCCATTTGGCGTATATCTTATGGCTATTGGGCATCAGGGCATAAACCCATAGTTCGGTGCCCATTCTCCTTTAAGCTTTTTTGCGCTAACTCTGGAACTACAAGTCGGATTTGAAAAATTCTTTTTGCATTTGGTATTCCAATTCTAGAAGATGGTTATAGGCTATTCAACATCACGCTACGACCCTTAGGAGCCGAGCAAAAAGAAAGTCAGAAAGAACGCTAAGCGAAAACGAAGTAATAGTGCGAGAGGGTGATGCAACGCGGCGGTTCAGGGGGTGGGGGATTGGGAAGAATTTTTAATAAAAATATATGCCTGTTATTTTAGTAGATTATGTATCTTAAGACTTAGACGTGAACGAAGTCACGGAGCACAGCCATGTTCGCAAAGTAATACATGATTTGATTTGATTACTTGATTATTGAAAATTACTTTGTGCATTTTCAGTTTTGGTCAGACAAAAGGAGAAGTATACTAATAAAACAAAAGCAGATTGAACAAGGGAAACTGAAAGGCAGGCTGACACCTTTAGAAGTAAAGATTTTAGAACTTTGTAATGATAAATCCTCTACACCTAGTAAGTAACCTTTACCAACTTCTGATTTCCTAATGTTGATGACAGAGAGATTATATTTAATCCTGTAACTGCTTACGCCGGATTAATCCGACAAATATTTTCGTGTCCATTTCGTATATTTACGACCAAATACCGTAATAGTTCACTGTGCTGGGCGCTGGGGGCACGACAACTGATATGAAGTTGGGCCGGTTAAAAGGTTAAATAAATTATGGTTTACATCAACATAATAATTTAACTAGACTTTCAAAACAAGGCTTTTTTAATTTGATTAAGAGTAGTAACTCTTAATCAAATTAAATTAGTGATAACAAATGACTTAATTGCAATTCTTTCTATAAATAGTTAACTACTATACGTAATTCTAAATCGACGGCAGCAAAGTTCAAAAGTCAACTGCATTTTTTACGACACTGAATTCTTTGTTTTATCATAGGATTTTTTTTCTGTTTAATTCAAAATTTTTACCCATATTAACCTATTCAATGCGGCAACAAATTTTGTTCTCACTAGCCAGATGTGGCTCGTTTTTAACGTAAACGCCGATCGGCGTGAGCCGCACTTGATGAATAAAAAATAACACGCCAATCGGCGTTTTCAGCACTTTGTTATGAATTAAACTACTTATATCAGGCATTTCACTTATAAATTACATGCACATTTGTCTATGTTTTATTATTATATCTTTAGATTTGGGTAAAATATGAAACGACTTTACATCACGCCGATCGGCGTGGTCCGAATCTGAGTATGAAAAAATAATACGCCTATCGGCGTGCGCCGCATTGAATGGGTTAAGTCACATATACCACGTGTAACAGGAGGATTGACATTCCTTTAAACCACGTAAAGAGAATCATGTTCTTTGCCCCTATACAAAAAACAATCAAATCCAATGAATACCACACCAAACCACACACACACCCACACCACCACCACACACACCTACACCACCACACACACCTACACCACCACACACACACACCTACACCACCACACACACCACAGGAAATTATTTTTCATTTTCTTCTTTTTCAACATGATGTAGGTAGATCAGAGTCCGTAATAATACGTAAACATAGCCGCCGCCGCGCCCCGCACCGCACCGTTGGTCACGGTCAGTGACTGCGTAGATAAAGCGTGTTTACTTTTTATGCAGTTGATTCTACTATTTATTTTATTTGAAAACTGCAATTTTTTAATTTTCCATGAACTACTAACCTTCGTGTTTTAAAATGTTTCAATGGATTAGTACTGTGCTCGTTTTCATTTAATGTCGTACATCCAGAAACACGTTGTATAAAGACAACTACACCTATTTTTCACAAAGTTATGAAGTAGACACGGACATAATTATACAGGGTGTAAGGGACAGCCCTCCGCAGACTGATGGGGTGAGTTCAGTATATCATACTAAGATGACCGGTGCTTGAAAATATTTCAGGAACGTTATGAGAATCTAATAAACCTGATTTGTTTTATTACCTCACACGCAATGTATTGTTACCGTGGCAAAACGCGCGTAGCGAACGGCAGCGCAGCGAGCCTTCGGTCGCCGAGTATTTTAACTTCGATTGCTGATTTTTTTATTTTAGCTATTTTATTTACATAAATGGAGTGCTGCATACAGAGAATGTAATTTTACAGTGAAAGAAAGGAATAGTAACTAAAAATACGATAAAAAAAATGAAAATTTTCCTGAGAATGTTTCCGATGGAATATGAACTGTCTTTGCTACTATCATATCCTACATTATTTACTCATAATATACAATGTGTGCGGTTGTCGGTTGCATACTATTATAAACAACTTTCAATCTGGCAACAACAATGACAATTAGAAGAAAAAACATGTTGTTTCAAACAAAAGTGTTATACTAAAACGACCAAATGTATGGAACACGATAAAAATCGTAATGATCTTTTTCCAATAGCGGGGCTAGCAACACAATTTTTTTTTTCAATTGTAGAAACCATTGCAATTGAAACTTTCACCTTACTACCGTAAAGCCATGTTTATCTGAAACTAGCTTCTGTCCGCAACTTCGTTCGCTTGGAAGTCGTAAGACACCACAATATACTAAAATTATAGCCACATATTTATAAAACTTCCCTGTATACTATGTTTGTAGTTTTGGTCTCGGCAGCCAAAATATACAGAGAGTTAGGACGGGAGCAAGCGACGTCGTTCGTCGTGTGAGAAGCAGCTCGTCCTGAGGTCGAAAGCCTTCAGTAGCAATTTCCCATTGCTTGCGAAGTTTTTCGTGAATTAATAAACGCCTGCGTTCCTGCATATACTCGTAATACCTATTGGCACATCACTGATACACTGACTGATTCTTATACAATATTCCTGACGAACACGCTTATCTCTAAAAAAATATAACAGTAGATTGTACACACGGGATTTCTCATTAACAGTCACCTAACCATAGATATTTATTTTTACTATAACCATAGGTGACAGAAGAGGCCTAAACTTCATGTTTTTCTGTGTACACACTGCTACATATCAAAAATCCTGTAAAATGCGAGATCAGCTTATACTGGAAATGTATAGGTTGATATGTAGCCGTGTGTACGTTCTACGAACTATCACTTAAACGACATATACAAGGTGGAACAGGACGATTGACATTCCTTTAAACCACGTAAAGAGTATCATGTTCTTTACCAATATACAAAAAATCAATCAAATCCAATGAATACTTTAGCCACAGGAAATTATTTTTCATTTTCTTATTTTTCAACATGATTGAGGTCTCAATCCGTAATAATTTACAAAACAAAGAAATGCAAAAATAAGAAAATGAAAAATAATTTCCTGTGGCTAAAGTATTCATTGGATTTGATTGATTTTTGTATATTGGTATCTTCGATCAATAAGAGCACTAGATTCCCGATAAGCGCTTCAAAAACGTCCCGAAAAATATGAGCACAAATATTTTTGTGCTCTTATTTCAAATTAGTATGGTCCAATCATAGCCAGTGTGAATAAGTCAAAATGCCGCATTGCGCGTACAAAAACTGTGTAATTAACCACCGTAACACCAAGATTTTGGAAGGAATATCTTTTTTCGGTAAGTTTATATCATGAAGTGTTTTTTATAATATAAAAACCGAATTAAATGGTAAATATAAATCAAATCGCAAATATTATGATTGGTTGACCAATGTTTGCGACAACGCGCCAACTATTGTAACAAACATCGACTGTCCTGGAACAGGGAATGCATGGAGTAGTATTGTTATTTTATATGCTATTTTTGTTTTGTAGATTTCCTAGCTACCCATTTCGCTGTGCAGATTGGATATCTATTGTATCTTTATATGTGTCAATGTTTTAAACGCATATATTGAAAAAGATGTGTTTTCTGGGGTAAATGAACACAACCATAAAGTAAGCTTGATGAAACTTATCATAGAAAAATTCATTGATCTAAGATTACATTATATTTGTAAAAAAGAAACCGCTCAATAAAAAATGATTCTAAAAGACAACTTTATAACACGGTGAATCTGTCTAAAGGTAAACGTACATTACGTTTAAACATACCGATTACAATTGTCTAAGTATATTATTTAAAGCATCCACCCTCGCACGCACTTTAAATGAAAAAATAGTTTGATTTAAATCAAATTGATTTAATACAAATATTTTTTATAACTTCTAAATCGCGTACATAATAGACGCACCCATTTTTTTATACGGGTTGATTATAATAAGCCAACTCGCACACAATCAATAGCAATGTTGTAATAAAATAACTAAACATTGTACTAGTTTAGTCCTACTACTTTTTTAAATCGGTCAAAAATATTTGCCACCATACAAACGAACCTTCGCCTAAAAAATATATATTCTGCAACTCCACGTCTTTCAATACTTACCTTGTTCTGAGTTTTGAAATGTAATACCAAGAACTACTTCTAATTCCAAAATAGAGTAAGAACGAAATTGTCAACAAAATGTTTTTAACCTTAGATGTTAAGTTTCATTTTAGAATAAATATTTTTGTATTTACTTATTATAAAAATGACTATTTTCGAGTGGCATTTTTTATTGCCTTTCTCCGATGACAGAAGGACCTAACAAAAATATTTTGCAATCGTGATTTAAACTTTATGTTTGAGTGATAAGGTTTGTAATAAACTGAAGTTGTTAATGTTATTAAACTTTTTCTATATTTCGTAGTACGAATTATGTTTTAAATGTGTGTGTAAACGTGGCCACTTGAGCGACTTATTTTGTTTCTGATCCTTTATCTAGTGCTTTTTTAGCTTTATTGATCGAATATTGGTAAAGAACATGATACTCTCTAATGTCAGTCGTCCTGTGCCACCTTGTATAAAAATTTAAAAATTTGTTCTTTCATTAATAAAATTAGTTTATGGTAACAACACAGCACATTAGCCGATAACGACACCGACCCGACATCGGCACGATATCGGCGGCGGCAGTAAGATAATCGCATACGTTTAGTACCTACCTACTAAACGCTTTTACATTAAGTTGTTATTGTCACCTAATATCGTCGCAGACAGCGAGAGACTTTATTATGGAGAGAAGACTCTCTCCATAATAAAGTTCTTTTATATTGATTCCACTTGGGAAGTATGGCAGTTTTACTGATTTGGCCTCAAACCCGTTGCAGGATTATAATAGGAATACGACTTGACAGAAGATTTTCGTCTTTTGACCGAAATTCAAAAACTATTCCTTTTTCGAATGACGAAATTTACTAAAAAGTATCCATAGGAGTTACAAAAAATATAATTTAATAACCTGATTTTTATATAGTAACTAGCAACAACGTGCTTGATCACTAGACACTATTTATACATATATAGGTACCTTACGGCCGAACCCAATAACCTATCTATCTATGGTTTTAACATCCCAATATTCTATATGAGATTATGGAATCTTACCGGCCTGACATAAGGACAGATAGAATTATATGCTGTCTACCATCAATAGCGATTTGTCTTTTACTGAAAATAGGTTATTGGGTTCGGCCGTAAGGAGATTTTAGATTGAGGTTGGATAAGGAGTTTATGAAGAGTTTATATTAGAAAAACAACTCACAACGCAGCCGTAAAAAAAATAAAGATTTGGTAAAACAAAAAATTAAATGTCAATTCAGTTGACAAGTAAGTAATCTATAGGATGACTGGTAAACACATGATTTTACACATGATAACAAGCAACTTTTACTATGGCACGAATCCTGAAATCCCGAAAAAAAAATCAGCTCTTCCTTACATTTATGTTCGCCTCGTCAAAATGTAGGGACCAGCTGATTTTTTTTTCGCGATTTCAGAATTGGTGCCATAGTAAAAGTTGCTTGTTATCATGTGTAAAATCATGTGTTTAAATATCGGTCACTAATTACCAGTCATCCTATATAAAGACTGAATATTATGAATACCGTTCATCATCTGCCTAGCCTTTTCCCAACTATATTGGGGGCGGCTTCCAGTCTAACCGGATGCAGCTGAATACCAGTATTTTACATGGAGCGACTGCCTATCTGACCTCCACAACCCAGTTACTGGGTAACACGATACCCCTTGGTAAGACTGGTTGTCAGACTTTCGGGCTTCTGACGACCCGTAACGACTGTCAAAGATCCACGAATGACAGCCGGGACCAACGGCTTAACGTGCTTTCCGAGGCACGGAGGAGTCTCGGTATGTAAAGATGGTCACCCATCCACGGACCAACCCCGGCAAGCGTAGCTTAACCTGATGGATCGACCCATGCGGCTGTTATTACTTAGCCACGAGCTCCTCTCAATATTATGAATACCGTTATGGCATTAAAAAGAAATTACAAAAAGAGTATGTTTCAGCGACGAGGTGTCAATTTTTGTAAGAGAGAAGCCAGTTTTAACTTATCATTAGAGTTAAAATTAATTTTAAGTCTTTCCTTTGCTGAATTTAACACCATCTATCGTCAAATAGCAGAACCAAGAGACGCTATCACTACACAAACAAAACGTTTAATGTTTTACAGAAATAAACTCGACTATATTATTTATTTATTTATTTAATACTTCATGCACAGAAAAGTACAGAGGCGGACTTAATAGGCATAGGCATTTTCTGCCAGTCAACCTTTAGGTATATTAGGTAGTCAATCTAAAATTACTATAGGAATATAAATAAAGAATCGAATACAATACAGTTGATCAGGTGAAAACTAAACAAAATGTGCAATATTCCTCCATCTCGTTCTCGCTGACGCATTTTTTCGAAGTATATATTAATGTCTCTATCGTAACCCTTTGTACAGCGGTTTGCTCTCGTCTATATTAAGCGGTGCCACATGTCCTAAAGTGACGTCATGACGGGATCGCTATTGTATGAAGTTTCAGTTCCCGATTATGAAGTTTTGCGGTTTTGACGCCGGTTATTTTAGATTTTTTTTATGTTGTTATAATTCAAAGCTAAAAATAGGCGTTTTGTTGTTTTAATGTTATGTATGGTGAATTAAATACCCTTAGTCAAACTATACAGAGTGGCAGGAACAATGACGCGCAATCATCGTGAAAAGGTTACACCTAATGCTATAAATAAAATTACAAAAAGTCATCCATCTCATAAATGACCGGTTAAAAAAATATTATTATTGTTATATCCGTATCGAATCGATGTCAGTATAGCTGCCGACATCGGTATCGAGTTGGTGTCGATGTCGTGATCAGATAATGTGAAAACGCCCATTAGTTACACAAGACATTTTAAGTTATAATTTTAGTTCACTACACCGTGATGATGATGACTACGCCGTAGGTACCATAAAATGTAAACAAAATCAAAGATAAGAAAAACTGATACAGTTGATCAACTGCAAATATTTTATACTGTGGTATAGATTTTCCGCGAAATGGTCGGCGGCGCGTCGTAAATAAATACGTCGCTCTGCATAGGGAGGGGTTACGTTTCAAAGCCATACAGGCCCGGAAAACCTCGCCTTAATAAAGTAATAAATATTTTCCAGGAAAAAAGAAAGCTTTGAAGGAAGAACCGTGTAATGGTGATTCTGAGGAGTCATTTGACACATTGTCAAAGGATGAAGACTGCAGCCCTGCAGACAACAATCGACTGTACCCAACGGAATCAGAGGAGCGACAATTGAATATGATAGATAAGTTGGTAGGTACTCTTTATCAATTATGTTTTTCAACATAGGTACCTACTGTCAGTGGGTCTTAGGAATATTGAAGAAACTATCTTTATCCAATGTGCCTTTGAATGTGCTCTAGCTTCTTGATACATTATAAAATAATAATCTTTCCTGCAGTTAACATGATCAAATCTAAAAAAACATCTTGTTTATTTTTGTATGTCTGTGGTAATTTAATCCATACTTTTAGGTCAAGATTCATAGAGTGCACTTTGCTGAGTAAAGTAATTGTTTCATACTTTCACTAGCTTTTGCCCGCGGCTTCGCCCGTGTGTATGTTGGAATATATCAAATTAGTACCTACCCTACGTGTTAATCCAGGTTCTAAAACATCTGTATGCCAAATTTGCTCTAAATTCAATCAACCGTTTTTGCGCCAATCCGGAACATACATCCCGACAAACAACAAACGGACAAAAATTCTAAAAACTATAGTGTGCGCAACAGACTCGTTCAATCACTTCTTTTTAAATATATGCAATGCACAGTTCTGACTTCGTTACTAACCGACTTCAAAAAAAGGAGGAGGTTATCAATTCGGTTATATGGTTTTTTTGTTTGTTACCGTTACTCCGTCATTTATAAACCGATTAAAAAAAAATATATTTGAAAGGAAATACTTTCAGATGGGTCCCATTTTTATCCAAATCCAGTTCTGATGATAGGATCCATGAGGAATTGAGGGAAATCCTCAAATATTATTGGCAAACACATAGTGATTTTGGTATTTTCGTCAACAAATCAAGCATTTGCATTCAGAAAGTATGATTTGGTGAAGTGGAACTGACGAAGAAGACCACAGATGGCTACAGGAACTCATCAATGATAAGTATTTCACGTGTGGCGATAAGATATCTCGATTAAGATAGTTAAACGACTATGATGAAGCAAATTTAAATAAATGCTTCTGATGACAATGGTACCATTGAACTCAGAACAGTAATAAAACAATGTATCCTAGCCGTGTTGGCGCTTATTGGAAATGTCATGAGATGCACTCTGGCTATAAATTATTTTTAACCGACTTCAAAACAGGAGGAGGTTCTCGGTTCTTCGGAATCTTTTTTGTATGGTTCCCCGATTACTCGAAGACGGCTGGACCGATTTGGAAAATTCTTTTTTTGTTTGAAAGGGTATACTTTCCAGGTGGTCCCATTGTCATCAGGTCAGGATCTGATGATGGGATCATAGAGAAATTGAGGGAACTCTTCAATATAGGCACACCTATAGCGATTTTGGTATTATTTTATAGTAACTTGTGCATTTCCTCTCGGAAAGCAACATTTGGTGAAGTGGAACTGATGACGAAGACCGCAGATGGTAAGATGGCCACTGGAACAACTCAATAATAAGTATTTCACGGGTTGCGATTTCATTACTTTAAAATTATTGCTAAGCAATAGAAGCTCGTCACAATGCATATGGTGAAGTGGAGCTGATGGTGAAGTACCAAGAGAACTCCTCAACAATTAACTTCCCTACTTCGGGAAAAGCAATGTTTTGTAAAAGGTGATGAGCAGTTGTCATAAGGCTATTGTAACTCTGATAAATTACAAACAGACCCACTAAAAAGTGAACAGTAAAAACAACCGACTTCCAAAACAAATACTACAAAGTGAAAATAACTTTAATTTCGGAAGTCAGTGGCAAAAACCATAAATACAGATCCAAAGATACTGACTTCCGAAAAAGTATTAGTACCAAGTTTCGAGTTAATATGACAGTGCGTTAAAATTTTTCCTTACTGTTCCTTACGGTCCTAGTGTTCTTTACTTGTTTTAAAAAACTAAGAGTAACAATTTATATTACTTCCTGAGGCAAATATTGCCATGTTTCAAGTGTATTAACCAAAAGAATAAGATTTTTATATAATCTGTATCCCCTCTTTTCACCCCCACAGGGGTGGAATTTCGAAAAATCGTTTCGGATTTTTCCTGAACTGAAATCAAAGATTTCTTGTACCAATTTTTGAGTTAATCAAGCCACACAGTAAAATCCTCTTCTTAAAAATCTAATTACCCCTTCTCACCCCGTCAGGGGTAGTTTTGAAAAACGAATAGTGAGAAACTGTATTGCTTATTTAGGCAAATATTCGTGCAAAGTTTCATGTTTATTAACCAAATGAATAAGATTTTTCATCTAAACTATAGCCCCGGTTTTCACCCCCACAGGGGTGGAATTTTAAAAAATCGTTTAGAATATTTCCAAACCTTGACTCAAAGATTATTCATACCAATTTTCGAGTTAATCAAGCTACGCAGTAAAATTCTCCCCTGTAATATTGACAGCCCCTTTTCACCCCGTCCGGGGTAGATTTTCGAAAAACCTTGATACAGGTTATTCTTTATTTTTGGACTTAAGTATAAATACTGAGTTTCGAGTTAATATGACAGCGCGTTAAAATTTTTCCTTACTGTTCTTACGGTCCTAGTGTTCCTTACTTGTTTAAAAAACTAAGAGTGACAATTTATATTATTTCCTGAGGCAAATATTGCCATGTTTCAAGTGTATTAACCAAAGGAATAAGATTTTTCATATAATCTGTATCCCCTCTTTTCATCCCCACAGGGGTGGAATTTCGAAAAATCGTTTCGGATTTTTCCACAACTGAATTCAAAGATTTCTTGTACCAATTTTTGAGTTAATCAAGCCACACAGTAAAATCCTCTTCTTAAAAATCTAATTACCCATTCTCACCCCGTCAGGGGTAGTTTTGAAAAACCAATAGTAAGAAACTTTATTGCTTATTTAGGCAAATATTCGTGCCAAGTTTCAAGTTTATTAACTAAATGAATAAGATTTTTCGTCTAAACTATATCCCCGTTTTTCACCCCCACAGGGGTGGAATTAAAAAAATCGTTTAACATATTTCCGTAACTTGAATCAAAGATTTCTTATACCAATTTTTGAGTTAATCAAGTCACACAGTAAAATCTTCCTCTTAAAAATCTAATTACCCCTTTTCATCCCCTCAGGGGTAGTATTGAAAAATCAATAGTAAGAAACTTTATTGCTTTCTGTTTCAAGTTTATTAACCAATTGAAAAAGATTTTTCATCTAAACTATATCACCGATTTTCACCCCCATAGGGATGGAATTTAAAAAAATCATTTAGGATATTTCCAAAACTTGACTCAAAGATTATTCATACCAATTTTCGAGTTAATCAAGCTACGCAGTAAAATTCTCCCCTGTAAAATTGAAAACCCCTTTTCATCCCGTCCGGGGTAGATTTTTGAAAAACCTTGATACAGGTCATTCTTTATTTTTGGACTCAAGTATAAATACTGAGTTTCGAGTTAACCGGACTGCGTGTTAAAATTCTTCCATACAAATTTTGACACCCCCCAATCCCCCTCGTGGGGGTAGTTTAGAAAAACCAAAAATTACAAAGTTCATAATTTACTAAGATAAGTGTTTGTGCCAAGTTTCAAGTTTATTAACTCAAGGAATAAGATTTTTCAAACAAACGAAATCCCCCCTTTTCCCCCCCTTAAAAATCGAATTTCCAAAAACCGCTTCTTAGTGCTCCCCTACATTATAAAAGGAAGCCGTGTGCAAAATTTCACGTTCCTAGTCCCAGTAGTTTCGGCTGTGCGTTGGTATGTCAGTCAGTCAGTCAGTCAGTTTCTCCTTTTATATATATAGATATATAGATTTGAATAAGAACTTTATTTTTATGCAAATAATGTCCATATTCGTATCAGTTAAAGTAATATTTACTACGCTTCCGAATATGAACGTTAACGTTATACAAATAACATATCGAGACTTTTCAGGAAGAACATCGTAAGCGACAATTTGCACTTTTTACAGGAAAGCGTTTTTTCTCTCCTAATTAACGATGTTGTCATTTACGATGATAATTTCTTACAACAATAAAGTCGCGTAAATTTAAAATATAATTTAAGAGTAATCGCGACAAGATGTAAAACTGTTTATTTAAGAGGTTACGAAGAAAAAAATAGTTTTGTGATTTTTGGCGCTTACGATGTTTTTTCCTGAAAAGGCTCGATATATATTCTTAGGTACTTAGCAGTGTGTGTTTTCTATGAATCTTGCCCTAACTATGAGAAGAATCTATGGTTATTTAAACTTAGGTACCCATTCTTGGGATTCAAATTGGTTCATCATTTCAGCCGAAAGACGTCCACTACTGGACATAGGCCTCCCCAAGCATCGCGACATCGACCGGTCTTCAACTTAGTTACTGATTGACTTTTCCTCGATTCTTAGGTGGAAGTAATGGATCAGCAAGCAGCGGCCCTGACGCAAATGGCGCAAGCATCTCTTAGTAACGCGAAAGCCTTAGAACGAGTAGCAGAAGCATCACATTTACAAGTAAGTTTACATACCATACCTAGGAAATGCAATCGCGAGTCGAGATGGGTAACTCGAGATCTCGCGTGCTAAGTCTGAGGTCGAGATTGGTTATTCGAGATCTCGCTCAGTAATCTGGCGTGATCTCGATTTCGACATTTACGCGATAGAGATTTCGCCTAGTTTAGAGAAAATGCCTTTTTAAATCAATAATAATTAATATTAATTAAAATGAAAACTATGTACCTACTACTTAGGGTATTAGTGTTCCATCAATCCACTTAGATTATGTAAATAAAACAAAATTAATTGCATCTCTAAACAAAACAATCAACGTTTATTTAATTAATAATCATATGCATAGTGCATACATAACGCAACAATCAGCACGCACTATACATCTAACATCCACTATTATATTCAAAATTATCAAGAAACAGTGTGCTAAGTCGCGTGCGCTTTGCGGGATGTTTGAAAGAGTTACCGTGGCCCCGGCACAGGCAACAGAAGGAACACGGGTGGGTTTTAGTCAGTAAAAGTCTGACACGCCCTCCCGCTCCGCCCAGAGCGGGAGAAGTCATTTGATGATTTCCCATCCACAAAAAAAAAAAAAAAAAGTCGCGTGCGCTCGTCAGCTCGTCAGTGTACTAAGTCACGAAATCCCGTTCGTCATCTCGGCCAATACTATCGAGATCTCGAACGACATTGTCTTCCCACGAGATTTTATCTCGAAAACTAGCTCAAGATTTATAAACTTAAGATTTCAAGCTTGGTCTTCAACTTCATTCGTTCTTCAGTCAAATGATAAATTGTAGCCTTGTTTTTTTCAACATACTCCAGTGTTTCTATTTCTAGTCCCAGTTTTTTGCGGATGAATATTTAGGGCGGTATCGTTTGTTGTCGCGGCGGCTTGTTATACGTACGACGGCACGCGCTTTGCGGTAGTTTTTTACTGATATCATAGCATAATTATTGATATCATAGGCCATACAGTGTCTAGAACCTTTCACAGGCTCGCGCAGACCTTTGGCAAATATTTGCACTAAGCTTTTGGGATTGACTGTTTCCTTTGTGTGATTCTCCCATAAATATCCGGTACCGCTTAAATGCCTCTCAATTTTGCTAATGGTTAAAAACTAAGGTTATTTTCGCGAACCTTTGAAGCGAAGTTTTGAGATCCCAAAGCACACAACTCACACAATTTAAAGGTAGGTTTTATTGTATTAGTATGTAGGTATTTCTTGTAACCTCTCTTTTTAGGTTTTTGTTTAGGTTTAAAGTTTGTTACCACTAAAATTGTTGTACATTTCGTTTTTGGCATAGTATAATAATATCACTGTATTTGAGAATGTTGGTTCACCTGTTATTGGCATCTGTATAAGCCCACAACTGTCATATATTACTGTTTTATATTTTGTATACAGAAGCTGTTGGTGTACCTTTATAAATAAATAAATAAACCTTGAAGGCCGCCTGGGTAATGTACGAAACATTACCCATGTGGCCATTATGTACCTACCGACATAGAAAATGTTTTCCACAGGCACTAGCAGTAGACAGGCTATCCGGGACGTTTGAGACCATCAGCGCATCAGTTCATGACGTCAGAAACGCTATCTTAGGGATCGATTACACCATGAAAAGGTGCTACTCAGCAACAGCAACACAACAGCGGCAAAACTCAAATATATTCAGCTAAAATATTTCCATTGATCTCTTACAATTTATCGATAGTATTAAGTGCATTTTAAATTCATTTCCATGCCATTATGAACCTTAAGTTTTACGCATTTAGTATTTAATATTATCAGTATCACACAGACTGATTTCTGTAATCTGACCTGTACATACCGCATTCACTATTGTATGTAACTTTTTATGCATAATAATGATAACAGCTGTATTTTGTGAATAAGATATTATTTTTAGTGATTTCGGCATTTTATTTTCCTCGCGTATACTGCATTCATACTGTTCTATTTATAAGAATAGCAGTGTTTATGTAGTGAAAGATTGTGTTCAACGTAGTTATCTTATCAACACTGATAATGATTGTTTTATCAAATCGTGTATCACTGCTCCATTTTTCATGTGAAACCGAAGAACCGCCTCTAGTACATTGTGTTATTTGATATTAAATATTCGTAGGTACAATAATGCGAAAACTTTCACACATTGGGTTAAAAGATTTTTTTAAAGATGGAGTGGAAATGTTTTTTAATGTTAGTGTTATTTAGTGTGGGCGCGTGGTGTGAGAAGTGCCCGAAGCAATGTGACTGTGATATGGACAATGGGTTGAACAGAGCCGTGTGTGTCGATCAAAACATTATCAACATAGAAGTAGGAGTGCCCAAAGCGGTGCAGGTGTATAGTCTGAGTCATAATGTTATTAGCGAACTGGACAACTTTTGTTTTAAGGTAGGTACTTCCTTTGTTATTGTATTTAATTTTTACGAGTAAATAAAGTTAATCAGGGAGTATTCAATCATTGACTATTCTTAAGTAGGTAAGCACCTACTCAAGTAAGCTGTTGCAATAAATTATGCAAAAGGAACATGGCAAAAAATAAAAGCAAGAGTGTACAGGCATCTTCTGGGCACGCTCGTTTTCATCAGGGATGGTCGAAGTCAAGAGCAGGTCCATTCAGCAATATAAAATAAATAAAAAAACAACTCTACATATTAATTCAAAGAATAAAGTTGGTCATACCTCTCCCTGAATGTTTGTTTGTTTGCTGACTCAGCTGTTCTGATTATGGCGGACAGTTTAGACAACTTTAGAAATGAGGTTTTCAAAACTACTTACCTACTTGGTCTAGATATTATCATCTGTGGTCGCAGTGTGTATCGTAAGATTTGTTGAAAGCAAATTCAATGTACACTTCTGGACACATCTATTGGCCCACCTTAGAGTTTAGGTTTCGATGGCCCCTACCGAAATATGATTGCTAGATTGAACAAAAACTGTTGATGCAGTTTTAAACCTGATACATTTTACCATCTTTTACGATCATATTGTTTTAAATTTGAATTCAGAATACCATACGACATGGAGCTACGCCTAACAAGTCGGATATGCGCCTTGTTAAAGGCAATTGATTTTTGAATAAAAAACATGTTTTATCAAATAAAGGTTTAATTTAATAACGCGTGTTGCCTCCATGGGCATCTACCACAGCTCTCATACGATTAGGCATAGAGTTTATCAACCGCTCTATGAAATTTTGAGGGATCATCTCCCATTCCTCTTCTATGGCAGTTTTCAACTCCTGCATCGTCTGGGCAACTGGCTGACGAGCCCTAACACGTCTTTTTAGCTCGTCCCACATGTGCTCAATGGGGTTCATGTCTGGGCTTCTGGCTGGCCAGTCCATAACTGTGATGTTCACATCCCGAAGATATTCCCTGACGATGCCGGCCGCATGGGCTCTTGCATTATCATGCATAAAAAGGAAATTTGGGCCCACATAGTCCGCGTATGGTATCACGTGAGGTTCTAAGCACTCACGAATGTAGCTTTCAGCATTTAATGTTGGCAGCCGTGGTCCTGTAACAACCTCAAGTTGAGTTTTGCCGCTCGCGGATATACCGCCGCAGACAGTCCATGAGCCACCGCCATAAGCAACCCTCTCTTCAAAGCAGCATTGTGCGAAACGCTCTCCCTTACGTCGGTAGACCTTCTTCCTTCCATCATTGCCATGTAACACAATTTTAGACTCATCAGAAAAGAGTACACGGCTCCAATCTTGCTGTGTCCAATTTAAATGACTGCGTGCGAAATGAAGGCGCGCTGTTCGGTGGGCTCGCGTTAGTTTGGGCCCATTAGCTGGCTTGTGTGGTACCATATCGCGTTCTTTTAACCTTCTCCGAACAGTTCGAGCGCTCACAGATACTCCGTGGAAGTCACGAAGTTGGTTTTGTATCTCAATGGAGGTAAGGTGACGATTTCTAAAGCTGGTCGTCACGATGAATCGATCCTGCCTTTCAGTTGTGACCCGAGATCGTGGCCTTCCTTGGCGACGAACAAAGCCGCCAGTCTCTAGGTACCTCCGATAAACATTTCGGACCGCAGATCGACTTAAATTAAGTTGAGCACTCACGTTTCTTTGGCTGTGTCCGGCCTGAATAAGTGCCACAGCTTGGGCGGCGACTTCAGGTGAAGTATCCATAGATTATTGATAGAACCTCACCTTAATGTTAAGAATAAGTAATGTTTGTTGCAAAACCAAAGATATCAATCACTTTTTCAAGAATTAAATCCAAGTAAACCAATAAAACCAAGTTTTCTTAGTATTCGATTGTTTGATATCAACAAACAGGCTCCAAATTGTCTTTTGTTTCTTTAAATTCTGTGTTCGAAATTCAAAAAAAGATTATTGAATGAAATTGTGAATGTGCCAGGTTCAAAACTGCATAAAAACTTTTTGCTCGACCTAATATAAAATTTTAGCTAGGACCAAACGAAACTGAAAATACAAGGTGGGCCAATAGATGTGTCCAGAAGTGTAGGTACTGAAATTTTTGATGGTACTGTTTGCAATAAAAGCTAGTTCAATTCTGAAATATTTTGTGTCAGAAATCAAGCTCTTGGCTTCTTTCGCTATTTCTAATAATTTCAGTTTTAGCCATATTGTGCAGAAGACCTAGAATACGTATAAGTATTCAAAATGTATACACTTACCACTCGAGTATAACGAAAACCTCGTTGCAATCAAAGATGTACTTAGTTTATCGTTTCGGAACCAATGCCTGATATACCTACCTACATCGTCATTGATTACCCTGTCTGTTATTTATTAAAAACATAATGAAAGAGGATATTAGTCATAGCAAATATTTTCAATACCTACTGCCCACGTAGGTATATTTAATTTGATATCTTTGTTGTTATTAGGAAACTGGCTACACATCGTTGGAAGTACTGGATCTCTCATATAACTTGATATTTTGGATTGGTCTGCACGCTTTCTCAGGTCTAGACAAACTAGTCCATTTGGATTTGAGCAGCAATCGGCTGAGGTTCATCCCTTCAGATCTCTTCTGGGATACGCCAGAACTCGACACATTGGACTTATCATCGAACGTCTTTGAAAGCCTAAAGAATGAACCTTTTCTGATGCATTCGAAACTTAAGGTAAGAAAATACTAATTCGATAAATATTATGGATCATCAGCCCACACAACTTGGGAGTGGTTGTGAAAATAAGCGTTTTGCAAATTCTATTCATTTATTTCCTCTTTCCAGGTGTTAAACTTGAACAACTGCCGGATTAAAGCCTTACCGACTCGTCTCTTCAACCGTCTGCCGAATTTAAGAAAACTCGATTTAAGCGAAAACTACGTTGTTACTTTGAAAACTGAACTTCTACTGCCTCTACGTAAACTAGAACGAATAGAACTACGTAATGAATATTGGCAATGCAACGCAGACTTCATAGCGGTTGAAAATTGGATCACATCTCGAGGTATCACTTATGAGAAGCAATGCAGGAAGCGACAACCGCAAATGTCTGAGAAGATTATATCCATAGTTCCTGTTGTGGAAAAAAAAGAAGTCGACGTGAGCGACATTTGGAATATAACTACGGATAAAAACGATTCTGTGCCAGCAGAACAGCCCCCTACACCACTCACGCCGTATGAGAAGTTTGACCAAGAATTCTCGTCAGTAAAAGCTTTCGTTATTGGTATTGAAATAGGCTTAGCAATGGGGATAGTGGGCACTTATATTTGGTTGAACAAGTTTTGTACATGTGGTGCGCTAAGCTGCGGACGGCCACAGACGAGGAGACAAAGAAGGCGAAGGATGCAGAGGTTCGATGGAGACATGAGGACTAATTTGCTGTGGAGTACTATCGTGAACCCTGACTTGGAGACTCCTCCCTCATTCCGCAGACAGCTATCTCTGCCCGACAGAAGTGCACCGTTCTCGACATACGGTCTGCCGGGCTTCGCTGAAGCTCCCTTACAAATAGACGCGATTCGTCTGCCGGACCGTGCGGAAACACCGCCGCCTCCGTATAACGACTGCCGCATTAATATATGAGCGACGAAGTGTGCTGTGTTCATTATTTCTCTTGTGATATTTCGAATTAAGTCGTCGGAAGTAGAAACTTGTGATTTTATGACGTTTAAGATAAGATAGTAAGCCTTTCGTGGTACATTTCTAATTATTTCATGGACCTGTTCTATAAGTATGAAGTAGTGTTTAAATTGTAACTTGGGTCAACGGAATGAAAGATTCAGAGCAAAGACTAATTTAGTGTGTAAAACAAAATAATAATACTTTTTTTATAAAATCGTTATTTATTTTATAAATACCATTATCACATTTGATTCATTAACATAATTATATGATCTGTCATAATATAAAGTTAAATATGCTAAGTCAGACTCATAGAATTTAATATAAATTCTCTAAAAATAAAAAAGATATAATTTGGGTAACTCTATAGAATTTTGTACATTAGATAACACAACCTTGTGGCAATTTCATATTCGTAAACTATGGCATTCCCATGGCATATAGATCCCAAACACTGTTAAAATTATATATTGAACTATTACAGGCGCCTAAATTGTTGTTAGTGAACATAAAATTAATTGGAAATCAAATTCAGATAAAGTAAATCAGATAAGCAAGCATCACATAGTCAACATAAGTATTCAATCTATTGATTTATAAATAAAATAGGTATATTTGTAAGAAAATGGAATGTACAGTTCATTTAAATAGCGTTAAAAAGATAATAAAAATAATATCATTACATGTTATATATACATCCATTTTGGCTATAAAAGGAACTTGAACTGGAAATGCATGATTAGTCAAGTAAACCAAAAACAATACTCAAACAGTGAATACAATTTAACCTAAACAAATGCTATTCCATTATACTACCTGACGTAAGTTTACGATTAAAAGACGTTTATAAATAACCGACACACATACTACCCTATTTACATATTTAACGGCTAAAGTCTGTTTTCTAATTTATGTCAGTTTGCCATTTGCACTTGTCAATTAAGTCTTCAAGATTAAAAAACAGACCATAGTTAAAATATAGTAATAATAATACGTAATCAGGCACATCATGGCATGTCATTTCTGATTATCACGCGAATATTTCCACTACCCGAATTGAAACTAATTTTATTTCGTTGTACACATTATTGTGCATGCCTATGATTATGGAAAGTGTAGGCATATACACTGGTAGAGAGGTATAAACATACTATCAGAAGCACGTCGACGGTCTAAACAATAACCAGAGTCCTGCATTTGGTTAATATGAAGGTAAAACAAATACAAAACTTCATACTGTAAAGGTAATGGCAATAATACACACCTCAACCGGTTGATAATATGTTTACATTTACACAATTTAATTTTTTTTGATTCACCCAAATTTAAAAGCATACGTGACCTGTTTATTATTGCCATAATCAAGATACAGCTACCAGGATTCTCATAGGACACGTCGATGCATTGTTCGAAAACTAAAAATACGTTGACCTAAATTATAAATATATTTTGTTCCTTATTTCTTACACGTTAGCGTCTTCGTTCTCCAGCGCAAGTTGGCTGATGTTCACGTAGTCCGGGTGTTGGGAGAATACGTCTACTAATTGACTGAAGGTCGGTCTGGCGTCAGGAGTGTAAGCCCAGCAATCCAACATCACTTGGTAGATCTCGTCAGGACAGTTCTCTGGTCTTTCTAGGCGTTTGCCGTTTTCTACTATTTGTATAGCCTGTAAGAAATATTAAATATAAAATTAAATGCCACTGAAATACAAATATTGCAAGATCACCGTTAGCATGATGATTTTATTTTCTTTCTTTTTCTTTTGATGCTTTTACGAGACTAGCTACTGGCATTGAAGGCTATGCTGAGAGATTTTGCCAGCGGCATTTGACTATCTTGGAGATTTAAAAAAAATTAAAAATTGTGGTTAGGTACTAGACCAGAGTGTTACCTCTTGCCAGGTATGTTGTTGATATTTGCATTCGCAATTTTTGCGGAGTTTCCGCATTTATTTAGAGACCCGCATCCGAGCTCATTGATTGAAACGTTTTACACTAACGCGATTTGAAGTCTGTTTAAAAGACTAGCACAATAATTATGATGTCTATAAAATAGACGTACCAACCACACCAACCAACCAACCAACCTCAATCCCCCGAATATCTCCATACGGCTGCTATCCGTTCGAGATCTCCCACAGCGTGATGCTGTAGCTCCACACATCACTCGCGTGGCTGAACGTGCCGTAGTTGTACGATTGGACTAATATATTAACTATAATAAAATATAGACGCACTTCAACCCCCCTCATATCTCCATACGGCTGTTAGAGAACATCCCACAGAGTGATGCCGTAGCTTCACACATCACTCGCGTGGCTGAACGTGCCGTAGTTGTATGACTCGGACTAATATATTAACTATAATAAAATATAGACGCACCTCAATCCCCCTCATATCTCCATACGGCTGCTGCCCGTACGAGAACATCTCCCACAGCGTGATGCCGTAGCTCCACACATCACTCGCGTGGCTGAACGTGCCGTAGTTGTAAGACTCAGGCGCGTACCACTTGATGGGCCATTTGCCACCACGACTGGCCTTGTAGTAAGAACTGTCCGTTGATAGAGCTCGCGAGAGACCGAAGTCGCTTATTTTGGCTTGGTGTCTGGAAACAATGATTTAAATGTTTATTTTGGCTTGGGGTCTGGAAACAATGATTTAAATGTTTATTTTGGCTTGGGGTCTGGAAACAATGATTTAAATGTTTATTTTGGCTTGGGGTCTGGAAACAATGATTTAAATGTTTATTTTGGCTTGGGGTCTGGAAACAATGATTTAAATGTTTATTTTGGCTTGGGGTCTGGAAAC
This sequence comes from Fissipunctia ypsillon, assembly GCA_947568875.1. Taxonomy (NCBI): domain Eukaryota; kingdom Metazoa; phylum Arthropoda; class Insecta; order Lepidoptera; family Noctuidae; genus Fissipunctia; species Fissipunctia ypsillon. The sequence continues at coordinate 20,043,153 of OX387644.1, forward strand.
AATGATTTAAATGTTTATTTTGGCTTGGGGTCTGGAAACAATGATTTAAATGTTTATTTTGGCTTGGGGTCTGGAAAACAAAATTTTAAACGAGGTGATATATTGTTTGTTATTACTATTACGTACCGTGCAGCCTCGAACACGCCTATGACGTTGCCATTAGAATATAAAAATGATAATGTACATAATGGTTACATATTACAGCTGTTAGTATCATACAAATCATGACACTGTCTTCACCTGTTTTTGGTTGTAAATATTAACAGAATCCATTTGGCTGAACCCTATCTTTTAAGATACAGCCTAGTCCTAGTTTAAAAGATAGAGTCTACTATTGCATAATAATGTAAATATTATTATCAAACAATGTATATAGTGCAAAGTGCTATGGTTTTGTGAAATAAATACTTTATATTATTATTTATTATATTCTCCTTTACTACTTTCCCTTTCAAGAGTGTGTCGAGCTTATTTTGTGAAAGGATACACCAGTATAATGGACAATTATTAGATAAGAGCCGATAGTAAAATAAGCTCTAATGATTATAATACTATCAGATAATTACCTGCTAGCCAGCAGAATATTCCTCGCAGCTAAATCGCGATGTACGAAACGACGCCGTTCCAAATACCGCATACCGGCCGCTACTTGACACGCCCACAATCTTAGCTCGTACCCCGGTGACGCTTTGTCCGGGTGACGCACAAGAAACTCTAGTAATGATCCTAGAGGTACTAGCTCTTGAATCATTGCTAGTGGAGGGCCCTAAAACAAAACAAAAAATTTATCATTTTTATTAGCATCTTCATCATCCTGCCCTTGTCCCTATGGAATTGAGATCGTAGCGCGTCTTTTTCTTTCATAGATTTCTGTCAGCCCTCATAGCAGTGTCAGCTTTTATCTTTAACACAATCGATTCATTGTTAGATGGCTATTGTAGCCATCTATTCATACTCAAATCATTCACAACATTATTTTTTGTATAACATGCATATGCAATATTGTTCCCACTGCTGAGACTTAGGACTCCTATCTGTGAGAGGGAGTGGGCCGTAATCGACCACGCGGGCACAGTGATAATGTCATATCATAATTATGTCTGTGAAGTTTGTAAAACAAGTCGTGCACAAAAAATATGTATAAAGCACAGTAGCTAGCTAACACAAATATAAATATTTTTATCTGACATATATATGTTAGTAGTACAGGTCAATCACTGATAGCTCGATAACGATAAAGAAACATCGTTTTTTTTATGTTGTGGGGCAGCTCACGCCAACCTGATATCAACACCACCTATGGACATCTGCACTACCAAAGGCATCACAAGTATGTTGCCAACTCAGAGACAATGCTGAAATCTTACTAGCTTTTGTTCTCGGCTTCGCCCGAGTGGAGTTCGGAAATTATCCCATGGGAACGTACTACTAAGATAAAAAGTATCCTACGTTTAGGACATAGGATACAAGGCCATGGTCCACCTGTGCCAAATTCAAAATCCGATCAGCCGTTAAGGCAAGAAAAAGGGGACTCGGTCGGGGGGATTGACAGAGTTACTTCCGCATTTATAGTACAGCTCGATTCAAACTTTATGGCGGCTCGGAACATAGGAGAGTTGCTGCGCAGTAACAATTTCACGTGTCAGCGGAGTGAGGGTGTGGTACTGCGCAGCGAGTAGCGCACTTCACAGCCGCCATAAAGTTTGACGCGTACTATATTAAATATACAATGGACGTGCTTGTAATGTTGTAATTACACCTATACCACTTACCAAAGACACACCGATAAGTCGGACGATGCATCGGTGTCGGACGGACATCATGACCTTGGCTTCGGACAGGAACTCCTTCTTATTGGTGTCTGTGTGTTGCATGTGTAACGTCTTGACGGCGACCTGTTGCGCCGGTTGGTCGAGAGGGTTGTAGGTCGCGCGGAGGACTGAACCGAACTCCCCCTCGCCTAATACGGCGCCTAGCGTTAGCTCCGTCATTGGGATAAATTCTGAGGAACAAGGATAATGTGTAAATTAATTTAATCAATAGTATTGCTAGGCAAACGAAGTTAGGGTTTTTTTCGCATTTTTTTTAATATTTACCCAAAAACCCAAACTAGAACAAGCATCTGTAGGAAGGTTTCCATAATATGAGAAAGAAGCGATCGGCGAGAATCGCAAAACGAAGCCACAACGTTAAAATAAAGCCTAGCCTACTCCCAACTACCATAATAATGATTATTATTGGAAGTTCGCCTACATTACAGATTTAACGGGAAATTGTATTTTACATAAAGCTTCAACTATCATGATATGAGACACAATTAAATTTCTATTGTTACCGACCACTAGCCTATCGATCGACAGCTGAGGGGCTATTATTTTGAAATGAAACTTACCCTGCAGTGTGGTAAGCTGGCCATCAGAATCGATAGATATTTCATTATAATTCTCTGCTAACGTTACCACCGCACTGTTATTCCCTGGAACCTTATATGTTTCATTGTCGTCCGCTGGTTCGTCGTTGTTATTAATACTATCGTTGTTGAAATCTGACGAGAATGATAGATTTCTTGTGAGGAGCTCGAACATATTGTTGTTGGATTGTATGGAGGAGGGCGGCGACGTCTGCGCAGACATTTGTTTGTCGCTCAGTATGTCATGTTTTACTAGAGAGAGCGACTGGTTCATGGCGGCACGGCTCGATGCCAGCTTTTTGGTTCGTGGCATTGTTGAGAACTGAAACAATATAGTGGGAAATAGTATTCAATGTTAAGTAACGGTATAAGGTGGTGTTGGAGCAACTGGAATTGCCGGTGAATGTGGCACTTTTTCAAGCAACAGATCATAATAACAGTGTTCATAGCAAATGGAGATCTAGTATTCACAATTCTTTTTAGAGTTCCGTATGTCCCAATGAAAAAACGTGCATCACTCGTGTGTCTGTCTATCTGTCACAGCCAAATTGCTCTGAATCTGATCGACCAATTAAGTTGAAATTTGGTACACAGATCAATTTCTGTGACCTAAACACGGACGTGTTAGGTAAATAAATGAATTTTGAATATGGGCGAAGAAAAAAAAATGCACACTGTACCGTGTGACATATCAAACAAAAGAGCTTACTGTGAGGGTCTCAAGTATATTTTTTTTATAATTTTTAAATAAAAAGTTTAAAGATATACAGGATGTTTGGTAGATGGGTGCAAAGCCTGAAGGGGGTGATATCTTAGACCATTTAGAACTTGTTAAGCTAAACTTGTCTTAGACGAAGTCTGTTCCTTGTATTTTTTTTTAACTCTTAAGGTTTTTAACAATAATACCCATTTTTTTCAATTAATTGTTAATAGAGTCCAGTAAAAGCTGTTATGTTATTATTTATATAATGTGTGATTACTCAAACAAAATAATTCCCAAGCATCTGTGTCATCAGAGAAACATTCTACGCCATATTCAAGTTTAAGAAACTTTTACAAATCAAGAAAATGTTTTAGCATAACAAAAAAAAAAAAAAAAACCTCAGTTATTCAAACCTTTTTAAAAATATGCTTGGTTATTGCCCTTTATTTTGAGGTACTATTTACGCAGATATCTCATTAGCTCTTGGAATTAGGATGTGGACAAAGCAAATTGAGTATGAAAATTGTTATTTTTGAACAAATCAATAAAACAACATTTTTGTTAAAATAATTTATTGTTCATGTTCAAAATGTTGACCGCGGTTTCTTATAAAGGGTTTTCCAATAGGGACGGGTCGATATTGACAGTCTGTGGCAGCCATACTATTTTGGTGAGATCTGTAAAATCTGTTGTATATTATGCAGTCAGTGATGCCAAATCACCATGGCAAGTTACACGGTTGAGCAGCATGTGCAAATGATAAAACTTTATTATCAAAATGAGGGTTCATTAGTGCAAACGTTGCGCGCATTGCGCCCATTTTACGGCAGACGCGGTGGCCCTTCAAAGTCCACTCTCCAACGATTGGTGACTAAATTTGAGACGACCGGTTCGGTAAACAACCAACCAACACCTTTACGTCAAAGGAACGCCAGATCGGCCGAGAACATCGCCGCTGTACGTGAGAGTGTTCAGGAGAGTCCGAGGCAGTCGATTTCTCGCCGTGCTCAAGAACTCGGCCTTTCGCAGACCTCAACTTGGAGAATTTTGCGTCGGGACTTGGGTCTGGGTAGCGAACGACACAATCGACATTCTGCATGAACGGTTTGAGGGTAGAGTTATCTCTCGCAGAGGTGACGTGAATTGGCCACCAAGATCGTGTGATTTGACTCCGCTAGACTTTTTCTTGTGGGGTTTTCTGAAGTCGCAGGTCTATGCCAATAAACCACATTCGACCGTTGCCCTGAAAGCCAACATAACGCAGGCCATCGCTCGGATTCAGCCGGATCTATGCAGCAGAGTCATTAAAAATTGGACCTCTCGGATTCGTGCCACCATACGAAGCCGCGGCGGACATTTGAACGATTGAGAGTCGAAAAAAGGGCAAGTTTGCTATCGCCGCGCGGCAGCTTTTGTTATGCGAGTTCCCAGAATTTGATTGGTGCGCGTGCACCATAATTCTAAGAAGGAATCAGTTACTGATAACTGATTCCTAACAAAAAACAATAGTGCATCAGCAAAAATGTTGCATTATTTTGGTCTGTTTAAAAATTAAATATTCGATCTCAATTTACTTTGTACATCCTAATTCCAGGAGTTGATGTGAGACATTGCGTAAATAGTACTTCAAAAGAAAGGGCAATAACCAAGCATGTTTCTAAAAAGGTTTGAACAACTGAGGGTATTTTTTAATTTTTTTTATAATGCCGTAAACAAAATATTTTCTTGATTTTTAAAGTTTCTTAAACTTGAATATGGCGTAGCACGTTTCTCTGATGACACATATGCTTGGAAATTATTTTGTTTGAGTAATCACACATTACATAAATAAAAAAAAATAACATAACAGATTTTACTGGACACTATTAACAATTAATTGAAAAAAAATGGGTATTATTGTTAAAAACCCTAGAGTTTAAAAAAAAAATACAAGGAACAGACTTCGTCTACGACAAGTTTAGCTTAATAAGTTTTAAATGGTCTAAGATATCACCCCCTTCAGGCTTTGCACCCATCTACCAAACACCCTGTATATTTGAGAAAATAGATGAAAAACCATTCCCCCCCCCCTTATCTCCGAAACTACTGAGCCTAAAATGTATTTAATAAAATACTGATAATAGTTGTAGATACTTATAGATTACAGGAAAACCTATAAGATATCTATGGTCTTAAAATAACATGGTAAATCCCCCAATATTGTGCGTACAATCTTACATTTGCAGTTGGAATGTATGGGAGAACATGTTATTCAACTACAATGTCATGTTTGTTCTTGGGATAAATTCATTCCAACTACGGAACCCTTCATTGTGCGTGGATAGACACGCACTTGGCCGGTTTATTTTATTTTATATAAAGTTACATAATGCACTTATGAAAAGACAGAAGTGTAGGGTTTCAATCTGTCGTAATGAGGAAAACACGAAATAATTAGGATTGTGAAGAATGATCTTCAACAGCGAGGGACCAAAAAGAGTGGAAAAAAGTGTGAATATAAAAACCCAAACATTCGCTTACTTCAGGTAGAGGTGGTTTAGGTTTCGGCGGCACAGCGGTAGTGAGGCGGGTAGGCAGACCGTCCGGCACTGTACTGTAGTGCTCGATCAGCCTCTCCAGAGATTCAAGGTAGGGTCCATCGTCTATAAATAGCCAGTTTGTCTGAAATTAATGTAATTTGGTTTATTTGTGGTTTATTTTACCGTGTCGTCCATCTTGAAAGAGAGGCAAAAGACTTTTAATATAATATTTTTAGTTATTGTTTTTGTGTGCTTGTGGAGGAGCTTGTGGCTAAGTAATAACAGCCGCATGGGTCGATCCATCAGGTTAAGCTACGCTTGCCGGTGTTGGTCTGTGGATGGGTGACCATCTTTACATACCGAGACTCCTCCGTGCCTCGGAAAGCACGTTAAGCCGTTGGTCCCGGCTGTCATTCGTGGATCTTTGACAGTCGTTACGGGTCGTCAGAAGCCCGAAAGTCTGACAACCAGTCTTACCAAGGGGTATCGTATTACCCAGTAACTGGGTTGTGGAGGTCAGATAGGCAGTCGCTCCATGTAAAATACTGGTATTCAGCTGCATCCGGTTAGACTGGAAGCCGACCCCAATATAGTTGGGAAAAGGCTAGGCAGATGATGAGTTATTGTTTTTGTGTATTTTATTTCAATAAGTATTCTATCTGTGTTATTATGTTAATGTCTATGGTATTTAAGAGTATGTGTCTGTATGGTATGGGTTTAATAATTGCCTGAAATAATGATATTTAATTAATTTTCTGTGAGAATCTTTTACAGAAAGTTAATGTAAGTATAATCTTTTTTTAAATAAAAAAAGCTTTATAAAAATACTTAAGTAATGGTGGTTTTTAGTGCATACTTTACAGTTGATGCAAGCCTAGGGCTTTTTAAGGTTCAATAAACAAACACATGCTTTAAAACTTACCTCTTTCCTAATAATAAAGTTATATGGCGTGTTTTCGCTCAGCATCGTCAACACATACGCGCCGGTATGCCTCTCGCTGTACCGAACAAGGAACACGCCATCAGAAGCCTTGCCTTCCACATTGTGGTACTTGCAGTACTCTTCCAACGTCTTTACTGCTTCCTCGCGGTTTAACGTGCCGTGGTACCAATACTTTTTGGACGTTTTTGGGATATCTGGCTGGTGGTTTTCTGTAAAGAATGTTAGGAATATGCACATGGAAGCCTTGCTTGCAGATAATGAGATGTAGATAGAAAACAAATAAAAATCTACTAGTTCGCGGGAAAATCAAAGTGGAACGTATCTTTACTTTCGTCTTTATTTCAACTCTAACAATGATGATAATTGTTTGTTTGGCAGTCAAAACCACGCTGCTCTGCGCTTCGACAAGACAACAAAGCAAATCAAATTGATGAACAACACAAGTAACTTACTCAGTAATTGGTAGCATTCTGTGTGTCCGTAATGTTTCGCCAGGTCAGCAGGGGTATCGTGTGCCAGTGTTCTTGCGTGGGCTGGAGCTTTCAGCTTTAGTAGAACCTACAAATAAAATACTCTTTATGAAATAAGCGAACACTGAGATCGAAAATCTATTATATCAGTCGACAGACGTCCACTGCTGGACGCCTCCCTCAAGCATCGCCACAGCGATCGGTCCCATGCTGCTCGCATTGAGTGGATCCGCGCGTTTCGCATGTCGATCAATAAATGCAAAGGTAATCCGTATGCAGGTTGCAGACTAACACGTACTTTGGCTGACCGTGACAGTTGCGATCCGCATCTTCCGTGTTCGCGTGCTTCATACTACAATGTTCCTGCGCAGATCTAAGCTATTGCGCAAGCCCACACCAAGAAGGTAGATATACTCAACTAGGTGTTGCCCCCGACTTCGTTCGCGTACAAACTTAACCTCCGAAAAGTGTCGCTCAAAAGTTTTATATTCCGAAAATCCTTTTTATTTCTCCTTACAGAAATACTATCTTCCATGATTCTATTGGTTTAATTTGTGTTTTATTTCACAATTAGTACGTAACAGAACAGGTTAATATGTACCATCGCGGACATTTGCGGTGAACCACTTTTCAACCTTATTACCTTAGTAATAAGGTCGGAATGTCCGTGATGGTACCTATAGATTTACTATAGCTCAGTCTACAAACCTTGATACACTCAATGTGTCCCCTCTGCGCGGCATCATGTAGCGGCACCTTGCCTGTAGGCGCATGTCTCATCTGGTAGTTAGCGTTGCCCTTCGTTATCAGCAGCTCCGTCGTACTCGGCAAGTTGTTCTGGCATGTATACTGTAAACAAAGACAACATTGGATTATTGTATTGTAAGTAAAAAATGAACAGTTGGCGCAGTGGATGAGCGATCGGTCTCTGTGCTACACGTTAGAAGTTCCACATATACTCCCTATTAGGGATAAACTATTAAATAGCTCATGACATGGTTAAAATATTAGCCAATCACAAGGTAGTAACACAGCTGACTGCTCTAGGTGCGACGGACTGACATTTAGAACCCGTGACTTGTGGAAGCTATATAATGTAGCCCCAATCTCAGCTTTTAGGTTACCATGGTGTGACCAACTGTAACATCTTACGAAAGTACAAGGCGCAACTTACATGTAAAGGCGTATACCCAAACGAGTCTCTAACATTGACTGTGGCTCCACTCTCAATCAGCTTGGCAAGTATATTGTCTTTCCCAGCCCTTGCGGCAATGTGCACGGCTGTCTGACCGTCCTGGTTCTTAGCGTCGCGACTGCGGTAGCCGCATGCTAGCATCTGAGACACTATGTTGAAGTCCCCGGCTTCTGTCGCCCTGGAAACGGAATATGACGTTATTTATCTTGAAGCTAAACTCTCCATTAACACAATTTGACACAATTTTAGATGCAGTCGCAGCGGAAAGAGATTGCGGGACCAGCATTTCAAGGACTGGGAACAGAATTTTTAATGTAGTGGAAGGATTGTTTGGTAAGCAAGTAAGTAATAATGAAGTCGGTTAAAAATAATAATAATAGGCTAATTTGTTTAATAACTTGCAATAATGATCCCTGAAAAAATATTTGGTACCTACTGATTTAATCAATCAATGTAGCACATTACCATAGCTAATGGCAACACAATTAAGACAATGAAATTGATAATAACTCACAAGAAATATTTAAATATCAATAAGGAACAATGTGTGCGCCTGTGAATCATTAGCATAAACAATGATTCAACATTGCCAAACACAGATGTCCCTAAAGCCAATAGTTGTCATCATATCAGACACCATCTAACATTCCCAGGGTATGACTCATGTCAGCTTCTATGGTACTTAGGTGCTCACTTGAACTAATATTGATCCGATTAGTTATATACAACAATACTATAGAATTTTTCCTTTTTTTCATAAATGCTATTTTATATAGATTTTTTCACAAACATAAGAACATTGAGCTGAATCACTCCTGTCTATTTACATAATATTATTTTGTTACAATTTAGGGCAATGACTTGCCTCATAAACTTAATTAATTTAGTCAGAATAATCATTTTAAATCTAACAGCACTATTTCAAATGAACAATTTGTAATATTAAATGTAAATTAAGTTTAGTACCTAATAATATCAATAAAGTATTTCTAGCAAAATAGTTTACACAAGAATCAAGAACGTGATTACAAAACTAGGCATGGCATGTGACTTCTGACTCAATTATTTCGGACCACATTTGGTATTCCAATCAGTGAGCATTGCAAACACATCTTGTCATAAAACATGCAAAGAATTTTGATGTTCTACCTACACATAGCGTCATGTTGTAGACATTATCATGCTGTAAATATATGCCCACAGCTACTGGCCTTCTCATGATATTTATTGGATAAACATATTGAACAATGCGCTCAACAGGAAATTGTCAATAAGCTTGTCAGCACTTGTATTAAATTACAAGCCCTATAAAGTGCAGTGCACTGTGCAAGTAAAAATTAGTGCAATAACCCCTTTTATGGGTGATCTGACTTACGATTGAACTTAAAAATATAAGTTTTGAACAAGGTGGGTCATTAAAAGTTGATAAGAATTTAATTTTACTCATGGTCATTGTACTTTAAATGGATTTTAATTTATTTATAGAATGAAGACAAGAGTACATTCAATGTGTGAGGTCCTGGGTTTAATATACAAGGAAGACATATATTAAGTAATTAAGAAATTACTAAGAATTTACATAGAATTAAGTAATTGAAAATATTTTCAGATTTGCATATTGTGCATTTACAGATAGACTGAAAAGCATCTCAAAGGGGTCACCATTAAGGAAAAATCAAATGATGATGAAGACAATAAATAGCACTTCATATTAAATAAGCAAAGCTCTTGCAGATACTCAGGAATTTATTTTCATAACTAGCTGTGCCCCGCGACTTCGTTCGCGTGGAAGTTGTAAGATACAGAATATACTAAAATAACAGCCACATTTTAAGAAAACTTCCTCGTCCTCCAACCCGCCGCGTTGCATCGTATGCCCGCGCTTATACTTCGTTTTCGCTTAGTGTTCTTTCAGACTTTTTTTCTTTTTGCTCGGCTCCTAAGGATCGTAGTGTGATGTTAAATAGCCTATAACCATCCTCGAGAATTAGGCTACCAAATGCAAAAATAATGTTTCAAATTCCAGAGTTATTATTTTTGCAGGGGGATTTAATTTTTTTGCATGGAACCCTAATTATTTTTCTAAAATAAAAGTAGTCCAAGTTACTCCTTGTAACATCAGCTATGCGCCAGTGAAAGTTCTGTCAAAATCGGTCCAGCCATTTCGGAGATTAGCCGGAACAAACAGACAGAAAAGACAATTTTTTTTTTTTTTTTTTTGTTATATGTACCGTATACAACGTGGATCTGCACGTACAACATTAAATTAAAACGAGCAGAGTACTAGTTCATTGAAACATTTTAAAACAAGAAGATTAGTAGTTCATGGAAAATTAAAAAATTGCAGTTTTCAAACAAAATAAATAGCAGAATCAATTGCATAAAAAGTAAACACTCTTTATCTACGAAACGTCACTGACGTACGGTGCGGGGTGCGGGGCGCGGCGGCGGCAATGTTTACCTATTATTTCGGACTCAGATCTACATCATGTTGAAAAATAAGAAAATGAAAAATAATTTCCTGTGTGTGAGTATTCATTGGATTTGATTAATTTTTTGTATACAGGTAAAGAAAATGATTATTTTTACGTGGTTTAAAGGAATGTCAATCGTCCTGTTCCACCTTGTATACTTTCATATATGCAAGTAAAAATACAATTTAACTGACACTTATTTGTAGATGCATACAGGGTGTAAGGGACAGCCCTCCGCAGACTGATGGGGTGAATTCAATATGTCATACTAAGATAACCGGTACAAGAGATTATTTCAGGAGCGTTATGGGAATCCAATAAACCTGATTTGTTTTATTGCCTCACATGCAATGTATCGTTACCGTGGCAAAACGCGCGTAGCGAACGGCAGCGCAGCGAGCCTTCGGCCGCCGAGTATTTCAATATCCATTGCCGATTTTTGTATTTTAGCTGTTTTATTTACGTAAATGGAATGCTGCGTACGGAGAATGTAATTTTACATTGAAATAAAGGAATAGTAACTGAAAATACGATAAAAAAAATGAAAATTTTCCTGAGAATATTTCCAGTGGGATATGATTCAAAATAAGGAGCTGAATGCACCCTGTTAGTTTGCGGAGGGCTGTCTCTTACACCCTGTATGTAGATAATTCTATTGAGTTTCAGCCTTTCTCTACAATACTTACTATTGTATATACTCAATGAATAGAAAAATAACCCATTGATGATAAAATAATGTTACTACACTCCATTCAGCTTGGTAATAAAACAAGAGGATAAATTAAGGGCAATTTAGATGGCTCTCATCTTAATGGAACTTCCTTCTTCAACTGTGTAGATTTCTGTTCTATCTCTAATTGACATTGCATGTTTCTATCAATTATTTTGTTTTTGACTAATTTACTAGTGTGGGAAAGTGTGTGTGTACTGACTGTTACTTTGAAATAATGAAGATAATATTTTAATTTTTAAGAAACAAAAAGATAAATATGTTTTTAAATAATTTGATCTTTTATCTTTGTAAATGTATTTTATAATATAGGTAAATAGTATACTGGTTTCTGTATACTTTAAAATAAGTAAATAAAATACTAGCAAGTTTTCAATTCCCAATAGCACAAGCACAATAGATTCATTGTATTGCAGCCATAATTTTTTTTTATGTAGCAATAAGGATAGTGTTTTTTGAAAACAATTAGTCAATTATACCTAAGAAGCATACTTACCAATATTATTCAATACAATCATTTACCAGTCATACCCACAATATTATTAACTTAAATACATTAGCATTGTTCGTCCCACTTCAGTCCAAACTGTAATCAATATTATGACACCATAGTTTACACCTGATAGTGTAGAAATATAATATTAAATGACTATTTGATTAATAAAGGTGCTACCTATTTGAAAGATATTTAAGTTCTGAATTGAAAAACCAGACTTTCATGTAATATTTATTTATTTTAAGAACACGCATAATTATATCTGGTCATGTGATGAATAAACCAAGTGACAGAAATAAACAAATTATTGGAAGAATTTCCTCATATAAATGGTCAAAATTGTTTGTTTAAAAAAATAAGTATTAAGTTTATTGTGTTTATTTTCAGTATGCATTTTAATTCAAAACTTCTTCTAGATTTATTAACAATCTAGAAATTCTAGAAGTATATTATCATTGCATAAAAAAATGCTATAATATCTAAGATGAAGCCAAGGAATATAATTATGATTAAAAATACTTACCGGTGTAATAGGTTGGTAGTGCCCTGAGTACGAGATTCATGGGGTGGTGGCTGTCCCTTGCACACTACTGATAGCCTGGTGACTAGGCCGTTGGAGTCTCCTCGGTAATGTTGTATGAGTGTGTCCAGTCCATGCACTGTTGTGTGCTCCTCAATTGAGAAGAATGCATCCTCACCATGTCTTCGAATTTGATAGTGCACTACTTCTCCCTACAAAAAAGAAAACTTTTTTGAAAGCTGCATAGAATAAGTACAAAGTGCAGACTGATGTAGAAGCAATCTTCTTAAATCTTGGGGTCATGAATTTATAATGTCAGTTAAATTTGTTTCCGTTTTCTGCACAGATAAACATTACTGATAGCATTGACAGTATTAAAAGTAGGAAAACAAAGTTCTGCTTTGAGGTTAGAAAAACTTTTAAAACTGACCTGGTGCAAAACTGAGAGCACATAATCTCCAGGGGAAGTGTTACTCTCACGTACTAGAAACACACCATCCTCTCCTTCTGCAAGTTTCAACAAAATTAAAGTTTGCCAATAACACAAAACATTGGTACAACAATAACAACATACAATAATAAGCACAACCGACCTTCCTTCAACAGCTTCTCAGCCGTGTCTCGAGATATTTTCCCATGAAACCAGTTGACATTATCTTCTCTGTTCATTCTCAACAAAAAAGAGTTTGTCTGAAAAGTTAATTTAAAACTTGTTCAACAAGTATGTTTACAGACGACACAAAAATTTTCTTGAACATTTCTTGTGCAAGTCAAGATTTTGCTGACACGGTATCTTTATTCAATTAATATCACAAAAAATATCTTAATTACTGAGAATAGTTGTTATAAATACTTTGTATAGATATATTACTACACGAGACTTCTATACGTTTCAAAATAAACTTTTATAAACTGTTCGCCATATTTCTCCCTATTTCTTTCTCGCACATCACAAATCACGTTCGAACAAGCGACCAATTTAAAATGCCCGTACATAAAACTTTATTCTCTTTCTAAAACCATATTATTTCAATATGTGAAACAGAGATCGCTATATGTGGATCTCTTATTTTTAATTAGTCCGCATAATATTGTAAACGTCAGACCAACTACAATGGTCAAATAAGAAACTGATAAGAGTTTTTAGGATGATTCATCCACATTTTAAATCCTATTTAATTTTACAGAATTTATCACGAATTCTTTTATAAATATGAATAGCTTCTAAATATTACTTACCTTCAACAGTATGAATGACGTCATGGTTGTTATCATGATATCCAACTTCGGAAACACAAAAATATTTACAAATATTTGAAAGAAGAATTTTTAATTAAATCTTCTTCGTTTCTTGTAAACACACATATTTATCACGAATTTAACTGATTATTATGTTAACACAAAGTATTCCGTAAAAAGCGCAGCACGGTGAGCGGAGTGCGTCTAGCAAGCAGCCGGCAGACAGGCGCGGTATCCCCGACTCTGCCTTCCAACGAATGACTCATAGCAAGGTCAATTCCGAGAAATGAATCACCAACGTACTCAGTTCTACAATGCTTTATGTAGTACGCATTCCCCCACAACACTGCTTCATTATTATAATTTGTAAATAAAGACATAAATTATCTTTAGTTAGGTAGTAGAAGTAAACACTTTTAAGTAATAGATAAATTACTACGTAAATCGTTTAACATCTTCTGATTGTAAAAGATTTTTAGTCCTTTGAATAGGATTTTACTAACATATTCTAGGTAACGAACATAAATAAAACCTAAACAGGTACTTAGACGCTTACTTAACTATTTTTTAGAAACATCATTTGATACCTACTAATCTAAAATCTTATTTAAAAAAAAAATAGAATCTATTCATTGTAGTGTCGATGTAAAAGTACATAACTCTGTTTCCGTACCCAACTGCTACTTTCCAGTCTATTAAAGAAACTGTGGAAACCGGAAATAGGTAGTGAAAAACTACACTAATAGAGATAGTAGCCAGACCCCCACATTATTCAACACATACCTAGGTAAGTAGGTAAGTATATTTCAATGATGCTACATAACAGTTATTATATTCCCTAATAGCTTGCATCACTAGGCACTGCACAAGCAAGGATTAGGTTGGTTAAGTTGCTTCTATCAGAATCGTAGCCCGTAGGTAGGTATCCATCTATACACCAACACAGACCCAAGATTTGCAGACTTGCAGATTTTATTTTAGATTACATATCTGACTATTCGTTCTGACTTAGGTATAGGAATCTAGTACGGATCATACTTGCCTAGTAGCTGAAAACTTGGTAGCTACATAATTTTCACAATAGGTTAAAACAATGGTTACGTAATATGTACTTACGTATTTCATTTTTATTGACTGAGTGATTAAACGTAGTTACGTATGTTTTAACAAGTGGAGGAGACAACCCTGCTCAGTGCTCACTAACTTCGCAATAAGACGTCGATGACTCACACAAGATCTGCAAATATTGTCAGATACATGAGTAGGTATCTGTGAAGCTAATCAAAGCGGCATTATTTTTCCAGAAGTGCCATTACACATAAATCACGCTTGCACCTAATCCTCGACGAGGAGCAGGTACATCCATATTTCGCCAGTTATGTTTAAGTCTTATGTGAGTAAGATGGCAAGCCCAATTTTGCCATCAATCTTTGCCGAAGCTTGACGACATTGTTATAATTCATACAAATGCATAGTTAGATTATTTTCCATTCATTAAGGTTTATTTGTAGCTGAACGGGTCAAAAATAAATATTCAAATGCCAATAATACTTCTCTAGTCAGATTTTAACTAGCATTTTCCTTTTTAAACCTTTGAGTGGAAACTTCTTATCGATTAAAAGATCTTTGAATACATATTGGCAAATGTTTTCTAAGCTACTCTACCTTCTAATTTCCCAGAGTTAATTATCCTAGTGCATTTTCTTTACCACCTTATCGATCGACTGCTGAATGCGTTGATTAATTATCTAAGTAATATCGAATTTCTGCCAATCCTTGTGGGATAATGTTTAATAAAATAAATAGTGTTTTATTGCAGGTAAAATACCCATATACAAAAAATAAATAGTAAACAGTTATAACATTAACAGAAATCCAGTGCACAAATATATGGGGCTTGCTAGGTTGCATGAGACAAACTTAAAAATGCTGTTACTGGAGCGTCTCAAACTTTATCAAAAAGACGCGACCACCTCATGATGGCGTAAAAGTCCAGGACCCTTGCATGCTCGCGAGGCACTGCAATTTCTTGGCTGTTTCTCTGTACATCTTTTTTGTGAAGTTGCACCAAAATTGTCAGGTGTACGTCTTTGGTGCACTTCACTTTGCGCGCGAGCATGTTATTCCTCACTGAGAGGGTCTACGCTCTCTTGTTATATCGCAGTCGTCCAGAAGTCCGTCTGTCAAAATGTGCCCTAAATATTTAAACTACTTTACGACCAGCTCCAGACCTGAATACCATAGATTCAATTTCTAGAACGTTATATTTCAGTCCGTGAGCATCAGCATAATGCTCACAGACAGACAACAGTTTCCTCAAGCCTTTAATCAAGAGACTCAAAAGAACCATGCCATCAGCATAGCTCAAGCTATTCACACAGACATTGCCTAGGTGATAGCCATCTTTGGTTCTTCTGAGTTGAGTTGTACAGATCCGGAGAAGTCAACCCCCTTTGGCGAACACCACAATCTAACCTGTAACTACTAGATAGAGTGTCACCCCATTTCATTTGATTGGTTTCGCCTCCGTACCAGAATCTCAACAGATCTACAGTTTGGTGAGGTTCTTGTGACTTCTTTAGTTTGTCCCAAAGGATTTCATAATTCACCGGGTCCAAAGCTTTGCTCAGGTCTAAGAAGCAAACATACACTGAGGTTCTCTGGTGGGTGTAATAAGCTATCGTACTCTTAAGGCTAATAATCACAGAGTCTGTTGAGAGTCCGCGTCGGAAACCAAACTGCGCATCGTCATTTTTTATGTTCTTCTGCAGTTCAGGCTGTATGCGATGCTCCAGCACCTTGTCTGTTACCGTACCGAGTGAAATTGGTTGGTAGTTACTTGATGCGCTCAAATCGCCTGTTGTGGTTTTGACGACTGGAACCGCACTAACGCAGTTCTCAAGTAGGCGTGTTTGACACATAAGTTAAAAAAGTCGCTTAAAATTTAAGTGCGTTTAGTAACGTTATTTTTTTAATTTAAGCGCCAACTTGTTTCTACATTTAATGTGGAAACAAGTCGCTTCCCCAGACGAGGTGCTCCACACTGAGACCATCTTGCCCTGGTGACTAAGTATTACTACGTTTCATATTCCTCACTGCAGATATTACATCTTCTAGCGTAAATGGTGGTAGTGACTCAGTCACGATGGTATCATTGCTGAGCTTACAATCCGCATGCAGGGGGTCAGCTTTAAATTTAGGCAAACAAATCAGCTATTTTACATATGGAAACATCAACAACGACATCCATCAACAGAGACAGGGAGGCTCTGTTTAAAATTAAACTTTTTAGTCGCGTTCCAATACTTAACAAAATTATTTTCTTTTCTGTGGTAGGCACCTGTGGTGTAGGCATCTGTGTGGCGATATTATTGATCGAAGGTGCTAGGTCGAAATACGCATATTTATCTATGTATATAATCTTAATATATAAATATAATATATATATATAGGTATAAATATATATAATCTAAAATTTTTTTGTAGTATTCGGTTAATCTCTCTGTTTTGTTCAATAAGTGTAAGGTAGTGTGGTAGTTACCTATCTGAGTCAGTTGATTGTACAAGGGTCCAAGTACGAATCTTAGATTAAGAAACACTTGTCTACTTGCTGCAGGCCTTTCGCATACCGATACATTGCCACACTTTTACGACTTTTGCGCTGCAATGGCCCAAAAACCGAAGAAATGGTGACCTTAGTGTAGTGCATTCAAGCTCCTTAGATCTTTATACATATGTGTAGGATGAGTAGAGTTTTAAGTGTCGTTAAGGTATCACCTATGTTGAAGTTCCTTTCAAGGTTTCAATGTCAACATTATCGTCATCATAATCATTTATATATGTAGGTAATGTCATCAGCCCCTACTTAAGTACCTATATTATGGTATAGTACCTATATGTAGGTACCTATATGTGTGTACCTAGGTAACCTTAGGGACCTTATTACTAAGGTAATACCTGAAATGGTAAAAGCAATTGTCAGGTAAACGTTACTTCGGTAACTGTTTCACTTACAGGAAAATAACTGACATAAATATTTATTAGTCAGCGTTGGTCTTCTAGAATTTCTTAACACAGGAATTACTGTGATTATTTATATCCTTTTTTTTTTTTTTTTTTTTTTTTTTGTGGATGGGAAATCATCAAATGACTTCTCCCGCTCTGGGCGGAGCGGGAGGGCGTGTCAGACTTTTACTGACTAAAACCCACCCGTGTTCCTTCTGTTGCCTGTGCCGGGGCCACGGTAACTCTTTCGAACATCCCGCAACCCTAGCTATTATTTATATCCTGAGGTATTTATTATTTACTGTCATCATGCTATTATTTCATTGACTTTAGGGTTCACAAGTCCCTATATTCCCATTGTAAAGAGTTTTTATATGGACAATGAGAGAACAACGTAAAAGTGTATGCAAAGTTCTGTGTACATTTCTATATTCTCATTTAATTCAAAGCCATTTATAGACCTGCCTAGATAAACAAAAGGGCTGTACATTAATTCAGTCTGATGACAGTTTATGTGTGCACTCCGCCACTGATTAGATAAACGTCCAACCTAACTATTTAGAAAGCATTCGTTATACCTAGTGCACCGAGTGGACAAACCAGTCTCACAGTTTGTTTACCTCACGAATGCAATGTTTATTTACTTTCATTCGTCTCCCAGCAACCTGTCTACATTCTGCATAGAATGCCCGGCCAGCCATTGTATTCAAGAGAATGTATTTCTTTATATCTTTCCTGACTGAGCCATAAGAAAATTCTGTCCCATTCAGGTTGTGTTGTTCGTGTGGTTGAAATTCTCGTCTTGCAACATTTTACTTTGTAATGTCGTTTCGTTTTTTAATGACAAAAGCGCCATTGGTTTTCGTTTCTAAAAATACGATCGTTTCAATACTTCCAACCTATTTGTTATAATAGATAGGTAATAATTGGAATGTGCAGAATTGATTGTGGTGTTGCAGTGTACATTAGTAATGTACCTATGTATTATATGGAATCGACAAAAGCTTTTTATTTTATTTATCTATAGGTAAATAATCAATCATAGCCTCTTTAATTGAAATTACCGTGATTTTTATATTACAGTAGGTACTAGCAGCGCTTCCAGTAAGGCATTCAACCTTCGTAGTCCGACCTTAATCACAAACGGTAATGAATAACTGCCAATACTAGCAATTTCTTCCGAAAAACTTCTCATAATGCCATTAGACAAAAAAAAAGGAAATTAAAGAAAAACGAAACTCATAAGGCTTTCGGAGGATGTTTTCAGCGTTTATGTGCCAGCAGAGTTCACCTGTTTTGATAAACTAAAACCTTCTTTTCGAACATGGCTCTAAAAAATATAAATATCCATCCGTGGACTGAATTTAAAAATGTACCACATGATTTAGATAAATAATTTTAGTACCTAATGTTTATTTATTTTTGTTTTGGACATAATGGAAACAAGTCCTACAATTTCTCCTTGATATATAAAGGTCCTTGATACATAAGTACCTACAGCATATCCGTTTCGTCAAGGCAACCTGGAGTGGCTACGCGTTGGGCCACGGCGGGTGAGTCACTGCGCTTTCTACCAGCTTGCCTGAGCCGGTGGGTAGCGGTCGATGACACCAGACCTGTTTATTCCCCATTCGTACTAGACCTATTGTGCTAAAATTGTAATGTCGTAAACAAGTGTCTAAGGAATATTTTATATTCAGTGGGTGGGACTTAGGGTTTGGGTAGAACTGTTTTGTAGACTACTGAAGACGGGAAGTTATCCTGTTAAATATCACCTATGTAGGTACTTTTCTATGATAATTATTTTGATGCTTATGGTCATGTGGATTGCCTAATTAGGTACGGGTGCAAAATTAGTGGTAACTAGTATAGTAACATCACTCAATGAATTATCGTCATCAAATAACAGCCGATTATTTCGTGCCAAATTGAGTTGTTATCATGATTTTATTTATAAACTGTAAAGGTACCTACCAAAAATAATATCCTCAAATATTTTACTGTTCGATGTAATTCAGTTCAGTTGAGGACAACCCTACAGTGGATAAGGAAACGCCACAAAGCCGGCCGACCTCAAAAACAAGTGCGAAATGACTAAAGCAAAACGAATAGTAGGGCCGAAACCGAACGGTAGCGCCGATGAGGTAATCACAGTATGAATGAAAAAATATATAAAAAATCTAAAATAAGCTAACTGTAAGGTCGATGACGATTTACAGAAAAATCAAGCTTATATCAACAGTAGTAGAAGTAGTTTTCGATCGTGAAGCAGCGCGTGGATATTTTGAGACACCGTGCCATTGAATAGACTGATGTATACAGCAGATACAGAATATGACTCATCTGTGACTAGGAGATCACTGAGCGTGAACTTTAGGTATTCAAGTTGTGTTTAAATACTCAGTTTACGATTTTAGGCTATATTTAGAATGTTCACGAACTAAAAGGCTATCAGGAACTAGAGTTTATGGGCTAGGTTCTTGCAAAACCCTTTAAGGGTCAAGAAAGGTAGATAGGGTACTTGTCTAGCGGGGAATATGGGTAACCACAGTAGGTGACCGAATGATGGTTGAAACAGGGAAAAAATCTGTGTGAGTGACTCTTACACCAACTCTTTACCGAATTAAATATGAATGTGAGTCATTGTCACTACCTTTAGAGAAATCTAACATCAAATAAAAACGAAAATCTCTACCTCTAGTCTCTAATGAACGCTAGTCCCAAATAACGCCAGCTGGGTACGTGCGTGAAGTCTAGGCTGACAATACAGCTGTGGGGTAAAGTCTAGTATTGTAGATATACATATCGACCCTTTTCAGGAAGAACATCGTAAGCGACATTTTGCACTTTTTATGGGAAAGGGTTTTTTCTTTCCTAATTAACGATGTTATCATATACGATGATAATTTCTTACAGCAATAAAGTCGTGTAAATTTAAAATAAAATTTAAGTCATCGCGACAAGATGTAAAACTGTCTAATTAAGAGGTTACGAAGAAAAATAGTTTTATAATTTTTGGCGCTTACGATGTTTTTCCTGTAAAGGCTCGATATAGTCGTGGACATATAATTAGGAACAACTGATAACGAAGTAACTTTTGGATAAAAAGTGGCTTTTACTTTTGTATCAACTTAGAGATACAACTTTGAACCACATAAAATAATAGCTTTATTAGTAGGTATAAATGATTCATAGTCAATTATTAAAATAATTGCACTTTCCTGCAAAAACCAATTTATCGTAAATTCACTGTATTTCAAAAGTATTGGCCGCTGGACAAATAATTATGAACGCAAAAAAAATATGTTCTCAGTTTTGGATTTTGAAAAAAAATAGCACATTTTTTATACCCCGGCTATCCTTTGGTTACTTTCTCCTACGTTTTTTCAGTCAAAAGTGCTATTGTTGTAGTGTTATTTCCAAATCATGGGTAAAAGGAAAGTTGTGATCCACCAACCCGGAAAACGATTATGGCACTGTATGTTCGTGATTGGTCGTATAAAAAGATTGCTGATCTAAGGAGTGCTCCAAAACTAAAGTTTATAATGCTGTAAATCACGTCAAGAAATTCAACACTACCAATAATGTTCTTCGAAAACCTAAATCTAGAGAAAGGACACCGCGTGAAGATGCTTTCATTGTTCGTTCAGCGAAGACTGATCCATTTAAGGGTTCTGAAATTATAAGAAGGGAAGTTTTGGCAATGGAGGAATATCAGCGCGTACACTGCCGCGCTAACGAAGAATGCAATAACTCGATTTTGAAAATAATGTTTATTGTCAACTTGATTAGTGAATTTGTCATGAAGTTTTAGTTATTGCATTCTTGCTTACTGAAAAACCGAGTTCCTGAAGGATTCATAAAGTTGCTTAGAGAGAGTTAATAGATCTCGATTCGCTGACTCCGAATATACGAGTATGTATATATGTATAACTCAAAATCGTCCAAAATCGAGTTATTGCATTCTTCGTTAGCGTGGCAGTACAGTACGAGTACCCATAACGGATGCAAAGTTATTTGGAAGAATCGCCCCGAGATTACCACTTCTCAAGAACATGCACCAAAAAGCAAGATTAGATCTCGCTAGATAGTATGGCGACTGGACAGAAAGTCAATGGATAAATATGTTATTTTCTGACAAAACGAATATAAATAGACTAGGTTCTGACGGTAAACAGTACGTGTGTCGACCGGCTAAGCAGGCATTGAATCCTAAGTTCACGAAAAATGTTGTAAAGCATGGGGTTGAAAAGGTTTGGGGTTATTTCTCAGGGCATGGTTTACATGGTCAGTTAAAAAGATTGAAGGCATTTTAAACCAATTTGAATACAGGCAAATATTGAAGGAGACTATGCTTCCTTATGCTGGGGAGACGTTGCCTGTAATTTGGACATTTCAACATTATAACGACCCCAAATACACTGCTTATTCAGTGAAAGTTTCTTAGTGATTAACAAAGTCACTGTGTTAGACTGGCCAGCAGATAGCCCAGATCTTAATCCAATCGAAAATCTACGGGGAGAAGTAAAGAAGAGTGTGGCTGCTAAAAGGGCAAGTAATTTGAATGAATCGTTTGATGCCTTTGTCGAATCTCGGAGCACTATTTCTGTTGAAACCTGTAAAAAAATAATAAATTCCATGCTCCATCGCTGCAGACCTGTTATTATATTAGCAAGAGTCATCCTACAAAATATTAATGCTTAGTTTTGTAAGCAGTGGTAAAGCTTATTTAATAAGTATTGTTAATTTCATTAAATAAATTCTCATATCGTTTAATAAATGAGGGCATTTTACCCGTTACAAATTGTTTGTTCACAACTAGGAAGTTTCAAATAAGTAGTTCAAATGGACCATAGTTAAATTATAATTATTAATAGAAGCCCAACTTTTTTGCGTATCTTTATGTAGTATTAAAGCCTATTAAAATTGATGTTTCACCATGTTGTTAAAAGTTATTATCAGTAAATTGATACAAAAATAACAGCAACTTGTTTATCGAAAAGTGACTTCCGTATAAGTTGTTCCTAATTATTGTCCACAACTGTAAGTATGAATATTTTATGTTTCCTCCGTCACTACGCAGTCGCTGCGTAGCACAGCGTTGAGACAGCGTAATTGCTTTGACATGGCGTAGTACTGCTATGCGGCGTAGTTCTGCTACGCGGCGTAATACTGCTACGCAGTGTAGTTCTGCTACGCGGCGTAGTACTGTTATGCGGCAAAGTTCTGCTGCTACGCATCGTAGTTTTGCTACGCGGCGTAGTACTACTACGAAGTGTAGTACTGCTACGCGGCGTAGTACTGCTACGCGGCGTAGTTAATACTGGATTCAGACGACGAAACTACTATATGGCTGGCTATAAAAAGCTATGAAATAAAATAAATGTGAACTTTTCGATCATCCGACAGAAGCTACTAGTTTGTATTAAGTTATCCATATGCCTATTTTTGGTCGTCATGGACCAAAGAAAGACAGCTGCACTTTATTTTCTTGTTGATATAATTATAAAAAATATATAAAATAGTTAGTAACAAAATATTAAAACAACTTATTATCTAGTGTTAGTACCACCCATCCTCCGCACAAACTGCTTTACAACTGGAGAGCTGAAGCTCTCCGCTGCAGATCTCAGGATGCTGCTGGAGAATGCTTCTATAGTTCTCACTATTTTTCCGACCGAAACCCAATGCCAATGTTCTTCCACCAGACCATAAATTAAATTAAATATCCGACTGCGTACCAGTCTGTGGGAAACTTTGCCTCCATTCTACTGTTGCGTAAAAAATATCACAGTGTCTAACACTTACGAGTACCAGTTACCTACGGGTCTATGCAATCTTAGTTTTTACATTCAACTATAATTACCAGACTAGTTCATAATGAGTGCTTGTGTTCTAAGGCGCAGACAGCCTGACTATTAAACAGTGTTGGCATTAATCAATTAATTTTTTAATCAATTAATTAATTTGATTAATTTTAATCAGATTAAATTAATCATGATTAGAATAATCATGATTAAAAAAATAATCTTAATCATGATTATTGACGTTAATCATTAATTGATTAACTTGATTGTAAACTAATACATCCATCAATGTTATTAATTCTATATAAAAGAAATGATGGAAAATAATGACACATTTATTAAAATATTTTTATTAATTATTCAAAGAACAAAAAAATAATTTAAAACTTTCAAATACACTGAATACTAATTTTGAAGAATATTTTCAATCAACTAATCTCCGATCTTTACATTTCTGATTTCTTGATGTTCAAGTTACATTTCATAACTACTTTTTTTTCAAATAAGTCGTCAGATAATTTGTGTGACCTAGGTTTATTTAGCATAGTTGCAAAAGAAAACATTCTTTCTACCGAGCCAGAGGACGGCATTGGTGTATTGTTCTTAATAAACACTTTGCCTATAACAGGATAACTTCGTAGAAGCTCTCGTTCTTGGCTTCCCTCGGCAAAAAAATTTGAAATTATCATATCCGCTCTCTTTTTATCATCAACTGATTCCGCTTCACTGCCAGAGTCGGAATTGAAATCAAAAAACTCGTCTTCTTGGTGGCGTGTGTTATTGGCTGCATTGTTGACTGTTAAAAGCTCTGGGATTTCTGATATTTCCTTCCTTATGACTGATTTAAAAATGTTTATACACTTCTTTTGATCAGCTGCAGTTAGACATACTAGCCACTTTTTTTTAAATCTGGGGTAACACAGAGCTGCAACGGCTGCATATTTACTAGTTTCACTCGAAAGAGTGTAAAACTCTTCAAATCTTTTCTCTACGCTTTGTAGACATTTTTCAGCAAGTGGTTCACAGAATTTTAGATTTGGAGTAGTCGTGATCTTCTGTAATTTTTTTTTTAGTGCATGCAGGCAAGGTAATAATATTCCATAAAATGAGTCATCGCCCTGCAATATGTCCAAAGCAGTTGCAACTGGAGCAGCGCATCGGCAGTATTCCTCAATATATTGAAATTCAGAGTCTCGTAATGGATTTCTTATACTAAGTGCTCTAGCTAGTTGAGAGTAACTAGTTCTGATATTCAATATATTTCTCAAAGCGTCATAGTAACTATTCCATCTAGTTATGCCAGGTCGTGTTAACGTATGTCCAAGAATGTTATGTATCACCTCAGCTGATTTTGGGCGAGCAGCAGCACTCCATAAATCGTTACATTTTTCCATTATTGTGGAATGCAATTTTCCAAGACATGTCGATTTATCAGTCAACAAGGCTTGGACGTCCTTACTAGCAATCAAATTTAAAGTGTGCGCATTACACCTAAAGTGAAATGGTAACAAATTGTTTTGTGAATGGTCGTCTACTATATTTGCTTCTAACAGAAGATCATCATGTTCGTGTTCCTGTCTTGTGCCGAACTCTCCTTCAGTCACTTCGAGTTCTTCTCCACTTAACTCGTTCTCGCTGCTACTTGGACTTGAAGATTCACTATCTTCATCATATTCGATTAAGGATGTCGTATTTATTCCGAATATCTTGAAGGCTTTCACAAAATTTGACCCATTGTCAGTAACAGAGCATACTATTTTAGTGGGGTCAATATCAAAATCTGAGTATATTTCCAGAAGCAAATCTTTTATGCGGTCAAACGTATGTGCCCCTTTAAATCGGCGACAAGCTAAAGCTGCAGAACGCCTCTTATAGTTATTATCAATCCAGTGCACTGTAACACCTAAAAAACTTCTTTTCCTCCCTGACCATATATCAGCGGTGGTGCACAAATATTTCACCGCAGCTAGGTTTTGTTTTATTTCGCAAATCAGATCGAATGATTGTTTAGCTACTTTTTTTCTGAGAGAACGTCGCCCGGGTATCTTGATTCCACTATTTGTCACATTTAAATCCTCCATCATCTTAATGAAGTAGGGGTCTTCCACGGCTCGAAAAGCAATAATTGAGTTAACGAAATAATTTACTAAGTTACGGTCAAAAGTTTCTTGAGTTACAGGTGTTTTCGGAGTTTGCCTTGAAGTCAGAACTGTATTATTTTTATTTTTCTTTCGCTTATTGTCTTTCATATATTTTTTACATTCCTTTTCTGTGTCAGCGCCATGCTTCCGTTTTAAGTGTCCCAAAAAGTTAGATGTCGTTTTGCCATAGCCCTTAACTTCTTTACTTTGATGGTCCGAACACTTCATACAAACTGCTACTGTGTTCTTGTCTGTGCATTTGTCTAGTAGAAGCTTATAATAGGTACCGTCAAATAAAGCAGAAAAAGAAAGATCTGATTCCGATTGCACTGTTAAATTCTCGGAATTGTTTCCCGACACCGACGGATCATTTGAAACACCACTACTATTAGAGTCATGATCACAATTCATGTTTGTTTTTAAGTTACTCACTGAGTGAAACAATATCACAAAATGTTGCAAAATCTGGAAAAATTATCCCCAACCGAGAGCAAGCGAGCGTGTGTCAGCCAGATAGTGTTAAAACGTGACTGTTAGTTCCAAAGTTAAGAAAATTAATGAAAAAAATAATACCGAATTCCTATTTATATAGACTAGACAGGTAAATCCCGGAGCGGGAAGCCCCCTTGTAGGACACAAGGGTATTCCCCAAAATATATGGAAGATTCTGCACTAGGTCCATCCATACATACTATTGAGGGCTTCCCCGTAAAATTAAGCATACATGAAAAGGTTTGCCAACTTAAAATCGGTAGAAAAATCAGGAGAACAATTAAATAAATAAATGAGTAGTTAATAGTTAATCAAATAATCAAATTAACGATTAAAATTAATGATACATAACATACCATAGTTTCATCGTCTAGACATCGTAAATAAGTACCTCTAAATTTCGTTTTTAAATATGTAATAATATCTATCTTCCAAAAAACAATATACCCACCTACTTAATTGAATTATTTTTATTCTGTTTTACATTACGCTTACTTGTTTCTAGATGGCTTGAATGACGAAAATATTAAATGTACTATTAAAAACTTAGTAAAAAATGCTCAAAAATAATTAAATAGATGACATCAACAATCAGTGGTGCTATTCTGTAAAGATCCCACCGTGAAAATTTAGGTGAAGTGAGCGTGATGTGAACTGGCATCCCACCTTACTTTACTGGGATTGACAGCTCACTTCAAATTCACTTCACCTAAGTGTTCACGGTGTGATGTTTACAGAATAGATTGGCAGAATGTTTGACTAAATTTTTCACTATGACAGGTTTACAATATAAATTGAAATAAAATGTGTAAAGAAATTAATTGTGCCTATTTGATTGAATCCTACATTCCTACTCATATCAACAAGCTAATTAACATAAAAATACAAAAGTATCAAATCGTTTTTTTTTTTCAGACTATATTTCATGTTGCCACCTGACGATTTTTTTAAATTTGCCGCCATTTTATTGTGCCATGACTCGCTAGCAAAACTCTGATAGGCTCTGCCAAACCCCTCGGGGAAATACACGCGTGATGTTATGTAATAAAACAAATGAAGTATAACATGGCATATTATTTATTATCATAAAAATGATAACTTACATCATAATAATTTTAATACAGTAAAAACAATAGATAACTTAAATACGTAAACTGGTCTACAATTAATCCTTATTAATTAGAACAATAAATGAAATTGGATACAGAGTGGAGAAAACCCGAATCGCCGCGTCGGTGTTATAGATTTATTATGACATTACTTTGGACAATATGAAGCAATAAACTATATTAACCTACATTATTAATTTATGGACGGATAACTTAGCAGTAATATTACATATATTACAGTTTTATTATTAGTCGCATTATGCTCTATAGGTACTTGGTAACGGAAGTTTTGTGGTCTTTGCGGACATTTCCAGTAGGTGAGTACCTATAAGATACAACAAAAGTTTTTCTAATAAAACCGACTACTATCAATGAAGTCATGTTTTTTTTAGGTTTTTAGTTATTTTATTCTCGATTATAATTTTCGATTAAACCTGAATGTAGGTTTAATTAATTCCTTCATCAATTAGTAAATATGTAGTTTCAGTCACTTGTGTAGGTTTAAGAAATCCTTAAATAGTGTTCTCTCTTTATACACTACTTAACAAATACCTATGGCTAAATATGTAGGGATAACAAAAAAAAAAGAATAAATTCGTAATTGAGGCTTTCTACATAAACATAGACAACACAGAGTTGGCGACATAACTATAGAAGCGTTTAATTTAATTCTCAGATCTTTATTTTGTATTGGCACTGGCCAAACGTAGATACCTAAAGCTTGATCATTTGTGAGCGTCCAAGCAAAAAGGGTCAAGTTCTCGGCATTTAGTTTCCGAGATATACGCAGTTTTATAAAGTTGGGTGAAAAAATTGCATTTCTCGATTTTAAATTATTATTAATTAATGCTCAATTATCTACAAGTTCATATAGTAAATGACTTTATATGATGTTTTTAAGTGCTAGAAAATGTACTTAGAAACATCAGAAAATGTACTAAGTACACAGCACAGCACACACACACACACAGCACAGCACAGCATCATGCTGAGTGGAAGCCTGCTTGTCACAGTCATGACGTGCAGCTGCCGACTATTTCTGTTTTGAGCTCGTGATTATAATGTGGTTCTATTTTGTTTTATTTTTCTGATTATTCTTATTGTTTTGTATGCACGTGTTTCTGTGACTAATAAACCTATTTTTCTTTTCTTT
Source organism: Fissipunctia ypsillon (assembly GCA_947568875.1). Lineage (NCBI taxonomy): Eukaryota > Metazoa > Arthropoda > Insecta > Lepidoptera > Noctuidae > Fissipunctia > Fissipunctia ypsillon. The sequence continues at coordinate 20,071,559 of OX387644.1, forward strand.
CTTTTCTAAGTTGTACCAAAAATCAAACTATGAAAATTATTTTTCTTAAATCAAGTTTTTCAGTTTCAACTTCAAATGTCTGATAAAAAAAATGTGCCAGTTTTTGTTTTATCCTTATTCAATTGACTATTCTAGATACCGAAACTGGTCTTAACTCAATACCCCACTACTAGACCCGTTTTGCTTGGACGCCCACATTTTGTCGCATAGACAAGTGTGTTCCAAACCTCCAAACCTTACACCGAAATACATTAAAATTACAATGCATTAACTTTTATAAAAATTCTAATCAATACACTTTACCTTCACATAAATACTTATCGATATAAATAATTCATCGTTAGCTCTATTTACAAATGCGCACCTCTATTCGTTACATGAAATAAGCAAATGTTGATGAACATAATTAAATTAAAAAAATACTCTTTAAGAATATTTTAAATGATTCAAGTATATGAATGACATTTTATAACCTTGTATAACTAAGTACTTCTCTAGATGAAAAATATTTACAATAAAGTAATGATGATAAGGCCTATAAATTAGCTAAAAAAACGTTAAATTACTCAATTAATTTTTACTTAATCAATTGTAGACAATAATTTGTAGACTCAATCTCTAGGGACAAGTTATTTTTCTGTCAATATTATCTTAATTTTAAATTACAAATGCTTGTAAACTGTTAAATCATTGTTTTAATACGTACATAAAATCTTATTCTAAACACATTACATCTTGCTACCCAGGTACTTAATAAGATCTATATTTAATGGACGGCAGTACGAGTGAAACTACCCAGCCGGGTGAATACTAATCCACTATTATCGTGCATTGCTTTATCACAGCGTATACCTACTATTATAAAACATAACTTAAGAACGTCGTTACACGAGGGTCATGTATACTCCGTCTTTTCCCAGTGCTGGTTGGCCTGGACTGAATCAGTAAATTGATGACAACCCTATCAACTGTCAAATTGAAGCACTATGCAAACCACCACTTGGTTAGTCCCTGCAGTGAGTAATGGATCTGTAGTTCATGTGACAAATCTTCGACTAAATGTTGTTACATCATTACTGATTCATAATTTCTCTCGGTCAGCATTTTAATTTACATGATAAGCTAACTAACAAATTTATCAAAGCACACTCGAACAGCATAACATTTAAAAAATGTTTTATACTTTTATGTCATCGCTTTCTGGTCAGTCACTGGAATAATAACGACTTCCCTCGAGTGAGGAGCACTCACTGCCTCTCACCGCTAGTATGTGGCAGTGGCATCACGTGTAGCAGTTGTCCTCGTCGGCGTGGTCGCTGCAGTCGATGGTGCCGTCGCAGAGCTGCGCCAGCGTGATGCAGCGCCCGTCCACGCAGCGCAGCTCTCCGCTGGGGCAAGGCGACGCGTGCGCGCGTGTAAAGCCCCTGCCGTTAGCATTCGTCATCGGGCTCCCGTAGTTCGCAGGTGGCGCAGGTTTGTTGACACTGCTGGATTTAGATAAGGTAACTAAGGGCCTGTCAGCTGTGTCGTGATTATCAGCCGCGGCAGGAGGGTCCGGTGTCTCGTCCGCATACACAAAGGTATCGTTCAAAGCTTGGTCTTCTGCAATTTCTGCTGCCTGCTCCGCCGCTGCTTTCTGTAAAGCGTATAAAAGATAATAAATCTGTTGTCTATAAAAATAAGTAGTAGGTACTTACATAAATTATTATATGTGGTCGTCCAAATCAAAAGGGACCTTATGGCGGTAACTAGTTTCCGAGATATTAATAAATTTGTAAAATACCTCAAAAAAATCGTTTTTTTATGAACTGTATTTTTAAAAAGATGATTGTATTTACTACATGTAGATGTGTTCAACTTTTCGAAACGTCAATTTAAAAAAGTTTTGTATCCATCTAAAGTTTAGTAAAAAAGGAACCTTATCGCGGCAAGACCTAACAAATAGTTTTTCTTGTAATTCAAACCATATTTATCGACATTTTAATATTGCAAAGTAGGTATAAACTAAACTATTCATCGTATAGCCGCCATTATATAGTGTCGCACGCCGCGCCGCATGCGGCATTCTTTATATATGCGGCGGTATCCTTTGACAAGAAGCAAGGCTAGATAGTTATGTCTCGCTCACGCACAGTCGTCGTCGCCACGTCGCGGTTGCCGGTCGCACGCGTCGCTCGGACTGCAACGTCGCAGACTGCAACGGACCGCCTTAAGGGCCCTTTTTTACGTATATACTTGTTACGAAAATTTATATCTAAATTTGTTAACTAAGTAACATTTTCATACCTTGTTGTGATAATAAAAAAAGAAAATTTAAGTTATCTTGAATGTGGCACTAAAATATTGATTTTGCATGCTAAAAATTAAAAAAATTGTTTAGTGCCTACCATTAGGGCCCTTTTTTAATTTGTTTGAAGAAATTGTTCAGTTCTCTATGTAACTTTAAAAGATCATAACTAACAGTTATCATTGATCTCTTAGCTTTATTAACATCTAAACCAATTATGTATAACCTATTTAGTGATTAAGCGTTGATTTTGTTACTGTCAGATCTCAAAGTTTATAAAAAATAAGAATTCTTGCTAGTAAATAAAAACTACTTTTTTTTAATTATGTGTTGTTTTTATTTACATCTAAGGCCTTTCGCAAATCTATGTAATTAGTAGCAATATAAAAACGATAAAAGTTTAGTGAGAAACAGGCGGTTTACTTATTTTTAATACTATTATTGATACTTTGCATCTCATTGATAATGCATTATGTTGGCGGGTCTAGTTCCCACAACAGACAAGTTTATGCAAGGATTGTAAAAAATTCCATTAGTAATAATCATAGTCAATCAAAGTATACCATCAGTTACATAACTTCACACTAAAACATAACTTTTTTGTACGGCATACTTAAATTGCGATTTTCTCGAAACTTATAATTTCGATCAGTGAACTTCAAAAATTCGTAAAAAAATAACGGTAGTGGTTAGAAGGTTGGTTCTTGGGTCTATAGTTCGGTACGTTTATGTAGTTTTCAGTTCTGTACATAACTCATTTCCGCTATAAGGTCCCTTTTGATTTGGACGACCACATATTTTGGTTATACAATTGAACTCAAGTAACAGATGTACTTAGAATTAAACACCGGCCAAGTGTGAGTTGGACTCGCGTATTAAGGTTTAGATGAGAAAAGTTTGATTTTTTATGTTTTCTTATATGGGTTGGACTCTTTTTGCCGTTATGGCGGTCTTAGTAACACGTATTCTGTAAAAACTTTAAGTTGCTTGCTATAACGGTTCCAAACATACAACCCTGGGACAGGCAAATAGCGTAGGCTTACTTATATGGTCCCGGTACTTCTATGCATTGTTTGGGTACGAAACAAAAAAACAACAGGCTGGTTGAAATAGGTGTGGGCCTGGCATATCACTTGATAGATTGGCAAAGGTACGGGACACTTGAGGGAGGACATCGACTTCGAAATTGAACCCGGCGGAGGTGGCGTGAACACCTGGACGTATTTTGTAGGACAAAATAGAGAGGTGAACATAAAATAGGCTAGCAAAACAAGTTTGTCTGTTACCCTCAGCAGGGCGGCGCCATCGATGACTCTGTCAAACTTGTTGGCAGTTTTATCAAGTCGAGTGGTTTGAGTTGTTCGAGTTGCTGCTGGCGGCATGGGTTGCATATTGGGCTCAGGCACTCCGAACCTCATCTTCTTCTCAAGCTTTTGGTGATTAGGCTCTTGTTCTTTTCCCTCTTTGTTAAACTCATCAAAAAACCCGAGATCTCCCATGTTGACATCTTCGACAGATTCCTTTTCTGAAATCGGTTTTTGAGCAACTTTTTCTTCCTCGGTAATCTTCGGTATTGGTTTTGCCATCATGGCTTCCGTGATGAGAGGCTGGACCAAATGCTTGCCTGGCCTAGTTGGTTGGGAGTGATAGTACTGAGACAATCGGGGTGGTAAGGGACGGCGTGTGAAGTTTCTTTTCAGAGAATTATTGCTGTCGCTAGTTATGAGTAGCTCTTTGCTACTTTCGTTTTCTCCTAAAACAAATGTAAAATGTCAGAGATATTAAAAAAGGCTTAGAGCTAATCTCATGAAAGACATAAATATTCCTTCGCCTCGTTGTCGACTGGTGGCGTGCAAAAAATGATAAGAAAATTAGGATATCCTATTGTGTAGTCCTAGACTGGTAGCAGTGCTTAACGTACCAGTACGCTGATTGGCGGCCTTGTGTCCTATAGGAACCCTGTTGGGCTTCCTGATGGCCGGCGCAGGTGCGGAGCCGGCCGACTCCTCGCCGGGCTCGTGCGTGTCGGCGGCGGCGTGCACGGCGCCGGGCTCGTGCGCGTCCGCAATTACCGTGTGTGGCTTGCGCGTGCCGCACGTCTCCACGTGCTCGTCCTCGCCGTCCGGACAGTCCAAATACCCATCGCAGAGCCAACGCTTCAGGATGCACCCGCCAGAACTACAGCTGTGGGACAAATTATTACCGTTTGGTATTCAACATCGGCAGAATAAAGATGAACTTAGATTATAGACAATAGCCAGACGAAGAAATATGTTGAGACAATTTGAATATTAAACATTACCGGTATTCAGACTGATCGCACTTGATGCACGAAGCCGCCTCGTCTTCCCCGGCGGGGCAGTCATTGGTGCCATCGCACATCCAGTCTCTGAGCACACACGATCCGTCGCTGCACGGGAACTCACGCTGGTAGCACGGGGTCTTGGCTCCCACACAGTTGGTTCGCGAGTACCGTTTGCAGTTGAACGCCGGAGTCAGCTCAGTAGGAATCTGACCGTCGCATGAGTCCACGATCGCTGGAATTAAAATAATTGATATGTTGATATTGTTATAACGCGGTATGAATTAATTAGTAATAATTAGATTTTAACTACATACTGATATTAAATTTAATTACCTTTACATAGACCGTAGCATGGCATCTTTGAAGGGTACGGTGGCGGGTGGCACTCAGGCTCTAGCAAAGCGCACATGAAATGCCTGACACGGTCACTGCAATTAGTTGCCACTAAGTAGTCGATCTGGGATAGCAGAGATGTCGCCTCGACATTTCCGATCTTCGCTGGTGCACCGGCTAAGTCGTATGGTAGGATGCCTCGGCACAGAGACATGCGGGTCGACCGGCATTGAACTGAAAGAGTTTACGAAGAAATTGGTATTTTGCTTAAAAAATACCTAATTTGGGCTAATGAACCATATAGTTAGTTACACCCACCATCTGTTACTAAAGTTGTTATAATCCGCGCATCGATGGACAATGTAATTACAATATCAAAATGAATATTGAAATATGAATAATATGTTGATCAGTACCATTTACCTTGCAAGTTAGTGACGGAACCGCATGTCCCCCGATACAAAAGTTAAAGACTTACCCTCTGAATAGATATTAGATGGATACTTTTTAGTCGTGGTATCATCTCCGTCACGCCATGTTGGAAGTGTGGGGGACACTCTTGTGTTATACAGAGAGCTTTGAGTGGTTGATTTCATTTTTTCTGCATCCTCTATAGAAATACCAAACAGCTTTGAATGACCTGAGGTAAAGCTGACATCTTCATTGGGGCGGCGACCGTAAAATTCTTGTACTTCAAGCGGCACATGTCTGTCTGCTCCCTGGTCGCGCCGCGTGAGTTGTTCGGGGTGTCCTGTGTGGCTCTGACTCTTATCCTTCTGTACGTAATCCACGTTTTTATTGGTTAATTGTTTATGGTCATAGGTAGTGAAATCATTTATAGTTTCTGCTCTCGTTATGACCTCCGTGGTCGCTGCACTGCCATTTTTGAAGTAAATCGCTAGCGGCTTTTCGGGCTTTTGAGTAATATGCGGCTTCAACGTCGGGTCGACGGTGTCAGCGTCGTCCAAAACCTTAGCTGTTCTTATGTTCTCGGTATCAGCTTTTTCGTTGCCGTATTGGACTTCGGGTGTAAGATGGGTTGGGAAGACTGGAGGTATGGGCAGTTTTCTTTTGGGAATTGACTTTGCCGTCGTTTCGACAGCAGGGTGTAAATCGGTGTTTTTGGCGATTTCGGCATCGTAGAAATCTATTTCCGATGTTTTCGTACCTGCAATTATGTGTTGGCAACAATATTCGTCGGAACAGTGATTTTTTTGGTAAATCCATATACACATGCATGGTTATTTGTCTCAAATGCTAAGCACGCAATGATGTCATGTGGTGTATTGTGTAAAATAAAACATTCAATCGTGACATTACAGTAATATTCCCAAGTTGTGCTCCTCATACCTAAGAACAGTGTGGTTGGTGATGTTATGTGGAACCTACAGCTAATAGCTATAATAATTTGACAATTAATATTTCTTCAAACTATTTAGTGAACAGTGAAATAAGTTCTGTATAGGTGCACAAGACAAACATTCAACACGTATCGCGTTAACATCTGTTAAAATACACACACATGAACATATTGATTCGTATTCGTATCGGAACAGTAATAAATTAGTAAAGACAAATTGACAGGACACTTTTATTTTGGGAATGAGACAAGTTGACAACACTATTTATATATAAGAGACAAATGAGTTACATAAAAGTACAGAACTAGCCATAGGTTTTATTGATGCACGGCGATAAACCACGCCGAAGAAGAAGAAAAATAACAAGTTTAAGACATCTATTGTATACAAATAAATAAAATTGAAGTGTCTGTTTGTAATGTCAAAATAACAAATTTTTACTAAATGCTTATGAAAGTATATACAGTACTTATAACAAAAAAGCAATTTTTTAAATTTTTGTCCGCCCGCCTGTCAGTCTGTCTGTCTGTTTGTTCCGGCTAATCTCTGAAACGGTTCGACCGATTTTGACGGGACTTTCACTGGCAGATAGCTGATGTTACGGCGGATAACTTAAGTTACTTTTATTTTAGAAAACAATAGGGTTTCGCGCAAAAAAAATAAAACCCATGAAATTGTGAATAAAAAGTCGGATTTGAAAAATTCTTTTTGCGTTTGGTAGCCCAACTCTCGAGAATAGTAAATAGGCTATGTAACATCATTAGGAGCCGAGCAAAAAGAAAAACGTCAGAAAGAATACTAAGCGAAAACGAAGTAATAGCGCGGGCGGGCGATGCAACGTGGCGGGTCGGGGGACGAAGGAGTTTTATTAAAGTGAGGCTGTTATTTTAGTATTTTGTGTATCTTCCAAATTCTACGCGAAAGAAGTCGTGGGGCACAGCTAGTAGAACAGACTATAATATTTTATAGCTCAGCGTACTCGATGAAAGTTCCTACATTCTTTAATTTTTTGCCATGTTTTATCATCCGTCAACATTGTTCTAAGATTTAGGTATGTACTGTAATAACACTAAATTCACTATTTAGCTAGAACTAAACTAAATCCACTGATACAACGGAGATAGCTAAGCTATACTAAAATAAAAAAAACAAGAACCTTCATGTACCTATTAAGTCCTGATTGTAAGTGCTCATAATGTGAATTAGCTTCAAAATCCATACCATGTTCATTCTTCTCCGGTTTCTTGTCGTGATGGTGGTCCTGTTTTCGGTCATGCTGGGGCCGTTGTCCGGCGACGACTGGCTCCCAGTACGTGCCGTTCTCACCCATCCGAGACTCCAAGTTGTCTGGAATTGCAAAGTTAACGATCGATTAAGTGTGGTTCGTTGCTATATTCAGTTGCGAAGGGAAGTTAGAAAAACGATTTCTTACACCTTTTCAATCCCAATTTTTTCAAGTTGCTGTTAGTTTTTGCTCGCACAGCTAGCATGAAAGATGAACCAAATATCCCTAGGTATGTACGAAAGTACATATTATCAGATGCTCGTTTTGTAAACAAAATTGGAATATTTTTAGAAGGTTGAGAGTAACGAACTCGCGTCACGTTGTTTGTATTGCTCGGATCTAGTGACAGGCGCTCCTGTAAAGCAGCAATAATTTTGATTGTAACCAGAAACAATTAATATAAATTGGTGTCACAATTTTAAATGATTATCTAGTAACAAGTCGTATGCAAATGACGCCAACATAATAAACAATGTAACTCTAATAGATAGAAATAAAAATAGAACTGCAAAATTAAGTCTGTCACTTATTCCAAATATAAATTGAATTCCGGATCATAAACAAAATCAAAACTCATAAAAAGTTGAATTCTTTTTTTAAACATTTTGGATCACTGGTGATTGAGCAATTAAGGAGAGAACATGCTAACTGCCTTTAACCAGTCGTTAGTGAACGATATTCAGGATACGCAGTTATAAATCAATAACTTTATCTTCCACTGATTAAATGCACAGATAAATTCTGACGTGTGCCAAAAACCTACAAATGTGAACGTGAATATTTGAAATATTATTTATATGATATCTATAATTTATGTTAGAATGCTCAAAACTACTCTAAAGTTTCATACAACATCATTGATTCTAATGGATTTCTTGTAAATTATGATGTAGTTGTGAATGCAATAGGTACCACTTTTAATTTTATTTCTCTAGAACAACTGTTTATAAAGTTAATTTTGGACTACATACGCTCATAAAGGATTATATAAATGGCCATCTGCATCAAGCGCAGCCTTCTCCTACTTCAGTACCTATCGAACTAAATTACTCATACAGATACTGCGATTACTCGAAAGGTAATGACACTATCTGTATGTATTACGTCTGTTCTTTAGTAACCGGTAGCCAGACTAACCTAAAGAAGATCAGTCTGTATCATTACGTCGCCGTCATGCCGTTCATACCGGTAAATGTAGGAAGCCAGAGTATATCTTGAGAGCGAATACGCGAGCCGGTGAAAGCTTGGTTCAAGATGTCACGGCACTCCTCCGGCCGTCAGCCTAGTATCGCCATTAATCCTTATCGCGATTGCACAATATACATACATAACTAATGTGATGATAGTAGGTAAACACGCTCCCGTTCGGCGTGTCAGTGTCATAGGTGAGCGCTGGGACTTCCTATGTCGACTCATGTTTTGTTATGCATGCGGCTTGTTGCATTTGATTACGGAATGGTTATGCAGGTTATGTTAGTATATTTCTATCGACTGTTGTTTCTATGCGTTTTATTTGTATACAAACGTGATGGGTATCGATATCTAATGACGAAAGATAAAGATTTTATAAACTTATGATTTCCAGTTACTAAACTACCGTACCTAAATCAAAATTATGAGTTATAGAAAATCTCGTTTTATCGTCATAGGATAACGACACTGTAAAGTTTCGCCAGCTAATTAAATTTGACCCTGTAAGTAAAATCGTGAATCAATACAAAAGTTAAAATATACCTGTAGCCTATAGGTAACTGTTTAATCTATGTTTGTGGAGCATCAGATGCTCCAACGTTTTATATTACAAATAGTAACCAAGAGGAATTCAGCAGGCTCGCGTTCGTCTTAGTTACTCCGCCCCACTGCGCACACCGAACAGTTGCGCAGAAATGTGACCTAACCGATGTACGGGATGTAGTTTAGGCTCCCTGTAACATGTATCCTACTTTGTAAGTAATTAAAATGATTATATGTTACATAACGCTGTGTGGCGTGCGCCAAATGAAATGCAATTTGTAAACTAGTGCTGTAGTCGCAGTGGGAGGCTATTAGCGAAGGTACCTAGGTATGTACTGAGGGGTCATTAGGTAATTTAGTACATAACTGTGTACATGAGATAAGCGTTCAAGCGACAGCCACACCCCTACAGCCTACCGGCGGCCACACCTCGCCGAAACATATCAACTGTCGCTGTAAGTCCTTCTAGTTATAAACGTCCTTAATTACAACCATTTATTAATTATTAATCCCACCAAGATAAATTGTTTGGCAAATTGAATATTACATGCTTAAATACCTTATTTACTATAATATGGTTCTTATGAATATTGATTAAGAAGTCCTTGAGTAATTATAAACAGGCGATGGTGACTTAATTTTGAAATACTATATATTGTAATGTCTTATTTAAAAGTCCATTAATTATGACATTTGCAAACTCTAACAAAAGTATCAGTTGATTTTATTGTCTTCATGCCAATATTTTACCAATTTACGTTGTAAAGAGGCGTTATTAATTCGAAATGCAGCGAAGCAGTCATTTGCATCAACAGATAGCAACAACAACCTTCAATTTATTTCATAATTGATTTCACGTGTATTCGTATGATTACACTCGTACACATACATCTTGGGGTGCTTGGACAGGAAACCTCCCCGTGTGCCTGTGGGCTGGAATTCCCTTATGGATGCGTCCGGGGGGAAGGCCAGTCACCGGGACGGTGCACCCTGGGGTACGGGCAATGACTCCCCATTAGGTACTGTGTGCCTAAGGGGTCTTGTTGCCCGTATGCCAATATCCTGTCAGAAGTACGCTCCAACGTGTGTCTCTCTGCGCTCTAAGCAGAGACGCACAGCGGCGGAGTAAGAGCGGGCTCGGTGTGCACTAACTCTGCCGCCGGGTAGGCAGGAAGAGGCCTTCTCTTTCTGCCACCGTTGTTCTCGTAGCCCCGAAGATTGTCAAGGTCATGTCTCTGACTTTTGACGGGGGTCGAGGGTCTTGGCTTAACCGCCCGGGCCGCGAGGAAGAAAACCTCTATAAAAAATCACCTCAAACCTCCAAGCGGCGGCGCACCGTGAGGGAGGTTGATAGCTTGACTAATGGGTAGCTAAATTAGTCGCTAGTGCGAGCCACTGGTTTTTGAGAAGATACAAAGTTTTTTACTCGTGGGAACAAACATGGATAATAAAACAAACAAAAATAGCAGCGAAGAGGAGGGGAGTGATGCGGGGTCGGAGTCCGACGCCGCATCTGGCGTGAAGGGCTCATGTAAGAGCCCGGAGCGCGAAATGGTGGGGGGCGCTGGGAAGAACCAAAAGTTCTTCAAGAAGCGCCCCAAACCGGGGGATGGCCTGGGGTCTTCCTCGGATGGTGGGCTGAGCTCGGCCCGTAAAAAAATCAGCCGGCGGGGTGGGGCCCATGAAAGGGGTGTGGGCAGAGGGCTCACCAAAGAAGCCAGCAAGCCGAGCCCAGCCAGCCCGGCCGAGCCAGAGTCGCAGTTGGGGTCAGTCTCGGCTGGGTCGGAGTCAGCAGGTGGTGAGCCGGACGCCGCTGGCGGCTCCAATTCGGAGCAAACGATCAGGTTCGCAGAGGTCGTGGCAGCCGCGATCAAGAGTGTGGCCTTGAAGAGGACTCAGTCCTCTAAAGACAAGGCCATATCGGCAGCCAGGGCCTCCATTATGGCGGCAGCGGAGGCCAGTCACCTCAGGCCCCCGTCGGACGGAATGACAGGGATGCGGGCGGAGGTCGCTCGCTTGACAGCCGCCATGGAGCTTCTCCGAAAGGAGAATGAGGAGCTCCGAGCGGACCTGGCCAGGCTCCGAGGAGCTGGCCCCCGGGAGGTGCCACAGGGGGAGGCGCGGCATGGGCAGGTCGGGCCCGTGCCTGCTGAGGACCGGGTTCTGGCCCTGGTCCGGCAGGAGCTGGCTGCCTTCCGAAGCCGGTTTTCCGCCCTGGAGGCCATAATCCTGCGGCCCCCGCTAGCGGCGAGCCAGCCGGCCTCGGGCCAGCGGAAGGCGGCATCGTATGCCGCCGCCGCGGCTGCCACGGTCAAGCCTGCATCAACGGGGCAGGCGAAAGGCGGGGCCGTGCAGGAACCCGCGAGGGCCCCAGCCCCGGCGGCGAAACGGCCGCCCCCGCCTCCTAAATCTCCTCCGGCTGACGCCGAATGGCAAGTAGCCGGGGAGAAGAGGAAGGCGGGTAAGGCAGCAAGGGCGGCCAAAAAGAAGGAGAGGCGGCAGCGGCGCAAGGAGCGAATCGTCGCGGCTAGGCTCCGTGCCCCGAGGTCCGCAGCTGTAGTGATCACACTACAGCCGGAAGCGGAGAAGAAGGGCGTGTCCTACCGCGACGTGCTTGCCAAGGCGAGGGAGGCGGTGAACCTCGAGGAGCTCGGCGTTGCCGATGGCATCCGGATAAGGGTCACTGCGACTGGGGCCCGGATGCTGGAGGTTCCCGGTGCGGCCAGCGGCCCGACCGCTGACGCTCTGGCCGAGAGGCTTAGGGCGTCCCTAAATGCGGACGAGGCCCGAGTGTCCAGACCCACCAAGTGCGCGAACATGCGCATACTGGGTTTGGACGACTCAGCGACGGAGGGAGAGGTGGTGGCCGCCGTTGTTAGGACTGGAGGGTGCTCAGCCGAGCAGGTTAGGGTAGGCACCATCCGTCCTGACTTCACGGGGATGCGAACTGTTACAGTGAGCTGCCCCGTGGCGGTGGCCCGAAAAATAACTGGGGAGGGCCAAAGGCTCAAGGTGGGCTGGGTTTCCACGCAGGTGAAACTGCTGGAACCCAGACCTCTGAGGTGCTTCCGCTGTCACGTGGGCAACCACGTGGGAGCTAAATGCACCTCGGAGGTGGACCGTAGCGGCCATTGCTTCTGCTGTGGTCAGCCCGGTCACAAGGCCGGCTCGTGTAAAGCCGCGCCGCACTGCTTCGCGTGTGCGGCAGCTGGCAAGCCGGCCAATCACCGGGCTGGGAGCAAGGCCTGCGCTCCACCCGCCAAACCCAGGGGCAGCAAGCCCTCTGCCACCAGCGTCACCGCCGAAGCCGCCACCACTGCCGCCGTCGCCGCTGCCACCTCCGCCGCTGCCGCTTCCACTGTCGCCGTCGCCGCAACCACCGCGGCAGGGCCCTCACAGGGGGTTCGGGAGGGGGCTGATATGGAGTGCCAATAATGGCCCCATTACGCCTCCTCCAGGCGAACATCAACCACTGCGCCTCCGCTCAGGATCTGTTGCTCCAGAGCATGGCGCAGTGGTCGATTAACATCGCCGTGGTCGCTGAGCCGTACTTTGTCCCGCCCAGGGATGACTGGGTGGAGGACCTGAGCGGCTCAGTGACTCTAATTTCATCGGCCGCCGCCGGTACCCCGTCCCTCGAGGCGGTCAAGAGGGGACGGGGTTGCGTGGCAGCACGGTTCGGGGAGATTGTCGTGGTAGGGGTATACTTCTCCCCGAACCGAACTCTCGCCGAGTTCCACAACTCCCTTGCGGAGTTGAGAGTCGTCGTCGTCGGATTCCGTTCCCTCCCTGTACTCGTCCTCGGGGACTTCAATGCCAAGAATGTGGCTTGGGGTTCCCGGCATACGGACACACGGGGCAGGATGGTGGAGGACTGGGCTCTGGAGACGGGCCTGGTCGTCCTAAACCGGGGTTCTGTCCCCACGTGTGTGCGGATGCGGGGTGAGTCAGTGGTGGACATTTCGTTCGCCAGCCCCGCTCTGTCGCCGCGTGTCCTCGACTGGCGCGTCATGGAGGGGGTGGAGACCTACTCCGATCACCGGTACATCCGGTTTGACGTCTCCGCCCAGACCTCGAGCGCGCCGGTCCGACAGGCCCCGAGTGGTCCGCGGTGGGCGTTGAAGCAGCTGGACCGGGAGCTCCTCCTGGAAGCCTCGATCGTGCAGGCCTGGGTGTCACCACTGGACAGGCCTGCTGACATCAATGACGAGGCGGGGTGGTTCCGGGAGGCCATGTCCGAAGTATGCGACGTGGCAATGCCCCGGGTCCGGCCCGGACGCGCCCGGCGCCAGGTGTGCTGGTGGTCGCCGGAGTTGACGTCTCTGCGCGACACGTGCGTTGCTGCGCGACGCCGGTACACCAGGCACCGCAGGCTCCGTATCCGCCCTCCGGATACGGAAGCCATTCAGGCGGAGCTGTACGAGGGGTACAGAGCGGCGAAGACCGCCCTCCGAGCGGAGATCCTGCGGGCCAAGGGACTGGCCCGTGAGGAGTCGCTGGAGACTCTGAACAGGGACCCGTGGGGACGCCCCTATAAAATGGTGCGGAACAAGCTCCGCCCATGGGCTCCCCCGCTGACGCAGAGTCTCCGGCCCCAGCTCGTGGAGGACGTGGTGAGCGCTCTGTTCCCTTCGCGAGGGGAACATACTCCCCCGCCCATGGCTCCGCCTCCTGCGGTGTCGGATGCGGACCACGCAGCCGACGATGACGACGATGCTCCGGAGGTGACCGAGGTAGAGCTGAGAGTGGCGGTGCGCAGGCTGAATGCCAAGAATACCGCCCCAGGACCCGACGGCTTACCTGGAAAAGCCTGGGTCCTGGCCTTGGAGGCTCTCGGGCCTCGACTAAGGGGGCTCCTAAGCGCATGCTTGGAGAGGGGCCAGTTCCCGCTTCAATGGAGGACAGGGAAACTGGTCCTCATTAAGAAACCGGGGCGCCCTGCGGACTCGCCGTCCGCTTACCGGCCCATCGTGCTGCTCGACGAGGTGGGCAAGCTCTTTGAAAGAGTCATTGCAGACCGCCTTGTCGGGCGGCTGGTGAGGGTGGGGCCGGATTTGGCGGAGAGCCAGTTTGGTTTCCGCAAGGGGCGCTCTACGGTGGACGCCATCATGCGCGTACGAGCTCTCACGACGGGGGATGCTGTGGCCCGGGGTGGGGTCGTCTTGGCGGTGTCTCTAGACATCGCCAATGCCTTCAACACCCTGCCCTGGAGTTGCATCAGGGAGGCACTCCGGTATCACCGAGTGCCGACCTACCTCTGTCGCGTGGTCGAGGCCTATCTGACGGACAGGGCCGTCATCTACCCCGGTCACCGGGGAGAGTGGAACCGGCGAGAGATGTCGTGCGGTGTCCCGCAGGGATCGGTTCTGGGACCGCATCTGTGGGACATCGGGTACGACTGGGTGCTGCGCGCCGACCTCCCTGGTGGCGTCAGCGTAGTTTGCTACGCTGACGACACGCTGGTCCTGGCGCAGGGGAGGTCGCACCAGGCGGCGGCCGAATTAGCGGCACGCGGGGTTGCGACAATCGTAGAGAGGATCCGGCAATTGGGACTCGAGGTGGCCTTGCACAAGTCCGAGGCCATGTGTTTTCATGGTCCTCGGAACGCACCACCATCGGGTTCCCAAATAACGGTAGGAGGGGTTCTCATCGGTGTCGAGTCGACGATGAAGTACCTGGGACTCGTCCTCGACAGCCGGTGGAATTTCGTGGAGCATTTCCGACGTTTGGCTCCCAGACTGGAGCGGGCCGGGGCTGCCTTGGGGCGGCTCCTGCCCAATCTGGGGGGTCCAAACGCCTCCTGCCGGAGGCTCTACGCGGGGGTCGTGCGGTCCATGGCCCTTTACGGAGCTCCGGTGTGGGCGCGTTCCGTGAGGCGGCGACCGGTCCGTCGGTTGAACGCGTCCCAGAGGGTCATGGCCATCCGGTTAGCCCGGGGATACCGCACGGTCTCCGGGGAGGCGGCGAACCTCCTTGCCGGATTACCGCCATGGGATCTGGAGGCAAAAGTCCTCGCGCACAGCTGGGAGTGGCGCGAGGAGGCAGGACGCCGGGGCGTAACTCCGTTGCCGCGAGAAATCGCGGCACGGCGGACAGAGCTCCGGCAGGATCTCATGGCGGCATGGAGAGTGCAATTGTCGCAACCCAGCGCTGGGCACGCCACAATTGCGGCGATAAGTCCCCTCTTTGAGGAGTGGCTGGAGAGGCGCCACGGCGTCCTCACCTTCCGCCTGACGCAGGTCCTCACCGGACACGGGTGCTTCGGGAGGTACCTGTTCCGGATAAGGCGGGAGGAAACGCCCGGGTGTCACCACTGTGTGGATCGCCCGGAGGACACGGTGGAGCATACGGTGGAAGTCTGCCCGGCTTGGGCGGAGCACCGCCGTGTCCTCGCGGAAGCGATCGGCGGCGGCGATCTCTCGCGTCCGGCCCTGGTCCAGGCCATGGTACGGAGCGAGAGTGCATGGGAAGCCATTACCTCCTTCTGCGAAGCAGTAATGCTCGTGAAGGAGGAGGCGGGACGCGTGAGGGAGAGGCAAGCTTTGCACCCTCACGCCCCTAGTCGCCGCAGGAGACGCCCTGGGCGTCGGGAATCGGCAGCCGATTCCCGGCCACCGTAGGCGCGGGCTTGCGGACGGCGAGCAATGGGTAGCTCGCCGTCCGGTAAGGACCAGGCCCGAGTCGACGGCGCGTCGTGTTCCACGCGCGCCTCAAAGAGACGTCAGCACTATTGACGGGGTCCGCTAGGGCCGATGCCAGCTAGGGTTGCGGGATGTTCGAAAGAGTTACCGTGGCCCCGGCACAGGCAACAGAAGGAACACGGGTGGGTTTTAGTCAGTAAAAGTCTGACACGCCCTCCCGCTCCGCCCAGAGCGGGAGAAGTCATTTGATGATTTCCCATCCACAAAAAAAAAAAAAAAAAAAAACATACATCTTCACGTTTTGCATACTGCAATTAATTAACCGACTGTACAAAAAAAAAACAGTTTTATTGAGCATAAACACTTCGTTGACTGTAATTGAAGTTTCAATATAAAAAAGCGACGTCGCGGGTGAGCACATGTCATGTTTTCTCTTCTATATTTTTATTGGCACCTATTGTCATCGATTAGACATAATACATATTGTTACAATAGACACAATCATCAACAGTAACAAACGAAGCGAGACTGTTAATAAAAGATAATTCGTTTGTCATATTTATGTGATGACTTCTTATACTATCATTATGTTACAAAATTTGTATGTTACATAAAAACCGCGGAATAACGATAAGCGTTCATCATATCTATCTAAAAAGGAAAAGAAATGCGAAAAAGCGGAGCAAGTATAAAGCCGCCTACATCCTTTATGCACCAAAGTATTCGCGAGGTCAACTTTCGTTTTTACGGATCCTTCGCAAATAAAAACACAATATGAGAGCAACAAAAGAGACTGGAGCGCATCCGGTCACATGCGGCGCGGGCGCACGCCTGCCGGGCGCTGCGGCGGCGGCGCGGCGCGGACCATGCACGGTGCACAGTTGCACACCCCACGCAATCAAATTATTGCTCACCACGATTTTACTTTACCATTTAAAATCTGTTATTAAAAAATCCCTTCGCGTGTGAGATGTGAAAGTGGCTGAATATTTATGAAGAGATCAAAAGTTTCGAGAGCCTCGTACTCTTATCAAAGTACAATTTACACATGATAAGGACTATAATTGCTTTGAAAGTTATTTTACGATGTATTTCAGCTTCCGCTTCGAGGGCAATTACTGATTTTAATGCAAAAATTAACATTGCAGACTTTCTACATGCAAATTCTCTTTTATTTTAGATCAGGTCATATCTATAAAGGAATCAAAAATAGCAATTGAATAAATTTATGATAGATTTGTCAATAAAAACGTCTAGTCAACTAGAATCCAATTACGTTTATTAGGTGATAAGAGTAGTAAAAATCTATTACATGTCGGTAAATCTGAGTCGGATTGTCGATAAAAATTGAGTGTCTGTATAGTTTATGTCAAACACGTCGGCGTGGTAGTGACGCGTTCATATAACAAAACTATTTATTACTATCATACAGTTCGATGTTGTTGGAGCTTTTCTACGCGAGTGTCTGTTACGTGTAGACTTAACCTCTGACACCGCTCGTGCCGACCGTCCGGCGCATCACCGCCCAAAATGTGAACAGACTATATAATAACGACTTTCTATCAAGAATGTTGAATAGCGTCTGATATAATCGACTTAAGAGATGTTAGTTGTGCTTACTTGTTCTACGAAATAACCTTATCTTATTTCCACTGGCTCGGTCAATGTCGTAGTCAAATCGAACACGTTTTAAGTTAATTGAGAACATTAACTGAAAGCGTCTAATTCAGAGCTGGTAATTGTACATCGTGTTAACATTCTTATGTGAGTTCATACGCGCTTACCAATACATCTAATATCCATATTGTTTTAATGTCCCGTAAGGAGATAAGCAAAAAAGATACAACTTCCGGTCCCTCAACGGAATTCGTGATTGTTGAGCATTGACATAATAAAACTGTTGTAAAATATAAATTGTTTTAGAATGGTCCGCTGGCCGTTCGGAAGTGTCCCTCGTCCATAAACATTACTAATTTAGCTGTGAGAACTTGTCACATCCTGTTGTTACTGCCATAACCAACAATGGTGTCAATCGGTGCTTTCGAGCGATACCCACGATACAAATATGCCCGGTATGATGCAAAGCTGCAGATATTGGGGCATTATGTTTGGGAAATTGAAAGTTCCGACGTGACCAATCCAACAAAGCCTTGTGCAAACCATATTCGTTCATACTCATAGAATATCTATGGCTAATCGGAATTCTGTGCCTTTTATAGCCGTAAACAATTTTGATAACTACGGATTACGATTGTCTACAAACTGTTGAATAAAAGATATTATGTAATTTGAACTATTAATTGGTTTTAACCTTTTGTGTACCGTGTAAACTTCAGCTTTATATGTGTCGTTAAAGCAAACATTTAGAGCGAATAAATAACATAGATAGTATCAAACAAGAAAGGTAAAAGGAGAATTGCACGAGAATGTATAGAAAGGCGGTAATTTACAAAAAGGTGTATTTATTTGTAACAAAAAAGGAAGAACTTTGGCTATAATGTAATCTACGTAGTTCAAGATAAGTTATGCTTTCTTTATTTGTATAACTTTCCTTTAAAATAATAGGTAAGTACTTTCTAAAGTCCAGTATACCTATAATACTGGACTGGTACTGGTAAAAGAACCTTTTCTACATTTGATAAGCCTGTGGCCATTCATTAAATATTTAATAAAAATGTGAGTTCTTGGTCGTCAAAAGTATACCTATCAGAAGTATACGGGAAATTACACTGAAAAGTTTTTAGAACTTTACTATGACTCATCTAGAATGACGTTGCTACTTTCAATTTATTGTATGAGGTACCTATGTAGACAACAGACGAGGCTACTAAATACCATTTACGACCACATAATGACTGATACAAAATCTATATGATATGCGAGAGAATCATAGCTTTATAGGTTTTGTTGCCCACAATACTTTTCCTCTCTTGCTATAATTTGATTATTTGCAGCAATTGAGTACCTAGAGACCAACTGAACCCTTCGGACCCTTTTATTGAGTGATAATCCACAGTAGGTACTCACCAGGCATAAGGAAGTAGACGAAGACAGCGAGGGCGACACACACGAGGATGAGCGCGACCGGCCATCGTAGCATGCGCAGCAGCCGAGTCATCTTCCCAGCGCCTGCGCTGCTGTCCGCCGACACGCGGTACAGACTATCGGGGTGGGAGCCCTGAGGACAAAAGAAAAATATCATCAATAAATTATTCATAAAATAACATCACATCTGTCTGTATTCCCCGAATGAGGCAATAATACACCCAACGCCAGTTATGTAGGTAAAAATTTGTTGAAATTAAAAGACGGTCAGCCAATTGGGAGTTTTAAAACAGCATTTATTTTTGACGTGTAAAAGTGTTTGTTTTAATCAATTAACAGAAATAAATATAATTTATAGTCAACCGGGCACAGATTCAGATTTTGGTTTTTTTATTAAGTTTAGGTAAGACTTTCATCAACCCGCATTGGGCCCGCGTGGTGGATTACGGCCCACTCCTCTCCCGAGAGGAGACCGTGTCCCAGCAGTGGGAACATTATAGTATAAGGCTGATTATGCTATGCTATGGTTTAAAAGACTCTCTTTACCAACAAGATTTGAAAGTCTTACTTCAAATGTTGTTGGTAAAGAAACCCTTTCGATTTGTATCAACGTTATAAACGTAGAGCTTTTCTTTTATGTACCTAAAGCAGTTAAAGTCGAGAACAAGCCATTTAACTACAGGTATTTCCGGACTCTTTAAATCTATATTGATCAAAAGCTGCTGAAATTCTAAATACACATAATAATGTGTTACTCGAAAAGAAAAGCTCTACGAAAACACTCCAACTGGTGAAACGTAGGTGTACCTAAGTACACCTCTGCCCAACCCTTCGTGAACAGACGTGATGTTATGTTATGTAAAAGCTCTGATGTATCAGATATTTAAACCTGTTAAAAATAGGTTTCTCTGTAAATTTTTAAGCGATTGAAGATATCAAGATACCACTGACTTTGGTTTACTTTCATTAGGTAAAACATTGGATAAAACAAGTTGATCTAAATATGTTATTCTAGAGAACTACCATAAAATCTAAAGCGAAACATGTTTTCTATAAATTCCTAATACATAATGTAATTTCTCTGATAGTTTTGAACTGCATAAAAGAATTCGCTCAATCGTTATATTATACATTCGTGCTGTTATTAATATCTATTAATTATTAATGGCTTAATAGCTGTGCTGAATTCCAAAAGGACGATTAGTAATATAATCGAACAATTTTATATATAAACATATAAGTCGATACGCCCACGTTTCAGATATATTTACTATATTTATTCAAGAAAAAACACAAATTGTGTTCATCACAGTAAACGTTACTGTGATGAACACAATTTGTGTTCGAAGTTCGAATAAATTTTTTATTATGTCATTTATTTTGAAGA
Source organism: Fissipunctia ypsillon (assembly GCA_947568875.1). NCBI lineage: Eukaryota > Metazoa > Arthropoda > Insecta > Lepidoptera > Noctuidae > Fissipunctia > Fissipunctia ypsillon. The sequence continues at coordinate 20,091,937 of OX387644.1, forward strand.
AAGCTGCCGCCCTTTTGGAGCATATAACTTTTGTTAAGTACTGTATAAAGCTTGGTAAATTTTTGCAAGGGAGTGATACCTCTGAGAATCTGTGACACATCTCACCATATAATACAAACTTACCTCAGACGTCATGTGATGGATGACACTTTGACTCATCATCATCATCCACAGCCCGTTTGCACCCACTGCTGAGCATAGCCCTCTCTTTTCATGTGCCAATCCCCACGCTCATGTGCCAACCTCATCCAGGTTTGACTTCATAACAGATTTTCATAATCAACAAATAACTTTTTTTTTCCATAATAAATAAAAATTTATTCAAGTAAACAGTAAGATAATGATTTAGATACTATTGACATAATTTAAAACCTAACAATCTTAAAATAATAATAATAATATGTACAAGTATATAAAAAAGGAGGGGAAATAATCAGAGGGCATCAAAAAATTCATCCGCATCGCTGTCAACAGGAAAAGTGCCCAGAAGGCTGGCAGCATTGCCACGTTGTATGGCAATGCTGATTCTTGGCCAAAAAATAGGCCAGCCCTCTGGTCACGTGTGGAGTCGACCAACCGTCTGGCGATGTCTCGAAAAACTAAGTGGGCACTCGGACCCCACGGCCCAAGTGTTTCAACCCCAAACGGCTCGAATATATAAGTCCCAATAAGATTGGAAGAACAAATTACTTATTATTCTAATATTCGTCTTCATATATTAAGAAGTTATAAAATTTACATACCAGGTTTCAGACTGGCTAAAGAAATACCTCCCCGCATACTTCAACTAAATGAGACGAAATTCAAATATTATATAAATCGCACACTATGTAGGCAGGCATATTATAAGTTGGGGATTACATCTCTGATAAAAATGCTTGGCTCAATGCTGGTCCCGCTCCACAATCACAACTAATTGATTAACATTAGAAAATACTGTTGGAGCTGCTGAAGATTGTCTTTGCATTGTATCAAATCAAACCTCCTTTGTCTTACATGATTGCATAGCACATGTGTAAGTACTATGTACCATGGAGCTACCATTTAACCAATACAATACCATAGTATAAAGAGAGGAAGTAGGCTATCTCCGGCACAATCCGCGATAGAATTGCCTACTGTCTCAGGGTTGTCACTTTTAGTTAAATTTTAATTCAGTGCCAATAAATTGGCAAAGGTCGGGAAGTTGTATTTTTTACTTGTATTGTCTGGGTACCTAAACGATGATGAAACCTTTCACGATGAAAGAAAGAGCGACGGGCCAGCAGACGGGCGGCGCGGGGCGGTGATGAGCACGAGTAAACGGTAGGTGATTCGAACTTTGCTCTATTTATCTGATTCACAATTAGTCAATTACTTATTATTTAAGTACGATTTTATAACTGTAAGTAGGTACTTAGTTACTATACCTACAATAGGTACTGAGAAATCGGCATGACTAAACATAAACAAAGCAATAGCGGCAAATCAATTGACAGATCAAAAGTACCTAGTACATTCTAGTGGGAATGTAGGCCTACCTACTTCCTCTGTCTGATAGAAAACTAATACAACAAAAAATAAGTAAGTAGGTATCTCATCATCAAGTAAAAATGACATGCTAGAAAAAGTGACTTCTTTCCTGTTCAATAGGTAATTTGAACAGAGACAATTCTGGAATCGATGAATTATTAAGACACCCAAACACACAGCAATACGTTCTCCTGCGATTATCACACATTTTTCATTCATTTAGCGGTGCCGAAAAGCTGTGACGCGCGAACCTCGTGCGATGTTAGCCCCGACTGGCGCGCTGCGAAACGGGCCGAGATTTGTTTAAGTGTGCGTGCGGCGACGTATGCGTCGCGTATACTTTGGCGCACACATACAAGCCGCGCGCGGTGCGTTTGTATGAAGATAACGTACTTCCTCTCTTTATACTATGACAATACAATGTAATTATGTCTTTCATTGACTTGAATGTGCCTCTGGCGGCTGAGAGTATGTCATGCTCAATCAAATGCCTCACTGATGGTGGCGCGTGTGTTGGATCATTCAGCTCCCTTCAAAATGGTAGTGAACGGGCGCCGTCAGTTGGGACTGGTCATCTCTTAGTTGCCACGGCTTATTTTAAATATTTTTTTGTTTTTTTTTTTTGTTTCTGTTTGCTACTCCGGATGGTTTTAACGTGTACGTCTTTTTTACATCGTTCTCACCCAAAATTATAAATTCAACATAATGATGTACTTAACTAATACTTTTGTAACAACATAATTTAAAAGAGTGTCCGTGGAGTTACTAGCCCGTTCTTCTCCATAGGTATCTATTACACTTTGGAATGGGCAACTAGCTTCATATTTCTGACTGATGGACTCCTTGACAATTCAAAAGTGCCTGTAAATGGTTTAGTTGAAATAAATGCTTTGAGATTGAGTTTGACCTATTTCTGTTTATAAAGGCATTATAAATATGTGGAAAATGGAGAACTGTCGGAAGTGTCAGGAAATATTACCCTTAAGTGCATTCATTAATAGGGTGGTATTTTAATTTCTCTAGTCGATTTTGATAATATCGATACTGTTAAAATATTTTATTAATGACAATAAATTGTAACAAAAGGCATTTTCAAAACTGGCTTTTTGCTAATAGAAGAAAGTTCCATTTTGATTGAGTTATGTATTAAATCTGTATACGTTTCAATAACAGAGGTGAAAAATATATTCGAATGGGCTATAAATAACATTAATATTGGTAATCATCATAATCTTGAGTAGAATCTCCGTGTAGTATCGGACTCCCGCGGTGCCGCATCGTCTTATTCCATACAAATTAAATAGTAACTGTCTGAAGCACGAACAGTTTATGGAAATTCCATCGCAATGTTCACTCAAAATATATGTAAAACTGCAACCGGGCTTCGTTTGAAACGAATTAAACAAAATTAATACTTAAACATTTAATAGAGTTTAATGAGAAGCAATAGATTAATTAAACCGTTTAATTTTACGGCTTGAGGAATATACCATTTACATATTATTTGTATATAATGGTCTGTCATTAGCAATCTCAGACATACACTTATTTTAGCTAAAGGGAAAAGAAAAGTTTACTAATCTGTTCAGGACTTGAGAAAAGTCAATTTTAAATCTTCATAGACATTTTATATTTTTTACGGTTGCACTATCCACTGAGCAGATAACACACTGGTTTGACCACTAACTGTTTACTACGAACATACTAAGTAAATCAATGTGCAGCGATAACAATAAGCAAATATCTAAACAAAAATACAATTCAATCATATAGAATATTTCGTTTAAATTATCAATTACGTAATCCATTATCAGTTTCATTGACAATAAACGAATGCCTCATAGTGATCTTGATTGCCCGATGGCTGCATAAACTTCATGGCTGCTTATTTGTTACATCGTTAAATATCTTTATATTCTTATTCTTGCGATACTTTATTCGGAGAAGTTATTAACAAATCGACAACTTTGTAAGGTGTTAAACAACAAAGATATTACAGCGATGAATCATTTGATTCGTTTTTATGAGATGTTATTAACAAATCGACAACTTTGTAAGGTGTTAAATAACAAAGATATTACAGCGATGAATCATTTGATTCGTTTTTATGATTTTTATCGCGATTTAATTGGTCGCTGCATTTACCCGTAAGCTTGATACGGATATTGCTACACATTTCACAGAAAAAGTATTTTATTTCTCTTCATTTTATAAACCCCTACATTATGCGACAAGTAGTTAAACGCCGTGAAACAGTTAATTAAAACATTTACAACCAATAAATCTAGACATCGTTAATGTGAATATTTTATGTTAATATTAGCCGAGCTATCGCAAATCATACATCCGTAAAAGTAGCTTCATTTTCACGTCAATATTATATATAAATCAACTGTTTGACTTGTGACAGCAGCAGTATTTAATTCAGCTAGAGGAGGAGGTAGTCACCGCCTCGATGCGGAAGGCTTTTAGTCCTAACGTTACGTTGTCACTTATCAACGTACCTACTACACATGTTCCAATTTCAGCCAGATTAGATACTACTAACATAATTAGTTTATTGCCAACCCTCTTATAAAATGTCGTATTTCGTACTTAAACAACATTAAATCCCGCTTTATGAGATAGTTTAATTAACCGGCTAAGTTGTTACTACATCGTAAGTATACGTTTTTGCATATATAATTATTGCGGATGTGAAAAGCTCGCCTTTGAATATTTTGTTTTTAATCAGAATTGACGCATGCAAATAACGCATTTTTTATCTGCTAGGTCTGCAGTTTCTAAAAGTATTAAACAATTTTTTTGGTTTGTATAAAAGGAGGAAAAACAAAAGAAAAACGGTTGTTATGAAAAAATGCTAATATATATTTTTTGGTTTTATTTCGAGTCTCTACATAATTTAAGGGAGTATGTAATCTGCGGCCTAATCAAACTATTTTTACATAACCTCGAACATCCAATTAAAAAAAGATTGATAATCAAGATAAAAATATAAATCTGATTACGAGTTTTACCAAAAATATTCTGTTTTCGAGATAATCTCCAGAGATTGTTCAGTATTAGACGTGTAGCCCGTGTTAGAGACATTTTCACTTCTTAATATTTATTTTTAACACGGATTGTAACATGTATTTAGCTTAAAAGCTAAAAGTCATGTTTAGAAGAATGTAATACACGGATATAAATATTAATATCACTAGAGATCTACATATGTCGATTCTTTTATTATTAGTTCGTGATCAACACAAGACACGGACTGAAAATGTGAAGTTACCTACAACAACCGAGGTGGAACATATTTACATAATGATTCTGTTAGATAACCACGCATTCCTATTGGTTGACGAAAAATAAATTTATTATTCGCATTAATATAAATGGAATGAAAGAATTTCACAGTACATAAATTAACTTTTACATAATTAATACTTATTGCTTTCTTCCAATTGATATATTATTTTATGAAAAGAGCAAGAGTTTTATTAATGTTAATAATCACTTTAAAAATAAATCAACATTCAGAAATTTTCTTGTGTATTTTATTTTTTATTTATTTTTTTGTAATAAGTGAACACTTCTATAAAACACTAGACTTACGTTGTACCCTACCTTGGCAGAGAATGGCTTCACATCTCTGGGTTTGGCGAAGTATTTGTCCAGCTTGGTGTCGTAGCCAGGGATGAGATCGTTGACGGTCGGATTGGGCATGGAGGGCATGGTGGGCATGGAGGGCATGGCGCGCACCCGGTACGTGCCGTACTGTTCGCCGTGCTCCGAGATGGTCGGCAGGTTGCCGTTTGGCGAGCTGCAGCTGCTGCTCGAGCGTGAGTAAGCGTAGTTGACAGACCCGTCCGCGGGATTCTTCGGCTTCTTCGTAAACGCGTATCGTCTTGGACGTTCCTCTGTCGGTTTCAGGTCGTAGGTTTCAAATTTTTCAGTCACAAAATTTTCTTTCACTTCTGAAGTGGGCACGTAACGCAGTAACCTTGGCTCCTTTATTTTCTTTTCGTATTTAACTGAATCTGTCTCGTTGTCCAGTTGAGCCAAGTTCAACGTATGCTGTAGTTCATTCGCTGTCCTGTTTGTTTTGCGTTTGTTCTTACGATCGTGGGATCGGGAATGGACATGGTCATCGACTATCTCTGACTCTGAGGATGGTCGGTCCCCGTATAGCACGTAGTTCCCGTTTACCATTTTCAACAATAGTTCAATCACTATGTCGGTTCAACTTATTTTGAATGTTTCTCACTTCGTACAATCATTGTCCAACTCTACACTTTACTTCAAAATCTTTTATCGTAAAATGTGTTAAATATCTCAACTACATGTCACTGACGGCTGTGTCTGGAGTGTTCTCAATACACTGATGTTAAGCTGACGAGGACACTTGAATCACTGAGCTTGAATGAAGCCGCTTATTACTAATGCTGGTTGTTTGTTTATTTGTTGTGTTTGGCGAAACAGTGGAATTCTTTAGCTGTAAAATACGCATCAATTAAACAGAATTTCAGATAATGGCCGGGGGACGAGTATTGTTACTTATTGTTTGTCAACTCAAACAAGTGAATCAATATCGTCTTTGTGACAAATAATTTGATCATGATCTTTGTGTTTGAATTCTTACATGAGCTTATGTCTACTGATTGCTGAAAATATCACCCAATTCGTTGCGAGGACCGTATTTTATAAACTGTTTCATTTAAGTTGCGTACGTAATGAGCTACTGCATTGAAACAAGCAATGAGAACATTCGCTATGTTGTAAACGGCAAGTAAGTACATACCAACAGATAACATTCGTAGCGTTATGTCGGCCATTATTGTTTGGGCGCAGTTCCCGCGCTTTTTGCCCCCTTTACGCGGGAACGTTCTCAGTAAAGCGCGTGCGCGACAATGGCGGCCGCGGGACACGCAACGAGAGTGAATTGCTGCGATTGTGCAACGAACGCCAGTACCTACTTTATGCAACTGATGTGCCGTTAATGGTACAGATGCTCTGATAACTCGGTTCATCTATTACTAGACAAGTATTTCCTGATGCATTCGCAAAATACTTAGTTTCTTCTCTTCATTAGAAAACGTTATGTAAAGTGAAATGGAGGCTAACTGCATTTGTGAACTTGTGAGACATGTTGCTACGATATACTGCGCAATCTATCTTCTTCGGGTTAGTCTGACCGACTGATAAGTATACCAAAGCTTTCGTTTCGTTCAACCTTTAAATTCAGGATTTTTAATGTTCTGCTAATGTAGGTACTGGTAATATATAATGACATAACACGAGATATAACGCCATCACAAGTGAAGTTTTTAAAAAGAATTGACAAAATCGTAAGATCAGTATCTAATTCTCTAGTCATACATACTTTTAATTGACTGTACTGTTTTCAAAGCAAGTAAAGTATACAAAAAAATTCTAACACACAACTCCCACACTTGAGTTACCAATTGCAATGGCGCAAAAATACTAATTATACACGTAAATATTTCTAGCGTTTATGTACTTTTACTTGTTTTAACAACTTGCAAAGGAAATGAACGACAGACTAAAAGATTACTAAACTACACAAACGATCCTTCGAAGCACATCGAACAAGGCATTAAGTCAGTGCGCATTGTAATTCACGTTTCAAGTCGTATAGTTACGAGTGTTACGACACGCCTGATAAGTAGATACCAGCTGCAAATTGATTAAAGATGATGTCTAGATTGATATCCTAGGTAAAATATCCATCAGCAGAGAGAGGGAACATATGCGTATGCGTACGCGTCTGCGCAATGATCAAGCAAATAAAATATTTATCGAAATGCAAATTCCATTACCACTTATATAATTATGGAAGACAAGACCCTACAATTCATATAATCGTTCGCATTGTAACATCAGTAATGATGAACCTAGTCCTTGATCTATGTGTAGGCAGGCACAGGCTGGCGTTTCGTAAGCTGTTATTATTATAATACAAACCCAACTTGAAGTTCGTCGGATCGTCTCATGATATTTTATCATTGTATCTGTGACCTAACCCTACACACCATTGAGAATTCCAATATTGTAAAGTTCATTCCTTTGTTCGCATTTGAATGTTACTTTGAACTGTAATTTGGTACCACGAGTTTGTGAAAAAACTGTGTTGGAATTTTATTGGGATACGAATTTTCCTAAATGTCGAGGTGAAGATCTGATTTATCTGATGATCTGTGAGGAATGGAGGATGGAGCAAGTACAATTTGGACCGTTGGCAATCACAATCATAATATATTTCATACCCATGAATGTAAAGATAAAAAACAACAGAATTCCACTTAGTCTCAAAGCCGCAGCGTTTTGTTTTCTAAACGTACTGTTTACGAGGTGGCTGCGCTGAATCAGCCGCGAGAGGATTAGTAAGGTGCCGCATTCAATTCGATTCATCAATTCAATTTTTATCAATTAACATTGTGATTGAATATAAGATACTGCGTCATACTGCATCTCTGTATGACTAGCTACGTTGGGCAATTTTGCTGCTTTTGTAATAAAAGGCTTTTAAAGTTTTTATGTCTGTATGCTATTATACAATAAAATACTATACTTCGTTCAGAAGTAAAAGTTTTTTCAATTAACCCGTCAAACGTCCGCTTACTAGAAGCCGTTTGCATGTGAGCGCTCAACGGTTTTCACGATTATTTTTATTGTCATTTCGAGAGAATTTTGCTTATGTACCTTTGGGTGTTCATACGACGTCTGGGAGTTTAAAGAGTACGTTTTAATACCCTGATCAAAGAACCATCTAATCTTATCCTAACCTCGCTTGTAATAGTAATGCATGAGGTCTCAAAGCAGCTAAGAAACAAATAAATGCGTTTAGTTCTAATTAAGCTGTTAGTATAAACAACAAGTAAGTGTAAACAACTCCCAAAATTGGAATTTTGGGAGTTGTTTTGCATATTCAGAAACTGGTGCAAGGCATTTCATTTACCTATTGCATCAGTGTGATTACAGTGGTCTACCACAACAGCAGTCTAGATATATAATGGAACTCATTGAGTCTAGCCCCATAATGATGTAGTCATTTTCCAAAGACGTGGTCATATATTTTCCGAGTTTCTGTAGCATACCAGTTTCTGTAGCATACCAGTTTTACTAAGTAAACTTTATTGATGTTTTTGATCATTAATGTTTTTAGTGTTACTTTAGCTTGCTTACTTATTATCTGTGTTTTATGTGCCAAAGAAACTAGTGATTTACTATAGTTTAAGTTGAGTAGTAAAAGCTAAGGTTGTTAAGTGTGGTAGCGCAATCTATCAAACTTGTTATGTTGGAACTTTGGCACTTAATAAACCTTTTCAATCTTAGTAATATATGAATATTAAAACAGTGCGTAAGAAGTTAATCTTCAATTATTTTCGAGTAGATTATTTTTGAAATCATTTCGGAGATGGATCTACTTGTTGCATCACATGTTATTATTGTTCATTGGCAATGCCTAAGTTAATATGCAAACATTTTTCTACAAATAATTATTTTTCCTGGTGTTCCGTAACAAAATTAGGAAAGCATTTTCCGAATCTAGGAATGATTTTAAATTCATATCCCATGTTTGCAGAAAGAATGCCGTATCTTAAAAAGAAAAACAAAAGAAAAATGTGCCAATCACGACCTACTACGAGTACATGCTACAAAGCTTATTGCATAACAAACTTCGATCATTAATAGGACTAGATTCCCGATAAGCGCTTCAAAAACGGTCCGAAAAATAAGAGCACAAATACTTTTGTGGTCTTATTTCAAATTAGTATGGTTCAATCATAGCCAACGTGAAGACGTCAAAATGCCGCTTTGCGCGTACAAAAACTGTGTAAATAACCACCGTAACACCAAGATTTTGGAGGGAGTATCTTTTTTTCGGTAAGTTTATATTATTCAGTGTTTTTCTGAATAATATAAAAACCTAATTAAATAGTAAATAGAAATCAAATCGCTAATATTATGATTGGTTGATCAATGTTTGCAACAACGCGCCAACTATTGTAACAAACATCGACTGTTCTGTAACAGGGAATACATGGAGTAGTATTGTTATATGTTATTTTTGTTTGTAGATTTCTACGGCTCGTGTTGTTCTGTGCTTGTGGCTATGAAATAACAGCCGCACGGGTCGATCGATCAGGTTAAGCTACGCTTGCCGCGGTTGGTCCGTGGGTGGGTGACCATCTTTACATATCAAGACCCCTCCGTGCCTCGGAAAGCACGTTAAGCCGTTGGTCCCGGCTGTCATTCGTGTATCTTTAACAGTTGTTACGGGCCGTCAGAAGCCCGAAAGTCTGACAACCAGTCTTACCAAGGGGTATCGTATTACCTAGTAACTTGGTTGTGGAGGTCAGATAGGCAGTCGCTCCATGTAAAATACTGGTATTCAGCTGCATCCGGTTTGATTGGAAGCCGACCCCAATATAGTTGGGGAAAGGCTAGGCAGATGATTTTGTTTGTACATTTCCTAGCGACCCATTTCGCATTTAAATCAAATTGATTTAATACAAATATTTTTTATTACTTCTAAATTGCGTACAAAAGTAGACGCACCCATTTTTTATACGGGTTGATTACAGTGAGCCAATCCGCACACAATTAACTGCAATGTCGTAATAAAATAATTAAATATTGTACTAGTTTAGTCCTACCACTTTTTTAAATCGGTCATAAATATTTGCCACCATACAAACGAACCTTCGCCTAAATATATATTCTGCAACTCTACGTCTTTCAATACTTACTGTGTTCTGAGCATTGAAATATAATACAAAGAACTACTTCTTATTCCAAAATAGAGTAAGCACGAAATTGTCAACAAAATGCTTTTAACCTTTTTGCTTAGATATTAAGTTTCAGTTTTAGAATAAATATTTTTGTACTTATTATAAAAAGGACATTTTATTTTCGAGCGACATTTTTTTATTGCTTTCCGATGACAGAAGGAACTAACAAAAATATTTTGCAATCGTGATTAAATTTTATGTTCGAGTGATAAGGTTTATAATAAACTGAAGTTGTTAATGTTATTAAACTTTTTTTCTATATTTCGTAGTACGAAATATAAATATTTTAAATGTGTGTGTAAACGTGGCCACTTGAGCGACAAATTTTTGTTCCTGATCCTTTATCTAGTGCTATTATTGATTGAAGATAACAAATATTAAATTGCGTGGTAAGATACAGTAATGATAGGTTTATTGTCTTTAACGAACTGAATCAAAGAGTACGCTAGGCGTCAAATAGCCCAAAATGCGTAGCGGTATTCGTACTGTAAAGTCGTCACGATCGAGCGCGCACCGCGGTCGTGTGTGCTACGCCTAACAATGCATTATCACTGTGAACACTACGTCTAATTAGAAATTAAACAAGTGTGTCTTTACCGGAATCAATAGACATGTTAATTGACTTGGATGAATTTATTAACACCCGACTTCAATGCTACTTACTTACTTAGGTATGTACATATTGCGCACGTGGATTTGTAAATAAAAATTAGCGGCGTCAAACGAAATAACTACATATTAGAAATGTTATATTTGTAGTTCAATTACAACATTTAATCGATCTTCCTCGCCCCAGTTAACATGAAAATGTTACGGTACATTTCAGTCCTGCAAGGACATTACAACAAAACATTATTTTCTACGTAATAACTACATTACTTAATAAAATTAAAGTATCTAAGGTCAATTGTATGGAAGTACAACCAATATCAATACGACTAATAAGTATTGGCAAAGGATAACTGTTAGGAACATGGCACACTATAGCTTCGTTACGTCACGCAATGCTGGCGCCAACATTTGTCACCCAAGGGGTTGGTGTATGATTAGCGTGCACTGATTGATATTCACAGAGTTATTAGAGCATTGAACTGTAACAAGTTCAATTAGCATTCCGCTTGACCGTTAGCGGTAATACGTACTAATAGTAGCATTTCAGGAGAAATCGATGCTCGGTCAACGACTCTAAGCAAATATTTATTTATTACTAGTTCAAAGTAAACTGGGGAAATCTATTGCGGCTATGATTAATAGAGCTGTTGTTTATAAACAGTGAGGATGTTTATTTATAAACAAATATTCTATTACTGTTGTGTTTTATTTACATTTTAATTGCAAGTAATCTAGAGCAGCTGTATAAAATATAGTTCAAACTATTATCTGTGTATGTACCTAGATGCTAAGTAAAATTGTAACTAACCCTATTGAATCTGTCTGAAATGAAAGTTTATATTCTAACATATACATATACATTATGTATTGTCATCTCACACAACACGAGCGCGAAAATTGTCCTTTTAAGAAACGATGACATATTTCACATGTTTTAAACGCACGCCCTAAACGCGCCCGCCCATCGTAGTCGCAAGAAGGCTGTCATAACAAAAGCTAACATATAGGTATATCTCATACAGCAACCACATTTCTTCGGTTAAACTACTGATTCTACAGTAAAGGTCATTATATAAACCAAATCGAACATTACTCCACTGCTTTCGTTGATCAACATTCAAGCCCATAAGAATGTAAAAACAAACAACCAGCATTCTATAATATCTGGTTACCCAACACTTGATAACACCACAACACTTGAAAACAAGAAAACATACACTTTTTTGTTTGTTATGAAACGCGCAGTATGTACACTAGGCACCTAGGTACTACTGTTGAACCGTTTGCTCGTTGTGTTCGTAAGTAAAGCGTGAAGTATTGGCATGTGCAGTTGACAGTGCAAGGCTGCGCGTGCGACTGAGCCGCTCCACCAGATGAGCCTCACCACCGTTGCACCACCTCGCATTGTCAACACAACCGTGGAAACCCGCTAACTACACTTTTACGCAATCTATTATACACAGAAGATACTAGATAATGTTGGACGGGATTATTATTGCTCAGTGCGCGAATTAAATGGCAACACAACAATAGTTTTGGTCTGAATGTTTAAGTATGAAGAAAATGAGGTGGGAACTGGAAACGGCTTGAGTATATGTGTCTGGTGAGCGCTATGCTGACTGAGAACTTGTATGCAATATTTGGAGTGACTGCAGATGACGTGAAAGATTAATTTTAACATTTGCTCCCAAGTAATGAACAGCCCTAAACGAGAAATGTGATACACACAGTTTTCAGTAAAGACGAGGGTTGAACCTTTAAATCTATGAGTAACGCCAGTAACTGAAAACTGATAAAGTCAATCAGATCAGTAATCAGTCATTAACTTGCTATCAAATCACAAGGCAGCTATTATGAATGGTTTGCTAAAATAACAACACACTCACATATGATTCGGCTTTCAGGGTCAGTAATACAATCCCACAAAGTGACATTCATAATAATTTCATTTATGTTTATAGAAATACAGAACATAACACTACGTTATATTACAACAATAATTACAAGCAAAAACTGTTCTAAACAATTCAAAAGACGCCAATTCTCAGAAGATATGTGCTAGTTCCCATGCAGGGGAGCGAGCGAGTGTCCATTGCACACCGGCTTCCGCCCGAACAATCCATGAAAGAGAATTTCATTCGGCAAAAACATGGCGTTTATTCACAAAGGAGAATTTATACTACATCGTTTTATATATTCCTGTCACTTTACATTGTTTTTGTGGTCTGGTAACATTCTTGAATACCAAGTAATCAGCTTCGTTACACAGTTCCCGCGGACGTTCTCAAATTAGCAAACAACAACAAAAACAAATGATACATTTGTCACAGTTCGTCACAGTGCAAGTTGAGTGGTGAATGGTAAATTGTGAACGTTACAACAATCTGCATTCGTAGTGGTGAATTATGATTTCATTTCGAAGATTTATTGTCTATAACTGGAAAGCGTACACAATAGATAAATCACTGTTGCATTGTTTATTATCTTTTGTTTTTAGACTGTTAGCAAAAATGGTTATGAATCCTATCATCACAATGTCAACAAGTTTATTTACAGCTTTTAATTTACCTACAATAGACGTTCGATTTGCTAGTGCAGTGAATAAGACAGAAGTCATCACCGTCATCATGGAGCAGTGGTGGCCGACTTGAGAGTTGTGCGAGGTCGAGTCGCGCTTTTTTTTTGTGTAAATAATTTCATCACCTTTGCTCTCAAAACGGTGAAGGAAAACATCGTGAGGGAAGCGGCATGTCCTTGAACCAAAAATTCGAAGACATGTGTCATCTACCAACCCGCACTGGGTCCGCGTGGTAGATTACGGCCCACTCCCTCTCACAGAGAGGAGGCCGGTGTCCCAGCAGTGGGAACATTATAGGCTGATTATGTTGTTATCATCACCGTCATTGACACGTGACAGTGTAATGGTAAAAATAATATATTAATTCAATGAAATCTCAGCTATTTCATCATCATCATTCTCTTGCCCTTAGCCCAATTTATTTGGGGTCGGCGCAACTGGTCTTCACCTTCCACTCTTCTGTATTAGTCGTCATGTCGATAGTCACCCCCTTTCTCGCCATATCATCTTTCATACAGTCCATCCATCCTTTCTTTGGTCTTCCCCTACTACTATAGCCATCCACATTCATACTCAAAACTTTCCTCCTATTTCATATAACTACCTTTTATTTTTATTATGTTGTAATGTTGTGAAGTGGAAACGCGTGTGAGTAAGTTAACAGTCGCACGCGCAGACGCGGCGCGCGCGCTCTATAGCAGATGAATAAAACAAAACTTGTGCAACCTTGCACACAGACACAAAGCTATATGTACTATGCCAAATTTATTTCTAAATGTTCAATTTTAACACTTAAAGCTAATTTAAGTATCTTGTTGATTTTTCACAGCACTTTCCCTCTCGCTTTTCTCAATAGTTAAACTGATTGACAAAATTGAAATATGGGAGTACTATAGGTACACCTCTGCCCAACCTTTCGGGGAAACAAGGCGTGATATTATGTTATATTATGTTAAACACATTATAATTATGCGTGTTTCATACATAATTTTGCAATAGCTTTCTGCTCTAATCACAAAAAAAAACGAAATTATTCACAAGTTTTCCTATCAAAAGTGCGTAAGCATACATGTGTATTTGATTGTAACTCCTTTTCAAAACATATAAATAGAAACACAATGCTTAATTAAACTCAATGGTATATCATTTAACAGCTAAAAACTATTCAGAAAACGTAAGGCGCAGTACAGGTTTGCATAATTGCTTGCCAATGGCACATAATTTCCCATAAATACGGACAAACATCAATCACTACGGTATATACTACAATACTATGTTATTTGACGCTTACTTGCAACAAGTATTCAAGATTCACGCATGCTCCATGAGTGTTCTTTGGAAGTTACTGCACTCATCGTGTGGCCGAACAAAAGACATCAACGCGTTGCGATTGCGACACCTTTTGGCTACGGATGCTACGACAAGTGTTTTGCCTTCTTCGTTTACAAACTATTTTGTTATTCAGTTAAGAAGAATATTGTGTTTTTGTGGTCGGTAGTTAGGCTTATACAGGGCAATTTTATAATCACTAGCCAAATTTTCACAGGGTGATCTACTCATGTATATGAACAACTTACACTATGGGACCAACTCTGAAATCGCGAGAAAAAAATCAGCTGTTTCATACATTATGGCCGAGTAGATATTGAACTTTTGTATGAAATAGCAGATTTTTTTTTTTCGTGATTTTAGATTTGGCCCCACAGTGAAAGTTGTTAATATTCATGGGTAGAACACCCTGTGAAAATTTGGCCGGTTATTGAAAACTAACCCTGTATATGTTAATTAAGTAGTTACTGCAACTAACTATTGGCTATCGAACGAAGATAGTGTGTCCACCTTCGTTCGGTGCAACGGAAAATACGCGACGGAAAGTTCGGCGTGCTTGCAATGCTTTTTAAACTACCTTTTATTTGCAAAGATAACATAAGCACACGTAATTTCCGTCGCGTACGCCGGCGCTGTAATAACGGCGAGTGTGTCGCTCTAGTGCAATCCCAGGATTTTTGACTGGAATTCCGGTTTGTAGTTGTGGCAATTAATAGGCCCTTCTACACGGCATTGGCACTTCAAACCGTAGGCAGCAAAACTTTGCCCAGTTCAACTTGTGTCTATACTTTGTGAAAAACAATATGACCTTTATTTATTTCATACCTAAGTTTATGACCCTTACAAAACGTAACGCAATCAGTTTGAAAGAAAATATACTTCTTACTGCTGAAACTATTGTCTATATGTCTCACACAAAACCGAGAATAATGCTATCTGATCTGAAGCAATTAATTGTTATTTTAATTATATTTTACACTTTTGGTATGTCTAGGTATTTTTAAATAAAGAATGATTTGTGTGCAACTACTCGTATGATTGCATTATGAGTTGAAGAAATTATCTGAAGATTCTTTAATGGTTATGACATCGCAATATCTATATATGTCATTGACATAAGTTGTATACAGTATTGAATCTCTAGTGTGTGTGGTCGCAAGCGCTACTGTTGAGCATGAGGTCCTGGGTTCGATTCTTGGGCCGAGTAGTGTTATTGGGTTATCCTATCTGGAATTTCTCAGTAGCAGCCCGGAGTCTGGATTTGTGCCCGGTTGATGACAATAGGCTCGCCCCCTATTATATGGGGCAGGTGTGATGTTATGATATGATAAGTTATACAAGTGCTTGTTTTGCAGTATATTTCATGAATACTTTTAAAATTGATGCGCTAAATTCACGATTTACTTTGAAGGTATCCGAAATTAGAAAAGTTTATGACGAAAAGTTGGTTAATACGACAAGTAAACGAATACTTATCTATTGTTATAAATTTTACTATTAGGTTTTATTATAATAGGTACATATATAATTTGATAATCTTGTTATTTATCAATTTGCCATAATCACTGCACTGCACTGTACGGCTGTAGCGGTTACTTGACGCCGCGTATTCTACCGGTTCCTACAGAAAAAGCAGCTTCAATACATCATAGCGTATGTTGATGAACAACACGGAAACCGAACACCACCATCCACCATCAATCGCTAACGCAACGCGATGCAAATGACATTTATTATTAACAACTTTCTACCCGCGCCTTCCTTCGCATATAAACGAGTTATTCTAGTCTGATCCTTAAATTAGATCCACCACTAATTTCATCAGTGGATCAGATTTAAAGGAACATATTGGAATTACTTTTGAAAACTGCAAAGAGTTTGACCCACTCAGGGGTGCAATTTATAAAAGCACAAATTTAGCCCTCAGAAACAAATTTTCTATACCTCATATTTGAATTAAGTGGTTAAGGTGGTACATTATCATGCAGTCAGTCATAGCATAATCAGCCTATAATGTTCCCACTGCTGGGACACAGGCCTCCTCTCATCGAAAGGGAGTGGGCTGTAATCTACCACGCGGACCCAGTGCAGGTTGGTAATGTCACATATCTTCGAGTAGATATACTTTTGGGAAACCCAAATACAAATAGATGAAGATAGATTCAGCCAACCAGTAACCACTTATACCAATATTATGACATCAAACCACCAAATCACAAAATAATTTGTTTTCCTGTTTAATTATAATGAAAACAGATAAATAAGCGGAACAGTCAGCGGTCGTTACGTAAACTAAAATAAAAATAATTGATTGGAATATTCTAATGATGAGGTATAAATGTGTGAACTAAGTTAGTATTACGTTCGGGGGCTATTAATCTTGTCTCCTCCATATATCACTGGTCAGTGACAACATACAAGGTACCGGTTACACGCGCGCGTTGCTTAAGATAAAACCTGGTTCACATGATAGTGACTTGTCTTGATTCAGTGATTGGTAGCTTGATTTGACTGACCGGTGATTAATTAATTTCGATGTTTGAGAAGGAGACCATAAAACAAGTGGGCAGGTCATTGTCATTCGTTTTCTGAAAAAGCATATATTTGGCAGTACCGAACTAACCTTCTATTCTTTATGCGCTATGTCCTATACCTACTGGGTTTTGAATGCCTGGAACATGGGACGGAAATAAACTTTATTTTAGTTGAATTGTACTTCAGCCAGTATAGAAAACTAGACATAAAGTTAGACTGTGCTCATCATTAGTGTGATACTTAAAATAATTCTATGATATTAATATTGATACCTTTGTAGGTACCATTGTGAGTTGCAAGATATAAAACAAAGATATAACTTTTAATTTGAGGAAAATTACAATCTCTGTGTGAGTTGGCCTTTAGACTCGAAAACGGCGCCAACTGTCAGTCGGCCATTATGATCAACTTCTAATTAGCGCTATCACACGCGATCATATCTTTTACTCAGTCATAAATAAACTCTCCACCATAAACGCTGTGTTCACACTTCGAAGTGTAATTTCATGATTATTGATTTTAAATGAATTCGGAATAAATATCCAACCCGAGCACTTAAAATAATGATGTGATTACGTTATGATATTTAAAGCAGCTTTTACTTTGAGGTTTATTTTCATACCAAGTAAATATATCTATACAAATAAATAAAATTGAAGTGTCTGTTTGTAATGTCAAAATAACAACTTTAAACTAAATGCATATGAACGTATACACGGTACTTATAACAGAAAAGCAATTTTTAACATTTTTGTTTGTCTGTCTGTTTATTCCGGCTAATCTCCGAAACGGCTGGATCGATTTTGACGGAACTTTCACTGGCAGATAGCTGTTGTTACAGCGGGTAACTTAGGCTACTTTTATTTTAGAAAAATAATTAGGGTTCCGCGCAAACAAATTAAAACCTATGAAATTGTGAACAAAAGTCAGATTCGAAAAATTTTTTTCATTTGGTAGCCCAATTCTCGGGAATAGTTATAGGCTATTTAACATCACGCTACGA
This sequence comes from Fissipunctia ypsillon, assembly GCA_947568875.1. Taxonomy (NCBI): domain Eukaryota; kingdom Metazoa; phylum Arthropoda; class Insecta; order Lepidoptera; family Noctuidae; genus Fissipunctia; species Fissipunctia ypsillon. Next base: position 20,110,307 of record OX387644.1, read on the forward strand.
CCCTCAGGAGCCGAGCAAAAAGAAAAAAGTCAGAAAGAACACTAAGCGAAAACGAAGTTATAGCGCGGGCGGGCGATGCAACGGGTCGGAGGGGGGGGGGGGTGACGACAAGGGAGTAGCTTTATTAAAATGTGGCTGTTATTGTTAACCGACTTCAAAAAGGAGGAGTGTTTGTTACCCCAGTACTCCGTCATTTATAAACCGATTTGGAAATTTCGTTTTTTCTTTGAAAGGGCTTTGATCGGCTTGCAAGATTGGTCCCATTTTTTATCAAAATCCAGTTCTGATGATAGGATCTATGAGGAATTGAAGGAACTCCTCAAATATTATAGGAATACACATAACAATTTTGATATTTTCGTCAACAAGTCAAGCATTTGCATTCAGAAAGTATAATTTGGTGAAGTGGAACTGACGAAGAAGACCACAGATGGCCACGGGAACTCCTCAATGTATTTCACGGGTGGCGATAAGATATCTCGATTAAGATAGTTAAGCGACTATGACGAAGCCAATTTAAATAAATGGTTCTGATGAAACTGGTACCAATGACCTGATCTGATAATGAAGCCGGAAGGTAGGCACCGAAACTCCGTAATAAAACAATGTATCCTAGGTGTGTTTGGGCTTATTAGAATTGTCAAGAGATGCACTCTGGCTATACATGATTTTAATAGTAATATGCTTCAAATGACGCTACTTGAGTTGTATGTTATGTGAGGCCTTGATTGTCAGAAGACAGATTTCGTCAACGATCTGTCGTCGTGTGGTTGATTTAACAATTTGTTGGCGACGGCGTCCAAACTTCTGACACGACTTAGCGTGACATATACATATTTGCCTTTTGCAAAGTTTTTATTGGAAAGGGTATCCTGGTGGTCGCATATAAGGTCAAATTCTGATGAGTGGTTTTTGAGTTATCTTCAATAATAAGTATTTTGTTCCATTTAGTGTATGGTGATGATGTTATAATAATTTCCTGTCACTGTTATTTACTTAGCAAGTAGTGGAATACGAATTCGGGTGGGGTAGGTACCACAACAAAAAAGTGGAAAATAAAAACTTATTAATTAATTCAAGTTATTTTTCACTTTGTAGTGTTTTTTTTTGGAAGTCGATTGTTTTTTTTTTATAAAATGCGTCTTAGTATATTGTGTATCTTACGACTTCACACGAATGAAGTCGCGGAGCACAGCTACTATATATATATATATGTCGTGGTCCGATCGTAGAAATGGCCATATCGTGATCTGCCTGGCCATTTCATGATATGGCACCATTTCATGATTTGACCTTCTAACATCCGCCATATCGTTCAACGCTCAGCGATTAACGATTTGCCCAGCGATGCTTGAGCATATCGACCCAGATACGCGTAAAAATATAACCCTGTCTTTGCTGCCGCGTAGTCGGGTAAGAGATAATTCCTATTCGACCCATTCCAACTCGAATAAATTAGGGTCCTACAAATACTAAATAGCCTTAGCCAAGTAACTGCGACGAACTTGGATGTAGCGCTCGCTCGGCTCGCACGCGGTTATTCACAGTTCTAACCTAACCCATTTGGTCAGGGTGCCACTAGCGGCGTGAAATTCAACTACCTACTTATGATATGCCCAGTGGTTAGCTAGGAATATCGATAGATTGCTTTCGTCGATCCGCCCGACTTTCGATTAGGTGCATCATGGTGATGGCGTATAAGTCAGGAAGGGGTCGCAACTACTTATAACATTGTTTTTGTTTACTAATGTTAATTGTTTTCAGGCAATAAAATAAAACTCATGGAGATATTTTCGAGTTAAGTTTTAAATATTACGTCACGTAAATGATCATCATTTATAGCCTCACAAAGACGAGCTCTTTCGAGAGCACTTCTCATTACTTTTCTCAAAACATGAGCAGTTAGCAATCGTATTTCAGCTCGGATGTTCGCCTTTAGCTGTTCGATTGTCGTGGGTTTATTAATGTACACCTTGTCTTTTAAATAACACTAGATAAAATTATTAATCTGGCGCTGTTTAATCCGAGAACGTGCGGGCCAGTGAAATGTTGAAAGTCTCGAGATTAAATGCTCCTCGAAAGTCTGCCTTAAGGCAGTCATTGTAACTCGAGCCGTATGCGCTGTGCCATCTTATTCGAACCGCATCTCTAGACTGTCAACATGAGGTGGCGTTAAAAAAAAATCAATCAAAATCCGATATCTAAAGCCATCCACAATAACAGCATTACCGTCGTCATCTTCAAAAAAATAAGGGCAATAATCTTTTATGATGTAACTGCGCACCAGACTGTACACTTGATAGGGTGTAAGAGATCGGATACTGAACCTCTCTGCTGAAAACGTGCCACCAACCATCGAATCGTGGGTTCTGAGGGAGAGTTACGCACATGGAAATGGCGGTGATATACTCTCTGGGTTTGAATAATCGATCGATGATATTCAAAACAAGATTCTATTATTTCGGCACGTTGGATAGCGGTGAAATAAATCTCTAAAATGTATTTTATAATTGTTAAAAAAAAAGAATAGCAGATGTCAGTACAAATGTCATATTTTATATTTAAAACCTTGTCGTGACTTTTGCGCCAGCCAGTATAACCGGCCAAATCATGGAATGGCAGCGCATCGTGAATTAGCCAGGCACATCACGATATGGCCATTTCTACGATTGGACCACAACATACCTATACACTAGAAGAAAGAATTTTGGCTTAAGTATAACTTACGTAACTTTGGATTCTTGACTAAATGTGACTTCTATGATAAATGTTTACCAAGAGAATAAAATTAATGATCGAGCTAGATAATACCTATCATCATCTCGGCAAATTGAATGCAAATATGGCATTTTAACATTAAAGTTCAAATGATTGTCTACTTAAATCGCTGGGTATATCAGTCCATATGTCATTATGTGGCAACGTTTTATGTATCGGAATCAAACGATGACACGGATTAGAAAATTTGGAGAACATAAAATAGGCGACAATGTCAAAAGTCAAATATTCATTACCGTACCGGACTAGAATGTTGTTATTACGAAATTTATGTAATCGGAAGCTGCGCGGGTGTTCGCCGGAGGTTTTCACTACAAACACGCGATTATTAAATTACTACGACTTAAAATGTCATGCTAATCATAATGTAATTTTTTTTTGTCATCACTTGTGATTATCATTGCTTGGTTTTATGCGTATTTATAAGCTTAGGAAGCGGAAGTATTATTGTTTTGTTTATTAAATTACATCAAATTATTTAACCTTTTATTTTCCTTTGACTAGAAACAGGTGTAGGCATTGTTTGCAATGTCTGCGCTCTACTACCTTATTGTGAAGCTAAATCCTTTTGACGTTTATCATAAGGTGTGAACTACCTATTGTTCCTGTATATAAACATATAAATATCGTGGTAAACATTGTATAGTATATTATTAGAGACATTCTTTAATGCGGAAAACCATGAATGTCTGTAGGTGTTAATTATTGCCGCGATGTCATAACCATAAACGATGCATGTCTATTAAATACTTGTACAATGTAACTATACAAGGTGTAACATAATTAACGCACAACCTCTTAAGGGGTCACTGTACTCATCATTATGAACAACTTTTACTATGGGACCAAACCTGAAATCGCGAAAAAAAAAAAATCAGCTGCTCCCTACATTCATGTTCGCATAACTCGTCAAGGGAACAGCTGATTTTTTTTCCCGATTTCAGGTTTGGGCCCTTAGTAAAAGTTGTTCATAATGATGAGTACAATGACCCCTTAAAGGTTGTGCGTTATTTATGTTACATCTTGTATACTTTAGACAATTTTTTTTTTAATAACTGGTATACCAATCAATCTGCCTATCCTTTTCCCAACTATGTTGGGGTCAGCTTCCAGTCTAACCGGATGCAACTGAATACCAGTATTTTACATGGAGCGACTGCCTATCTGACCTCCACAACCCAGTAACTGGGTGATACGATACCCCTTGGTAAGACTGGTTGTCAGACTTTCGGGCTTTTGACGACCCGTAACGACTGACAAAGATTTACGAATGATAGCCGGGACCAACGGCTTAACGTGCTTTCCGAGGCACGGAGGAGTCTCGGTATGTAAAGATGGTCACCCATCCACAGACAACCCCGGCAAGCGTAGCTTAACCTGATGGATCGACCCGTGCGGCTGTTATTACTTAGCCACGAGAACCTCTGTAACTGGTATACCATGAAGAATTATGTTATTTTACAAGAAGTCAAAATGTCAGAAACCATCATTAATTATATAAAATAAACGTAACGTAAACAGTTCTTGTTTCAGTTTTAGGTATCTAAGAGGTAAATAAGCCAGATTTTCATTAAATTTCACTTGTCTTTTTCGTTTTTGTGCAAACATAACCGAAGGTGATGATCACGTGATCTTGTGTGGCCACCTACGTACCTACGTAATAAAAAAACAACGCACTCAATAAGCAAACAATATACTTTGTACTTTGTACTATCTGTTATCAGAGCAACCGACAATCACACGTCATAGGAAAATCACGTAACTGCAAATAAATAATGAAATATTACCTAAGGTCACATACTTGCCAGGGAGGACAACAAAACCATCAAATTTTGATAAGTGACTTACAACTTTTACATCATGCATGACTTTGACTTAGAAACCTAATTTATTTAAACTGCGCCCGCGCCGAACCGCTTTAAAGACATCAGACATCAATTACGATTATCGATAACTGAATAAATGAGGGTTTAATCGCTCAATCTCGATTGTTCGTCGACAAGTCACGAGTTCTAATAACCTGTATCTTGGTAAGTAGGTACATTATCTACGACAATAGCACCCGATCATCCTGCGACCTTTGTCTGGCATTTGTGCTACACACGAATTCTTTAGTTAAGCTTGAACTTTGTGTTCCTGACGAAAATACGAACGCTGTCCGCATTGTTGGGGAGTCGATTCCTGACATACGATATCGATGTATATCTAAATTATTGCGTTTAATATTACCTACACTAATTGCATAAATCTTTGCAACATTTACGTTGATAAAAAGGTTTAAATCAAGCAGAATTCATGAAGAAGTACAACAAAGTATTTTCCTAATTAAAACTTTTACCTTAATAACTTCCTGTAAGCACCTGAAAGTGAAATCGAAATTAAAGTCATTTCAAGTCTCATCGGCAGAAACTATTTGATCCGACCACGACTTACCGCAGTAACGAAGTTAAGTAATTATGACAAAGGTAAGTAAGTATAGACTTCAGAGCATCAAGGTATTTGTACCTACTTACTGCGCAGAAGAATGCAGTGACATAAAACTGTTATTGTTATTTTGTGTTTTATTCAATAGTTGATTTTAAAATTAAACGCCTGATTGATCTTGTGGCATCAAGTTGACGGACGCTGGAGATAAGGTTATAACGGGTTCCTTTAGAGTTTAGACGGTCATCGCAATTACTAGATACAAGGGTGATGCTCTTCCGTCTAGCGTAGGTAACTATGATATTTTATAGAATTTCAGGGTAAATGAGCGACTAGTCGGGGGTGCGGCGAATGTACAAGTATCTCCCGGGTTATAGTTGGTAGGAGTCTGACATAATCGTCATACCCTCTATCTGGGGAGAACGGAGGGTATCCATGACGATTTCTCCACGGAAGAAAAGGGTGCATGAGCGTGGATTATATACCGTAAGAACCTAATGTAAATGAAAAATCTTCCTCATTATCTTAAAACAGCTACTTCGTCGCAATCATTATTCATACCGCAACATTGCTATCAGTTTTACCATCCCGATGGCGGTTAATGTCAATTACACAACCCTACATTGGCATTACATTAAGTATTGCATCCATTCAAATGTGAGACGAATAAAAAGATGATACGAAATTCTCGAAGACGTGCAACCCATTTCGAAAAAACATCAAAGTATTTGTGTTCTTTTTATTTACTTTTTGTTGACAATTGAACTCTAACGTCTGATTTCTTCACAGTCACGCTACGGTTGATGCACTAACTAAACTTATTTCTTGGTCAATTTATCTTTATTAGGCAGGAACGAAAATTGACCTTAGTTTATAATCATGACTGATAAATAGTTTTTTTTTTTTGTGTATTTGTTATATTAATACAACGGAATCATTCTTTACTTTGCAGGTTTTTAGGATTTCATTTCAATATAAATCTGATGCAAGTTTTGAAAACCGACACAACTTCCTTTCGTGAATGTTGGACACTTTACGTGATTTCCTGTTTCGTGAAAAATCACAGAGCTTACCATTTTAAATACACGGCAGCAGGCTACTAACAGCTGCTCGTACCTAGCACTCTGTTTTTTATCTTCGGTCACGACATACAGATCCCATTTGCATGAATGGAATGGACAAAGAGTCGTGATTTATAATATAAACGAGAGCAAAGCATCATGGCACGGGAGGTCAACTTGTTATAACATCCGGCTAGCACCGACACAGGCAATATTACCAGGCCAATATGCATAAACAACGGGCATTTATGGACCCTATATTAAATTAATAGCCGGTATTAATTATTCTGACAACTGCGTACGTCACCGTCATAAAAAAATAATTAAAAATCGAAGGAGAATTATTTGACCTACGAAGAAGGCTTATTTCGCGAAAGCATTGATTTTATTATCTGTAATAAATAAAAGCATTTATTGCATGAACTCATGTGACCTTAAACAAATTCCTCGATGAGGTAATTGTTCTTAATACAAACATCGTTAACATATAACATGGAAATACTTTAACCACTTACAATAAACTTTAATTGCTGATAATAGACGTAAAGTTATATAAATTATTCCTAATATTAAGCAATGCTAGTATCCTTCAAGTATCACAACTCTTTCATAGTCCCACATAATAGCTTATACAATTATTTCAAGGTACATTGATTGTGGGATGCACAAATAGAGGCGACACGGATCATAACATTAAATCATACAATTTTTGCAACTACACAGTACTTCGTATTATTCACGCTGGCATTCGAGGCTCTGAAAATCAGAGGATTAACCTTCACGTGCCCATAACTGTCAATATTTTAGATGACACTGGCTGACATATGCATGATGCCACGTGATAGCAATCACTTCCATAATATAAATAATACTTACATAAATATTACCAAACAATCCCTAGACACATTACAAGGAATTATTTTGTCTTGATATAAACTAATTCTTGTCGAAAAGAACCTTCGGTGGTTTGAAGTTAAGTGTTTAAACGTATGGAATTGCATACAATTGCAAAATCTAGCAAAACAATCATCGTCAAAACGAATGAGTAATTACGCTGTACTGTAGTCTTGCTATTAAACAATAATAGGGTACTAACAAAATTGCAGCGATTGGCTGATCCTAATGCATGATTTATCCTGCATCCTGCATCAGAGTCTCTTTCATGCAGTCACATGAGACATCTCCTACATAACCTTGGTGGTTGGTACTAGCAAATCCATCTCACATAACATTTTGTTAATAATGCTCAAGATTCTGTAAACAGACCTCTTAGCTCTAGTTACCTAAGAATATTTGGGTCTTCAATTAAAATACACATATGTAGGTAACAGAGGTGTACCATAATACTTACAAGAAATCTGTAAACTTCAAACTGAAATACATACTATAAAATACGCCCACTCATAATAAAAAAATAAAAATAGAACCGTAATAAAGTACGTTCCTTACTACTGTTTGTGCCTCATGCAAAAGATACAAACAGCATTAAGAAACGTACTTTATCAGTAACATAAGATCAAACAGAACAACTTAAGTTAAACGTTTATACGTGTATTTTATTCCCTTACACCATGTTACACAATCAATTAACATCGTTGACGTTTTTACGTTCCTGCACAGTTTGCGGCATATCTGTGAAGTTGCGCAAATGTTCATGCCGGGACACGACACAGGTGATCCACCACGCGACAATATGAACAACCAAAAAATATGTTGTTTAAACATGACATCTGCAACAGCAGCTGTTAATAAGTCACATAAACAACAGCATAAAAGCTTCTGGACATAACTTATTTTATTTAATATTCATGACATTGGTTTTAATTGTTGACAGCTGCGCCTGAATCGAAATTTCGATAACCTTAATGTAAATAAACCAATAAGTTCCTACATTTCATGTAGCCGAAGGTAGTTCGACAACGTCAGACTCAGTCACATACCTGAACTACTGCAGTTGCTACTGAGGTTGTTCAATTTCACTACATCTTCTTTTAATAAAATTTTATTCCTACGCAATTTCGTTAACACGTAAAACAAACTATTCGCACTGATCGAAGTGTGTAGTTTCTTCACTTATTGTGAAACCACAACAATACGCATTCACATGCAAATTGCCTGTAACGCAGTCGTGAGTTATGTGCACTGTGACACTTCCAGAATGCCTGCAGTGAATAACATATACTAGAATATCTGCATCATTAATAACTAACTATGAGACACAAGACATCTCGTACACGATCACATTAATCCATGCGCGTGGCCATGCATGAATACCGTCGTTATTAATTTATCGCATATGCGCATATTCATCACAATACAGTGTATTCTACGAACATTCGACAATTATCGTCCGCCGCACACGAGCCGACGTGACCCACAGGTCAGAGGGTGCACCTTATTAGAATCCCTATTCAATGCTCATTGAAACTGAGTTCAATTGTATGAATATTAATGCTTAATTTCATTTGTGTTGATTCTTTTGTCTGCTATTATACAATCCAAACAAGGCGAAGTCCTTGAGTATTTTATTTTAGGAAAACTTACAGCTAAACAGGTACAGTAAGTACACAGGTACAGTAGGTTCAGTATATGCTATATCACCGGCTTGTTAAGAGTAGCTTCATGTTCTGTCTGATGTTGAGTGTACTGCAGGCAGTTAGATGTTTGGATAGCTCTTTACTAACGCTGTAAAAGCACTTGACCGAGATTTGAACGTACTATTTGAATCTATCACTGAGCTTAACAAGAATACCTAAGGAACTAGGTGTCTGCATCCTAATTGTGGTATTGCATGCAGTCATGCAATATCACTGTTTGGCTTCTCAGAGTTCAACACCTCTCTATTAACGATACCTACTACATAGTTACTAAACATAAGCAAGAATGTAATAGTCATTACATAATGTAACACAACAAACAGTTTGACCTACTTTAAACAACGCATCTTTGTTCATTGAGATACTTTCGCTGCAATGGATAAGACACAAATAGATCAAAAGGAACAGTGCGGTTTAAATAATGTTGACCCACTTTACAAACCGCCTGAGTAAATTATTCTGCAATATTCTACAAATGATAAATGTAAGTAATAACACGTATGTTAAGGTTTGCGACGCAGATTCGGGTTGTTAGATTAGACTTAATTTAATTATGATGTAGTTCATATGCCGATTTTGGACCGAAAATGTAAGTATTACCTCCTACTCCTAGAACAATCTATTCCGTGTAAACTCGACTTATCTGTTTTTAGCATCGAATATTTCAGTTCTAGACAAACTGACGGCTTAATTTTGATTGTGAATACAACACTTAGCTCAGTACTAAGTACATAGACCAAACTGTAGTTCAATGGAGCCCTGGGGTTATGAATTATTGTGTAGGTCAATGGATTAGCTAGTAGTTTTACACTTCGAGATTGGGTACTCGAAGTGTAAAATGACTAGCTTGCTGAAAGCCAAAAATCTAGACAATATATTTGCAAACAGTAGAACTGGGGTTCATTTATATACGTAGTAGGTACTAAATTAAATAAGTAAGTATACATATACAGGGTGTAAGGGACAGCCCTCCGCAGACTGATGGGGTGAATTCAGTATATCATACTAAGATGACCGGTACTTGAAATTATTTCAGGAACGTTATGGGTATCCAATAAATCTGATTTGTTTTATTACCTTATACGCAATGTATCGTTACCGTGGCAAAACGCGCGTAGCGAACGGCAGCGTAGCGAGCCTTCGGCCGCCGAATATTTCAACATCCATTACTGATTTTTTTATTTTAGCTGTTTTATTTACATAACTTGAGTGCTGCGATAGAGAATGTAATTTTACATTAAAATAAAGGAATAGTAACTGTAAATACGATTAAAAAAATCCTGAGAATATTTTCGGTGGAATATGATTCAGAATAAGGAGCTGAATGCACCCTGTTATTTTGCGGAGGGTTGTCCCTTACACCCTGTATACAAACACAAAAGGACACTTAGACGTCGAAGCAGGTACTCCTCTACATCGCTGTCATCCGGTAAGTATATCTTAAAGAAATATGTATAATAAACTTACATAGTCTTACAATTTGATACTTCTCAAAGTTAGGGAAACATACCTTTGCATATTTTCTCGCATAGTTCTCTTAACTAAGCATCCATAATAGTTGGCATTAAATTGAATCAACGTGGTAATTGTGTAGTTATCCGTGCAGGTATGCGAGTACTCTTAATAGCTGATATTCTCAATGGCGCAGTGGTGTGGCTCGTCGTGTCTTGCTAATGCGTGAGTTCTTCGACTGAACACATTTACGAACGTGTCGTACTGAACTTTTTGCCAATTTGCGTCGCCAACATGAGTTCAGAGGTCAATAGTTTACTGACAGATGTGTTATTACATCGCTCATTATAAATGTGTGAAGGACTGAAAATAGTTCAGTATTTTATAATCCCGGAATCTCGGATGTGCCTACTGCATCAGACATTAGCATAGATATAAATAGAAGGACTGGTCTTGCTCTTGATTATATAAGTAGTTGACCGGTTATGCAAAGCTGGACAGGCCGGCCACTTCAGGATAAATAAGGAAGATTAATAGAATCTACATCTAATTACAGAGAATGGATTAGTTGATCTCCGTCGAGTGGTGACAGGGAAACTGGAATATAATAGCTATAATAAGAAGTGTTTTATAAAAGACAACATTGAGGTATGTAAATTAGTTTACAAAGGGTCACGTGCTATATATGGGGAGTCGGGGACACACGGCGCCGGCGCAGCGCAGGCGCAAACTGTTAATAAAATTATAAAGAAAGGTCGAATTATTATTTTCATTATATGATTTTTTTTGCTAATTTACATATTCGGGACGAAAAGGTTTTCATAAAAAAATAATAGTATTCGCGATGGAAAAGCCTTGAACACAAGCATGATGATAAGCAATGAGTATGTTGTGATGAGTGATAATCGAGTGTCAAGCAACTGGAAGACTGGGACAAGAACTATTGTACTAATTTGTATTATACAACACTTTCTGTCATCTTCAACGTCACTTGATAACTTATAAGAAGCTTCGAGTAGCAAGTTCCGACTTAAATGATGTTGTCTTACTGCAGGTGAAAAGCCTGTCACTTAACATACTACTACTAACTATCTACAAATGTGATGATAATATGCTACTAAGTAGTTTGCCCAGATAACTAAACATTACCATGTTGAATTTCGAGTAACGTATACAAAATTATTATAATCATTTTCACAACGGAATGGTGTGACATCTTACTGGCATCTAAACACTGCATGCTCCGAGGTCGCTAGATCCTCAAACATTGTGATTGTGATAAGTAAAAATACCAGTGGGATCGTCGTGCTGCAGGCGCCGGGGTCGCCCGACCCTAGATAACTTTACACAAAATACAAACATTAGTAAACCTTTGAATGTGCGCAGATGGCTTAGAATTAAGTACAGTTGTGTTAGATCGGAAGACGGTTTGTTCACGGATGATTACATGCTAATGTTTATAGAAATAGGTAGAGAAGTATTGTTGCACACCTACGTTTGACCATTGAAAGTGTTGAGTTCCGTGTGGGTGAGCTTATTGTTCTTCGCCAGACGTAAAAGCAACACTGAAAATTCACAATGCTTCTGACAATGTGCTGCTGCTTCTCACCGGAAAGTAATCAAAAGGAAATACAACGCTACTACGCGCAGCGACGCTCGTGCGACACAATAAACTTGCGTTTAATTGCGTTTGCTTAACTTTTAATAAGCTAAAGAATCATGCATAGAAATCAAACGAATCCGTGGAACAGAATCCCAGTAACTGCAGCCGGCATTTGTCTCTAATCTGAAAATGTCGTTAATGTCTGACATTTTCACACTGAGTAAAATTCATGGTGTGTGCATTGTGGTGAAACCTGTTACAAGTATTCCTTTTCTGAATATATTGTTGTTCTGTATTTTACTTAATCCAATCCATTTTAGTGATAATACTCTTAAAATAGTACCACATGACACGTGTGACATGTATGTGAACATTTTTGGCATACGTTTCGCCATTGCTGCATATGTGGTGAATATAATCTTGTAGGTGGATACGGATAATGAAGTGCACCTGTCAAAATGATCAGACAATAGGTTGTTGTGGAGCCCACGTCGCGGGATGAGTCAGTGGGCCGGCGCGCGGCGCATCGCGGCCGAGCGAGATTAATGCTCTCACCTTGGCACACTCCCCTAGTCGCGACCAACTAATTACCGATACTACTAAATAAACAATCATTAGTGGTATTAGTGTGATTCTCCTTATAAACGTGTGAATGAATATTTTAACGTCGCATTCATTTATTTCGTTTAACTCTACTACGTAGGAACACTGTTTTTAAAACCAGCGATTATGCGTTCAAAAGTTCAGGGTTGTGATTCATTTATATTCGACTTTAGGTATCATGATAAATAAAAATGCTTTAAAAAAGATTCTTTATATTCTTTGCGATATTTTTGTTTCAAGAAAAGTACCTACTACCATTTAGGGGAACGGAAAACGAAGTCTACCTAATTGGGGCAAGAGTTTGGCCTAAAGGAATACCAGAAGTTTGAATGCCAGCCATGCCTCGTAAACATATAGCACTCATGTTTCTATTAAGCAACATGCAAGGTAGCTATAAACTTATTCAAGTACAACCTGCCAACCATCGACACATTAGCAGATGCGATGTTCCGGTTTATTCTATTTATTCGGAATGCGCAATCACTACCTCCTTGTATGTCAGAACATTCATCTAGAAGCTTCGAAATCATACAAATTGTATGATAAGTAAATGTTGAATGATTTACACGAGTAGAAACATTTCAACAAGATTATCACATTGCGGAAAATTTTAAACATATTATCTGTAAGTTAGTGTGTCATGTTTAATATATGGATTCAAAAATAAAACAAGCTGTTGAACTCTTTACAATTTTTGATACCACATAATCATAGCTTATTATTTTATAAAACTATTAGATTTTCAGTTTTATGACTTACTAGCCCGCGGCTTCGCCCGCGTGGATGTCGGAAAACATCCCACGGGAACGTAAGTACCATCGGGATTAAATAAACTATCCGTGTGCTAAATGTCATCCAAATCCGTTCAGCGATTTTTGCGCCAATCCGGAAACGTACATCCAGACAAACAGATAAACGGACAAAAATTCTAAAAACTATATTTTCGTCATCAGACTCGTTCCCAGGAACACCTCGTAGCAATATTTTTTTTTTTAATATTCAAAGTACAGTTTTGAATTCATTACTATTTCGTTGATATGTAGATGATATTGATCACGACACTTATGATGGGTCTGAAATCCTCAATTCATAAATGATATGAGAAGAGGTATTTGTTCTGCAGTATATACTAACTATGGTTTAAAAATGAATGGAATGTTTCGAGTTGCAAGTACAAATCTGTATTGCAAATAACATACATAGGTACATGCCACGGTTGCGATATCTCACGGGATTCATTTTGCTGCGCGTAAGCATCAATGAACGATTGCCTTTTGCTATCTTTTGACATTTACACGTTCGAAATAAATTGTCAATATTTGTTACAAACGTATGTGTTAATATTTTATTTAAAATTACCTCTAATGGATCATTCCTAAAAGATTATTTGACAAAAAGGTTTTCATACGAGGTTTGACGAAGATAATTGGTCAGCTTTGTCTTAATAACTTAAGATTGTTTGTTATTTTAAAGTAATATATACCTAGCTAAAATAACAAACAGGATTTTGAAGTTATTTTCAGTAACTTTGTTTATCCAAAGTTCCATAAAGCTCCATTCATAGTTATATCAATGTACGTACTACCAATGATGACTTCATACATTGCTTTCCAATCATCACGCCACTGCGATAACCTTTATACTTAATGAAGGATTCATAGTGCTAATTCCGGTTCCGGTAATTTGTTTAGTACCTAAACATTGTTGCTAAAGGCGAAGAATAAAAAAAAACGTCAAAACCTTTGACTTCTCATTTATCAGTGTTTGTTATATTCCGGGAAAAATATGTTCACAAGTATCACAAGTTCCACTCGCAACCACGCCGCGTGCGTGATCATTGATGAGCTCATGACAATGGAAGCTTTTTGACTTGGAAACTAGTCGGGCAATCCCAAAACTAAACGTGACTAAAACCGTAAACTGTTAAAGAGAGTTGCACAAAATTAGATGGATTGTAAAAAAGGTGCTTTGACACCCAATCATTTAAAGCAGTTTTCTCGTGGCTAAGCGATACAGCTGCGGGAAATTATGCGACGGAAATTAGGCTGCCTAAATGTGTTGAATTTACTGAGAAAATTACGCGCCGTTATACAGAAAAACCATTGAAGGCGTAACCACGCCGAATTTCCGCCGCGTAATTCTCGACAGATGTGTTGCTACGCTAATACATAGGTATCTATAGTGTAATCCATTGTGCTATAATTGTTTTGTTTTTATCAAACAAATACGTTTTTGTAATCGAGCACGTTGTCATTGTTTGCTCGTACAAACTAAATTATTGACAATAATTATAATTAACTTCAAAGTTTAAGAGTGTTGGAAAATTCCGAGTGATGATAAGAAATGTTGAAGTAAACAATAAGAGGTGGGTCAATTCAGTGATAAAACTGCGTGCCCGAAATACATAGTAATATTAAATCAAGTAGGTATTTAGCTGAACATTTCAGAAAATTTTTACCATTCCTTTCAAGTTTTAGGTAAGTCAAAAAATGAATATTTCGTGAAGAAAATGAAACTGTGCAGTATGGTCAAAAACTCTATCTGTGAACGTCTTTCACTAGTTAACTTATACTTAATGAATTTTACAAGTGTTTGTATGCAACAGGTCTTCAGTCTTCAGAAATCGAAAGAACTGGAGTTCTCGAGTAGTCAATTTTGATGTAGAGTCAAATAGAGAAAAAAAAAACTTATAATTTTATCGTCATACTACGAAGTCACTGTTATCCAATAAAGACCCCCAAGTCAAAGAATGAAGAGTAAACAACAAACTTTATCTTAAAACAATAAAAATATGTATACTTATTTTGTCCCCGGTACCTACCTGTCCAGTGTACAGTGTCCATATTTATTGAACCACTCAAAGATGTAAATATTTGTGCGAGTACATTTGCATTAATCAACCACGAACTGTGATAACTTTTATTATGTGTTTTCTATTTTTATTCGACCGTAGCCCGTGTATAGTATCGTATCACACAATTTAAAAGTGTTATTATCACGCTGTGCGCGGCTGTACTTTTGATAATATCCGTTGTCAAGTCGCATTGACTCATGATTTGTCTTCTGCTTATCTCTTCGGGTAATTGCACATCCTTGTATGACGCGATCCATCGAGAACAATATTTTTATGGATCAGTTTTGATTTAAGACCTACAACAGCTTTTCATCGTTACTCTGCAGGACTGCATGAATTTGATTGCATGCGTCTGAGAGTGCTTGCACGATCCCAAACAGCTTTGTGTGATGATGACTTGACAAGTATTATATTTTTGTGTTGGCAAATCCCTTGTGAACAATGCATTTAGGAGCAAAATAATAGATCGGATTTTATACGGAAAACACAAAAGCGTCTCTGTGCAATTACCATCTATAATTTATTATACTGTAACATCATATCTGTCTACATCCAAAGTGCTCACGTAACATGTGTGTTTTCGCTTTTACGCTATTGCTGCATGCTTTTTCATCAAATCTTCATCTTTGCCCATAAAATCCTCGTTCGTCACACTGTCGTGCGGCCACGTCTACCGTGACGAGTTATCATCTAAGTATCATTTTATTCAGCTTTTATCGTAATATCATCAAGAAGAAATGAAATAGCCATAAATATAAACTGTAATCATTTCGTTACGTGTGTTCAGCAATCTTTGCACTTGATATCCTAGCTATTTTATCTTTATTATATTTATAAATAATTATCTTTAGCCCTTAATTTAACACACTAAAGTACTCAGCACTAATATTATACATATTCTCACAAGCATTTAAATACGCTTTGAACAAGATTGACCTAAAACAACTTCATTTTGCGGTTTACAACCATTGCATACGCATTTGGCATAAAATTTATAAGTGCACAACGATCATATTCTTTTTATGACTAGTACATACATAGGTAAGTGACAATAACATAATTCATCGTAGAATGATGGACACTTCAAGGCTCCCGTGTTCGTATTTCAAATAGGCTGATAGTAGTTGAGGGGCGGAGCAGTGTTGACGTATGCCAGGTGGCGCCTGCGCACAATAGATCATTTCGCAACGACATACACCCTGTTCTCTCGACAACGACATGTCATGACATATCATGCTTAATAGATATTCAAATGGCAACTGTTTTAACACGTATTGTACTATAGTATGTACATAATACCTGTTGCTTGTGAATGGAAACAAATGTCATGCTTTGTTTTATGTTAATGTTGTTCAAAGTAATCAGATTAAGGTAGGTCATCCGAAGTGTTCCAGATAGATAGGATCGAGAAAAAGTGTATCGGTTTGCGTAATGTGAGACCGGATTTTGAAACGGAATCGAAAAAAATTACAGACCTTTGTAAGTAGGTACAAATTTCTACGAAATGTAGATGCTTATGTGGGATATTTTTATCAATGCGATTTATTGCGACGATTAAAAATAATATAGGTAATCAGCATACCAATGCATGTCCCAAATAATTGGGGGGATCTCTAGTAAATCCAGATTTACGGAGCACCGGATATGCAAATTCTAGGAAGCGATAGAACAATTCATATACCTATTTACTTTGTGTTCCCAGCAATTAGATTTTGTACTCGTTACTACGCCTCGGAAAGCACGTAAGCCGTTGGTCCCGGCTATCATTCGTGGATCTTTGACAGTCATTATGAGTAGTCAGAAGCCCGAAAGTCTGACAACCGGTCTTACCAAGGGGTATCGTATTACCCAGTAACTGGGTTGTGGAGGTCGGATAGGCAGTCCCTCCATGTAAATCAGCTGCATCCGATTAAGCTGGAAGCCGACCCCAACAAAGTTAGGGAAAGGCAGGCAGATGATGATTCGTTACTACATAACACTGCGTTTTAGGTTTTTAATTATTTATTTATTCTTAACTACTTATCGGTTCAAAATTTTATTTATTAACCTAATGCAATACTATAGCAAGGAGAAACAAACTCTTACTTTAAGTTTACAATACAAAATGTTAACTGACTCAGAGCCGTGTGATTGCCTTTTTAATAACTGGGAACCCCGAAGGAAAATACCAGTTCTAGATACCCAGTAACTCGGGGCCACTATCTGATCAAATTCGTATTGTTTTCTAGAAGTATTGTCGAGGTCGCGAGGACAATCGATAGTCGCAGATAGCAAAACGCTGAGAATCACGCACTCCCGTAATGAATGAATCCGAAATTAATCGCTACTTTGTAATTTATATCTAGATCATGAAGTTCAACGGTCTTTGGGTCCGGGTGCGACGGACACCGATCGGCGTGCAATCGCCATGTCTTCTGATAAAGACGTCCACCGCCGCCGTCCATGAGCCCTCAGATCATTGACAGATAACGGACACGTCATACGTCAACTGCAGAGTTACGTTAGCAAACTCAGACGATGAGGTAAGATTCACTCGATTTGATAATAAGTGTTCAGTCGGTTTTTTAGTATGCAAATCAGTGTCTTACAATTTAACACAGATCCTACAAAGTCCTAGTGTATCAACGTACCTTTGATTCATAAACAGGTCAACGTACCCACTAAAAGCTTGAATGACAACTCTATAAAGAGCATAATGAAGACGTTCCGAATTTAACGCGAAAATATCATCGTAGCATAAACCGAGTAATGTATGGTGCCTTGACAAGATCATTAAGCACGTAGCTACACCATTTAATTACTAAAGTTTCACACAGTGCGCGCACGCAGGTGTGAAATAAAGCGGGTCGCATCTCCGGCAAGTGACGCGGTCGTCCTCGACATAGGCTCGTCTAAGATAATATTATGTTTATTAAATAAATTAATAACCTTGACATACCACCTACATGCTCCGTGCATACTGTTAATTGATTACCTGCTTAATTATTGGAGTTATAAATGGAAAACATTAGTCAACCTCCCTACCTAACATTCCGTGAATATTTACATTCAAAGTCATACGTCGTGGAGAATAACAATTGATTTTCAAACCTTCCAAAAGTTAATGTTGTTTTGTTGTCATACAATAAATCGACATTGAAAGTCGTAATAAATCGCTTCATAAAATCGTACAAACAGAACAACAAAGATAGTCGTCAAAGCGGCTATAAAGTATCGTCTTCCGTATTATTAGTGTGCGATTATTTAACATCGTAATGACAAGGTTACGACCGAAATTGCAAAGTTCATTCGATACGCTCATAGTCTGCGCAATTAAGTTCTTCGCTAACTAATACTAAACAACAGATATTTAGAATATTCGAAAGTTTTAAAACCGGAGCAATGGTTTTCAAGATTCCGGAGATAGATAGCCATGTTTGGGGCTCTTAAGTCATGTGTAAAGCTTAATGATGAAGAGTATTTGGCTGCATCGTGGGAATTTTAGGACCTTTACCTAAGCTGGTAGCCGCAGCCGATAACCAGAGTTGTGATGCAAGAGTCGCGGTCACGGGCACATAATGCGTTGTTTTAGGCGTAGCATGCCATAGAGTAATGATCGTTAGCACAATCACCGGATTCGCTAAGTAGATGTGGAAGCTGTGGTTAACGTGCGCTTTGATAATTTAATTAGGTAGCGTTTTTAAGACTTAACTCAACGGCAGTCTGTATAATTTTTGGCTGCAGCTAATTTGGTTCTCACGCTACTAACCGTCTCGTTAGCTTCGCCAGATTGACCTGATGAAATCATCCACGCATCACTAACAGCCGTGAAGTCACCAAAATGTCTTAGCTCCACTGGTTTTCAGGCATTACCATGCCACTCATAACCCGTAAAGCCATATTTATTAGCACAATTCCCTTAAAACTATAATTTAAAACCTAAACCACGATCATTCGTTCCGGTACCATTATTTAATAGTTCCAATGCATTAAACAATACAAATAAAATTACATAACTCACACACATTTCGTGCATCATCCGCGAAAATGATCACTCGCTGATGACATTAGCGTAGTAAACAATGTTTATTGCCACCATAAACTGTGCTAATAACAAGGTTTGTAGTGAATAAAATTCAATAAGAACTGACATTAGAATAATTTTATGTGATCTGTGGCACGCTGAGGTTAACGATACACACTACATAATGTATGGTGCAACGACTTACATAACAGTAATTCAAATGATCCATATCAGCATAATGCATGTCATAGCATCTTCATCTCTTATAACAAGTCCTCATGCATAACCCCGAGCACGGACACATGGGGTTATAGACATTATGATTTATGTTTCTCTGAATTCAACTGTCAGTCTTAAAGAATTGAGTACCTAAATTGTCCTAATAAACTTTATTATTATTTCCTTTGCTTTACACTTATAAGTTACATAATTAATTATTAGAATATAACGAATATAAAAACATTGAAAAATATAAAAATAGTGACCCACCGGTATACGGAACAGGGTCTAAGCTACCGGTGGCGGTCAGGGCTCCAGAGAGTCCTACCTCCTAACAATGCGAGCCGTGTCCAGAAGTACCGCTTTCTGAATCAAGCCCTTAATCCAGCTGCCCAACGAGAGCCTCCTCAGGTGTTGGTCGAGGCTCTTGGCTATTATTATAATTACTTTGCAAGTTTTTTTGCTAAATAAAGTATGCTCAGGTAAAGCTGAAACACTCATGAAGGTTGCATCATTGTATGCAGAGTCAAAACTTTTGGTCGAATGGCAACTTTTGATTGGTTAATATTTGGAAATATATCTACGTGTACGTATTCCAGATAGATATGAATTGCACAATTTTTCTTTTTATTTCTTCCGAAAAACTTCATTGCGACATTATATACAAGATGTAACATAAATAACGCACAACCTCTTAAGGGATCATTGTACTCATCGTTATGAACAACTTTTACTATGGGATCAAACCTGAAATCGCGAAAAAAAATCAGCTGTTCCCTACGTTTTGACGAGTTATAGGTACGAACATAAATGTAGGGAGCATCTGATTTTTTCTTCGCGATTTCAGGTATCTGAGCTATATCAAAGTTAAATATCAATGTTTTACACACATAAACCTTCCGGAATAAATTCTCTAAATAATGGTGAAAACCTCATCAAAATCCGTTGCGTGGTTTAGGAGGAGTTAGCGGATATACAGACAGACGCGGAAACCGACTTTATTTTATACTCCGTGGAGATAAAGAAAGAAAGTGTTAGGTTTTTTCTCAAATTTCAATTAATTATTGTATCATACATGCCATAATTTAAATTGAGAGCAGATATTTTGTTATTGCCCGCTTCGTATTCAAACCCCGTTGACCTGCTTCAGGGGTGAAGTAACCAATGGGTACCGATCTTAGTGCATCATCATCTTCCTTTGTTGTTGCCTGTCTCCAGTGATTA
Source organism: Fissipunctia ypsillon (assembly GCA_947568875.1). NCBI lineage: Eukaryota > Metazoa > Arthropoda > Insecta > Lepidoptera > Noctuidae > Fissipunctia > Fissipunctia ypsillon. The sequence goes on from OX387644.1 coordinate 20,131,125, forward strand.
AGACTATGATGTGTCGGTCAGCCAGTCAGTTAACTCCTCTGCCCTCATATACATAACACCAACGTCATAGAAGTCACGGGATGACGCAAATATGCAATAGGAGAACCATTATCTCTATATTACCAAGTGGGTAAGTACATATATAGCAACGCACCAAAGCAGCGTACACGCATCAGCCGCGTGCGCACGCAATGATTAATATAAATTAAGATAAGACCTACATTTAATATTTATCACTATCTATACATATCTCTGTAGCTTTCCATTCTTAACCCCCTTTGAGTAATATTATAAACAAACGTCAATTAACACATTCTGCAAACGTGTTCCGATATTTAGATAAGATTCAATATTTACGTAGAGTGGTGTGATGCTATACAAAGGCTTATCTCTTACATACATTAGCTCCTTTAACGCAATGGATATCCGTAATCCAATCTCTAGTACATTCCTGACATTTCACGTAATAGCACATAATACTATAATGATAGTTATAATGTACAAGCGCAACTATTCATCCGTAATTCCCAATACATGTTTAAATGCATACAAAATTCAGGGAGACAAGGACCCTGTACGTCAATCAGTACAATAATGAGCTGGTTAAGTTAATAATGGACACAAGAATGTTATTCGTCATACGTTTCCCGATAATGCTGCAATGCTCTACGAAGGAGGTTGGAATCTCGCGCAAGCGCAGGTTGGGCCACGTTCTGGTACGAACACAAATGTCATGGCATTCATGACACAAGGGCGAGACCGCTTGATTTATCCTTATATTTTGTAATTGTTTCTAAACACAGAGGATATATATCTACATGTCTATTTGTTTACGGCGCAATACCAGGATAAAACGAATCTCTTTTCACATGTGTCTCGAACAAAATTGATTATAAAACTAAAGCATGACATTAAGGTGAAAGCGCCAGGGTTGCCCGCGAAATTCAAATTTTCTTACGTTTTTTGCAATTTGCAGATCAGTATTAGGTTGTATGTTGATTGAAATATGATTCGCGACCGTAACAAATATGAGAGTTTACAGAATTATAATCATTAAAGTCATCAATACAACTCTCTAAGACCAAGTAAGTCTATTGAATGACTTTTTTTATGAAATCTTAACATTTCAGGATTATACTAACTTAAGGAATTGTATTACTAATTCTAATAATATAATTCTATAAATACATATTTGTTACGGTCACGTATCATACTTTGATCAACATACACCCAGACACTGAGCTGCAAATCGCAAAAATCGTAAGAAAATTTGAATTTCGCGGGCTACCTTAGCGCTTCCCCCTTAACGGATAATTGTGATCTATCGAGGTACACTAATAGAGCTGAACAATCGAAGTGCCTTGAACAAAACCAGCCGAACACAATCAGTTGGAGACGCTCCCACAAACGAAATGATTAATTGCATACTTGAGTAATACATAGTTATATCGTAAATGCGTTCTGGTTTCTGATTATTGCACCTGCTGAAAGTAGGCACGGCTGGGCAGCTACAGCTGGAAACACAAATGTCCTAATAGATAATTTAGTAACAAAGTAAGCAATTTTATGCTATATAAGCCTAGGGTTTTCTGGGCAAATACACAAAATTCTTGTAAAAATGCTATTAGGAATTGACAACGTGACTAATGGAAAAGCTAAAGAAAATATGCACTGCAATTAAAAAGTAGGTACTTATTTATTTGAGCCACACATTCTTATGTTACAGAAACCATGGCAGAAAGTTTCATGATTAATTGCTTACAGTAGTGGTGTAAACCGATGCCTACAATCCATCATTGTGATCTATACCATCGATATTCGTTTAGACAGATGGGCGACGATTAATTTCTCGACCTGTGTTTGATTCCATTGTTCTGCATTCACTTTCACGTGTGCTTCAGATATTCGCTAAGATAGCTTAGCTAGTGCCCCGGAACTTCGGAGAACAATGACATTTCCAATGGAATATTTACTTATTGTAATTCACGTCCAAGCAGATGATCGATCTAGTTATGTAAGAAGCCAAATAAAGGTGCCCCGGTTTCGTTTACTATTTGAACTGTAATGTCAGCCTCCTGTGTACTTTGTATGAGATTAAATTGTTGCGTATATGTTTACAGCAGGGGCGTAGCCTAGGTCCGATGCCAGCTAGGGTTGCGGGATGTTCGAAAGAGTTACCGTGGCCCCGGCACAGGCAACAGAAGGAACACGGGTGGGTTTTAGTCAGTAAAAGTCTGACACGCCCTCCCGCTCCGCCCAGAGCGGGAGAAGTCATTTGATGATTTCCCATCCACAAAAAAAAAAAAGGGGCGTAGCCTTCATACAACCCGATTCCTATTGGCTTCCCTTCGGAACAACCACTCTTCTTAATGTCTACTAAGTATTACCAAATAATATGATACACCTACTTATGGGTGTAACTGTGTATCACATCACATTTTTATGTTTAATATCAGTTTAATATTACATAAGATTAAAAACCTACAGTTCTTTTGTCTGCGTTTATGAGAACAGAACCATTTTTTCTTCGGCTTCCCTCTAATGATAATTATACCAATATACTTCTATTTGGGTATTACCAATTTCATATTACTTTATAAGGGTATATGTGATTGGGACTTTACATATTCCTTCCTTATTAAACTATCAGTAGTGACATTTATATTTGTACATAAATACCTGTATCTTTTAAATAAACGTTTATTCTCCATGTGGTAACCTTTATAATGAACATTTAATGGAAAGCGGATCAGTAGAATGACTACGTACGAAGAATAATCTTCCAGCTGACGTAAGTATGGTAAAGTAAGTTCTGGTGCACCAGGCCTTAGTAACAATGCAACTATTCGTTTCCTAGCAGAAGCAAGTGCGCGGAAAATTCTAAAGGTCAATAAGTTTCTCGATAACCCTCAATGATCCATGGAGACAAATGACGAGCGTCCTTATCTAAATAAAATTGAAATGGCAAGTTCTAGACGAATAACGACTTTCTAAATTGGTTTAGTGACCCAATTTCAATTTGTTTTAATGACCTATAAATCGAATTAAGAACTGCAAATAATTCTCAAAATCATTCTAATTTAACTTAGATAATTATCTATGCAAGCAAAATGATTAAGTTCTCACGATTTATATCTGTATGTAGATTTTACGTTTACGCAATTTGAAGACTGGGGCTGAGTGGATATTTTAAAAGTTAAAAAAACTTATGCAGCGCACAGTTTCGATACTGGTTTTGGTTGACTACTTATCATTTATCATCTGACGTTTTATTAAAGATGCTATCTTCAAGGATCCATATCACGATATTACCGTACAGTGTAGGTACGTTATAGTTATGTGTTCAACGAGAGTATGTGATTTATGTGGGCTTAATTTTATGCTCATAACTTGTGAACAGCTTTCAACCATTGAATAATAGCAATTATAACACTAGACGATATTTATGTACCTAAACTTAATTGATATTTTCAGTAACGACTTTCTTATGGTGTACGCGTGTTACGGGAACTAATATAATGACGGTAATATCTATTTATTTCTTGTTAATCGTTTAACTGATGTGACTCGGAAAGCTGCCAGGCTTAAATAGAATTAGGCTGGACACATCTGCCGCATGTCAGACGATCAATCGGCCAAACTTGCGACCCAGTGGGTCTCGCTTAATGACAAACGACGCAGCAAGCCCAGACGGAGGGTGGGATGAGCTGGACTCTTTTAATAAAGATTGGTTCTTGATAGCTTTGGACAGAGAGAGGTGTAGAGAGAATAGAGAGGCGTTTTCCCAGCAGTGGGACAATAATGGCTAACAAAAAAAATCCTTCAGTAGGTACAAACGAGCTTACATAATATAAATTATTATTTTAAATACGTGAACCTTCATTGTCTTATAAAAAAGATTCCACCGCATGATCTAAAAGACAAAGTGACTAAATAATTTTATTACAAAAGACATCTCCGTTTTTCGATTGATCCTACCGGTCATAAACGCCATTCTATTGACATTTACGTTCGGAAGACAATCAATTATAATTGTACATTAGCCAGTAATTAAAGCTAGGCAACATTTGGGAGTTTCGCAAACGGTGGCAGGCCTCGTGACATATGACACTGGTGTTTAATCCGCGTGGCGAATCGCGGCATCAGCCGTTACAAAGGGTGCAGCACGGGTCACGCTTGTGGCGCAACACGACCTCATTAATAACTATAAAAACAACTTACCATTACCTATACATGTAAGCCATCGTAAAATTCAGTATATGCAAATCAGAAATAGTATCGAAAGAAGCTCCCTGAAGGTCTCACAACGCGCTAGATGCGTAACATGTCAAGGTTCTGAGACCTTGTCAACACTAACACGAGTTCACCTCTGTGTTATATTTATGTGAATATTTTCTATTGCATAGATCTGCAATTGTATTGTATTATACAGCTGGTCTATTCTGTAAAATCTCTCCGTGAAAACTTATGTGAAGTGAGATTGAAGTGAACTGTCAGTTTCTAGCATCAGAGGGATGACAGTCCCATTGGCACTACTGGTGTCCGCAACTCCACGTCAAAGCGTGTTTTTTTACATAAGGGTGAGAGGGAAAATTGATCATTCAATCCACCCAAAATCCGCATCTGCATTTATAGAATCATGAACTGTTGAACAAACAAATACTTAGATTAAATTAAACGTAACTAACTAGACTGATATAATACGGTACCAACTTTACAATAAAATATACCGTGATGTTATATCACTCGCTACGACAGCTCTAATTATAACTAGGTACTGTTAGATTGTACCCTAATTACAAAGCCCTCGTTCTTATATATACAAGGTTAACATAATTAACGCACAACTTCTGAAGGGGTCATTGTACTCATCATTATGAACAACTTTTACTATGGGACCAAACCTGAAATCGCGAAAAAAAAATCAGCTGTTCCCTACATTTTGACGAGTTATGCGAACATAAATGTAGAGAGCAGCTGATTCTTTTTTGCGATTTCAGGTTTGGTCCTATAGTAAAAGTTGTTCATAATGATGAGTACAATGACCCCTTAGGAGGTTGTGCGTTACTTATGTTACACCTTGTATATTGTATATCGCGTGCAGTAAATAAGCTAATTGAGTGTTTCAAAGATCTAGCTGAAGAGCAAACTAGTAACTAGAGGTCAGATAAAGTTCAGTGCGCCTGCGCAGCCACCGGCCACGCCCAGCAGACAGATATCCTGCATCTTACAACATGCACCAAGAATGTTGTAAATATTAAAGAATTATTAAACAAATATAGACTCTAATTCACGTTTGTTGAAGCAATTTTCAAAAAAGTAAGCGGCAATTAATTCCTTTTAAATGTGCTGTCTGGTCTTGGAAGACCAGACAGCACATTTAAAAGACATATCACATGGTAGTCAGCCTTGGAAGGCTGACTACCATGTGATGTGTCTTTTGTCATCCTAGGGATTATTATCACGCACCTACAAGCTGTACAATTCATAGTGTAAACATGATAAAACTAAATGTTTTTTTTCTGGATATTCCATTTTCACCGCAATAACCTGAATGTCAGCCAAATAAACAGCTGATACGCTAAAAAAGCTCCGCATAATTTTTTATTCCGATCTTTCGAACTTTGACCCTTATTAAAAGGCATATCGCACTGAGTGATATTTTTATCTGGTAAAAATAAACAGCTCGTGACTGTAGAAGTAGATATTTATACAAAAACATGACTTTTTTGATTACCGCATAGTAACTGTTAATAACATTGATACAAAAGGATTTTTACGATTCGTAGAGCCGTCTCGAAGGTCATATTTTGTAGATAATTTTGGTCTTTATCGCTTTTGCACATATGTTTATAGATAGACATCTAAATAATTAATCATATAAGCAATCATTTGGTCTACCGAAGGTTCTTTTCCGTGTAATTGAAGCTAAGTATATGAGGTTTTGCACGTTCAATTCCTGATGAAATGAGTTGCGATCTGAGTTTACTCACCCTGCTACTCCTATTGATTGCGCTGCGCGCTACGTGTAAGCTCAAGCGTAGCCAATTTTAATATGAAAAATGAGTCAATGCCTCTTTCACACAAGGAAAAGTATTTAACATTAATATGATTACGGGCCATAAACATTTCCTACTAAAGCAACTGGTGCCCCATGATAAATTACAAAAACACAAAAAAAAAAACAATATACTTAATTTCAACAGTGGTTTGGTGGGTCTTTATTAATTAACAATCACAAGTTCAAAAAAGATGGAAAATCTTTTTTTGTCTGATGAATAGAATTTTATTTTAATTTTTTGTTTATTTATTTTTTAAAGTGTAAATAAAGCAGCAAAACCCGAAGAACAGTGAACTAATTACTTTTGTTATCTGCCATCTACGTTCGATATTCTCAAAGTATAGTCCGTCTGGAGATAAAGAATCAACTAAATATATTGTTGTCGCATTGTAAATAATGTACCTATTTGCACGCGACGAGATAGTGAAAGATATTAACTAAGGTAGGGCGATTATACCTTCAACTGTCATGATACGAGACACAATTAAATTTCTATTGTTACCGACCGCTAGCCGGTCGACCGAAAGCTGAGGGGTATACTAATCTTAGTTGCAATACAGTTTGAAAATTCTGATTGTTTCAAACTTCCTTTAGTAATTAGCATTTTGATTGTTATCTTATTCATTACTTTTATGTTCATTATTATAGTCGCAAGATTCAATAGATGTACTAACAAGAGAGCATGCGCAAGCTGTGGGTGGTTCACTTGATACACCCAGGCCCGTGACTTTTTCTAAATGGGACCGGAATAAGCCTGGGTGGACACTGGAAATAGATAAGGTTAGTATAGAGCTGCATCTACGGTAAGTATTTACCTACTTTTAACTGAATTTAATAAGCAAACAATGCTCATTATATTACATTTTCTAAAGGTTTAAACAACAGCTGCATAAATAAAATCTTGCAAAAATGCTCCTATTTTCTTCGTCATGGCATGCAACAATAAACTGGTCACTGTCACAGAGTACATACGTATATACTGTCACTGCACTTGCCAAACAATTCAACAACAAATTCTTTTCAGCAAAGCGAATCCTGACCAGATCGACGTTAGGACACCATCAAGATGAAGAGATAGCAGTTCCTTTTGTGAAGTATTTGCTCGTCATGACATTTCGCCAGTGGGTTCAGTGATCACTGGTCAATGCATGCTATGGTAACCACTATCGTTGTGCAAGTCGCTCATTTGGCAAGCGAACGTTACGTGATCTGGACCATTGCTCATCGGTTACTTCTTGCTTCCCAAATCATTTGCGCCAAAAGAATAATACATCTAATTATACGTTGTTGTTAAGACTAACAAGAGGTCTATTTCGAAATCATTACGATTAATTGTATCGGTCTCATCTTTCCATATTACAGTCGTGAAATGTATGGGTCATGTGGGTACCTAATGATACAAAAATACCCAAAATTTATTTTGTCTTTACGTCACTTTTTTCTATAAAATATGTACCGGATACTTACTACTTATCACCTTAACGGATCCGTTTATAAAACGTTGGTAATTAATAAATTTTCCTATAATAATCGCTAATGATTGTTCGTCTTTATACTCGTGTAGAAAATGCTTCGAGAACAAAATCACTTATTACTATAGATTGTGGTATCTTGCAACAGTACACAATGTTTTGGTCGCTGTTGACACATACATTTTGTGAGTGATGACCCGTTCTGATTGCCTAATGAAGATTATATGGCTTTACAACGTAGCCCCAGGCTCTGTCTCAACCTGACGTGGATCTAACATTCTAACTGGTGATTTGTTAACCCCAGTTATCAATTATAACAAGACGAGCATTCCGACGCAATCGTATAGAAAAAAAAAACAATAAAGTGTGTCGTCCCACGGCCAGCTAGACGTTGCTACGGGACGTTACATAAATGTTGGTGTTAACTGTTCCGCCGATTATCCGACAACAGTAGAGATGTTGGTATCGCATGAGTATGTGACAAGTGTCACGCAACTCTTAGGTAAAGGTTGGAAGTGGAAGTGTTTCCATCTCTTGGCTTAGTCATGAGAACATCAAAGGTATGCCATGAAATCTGTGGTTGCTTGAATGACATAATTTTTTCCGCCAATCCATTGGTTTGGGTACAAGATGATATTTGTTCAATGAAAACTCGCAAAAACAATGTGTCAATACGCTATAGCTTTGCCCCTGAGAAACATTAAATATCATATCATTACTTTTCTCACTTTTAGTGTCACTTTGAACGTTGAAAAATCTTAAAAAATATCGATCGAACTTTCCACACATAACACATCTTGAACCTTTGCCCGATATGCTTAATTGAGACGGTATTTTATTCTTAAAATAACTGTAGGTATCATAATAGTATCTCATATTATTATAATAAGGTACCTACATGGTTATATAGGACGGGTGTCGCGACCACTGATTGGCGCACATCGGGGGCACTTTTATCAGGTCTGATAACCCTGGTCGGGAGGCCGGGTCTTGACTTAAATATCTGTTAATACGATACGGATACATATTATAGACATATTAAACGCTTTTCTGTTTTTAAGTCAAAATGATGATAAAATACTGCTTGTTGAGGAACTATTCTCTAGAGTTGTCATTCTCTGACTATCATTTATGTCTTCCATAGTTGTATTGAACAGCTTTAATCTGACTGCGTTACTTTTTGACTTATGGTCTAAGGAAATCTCGTGCTGCACATAAAGCTGCGCAAAGATTTCGTTATAAAAAACTGCCAAAATAAAGACTGGAAACGGAAGACGATAATAAAGTCGCCTTTTTACCGAAATTAAAAGCCAGGAAGTGAAAGACGTTTTTTACAGAAGAGAATCTGGAATATTGTCGCCGTATCCCGTTCTCTTGAAACATGTTTTTTTTTTACCGAGGTAGTGCGTTGTATTGTAGGTTATATACCTTGCATTTGTTTCATTAAGTATCATCAACTCGAAGAATTTGAGCTTAGCTTCTTTTAATTGAAGGCTGAGGTAATACTGCAACGATCACTAAATACACTCGCGGTCAAATAATACGGGTCGATGACGAAAATCCTTGTAACTAGCAAATTAATAATGGTACATGCACGAAACTAACTTTATATTACAGAGAATTTTAATATCGTATAAAATAAAACCTTAAATGATCTACAACGTAATTAAAAAAAGTTAAAATTTTAAACACAAATAAACAAAGAAAACAAATTCAATTCGCGGTACTTTTGCTTGTTTTCTTACTTTTGTTTTCAACCTGTCAAATCAAAATGATAAAAGGCGGGCATTGTCGTTTTTCACCAACATTATTGAATTACTATCATGTCGCTAATACCACAAGAATCATCACGTATCGTCACTATGTTAGAAGAAGGCAGAAGTCAGCAAAGTACAGCAAGAACAATAGGCGTGTCACTTTCTACAGCGAGACTTTTAACGTTTCCGAGCAACTGGGCAGAACATAAGAAGACCAGGAACCGGCAGACCGAGATGTACTACGGCTCGAGAGGATCGATTTATTTATTGTTACAACCATGCTCCGATATTGGCACCTCACGGCAGTTGAAGTAACAAATCAACTTCGGGAGACCCGTAGAGACGACATAAGTGAGCGGACTGTAAGGCGGCGGCTCCTTGAAGGCTCCATAGACTCGCAAATGGTCCAAAACTTGAAAGCGAACATGGAGTAGCAAGATTACGTTACGCCCGCGAACACGCACAATGGGGAGACGAAGAATGGGCAAGACTAATATTTTTGCTGACGAATCCAGATTTGTCTTGTATGCATATGACGAGCGTCGAAAATTCTACCGACGGCCAGGGGAACGTTTTATTCCAGCTTGTTTTGAGGAAAAAGTGGCGTCCGGCGGTGGATCTGTTATGGTTTGGGCTGGAATCTCTTCAAAGAGTCGCGCGGAGTTAGTGCTGATAGAAAATGTTACGCTAACTAGTGCAAGATATGTGGAAGAAATTCTTAATGAGCATGTCCGCCCATATATAAAGAATATGGGTGAAAACTCAATATGCATGACAACGCCAGGCCACATACAGCTCAAACTGTAAATGAATATTTTCATGACGTTGGCATCAATCGCATGGACTCATGGACTGGCCTGGACCTGAATCCAATTGAACACGCTTGGGACGAGCTTGGGAGGTGTGTAAGACATCGAAACCCCGACCCAGCTTCAGTTCTAGACTTGAAATATGCGTTAGTGGAAGAATGGACCAATATCTCGTAACATCGCATAAGAAACTTAATAAACCATAAACCGCATGCCCAATCGCCTGGCAGCTGTGAGAAGAGCCCGTGGAGGCAATACAAAGTATTAATTTTGTTTTAAAGTTTGTTTTTGTGTTGTATGTGAGGTACCACATACAACACAAAAACCAGTAACCATTATTTTATCAACGTAAAACTTATAGATATTTTGTTTTTTAATGTAATTTTGACAATTAAACTAATAATGTTTCCAACATTTGGTGTTGTTTTATTAACTGGTAAATTATCTACAAAATACCACAGTTACACAGTCTACAGTTTCATTCATATCCGGTAGCTCTATTGTTTTAAGAGTAATTTTAGTTTTTTAGTCCGCGAGTAGAGTAGCTCGTGGCTAAGTAACAACAGCCGCACGGGTCGATCCATCGGGTTAAGCTACCCTTGCCGGGGTTGGTTCGTGGATGGGTGACCATCTTTACATACCGAGACTCCTCCGTGCCTCGGAAAGCACGTTAAGCCGTTGATCCCGGCTGTCATTCGTGGATCTTTGACAGTCGTTACGGGTCGTCAGAAGCCCGAAAGTCTGACAACCAGTCTTACCAAGGGGTATCGTATCACCCAGTTACTGGGTTGTGGAGGTCAGATAGGCAGTCGCTTCATGTAAAATACTGGTATTCAGTTGCATCCGGTTAGACTGGAAGCTGACCCCAACATAGTTGGGAAAAGGCTAGGCAGATGATGATGAGTCCGCGAGTGTAGCCAACCCAGAGGGCCTAAACAAGTGGCAATAGTTTTCGAACCGTTTCCTATTTCTACAATGACTTTCAACAGGACTGACACAAGCTTTTCGGTAGCTCATGTCACTCCATACATTTTTGACTTTTCCATCATGGTTTTCGCTGTTAAGGTGGCCGCATTCACGATTGCGCCATTTGGCGTGGCTCCAAACGACTAAAGTCAAATGGAGCGATTGGACGCAGAGTTTTCCATCACGCCAATGGATTTTAACATTCACAACATTGATATACAAGGGTTTTTTATATATCAATGATTCACAATCAAATTTTGGATGTAGGTACATCACGCCATTTGGTGCGACGGACTGACTGTGAATGTCCACCATTGCACCTATGTAATGTCACTTTGCCTAGGCCTTCAGCACGCCGAACCGTATCATACACTAGTTTTAAAACAGAACTGTCTTCAACAGATCTACAGTATAGCGCGTGTAAATAACATACATAGATAAGAAGTTAAATAATAAAAATGTAAAGCGCAAAAGCAACATGATAAAATCAGCACACTCACAAAATTATTTAATAATTTTCGTAAATATATACCTACTTAATAATAAAAACACAAGTTTAACTAAACAATTTCATGAAGATAACCAAGGCGTAATTAAAATGATTGATACTAGGTATTTCGTGAGTATGTAATTTATGTACATGTAACATTCTAGTTCACGTGAAAGTCTTTTTAGTTCGTTTTCTTTTCGATTCTTTAACAACCTTTTACTCACAAAACTGTATGTTTTAAGTAAGGAACCATTATTAATTGCCTTAAAGTATTGTAAGTAACCAAATTCATAAAAAGTCCCTCCGGTCATTATTCAATCATCGTCTTCAGAGAAGACCTTTGCTCTTTAATTAGCAATAATAATAATAATTAGGTTCAACGGTCCACTTTAGCCATTCAAACCCATAGCCCAATATTTTTTTTGTCTCCATATCCTGCAATAGTCCTACACCAACCGGGGGTTGTCCTTGGGTGCACTTGCATAGTGCGTACAGGGATAATCGTCGGTTGGTGCCTCATTTCCATTGAAAGCTTCTAACGGGCCTCTGCGAGTTGGCTTCGGCCCCTCATATGCCTTCCAAAGGTCCGGGAACCTAGGGTCCCGAGAAATATCAAAAAATAATGTTCAATAAAAAGATATCTATTAAAGCCTGGAACAGGTTTTATTATAACTAAACTTACCGATCGTACTTACTTCATTAAGTTTACTTATTAGGCCAGAGCAGCGAGTTTAAAACGAAATATCAATTTCCAATAACACATTAAACCAGTCTTACCAAGGGGTATCGTATTTACCCAGTAACTGGGTTGTGGAGGTCAGATAGGCAGTCGCTCCATGTAAAATACTGGTATTCAGCTGCATCCGGTTAGACTGGAAGCCAACCCCAATATAGTTGGGAAAAGGCTAGGCAGATGATGATGAATAACACATTAAACATTTTAAAAGACAATTCGGGATTGCCAAACACTTTCGATGCAATATTTATTTACGAAATTTTAGAATTCTCACTAAAATATGTAAGTTATTTCCTTTTAAAGTGCCAACGACTTCCACAAAGGAACTTGTATTCACCAAATTAGTAGAAGTAGGTAGCTGTCTCGAGTAATTGATAGATATGATTACTGGTTGCCGATGACAGATGTAATAGAGACATTATTAAATTCCTACATACATGTTGTGGTGCAGGAAGAGTGGCCGGACAGCCGACTAGCCAGTAGCCAGTAGACTTGTCAATCAAGCGTGTGGTAAGATCTTGAAGAAAGTTTACGAGTATCACAGACGAGTTCTGTGGCTTATCAATATCATATGTCAGGCGCCTGGAAAAAGTTAGGTAACCCATAAGTGGATCTGAATCACGTGGTGTTCATAATAAGGGGGCAGTTTCTTTAATACTTCAAAGCAGCTTTCGTCCATGACTTCGTCCGCATATAATGTAAAAATTCAAATAGTAAAATTCAAATGTAGTTGAAGTTTGTTTGACAATCTACCGATTTCTTGGTGAACCTCTAAAGGCATAAATATCAGAGGGTTTACCGTCTCTGTTTTTTCTATCATTCAGTCACTGAACTGTTATTTTGACGGGTAGTTTATCTTTATGAGGCATTCGTTTTTCCGACTGCGTTAATTGTATGGATACTGTATTTGAAAGTGCAAAGAACGCCCTTCGAAAATATTAACTGCCCATGATTAAATTCCCATTACACGAAGGACGGTCATTAAATCAAACGTTAATGGGTTAAATACGTTGTCAACTGTTTAATATATAAGTGATATGTCACAGTACTAATGGGCAGTTAACAAACAGGAACATTTCGCAATCTGTCCATTGTACAATATTGTCCAACATAAGGTTGGGAGAGACAATGTTGGCAAAATTGTCTCTGAGAGTTCCACTATACATTGTAGCGAGACTTGGCCAGGTGGCTGTCTCACACTTGTTTTATTTAACATACGGTTTAATGGCGAAATTCGACCCAAAAAAGTACATTAAAGTTGAAAAATTGCAAGAACGCCATGTAACAATACAACCAAAAGTAATATTTTACTGTTTTAATGTAAATGCAAAAGACGAGGCGTCACTTTATGGCACTCATAAATTTTCCCAACAAGATTCAATTAGTTGTTTGGACTAGAGTGTGAAAGTTTTCTAATTAGTTGTTTATCCGAAGAACTTTATGCTAAACGATTACAATAGGCAAGTTCTTCGCGATCAAAACAAAACATTCCGACATTAGGTAGGTAATATAGGTATCAACGATAAATTATCTGGAAAGTAAAAGGAAGAATAATATCAGTCTGATATTTATAATAATTTTATCACGTTCTGCCACACCGAATCTAAAATCAACTAATACGATAAAGCATTTAGGTTAATTAAAAGAGTCTATATGTATAAATAATCGGTTTATATAACGTAATGTTTGTAAAAGCCGTTGATACGTTGGCACGGTCTACAAATCGGTACCTACTTATAAACAACTCGTATCTATCAGATAAGGCCGTCTCCTGCAAGTAGGCCGGACTGATACCGGACATGTGATCATAATGACCTGAGAAATGAACAAGTTACAGACATTGAGCCCTAAGACTTTCCATTCATATTTTATGATGACAGCCCTTATCTTTGCAGACTATTGGTATTAGATTATTGTTTGTTACTTAGATGACTGTATTTGTTTCAATAGACACGACTGCTGAGTGCTTAAATATGCACTACATCGGGTGTAGTAGATAAAAGCTTTAATTGTACCTATCTACATTTTGACCTTATTTTTTCAAGTTTTTTAAACCTTTTACTAGTTTGAATCACTTTATTAAATGCATTTTAAAGTATACAAGCACCAATGGCAAAAATGTTTCATAAATAGAGGTTCCACAGAAAATGTTTTCCACCCTTACAAAGATAACAGCTTAGACTTTAGAACAAACGCGTATAACTTAAATACAATAACAATTTTTTGCTCTACACAAATAACAAATAAAATACCTAACAATTATGTAGGTACCTATCAATATTGGTCGGAGATTAGTTTCTGATACAAGTACCTAACAAATAAAGACGTATGTGCGTGTTCGATGTATAATGTATGAAGGCTATATGCCCTGATAGATATGGGTAATCGTCAGCAGTGAATACACTATCTATTAATTACACTAGCGTCACCAGCTAATTAAATACGTCCGTAGTTCGCAAGTATTCGCAACAAAGGAACGGAAAATACCGATCTCCCAAGAGATAGACCCCTTATCACTAGGTTATTGTAATGATGTAGGCAGTTAAGGTGAAAGCGCCAGGGTAGCCCGCGAAATTCAAATTTTCTTACGTTTTTTACAATTTTCAGGTCAGCATTAGATTGTATGATGATTAAAATATGATTCGCGACCGTAACAAACATGTATTTACAGAATTATAATCATTAAAGTCATCAATACAACTCTCTAAGACCAAGTAACTCTATTGAATGCCTATTTCATGAAATATTAACATTTCAAGATTAAACTAACTTAAGGAATTGTATTACTGATTCTAATGATTATAATTCTGTAAATACATATTTGTTACGGTCGCGAATCATACTTTAATCAACATACACCCAGACACTGAGCTGCAAATTACAAAAATCGTAAGAAAACTTGAATTTCGCGGGCTACCTTAGCGCTTCCCCTTAATGAAAGCTATCAACTTATTTTACGGACTTTGTGCCAAAAGGAAATGTTGTTACGAAATGTAACTTTGTTAAAAAAATGTAGGAAATTAAATAGGTAACATAACATTTGGGTACATAATTACTTTGGTTTCAAAGTATTAAGCTGTATTTCTTATGGTGTCACGTTAACATCAACATGTAAACTGTATGTCGGGATTTCCTACAATCACAATTACATCATGCATCTCTACAAAAAGGGCAAGCGATTCTCAGTGATCAATGAATCGAAAAAAAAAAAACCTAAACGCCACTGAAATGTCAGGGTCACACATAAAGATTCCATTGTGAAGTCACAAGGAATCCGTTATTAAATATGAACTGAATTTACTGATCTATTATGTTCTGAGGTTCTGACATTGAAACATATAATAGCAGAAACGTGACTTGTCCCGAATCGTAAATAGATTTGACAGACATTCTACTAAATCAAGTATTCATTTGTAATATGGAAACAATATTTTATTAATCAACAATCGTTATAAAGCATCTCGAAAATTCCAAGCAATCTTGCATAAAATATATACCTATTTATTTAATCTTTTTCATCAAGCAAGGGACACACGTCTATTTAAAACTTATTTCGATCGCGGTTAGGCCACTGAAAGTGAAAGGATTTTCTAGTATCATGTATTGAATTGAATCATGCACTCAAGATATAAATGTCACTATTACCGCTCGAACGGACAGGAAGAAAAACATCCGCTAAAATAATGTTATCTGTCTATTTACATAACTCACCCAGCCAACGAACTTCATCATTCAGATTTGTAGCTCCACTAGCCGTATTAAGACACTAAAGTACGTAATAAAAGAACAGTTTTTTAATTTGTCTAATCAGGTAAGTAACGTGATAAGTAATTCATTAGCGGAAGTAATTATCAGCAATATGAACACCTAATAGATGATTGAATAATATGAGTTGCGCATGTCTGATACATGTGTCATTTGGTGAATGAATTAGTAGCTGATCTGAGTTTATCTTGCTTTGTCACCGGGACACAGTCGTGACGAGATCAGCCTTCGTATCACGAACAGGCTAGATAAATTAGAATACAATAGACCTATACACCTCACAAGTAATTAATATGAGAATGTATTGAACCTATACATGATTGTGCCGAAACCTGTCGAAGAGACTGGTACCGCTATTATATTTGACTATCATTAGTCACGCACTGTTCTACCCCTCTAATATGTTTGTTGGTACTTGTGTAGCTATAGAAATACCAGGGACTTCAAGACTGCAGCTGTGGCGAGACAGTGCTTCCTTACCCCTAACATGTTCCACCTGCTGAAGATCTCCGGCCTGGACATGAGTTGTCTTGGGTAACCTGGAAGTCTTTAAACAGACTCCGGACCCAGGTTGGCCGAAGCAGGTAAAACCTGTTCAGGTGGAGATTCATTAACGACTCCGCCTTAGAGTGTAAATGTGGTGCTTTTCCACAAACGATGGGACACTTAATATCATGTCCTGCGTGTCCTGTCAGCTGCACGTTACAGGAAAAAATGTGAAATGGCGCCAAACTCGTAGCCGAATTCTGGACCAAGTCTATTTAGATTGCCATCGTCACGCTAAGAAGAAGAAGAAGCACCGTTTAAAAGACCACGTCAATTTCATAATGTAACGAAATTCTATGTAACACTTGCATTCAGATTTAAAACTCTATGATCGATTGCATTCAACTATTAACATCAATGAAGCAACATTACGTAACTATTAAGCTATGTACAAATAACTTGACATGACACTAACAGGTCTTCAGAAGATCATAATATCAGCCTTGGTGGCTCCGATTACCACGTCACGTCATTTTCAATGTGTCAAAGTTGTGTCTGTGCTTGTGCGCCGGCGCCGGCTCGGTTGCATTAGGAACTACATCGTGGGGCCACAAAACAGTCGTGATCGATCCACCCGCTGCCGGATGACGTGCTGCCGACGATCACGCTCCGCTTGCCCGACCACACCTTACATTACAAGTAACAAACATCTGACCCATTACGTTAGAAACAATCGAAGAGGGGGCTCATGTATTCTGGTGAACAATAAACATAAGTACAAAATACTTAATTTAAAAGAATACTGCTGTCCTAATGTTTCAGAATGTTGTGCTATCGAATTGATTGATCATCATATAACTATTGTATGTATTTATAGATCACCCAAATTCAAAATTGATACCTTAAACTCCTTTTTCTACCAATTTGAAGGTATACTAAATAAAATGTGTTACAATAACAAAAAGAAAGTGTTGATTTGTGGAGACTTTAATATTGATATTTTAAAAAAAACTAAATTCTCTACGCAGCTTGAAAATCTTCTTCATAACTACCGTATGAAATTAAGTGTTTGTCAACCGACCCGAATAGATAGTGGTACCTGTATTGACAATATAATACACAATATTAGAGGCAGCACTAGTGAGGTGATGGAATTAGCTATATCCGACCACACAGCTCAAATCATAAGATGCCCTGTTAAAAAAACTTGTACCATTACACATTGGCATACTTTCAGTCGAGATTTTTGTCAAGAAAATATGCTTAAATTTAGGAATGCTCTTCAAAGCCTTAGTTTCAATAATGTTTACAACTGTACAGACCCAAATAATGCATTCCGTGAATTTAATAGCTTGTTTAAATTATTCTACGATCTTTGCTTCCCCATAGTGAGAATTAAAAATCTATGCTCCAAAACTCCGAAATGGATAACTAAAGGTATAAAACTATGTTGTAAGCGTAAGCGTGAAATGCTATGGCAATTAAGACGCGAACCAAATAAAACGAATAAAAAAATATTTAACTCATACACTAAGCGTCTAAAACTAATTATCAAACTGACTCAAAAAACGCAAAACAGCTACTTCATTAATAATTCTGACAACAAGGTTAAAGCAACTTGGAGAATTATAAACTCAACTAAATCTAATTACCCAATAGAAAACCCATCTAAAATACTTACAGATAATAAATGTACTACAGAACCAAATGAGATTGCCGAATTATTCAATAACTATTTCATTGATCAGGTCCACCCAATAAACAACCACAAAGCCGACTATAAATCGACCTTAATAGATTCAAACCCTAATTCAATGTTCTTAGCACCCACTATTCCACATGACATACATAAAATTATTATTGCTCTAAAAAATACAAATAGTTCCGGCTATGACGACATTGTTACACATGCAATCAAAAACGTAGTTACTGAAATTTCACCAGTTCTTAGTTATATAGTAAACCTCTGTATAGATAAGGGCAAGTTCCCTGAAGACTTGAAACTATCTGTTATAAAACCTCTTCATAAAAAGGATGATCCACAAAATATGAAAAACTATAGGCCTATTGCACTCATCCCAGTGTTTTCCAAAATAATCGAAAAAGTTATTTATAACAGCCTTTATTCATTCTTAGAAAAAAACAATATTCTAACTAAAGAACAGTACGGTTTTAGGAAACATAAAAATATTAATATGGCCATCTACGAATTAATAAATGAAATTATTTCAAATATGGACAAAAAAATCCCAGTTACAGCATTATTCATGGACATGACGAAGGCGTTCGATTTTGTAGATCACAGACTCCTTCTCATAAAATTATATAAATTTGGAATTAGGGGCAATGTCCTAGAAATAATTGAGTCGTACCTAGTCAACAGAAAACAAATTACTAAAATAGCAAAAATATGTCATAGAACTAACACAGAAAAAATCTACTTATCAAAACAAAGATTTATAAATTACGGCGTACCCCAGGGAAGTGTACTTGGTCCGTTGTTATTCCTATGTTACATAAATGATATTCCCAGAACCATAGAACACCCCATGACTCTATTTGCTGATGACTGTACTACAATATTTATAGGGAAAAACTTAAAAAGATATGAAAATGAAATAAATAATAGTTTAGGCTTAATTATTCAATGGCTAATCGATAACAACTTAAAAATTAATTTAGGGAAAACCCATGTCATGAATTTTAACCAGCGAACAAACTCCATTAATACAAATATTAAATATAAAGATAATACAATTACTAAAATTGACAACACAAAATTTCTAGGGCTTTGGTTAGATCAGCACATGTCATGGAAAACACACATTGATCATGTAGTAAAAAAACTAAATCAATATTGCTATGCTTTACACAATTTAAGCAAGGTCGCCAATCGTAGCACCGTTCTTACCGCATACCACGCATATGTCTCCACCACTCTGCGATATGGCGTAATATTCTGGGGTAATTCTACGGATAGAGAATTGGCCTTTAAAGCCCAAAAAAAGTGTCTTCGTGCAGTATGCATGATCCAAAACACTGATAGTTGCAAACCATTTTTTATTAATTTAAAATTACTAACACTTCCGTCCCTATATATTTATGAAGTTGTCATGTTTATCAAAAATAACCTTAACCAATTTGAAACCCTTTCCACTAAACGCCATCAAGGTGCAATTAAATCAAAAACCCACCAAACCGCCCTATTCTCAAAAAGCTTTCTAGGAATGGCTCCAAAAATATATAACAAATTACCTACACCTATAAGAGCTTCAAAAGACTTAAATACCCTTAAAAAAACGCTTCATAAGTTCCTAATACAGAAAGCATATTACAGCGTACATGAATATTTAGAAGAAAAATAAAAACCGTTATGCCTTATTCTCAGATATGTATATTTGTTACCTACTCACTTTAGTTAGCTATTAATATTGTTACCTTAATTTGTATTGTTTTGTTTATGTTTGTTTTATTGCTAAAGATTTAAGAAGGTTACTTAGCAATCTTTTTTTATATTTTATAGGCTATAAGTACCACCTGTACAACTATTACTGTGTACGCAAACAATATTTGTACGCCTTGCAAGGCAGCGCATAGTGATACAATACATTTATTTTATAACATCATGTACCACAACATTATACCTATGTGTCACAAATAAATAAATTTGAATTTGAATTTGAATTTGAAACAGATGGAAAAACCCAATAACATTTTTCCCGACCTGGGAATTGAACCCAGGACGTCCTGCTCAGCAGTAGGGATTGCGACCACTACACCAACGTGGTACCTCCTAAAAACTAGGTAATCATAACCGAGAGCCATTTCATATCCTAGTGCACCATTAAAAGCTTTTCACTCATTCAAATTGAAACCATAAGCTCACGTAATAGATAATAACTTAATAACGTTTCACAGCTTTTAATGGCCGTCAATATACCTCCATAAAAATGTATATGATTGCACACGGCCATACTTACCTGATTTTGCGGATGGCCGTAACGTCACGACTGGATTAACAAGACTCGTTAAGCGCTTACAGACTGTTCGAATGTAACTAACATTGAACTTTGACCGAAGCTTCGTTAAAAATCTAACATTTTATTTTATACTGGATCGTGGAGGCTGTTTAAATATTATATGCGTTAACTAATAGATAATGCTAGAAAACAAATATTGTCAATTTTATTACTTTTAACTTTGACACAACTAAACTGTTAGTACTATTAAACTGTTAGTATAAATTGGTCAATTAAATAAATAAATAAACAACTGCATAATAGTTTTATGTGTGTTTCTCCGTACGAGGCACCTACTACATAATACCTACTAATTGATCTTCTGTAAGTACAAATAAATAAAATTGAAGTGTCTGTTGTTAATGTCAAAATAACGGCTTTTAAATAAATGCATATGAAAGTACTTATAACAAAAAACCTTTTAAAATTTTTGTCTGTCTGTTTGTTCCGACTAATCTCCGAAAGTGCTGGATGGATTTTGACGCGACTTTCACTGGCAGATAGCTGATGGTGTAAGGAGTAACTTAAGCTTTTATTTTACAAAAAGAATTAGGGTTCTGCGCAATAAAAATTAAAACCCATGAAATTGTGAACAAAATCCGATTCAAATAAGGAAGTTGTTTTCCGCATCTCTCTTTGCAAGCAATTCACGTCTGGACGCTGGCTCCAAGCAACCACCTACTGTGCCTCATTGTGACTCCTCGATGCCGGAAATCGCAGTTCACATTAAAGAGGTCCGAAGAGTATTGTGCAGTCTAGACGTGAACAAGGCCAGCGAGCCTGACGGCATTCCAGCGAGAGTGTTGAGGCAGTGTGCGCCTGAACTGTCTCCTGTGTTGACACGTTTGTTCCGCCTTTCTCTTAAAAAAGGACGGTACCAAAATCCTGGAAGCTCGCAAATGTGCAACCAGTGCCCAAAAAGGGCGACCGTGCAGACCCTGCCCATTACCGTCCGATCGCCATTACCTCCATTCTGTGCAAGGTTATGGAAAGGGTACTGAACAGTAAGTTGCTGACCTACCTTGAAAACAATGATCTCCTCAGTGACCGTCAGTATGGCTTTCGCCGGGGACGGTCAACTGGCGATCTTCTTGTGTATGTCACGCACTGCTGGGGCGAGGCCATGGAGAAGCACGGCGAAGCACTTGCTGTATCGCTTGATATCTCGAAGGCCTTTGACAGGGTCTGGCACACTGGTCTACTCAGCAAGCTTCCTGCTTATGGCATCTCTGCTGATTTTTGTAGCTGGATATCAGACTTCCTTAGTGAACGGTCTATCAGAGTAGTCGTTGACGGCTGCTCTTCCGACCATATGGCTATTGATGCCGGAGTTCCTCAGGGGTCTGTTCTCTCTGCAACTCTTTTCCTGCTACACATCAATGACCTGCTTCAGTCTGGTATTGTTGGGTACGCAGATGACAGCACCTACAGTTTCAGAGAGATACTTGTCCAGCGCAAAAACCAGCGGGGCCGAAGTTTGTTCCTTGAGAGAGGCCATGGTAGAGCGGACAGATTTGACCTTAAGCCTTGTCTCCCAGTGGGGTGATGATAATCTGGTCTCTTTTAATGCCACCAAAACACAGGCGTGTCTTTTTACCGCTAAAAGGAGTCGTTTCGATCAAACTCCTACTTTTCGGGGTCTATCTGTTCCTGTAACTGATCGGCTCGGGCTCCTAGGCATGGAGTTGACATCATGTCTCAACTTCGGTGCCACCATCGAGTACAAAGCTCAAACTGCGGCCAAGAAGCTGGGTATCCTGAATAGAGTGAAGCGATACTTTACGCCTGGACAGCTTTTAATTCTCTACAAAGCGCAAGTCCAATCCTGCATGGAGTATTGCAGCCACCTTTGGGATGGCTCGGCCAAATACCAACTTGCCGCGCTTGACTCGGTGGAACGCAGAGCTAAGAGGCTCATTGGCGACGTAAGACTGGTGAATGCCAAGCTTCGCAGCTTGGCTCATCGCCGCAAGGTTGCCTGCTTGACGGTCTTCTACAGATTATACTTCGGGGAGTGTGCTCAAGAACTCCACGACCTCATTCCGCCAGCCCCCTTCTATCAGCGGACATCTAGACGCACTGCAGGTTACCATCCTTACCTAGTTGCTATTACACCAATTCGCACTAAGCGTTTCCAAATGTCTTTTGTGATGCGCACAGCAAAGGAGTGGAACTCTCTGCCTGCGTCTGTGTTTCCGAACGCATACAACCCCGATCTCTTCAAAGTGAGAGTGAACAGGCTTCTTCTGGGTCAGCTCGCTCCATCGTCGACTTTGTCTCTGTCATCTCTGACCTAGACTAGAGTCAAGAGAAAAAATCCACGCGAACGAAGTCGCGGGCATAGCTAGTTAAAAAAAAAATCAGTTCTAAAGAGGCGATTTCTTATGCACCCTAAATACAAAAGAATTACTC
Organism: Fissipunctia ypsillon; assembly: GCA_947568875.1. Classification (NCBI taxonomy): domain Eukaryota; kingdom Metazoa; phylum Arthropoda; class Insecta; order Lepidoptera; family Noctuidae; genus Fissipunctia; species Fissipunctia ypsillon. The sequence continues at coordinate 20,154,098 of OX387644.1, forward strand.
TGACCAAAGGACATACATAAAAATGCTTATAACAATTTATTAACGTTGCTTTGCAGTAATAAAGTTGCTAAACTAAATATCTACACTCCACCTACACTATTCAGTAGCTACACTATTCAGTAGAATGCATAGTCATCAGGCAAACGAATAAGATCACGAAGGGAACGTGTTTGTCCAGAGTAGATATTAGTAAGACGTAGGTATCTCGTAGATGTCTTGTAGCGTCTCGTAGACGTCTCATAGCAGTCTTGTAGGCATCTCGTAGCAGTCTCGTAGGTGTCTAGTAGCGTCTCGTAGGCGACTTATAGGACGCTTGTAAGAGTCTCAAAAACATCTCTAACGTCTCGCAGACGTCTCGTTAGTCTATCGGTCTCTCATAGGTCACTCGTGAGAGTTTCTTACACATCTCGTAGGCTTATATGTCGCGGTACTCGCGGCGTCTGCGCTTTGCAGACGTCCGACAAACGCCTAAGCTGTACTTATTGCTCAATGCGAAGGCAAATATCCACCGGTATCTAACATAGTTCCCACTTTAAAATAAGGTTTAGACAGTTTCAGGACCAAGAAATCGCTTCCCACGGCATTACAACCAGCGCGGTAGAAAGTAATTAATCCGACCAGAGCTTATATAAAACGGTAACGATGCAACTGATATTTACGGGGCGATTTCTTAACTACTAATTAACTAATATATCATACTTATGCGTACAGACGTAGCCTATGCGCGTGACTGAACCAAAATCATTGCGCACTTAAGTACTTGAATCAGTAAAGATTGAAGAGCGAAGTCATGTCTTGTTATATTTTCTGTGAACCACAAAAACTTATTAGAAACTTGAGATGAGACATCGCTGGCGAGATCAGGGAAGTGATGACCTAATTCAATCAGGTTTAAAAAAACATAACATAACATCACGCCTTGTTTCCCCGAAGGGTTAGGCAGAGGTGTACCTATAGTACACCCACATTTCGCCAGTTATGTTTAAGTCCCATGTAATAGGGGGCGAGCCTATTGCCATCTACCGGGCACAAATCCAGACTCCGGGCTGCTACTGAGAAATTCCAGATAGAAAAACCCAATAACACTTTGCCCGACCTGGGAATCGAACCCAGGACCTCATGCTTAGCAGTAGCGCTTGCGGTCACTAGACCAACGAGGCAGTCGAGGTTTAAAAAAAATATTTATTTTTGACAATTTCTGGACTAGATAACATAATTTTGAAACGATTGCGGAAACACAGTAAAGATGAATACAGAATAAGTAGCCTACATACATAATAGTTAAAAGGAAAATGGGTACTGCAACGAGACGCTTAAATGCAGTATGAAGATGCTGCACGGTGAAAGTCGATTGTGCACGCTGCACGTTCTTCCTGCAAGTTTCTAACGACTTCAATTATTGTCCGATGTGCACTTGGCTTCTTTAGAATGTAACTTAAACTTTAGTTGGCAAGGAAGAAAACAAGCTTGTCTTAAAATAATCTGTGAACCTAGAGATAGAACCCTGCCTAGGTCGATCGAAGCCTGGTGACCTGACTTGATTTTTACTTTGTTTTAACGCCTACCTACTTTGTGCTTGTTATATAGGGAATGAAAATTTGTATGGAAGTTCGTAATTTTCGCCGATGGGAAATCCCATCGGGCGCACTGCTTTCATAAAACCTAAATCACTATAATGAGTTGTCTATTGTTTACAAAATGTCCATAGTAAGTAATCGTTACCTAAGTACTTAGACACATCTGCAGCTGTTCGCTCGAAGAGTCCGCCATGTCCAGCTTTACGTAATGCGATGTTACCGATAATAGTAATTGTGCAACGCATACCGATGTACCCATGTTTGTTGCTAACTGTCAGCTAATCTTGCGACCTATATAAATATGTAATGCTCGGATATGTACTAAACGAGGTAACTAATACGCCTACGTTGAGTAGAACATACTATGTTATGCTCTAATATGGTTCACTAAGCTTGTGTATTCATTTTTTTTATTGTTTTAATAGTAGGTAACTTTTGGGTCCATCTAAAAATCAATGGCAATAACAGATCAAGTGAATGTTCATTGGTCTAAGACTAAAAACTCTCAAACAGGCCAACTGCCTAATTAGTGGTCAACGCTCTAGGTACTAGGCCAATTTGTCATTTTCCTTATCTGCACCTTGTCTCGTTATTCAATTTGAAGTTTGTTATCGTGTCACTCTATTTCTTTAAATACAAACTTATGTTTTTCTTTTTTGGATGTTGGCACACTGTATGTGTTGTATATTCATGTAATTTGTTATCATCTTTTTAATTGTGCTTTTGTGTGTTGTTCTATGTCTTTTGTGTGCACTGAATAAATGTTTTATCTATATAACTGAATAAAAATATAGAAGTCTACCTAAACTACGCTAACGTCTCTGGCTACACACCTCAATCATCTACTTTTAGTCTCATTTCGGAAACTCGGAGGTTTTCGATCATCTTAGAATCGTTCAAGAATTTAATTTTACCGGAAAATACTAATTCTAATGCTAATACTATTAGTGATTATTGAGTAGGAAACGAGTAAACATGTGTAATTGCAATTTAATTAGGTATCGAGTTTCAATTGTTTTAACGGTTTAGAACTAATATGAAATTAATAGCGATGTGTTGTGTTTTGCAATCCCTATGAAATCGTTTCTTCACTCTGCGTGATAACGAATCGCCGGAATGAAAAGGATGCCCGTTTTCTAAGCGGGAAACTAGCTAATTCATCATAATCAAGGACATTAGACACAACGGCACTAACCACCTAGCTTAATCATTATTACTTATAATCAATTCTTTCTGCTTATGGTTTTATGTGAAGGGGAAGCAATTTAGCCATAACCTCTCAAATAAATGGCTCATTTGTTTTTGTTTTTACAAATAACCATTTGTCAAAAGAGCCGTCCGTGTCCGTGTCGTAGTCCGTAATTTATTTTATCCCAGCAATTTAGCTTAAAATCCAGAATCCAAACTACAATGGCTCATTGGAAAATGAGACCTATTAAGCAGTCATTTCAAGAATCATCATTTTGCTCCAATAGCTTCCTCTAAGATATTTGATAAAATCATCGCATGCGCGTGTACTGTGCACGGAAGTCAGGGGTTCGATGTCCGTTTAAGAACTTCTTGATAACGTCACTATACCAACTCTGGGCATACACAAATCTGCCTAGTGCCTACCATTACCTATACTAACATTACAGATTTTAAAATATTTGCATTTTACATTTTTAGGCTAATAAGCTCAGTAATAGTAAGTATCTCTACTTTACATAGGACTGAGATTATTATATTTTAACGATATTACTAAAATGAAGGAACAATGAACGTAGCCAAGGTTTTTTTAACTTAATTTGCCAGAAGCTAGAGAAAATATACTTAATTAAGTGCAAACATGAATAAACTTTCAACCTTCACCTCAAATTAAGTTAAGTAGGTAAGTACCTATCTACCTAATAATGCGAATAAAATAAAAATATAACTTCTTTTAATTAATTCTCAGGTAGGTATTTCGTGTTCTTGAGGTTATTACCTATGTATGTAGGTACCTATATACACAAATTAATACGCATTTTTGGAATTAGCGATATTTTTTAAGAGAAAAGAAGGCGTTGCCTTCTTTGCTCCCGGAACATCTTGCAGAGACTTATTTTAAATTCTTTGGACTATCAAGTTTTAGTAATGAGAAACGTTCATAGAAGACAAAGATTTTTTTATCTAGGATTCTTGAAATTCCGCTAAACAGTTATCATTACACTTTCAACCTTCACCTCAAATTAAGTTAAGTAGGTAAGTACCTATCTACCTAATAATGCGAATAAAATAAAAATATAACTTCTTTTATTAATTCTCAGGTAGGTATTTCGTGTTCTTGAGGTTATTACCTATGTATGTAGGTACCTATATACACAAATTAATACGCATTTTTGGAATTAGCGATATTTTTTAAGAGAAAAGAAGGCGTTGCCTTCTTTGCTCCCGGAACATCTTGCAGAGACTTATTTTAAATTCTTTGGAATATCAAGTTTTAGTAATGAGAAACGTTCATAGAAGACAAAGATTTTTTTATCTAGGATTCTTGAAATTCCGCTAAACAGTTATCATTACACGCAAGATAGATACACATACCTACCTACCTGTTAATTGTTAAATAGCAGGGTATTAAATAGAAATAAACAATTTTAATATGTACTTACTTTTATTTGTTAAAAAACTACAGGTGAACCCTGTATACATACAGTAACTGTCTCACAAACACTTTCAGTCTGACAGTACCAAGCGATAAGTAAACTAAACTTTACCGGTAAAGTTCAATCAAAACGTATGTACAAGTTCGTGTTTACGCAGTCGTCATGGTAACGTATGTAAATACAATATGGCGGCAAATGCGCGCGCGCCTCTGTGAACGAACGCAGACTGGCTGCGCCTGCGCGGACGCCGGCCAACCACCACCGCGGTTCTTCAGAAAGCGAGAGGAAGAGCCCAGGCTCCAAGCGAGTTTTAGTTGTGCGAGGACAAGTGCATGTTTCCATTAGTAGGTATAGCATTGATTTGTATGCATAGTGCGCCTACACCGGCGATATAGTTAGCGCGACATCTCTCATTTATTAGCCAATTAGAATAACTTTATTAATTGATTAATGATGGTGATAATCTTTATTACTGGTTCAAGTTGAAGACACTTGTTATGTAACTTTTGCGACTAGGCAATCGCTTTGATATAGTTTGGGATCTGATTGCAGCGAGATTTCTTTGAATAGGTATCTGAAAAGCCTTGGCGAATGTTTGCGTATGTTTTTATCCTGAGCCGTCCATCAGTCGATGAGTCGAGTATGTTATCGTCACTTGTCAAGTTAATATTGTGTAAAACCTAACTAAGTATTCTGTGCTTATTTTAAACACTGAGATCGAAAGCGAGTACAGCTACCAAGGACCAGGTGTTTAAAAAAAAACTGTAATTTTTATCATACTTTTTTATTTCAATGAGTTAATTTTCAAATTCAATCTCCCATTAATAATAATAAGAACATAAATCTGCGACCAATTTCTTAAGCCATTATTTTATAACTAAATAATTCTGATGAGTCACGAAACTCAAAACTTGGCGATATAAACTAGGTAATAGTATGTTGTTATTATAACAAAGCAACCTTTGGACATCATTAAACAAAATTTTGTAGCTACTTATTAAAAACTAAAATTAAATTATTCTAAGTCCATTTCATACAAAAAAGTCCCCGTTTCGGAGTGGTGTTACGAAAACAAGGTTGCGTGGATTATGAAATGGGTAAATTAGTCAAAAGAAGTCTACACAATAATTACAATACAGTAAGGTAATACATGCTACACAAAATGTTTGATAAGTAACATTACGTGGGTACGTTAATTCTGTAACAAAATTATAATTTAATTAATTAAAACAAATGATATGATGCATTCTTGTAGCGTTCGGCACTAGGGTGCGACTCGCGTGAACAAACTAGCCGGATAGCGTAATATTGTGGTGAACATAAGCAGACCTGCATATAACTGTGGTAGGAGATTCACAATCCCTCAAAATGCACCGACAATATTACGCTAAGAGTCTAGATATTTATAAATATAATATTAAACTAAAAAAAACACGTAAGTAATGTAATAAAGCAGACTGGAAGTTAATAACGAAGAAAAATATTATGTTAACAAGCATCGAGGAGTTATTAGACGAGACGGGAAGCTGACAAGTATATCGTTAGTTGTGTTGACACATTCAATTGTATAAAAATATCATTACAATGTACAGACTATTTACATTATTACAATTCTTTCATGTTGACAACTAAGGTGATTGCGTTGATGCACTTCCCCTTAAATTCTCTAGGAGAACAAACCTCGATACATAAGCGATTTTTGTAGAATGAAAGCAAGTATACCTATTATATTTTTATGATTTATCACAAATCATGATCGATGACTACCTATATATACATTATAACCAATAGGAAAATATTAAACAATGCCTACTTTATAGACTTCACAATACTTTATTTAATGATACTTACTCTAACTTACAGTACTCATAGCACCTACAAAGAGACAGTGAGACTTACACTGTGTTGACCACTTGGTCGAAGCACTTCGCGACAAACTGTTCCTTTTCGTCCAACTTTCTGACGTCACTGCTCAAGTGACGCGTCAGCATCGCGTCTTGCAACGCGGAGAGAGCTTCAGAGGTGAACCTCTTCCCTTTAAGGTGAGTGATCACAGATGCTTCTCCGTGGAATCCAGACTCAACTAGGCCTGGTGGGATGTTGAGGGTAACGTCATCGATAAGACCTTTCTCTACCGACATGGTGATGACGAGCTCTTGTGTCGCAGAGTAAACCTTGGACGGAGCGAGCAGCTCCGCCGGCACGGGGAAGGAGCGACTCACTGTAAACACGGGTGTTCTACCGTAGCACCAGTCCCAAGACTGAAGCTCGGCTCTCAAGTCCGCAAGACCTGGGGAGAACGTTATAATTAATTAATTGCCGAAATTATTTAAAGTTCTGAAACGAAAATTGGGCGAGTTTTTGTACAAAGAAAACTGTTTATTGGATGCTCAATAACATACCTGGGAACCAGTCATTAGTAGGGTTGACGAATTGGAAGCCTCGTTGCTTTGAGATCTGGTTGGTGCCCCCGTCTTGCAGGCTCAGGGCTGCCGTGCGCAGGTACTCGTAGCCGACGGCGGTCTGCAGACTGTCCACGGTGACGCGGTTGTCCACGTCCGACAGATTGGCCACCTCAGAGCGCGTCGACGCAGTCGCCTGAGTCTGTATGCCATGCTAAATAGAATTAAAAGGTCCTTAACTTATATACTGGAGGGGGTCTGTCAAGTCAAGGTCAGTTACAAAGAGTTAGTGAAAAAACAAGCAACTACAAGGTTAATAAAATAATGAATTTGGTGAAAACAATTGTTTTGGTAAACATTGTGTAAGCTAGAATATTGCTGTTCGTGTGCAATTCAGTACTGACGCTTTTGTTTCCCCCACCTAAAGTGATGAATCACACGTAAACAATGAAATGCAACGCAACAAGTTCGACCTGTGACATTACTGAATATGCAAAAAAGCATACTGGGCCTGTGTTTGGCACCAGCATACTGAATACATAGCTATATTTGACTATGCTCGTATTTTAAATTATACAGAATATTCAATAAAAAGCTAAGATGGTTTGGAAAGTCTTAACGGGGAAAATCATAAAACATTTCATTGAAAATTAGGTGGAGATGAAAATACCTACATTATAAACTGTTATACAGAATGCCTGATGAAATAAATTAAGCACAAGAGACTAAAAACTATAGATGGCAAAAATAGGTCAACAATCAAACAATGTTAATAAAACTAAGTACACAAGCAATAAAGGTTATTTTGAAGATACATAGTACAAAGAAGTCAAAGCAATAGAGATAGAAAATTGTGACAAGTACTGAAGAAAGGAACCTGATTGTTGGTTTTGCATATCTTTAACTACATCTAATAATAAATAAAATTGAAGTATCTGAAAGTATACACGGTACTTATAGCAAAAAAACAATTTTTAAAATGTTTGTCTGTCTGTCTGTTTATCCCAGCTAATCTCCGAAACAGCTGGACCGATTTTGAAAGGACTTTCACTGGCAGATAGCAGATGTTATAAATAAGGAGTAACTTAGGCTACTTTTATTTTAGAAAAAGAATTAGGGTTCCGCGCAAAACAATTAAAAGCCATGAAATTGTGAACAAAATCCGATTCTAAAAGGGAAATATTGACTTCCACGCGGGTGAAGCCGCGGGCAACAGCTAGTATTCTAATAAGAATCACACTACACTCGCGAGCAACCAAATCGACTCGACCCCATACAACCCGTGCATACAAAGTACTTTTTTTTCAAAGTTCTTATCTCAATTATGAAAAAGTATATTTTTTTAAAGCCTCGCGTTTCAGCTATAAGAATTAAAACTGGTTTAGTTGTTTTTGAGTAATTGCTATTTGAGTCAAAAGTACGCCTTCATAAGCTTTATGTTGCATAAAGATTAATAAATAAAATTGTTTAAAAGGTCCAACCAATAAAGTTTCTTCACTCAGAAACTGTCAAATACAGAATAAAGATATGTTCCGGTCTTATTCGGTGGTCATAGTTTTACTCACCTCACGTTTAGCAAGGGCTCGGCTGAGATCTGCCTTGTTGGCATTGACTAGAAGAGTGCAGTGGTGGTATGCTGTCAGACGGCCTATCTTTGCAGCTGTTCCAGATACCTGATATCATTGTTGCTAAGGAAACTAGTTTGTGTATATCATTGTAAAAACTTCTTAAAATTATTCAGAGAATTAAATTGTAAGCAACACCCATTACTGGTTCATTGTTTTTAATCTAAGCCTTAGATCCCCTTTTGCAGTGCTTTAGGGTGCGTTTCCACTGAAGCAGAGACGGGCGGAGCTGAGCGGAGATGTGCAGAAATCATCCAATCACAGACGCAACAAGAGACGCGATGAGGATTTCAACCATTGTGATTGGTCGATTCCCGCACGTCTCCGCTCGTCTCTCGTCTCTGCTTCAGTGGAAACGCACCCTTAAGCAATTGGAGCAATAAACCCAACACGGGGTGTGGTAAAACAATCTCTTAAACATTGTGTTGATATAAGGTAAATATTAAAATTACAACTAATCATGAACAATCTCTAAAAAGCTTATAGAATGCATTAATTCTTATAAAAATGTTTCCTAGCATTACTGTTTGGTGAATACTGATTTCAACTGAAAAAGGATACTTTGTATTTATCTCGAACAATCATATCTTGGCGTTCATTGATGACGGACTTGACTCCAAATCCTCTGAAGAGTGCTCTCTTGATCAGCTCCAAGTTGTATTTCCTGTCATATCTCTCACGAGGAGTGAAGAATGTGATGTTAAGATTTCCACGGTCATGGTACACAGTACCACCGCCACTGTTGCGTCTTGCTAGAGCTATCTCCCTCTCACTCATGAGTGGGACATTAGCTTCCAACCATGGATTCTGGTGTCTTCCAATCACAACACATGGTTCATTGCGCCAAACCATCATCACATGGTGATTTGTGAAGTCCATGTTACGGTACATCCAGTCTTCAAGAGCCAGGTTAGTATAGATGTCAGTTGATTGGGACATGAAGACAGACTTGGTGATCTCCCCCTCAGTCGGCAAGTCACGTTCTTTCTTGGCATTCAAGGTCTTACTTGCAGTCACCAAGCTACGAGAGCTGGTTCTTCTTGTTAAACCCACCACAAGGCAGGCACTGCTTGCGACTATCTTCTTCATCATTGTCTGAGCCATCTTTAAATATTATATTATCAAAATTAATTGTCAAACGGATACTTTTCTGTATGAACTTTATAACCACAGTTTGTTAAACGTTAATTATTTAATTGTTATTGTTACCTAAATAAATTGACTAATAACAGTTCAAATAGTCTCTATAATATTATAACCTAGTGCATAGGACAGCTGCAGGCGTCAGTATCAGCCGAAGAGAGGGAGATCAGATATTCGTGAAGGGCAATTGTTTGATGCAGCCACTTCCACGTTTGGTGCAGGGTATTAATTCGATAACGAATTCCCAAACAGTCTCGACAGTCACTTGGCATTCCTCTTCTTGAATGCAGGATGAACAAAAAAACCACTACACTATTACACACGAATACGAAACTCGAAAGGATTCAATATGATAGCAGAGTTATACGCGTACTACACAACGACAATATATTACAAAAACGATTGTCGAGTAAGAACCGAGAACACTATGTGATCGCGCCACGATATCTTATGAATTAAATGAAATACCTTCCGCCGTCTCATTTTATTCGTGCTGATAATGATAAGCGGACTGGAACTAGGAGGTCGAGCGAGGTCATTCGAAGTTCACTCCAAGACAAGAAAACAAACAGCTTGATAAGAAGCACGAAGAAGCCACGCGCACGCAACCTTATCAACTTGTCTTGGACATTTATTACAACAGATAAGTCGTGTGTAACTTCTAACCACAATATTGTAAAGTATTTTTTATCGTACATACCATTTCATTCTACAATAATTTTTTCCAATTAAATAGACGAGAGCATTGAGTGTCAACTAACTCAGTACGGGTTTGTAAGCCATTCTATATTAGTCAGAAATTGCGTTTGAAAAGTTATTCTAACATTTTTCGTTTGATCATTTTTTTACAATCGCCACAGACAATCACACATCAATCATGCATGGCACTCATTGACATCTTCACAGAACACATATTACTTTACTCTATGCAGAACACATAAACTTCAGGCAGGACAGCATTGACCACAGAACACTGATACTCGGAGTTATTGACAACACAATTTTACATAATTAATCGAGCTTCATGGCAGCATCCGCCAAAAACTGCTGAATCTAACAATCAAGAAGTCCAAAGAGCCCAAGTAACAAAAAAAAAATACCATAAGATTATGCTTATAAATTATTCAAGTAGAAAAAATATAAAGTACATAACAAAAACAGTATAGATAAACTAGAAACCTGAAACGACAGCAACAAAACAATGTTCTCATTTCTTTTAAAACAATCTTATGCATAAACGAAATAGGGTATTTGTTTCGTGTAACATTGCGTGAACATTTATTCCACTGCAGAAAACGCTAAACTTGGACAGTTTTAAAATTATCTAGTGAAGTTTGACGTGGCAGCAGTTAACAATGCGAAGTCAAACCACCAGTGATGGATTGCCACCTTGCCGCCACCCCAACATCCCGTTACGTCGCAATTCTACCATGACTCCACAAGAAAGTAATGACATCAGTCGTCTCCATGGCCATGAGGCTCGCCACTACTAATAGCGGCGAGCCTCATGGCCGGATCTTCACCCTAGGATGGACTCTAAAATACCTAAAATCCTCGTGTCCTATCCCTAAAATCTTAACATTCGTGCTTTGGAACGGGGCGAGTATCTGATGCTTCCTCATGTTACAACTTCTTTCCGTATCAGCACAATCACCTGGCGCCCTCTGGCGCGATTTTCAATGATCTCCGGCAGCCATACCAGGTGGATGCGGCAGGGCGCGCGCCTCTCAAAACTCAAAAGCAACTGTGGCCGTAGGATGACGAGAGTGTGATGAGATACACCCGTGAATCCACAGAATACACTACCCTTCAAAATTGGGACTAACATTACTAAGTAAAACCCTCTCAAAATCAAATCGAATCCTAAAAAAGGTCGAAATGTTCAGTAAGAAGCAGTTAGAGCAGTTTTTGAGCTCGCTTGCTTTGTTCGCTCTTACATCTTCCATTCTTTTTCTTACTCAATTTTTTTGCATAGGTACCTGTATAATCTAAGGTACCAGTATAAATTGACTAAGAAACTCCTATTTGTGTACGGCTACATATCAAACCATATTTTCCAGTATCAACTGATCTCACATTGTATAGGATTTCCGTACAATGAGAGGGCAGCTTATACTGGAAATGTATAGCTTGCTATGTAGCCGTGTGAACAAATCGTCAAAAGAACCTAATCTAAACCTACGAGGCGGGATGCTTAAATTTTCGAGCTCACTGTACTCGCTCTTGTCAACATTCTTTTAATAGTCACACTTTTCTGCATAATGTTGACAAAGTAACTCACTCCTATTTTCGTGTAAATGTTCAAAAGAAAACCGTTCTAGGCGGGATCACAGGGAGTTACAAATTTTGAGCTCGCTCTTGCATCCTATATTCTTCTAACTCTCATTTTCAATCTTTTCTGAATAAGTCGACAATGCTACTACTCCCTTTTCCGTTTATATGTTCAAAAGAAACCTAACCGAGTATTTCGAGACAAGGTGCAAATTGTGAAGATGAAAATGCACCTCATTGTAAACACAATCCTGCCGGGTGCGATGCCCATGGTGTAAATAGAGCACATACGTTAAATCTACTCGATATTTTGCAAAATTTTACCAGAAAATACCTACGTTATGTACTAAGGCCCACTTACGTGTTTATGGGTTATCCTATATAACTCTGTTAACAGCTAACTCACGGATAATCAAATAATTCATCTTGCGCCACCAAGAGTTAGAAGTAAACCTAGAGTTAAACGTTAGGAGGTCCTCCCGCTGATAACTTATTTTGTATTTTATATTGTTCGATGTTATAGTAAGTGAAAATTCGGTACTATATTAATAGGCAATATATTCATGAAGTCATATAAAAATAAATACAAATAAAAAAAAAAAAACATATTTTTCCATATCTGACGTTTTTGTCAATCTCTAAGGATTTCTATGTAGTCTGTGTCAATTTTTATTTTAATCTTCCTTATGTTTTATGGCGTATCTATTTTTAAAGAATTTTTGTTGGGTAGGTACATAAAGAAAAAATGTTATTACTTAACTTTTGTTGTGTGTACTGTGTGTATAGTTTAATGTAGTTAACCCCTTTCCGCATACGAAGCCATTCATGGTTTCGTAAGTTTCTTATTTTATTGCAATTTAACAGAAGATCAATTACTAAAAAACTAAATTGTATAATAATAAACATTTATTCGTAAAACGGATCGTATTTTTTTCGTCTATGGTAAGTGCAATCTGTCAAAAGTATTAGAGGTTATGTGCGGCGTGTCAGGTCGGTGAAGCGAAGATAAATTATTGCTACTTTTGACAGTGCAAAAAAAATATAAAACGGTGAGTAAAAACATCAAATAAAATCAATTTGAACTCTTTGAATCATGCTATGCAGGGAATGAGTTTTGCATTGGCACTTTTTTTTGTTTTTGTTCGGTTTTTGAACAGCTTTTATCAAAATCCATATATGGATTCGTATGCATTCTATCCTACAAACTGTTTGTCATATTTGGATTCGTATGCATTGCTTGCTTTCTGCTTACGCTTTCATTTCTTTTCAGAAATGGACGTTTCACGCTTCTATGGTGCTTCCAAGTATGTGAATTGTATCCCCGGTGATGGGTCTTTGAGTGATGATGACCTTGATTCGGACTCCGACCCTGATCACCTGATCTCGGTGTTAGTTCAAATGTTGTTACCCGACTAACCAGCACAGTTCCATGACATATCAATCACAAAATATGTTTCGATAACTGGTTCAATAGTCCGAATCTTCGTCGAAGTTTATTTATATAAAAATGGCTTATTGCCTTTAGGAACTGTCAGACTGAATCGTGTGCCAAACTCAAATATGCCATCCGAAAAAGAATTGAAGAAAAGAGGACGAGATAGTTTTGAAGAGAAAACTGCAGTCATAGATGGTGTAAAGTTGAGTTTGATTGCGTGGTTTGATAATAAAAATGTTAATCTCCTCTCGTCCTATGTAGGCAGTGAGCCGATTACTACGAAACGGCGATATTTTCGAAAAGAGAAACAGTACAAGGACATAACATCCCCTCAGGCTGTAGACGTGTATAACCAGCACATGGGTGGAGTCGATTTACTCGACTCAATGCTAGGTTATTATAGAATCCGTTTGCGCTCTCGCCAATGGTACAAAAGAATTTTTTTCCACATGGTGGACCTGTGTATGGTAAACGCTTGATTGTTGTGGCGCCGAAGTAATGAAAAACTGTACATGCCGCTAATTGACTTCAAACTCGCAGTTTCAGATCACATGTGTAAGGCAGGAAAAGTACTGGCAGTGATAAAAAAACGTGGGCGTCCATCTAACATTTTAGGGACCCCGACATCGAGCTGAGTTGGTACTCCAACAAGCCGAGGTGGAACTTCGACAAGCCGAGGTGGAACTCCAACAAGCCGAGGTGGAACTTCGACAAGCCGAGGTGGAACTCCGACAAGCCGAGGCGTCACTCCATTGCCCGATTCGCCGGTACCCACGAAAAAGTCTCGAAAGGCTCCTGAAAGACATCAAGACGTGCCGCTGAATTCTATACGAATTGATAACATTAGTCATTTCCCCACGTGGATGAAAAATCGACAGATATGCCAAAACTGCTCGAAGTTCCGTTCCTTCACCAAGTGTGAAAAATGTGAAGTCTATTTGTGCTATAATGAGAAACGAAACTGTTTCAAAGACTTCCATACAGAATAGTGCTAAACGCATGCGAAGCCACATATGCATGATGGATTATTTACGACAGTGCATACCAAGCCACAAATGGCGTTGTGCTGTAATTTCAGTAATAAACGTTGTAATTTTTTTTTTTCGATTTATTTTTCTTACTATAGCTCAATAAAACATAATTACGTAAAAAAAAAAAAACTATTGTACCTCCTTCATAATTCATGCAGTAAGGGGTTAATTAAAAACCTTAATTTTAAAAATTATATTAGAATATAGGTATTTTTTATATTCTGTATATCTTATTTAAAATAAGAACTTACTTAGGTATTAATGTAAAATTAGGATTTGCATGCCTGGCAAAATATGGACTGTACATTTTAAACCACCATTTTTTTGCAACTGGTAACACCTGTATTTTCTGCAAATAAATGTTTTTCTTATCAATAAACTAAGTCTCCATGGAAACCACATAAAATCGATTAAAATGAAATGTCATGCTATATTTAACCGTCGAAAACTTTCTGGCAAGACAAGAAAGTATTACGTATCGACGTAATGTAGTGTAAAAGAGACGGGCATAACATTTCCGTTCATTGTTTCTTAATTCATCTTTGGTCGGATTACATATCAGGCCATAGACACTGCAAGCCTATTTTATGTTTCATCGATTGAACTGCAATGTTCCCAACTCAAAAATCACTATTGCCAGGTTATCTAACCCGGTTTTTTACTTTTTAATGGCGCAGCGCGTAAGAAGAGTTAAAATGTTAGTTACTTAACTCGGAGTTTGCAAACTCTACATTTTTTTTTTCGAGATAGGTTTGCTCTTGACTCTAGTCTAGGTCAGAGATGACAGAGACAAAGTCGACGATGCATGGAGTGAACTTACCCAGAAGAAGACATATCACTCTCACTTTGAAGAGATCGGGTTTGTATGTGTTCGGAAACATAGACGCAGGCAGAGAGTTCCACTCCTTTGCTGTGCGCATCACAAAAGACATTTGGAAATGCTTAGTGCGAATTGGTGGAAGAGCAACTAGGTAAGGATGGTAACCTGCAGTGCGTCTAGATGTCCGATGGTAGAAGGGGGCCGGCGGAATGAGGTCGTGGAGCACACTCACCGAAGTATAATCTGTAGAAGACCGACAAGCAGGCAACCTTGCGGCGGTGAGCCAAGCTGTGAAGCTCGGCATCCACCAGTCTTACGTCGCCAATGAGCCTCTTAGCTCTGTGTTCCACCGAGTCAAGCGCGGCAAGTTGGTATTTAGCTGAGCCAGCCCAAAGGTGGCTGCAATACTCCATGCAGGATCGGACTTGCGCTTTTTGAGTTAAAAGCGGTCCAGGCGTAAAGTATCGCTTCACCCTATTTAGGATGTCCTGTTTCTTGGCCGCAGTTTGGGCTTTGTACTCGATGGTGGCACCGAAGTTGAGACATGATATCAACTCCATGCCTAGGAGCTCGAACCGATCAGTTACAGGAACAGATGTACCCGAAAAGTAGGAGTTTGGTCGAAACGACTCCTTTTAGCGGTAAAAAGACTCGCCTGTGTTTTGGTGGCATTAAAAGACATTATTCATTTAACCCGACTAAACATGCAAGTGGGCCTAAGAAGAACTGGCTTATTTTGTTTTGCCACCCTTGCCCCCCGACAGGCTTAGTTCGTTATTGCCAGTGACTTGCGGTCTGCCTCCTTTACTTATGCTGCAGTTCAGATTTTAGTGATTTAAATAAAAAAGTAATCTATCTTATTAGGTTGGGTTGGGTGGGTCTTGGGATTAGGTGGTGCACACTAGCGCACTGCGATTGCTCATAGATGGTGGTAGAATTGTAGTAAATAGGAGTCGCAACACTTTATTAATATCCTAGGGCATGGATTTAGTATGTACTATATCGCTAGGCTTACTATAGATCTATGAAATTAATGGGGGCGCCAATGCCACGAAGGGGACGTCATTTTAAGGAATATTTCAGAGAACGGGTGTTGTATTGATAATGATTTTGTAAATATACATTATTGGTTACTAATAATAATTGATTAACATAATAACTTGACGCTGACCAAATTGCAAACAACATAAAAATATTTTAATTTCACGGGCTACGTAATATGAACTTATGCTTTCCGAAATCATGACATTTTAGAATAAATCTAACTTGCAAAAAACGCAAGAAAATTTGAATTTTGCGGGCTACCTTTGCGCATTCAACAATCCGATCATTGTTTTGATGTCTAAATTTTTTCACATAATCAATAAAACTATTATTTTTAAATATATTGTATATTTATATATTTAAAATAGGTACGCCAACAGCATATACATTGTACAGACGCCAGCAGGTCAAGCTATCCGAAACTGTAAAATTTTCCCAATCAACCTTGAACCTAATGCATTAGCGATAAAATTGAAAATCTATTAAAGAAATTTGACAGATTATAGTAGCTTGATGTGCTGCCGTCCATACATACAGTGAATACTAAAAGTTAACAGGTATGGGTTCTTATGTATATACCAGTTACAGGTGTACGTACACGACAAAACAACCTTCGTAAATTATATAAAATAAGAATATTAAAATTATTCATTAAAATGAAAAACAAAACAAAACAGCTTTCACTTAGGTCTAAATGATAACAAAAAACTGTCTTGCACTATCAATAAAGATAAAAATATATAAATATAAAATCTTACAGATTGTATTGAAAAATAAGCCTTCTCCCTTATGCATACTTACTAAAATGTCCCAGTTTTTGGTATTTCACTTCAATCAAAAATTGTTCTCCCGAATAAAAACTTCTTATGTCGTAGTATTTTTTTATGGCAAATAATATGTCAATCGTCATTTGTCTAGCAACCCAAATCCATGTGTCTAATGTCAATGTCATATTTCATGTCATTTTGATTGACGGAATTTGCACGCAAAACGGCAAAAATCACGGTCGTACGTCGTCCGATCAAATTGTGTTAATTTCAATAACCTGAGATTTCACAGCTTTGAAAAAAATGGCTTTTAGGACCACTGCAGTTGCCCTCAGTGAGTATAACACATAAATTACTGCTAGAATGTATTCAACAACATTACCTACATACTACTACCATTACAGTAGTTGTAATATTGTTATGTAACTTATTTATTTTCAGACAACATGAAGAAATGGGCCTACAACATGTCTGGATTTAACAGATACGGTACGTTTATCCCTTTAGTTTACTTTCCTTTGTGTGTAGTTTATATGAGTACTTACTGAGTTATCTCCTGCTTATTGTGTAGGTTAAATATGTGTATGACATTTCCAAACATTATCCCTAATGATTACCTAATGACTTCAGAACAAATCGCAATAATACTTAAAAAATTAACATAAACAACATGGGGACAGTATGTCTACTCAACTTAGTAGTGTAATAATTTCCTTAAGTATTGTTGACAGCCATGAAAGCATTAGGGAGGCACATAACGAAGGACAACCTGTATGTAGATAAAACTTGAGACATTATGTGTTGCTGTTTCTATAGTGCTAATAACAGTATATTACCAGATTCATTTGAAAAAAAACTTGTCTACCAAGACTCCCAGAGGTTTACAATCTGTAAAAGGGAAAAAATCATTGAGAAACCTGAACTCTACCATCTGAGAGCATCCATACTTTCTTTTTTCGCTGTTTCAATAGTCTACTTTTATTTTGAACTCCTAGAAAAATGAAATGAAGTTACAGAAAAGTATACTAACTGTGACTTTGATACATCTAAAGACTCATACAACATACAACAATCATAGGGAAGTATTACCAAAAGCTTGTTTATAGTGATTTTATTCTCAACACTATTTAATAACCTGTTACAGGTCTCCTTCGTGACGACTGCCTCTATGAGACCGAAGATGTCACAGAAGCACTTCGCCGCATCCCCGAACATGTAGTTGATGAGCGCAACTTCCGCATTGTGCGCGCCATGCAGCTGTCCCTTACCAAGACCATCCTTCCCAAGGAAGAGTGGACCAAGTATGAGGAAGACCGACTCTACCTCACACCTGTTGTAGACCAAGTGAAGAAGGAGAGAGAAGAGCGTGAGAACTGGGAGAAGAATTATTAAATAGTTACTGTTATATGTAATGTCTGGTGTATTATTATTTAAATAAACTTAGCAATGTTCAAATTGTAAATAATATTTCCCTAAATATTTTTTTAAATTTAATTTTATTAAATAGGTAATTATTTTTTTTTATATTTTTTAAAATGAACTTCAGCTTGACAAAACATATAATGTAATCGCGTTAATACAATAAATATAATCAACTGTTTTACCAGTTTTTAAACTGCTCTGTGTATTAGGGCCAGCGCAAACATTGCCGAACAAATATCGACCTTGTGATCGTTGAAATAAAGCTGAAAACAAATAATCTTCGACTAACCCGAGAGCGCATCGAGAGGTGCGCTTTAGGTTATTAATTTGTTTTCCAGTTCACGGTATGGACGGCAATCTTGATATTTATTTAACAGTGACAACGGTGTTGCGCTGCGCTTCGTCAGGTCTGCGCCGGTTCTAAAGATTTGCAGACTGGGTTTACGACGTACGGCATTTCATACAACCTTTCAAGTCCTTGTTTTTCGAAATGAATGAACCGATTTTAATGAAACTTCATACGCACAAGCAGGATACATAGGTCTAAAAACTTAGTTAAGAACATTTTCGAAATGCCTTATTTAAAAAAAGATAATTGGAAATCTCCGCTTCTATGGAAAATTTAAAATCGGTCGAATTTAGCTGTAGCACTATTTTTCGAAAATGTTCTTAACTAACATTTTAGACCTATGTATCCTGCTTATGCGTATGAAGTTTCATTAAAATCGGTTCATTCATTTCGAAAAACAAGGACTTGAAAGTTTGTATGAAATGCCGTAAGTCTTAAACGCTCTTAACTATTCTTCCTGTTGACCTCTCCAACTGAGCTTTCGTGTTTGTGATAGGTGTAGGTCACGTAAATAGTGCAACATAGGGTGTGGGATGAAGTCACGACTACGCACGCGTCGCTGTTATAGGAGCTTTACAGCATTGACCACCTCATACATAGTTAGTAGACCATTCCAAAATAGTTTCCTGTAGAGTAACCACTTAAACATGTCATGTATCTACTAGATAAACAACACCAATAACAATGAAACACCTGAATTTATATAAACGATTTTATTAAATTTACAAAGTACAAAATAATAATAAAATACAGAATTCGAAGAATGTAATAATAGGAGAATCATTAAAACAAAGTATGGCAACAAAATATATTATGGCCACTAAAAAAGATGAATTTTTATATTACATAAATATGTGGTCCCTTTAAAATAACACGAATTTTATAACAACAATTAAATTCCACCTTTTCAAGTCAACAATTGGCATTTCTGGTATAGTAAATAACTTTAGGATGGTAATGATATTTTTTTTTATTATTCTAGTGATCTTCCTGTCTTTCTATCCTTGAGCAAAGTGTGTAAAGATAACGATTTGCTCATAAAAAAATATAAAAAGTATATAAATTAATTGCTAACATGCTCATAGGTATGGTCCACAGTACTAGCTGTTGACCAGAATGAGATTGTATCCCAGTTTATTCCATGTCGAGGACTAATATTTTATTGGAACGAAGTTCTTTAACGCGGCATGCGGTAGAAGTTGACTGGTAGAAATCGTCACGTAACGAAAAAACGTTATGCCCTGTTGACACTTGAAACTTGAGACCATACTATATGGCTCTGGGTTTACATAATATACAGCGAAAGGAACTTCTTTCCAACCGGAAGTTCCACGACACCTCTCCAGACTTTTATTTTATTTTAATGAAACGCTAGTTTTGATGAACTAAGGCATTATTTAAAGTAGAAAGATTATACAACTTATCACAATTCCTTTGGAGATGCGTATCCAAAATATAATTTCAAGATTAGCTTAAGTTAAAACAAAACCTAGATGCATCAATTAGTACTTATTTACCTCTAAAGACTGATATTAAAATAAAAATGTGTAAATAAAAGTGAACATCAACGGGAAATCGGAAAGAAAAATGTCTTTTTATAAAATGCGCAGCAGCTACCTCGTCTTAAAATTCAGGACTGAGGCTGCACCAAAAAAAAAAGAACGGTAAATCTAAAGTTCTTTCCAATGTTCCATTCTGTGTCAGGACCTTTGACTACGGGCTCAGTGTTCCTGTACGTCAGATCACTGTGCCTGCCTTGTGTGCAGTGTGAGAACATCTTCACACAAAATGCGTGCCAACAAACTTTTTCCCGGTCCTGACGGGTCACAACCCAGACGATGCTGGCCCTGATCCTGGTATGTGTGAATAAACCTGTATACACGTATGCGAATTTACGGAAGACTTACTTCTGCACACAAAAATTCGTCCACTAACTTACTATACTACATGAACTTTACTTATTTAAACTTGAGGAAAAGTAGCAAAACTACCGACAAACTATCGCAAATGTTTCGTGTGCTAAAGTGTGTTTGACAACTATTAACGTTATGACGATCAGTGATGACCTAAAGCTTTCTTGAGTTTCAAAGAGGGCATTTTCTATAACACGCCCTATGTCCTTCTGAATTTTTGTAGTAATTATTGTCAAACACTGCTAATATGACTGACTGTATTTGCTCAATATTATAGGTAAGATAATTTTGAGAGTAATTATTACATTTGATAATTTCGTTACTTATGTATGTGTCGCAGATGGATTGCTTATTTAGCTGTTTTACAAAACAGCGCCGTGTAAAACAAGTTCAGCGAGATTGCCATTGCGTTAAGTTTAACAAAACTGCTACCCACGTTTAGAGGTAATGCAGAATGGCTTATCTGCAGTCACAATAAGCGTTTGGTGTGGCTTTTAATGCCGAATCGGTCGTAGTAACTAAGCTAGGGCACCCTGACCAATTGAATAAGAACTATTACCAACTGTGCGCGACCGCGAACTAAGCGCGCGTTGTCGCGGCAGCGGCCGCCGATGGCTACATCTAAGTTGGTCGCAGTTACTTGGCTATTTAGTATTTTTAGGACTGACTTCTATAAAACTCTGATGACCTTATTTTAAAATTTTCCTTAAAATTACTATTTTCACTTGAGTTAAGGTAATTTTCACTCTTATTAATCATCTATTTATTTCTGTTTCGGACGCCATTATTGTTGTTATGACACACAGAGCCACGAGCAACATAATTTAGAACTATAATCTGACGTTTCATTTCAGGCTGTTTTACATAACCTCTAATCGTTGACCCGCTGCATTGATAAATGCAAAACGTTTATGCAATTCTGTGTGTTAGGTAAAGTTCAGTAATTATGGAAAATCTCTCCACTTCGTTCAGCTATTTTACATAACGGAGCTGTTTTGTAAAACAGCGGATTCGACAATCTATCTGCGACATATGTACTACTATAACATCTATCTTAGAACTATGCACAGAGCACGGACTCTCCGCGCCGGCAGCGTCTGAGACGGCAGTACTGAAAATATTCGTGGCTTCAAAAGTGCATTGAGCGCCTAACTTCTCTCACAGACCGCCTTCAAAGCCGTCGTTTTCTATACGACATTTGTGTCACAGTTATAGTAAATGATGACACGCTTGGTTTCTATTGCACGTTTTAACAATGCTGCGTCTAGCAGAGGCCTCCGAGGCGTCTCCGTGCTCTATGGAACTATGCTATATGATATAATTGTAGAAAATTGGTTAAGATCTGTTAAAAAGTAAAATACCTATAAAAATTTAATACAATAATCAGGTGAGAACTACCAAGTATAGTCGACCTCGTAGTAGCTTGAACACTTGACAAAAGCTCCCAGTGAAATTAAACTTCACTAAGGTTGAAAATTAAGTGTTACATTGGTATTAAAGCAAAAATAGACCTTGGCGTTTTAAGACGTGCAACTGTCATTAAACCTTGGTGATAAAGCAATTACGAGGTCGACTACACATACATTCGTACAGTCAACCGCACATCCATTGTAACAGTTTAACTCTGATAGCGTGGCAATTAATAGTGATTTTCGTAGTTTAAATGTTACTGCTGAAGTGCGTTGAAAAAGTAATCATCCCATAATACATAGTCAGAATACCACCAGAGAGGAAAATTTAATCAATTTTTCTGACATGTAAATGCACACGTACGTTGTAAACAAAACATGATTCTCTATGTACATTATAGAATAAAGTTTATGTCTAACTTGTTCGAAACATAGGCAAGATAATATGGAGAAGATACTACAGAACTTTATGGGAATCTCGAAGGCGTGAGAATTTAATAACGAAGGAATATGAAATATTTTTATTATATGTATAATTCATTTAGATTATTGAAATTAACTTTTAGGATTTCATACTTTCTGTGAGTCACCAGGGTGGGACGGACTGCCAGTTTTGCGATCGGTTTCCATTTAATTTTTTATCATAACTTCAGTATTTGCTAAAACATACTCTACTCCATAATAAAATTCCAAAATCGATACCATCAATTTAACAACGACGAATCAATAAACGAGAAAATAATACAATGATTATCAAAATAATTCATGGGCAATTATATTACACGAAGAAATAATTATGTTACTTAGTAACTAGAACATACACTTATATAATATGGCAAGTAGACTGTTCAATAATAATGATATGACGTACAATTTGATATAAACAGTATTCATAGCCAAGTACTTATAAGTATAATAATAGTAGGTAAAATGTATAAACTATCTTTAAAAACAATTAGATAAAAAAATATTCTGTACAAATACGAAATATGTATACAATTTTTACACGTTTTTTTACATTATTGGCAACTTTGTTTCCGAGTGTTAATTTTTCTTTGGAAAACATTATTGTAGTTAAATTCGAGTGAAGAGGAAGCCCTTATAGTTCTTCGTCCCCTATAGCTTCGAAAGCGTTGTTCTCTACGCATTCTCTGCCGGGCT
The DNA here is from genome assembly GCA_947568875.1 of Fissipunctia ypsillon. Taxonomy (NCBI): domain Eukaryota; kingdom Metazoa; phylum Arthropoda; class Insecta; order Lepidoptera; family Noctuidae; genus Fissipunctia; species Fissipunctia ypsillon. Next base: position 20,177,091 of record OX387644.1, read on the forward strand.
TGAAGGAGACAGTCGCGAACTTTTCTGTCAACTTCCGAACAGAAAATATTTCTCTCGAACTAACAGATGAGTCTCCGTTCTGAAATAATCGTAAGTTTTGTTTAACAACAGAAATAAACTAAAAATAGAACACGGAAAAAGCGAACTGAAATCGGATATAATTATGTGCAAATGATATTTCGCGTTCGCTATGTTGTATTCCCTCCTATCGCGTCATTCATAAAGCCCAAGACTCAGGGGCACTAGCACCACAAATCAGTAAATGCATTTAACACTAAACGTATTTAAAACACCATTCTGTCTTTGATATGACATCTTCGAACGATTGACAGAAATACACACATCAAAAGTGTCTACGGATCAAGTACGTTTTAGAGTATCGCCGCAATTGAGGATTTTTATTATAACTTTTTTGTATCGTTATAGATTTTTTTTAGTGAATTTCACTATTTTAATAAAGAATTTTCTTTAAATTTTGATTAAAAACAGAAAATCAACTGTCAATCAGGATTCCTGTCAAAGTGTGTAATAACGTTAACGCGGAACTGAAAAAAATTGCATCGATATGGAGCGACGACATCATTTGACACAAGAAGAGATGATGAGAGCCGTCAGAATGTTGCAAGCTGGTTCCAGGCAACGTACTGTGGCTGTCGCTCTTAGCACTACACAGAGCTTCATAAGCCTGCTCTGGACACGCTATCGTATCACGGGCAGCGTGGCCGAGCGACATGGAGGACGATTTCGCATCACCACTCGCAGCTAGGACCGGTACATCCAAAATACTGCTCGACGGAATCGTACCATGACCGCCATGATGTTGGCTACGAGCTCCACAGCTCTTCAGGCTTGCTGATAAGCGACCAAACCATCCGAAATCGTTTACGTGAAATGGGTCTGCGTTCCCGAAGGCCGCTAAGAGTACCCCGGCCGTTTACAATGGGCTCGCGAACACAGAAATTGGGAGGAAGCGGACTGGCGTTGTTTGCTTTTCCGATGAATCTTGTTTCGGTATGAGGACGGATACAAGACGTACTCTGACGGACGTCAAGAACGTTTGAAATTTTGTCAGGAAGTTCATTCATATGGAGGCGGAATAATAATGGTTTGGGTCGGTATTTCGATCGGTGGAAGAACCGATCTCATTTGGATCAGGGGCAACCTCAATGCTCAGATTTATGCGGAGAGGATTGTTTCATACGTGATCATCCCTTTGCGAAGCCGGTTGGGTGATTCGTTTTGACTAATGCACGACAATGCACGTCCACACACGGCTAGAGTTGTAACACGCACTCTTGCCGATACTCGTATCAACGTTCTGCAGTGGCCTGCTCAATCGCCAGACCTCAATCCAATTGAGCACGCATGGGATATTTCCAAAGAAGAGCTCTGCCGAATTTGGATGCCGTGCATACCCCACAACAACATTTTGACTTGTTAGAAAGAACGTGGGCGGCCATTCCTCAAAGTCATTTTGATGAACTGATTTTAAGCATGCCAAAACGCTGTGATTGTGTGATTCCTGTCAATGGTGGTCACACAGATTATTATTATTTTTTTATCTTTGCAATAAAAGTTTTAAAAATTCTCATTTTTGTCTTTTTTGCCATTTAATTGACGACATTAACTTAGGTTAATTTCCCACAATTTGTAAACATTGCAATTTTTTTACAAAATATAGGGATAGGTTGTGAACTTAAACTTATGAAATAAAAGTAAGAAGCCAGTCTGGAAGACTAGATTTGGTAAATATTAATAGGATAACTTTTTATAGTTAAAAATGTACTTGATCCCTAGTCACTTTAGATGTGTGTAGAACAATGTTTTAAATTCGTTTAGCGTTAAATGCATTCAGTGATTTGTGGTGCAAATGGGCCTCAGTCTAAGTCAAGTCTAATCTGGAAACGGTATCCAACCTGTGCCATGGTTTCACCCGCTTTTAATATTCCAGTATGCTTCTAGTACTCTCCTTATTACGTTCTTTTTGAGTTAAATCACAGAATATATAATAGTACAAGTAACTAAATGCCATCAGAACCAGTTTAATGTTTACCCTGACCACAAAACATTTCATTATTATGACTAACGACCTGTCCCTGCTTCGCACGGTTTTTATGACTTGACAAAATATCGTGATTTTTGGATCATAAGTTATTTTAATATTTATGTATTATACAACGTGTATCTGGACGTACGTCATTAAATGAAAACGAGCACAGTACTAGTCCATCGAAACATTTTAAAACACGAAAATTAGTAGATAATGGAAAATTAAAAAATTGAAGTTTTCAAACAAAATAAATAGCAGAATCAACTGCATACAAAGTAAACACGCTTTATCTACGAAAAGTCACTGACCAACGGTGCGGTGCGGGGTGCGGGGCGCGGCTGCGGCAAAGTTTACCTATTATTACGGACTCAGATCCACATCATGTTGAAAAATAAGAAAATGAAAAATAATTTCCTGTGGCTAAAGTATTCATTGGATTTGATTGATTTTTTGTTTACGGGTACAGAACACGATTCTCTTTACGTGGTTTAAAGGAATGTCAATCGTCCTGTTACACGTTGTATACACAAAAACCTTCCGGAATAAATCTCCTAATTAATGGTGTAAACCGCATGAAAATCCCTGGCGTTGTTGAAAAAACGAAACGGTAACACAAGGCAGACACGAAAAGCGACTTAATCTATACCCTTAGTTAGAAGTGGTCCAGGTGAACCCCCAGGGGTTCACGGGAGACTCGACGGGGTCTACATTAGGGGTCTTTCTTCACATTTTTGTCACAGTTTTGGGAATATGGTACAAATGTAGCTGCAGGGGCTCCACCGGAACCATCAAAATTTTGAAAGTGGGCTATGAGAAAAAAAGTCTGGGAACCTCTGATCTATACAAATAAATAAAATTTAAGTGTCTGTTTGTAATGTCAAAATAACAACTTTTTACTAAATGCACAACAAAGTATATACGATACATATAACGAAAAAGCAATTTTTTAAAAATTTGTCTGTCTGTCTGTTTGTTCCGGCGTCTCCGAAACGGCTAGACCGATTATAACGGGACTTTCACTGGCAGATAGCTGATGTTATGGGGAGTAACATAGGTTACTTTTATTTTAGAAAAATAATTAAGGTTCCACGTAAATAAATTAAAACCCATGAAATTGTGAAACAAAAAGTCGGATTTGAAAAATTCTTTTTGAATTTGGTAGCCCAATTCTCGAGGATAGTTATAGGCTATTTAACATCACGCTACGACCCTCAGGAACCGAGCAAAAAGAAAAAAGTCGGAAAGAACTCTAAGCGAAAACGAAGTAATAGCGCGGGCGGGCGATGCAACGGGACGGACGAGGGAGTTTTATTAAAATGTAGCTCATCGTCATTTTAGTATATTGTGTATCTTACGACTTCCACGCGAACGAAATCGCGGGGCACAGCTGGTTTATAATATGTTCAGATTATGGATACTTACAGTAGAGCTAAGGGTATCGCTGGAGGAAGATGGTGTGATGACCTGGCTGGAGCCGTCGCGTCGCAAGTACGTCAGACTGCCGCGCTTGCTGCAGCGCGGTGATGCAGGACCCGCACCGGCCTTCTGACGCATCAACTCATCCACTATCGACTGAAACACACAATTACAAGATTAGTACAGGAATAGAATTAACTACACACGTATTATTTTTATTTAACGAACATAAATAACATTCAGTGTTTCAAATCCTTTGAAAGTATAGGTACTCAATATAAAATTCGCGTCTGGGTGAATGTTTAAAACTCATAAAATCTTGACCTTTAGCAGTTTTTTTATAATTTAGTTACCTGCAAACAAACACTAATGAATGTTGCATGCTCCGTCCTCAAGGTTATCCATTTCAAGTTGTCTTTACTGATGAGATATTCAAAAGACAGCTCAAAGTTCCTGTTAGAATCTTCTAGAAGGGAATCATGACCATTTTGACTTTGTGTCTTTTCAATCTGCAATAATACAACATTGTGTTAATGACATAAAAAATGAGTAATGTTTCAACAAGGCATTGTTACTATGAAAATAAAATAAAACAATTATGTTGATCTTTCAGCAAAGTGAAGGGCATACTGAACTGAGTCAACTGACCTAAGTTTTTGTTTCGAGATACCTGAGTTGAGTCTTATCTCGGTTGATGTAAACAAAGTGAATAATAAATGTCGCCTTTTATTTATAGTTTGTGTTGTTAGCTAGTACTAATGATGCATGTGCACCTAATAATCAACACACATTTACCTAAGTAATCAGTATTACAGGATGGCTGTGTAACAACGGATAATATTTCACAAAATTTTCACAAACATAACAGGTCGCCTGCATTCCAAGAGGAGGTCGGCAGAGGCGCATTTCGTTAGTTACGTTATAAATCCCATATGTGTGTGTCATAAGGGCAAGACCATTGCCATTAATCTTGCACTAATCCAGACTCCAAACTGCTACTGAGAATTACCTAATGAACAAAACCATAAGCACTGCTGCGACCAAAGGAAACCTCGCACTCAAACAATCCATATATTTCGAAGATGTTACCTGGCGGCAAATGATTTATTCTTCAAGTGTCTTTAACACCTTGACTGCCCCTGATACTATAAAAAACCGTGAGTCATTAATTCATTATAATGTACTCGCAGCGCCCCGCGGTTTCACCCGCATAAATCTTGATCCCGTAAGGATATCAGGGTAAAAAGTATCCCATGTGTTAATCTAGGTTATATACAAATTTCATCCAATTCCGTTCAGTACCTACTTTTTGCGTGAAAGAGTAACATCCATCCATCCATCCTCACAAACTTTCGCATTTATAATATTAGGTCTTTACCTATGAAATTGGAGATTTGTATGAAAATTTTAAAATAGGTATAATTGGTCATTTTTTTTTTATTTCAGCTAATCAAAGTACTGGCCCAAATTATCTATACAATTATGTCATTTTGATGGCAGTTTGTTTATCCCTTTACTGTAGAAGTCTGCCGGACGGGAGGCGATGAAGTCAGCGAAAGCGTTTTGTACTGGCTCTCGGGTGTTGAATTTTTTCCCACTTAAAAAATTGTCTAAATTTTGACAAAAGTATAAATCTGTTGGGGCAAGGTCCGGTGAATACGGTGGGTGACGGAGAGCTTCCAGCTGTAACTCTTGTAGCTTTGCGATGGTCTGTCGTGAAATGTGAGCTCGCGCGTTGTCGTGGAGAAGCAATGGGGAAGCGCGTTTGACCAGTATTGGTTGTTGAATTGCGAGCTTCTCCATCATTGTTTGCAATTCTTGGCAATAGACATCTGCCGTCACTGTTGTGCCATTCGGTAAGAAGCTGTGATGTACAAGTCCGGCACGGGTCCACCAGACAGTCACCATCATCTTCCTATGAGTAATCTTTTTTTTCGCGCACTGATTAGGTGTTGTACCCGGGTCCACCCACTGAGACGAACGCTTACGGTTGTCATACAGGATCCACTTTTCATCGCAGGAAACAATTCGATTTAGAATTCCCTCGTTTCTATGCCGATTCAGAAGTGCTATGCATGTTTCGACGCGTAAGTCTCGCTGTTGGTCGCTTAGATTTGACGCAAGTGCTTCAATGTTGTTTTGACACTAACTCCAAGGCCCGCAGCAAGCTCAGCCGTAGATTGAGTTGGATCCGCTTCCACTAACGCCTTCAATTCGTCGTTATCGACAATAGTTACCGGCCGACCGCGAGGCTCGTTCTTCAACTCAAAATTTCCAGATTTCAAACGATTGAACCAATAATGGACCGTGTTTATGCAAGCAGTGTTAGGCCCGTACACGTCGTTAATGTTTCGCATTGTTTGTGCAGCGGTATTTCCACGTAGGAACTCATATTCGAAAATTGTACGAATTTTCAGTTTATCCATGGCGCCAAAAACTACCACAATTTCACAAAAACAAAATACTATCTAAAAGCAAATGAATGAATTTGAAATTAAATTAACACGGCTTTCGAATAAAATTTATTTGAATTTCGAATTGCGCGCCAATCCACAGATCATTAAATCTGAAAATGCTGGTTATAGAATCTCCAATTACATAGGTAAAGACATTATTATTAGGATGAAGCGTAAGGCCTTGGGAGAACTTGAACTCTATCTCCGCTTTTAAATTAGAATAAACAGGAATTAAAAGCGGTAGAAAAATAAGGGTATTTAACGGAGAAAATGCTTCGGTATTAATTAAGTAATACCGAAGGATAGATAGATACTGCTATCGAAATATATCGAAATGTCGTCACATCACAAAATAAAACAAATATTACTATTTTTTCCTGTAATGCGTCTCTGAGAACACAAGCGTGATAAATTGATAATTGAGATAAATAAACATCAAATATCTAGATCTAGACAATACTCACACCATGTAAGGTAGTTATTCTCCAGCATCGCATCCTGGTGACCTTGTAGCGCTGCTCCCGTGCAGGGGGCGTCAGGGTCAACAGCGTGAGTTCCTTGCACGCAAGGGACACACGCACGCGACACGTGCCTTCGGGCGCGCCGTCTGTCACGTTGCTTGTCTCCGTCACGGCCTCCCCTGCCGGTACCCTCCCGTAATGCCGCAACGATTTTGCTAGTTCTATGTACTGGAATATTTTATTGTGTTATATCAGTGTGAAGATGAACAGGGGCTTGTGTATGGACTATTTTAATAAACAGTTGGGGCACTTGGGACTATGGAATGCAATCTCGATCTCGCGAAATTTCGATCTCACGAAAATCTCTCAAATAATGGATTTCTATAATGTAGGTACGTAATGCTTGTGTGATTGTGATGAAAGTTCAGATCAAAAAGTATTTTTTTTTCTTTCGAGATTCAATTAGTGTTGTTTTATTTACAAAATATTACAAATTAATAGTCTGAGCAGGTGTAGTTTTCATTTTCATCACGTTTAAGCATTTTTTATTAAAAAAAACGGATTATTTTAAAAAGTAGGCGAAATCTCGATCAGATTGCCGGGCGAGATCTCAAGTTGCCAGCTTGAGACTGTGATTCCTACTTGGGACCCCATATGTTGCTATTATCATCATGCTTGGTAAAACTAATGCGCTTATCCATGATCCCACGCCCACGCCCATAATGTAGGTAGTACTTTACTCGTCCTTTCCAACATCCACAAAAGGGGTGTCGGGAATTGGATAGCAGGTATGGACGGCAGCACATCAAGCTACTACAATCTGTCTTTCTTTAATAGATTTTCAACTTTATTGCTATAACATTAGGTTCAAGATTGATTGGGAAAATTTGACAGTTTCGGGTAGCTTGACCTGCTGGCGTCTGTACATATATTATTGGGGATTAAATAATATATCATACTCCAAAAGTGTGGCGGTTTGAAAAGACACAAAATTGTTGCAGGCCAAGAAACTCAAGTTACAAGTGTACCTACAAGTGTATCTTGTGATTAAGAGAAGTAATCCTTGCAAATGATGACAATATAAAAATTTATACGAACAATAGCAAACTAACAAATACAAAGAATTACACTGTAGTATGGTAAAGCTGGTGTCAAAATACATTTGCCTGTTACAGGATAAGAAATACAGCCATTTATTGAATTATTGGAACAGACTGTAAATTCTGTCCATTCAATTAATTCTACGTAAAACTTGATGATATAATAATATTGATGAGCTATGATTCATTTTAATAAGTTTGATCGATATCAGTTATTGATGTCATAATCTATACTATTTTTACTGACTAATCTGCAGCTTGTATATGTTAAATATGTGACAGAATATTGTATGTAAAATCATAGCATAAAATGCTGTGACAATAACCACAAACCGCAAATTAATTTCAACTCAATTTAAGTTTTATATAAAATAATGAACTGGAAAATTCTATTTTCTTTTCTACAATTTAATCATATTACTTGATACTTTATACTACTCCATGTCAAAATCAATCAATATTTATTAATATAAAAATTAGCTTAACTACATTTATTTATAAGTAGCTTATGCCCGCGGCATCAACCGCGTGGAGGTCGAAAATGATCCGACGGGAACGTACTACCGGGATAAAAAAAAAACCTTTGTCCTAATCCAGATCATGGTCTAGCCGCGTGCCGAATCATGGTGCAAAGGGATAATCAAGTTTTTAGAGGAGGATTTTACTGTTTGTTTCGGTTAACTCAAACATTTGTATAATCTTGAAGTCAAAAACTTGGCCAAGTGCGAGTCGGACTCGCACACGACGGCTTCCGTACCATTGTCCGATATTTAACACTGTTTTTACTTTAGTAAAAAAAAAACACGTATCTTGTATGGGGACCCCCTTTAGTTTTTTAACTTTATTTTATTTTTATTATTATTTGTTAATAAAGCGACAATAGAAACAGAGGCGGCGTAAGGCGTGGGCGACGTGGGCCACCGCCTACGGCCTCGCGGTCTAAGGGGCCTCGCGCCTCGAAGGCCCGCGAAAGCAAATATAGATATAATTACTCATTAAGCAATAAATAATAAAAAAACCGGCTAGCAAGTGTCTGGCAACACTATCCTACCACATTCGTTTTTTAAATATCTAGTCTGGCAACATTTGCTGACGTTGCGTTGCGTGTGGTGAATGACGCGGGGAATCCTCGCTTCGCCCGCTGAAGATTTTCCATTCTGTTTGCTCCGTCTATGTTCGCGCTTCTAAACACATGCATTCATGCAATCATGCGACGACGCATGTACCTAATATTTTAATGTATTTCCAACAGATTTCGATGTGAGAATAAGTGTTGCGTTTCATTGTTTGAAAAATTTGAAATAAATAAAGAACTGTATTATAACTGTTGAGTGTGAAAAGTGTGTTTTTAAAGAACAACACGTCCTACCCATTTATTTATTAAAAGCAAGGTAAGAAAATATTGATAAATTTTGTAGTTTTTAGAACTTGTTTATATCATGCCTTCGATTTGTTATATGTACGTACGCAAACTACCTAATATTTTTTTAAATATTATTTACAGATTATAATATTTCAGGCTTACTTAACATGTCAGGCCCAGGCCCCAGTAGAGATAGAGATGACGGGAGAAAATGAAAATCTGGTTCAGCAAAACGAAAAAGCTGAACAAGCTGTAGCAAATCAGATTTGAAGTTCAAGTATGACGAAATTTCTCAAAAAAACTCCTTCAGAATCATCTGAATCAATTGCTTCGACTTCCACAAAAGATATAGACACTTCCGATTCCGAGACTCCGTCAACTTTTGAAAGCACTCCAGACGCAGTGAGTACCAAGCTAAAGTCATAAATACAGGTAGAATCAAACTCCAGCCTATCCACACCAGTTAACAGCGATACCAGTGTGCAGTCAAACAAGCATTTGTGTGTTCGGATCCGGCACTGTGGAAGTTTCCCATAACGGATTCTCAGCGTCATGATATAGTTCAAAGCGTAAAGCGCTAATAAAAAATTATTTAGAAGTACAATGGGTCAGGAAAAACTTTCAGCGTTGGCAGTTCTATCTATCGAGGCAAATATAGCATCTAATCTAGATTATAACACAGTTATTAGGGAGTTCAGTAAGGCTAAAAGCAGTAAATTTCTGTTTCTTTAATTGTTTACTTTACTGTTAGTGCATGATATAAATTCTATTTTGAAATATCAATTACAATTATATGTTAAAAAACTTAAAATATCTTTTTCCACTAACTAACGAACTAACTAACTATACAAATAAATATACAAAACAAAAGGAAACTTAGGCGTCGAAGTACTCGTCCGCATCGCTGTCATCCGGAAACGTGCCCAGAAGACTGGCAGCATTGCCACGTTGAATGGCAATGCTAATTCTTTGGCCAAAGAACGAGCCAGCCCTCTGGTCACGTGAAGTGTCGACCAGTCGGCGAGAAATTTCCTTAAAAAGGAGACGCGCACTCGGGCCCCATGACCCGAGCGTTTCGACCCCAAACGGCTCAAAACTGTAGTTACCGATAAGGTATTTGCGCCGCTTAAGGGTCTCAGCAGCCGCAGCAGCGGCGCCAGCACAGCACGCCGTGCTTGGAACATGAGATGGCGCAAGGGTGTCGACACAGGTTGCGTCCCACACCAGAGGTCTACCCACCTTCCAAGGCAACAACGTCATGCCGTCTGGTCTCTTCCCATCGTCACGTACCAAGCCATTTGGTTCTAATATCGCTGGTACGCCGGCGGTGACAAGAGCTCGACGAATAATATCGTTAATGCTGGCGTGTCGTGCTATGCGGCCTGCACTCCTGCAGCAGGACAGGCCATGGTGTGCGAGGTTGTCGACAGCTTCACCGCAGTGACACCGATGCGGAGCAACACAAGGTGCGCCTAAGCGGAGACACGTAGCGAGCCGAAACGAAGAGTCATCCATCATAGTGCCTATGGTGGATGACGGAAGCGCTTGAAGTCACAAGCCTGACTCCCATTCTCCCACAGCCAGCAGACGGGCACGCTCAGCAGTATTAAATGACGTATTTACTAGGGTATTTCGTATAATACTGCAGAGCGGCACGTCCCACCGTTTCTGGGAGGCTGGGTTGTCAGGTAAATCCGTATTGGGACAAGCCATCTTCCATGCGTTCAATGCATCGGTCAAACACGGTACCTCAAAATCGACCAGTGAGGAAGATAAAATTTTCCTGGTTAATTTGTCGGTACCGTGGACCGAAGAGAGGAAGGCCGGTAAACTTATACTTGAAATTTTGCGGACGCCGAGACCACCCAGGCGAATGGGAAGTGTGGCTTGCTGCCACGCTCGGTCGTCCGGGGCCACATTTAGAATAGAAGTGTTTCTAATAATTTGGTCTACTTTTTCTAAAAGTTGTGGATGCTTCCATAGATGGGAGGAGCGAAGGCTATACGTAAATGTTGGTCCAAATTACTGTTAGTTGAGGTATATGTACTTAATATTGTAAAATAATTACATTGAAGAAGTTTGCATTTTTATGAATAAAAATTTGAGTATCAAATAATTTTTTCTCTTAACAAAATCCGTCCTCTTGCGTCATCCATCATGGGGCCTCGCAAAATATATCTTGCCCACATCAAATTTAGGTCTTGCCCCGCCACTGAATAGAAATACACAATCTGTGAAAATTTCAAATAACTACCTATTAAGGTTCATGAGATACAGCCCGCTGACAGACAGATGGACAGACAGTGGAGGCTTAGTAATGGGGTTCCGTTTGGCACCCTTATGGTAAAAAAAAATCAACCCTAAAGAAACTTTAAAAAAAAAATAATGATTCTATTGATTAATTTTCCAAAGGGGTGTTAAAGTTCGTAGAGGAAAGTATGAAATCGACGCAAAGGAAGAAGTGGTAGTAATTAGATAAACTTATCTGTTTATACACATGATTGTAAACCAGAATGCTCTCAATAAAATTGACCCAACATTCTTTGCAGATAAAGATGTTTATAGTATCTCCACATTGCAGTGTGCTTGTGACAGTATGAACACAAACCATAATCTTTAGTAGCTATTGTTTACTGATAAACTTGAGGTGTATAGATAACTCTTGCACAGCATTGTAGACAAAAATAAGACCAATTTCTCTATTATTAAAATGCACAATTTGTTGACTGGTTAATCCTACTGACATACACAAAATAAGACAGAGTACACAGAACACATACTAAGATAACAAATTGTGAGTGTGCAATGAAACATCACTAATGCAATCTCACGAAAGCTCCCAAGGGTCTCTTGTGAGATTGCATTATTGCATCTGATTATGGCTAGAAAGCTGGTTTCAGAAAAAAATGGGAAAAATATAAAGGTAAAGTAAGACTATGCACAGCTCACCTACCTCTTTCTTTTGTTTTTTAGATTCATGTGCAGAAAGCATTTCTTTAATTTCTGGCTCAGCTGTTAGCCACCCCAAATCCAAGTCTTCTATTGTTTGTAGATACAACAGGTCCAAAGACACCCTGTCTGCCATTAAATTAACATCATAACATGGGTCCCAATAGCTATAACAAACAATACAATATAAAAAAGTGCTAGTGTGTATTTTAAGAAGGGGTATTTGATAACAATAATTATAATTACCTCTTCCTCAATACAATTTTATCCTCTGGCCTAACATACTTTTGAGATATATACGGAGATTCATATTCTTCCAACTTTTTCAGTGCTGGTTGTCCATCTTTTGCACAGCTCCAATTAAAAAGGTATAAGGAAAAATACTTCACCAACTCCTTGGGCAGGTTAATGTAGGTGCATGCAATATCTAATATTGTATTTGATGAATCAGTAGATGACACTGACAATGGTATTCTATAACCGTTCATGAGTGATATTTCAATTTCTACTTCATGCATTTTAACACAATGTGTTTCTTGTTGAGCCGAAAACAGGAATGTTATCAAAAGGTCGGACGTCGTAAACAAGGGGTTCTGGCCAACTGAAAAAGAGGTTACATGTTTTAATGTGCAATATTTTTCCTCAATATATCTCTAGCATTATCTTTATGTCCTTTTATTGTTGTATTAAGTTATTGAAAACATTGCGCAATGCTGCAATCTACTAACAAGTCTTTTTTTTTAAAGTATTTTTTGGGAGCCAAAAGCATGCCTAGAACTTGTTGAATATTGGGCCCTCACGGGTTGCACAATAATAGATGATTGTTTCTCATTAGTGAAGGCTTGATAGGATAATCATATTTTATATCAATAACAATATAATACAAATATTTACCTAGTTGCATGTATTTTTCCAATAAGATTCTCCTTTCTTCCAATTGAGAGCTAGTGAGGAACAACTTTTTTGGTGGGAACTGTGGTAATTTAACATAAGGATTTTGTGCCTGTAGCTGCTCATGGAGACTGAGCAGTTGTTTATACCGAGCTGTGCAATGGAACACATCGTCAATGTGTATGTTGTAGCCCTAGAAACATTATAAGACAAGTCATGGTTTAAAATTCAATATGTTTTAACCACTTACCAAACAATAACAATAATATATCCACCTCCATCCTCCAAAGAAAATAATGATACGAACAAAAAAAAATATTTGAAAAGTTTGAAAAAACAAACTTTTAAGTTTTAGGTATTTTGTCAGAAGGTACTTCATTAATTGTCATACAACTAGAAATAATTACAACTTTGGATTCCGACGTTTTTTCACACTAAAAACGGACATAATAGATTTTATATTTCAATAAATAAAAACAAACAACAATTTGAATACCTAGTTAAAATTAAATTACCGTGTAAGAGATCCCATTGTCATCATGAAATTGTTGCGAATCAGGAATAGAAAAATGCATTTTTATTATAGCAAAAAATGCATAATATTTCTAAACAAGTAACTGATAGTTAAATAAACGAGATTATTCAATAATTTCTTCCAAATATTGTACAACTAGAAATCTCCCACTTTTTAATTTGTTTCTTCTAGCCAAAACACAGACTTTCCCATTCCACATCAATTAGAGACTGGCAATTTCTAAATTTTGACAACTATCGATACTGTTTTAATCGATTCTCGATACTGAGACATTGGGTAAAGGACACCACTGACTGACACTAACTAACTAACCACACTTTATAGGAATTGTATTTCAAAACGTTTATTTAAATTTTCAATTTCAATTTATTTATTTTGGGACAACTAGATCCAAACACGGTTAGTAAACACAAACTTAGAAACTATTGTTTGTACTTAAAACAACTACAGTGGACAACACTCATCTTAAAACATTTAAACACAAATGTTTATGTTTATTTTAGCAAAAGCAAACTCAAGGCCCTCAAATGTCCTCAAATAAGGTCTGCAAACACTTTCTTGATTCTCAAGGTCGCAATTCAATTAAATAATGGACCGAGTATACAATGGCCGATGATGAACCAACGGCATGGTCATCAACATCAACCCAGTCATGTTCTAAGACCCAGTTTGTAAGAGTTCATTATCAACAGTAACTATACGGGAATCTTTCTTTCAATCCAGCGTAAAAACGTCTTAATAATTTAAGATGGTATGTTTTTGTACTGGAAGTTGACTTTCATCAAAATGTAGCAATGTTGCATTACACTTTTCTATTTTTTTATTTCAAAATGAATCAAATTGCCCCATTTCAAGCAGTTTGTTTTATGTATGGGTCGATTTTCGTCACTCGTCAGGTAACTTTTATCCACACACAGCTTCTATCTGAAGAAATAAGACAGTTTGGCATATTTTGTATACAAAAGCTGTCAAAACCAGATTGTAACATCACCCCCGCGGAATTCAAATGTTCTTACATTTTTTGCAATTTGCAGGTCAATGTCAGGCTGCATATTGATTTGAATATGTTTCACGAACGTAACAAGTATGTATTTTAAAGATTTACAATCTTATTCATCACTACAACTCACTAATTTCATATTACCTTAATAAATGACTATTTCATGAAATCATGACATTTGATGCTAATTCATTTGAGGAGTTGTATTACTGATTCAAGTGGTTAGGGTTGATTTTTCCAAAGTCAGATACTTTATTGATTGATTGTTTGGAAAAACTGTAAAAAATTCTAAGTTATTCCTCAGAAAAAGCTAGCTGGCGTTAGAAATATCAGCCCTTAGCCTGCTCATTTTAATCTTCTATCAATCCCCCTACAAGGCGTAAGGTGGTTTTATTTTATTTTTGCGAAAATGATGCGTTGTTGTGTTACTAAATACTCGGAAATTGGAGTCCACCATTTCCCGAGAGACCCTAAAATTAAAAGACGGTGGCTTAAAGCTATTCGTAGAAATGTTTTATAAATTAAACAGAGTAGAAACATTTTGAAGAAAGTGACTTTAAGGATATATTTATGGTTTTAAATTCTGACACTTTCCATATCATTTACTTGATTTAAAATATTGAAATCACCGAAAATAACAAAATAGCGAAATAAAAGTAAACTCATGAATGAACGAAATGTCAAACTTACGGTCGTGGGGATCTAGCTATGATCACACCATCTACAATTAGCTTAGCCCGACCTTCCCTATTGATAGGGGATTCAATGGCTAGAGGACAATCAGCCGTATAATTTTAGAATATCAGCACTATTTATCCAGACAAAAGCCAGAAAGCTTCTCTATCTAATTTTGTAGTCTGTGGATAACTCGAGCCGGTGGCAACACCACAGTCACACTTGTCAATTATTGTCATCGGTCAGCTGTAGTTTTATTTTGATTTGATTGTAATTTTAGCAACTCATTATTTTGCGAATCCAGATTATTAGGTTTTTGATGAGTGTAATATTCAGATATCTTGTGGTGCACGACAACTTATCTATTGGTGGAATCCAGAACAAATAGTCGTGGTCATCATACTCGTCGTAGTGTATTACAAGAAATAATTAAAATGTCGAATCTTTTGCCGGTTATCACAATCCAATGTGACTGGAACGATGTTATAAGGTAAAGTTATCGCTAGTACGTACTTTATTAATTTCTAATATGAAGTCAATTAGCTATGTAACTTTAAAGTAAGATTATAGTTGTTGTGGTTGTGTTGCTAGTATACTGTTTTAAATAATCAAGATTGTTGACAATGTTTACGGTCTCCAGCAGAGCCAAGGAACAGGCAGAATGTCATCATTTACTTTTTCAATAACTTGTAGGTAAAAGTACCATGTAACTGTTAGGTACATTTACCTAGAAGTTATTGATTATAGTCAACTCTCAACTTTGTCAGCATCTGCATAACTATTTACTGTTATGTTCATAGAGATTCATAGTATGGTGTTTTGTTTAATTATTGTACTACGTAAAAATGATTACAGGTTGCCCAAAGGCAGAGCTTGGATATCCTCAAAAAAACTGAATGAAATAAGTGTCCATGACCAACTTACTACAACTTTAAGTGATGGAAAAGTGAAAATTAATTTCTCAGATAACTATCAGTACATTTCTCATGGACCATTGAGTTTGGTAGTGAAGCATGTACCCTCTGACCTAAAAGTTGCATTTGTAGCACCCACAAAAGCTCACAAAATACATAGTAAAGGAGTTTTGTCAGTAGCGGTTGCAGACAATGCATTGGCTGTGTCATCTTGTGAAGAAGATAAACTGTTGGTTTGGGATAGCAGGACAAGTAAGTTGCTGATTGTTTAGTTCACACAATAGTGAACTAAATAAGCATTGTCATAGACACCAATATGTTTAAAATTTTCTGTGTTAACAGATACCAACATTCAAATTAAACTTAAACCTTAGGATTATGATACTACTTGCTACATGAACACACATTCTAAAATTCTGAATTTCAAATCTCTGCATTTCATTGCTTGCTTTACCATTGTATTCAAATGTATTCCCACCTCAAAAATTTACTCTGTTTACCCTGTAACTTTTCGAGTTTTGGCTGAGTTTACCATGTAATAGGACCGGGCAAACCTGGGCTTCTCCAGTTTTTTTAAACAAATAATATTTAATGGTCTACATTAGCCCTGGATCGAAAGAGCTGGAAGTCATGGGAAGAGGCCTGGGCCTCTAGCCTGCATCAGCCCACTGCTGGCAGTGGGATGATACAGGCTAGCAGAATCAATAAATATTTTATTGTTTTTCAGGTGAAGTAAGCCTGGAACTGAAAGGTCACGGTGGCCCAGTATACAGGTGCAGATTCTTTCCATCAGGCATAGTGGTTTTGTCTGCCGGAGCTGACGGTTCCTGTAGAATATGGTCTGCCGAGTCTGGAATAAATCCAGTAATTCTGAAGGGACACACTATGGCCGTAACTGATATCTGTATAATTGAAAAAGGAAGAAATGTTGTTTCTGTTAGCAAGTAAGGCATATTTTGATAATTCGTTTTTTTAAGTTTCTAACTGTTGATGAAATGTTATGAAATTAATGTAACTCTACCTTATCATCATCATCCTTCCATGCCTATCTCAATTAACTTGGGGTTGGCGAAGTTTGAATTCTTCAATTAATGTCTACCTGCCATCATCTTAGGCCGCTATCCCACTGGCGTTTTACGATCGTTGGCGCTTCTCCAACGTCTGCGCAGTGCCAACGTTGCGCAGACGTTGGAGAAGCGCCAACGCTCGTAAAACGCCAGTGGGATAGCGACCTAAGTGTTCATCCCCTTTCTAGCCAAATTATCTTTCAAACTAGCTTCCGCCCGCGACTTCGTCCACGTGAAATTTCTGGTTCCCCCAACCCACCCCCTCGCATCGCATCGCCTGCCCGCGCTGTGTTTTCGCTTAGCGCTCGTTCTTATTTTTTTGCTCGGCTTCGATGGGTCCTAGCTTAATGTTACATACCCATAGCCTTCCTCAAGAATTGGGCTATAAAATGCAAAATTAATCTTTCAAAACCGACTGGTAGCGACAGACAATGCGCGTTCAAACAGTCATAAAATGTGTCTGTAACTAATAGACTTAGCGCATTTTTCTTACTTTAAGCATTTTTATACCCGTCGTAATTTCTAAACGGAAGGTCCGATTCGAATAATTTAAAAAGGAATTTACATGTTCTTAATCAACCTTGATTATGAAACTATTTATTTGGTTAAGGATTAATACCATGTTTCTGAAAACACCTTTGCAAATAATGCATTATTTTGTAACAAATTTGATTACCATTAAAAAGTTATAGTGAGTCAACCTTACTATCGCACATATGCTATCGCAGATTTTTTTTGAACTTTTTAAGAGGAACAATTCCGTTATACATGTTTTTTACGTAACTTTAACCGTTTACGCAGCGCACGCAACGGAAGCTCTGAAAAGGAATAAATTTTCCCCGTTTTTGCAACATTTTTCATTGATGCTCCGCTTCTATTGGTCGTAGCGTGATGTTATACAGACTTCCTTGATAAATGAGCTATCCAGCACTAAAATAATTTTTCAATTCGAACCAGAAGTTCCTGAGATTAGCGCGTTCAACCAAACAAACAAACAAACTCTTCAGCTTTATAATATTAGTATAGATGTAATCCCCTCCGTCTGGGGAGAACGGAGGGTTAGGTATGTCGGACTGCTAGCTACTAGAAACCTCACAGTTTCTTCTGCTACCACGAGTCAGGGTCCCGGGAGATACATTCGCCGCACCCACGACTGGTATCAGCCCGCCATGCCTAGGGGGCCCCAACAGCAAATGCAGCCGATCGACGTCATCCCATTTAGGCGCACATAGAATATTGCGTGTGTTCTCTTTAGGCTTGACTATTCAAGCGATGACGGAGCCCCAATTTCACCGCCCGCAGGCATGTAAAAACCTACAAAACTAAAAATACTCAATGAATTCAATTGTCTTGGTTTTAATTCACAGGGATGGTTCAGCTAAACTATGGGATGTCGGTGAATCAAAGTGCCTGGACAATGTTGTTGAAGGGCACGGGCAGATCAACTGCTGTGCCATCACAACAACTAGTGAGGAAGTCAAAGTAGAAAATGCGAGAGAGGTGAATATAACTCCATTTGCTCCTTTAATGCTGGGGCCACACCTGCGTCTATCGTGACAAAGCAATTCGATGGCGAATTACTAAAAGCTTTAGCGCTAATGCGGTGGTCACATTAGCGGCTTCATAATTTTAACGAATTATCCTCACAATTTTTTTTTATGTGGACATTTTTAGGATCCCATATGATGGGTTCAGCTTCGAAGTTCTGTAAAAATTCCAACAGCCTGCAGCATTTCGTCGCTCCACTCCTTTATTGCGACAAAGCGTCTACGCAGTCCGGAAACAACAGTCGAAATGAACAACGCTAGTCCAACCACGCGCCACGCTAATTAGCGCGCTAAAACCCATTGATGTACTGCCAGTCCGCCACCCGGGTGCAGCCCGAACTCGACGATAGCCAATAATGGTTGGTCACACCTGCGTGTATCGTACCACTGTGCCAAGCTTCGTTACGATAGACGCAGGTGCGGCCCCAGCATTAGAGTAACCCATAGCACAATTTACGATGGGGCGCTTAGAGCCACTTTTAGCATAATTTACGATGGCGTAAAAGGTAACCCTTTTTCCCTTAGCATAATTTACAATTGGCGCTTAGATCTTTAATTGTTGTAATGCGCAAAAAAATCTTTCGTTTTAAATTTTGTATAAGCAGCATAAAACTGCGATATCAACCGTTTTCCAGTTTTAATTCAATAAAATTTCAAGCTAAAAGATTTGAAGAATGAAGGCTAGCATTGAATTATGTAAATTATCATCTTGGAAACTGAAATAAATAATGAACCAGCCAAAAGATTGAAAAAAGAAATCAAGTGTGGTTCAAAATGGACTTTATTACAATTAACTACAGTAAAATTGTGATATAAAATTCCAGGTTGGCACTCTTAACAAGCTGTTAATAGTTGGGTGTGAGAGTGGACTGGTAGTGTGTGCCCATGTGGCCAAGAGAGCACAGCTGTACACCAAGCAGCTGGACTCTGCATGTAACGCCGTCATTGTTTTGGACCGGGCAGTCATTGTGGGCTGTAGCAATGGAAAGGTAATTTAATTTATATTTCGACGGTGAACTGCCAATACCTCCTAACTGACATTTTTCGAGGAATTGAGAAATTTGATTTGAAACATGCGAATAACGCCTTTAAATTCAAAACGATAAAAAAGTGAATTTCTCGAAAAATGTCAGGAGTTCACCGTCGATTTGGTTTATTTTGAACACATTACGTCGTCTTGCGATATGTGGTTTCGCTATTTCTGTGCGTACCTATTTAAAAAATAAAGCTTTTTAGTTTAATGGCTATATGGAAATAATTTGTCAAATAGTCTTCTGCTTTGCTTTGTATTTTATGTTAGAACGTTCCAAAACGACATTATTATTACAGATCACAAAATTAGATCTTCAAGATGGCTTGGTACTAAAAGAATGGCATGAGTCTGCCAACCCTGTACTCAGTATGGCAGCTCTGACGAATCACATGTTCGTTGTCGGCCGGCAAGACGGTACTTGTACGGTGTTGTCGCTGGATGAAGGAGGTTCTAAGCTCCGCGTACAGTTAACTGGGTCAGACTGTGATGGCATCAGAGACCTCGGGTTTAATGGCAAGTGGGTATTCGCTGGCTGTCGAGATTCTAATGTTCGGAAATATGATTTTAATCAAATCAATGTCCACTTTAAGTGAACACCTAATGCACCCGTATGTAATAAGAATATTAAATTTATGTATAAGTTTTAATATACCTGTCTATTGGGACACTTAAATATGTTAGTTTTATTAATATCCGTTATGCTAATATATTTTATTACGCATAAAGTATTGAAGGAATGTAATAAATAGATATATCTTTCTATTTGGTTCTGTAACCTAGGTATTCATTATTCAAATGATATCTAGTTTTAGTTTTATCACAAGTGCACATTGCACAGAATTCAGCTGCCACAATCTGAAAAAAAAAAAACGTTCTAGTCAAAACAATATTCAAGCATTCAAATATTACAATGTTATGTAACAGAATATCTGGCATACACCTACCATTTTATGTAACTTCACACTAAAGTCCTCAAATTCACGCATCTTTTCGAAAATGGTTCTATTTAAAACCGACGGCACTTTATTTGACGAAAACTAAAAAAAGAAAATAAAAAAAGAATATCCTTCTTTTTTCATTACCTAAATCGTATTGTGCTACTCACCTCAATATTATCATATTTGTTTTTCAAACTTTTAAAATTTTTAACCGTACGTTGGTACAATTTGGTCCAAAGAAGCGCATCTTTATGAACATGTCTCTTGAGCCTAATCCAATTAATTGCGCCTTTTTGAGCCCAAGCCGGACAAGTCGATTCTGAAATTGTAAACATAATACGCAGGTACTAGTCGTTGCTAATGCATCGTATTGCAGTAACCAAGAAAATATTACCTTTTTGTTGCAATACGAAGAGACTTTCTTTGCATGTGGCACTTATCCAATTACTCCACATTTCCAAATTTGTAAAACCTTTTTCCAATTCTTTGCACCATTTGCGCAGTTCGATATCTGTCACTTTAGTAGGCCTAACTGAAAACAAACTCAATGCATTAAGCAATGCGCTTGCATACATGTGGGATACAAAATTAATTACTTATATTGCAATTTTTACATAAATAAATTTTCATCTCTTAGAACTCAGGCATACTGAGAATACTTAGGTACTGAAAAAAATCTAATCCATACATATAATTTATCCATACATACAAATAAATAAAATTGAAGTAAGTAAGAAGTTTGTAATGAAAAATAACAGCTTTTTACTATTATGCATAAGAAAGTATATACGGTACAATACTTATAACAAAAACAATGTTTTAGACAGACAGACAAAAACTTTAGTTTTTGTCTGTCTGTCTCTGTTTGCTCCGGCTAATCTCCGAGACGGCTGGACAGATTTTGACAGGACTTTCACTGGCATATAGCTAATAGTATAAGGAATAACTTAAGCTTCTTTTATTTTAGAAAAAGAAGTAGGGTTCCGCGCAAAAAAAATAAAACCCATGAAATTGTGAACGAATAGCGTTGGCGGGCGATGCAACGCCGGGCGGCGGCCTTGGCGGGTCGGGGGACGAAGCAGTTTTATTAAAATGTGGCTGTGTTATAATAGTATAGGTAATAGCTGTGCCCCGCGACTTCGTTCGCGTGGAAGTCGTAAGATACACAGTACCTATACCTACTATAAAAAACTTATTTATAAAAAAAACAACCGACTTCCAAAACAAAACACTACAAAGTGAAAAATAACTTTAAGTTCGGAAGTCGGTGTCTTTGGTTTAGTATTTTCGTTTTTTGTCACCGTCTTCCGAAATTAAAGTTATTTTTCACTTTGTAGTGTTTTTTTTTGGAAGTCAGTTTTTTTTTTTTTATAAATAAGTTTTTATTTTTCACTTTTTAGGTGTGGTACCTACCCCACCCAAATTCGTGTACCTACCACTACTTGCTAAGTAAGTAACAGTGACAGGAAGTTATTATAACACCATCAACATACACTAAATGGAAAAAAATACGTATTATTAAAGCTAATTCAAAAACCACTCATCAGAATTTGACCAAATTTATATGCGACCACAGGAGACCTTTCAATTAAAAACTTTGCAAAAAGGCAAATAAGTATAGGATGTTGCACTAAGTTGTGTCAGAAGTTTGGAAGGCGTAATTTTATCAGGTTTGGACGCCGTCGCCAGCAAATTATTAAATCAATCACACGACGACAGATCTTTGACGAAATCTGTCTTCTGACAATCAAGGCCACACATAACATAGGAATCAAGTAGCGCAATTTGAAGCATATTACCATTAAAATTATTTATAGCCAGAGTGCATCTCATGACAATTCCAATAAGCCCAAACACGGCTAGGATAGATTGTTGTATTACGGAGTTCCGGTGCCTACCTTTCGGCTTCATCATCAGATCAGTTCGATGGTAATATTTTCATCAGAACCATTTATTTTTTGCTTCGTCATAGTCGCTTAAGTATCTAAATCGAGATATCTTATCGCCACCTATGAAATATTATCATTGAGGAGTTCCCGTGGCCATCTGTGGTCTTCTTCGTCGGTTCCACTTCACCAAATGATACTTTCTGAATGCAAATGCTTGACTTGTTGATGAAAATACCAAAATCACTATGTGTTTGCCTATAATATTCAAATATTCAAATTGAGGATTGATTGATTGATATTTGAATTGAGGGAACTCCTCAAGGAATTCCCTCAATTCCTTATCAATCCTATCATCAGAACGGGATTTTGATAAAAATAGGACCAATCTGGAAATAGATATGCCGTTTCAAATAAAAAAAAGGATTTTCCAAATCGGTTTATAAATGACGGAGTACTGACGTAACAAGCATTAAAAAAAACAACCGAATTGATAATCTCCTACTTTTTTGAAGTCGGTTAAAAATAACAGCCACATTTAAATAAAACTCCCTCGTCCCCCGGCCCATCGTGTTGCATCGCCCGCCAGCGCTCTTACTTCGTTTTCGCTTAGTGTTCTCTGTAACTTGTTACTTTTTGCTCGGCTCCTAAGGGTCGTAGCGTGGTGTTAAATAGCCAATAACTATCCTCGAGAATTGGGCTACCAAATGCAAAAAGAATTTATCAAATCCGACATTTTGTTCACAATTTCAGGGTTTTAATTTTTTTGCGCGGAACTCTAATTATTTTTCTTAAATAAAAGTAGCCTAAGTTACCCGCCATAACATAGCTATCTGCCAGTGAAAGTCCCATCAAAATCGGTCCGTTTCGGAGATTAGCCGGAACAAACAGACAGACAGACAAAAATTTTAAAAATTGCTTTTTTGTTATAAATACCGTATATACTTTCTTATGCATTTAGTAAAAAGTTGTTATTTTGACATTACAAACAGACATTTCAATTTTATTCATTTGTATACATGTACAGAATGTGTACGTTATCTTACGACTTCTACGCGAACGAAGTAGCTGGGCGCAGCTAGTGGATTATAAATGCGAAAGTACTCTGTCCGTCTGTTATTTCGATAAAATTTGGCACACAGGTAGACCATGCCACGGGTTAGGACATATTATAATAATAGTAATATAAGATACTTTTTATACCGATGTACGTTCTCACGGGTGAAGCCGTAGGCTATAGGTAGTTGTATATACAGGGTGTAAGGGACAGCCCTCCGCAGACTGATGGGGTGAATTCAGTATACCATACTAAGATGACCGGTACATGCAATTATTTCAGGAACGTTATGGGAATCCAATAAACCTGATTTGTTTTATTAACTCACAAGCATGTATCGTTACCGTGGCACAACGCGGGTAACGAACGGCAGCGCAGCGAGCCTTCGGCCGCCGAGTATTTCAACATCCATTGCTGATTTTTTGATTTTAGTTGTTTTATTTAGGTACATAAATAGTGTGCTGCGTACAGAGGATGTAATTTTACATTGAAATAAAGGAATAGTAACTGAAAAATCGATAAAAAAATGAAAATTTTCCGGTGGAATATGATTCCAAATAAGGAGCTACCGCTCTGCACCCTGTTAGTTTGCGGAGGGCTGCCCCTTACACCCTGTATTTATTATGAAGTACATACTTTGAATTGGTATAGAATCCTCACTGGGTTCACCGCGACCCTGGCCCGAAATGACCCACGAAGGTGCTGTCTTGGGATGGACTTCTGTTGAATGTTAAATTACATTAGTTTTAAAACAGAATGTATGTACCATGGGAGAAACGAACATCGATACACCGTAAGGACTATTCTTGCTTGCAGCACTCTGCCGCTATAGTAACGCTTGCTAACAGATGTCATCGTGTGCACGCGATTGTGTTTTCAAATTGGTCAGATGTCAGTTTCCTCGTTAGTACCTATACTCTACGTCAATCGCAGCTTGTTTGCAACACATTGCGGGCTTATAAACATGACAACTGTATCGGCAGTACTTTTTCGCCGGTGACATGCGTCACCACCCGCTTTCAAACCCAGGCGCCTCGAAAATTGAGAGTTCATAACATACAATAACTCACGAAACTCGTAAAACTTAGGCCTATGATTTTGTGTCACTCAATACAACCTGTGGCAACTCATATTTACGCTCTTTTACCTGCGAACTGCTGCATGTGCCCCCGGTCATAAAGTATTTTCTGTTACAAAAGGGGGCAAAATTAAATACTCACTCCAACCATAATCCACTTGTGATTGACTTTTGTGACTAGGTATTTTATCATCCTCTGTTGTATCAGTTGTGCTCCCTGTTCGTATGAGCTCACTTTCCCCGCTGTCAGTTTGATATTTTTCTAGCTGAGAAGATTCATCAACAAGTTTATCATGACATGTTTTTGGAACGGTTATAGTTTTACCCATATCTTTTTCATCTAGGATTTTTGAGTTTACTTGTGTCTCACCGGGTTCCGTTGTACTAGTTCCTATGTATAATTTTTTCAGTGGTTCATTTGGTTGGCTTGCTGTATCATGTTTTTCGATAGGAAGTATATTGTCCAATTTTTCCATAATATCATTTACTTCTAATATTGTATCACCCGTTCCTTTGTCGGTCATACTATCTTCGTCTACTGGTGAAAACATTTGCTTCTCCTCATTTTCAGTGATTCTTCCAAGAGATGACATTGATTTGCTTGCACTTTTGCTCGCTTTCAACATTGGTTTATCGCTTAATTCAGCTGGCCAAGACTCATCTGCACCACCTGCATTTACACTCAGATCAGAATAAAACGAATGGGAAAGGACATCGGCACAGAGAGCAAAATATTGTATTTGTGCATGAAAGCCGGGGTGCAAGACTAATATAATAATAAGTGTCGCAACTACACGAGCCCTCGTTAGATTTGCATTAGCTTTTTTAACGATAGGTTTTGACGCTTCCATTCTAATTCTCCTAACAATGTCAAAGTACCGTTACACTTTGCATATTAGAAATAGAACGTAAATGGATATTCAAGAATTTATTTGTTAATTTGGAATTTATTATTATTCTTTTTCTCTAGGAAAACACATAACATCACGCCTTGTTTCCCCGAAGGGGTAGGCAGAGGTGTATCTATAGTACCTACAACATTTCGCCAGTTATGTTTAAGTCCCATATAATAGGTAGCGAGGGGGGGGGGGGGTTCTAGGAAAAACTAACAGTACGGGACACCAAACGCCCCCAGACGTAATATCAATGAAATTACTATTGTGTCTCGTTCAGTACCTATCCTATAACGGATTAATTACATTGTAATTTATAATAACAATAGCAACTAATTTACTATAACTCTTTTACTTACTAAGTAGATTTTGATTGGGTTCAGCAAACATGATGTTAGACTTATAATTTTGATGATTCCATGGTGCTTGTTTATGTTCATCGGGTTCCGGTGCTGATACCTCCGCAGTGCTTAAATAAACGAGTCGAGATTTAATTCAATTTGTTAGTAGTTAGGTGTAGGTGTGCTCATACAAGCTATAAATTCATTTAAAAAATTCCTGGACATAAAAGTTCACATATATAAAAGCTTTTAAAATAGTTTTGATTACTTAAAGGAGATGCGCTAAGGTTGCCCGCGAAAAACAATTTTTCATGACATTTGATACCAATAACTTGTGAGAGTTGTAATAATGATTTTAGTGAATTCTGTAAATACAAAGTGGAACAGGACGATTGACATTCCTTTAAACCACGTAAAGAGAATCATGTTCTTTACCCGTATACAAAAAATCAATCAAATCCAATGAATACTTTAGCCACAGGAAATTATTTTTCATATTCTTATTTTTCAACATGATGTAGATCCGAGTCCGTAACAATAGGTAAACATTGCCGCCGCCGCGCCCCGCACCCCGCACCGCACCGTTGGTCAGTGACTTTTCGTAGATAAAGCGTGTGTACTTTTTATGCAGTTGCTTCTGCTAATTATTTTGTTTGAAAACTGCAATTTTTAATATTTCCATTAACTACTAATCTTCGTGTTTTAAAATGTTTCGATGGACTAGTACTGCGCTCGTTTTAATTTAATGTCGTACGTCCAGATCCACATTGTATATGTTACAGTCGCGAATCAAATTTTGATAAACATACAAAATGCTAAATACGTAAGAAAAATTGAATTTCGCGGGCTTCCCTGGCAATATTTTAACCTAAATGATGAAAATTAATATCGGTAGGTACCTGCTTTCGTTTTGTTCGGCAGGGTTATCTGGGTTCACTGAAATGTAATTAACAATTTATGTATTTCTTTCTTTATTGATGAATCTACAAACATCTTTCTAAACTGTACGTAATAATAGCACATTCCTGGAGCTTCATTTCCACAAGGAAAGCATATTAATAACAAAATAAAATTATAGAAACAAAAAATAAAATTACCCAAGTCTTTTTTAGGAAACATTACTTTTTTGTTGTTCTTGTCATCATCAGAATCATCGGTAAATATTTCGAAACGTTCACTCACGTTTGAATGAGTTTCTGCAGCGTTATCGCTAGCGTCGTCATTTTCGTCTACATTTGGTGAATTTTCTTCCATTTGATCAAAGTTCACATCATTTGTGTCGTGTTCTGCTGCTTCGGGTGAAATTCCCACATTATTATCGTCTTTTATATCTTGTTTCCTTTCTGTCTCGGGCAAAATTTCCTCATTTACATCATGTTCTATTCCTGCCTCGGGCAAAATTTCCTCATTTACATCATGTTCTATTCCTGACTCGGGCAAAATTTCCTCATTTACATCATGTTCTATTCCTACCCCGGGCAAAATTTCCTCATTTACATCATGTCCCTTGGGTGAGATTCCCTCGTCATTCGTATTGTGTTCTATTTCTGTCTTAGGTGAAAGTTTCTCATTTTCTATATCATCTCCTGAACCATTGTCTATGTCATCTCCTGAACCATTACTCATATCATCTCCAGATTCCTTGGTAATAATATAATCGATTATATTACTAATTTCGTTTCGGAAATGTTCTGAATCTGTCAAATATTCGTTACTAAGACCATCATCAGTTTTTTCAGTTAAAACTTGCGTGGAAGTTTCTGAATTGAATATTTCATCTAATTTCGACATTTTATTATCCGATGACTCAATTGGCTCGACCGGTTTTTCCGATTCTTCTCCCAGTAATACGTCTGTCGTAGAGCCTGATGAATCAGAGTCAATGTGCAGTTGTGGCGGTTTGCAGATATTCTGTTGGTAATTCATACAATAGGTATTTAATATTATTTAATTCATCTAAGATCTACGTGTCCATATGTCTCATTAAATCCGTCAGATCAGTTTAAATTTCCCTCGCTCTCTCTTGCTGTCGCGAAACTATCCTTTACCTACTTGTTTTCCCACAATGTTAGGAATTCTCTTAGCTATCTAATCTATTCTAATAAAGCTGTAGAGTTTACACAGCTCAGCTATAGGTTATATTTTATGTTAAAACAAGAAATTTCACACGGACGAAGTCGCGGGCGGAAGCTAGTATACTATCCATACTAATATTATAAAGCTGAAGAGTTTGTTTGTTTGTTTGGTTGAACGCGCTAATCTAGGAACTACTGGTTCGAATTGAAAAATTCTTTTAGTGTTGGATAGCCCATTTATCGAGGAAGGCTACGACCAAAAGGAGCGGAGCATCAATGAAAAATGTTGCAAAAACGGGGAAAACTTATTTCTTTTGAGAGCTCCCGTTGCGTGCGCTGCGTAAACGGTTACAAGTTACGTAAAAATCATGTATGACGGAATTGTTCCTGTTAAAAAGTTCTAAAAAAAAGTCCGCGATAGCATATGTATACTTTTAAGGTTGGCTCACTATAACTTTTTTAATGGTAATCGAATTTGTTACAAAATAATGTATTATTTGCGAAGGTGTTTTCATAAACATGGTATTAATCCTTATCTAAATAGTTTCATAATCAAGGTTGATTAAGTACATGTAAATTCCTTTTTAAATTATTCGAATCGGACCTTCCGTTTAGAAATTACGACGGGCATAAAAATGCTTAAAGTAAGAAAAATGCACTTAGTCTATTAGTATTATTGACACATTTTATTTTTTATTGCCTGTTTGAACGCGCTAATCTCTGTCACTGCCAGTCGTATTTGAAAAGTTATTTTTGCATTTTATAGCGCAATTCTTGAGGAAGGCTATAGGGTATGTAACATTACGCTAGGACCCTTAGAAGGCGAGCAAAAAAAAAAAGTAAGAACGATTGCTAAGTGAAAACGAAGTAACAGCGCGAGCAGGTGATGTGATGCGATGCGGTTATTTAAAATTACGCTATGACCCTTATGAGCCGAGCGAAAAAAAAAGTCGGAAAGAACGCTAAGCGAAAACGAAGTAGGTAATAGCGCGGGCAGGCGATGCGATGCGACGGGGTGGGTTGGAGGGGACAAGAAATTTCACGCGGACAAAGTCGTGGGCAGAAGCTAGAGTTCTAATATTTTCACTCACCATAACAGTTTCTACTACGTCATCAATAAAGTCCAATACTGGGCCTTCTTCCTCTTCCAAATCTGTGAAGATTTGGGGGGAAATTTATAGCTAGGTACTCTCATTTCACTCGAGATTAAAAATAAAAGTACATTTAAAAGCAGACAAGTTGACTTGCATTAAAAAAGTAGGTAATGAATGATACAAATTAAAAAAAAACCTTTTGATTTCATACAATTTTCTTGCTCTTTAATAATTGTTTCAATAATCGTAATAACCCGGCTAGAAAATTCTAGCATTGATTTTATTTTAGCTTCAGTTTCCATTTTGACTAAAAATAAAGAAAATAAGTACTTAGATTATAAAAAAATACTGAAAAAAAAAATTTTAACTATCCCGTGACGGATTGTTGGATATTCGGTATGATTTCGGTTGACACAAGCTCGTAAAAGGTTTACCCCTTGTGAGAAATGTAAAGTTTATTGAATATAATGAACCACTCCAGAAGTAGATAGGTACCTACAGTTTATGTCTATGAAAATAAGGTTCCCCGCTGAATGATGGCGGGCCGATCCATAAATAAATTACGTCGTACGTTAAGGAGAGGAGAGGAAAGGGAGTCAACAAAGTGTGACATCGTGTGACAAGCGGGGGGGGGGGGGAGTCATAAGCTTCGTGACGTGTCACATATATATAAATCTAAAGTATTAAAACTCTAAACTTCAACTGTATCGAAAATCTTTAAAATATTACCGACTCTATCTATCTATTATAAGATTTTAAATAAAATGGCAAAATATGTGACATCATACCAGGGGAGGGGGAGTCACACAAGTACGATCACCTGTGACAAGGACTGGGAGGGGAGGCTCCAAAAATCATGAAATTGGTGTGACGTAATTTATGGATGGCCACATACCTGTCGGGAATGCGGAGCATGAGTGCGCGGGGTTAATTAATCGAATAGGTAGAGGTATCAATAATACAAGTTGTCTATGGTGAAAATAACCAAATAAACCTTCTAGAAACAGTAAAATCAATAATTACCTCTCAAATCTTCTTCGAGTAGCCTACAAGATAAATCTTCGAGAATACCTGTCATCCAAACTGTAATCTGTGAAATGAGCCAGTTAATTTAAAATCGATCTTAATATTTAAAATCTTTGACACAACTGCAAATAACTTTTTATAGTAGGTAAGTATACAGGGTGTAAGGGACAGCCCTCCGCAGACTGATGGGGTGAATTCAGTATACCATACTAAGATGACCGGTATCGGTACCTACATGAAATTATTTCAGGAACTTTATGGGAATCCAATAAATCTGATTTGTTTTATTACCTTACACGCATGTATCGTTACCGTGGCAAAACGCGCGAACCTTGGAGAGTTGAACTCCCTTTTACTTGTACATGTATTTTAACTAAGTATGACTTAAACTTGACTCCTCAAGAACGTGTACAAAGCTCTATTATCCACTAACCCCCCACCCCTATCCTTTTTTAAAACATTCCCAATGTTTAAAAAAAGGGTTGTGGTTCAAATCTCCCCAACGCGTGGGAGAGTTGACCATAGTTATAGGCTGGAGTTTGTATGGGAAAAATGTCAATATTTTGTAAATCTCTAGTATTTTTTGAAGATACCTTATTAAGTTAACAACAACTGTTTCATAATGAAAAGAATAGTAGGTATCATGGATTTTCATATCATTTTACCTTCTAAATATTTTTTTTTATAACGAAGCAACAGACATTCTAGGCCTTTTTAGAAAAAGTTAAGTTATAAAAAACAAATAAGCAGGTACTTATGCCTCTAATTAACCACCTTATCTTAGCTAAAGATATCAATAATCAATTCCAAACTTGTAGGCACATTCAAAATCACGTCCATTTTTCTTCAGTTGGACCACTGGTCTTGTCTCCCTCATGTGTACTTACTTTATTCGATACATCTGTATGAATCGCTTTATACTGCCGTCCCTTACTAGAGGTACAGTGGCATCTAGACATAATTTTTGCAATATCACTGGATACAATTGTCGACAACTTTTCCAAACTAAAAGAGACGAAAGTTGTAGTTGTTTTATGACCTCTAGCAAATGATTTTATTTAAATGATACAGTGATCTCGTTCGTGGCCGACTCGTAGTCACACCAGATTATCACACCAGTATGACAAACAGGATTTTTTTTCTCGTTTGTCACACCACTGATTTTTCTACACCATGTATACGATAATTGCTAGTGCAGTACCTTTATATTCTAATGAAGTCTATCTGCTGATCGGCGTTTGCCGACTTTCGTTCATTTATTTATTAAAACTAATGTTTTAATAAATCCTAGTCGTTTAGTCGTAGTTTTAGTCGGCCTTTGTACGGTATTTTTTTTTACTTGTGCATAATTGCACAAGTAAAAAAAAATACCGTACAAAGGCCGACTTAATGCCTGAGGCATTTTCTACCAGTCAACCTTAGGGTGATGCAAGACGACTTTTTCATTATAAGGTACAAAGGGTTTTCATTTCTTAGTAAAAACAAAAATAAAAATAACTAATACAAATTGTATTTTATATTAAGTTCAGCTGTAGATGTCCAGTGGTTCATATGATAATGCAACCTTATCTAGTACTGGCCGGTTGGAAACGCAATGTTTGAGATAATGATAAATGCAATTGACAGACCAACTTCAATAGAAATAATTTGCATATTTAAACATCAACGATTTTGCAAATCGTGCATTGGTTTCACATTCGCTTTGTACCATGGATTTTTGTATTATTAATAGAAAACGTGGACAAGTGTTGTTATTTAAGCAACACCAATACTATAAGCAGAAGTTTATAAAAAATTATTTCAAATATGGTTTTGTCGTAACCGTCGTCGTAACAGTATAAAGTGCTCTGGTTCGGTCACAATAAACGTAAGTACCATATACCTACTTATATACTTGGTTTTGTCTCTTTTTTTTCGAACGGTTAGCATAAGTAGGTACTTACATTTTTATCCTATTTTTTTTTTTTTTTCGTTTTATACCCAACTTATTCTAAGTCGTAACCTTTCAGACTCGCATCATTAGCCGTCTAGAAACATAATATATTTATTTAGTTATATGATAACATAGTCTTGTTTAACTTCACAGGGTGATAATGTTGTAAAATCAGTCGAGCACAAAAATACATGTCAACCAGATGAGAACCAAAATGAAATAGCTATTTCTATACACAAAATGCATAAAGTAGCTAGTACTTCTGCGGGGCCAATGACAATAATCTACAAGGAAAATATAAGACCTTTAAAAGAAAAAGGGTTGAAAGTACCACTATTCGAAAGCGTAAAGTGCAGCCTTTACAATGCACGAAAACGGAAACTAAAAGTCAGAAAGATCGTTTTCAAACGTATTGAAGAAGTACAAGTAGGTACCCGCTACAGTTGAGAAATTTGTCGTTGCTGACTATCAATATGAGCATACCAGACTATTAGTATTTTGTTCAGAAGAAGCAAAGCAATTATTAAAAAGTGTGAAAGAATATTTTATAGATGCGACTTTTAAGAGTTCTCCACGACCATTTCCACAATTACTTTCTATCCTCGACGACTTGGGGAGCACGTCTCAAACAACTTCAGTGATACCGCTAATACATGTGCTCATGAGCGACAAAAAAGAGTCGACATTATGCTGCATTGTTTGACATCCTGAAAACTAAATTTCCCGATTGGTGTCCCACTGTATGCCACGCAGATTTCGAGATTGCCGTAGCAAATGCCTTAAGATGTTTTTTTTCCACATATATCGGTAAAAAAGTGTTACTATCAATTGTCAGAGCTTATGGCGAAAAGCAAAATCAATTGGTTTCAAAAGTAAACTACATAAAAGAATTGTGGGACTATGTACGGCATTGCCGCTAACTCCATTAGAACTTGTTGAAAACGGATGGGAGTACATAAAAAGAGAATCTAATGAATTTAGCGGGGAAAAGATGAAACAGTTCATAGCATACATGGCCTGACAATGGCTAAATGATGAACAATATATGGCCGACTGGAATATAGTTGGTCAAAGGCACAGAACCAACAACGTTTGTGAAAGTTGGCACTCCGTATTAAATAAAAATATAAATAAAAACTACGTAACCATACTAAAATTATTAACAGTATTATTCAATCAAAAGGAAATTAATATCGAACAAAAAAAGAAGGGCCGACCAAACTGATAAAGATAATTTTATCATTTTCTGCCAATTAAAACTTTTAAATGGTGAAATATCATTGGGACATTTCCTTGAAACATTGCGTTAAAAACATAATTTGAAGGTTTTTAAATAAATAAAAACGTAATTTGAAGGTTTTTAATTTAACTAAGTAGTAAGTACCTATAACTAGGATAGCACTGGTTAAGAATAAATGGTGTGGAAAAATCAGTGGTGTGACAAACGAGAAAAAAAATCCTGTTTGTCATACTGGTGTGATAATCTGGTGTGACTACGAGACGGCAATGATCTCGTTTACTAACGGGCACTTAAGATCAGTAACTCTAGAAGTCTAGCTAGAGCATCAGTATAACTAAAGGGTCCTGCAAACAGGCGCGACAAGCGACGTGAATCGCGCGCGACCCAAAGGCACCGCGTCCGCTCGTCGCGTGACACGCGGTGCTTTTGTGTCGCGCCTGTTTGCAGGAGCCTTGAAGCGTCGTCGGTGTCGGACGACTGATAAATTACTGTTCAGTTTTCTGGTTTGTTATACTAAATACCTGCCTTCTTCCCGAGAGCATGGAATTAAGGTTCGAGGACTTACTTCGAGTTTAACGTTAAATTTATCGGTCTGGATAATCTTTGACCAACTTTATGTGCAAATACTATGCATAACATCCTTGCGTCCATGTGGTGAAGTGACTTCAGGGTTTCATTGGGTTCATGTTTACTTGAAAGCCATCTGAAAGAGCAACTGTAGACAGACATAAGTAACAAGTCGTATAGGTACACATTTTTTATGTTTTGTGACCTTAAACTATAATGACGCACCCCTCACAATCGGCATCGAGGATTACCACATTCGGGTAAAAATAGTTGCCTACATGGGCGCCGGCAGAAATAATTTCTAGGTGGTGCAGATTTTAGTTTTGTTACAATCTTTGCCGTATATGATTGTTAATAAAAAGATGAAATTTTAGTCTGAATGTTCGAGACATTTACAAATTTCTGACTATTCATTATGAATTTATTATATAGGTACCCAGTCGTCACGGCTCACACCTATTTGTTCACGACGATCGAAATTTAAAAATTCTAAGTTGG
Organism: Fissipunctia ypsillon; assembly: GCA_947568875.1. NCBI lineage: Eukaryota > Metazoa > Arthropoda > Insecta > Lepidoptera > Noctuidae > Fissipunctia > Fissipunctia ypsillon. The sequence continues at coordinate 20,211,174 of OX387644.1, forward strand.
TGGGCCAGAAGTATAAAAAAATGATTTCCAACAGACGGCTTTTTATTTCAATAATTCCTGTTGATCCCGAGATTCCCAAGGGGTGCAAGTGCACCCCCTGGCCCTGCCGGCGCCCATGGTTGCCTATGCAGGTGGTCAGCATTTCGACTAAAAGCTGTAGCTATAACATTGCACTTCAGGCGTATTCGATTAAAGTTTCGATATAGAATATCAATTCTATACAAAGCGCAGTCCAAATGCCATCCCTCTTCAAAACAGAAGTTACGATGAAAAAAATTCTGAATACCTCAGAATGAATGTAAAATCTACGCGGCGCCCGCCAGTACGGCAGCGCGGCGCGGCGGTGCGGCGCATGCAATGGGCGACATTCATTTCGTTTTCGTATGTATGTCGTGGCCAGATCTTAGAATTGATCATTTCATGAAGTGTTCAACCATTTCATGAAATAGTTATAGTTGGTGAAATAGAACGTCAACCACTGGTCACATCATGACGTGGTCTGGCCAGATCATTTAATACTCAACGTTTGACGATATGAACAGTTAAATGCACGACTATTTCATGATGTGGCCAAACATTAGTGATCTTATCGTACCTAATATAGTTAGATTATCCACCGGTAGAGGCGTTGAAATAATTCCTATTTTAGCTAATACTTACTTACTAAATAGCCAAGTAACTGCGACCAACCTGGATGTAGCGCTCGCTCGGCTCGCGCGCGTTTGGTCACAGTTCTAACCTAATCTAACCCATTTGGTCGGGCTGCTACTAGCGGCGTGAAATGCAACTAAGTACTTAGCGATATGCCTAATGGTATGCTGGTGAAATGGCCAGGCAGATCACGATATGGCCATTTCTATGATCGGACCACGGCAGATACCATGAATTAATGATATGGCCAAACGTCGACTGACATATCATTAAACGTTGACGTTTTAACGATATGGCCAATTTCAGCAGGCCATTTCATGAAATGATCAATTCTAAGATCAGGCCACAACATGTACACAAAGATGCGCTCCGGAGCCGCAGCCGGTGCGGCTCCGGCGTCATGTATGGACGGCAGCGCATCAAGCTACTACAATCTGTCAAATTTCTTTCATAGATTTTCAACTTTATCGCTAAAGTATTAGGTTCAAGGTTGATTGGGAAAAGGAGATGTTTCAAAATGGGCCCAGAATATGTACAATACCTCGAAAAATCGTGAAAAATCCGTGGAATTCGGGAAAAATACTGATAAATTGCATAAATGCATATTTCTCTTGTAATAATTTGATATTTATCAATTATTTTATCGACTTTCAATATGGCGTCTCGCCAATTTAGGTACTCTGTGGTTAAAAACCAATGACAGTAAACCATAGATCGACCATTGATCATAGATCGTGAACTGTCTACTGTCACTTCAGTCGCTTTCGTTGTCGATCGTGTTCTGATGTTCTGTTCTCTCGAGTTATTTTTAACAACCTGGCTTTCGTTTATCACTACATTGTTTTTGTCTGAGTTATTAATTCGACTATTGAATGTTTGTATTCTGTACATTTATGCTATAAGTAAAAATCTTGGCATATCGCAGGTCAACCTATGAGGTTGTCGTCTGCTTATCTGGACTATACTTTATGTACAGACGCCAGTACATCAAGCTACTACAATCTGTCAGATTTCTTTAATAGATTTTCGACTTTACAATTAGATCTAAAATAATATTGCAAAAGACTAAAAGTACGACAATGTTATGATTCTCTTTGACAATGTAATATGACAGAAGTAAACATGTCAAACGTCAATAATCAGTCAACATGACAACTTACCGCCATGATAGGTTTTGTTGTGTGTTGCAGTTTCAATTGTACATTCTTGTACTTTACTACCAAACAAAGCCAATTAAAAGTAATTGGATGATTGGAAACTGTTTTAATTGTGTTTCCCCATTTTTTAGTAGGGTGTACCAATACATGGCCGGGGCTCCATACATTTTGAAACATCTCCTTTGACAGTTTCGGGTAGCTTGATCTGCTGGCGTCTGTACCTACAGGAAGCCTAAGAAAGGTTTTACATAGGTACAGGCGCTAGATAAATAAGCCGCGAGCACCCGTCGTTGTGGCGAGTAGATTAGTTTAATTAGGTAGGTACCTACACTACAATATTTATGCATAGATGATGCATACAAATGTTGGTATTAACAAAAACAGTCAACTGTCGAGGAGCGCGTCATAGATGGCGTTTATCTGTCAGTAGAGAGGTCTAACTCCGTATTACTTTTTCGATGACACACGTCTTTCATTTTGGAAACAATATATTGCTTCTGGTATTTTAACAATTGGTCTCTGGTCCGTAACATGCTGTTTCAATCTTTCTACCTGGAACATCACAATAAGATTCAAGCTATGCATGAATGGCCTCTAAAATATAGCAACACACAACATTGCTCACGTTTTACAGCATCGTAAACGCAGCCTTAGAATAAAGTATTCTAAGGCTGCGTTCCATAAATTCAAGTGATACAACGTACCATAAATTCAGGTAATACATCAGATTTGTTCCTCCATGTTTCAATACATTGTCGTTTTGTCGGCACAGCCAGTTCGGCTATCCTCATGGGACATCTTTTACCTTTCTTGGCCTTCGTTTGTTTAATATTTGTCCTTGAAATTCTGTTGATCGGCAAATAACTACTTGCAGGAGAGGTTGTTCTTGTACAAGGACATCTTGATCTAGGAGTACTTTGGCTTGTATTGTTTTTTAAGGTTTCTAGGTGACCATTCCTGCGATGGAAAATAATAATCTAGTTAGAAGTACCTACCCTACTTTTTATTGGTCTGAGCCTAAGCTAGACTATCTAAAATTCGGAAAAATAAGTAAACGTAGGAAAATGCTTGGTATATTGTTAGTATTCATATTGAACCATCATTACATAATTATGCAAAGATTAAATTATAGGTAAATACTTACTAATAATTGTACATTGCCTCATAACAATAGTGAATCTCTCTTGTTTGTTAAATCTAGGTAGGTTAACAAACAAGACTAGGCTAAGGACTAATACTAAGCTAGGGACTAATCTAAATGTTAAATCGAGGAGGTCACAGCACCTTACACGAGGTCGATTTAAAAAAGATTCAAAAAAATTGATATCGGGCACGAAGCATTCATTTTCTGTTTCATCTGGTTTTGGTTTTTCTGCACGGAGCTTTTTACCGCGACAAATTTCATTTTGAACGGTCACGTTAAGAAAGTCATCAACGTAATCGAGATTTTTATTATCCTTCGATTCACCTTCAAGTTCTGATTTTGCTAGGAAAACTTCGGTATCTGGAATTTGTACATGAGATAGAACTCTATTGAAGTGGTAGAAGAACTCCTTTCCATTATATATGTACCTATTGAGTATTTTGCTAAATACATGGGTATTCGAAATCTTAAAGTCTCGAGTGAATATGTTACTTCTAGACAAGCGTGTGTACCTAACTGCCATCAGTGATCGCATCATCTCATCGCTTAAAGTGCCTACTATAAGGACGCCAACCGCGTCCGCGTCGCAACCGCGTCCGCGTAGGAGGCGCTTCCGCGTCGCAACCGCGTCCGCGTAGGAGGCGCTTCCGCGTCGCAACCGCGTCCGCGTAGGAGGCGCTTCCGCGTCGCAACCGCGTCCGCGTAGGAGGCGCTTCCGCGTCGCAACCGCGTCCGCGTCGGTGTAGCAGGCGCTTTACCTCATAAGAGGAGATAGTTTATGTACCTACTGTAGTTGACCAAGCGGTTTGACATACCGTTTGACAACTTGGATCTTTCGAGTACCTATGTTCCTTCCTACTACGTGATCGTGATAAGTTTTTCAATAATAGATAAAGCATATTTCGTTATAAAATAGCAGGGACTCAATTACTCGGCTTATAACTTTTGTAGACAAGTCTCCGGTGCAGGCAAGTCTGTGCGGGTCGGTACCGATCGGTGCAGGAGGATGCTTACATAAAGAAACAGGTTCCCGGCACAGACAAACCCGTGCCGGTCAGTACCGATCGGTACTGCACTTGCACAGCAGCTGCCCACTAAAATGCATGTCATTCGTTCCGGTCGGTTGGTGAAACTGCCCACTAAGTATTTATACATTTTATTTTATTATTCCCGAAGAGTATTTTAGTTTTATATAGATTTCTTCCGCTTTCTCGCGGGGCCGGAGAATGTTGTGAAAGTGTCTTTGGTACTTATACCTACTTATTAAAAAAAAATTGTTTTTTACTTTTATAAAACTGTCAGTAGAAAAATATAGGAAAAATATATGTAGGTCTACAGTAAATCGTTGTACTTGATAGAGTAGTTTCCGATCCAATCCATAATAAAAATAATAAAGATTCGAAAGTTACTCTGTCTGTCTGTATGTTACCTTTTCACGCCTAAACCGCTGAACAGATTTCGATAAAATTTGGCAAGGAGATAGATGGCATCCCGAGGACGGACACAGGCCAGATTTTTTCTTAAAAATATTCCTACTGGGTTATAGGGGATGAAAGTTGCTATGGGAAACCCATGATTTCTAAAGTTAGGGATATGAAAATTAAAATTTTAGCTTTGGTAAGAAATATAGACATGTTTCAGCGTTTTTGTAAAATCACCCCTTAAGGGGGGTAAAATAGGGTATGATTTTAAAATTTACATGCAGTATAATTCAAAGTATATTGAAATTTTTGTGTATCTACCTACCTCTTTTTTCTGAGATTTAAGGGATTGGACACATTGTCGTTGGAAAGATAATCCGTATTTTGAGGTGACATTTAGTTTCATAAGTAATTACAATTTGAAGTCTGAAAATAACTTGACTAACATCGTAGGTACACATACACAAGTGCGTTTGTGTGGTCAAAAGCAGCGCTAGATAGAGTAGGTATTGCAAATTGATGTTGATAATACAAAACGGTTGTTTTAAAATTGTTTATTGGTAATAATTAATTCACAAAGAAACAAATTTTTATTTTTTTTAAATAACGTCGTTGAGGTGACGTCCGTTGCGCTGACAACATTCTTCGAATCTCAGATGTAGGTTTCTAAAAACTTTCTGAAGAAGAGGTCTGGAAATCGACGCCGACATACGCACCCATATGGTTACTTTAGGGTCGTTGGTGAAGTACCTACGGCGGGATTAGACTCACCCCAGAAACGGCAATTTTGTCGATTCACATACCCGTCTAGGTGGAAATGTGCTTCGTCACTGAAGAACACGTTCTCGTAATTAACAAATCTCTCCAACATTGTGTTATCAAAATTAAGTCTTAAAACATAATCTGCATCCTAATTGCGTAACACACTATCAATCACAATCTGAATGATTTTGAAGCAAATTGCTAATCCATTGTTTCTTATGTTCCAAAAATTTGTCTGCTCAACAACGTAAATAACGCAATGAATGTTGTTGAACTGTCAAAATGAAACTGATTCCTAATGTAAGTGTGTTACGCAATTAAGATGCAGATTCATTTAGTGACTGCTCGGCTCGATCTGAATTTTGTATGCCTTGAGATGCAAATCAGAACGCAATATGCGGTGTACCGTCGCTCTGGATAGTCCTAATTCAGCTCGATGTTTTCTAATGCTTAGTCGAGGTTGACGTTCGCCCAGAGTTTGCCACCAACTGCACCAACTCAATATTTTCTGACGTTCTTGCAATTCTAGTACGTCCAGATGGATTATCTCCCACTGTGTTCCCAGAAGTGTTAAACCTCTAGATCCACGAGAGTAGGGTTGCATTGTTTGGCACATCACCAATATTCCGCAATCGATAGTGAATTTGAAATAAGTAGACGACGCACGCGAATGAGTGAACGACCGTACTCGAAAAACGCGTGCACACAAAAAGCGCGTTGCTCTGCCGTGTACGGCATGATAGCAACATGTACTCTGTGATAGCAACTAAAAATTCTCGAACCACGCTACCTAACGCCGCTCGCTCTCCTCTCCCCTCTCTCGCGGTACCATCTAGTTCGCGCTTGAAATAGTTAGGTCTTTATGAGACACCCTGTATTAAAATAATTTATATTAAGTATTTTTAAGTTAGATATTTAGAATCATAAAACCTGAAACGTTTTTTAAATCTCATATTGTGCAAAAAATCGTAAGCAGTGAAGGTAGTTTTTTATGCCTTGGGAGGTACTGATACATTTTTCTTTTCAATCTGATTGTTATCCTTTAATGCTAGGGCTACATTATCGCGATAACGCGAACTACACTTCGCGCTCTCTCTCTCTATCACTCACCGCTCAACGACTCGCTCGTCGTCGCTGTACAACAGAGTACACGAAGTGTAATTCTCGTTATCGCAATAATGTAGCCGTGCCGTGGCATTACAGTCATAACGACTTAGCAATCGGACAACAATGCCAAATAGTCATAGTTTATAAGTATTATTGGTAGAGAAAGCTTTAAACAAAAAAACATTTGTTTATATTTAGTTAGTTATTGCTAAGTCTTTAACCTTTGTAAAACCATAGAATACCTACTTGAAATGCGAATTTTGATTTTTGAGCTGTAAAATATGGTGGTGAGAATGTTCAAGAGTTAACTCAAATACGGAAAGATAAAGGAGTTGCTGTTGCAGTAGCCTCCTCTGGAATAGCCGCCATGTTGCTAAATGGTGGCCGAACAGCATATTACTTGAACAGCCATTAAACTTAGCTCATGAGGAAACGCCAGTTAGTAACATTAGTAAAAACAGCAAGCGGGGACGGTTGTTGCAGCAATGTAAACTGTTGGTTTGGAATAAATGTACGATGTCCTACAAAAGTGTGATCTAAGCACTATATAAATCGAACTATCGAAGATATCAAGAGCAAGTAAAGTCACTATCACGGAATATGTGGTGGTAGGTACTGCTAGACGGCGATTTTAGACAGTCTCTAGGGATAATTTCCGACCTCCAAACGCGGGCGAAGCCGCGGGCAAAAGCTAGTCTAATACAGTAGTCGGCTCCGACAAGTTTAAACCTGTTCCTTTATAAGAGAGCGCATAAGATAACATGGGAATATTATACCTGCTGCCTGCACCGATCGGTACCGACCCGCACAGACTCGCCTGCACCGGAAACCTGTTTCTTTATGTAAGCACCCTTAGTCTGTTGCCTGTACCTATAGCTGCCTTCCTTTTTTAGTCGATGATTCGTTAGTATAAAGTACATAACAGATTAGAAGTTAGGTATCTACAATCTGTTCAGCGCTGATAAACATAAAACACTAGGTACCAATTGCATATTTTTCTGCTGCTTACCTGAATTCTGATGTGAACCATTATATGCCATTGTGATTAAGTGTGAGATTTGTTTCCTACTAAGTACTGTTTGGAAATTCTATAATTTAGTCGGAAGCTATTCATAAAAATTACCTCAAATTCTTAATGCAATAAATAAATATTCACTGACAGACAATTTTGTATGATACTATGGAAATTATAAATGTCACCGTCCTAAAGTGTTTCTTAAATGAAGATCTATACAGCCACGAATATAGTCTATTACCACCGGCAGCGGCACCGTTAGTTAATGCAACACAAAGAATATACTACTCTGACGAGAGATGCAACATGATGCAACCTACCCTAAAACTGAAAAACCAAACTAAATTGTTAATTATATGGCCGGAGTCTACCTACGACGGCTGTTTAATAAGGTCTTATAGGAATTGGACCTTTACCACACTCGTACAGTTCTGGTGTTATATTATAGCATCGGTAGCTATGCAGGCACTACGTAGATATCAATAGTTAAAGACTATCTAAATATGAAAGCAATGTGGTTAAATCTAGCGATTATTCGCCAGGGTTTTACGCTAGCGGGTAATAAAATAATCTTCCGCGAGCTTATTTATGTTTTTTTTTCAACCGAATCCTACTGTGAAACATGCAGAGGCGGGAGGGTGAGATAGAGATTTATAACGTTTTCAAAAGCCAACGTTATTAGTTCGCTCTCTTAGTAGATTGCACCGCCATCAACTGCCGACGAGATAAATTATTTAGAAATTGTTAGGTACTGAACCTACTAATTCCATGGTACTGAACGAGTAACTGGCTGTCCAACTGTCATTGCACTACTGACAAGAGTAGCGACATGTCTGTCACTACTGTCAAAGTGTCACGTCTTGGTCACGTCAGTGCCAGTGCCAAGTCAACGTTGATTTTAGAGGACGTGCATTTTGTTGTGCTTATACAAAATTATCGTAATCTAGCTAGATTTTAAATAAATCGACTTGAAAGATAAACTAAAAATACAAAACTAAATGTATTTACATTGTAAGTTTGGTTTACTTTCGTCCTATATCATCTAATTGGAATATTTTACCTTTTTTTGTGCGTCTTTGTACTTGGAAGATTGTAAACAAAGAATCTATTTAACAAAAACAATGTGGTCGCATTTACAACGTGGAAGTTCACCGGTAGACTGGTGTGAATCTAACTATTCTATTTCACCGGTAATAGCCGAATTCGTTAACACAGTAAGTATTTTTCGCATTTACTATTTTTAGTATCTGAGCAGAGACAAAGGATTTTCTTTCTTGGCGCATTTATTATTTTGTACATTTTTTATTATACTCGTTATTTGGCCTTGGAATATTATAAAGAAGTATTAATGAGAGTTTTGGTGCTTATTATAAGTACATATCTGTAAAAATCACTGGCATGGCTTAGTCATGCATGCTTGCCCGAATTGGTCAATGAACCTGGCCCTCTAATTTATTCAACCTACCGAAGCGAGTGTAATGTCATACTTACCCTTTTTTTCGCTTTTTAGATTAGCAATGTGCTGTTCTTTCTGTTACCACCTGTGCTGATTCACCTGTTCCAAGAGTATTCAAAGTTGTTCAACCCAGCAATCAATGTCCTCTGGATTCTGTTGATGGTGGTTGGTATAAGCTCTGCCTATTTCCATGCCACCTTGAGTTTAGTAGGTAAGATCACAAGCTATTTATTATTATTTTGTAATTTTGCTGCCTATTTTAGATAGATAAATTCAATAGAATTGTTACTGAATTCATCTAAACTGTGACAAGTATTCTTTATTAGCTACTTAAAAGTTCTCAAACATGTTTACTACCCTATAACAAAATAATATGGTTTCAATAAATGCTTTGTTACTATAATTTTATTATAACTATGTCAAAATGTGTTTGTATGTCAAACATGGATTGTCCCTATTTCAATGAAATAACATTGCTTACATTTAAATACAATAACAGATAACAGTGTTTATTTCACAAAATATTATTTACGATAACAATCAAGTTTACTTCTTATTTTTATTCTGGCACAAATTATTCAAATAAATGCTAAGTTTATCTGAGACAAAAGGAGGAGAATGCGGGTTATAACCACAGAGTACTTTTATGTTATAACAAAGAGGTTTCTAAGAACTAGGTATTTTTAAAAAAGCTATTTACTTTTTCAGGGCAGCTTATGGATGAGTTGGCTATACTATGGGTGTGTATGGCAGCATTCGCAATGTTCTTGCCAAAGAGACATTTCCCAACATTCTTAGATGGTAATAGGTGAGTTGAGTATCTACTGCATAATAACCTAGTACCTACATACATAATACAATTGCACAAAAAAATCGGTTGACCCTGTTTTATTTGATTTAAAACAAGATAATTCAACAAGCTGCACAGTATGCGGTGACAGCGACCCAGACTACTTTTCTTTTCTTTCGTGACCTCTCTGATGACTAGCAAGACCAAATTTAGTTTTTAAAACCCACACATGTCACACGTGTCTATATACGTGTGACAGAGCTGATCAGCATCGTTGTCGTTGTCGTTGTATGTATTTTATGCGAAGGATAGACTGAAGACACCGTAGGTGGAAAGCGACAAACCTTTTAATATCACCTATATAGACACTAGGTTTCTGCGGCGTAGGTGAGTATTATTATATATTTATTGGCAGAACTAAGGCCTTATAAATGCACATCTTAGTTTGCACTGGTTGTGCGAGGTCCACACACGTTTGTTAAGTTTCTGGCGGTTGCTTTAGCAAACCGTGCTAGAATTTCAGACGCCAACCTATTGTCGTTGCAGACTTGACTTCCAAGATATTTAAAGTGTGATACCTCTTCCTTTGGCTCAGGATGCAGCTTAATGGTTGAGCTATCTACGTCACATCCCCTTGGTGGCTGCTTTAGGATTTGGGTCTTTTTCACGCTAATTACTAGTCCAAATCTACAACAGCAGGCTTGAAAATCATTCATATAGACTTGGAGTGTTTCCATACAGTCAGCTAACAGACACACCTCATCGGCATTATGAGTGCGTCAAGTACGGGAACCCTAGACGTCTTAGTCCTCGTTCTGAAGCGTGAGATGTCGAAGACAATTTTATCAGTACGGACGTTAAATTCAATCTGTCCAATACTATGCTTTTAGTGCATCATTCAACACAGCCGAAAAATATAGTGCATTCAACGTGGGAGCCATGACACAGCCCCGCTTCACACCACTGGTCATGTTGAACACGCGCCGTAATACCGTCGTGAAACGACGAATTTCTCAGGACATTTTTTTTTTTGAGATAGGGTTGCTCTTGACTCTAGTCTAGGTCAGAGATGACAGAAACAAAGCCTCACACACACACACACACCCAGCCATTCATTCCAGGACATTCAGCCTTTTTCGACACTACCCAAAGAGCAGCTCGTGGCATGGGGTCAAAAGCCTTTTCTAAGTCAACGAAACACATGTAGGTACAGAGGACGGTTTTGTTGGCTTTTCTCCTGAATTTGCTTCACTATGAAAATGCCGTCAACGGTTCCTCTGCCAGGTCTAAAACCACACTGCGATTCTGGGAGTATCTGTTCAGCAAGATTTGCCAAGCGGCGATTGATGATATGCGCCGGTACCTTCCCAGCAGAAGACAGGAGGGAGATGCCCTGTAGGAACCACAGTCGGATAATTCACTTTTGCCTTTATAAAGTTTGCAAATAGAGGCATCATTCCAGTCTTGAGGTACCACTTCGGTTTCCCACACCTTGAGCACTAAATTGAAGAGCCTAATTTCTATATGTGGACCACCATATCTGTAGACCTCCGATGGTAGACACATTCCTGAACGTATGTAGATTACGTTACCTAGTGAAAAAAATATCAAACTGATTCATTACTTTTTGAGAAAATCGAGAATTTACAAACATACTGGTTGAACCTCTTTTTTAAGTCGGTTAAAAATTCAAGTCACATGATCAATAAACGGGCAGTAATAAACAAAATTAAGCTTTTGTCGACTTCACTCACAAAAAAAAGTCATGCCAAACAAATGCGAGTAATGAGGAATCAATCAATCATCTGAACAATCCAGTCGATTTTGTCAAGAATATTGCTCTTATCGAAGTAAGATAAAGCTTATTTACACATGCCGTAGCGTATGTGTATACTACATGTTATTTACACATACCATAGGGTATGTGTATATACGTTATTTACACATACCCTACGGTATGTGTAAATAAGATTTATCTTACCTACCTTCTCACAGCATAATAATCAGTGATCGGAATAGGTAGTGCTAATTTGCCTAAAGTTCGAGGAACATAGACGAAAGTCGGAGACTTCCTTATGACTATATTTCTTTACGGGACAGCGGTCCCGGAATTCGGGACATCGCCTAAGAAAATTAAAAGATAATGTTATTAATACAGTTATTAATTGTATTACTTATGTTGTATCCCAGAGAAGTTAAAAGACATGTTTTTTTTATGATTTTGAAAAATAAAAGACAATCTTGCTATCGTAGATTGAATGTATTTTTTTTATTATCTTAGTTTGTAAGAAAACTCGAAAGCGAATATAATCTGTTCAATGCAAAGGTTAAGAAAAACAAGTTCATCATGTATATCTATGTCTTAAAATACCATTTATTCCTTTCGTACAATTATTTTAAAAGTAAGATACAACGTGAACAGAAATGAAGCGCAATAAGAAATAAACTGGTCACTCGTAGGTACTTAAATTCATTCAGAACAAATGCATCGATATAGAAAAGTTGAATCTTACTCTGAATCTGCACATGCTTTATCTTCGTCCACAGAATTAAAATAAAGTACGATGATTTTTTCTATATTTTTAATCGATTTCTTTTTACACTTAAAATCCATTTATAATTATGTAGAGAAAGACCTTTCGACATCAACAGAAGTTAGAGGTAGGTACATATTTATAGTATGACGATTGATTTTCATTTAATCCTTTTTCAATATCTTCGCAAATGTCTCTTAATACATCAAAATCGGGGTTTCTCGCTATCACGTTTTCTAATTTTATTTTGACTGGCTCAGACGAACATCAGCTTAGAACAGTTCTTGCTTCATGAAATATATGGAAAGATTTAGTCAAATTAGATTTTGTAAAGCCTTTAATGAAATTTAAATTATTTTATAGTATTCGTCATTATAATCTAAATCAGTTTTTAAATTCTTTGTTCAATACCGATTTAGCATGCCTCATAGATCATCAGAGCTTCGAAAAAGTCTTAATTGTCTTAATTTTTTGATAATATTTCGCTTAATAAGAAGCTGCTTCTAGCCATGTACCCCACCTTGTGATGACTGGTTCCGGTGGCGGCATTCCAGTGGAATGTTGGGAAACTTTTCCCTTCAGTTTTACTCTGTTAGGAGCTTTAAGAAATATTTTTTTTTACGTTTGATATTAACATATCAACATCCGAATACTCTGCACGTATTTGTTCTGCAACACGGTTAAAAGCGTGTACTAAACATGTGACATGTTTCATATTTGGTAAATAACTCTTTAAAATACGTCCTGGTTTTAACATTACGCTATCAGAACACAAGACTAAAACATGTCCTACTTTGGATTCATAAGAATCTCTCCACATATTTTCTAAGCAACCAATCACAAATTGAGCTATGGTATCACCATTTACAACTTTTAACATTCCACACGCTATCAAAAATGGTTTATTTGTAACCTCTTTGACAAGAAAATGCACAACATATCGACCTAAATAATCAGTTGTTTCATTTGAAGACAACCACAGTTTTGGATTTTGAATATTGTCATGGATTTAAGCATTTTTTTTTTAAAAACAATGTCAAAATAAACTTTCCTCAGTAGTGATTCGTCAGGAATTATTTTAAGATTTGTAGTACAATTACAACAGATATAATTCTGTAAAAACTTTTTAAAAGCTGGTTGGTTTACTCGTGACCAAGGTATGTTGCACAATATAAGAAACTGTATCAAAATAAAATTCTTCATTCACTTTCTTATGCTCTTGGTGTTTCGGGCCCTCAATGTGCCTCTTGACACTGCTTTTCTTGCTTGTAATGTTGCTCTCACATTTCGAACAGAATATTATATTACTAGCGGGATCGTGGTATAATTCAGGACGATCTTTGATCCACGACTGCACAACCCCTTCGGAAGGTTTTGTCGCCATTTAATTGCTAGTTGCTATAAGGCAGCAAAATAACTGCAAACAATGAGACAAAGTTACCCTTAGTATGCTATATATTATTAAAAACAGCTTTTGCCCGCAATCTCGTCTACGGTGAGTCGATTCCTAATTTTTTGCTTAAGCATTTTCTGTGGCTTTTAAATAAAATAAATGTAGAGACACAATAAAAAATATTAATAAATTATTATGTTGATTAACATCAGCTTAGCATTTTTTTATCAAATAAAAAAGTTTGTGAAAGTATATAAAGTATTATAATAAAATTTTAATTTACCTTGCGCTTAAAGTCCAAGAGAATAAATCCGTATATCACAGGTAATAGGTAGGTAGGTGATAGATAGATAGGCAGGTGGGTAGGTATCCGTATACAACGTGCCGCTACAATGGCGACATTAATTTAACACACGGGTATGGCTAGTGGCCAGTAATCATATACATTATAATAAGATAAAATAATTCATAAATTGAAAAATTGAAATTATCAAACAAACTAAATAATAAAAAAATTATAACTAAAATGGAATCACTCTGTGCAAAAGGTTCATTCATGAAGCTACTTACCAGCTGACTTACGTTCGACTGGGAACGGCAACGCCTCGCTACGCGCGCTGGCAACCACGCAATGCGCTTTATACGATTCGTCCGATCCAGAGATGCGTAATTAGTGTAATCAATCGCTTATCATCCTGTCTTTAGTTATTACCACTATAAAATCACTACTTTACTATTAATCACTATTTAAACTTTAAAGTTTTCAATGTGACCAAGGGCTAGAGGTGTATCCACAGGCTGGTTTTCGCGGATGCGCTGAAGAGCTCCTACAATAGTTCGAGGATTAGTAGGGCATTGTCTCGAATTACCATATCTCTCGCGATACGTCCTTATCGCAACGGCGGATTTGAAGACATTCTCCGTAAATTAGGACCATGTCCGCAGATTGCCGTGTAGTTTGGATGTGTATTTGACATCACGATCACAGGTTTTTAAACAAGCACTAGGTAACATATACAAAAACAATACACGACGTAATATTTACTCGCACGCACGAGTGTTTAAAAAGTGTATCAAGAACAAGAGCCCGGCTAGCACTACAAAAACAAAACAAAGAACTTCGATTCTTAGAAGGGGCGGGTGGAAGGGGCGCGCGTCGCCTGCGCCGTCGCTCTCTCTCTGTCCTTCAAGTCGCAGTAATTCCCCTACCTTTTCGCACTTTTCCATTGATGCGATGTTACCCCGGCAAATGACCTCTGCGCCTACAGTTCTTAAGTACAGGTTGCTCCAAAATGCTATTTTAGAAAATTGTAAATAAATCATTAAATTATAACGTTTGATGAAATTAAAATATCTTAATAAAACGAAAACGCGTAACCGTATACGTGTGTTAAATTAATGTCGCCATTAAAGCGCCACGCTGTATACAGGTGATATCAGAGTCCATAAAGTGTGGCTAAAAGTCGTCGTTCCAAGTAAAAACACCGTTCTAATCACAATGAAAATCAAAATCCATAAAACAAAAGCCCAGTCGTCAAAAATATCACTCGAAAACAACGAAACACCCACATAACCGAAAGATTAGGCGACGAAAGCGTATTCTAGGAAGCAAAATACAAATGCCATATGAACGTAAGCGTAAAGAAGAGGTACTAGACAAAAGTTTACTCATCTCTCTCACACTTACACAGCAAGTCGCAGCGCGGTGCGGTGTCTAAATCTAGTCTTGTATCCTCTTGTTTTTCTTAACTTTTGCCTTGCTATATTATATACAACGTGTTAATATGAATGCGCAAAACCAGAAAATAGTTTGGTCAGAATCAGAATCAATAGAAGAATCCATTCCACTAATAAAAAATATGGGTCACACTCACATTTTATATATACCTATATACAAAAAAAACATTTTTAGTTATGCCGCTTTTAAAAGCAAGCAACAAATCACAAATTGAGCACAAATTGAATTACTTAGAACTGACTCACGCGCACGAACCGGCAACGTTGCGATCATGTTTGACCGACGCTAGCGTCACAGGAGCACGTGTTAGTTTTTTCGCGAAATCTGCATGCGCGTACGGCAATATCGGAAGGTATTTACGTAAAGTTACTAATTTGCTAGAAATGCCAGAAACTAAAAAAAAACAACTATCTAAATAAATAGTTCGCAAAAATTAAATCTAATAATTTATATCCATATATTTTTTACAGTAAAAATAAGTTGGGGTGTCTGAGGTTTTGTGCATTCAAATTAACAATTTGTATAAAGTGTAGTATGTATGGACGCCAGCACATCAAGCTACTACAATTTGTCAAATTTCTTTAATAGATTTTCGACTTTATTGCTATAGCATTAGGTTCAAGGTTGATTGGGAAAATTTGACAGTTTCGGGTAGCTTGATGTGCTGGCGTCTGTACTATACACATTAGTTATTTTATTATTGCTGGTATTTTACCTTTATAAACATACTAGCTTCCGCCCGCGACTTCGTCCGCGTGAAATTTCTGGTTCCCCCGACCCACCCCGTCGCATCGCATCGCCTGCCCGCGCTGTTACTTTGTTTTCGCTTAGCGCTCTTTCTTACTTTTTTTCTTTTTGCTCGGCTTCTAAGGGCCCTAGCGTAAAGTTACATACCCTATAGTCCAATTCTTGAGGAAGGCTATAGCCTAAAAATGCAAATATAAATATAAATATAAAATGCAAAAATAATTTTTCAAATCCGACTGGTAGTGACAGAGATTAGCGCGTTCAAACAGTCAATAAAAAATAAAATGTGTCGGTAACTAATAGACTAAGCGCATTTTTCTTACTTTAAGCATTTTATACCCGTCGTAATTTCTAAACGGAAGGTCCGATTCGATTAAATTAAAAAGGAATTTACATGTACTTAATCAACCTTGATTATGAAACTAATTATTAGGATTAGGATTAATACCATGTTTATGAAAACACCTTCGCAAATAATGCATTATTTTGTAACAAATTTGATAACCATTAAAAAAGTTATAGTGAGCTAACTTTAAAAGATAGACATATTATGATATCGCGGCCTCTTTTTTTTTAGAACTTTTTAAGAGGAACAATTTCGTCTTACATGATTTTTACGTAACTTTAACCGTTTATGCAGCGCACGCAACGGAAGCTCTCAAAAGGAATAAATTTTCCCGTATTTGCAACATTGTTCATTGATGCTCCGTTCCTATCGGTCGTAGCGTGATGTTTTATAGCCTTCCTTGATAAATGGGCTATACAACACAAATAATTTTTCAATTCGAACCAGTAGTTCCTGAGGTTAGCGCGTTCAACCAACCAAACAAACAAACTCTTCAGCTTAATAATATTAGTATAGATTATAATTAGCTTTCGAGTTTTCTTACACGTTAAGATAATAAAAAAGAATACATTCAATCTAAGACAGCAAGATTGTCTTTTATTTTTGAAAATCATAAAAAAACGTCTGCTGATTTTTCTGGGTTACAAAATAAGTAATTCAGTCAATAACTGAATACAGTTAATAATGAATAACACATAGTGTTATTGCCCCTAAATAAAATCCAGATAAAAAAAAAAAAAAAACATAGTGTTATTATTAAATAAAATTTTTTTTTTATGTTCTTAGGCGATGTCCCGGATTCCGGGACCATTGTCCCGTAAAAATATATAATCCTAAGGAAGTCTCCGCCTTTCGTCTATGTTCCTCGAACACACTACACTTTAGGCAAATTAGCACTACCTATTCCGATCACTGATAATAATTAAAGTATAGTTTTTGAGATATCGTCTCTCCAATAGAGAGCAGGGGGTGGGCCAATTTTTTTGCACGCAAGTGTATTGTGAAATAATCTTAAGGCAAATTATGAAACTTAAAAATGGTAAAAAAAATGTTATAGAACAGACGTTTTGATAACATTGGGACGTGAACCATTCATCGATTTAAATATTTATACTCTAACTAACATTTGCATATTCCATTGCAACATTTGGCAACCTTTATCTAAATGTCGTATTGTATACCTTCTTCACATAGGTACCTTTGTATTAAAAAAACTTGCCTACAAATACCTATGAATTATGTATAGGTACCTACAAGTAAGAGTCCCTCCATTCTTGTTGATGTTACACAGTGCTACAAAGCAGCAGTTGTAGTGCAGTTGCTACAAAGTGTTACTTCCTTATTTAAAAAAAAAAACAAGTTGGTACATACCTATCTATTCTTAGCATGAATTAACACAAATTCACACATTTTGTTTTGTGAGAATGTTGGTAATTAGAGCTATAAAATCATATAAAACATCATAATTTATGCTCTACTTTAGCGTTTATTGCATCATATTTAGGTACCTACACGTCATGGAAATTTCAGAACGTTGAAATAATTTAAAAAGTATAAGTACCTAACACTTCTAGTACTTACCTACATACCTTTGATAAAAAAAATTCCCTAAGTAATAAAATGAATTTTTATTACATATGTAGTGAAAAATTTTATTAAACATCTATGCTCGCGTTATAAAAACTACAATAAAATAAAATAAAACCCAAGTAAGTACTAAAATACAATAAAATAAAACCTAAGTAGGTAGTACAGACGCCAGCAGGTAAAGCTATCCGAAACTGTCAAATTTTCCCAATCAACCTTGAACCTAATGCTTTAGCGATAAAGTTGAAAATGTAGTAGCTTGATGTGCTGCCGTTCATACATCAGTGCATGCTTGCGTCATTCCAGAAATAATCCTTATCTAAATAAAAATGCAATGAATTGAATAATACAATAACGTAGTTTATTTTCAAAGCAACAACGGTTGATTCTTCATAAGTATAAAAAGATGTAAATGGATCAGCAGTAAGGGGCTTCTCATACATGCTACTTTTGGCATAGGCAATTTTGCTACCTACCTACTTCATCAGTGCTACATCGTTTTGGCGACTCGCTGCGTTTGAGCGTGGTATCAAAATTGCTCATGTTCTGTAGATGCCTAAGCCTCACTAGGTCACCTTTACTGGGATATAGATTTTTTTATTTTTGAAGTAGTTTTGGTTGCATTTAAAAAAAAAAAACATTTGGAATATGTTCAAATGTTTCTCTAAAGCAGCAGTACCTGACCGGTATATAAAGCATCCTGTTTACTATCACTTGAAATATTAAGCACGTTGTGGAACTGGGAGAGCTCTTCCTATGTAAATAAATTTTCACCTGTTAGAGACAATACAGCAAATTTAAGGAGTTTTCAGAAATATCATAACGCACCCCGCACCGGTCCGCACCGAGTGCGTTCCGTTCAATCAATTGGAGCGCGTAAAGTGATTTTTAACGCGCGGTAATTTAAAATTTCTGTTTTGTTAAAAAAAAATACAAGAAGCTATTTGTCGGGACATCTTATGAAATGTCGGGACAATCCAGACGAATCCCGACCATCTGGCAACGCTACTGGCATCCGAATGGATGCGGATTTTAGCGTCCAGTCCAGTCACGGTGTCTATACAGCTTCCGAAAAGCGAGTAAAGCGAATAAATGTTAATGTATCGTCCGTGGTCCGAACCTAAAGTGAAAAGAGCGCGTACGATCAACTCTTACATACAAGCCTCAAATAAACCTTGAATTTCAACTGCGTCTATGCACGACCCCTTCCGGTTGCAACTCTATGCACTCGTTTCTAAAAAAATGTTTTGTTGCGTAATCTCATAACTGTAAATGAGACTATTATTAACAAAGAAAAACGCGAATGTACCAAGTAACTAGGTACCTCGTAGTGGGGCTTTCTTGAACTATAAAATCATTTCCTGAGGTCTGGTGGCAGTCCGTGACCGTGGTGACCGTGGTCTGACCCCATTGGGGATGTCTTCTAAAAGAGTCAAGTGCGTGCTTGCCACTGACGAGAACCAATAGATCAATGTTGAATGTAGGTATAGAAGAGCTCTTTATAGGTAATATTCTCTAGTTTCTGCTGACCCTTTTCTTTGAAGTAATACTATAAGTACGTATCTAATACTTTCAAATAAAATATTTGTAAGTATGTGAATGTAAATAAGTTAACAATTTACAAGCTTTTAGGTCATTTTGTTACTTACTCAAGTTAATCATAAATAAATATAGGTAGTTGATAATAGTTCGTGTGACCCACTATACAAAAATTCCGTAATGTTGCGCGTTTTACAGTGATTAAAGCTCCGGGCTAAATAACTTTGATTTCGGAAGTCGGTGGCAAAAAACGAAAATACGAAACCAAAGACACCGATGTCCCAAATCAAAGTTATTTTGCACATTTTAGTGTTTTCTTGGAAATCGGTTTTATTTTTTGCAAAAAAAAAAGTTTTTGTATTTCGTTTTTGCCCCCGACTTTCGAAATCATTTATGTTTCAGTTTGATTTTTTTTTTTTTTTGAAGACGATTTTATTTTTTGTAAAAAAAAGTTTTTATTTTTCACTTTTTAGTTGTGGTTACTACCCCACACAATAATAATAATTCGAATGCCACTACCTGCTATGTAAATTATTATTTATTTATAATTACAGTGACAGGTACATATTAGAACATCATCCACATAGACAAAGTAGTGGGAAAAAATACGAATTAATGAAACTAACTCAAAAACCACCCAGGCAAAGTTGATTTTTACTTGGGACTACTCTCTAAAAAGTTAGCGTGGTCACACTTCCCAAAAAAAGTATAGAAGGTGTAATTTTAATCAGTGTTAATCTCTTAGGGTCATTGTACTCGTTATTATGAACAACTTTTACTATGGGACCAAACCTGAAATCGCGAAAAAACAATCAGTTTTTCCCTACATTTATGTTCGCATAACTCGTCAAAATAAACACCTGATTTTTTTAAAGAGGGAAACAGTGATTAAAATTACACCTTGTATATTATACGCGTCGACTTGAGAACCTCCTCCTTTTTTTCGTCGGTTGACCGGTTGAATGTCGTAATTACAGAAACAATTAAAAAGCCATTGTGTCTCGCGTAGATCCATGTTTCTGGCAGTTGAGTTGGTAAAACTCGTGACCGCTAAGTTTCGTAGGGCGTTATGTAGTTTTAAAATAATATTCCATGTAATAATAATTATATCACCAGCTGCCATTTAGTCTGTTGTGTACCTAGTATAAAACCCTATTTGCAACTCAAGCTACTGTGAACGGGTTGGCATGACGAAATAGTGCATGATTCATGCGTTCCGATTGCGCGAAAACATGTTACTAGAGTAGTAGAGTAATCTTTACTGAATAGCATTATTATAAAATAATCCTTTATTTTCAGACGACGCCTGGCTATCTACTCTGTCGTGGCGTCGGTGTTGTCCACTGGCTTCCTAGTGATGCACCCGGCAGCTAACGCTTTTGCGTTGATGTCTCTCTCTGTTCCAGCTCTTGGATTTTTGTATGGAGAGCTGACCAGGTACTTTTGAACATTCGGTATATCTCTATTTATTCATGCACGCATCACGCTAATATACCCCAATAGAAGGGTGGGTCCCGGTGGGTATCCAGGTAGGAGCTAGGATCCATAGTTCACCAGTTATGTTTCAAGTCCGGATTCTGAGCTGCTACAGAGAAATGCTTGATCGAAAAACCCAATAAGGCTGCTCGACTTAGAAATTGAACCAAAGACCTCACGTTCAGCAGTCGTGTTTGTGACAAATAAACCAACGAGACATTTTAGGTAATTTATTTTTTAATATTCTCGTTAATCAATTACTAATCTTCTTTATTCCAGAGTGAAATGTTCGCGCGTGTATCGACTTGGTCTGCGCTGCGCCGCCGTCACTCTTCTGGCGATATTCTGCTGGATCATAGACCGCATGTTCTGCGACGCATGGCTGTCCATCGACTTCCCATACATGCACGGCGTGTGGCACGTACTCATCTTCATCGCCGGATACACTGCTCTCGTACTCTTCGCTTACTTCAACGTCAATGAAGAGAGTCCCGAACAGAAACCACAACTCAAGTACTGGCCAGTAAACGAATTCGAGCTCGGTATCCCATACATAACCATGAAACATCCGTATAAAACAGACAAAAATCTAGCTATCTAGTGTTTCTAGTTTCAGGTCGTATCAAACTAGGTACTGCAACTTTTAGAAGGCTGATTCTGTCAAGTTTGATTTGACCGTATTGAAATGATAGTTTATAATGCACATAAATATCTAGCTGATGGGATTGGCGTAATGTGATCACATTAAACGTTTATTATAATTACGCCAAAATATATATTTGTAGCGGTTTTATGACAGTAAGTTGTAATTTTTAATAACAATTCGAAATTGTTACGATGTTTGTACGATTGAACTTAAGGTGCGGCATGATTCGGCGCAAACCGGGCGGCAAAATCGAATGTTTTGCCGCCCGGCTGTGCCGAATCGTACCGAACCGTTCCGACTCGAACGAGTGTGTAGTACGACTCAGATATCTGTAATATATGTATATGTCCCAATTTTGAGACTAGTTCACATGAATATTTTAGTCATTTTTAAAAGTCTGTATTTGGATCTTAGAAGTTTGACCTTCTACAATTGTTGACTGTGATTGTATTGTACTGTTTTATAAAATGTTTCTTTTTTATACGATATTTTAATTTTTTAAATAATATTTTTACTGTATTAGTAATTGTTTTTAAATACTTACATTAGAATATTTTAATTTCATTTTGTATGTTAAATACATTTTATTTTATTTATATCTAAGTGACAAAAAATATAAACATTTACAAAGAAGTCGCTCAAAATATTAGCCAGTTCAGTAAAGCTGAATAAACCAGAAAATGTTTAGAAAGAGGCAGCTTTCAAAGCAGTATACAGGATGAAATTGAATTCATAGGCATCCTCTTAAGGGGTCATTGTACTCGTCATTATGAACAACTTTTGCTATGGGACCAAACCTGAAATCGTGAAAAAAAATCTGCTGTTCCCTACATTTTGACGAGTTATGCGAACCCTTAAGAGGATGCCCATAAATTCAATTTCATCCTGTATGTAAAATATTTACATAAAACTATGTGATGTCAAATATATCTGAGATATTAATGTAGGATAGTTTAAGTGTGTAGCTACTTTTTTGTGTACTGTTAGATTGTAAAATTGAAACAATGGGTAGTACAAAATAACAGTGATATTGATGTTATGATGGAATATATTAAGATTATTTTGTTTGAAACACTAAATAATTTATTGTATAGCATGAAAATAAATAGTGTTGAGTTTTTAAACACATAAAAACTATCTGTTAAACGTCATGGCGCCAGCAAGGTTTCTAATTAGGTTTACAGAGTGAGGTGTCTGCCATACTTACCAAGATGAGCTATAAAACGTATGTAAAGTAAAATCAAAATTAATTGACATGCCACAAATATAATCAGCATTTCCTTGAGAAATCCATCGACTTTTGTCGAAAATTAGTTTCGTGGAGTTTATAATTTGTTATGTGAAAAGGAAACTTTGTTGCGGTAGATTATATTTTCAGAATATATTTGGTTCCTGATATATTATTGTTGATGTCATCAATGAAGTATTTCCGATTTGTTTTATTACTGAACTTATAATCATTTTAATTTATATTATTGGGCATCTGTCTTTTATCAATATTAGGCATAGGGTCTTTAAACTATCTGCCAGAATTGTAAAGGTGTATATTATTATTCTGTATGAAAGCAAAAATATTTATTTTTATTAGTTATATATCACTTGACTATGAATCTCAATATATTGCTATTATGAAATGATACCATACCAGTACCCATCGCTTACGTGATTTTTGTTAATCTGCATTGACCATACAGTAATATTATTAGTGTTCGATTATAGCTTCAGCTATGTGTGTATGGAATAGTTAAATCAAAGCAAAAGAATATTTATGATCTTTTCTAGTATTAGTTGGTGGAATTTTAATTTATGTAAGTACATATTGTTCTGTTTTGTCTAAATTATAAAGATGGAATAAGTACCTATTTAATAAACATTTTGGTGACTTTAATATATTTTTTTTACTTATGCCTCCTGGAGCAGTAGTAGTTTTGATAACAGCTCGCCCCGGGGAAGTACTACCACCATACCTATTTCTCTCGTTAAGCAGCTTTGCTGTGTGCTGATTCAAGGGTTTGGGTTGCCGGGAATAATTACTGGCATAGCATTTCTTTTTGCAAATAAATAAATCTGAATCATATTCTAAGACATTCCATAAGACACTTAACCGTGTCGGTCCCGGAGAAAGAATATACCACCCCATCTCGTCTCGTGGGTGTCGTAGAAGGCGACTAACCACAGAGTACTCTTTTATTTAGAGACGGCTCCTGCGAGAAGTGGACAAGGGTTGTTGCACCACTCCGGGCGGGGGCAACGTAAGAAGCGAGCCCGGGAAGTGAGACTGAGGTATGCAAGTTGGAATGTTGGGACGATGACTTGAAGAGCCAGGGAATTAGCAAAATGGAAAGGAACGAATGCCAGGGAAATTGGTGAAGGATACAAGTTTTTCTATTGTGGAAGTGACGGGAAAAGAAATGGCGTGGGAATAGTGTTAGATAGTAATTTGAAAGAAGGCGTGCGTGATGGAGGTAATTGATAGTTGTAAAAGTTATGTTAGGAACTGTAATTAGTGTGTATGCACCGTAGGTAGGATGCGATGAAAGGGTGAAAGAGAAGTGTTGTGAGGACTTTGACACACAACATCCCGGTGCATGAGGAATATTGATAGTTGGAGGTGATTTTAATGAACATGTGGGAAGAATGAAAGGGGTTTGTGGAAGAGTGCATGGAGGATAGGGATTTAGTAACCTAAATAACGAGGGAGAGACATTTCTGCAATCCGCTACCGCATTTGACCTGGCAGTAGCCAACACTTGGTTCCAGAAGAACGATAGACACCTAATTACGTACAAAAGTGGCAATCACAAGCGCAAGATGATTATTTTCTAGTACGCCGCAACAATTTAAAGCACATCAAAGACTGCAAAGTGCTACCGGGAGAAGATTTAGTGTCACAGCACAGGCTTCTAGTTATGGAAATTGTCGTAAAAATAAAGCTCAATCAAAACAAAGAGCGACCTCCCCTAAAATAAAATGGCATATGCTGGAGAACGGACGGTGGACGTGGTTAGCATTATTCATCAATAAGTTGTTGCTGAAAGAAGCCATACCTGACGAATGGTGTAACAGTTCGCTGGTGCCCATCTTTAAAAAACAAAGGTGATAAGGTGAATAAAGCTAATAGGTATCACATACTATGAAGGTTTGGGTGAAAATTATTGAAAGGCGACTGAGAGAAGAAAGTGAAATTTCGCTAAAAACCAATTCGGTTTTATGCCTGGTCGGGGCCAACAGATGCCATCTTTGTTCTCCGCGAGCTGTGCGAGAAATACAGAGGTGCGCATAAAAACTTGCACATGGTATTCATTGACCTCGAAAAGGCATACGACCGAGCGCCTCGTGAAGTTTTGTGGTGGGCCCAAAATGTGTGCCAGGGAAGTACCTATGTGTAGTTGATTCGAGCGATGTACAATCGATGCAGTACTCAAGTCCGGTCTGCAGTGGGCACTACTGGCAATTACAATGTCGCTGTCGGCTTGCACCAAGGGTCGGCACTCAGCCCTGATCTCTTCGTGATGATAAAGGACGCTCTTACGTCAGATACCCAGGAAGAGGCCCTGGTGTATGCTGTTCGCTGACGACATTGTGCTGGTTGCCGAGAGCGGCTTAGAGGTCCAGAACAGATTTGAGGTGTGGTGGGCAAAACTGGAGACCGCTGGCCTGAGATTAAGTCGGACAAAACAGACTATATTGTTTTGTGATTTTGGCGGTCTCTCCAGTCCTGTGCCTATATCTCTCGCCGGAATGCCCTTACCGATCTGCTCCGACTTTCGGTACCTCGTGTCGTTTGTCCAAGGGGATGGCGAAGTAGGCCGAGGCGTAACGCACCGGATCAACTCAGGATGGATGAAATGACGACAGGTTACAGAAACAACTTGCGAGCCACTGATGCCCCTCAAGTTAAAGGGGAAAATTTACAAGTCGATATGAAAGAGAAGGGAGTGAATGATAGCATGACTTTTAACAGAGGAAAATGGAAAGAGAAAACGTGTTGCGCCGACCTCAAGTAACATGGGACAAGGGCAGGATGATGATGACTTATTCCTCTTGGACCCAAAATTACAATAATACACAAAATAATAAGGCAGGAATGTTTAATTTCACCATTATAGTATAATCAGATCCATAAACATTAACCGATTCGTTGCGGACGGCACGCCAAGCGTGCCATCGATTTTTTTTCTGGGTGGCGTATGACACGCGGGTCGTGTCATTTTTAAGATTGTTATAACTCGCTCAAATTGCATTTTGGTGGATTTATCCAGCGCATATTCATTATTTTGCAAACAGTTCATGCCTACAACCTTCGTTTCTGGATGTTTTGTGAATTTGAATTTTATAAAGGTTTTTAACTTGTGATGGCACTCTTTTTTACTGTGCGGGTTTTAAATCATGTTGTCGAAAAATACTTTCTAATAAATAACAAATATGTGAAGCACTCATCGCGATTGCTCATGAACTAATTCGATTTAATTCTAAAAAAAGTGGAATATCAAAAATATTTGTTCGCCGCCACAGCTAGAAGTTTTCGAAAACGGGCGCCGCAACGAATCGGTTAACTTAGTCATTAACATTTGCAATATTTTATAAAATATATTATAATTTTATAATACAAACTTTACTGTATTAGTCGGAGTCAGAGGATACATTATGATTTTGATTGGGATGTAGGCCAGACGTGTCAAACTTCTTCCTTGGATAAGTGCTACCCCCACGGTATACCACATGGTTCTTCTCAGTTTCTAATATCTTCACTTCATGGAGTAATTGTGGCTTTTCCATCACATTCTGGAGTTGTTCCCAAATGAATATTGCCACGTTCTCTGTTGTGCTTACCTAAAAAAAAAAACAGGAAATCATACATGTCTATGGAAACAGGAAATCAATCTTAATCAATTGTGAAGAGTTCAAAGGTTGTATTAAAATATTGCCCAACAACCATTAAAATTAAACAACTGTTTAGAGACTCAAGATAAGTATTAACCTTACTGCCCTTAAAGTGTTACACAACTTGTCATATTATTATTAAAAATACCATTAATTGTTGCTATAAATCATAATTTCTAGTTAAACAATTTTTAGAACTAGTTTTTATAGATGACAATTACCTGAGCCTTGAAGTATGGTACATCATGGTCCAAGTTTTTATGGTCAAGTGGGACCATGATTGCAACCTGCATGTACTGTTTGAGCTCGTGCACATTCATAACCATGCCAGTGGTAGGGTCCACAGGGCCTTTAACTGTCACCAGAACTGTAATAAAAAGTTTAAATTATCTATACAAATAAATAAAATTGAAGTGTCTGTTTGTAATGTCAAAATAAAAGCTTTTCACTAAATGCAGTAGAGTATTAAACGGTACATAAAAGAACAAAACAATTTTTAAAATTTTTGTCTACCTGTCTGTCTGTTTGTTCCAGCTAATCTTTGAAATGACTGAACCGATTTTGACGGGATTTTCACTGGCAGATGGCTGATGTTATAAGGAGTAACTTAGGCTACTTTTAGTTGAGAATCCCGCAATTAGGGTTCCGCACAAAAAATTTAAAAAAAAGTAGTATGTTCCTGTGGGATATTTTTCGACATCCTAGCAGGCAAATCTGCGGGCGTCATTGTTAATAAAAAAGGCAAGATGTTTTAATTCTGGCCCAATAACTTTTGAATTATTGAAGTCACATGTAAACTTACCAACATAATTGTGTCCATGTCCATTTGGGTTGTTGCATTTTCCATATAATTTTTTGTTTTCCTCATCAGACAAAAATGGACTGAAACAAATTCATTAAAATAAGTATCAAAGTTGCAACTTTTTAACTTAAAAATAGAACTTTTTTTTAAATACTTTCTTTTTTAATATTTTCTGCAGCTAAAAAAGTTCTTAAATGGTGGAATTGATAACCTCGGAAAACAGAGACCCGGTAGTCCTCGCTATTAAGTTAATATGCGTCGCCAATAATATAGGTAGTCGCCATACGGAATCTAAACTGGTTGCATGTGTAACCATCTCGAATTACTTTGACGAGATGCTAGTAGCGATTACTATATTATTGCAATTTATACAATATGCTTACCTGTGCAATCTGTGGCAGGAACTAAAGGTTTCACGTCTGGTTATAGAAACTATAGGTAGCGGTGTTGGTGTCATTATTTCTTAGTAAAATAATTTTAAATAAAAACAAAGTCGAGAACTACTTGTAGTAACGGCTAATAGAACACTGACAGTTGACACAAGTCAAAGTGGCAAACAGGCAAATAGCAAAGGTGCAGTTGATTGGTACAATTTGGACCAAATAAAATTTATGAAAGAAATTACGAGCACAACAAGTGTCGGTTTTAAAAAGTTAACAACTTTACATCTAATTTGTTTAACTCATTTATAGTTTAAGGTTGCTATAGTTACAGTCACACAGCAGATTAGTACTATCCCCGTTAGGGTAATAGTGTTCTGTGGTACTATCTTAGTTTAATTTTATAGCATAAAATTCAAATCTGAAAATTGTTATGCCTGTCTTTTTAAATGCTGTGATTGTGAAACATCTAATGCAGTGGGTAGGTGATGGGTCAGTCAGAGTCAGACCGGCTGTTAGCCTGGCGACGCGCTGCCAACAGTCACTTGGCTTTTTTCTTTATAAAATTTGTTTTTTTTTTATTATGCCATATGTTTTTATTAAATTATTTCCTGTATGTGTAATTATACCATCCTTTCATGCTTATTTTCTATACAAAATAGTTCCAATGTTATTTTTTTTTTTTTTTGACTTCGCACGGTTTGTGCATTTAGCCAATGTCACGTTTAGATGAAACGGAATTAACGGTATTTAGAGTAGGACGGTAAAGGATACGTATATTTATTTACGAATGTGATGATACCATAGTGATTAATGAGCAAATTACAATGACGAAAAATTATAACATAGTATTATTTAAAGTAATAAATGAGACTATACGTTTATATACAGGAAAGTTATTTGTATGGACGGCAGCACATCAAGCTACTACAATCTGTCAAATTTCTTTAATAGATTTTCAACTTTATCGCTAAAGCATTAGGTTCAAGGTTGATTGGGAAAATTTTACAGTTTCGGGTAGCTTGACCTGCTGGCGTCTGTACATCAGAACTATAAAGTAAATAAATCGTGGCAAGGACCTTCAACAAGTGGTGTCACTACTAATATATCGTCAGAAAAAAGACATATTATTGTGCATGCAGGATCGGAGGAAGGGTATGTGCCAGGTGCATTATTGGTATTCAGCACAAAATCCAAATCAGCTGACTACCATGATGATATGAATGCCACCAACTTTATGAAATAGTTTGAGGAAATGTTGATACCAAATCTCACTAAACCTAGTGTACTTGTGATAGACAATGCAAGTTACCATGTGAAACAAGTAAACAAACCTCCTATTATATCTGATTCTAAAGCTAATCTCCGAATATGGCTTCAAGAGAATAATATTAATTTTGAAGAATATCAAACCAAAGCTGAATTAATGTGGTGAAAGATAATAAACCTGCAGTTGTTTACGAAGCAGAAGTACTTCTAAAAAAATACAGTCATACCCACAATCACGAAATTTTGTAGCTGCCACCGTATCATTGCGACCTCAATGCAGTTGAGCTTGTATGGAGTCAGGCGAAAAGAAAAGTAGCAAGCAAAAATATAGGAATACCATGGTCCAAAATGCAAAATTTAATAAAATAATGTTTTCTATCCATAACTGCTGATGACTGGAAGAAGTACACTGATCATGTTCTAAATGTTGAACATCAGTACAAATTAAGGGACCGTATTGTTGAAAACGAACTTGAACGATTCATAATACATGTAGGGGACAGTAGCAGCGAAGAAAGCAATGAAGCCGATTCAATATTATCAGGTGTAGAATTTTTGGAATCCGATTTCGAGTATGACTCATAACCCCTATGTTTTGTTTTTACTGTGTCATCATAATCACATCAGTGGTCTCTATTCCAATAAATAAATGTAAGTATAGTAGGTAATAACTTTTGGTTTAATTCAACCTTTTCTGTATAAGGCTGTGCCAGGAAAGTTGAGCTGTGAACTTCAATGTGCAGAAGTTAAAAAATGCTTAGCTAGTTTTGTTTAGAGCTTATCTTTGGTACTGATAGTGATCATCCTCACGGCGGAATATTGTAACGCTAACTTGCTTATCCACCATTGCGCGAATACATAATGGTGGTTAAACAGATCCAAGTAAATATCAAGGGTAATAAGGTCATTATGGTCTAAGTATATAAATATGAAATACTGATCTAAATATCGCATAATATATCTTGAATTATAAATAGTATCAACTCCGTTTTAAGCAGTGTATAGCCAGGGTTGATAGCTCTTAATTTTTTAAATTCCCGCCTTTTTTCTTGAACAGCTTTCGTTGGTCAGACTCTACGTCTGCATCTCTAGACGAAACCTATAAAAACAAGAGTAAAAAAAAGTAAGTATAAAGTAGTAAGTATTTACGTAGTAGTAGTAGTACGAACTCTAGCACTGTAAACGTCAAAAATTTAATGTGTTCTCATCATTTGGTCTCTTTCTCTACTTCAAAGCTGCAAGAATGAGATAGATTTTTTGCTGCCAGTGCCACTAGAGCCCACTAAGGGCAGATTTCACCAATGAAACTGAACGCGATCAGCACATCTAAACTACGTTCAAGAGCTGCTGTCAGTGTCATTATTCCAAATAAAATTATACACTGACAACCCTTAAACGTGGTTTATCTGTTGATCGCGTTTAGTTTCATTGGTTGGTGAAATCAGCCCTTAGTTGCCCTCTCTCAGTGAATTGGACTTTGTAACCTTTTTGAAAAATAAATTGTAAATAGTGATAACTTAAGTTAGTGTACATATTATAGCTTAAAATTTCATACAATATGTTCTCTCCGTGCAGCAGACACTTGCTCTATTCAACGCAGGTTAGTTTTTAAATTTGACCCTTCGGGTCTACCCATCCACCAAGTAATTGTCCCATGATTCTCATGTTTGCCTAAAGGTTACCTAATTATATTCATAATTTAGTAATAAAACTACGTAAAATAGTTTTACAAACTACACATTTGTAACCTTGAGTAAATGCCATGAACGGAATGATATAAAACAGTCTGAAGTTTGGTTGTTAACAAAATTGAGTTATTATTCTTCGTGTAGTAACAACTATTCATTCATTAATTGCATGTCTGCTTTATCTGCCTCTATAAAAGCTGCTTCAATATTTCAAGGTTGTTAAATTCTGTGTTGTCATGATCCCTTTTTATGTGATGAGGCCAGCTTTTTCTTGATCAATCTGTGTTGTCCCCATGAAACTGTACACTATTTTTTCAGACAGTTAGAATCACAGTTACACTACCTAAGATTATCTTCAAATGTGTGTGAAGTTTTTCCAAATACTGTTGTTTCCAGTTGAGGCGACTGCAGAGCACTTTGGTGTTAGCAGAGCACAACAATGAAGTCCTCTCGCCAGTCACACAGAACACTTTGAGTGCCGCCAAGAAGATTGGAGGAGATGTTACCGTGCTCGTGGTTGGCACCAAGTGTGGCCCTGTAAGTTGGTCTTGTTTAAATACATTTAGGAATAATTTAAGATTAAGATACTTTTATCATGGAAATTATTGTGTAATGATTATTGTGCAGAGAAAGATATTGCCAAAATAAAGAGTCTAGATATTTAATTAATAAGTAGAAGAATGTTTTCATTATTCTACTGATTTTTCATTGAACTGGATCAAGCTGCTAATACAATCAATCCTTTTCCATTTTCCAGGCTGCGCAGGCTGTAGCCAAAGCTAAAGGCATTTCCAAAGTCCTGGTGGCTGAAGGTGATGCATTCAAGGGTTTTACAGCTGAATCTCTAGCACCCCTCATCATCGCCACTCAGAAGCAGTTCAAGTTCACCCATATCCTGGCCCCAGCTACTGCCATCGGCAAGGCTGTCCTACCCAGAGTAGCGGCCAAGCTTGATGTCTCACCAATCACTGACATCATTGGTGTTAAGGACGCTAACACCTTTATTAGAACTATTTATGCAGGTAAACTAAATTCCATATTGTAGTTTGTTAGTTCGTTAGTATCTATAGAGATTTTAAATAATACATATCTTAGCAATGCAAAGTTATTGTTATCTAAAGCTCATGTTATTACAAATGTAGGAATTTAAATGAACATCAATAATGAATTTTTGAATACTGATGTATTCAAGACTGATGTCTCTTTTGTATTGTGAGTTTCATTATTTTCTATATCTATAATGTTTATAATTATATAAATAATCTTCAACTCGGATAAATGTGACAAAGCAAGATACCTATTTCTTATTTAGAACATGCATGCACAAGAAGTTTTACAATTTTTTCAGGTAACGCAATACTTACTTTGGAAGCTAAAGATGCTATCAAGGTGATCACAGTCCGAAACACAGCATTCCCTCCTGAGCCTCTGGAGGGTGGTTCTGCGGCCGTGGACAAGGCACCCGAGGGTGACTACAAGTCTGACCTTGTCCAGTTCGTCTCGCAGGAGCTTGCCAAGTCTGACCGGCCTGAACTTACTAGTGCTAAGAATATTGTTGCTGGTGGTAAGAAAACTCACTTAAAGTCATATAAGATCTTTAAGGCATCTTGTAAGAACTTCATGCCAATAATTCCGACAGGAAGTCTTGTTAGTAGCCAAATTGAATTCCAATCAGAATTTATTTGAATAATGAACAACTGTTACTAATATGAATTATAAACACGAATATTATACCTGCATGACTTTATGTGGCACATCTCCATTTAAAATCCAACTACAATGGCACAAATGGCTGGCTCCAGTTTACCCTGATATAAAGCATGTCTTGTTTTGTGTCATTGGCGGTAAATAAATATGTAAATACTAAATAGAATCAACACTAACACTGTTCCTACAGTATTTATTTACCGCCAATGACATAAAACAAAGTCATAAAGTTGTCTCCTAGTTAGAATGTCATAATAATCAAGAATATTTACCAACAGGTCGCGGTCTGAAGTCAGGCGACAACTTCAAGCTGCTGTATGACCTAGCCGACAAGCTCAACGCGGCGGTGGGTGCCTCCAGAGCCGCCGTCGACGCCGGGTTCGTTGCCAACGACCTGCAGATCGGTCAGACGGGCAAGATTGTAGCCCCTGTAAGTTACTTATTGTTTTACCTAATCTTCATATACAAGATTAGTTTTAGTTTATGCAAAACCCGAAACACGTGTTTGGTATTTTGATGTATAGAATCTATGTACAAAATTTTAAAACTGTATCATGAAAAATCACAAAGTTAAAAGCTTGTTATGTTACTTGGTGGTCCATACAAAAACATGCTCACCACGCGGCGTCCTCGCGCCGCTCGTGCCTCCAGCAGCGTCGTCTTGCGCTCATTGATAATAATTTGGCAGTAGGTACCTAACTACGGCGATTGTATTTTAATTAACTGGTGATAACATTTTCCATCACACTTGCTGGCTTTGGCTGTCGTAATGGTCAAGTGTAGGTAGATATTATTATGTACTTTAATCGTAAATGCAGCCGTAACTGATAAAATGTAATCATTGCGATTTGTTGCACTTTATGCCAAGTTCAAAGTGGATTGTAAGTGTTAAACATCGCATTACTTAACTACAGCAGGCTGTAGTTACAAATAATAACTTTCTACAATTAACCATCTTGGCGTGTTTAAAAATGTTAGTCATCACTATTTTACAATAATTGACTTGATCACTACTTACAATGTCGTGCCATTTATGTGTACCTACTGGACGTTTGTGTATGAGAAAGACATGGTCGCACGATACTCTTTACATACGATAGTTACACGATAAATCGAAATACAAAGGCCCACGGCGACCGCACGCCAGCGCAGAGCGTAACACGTGCGCATCAACCTGTAGCATCCGGGCGACTGAAGGGGTTGTTTTACTCCCGCCCCGCTGCCTGTGCGCCCGCGCCTACTCGCCTAGTACCGCTGCTATAAGTTGCCGTGGCCGTGACCTGTGTTGTGCGCGTATGATTGCGGATAGAGTACTTAGTGTCGCTCGGTGTCCAACTTGTAACCTTTTTAAAATATTTTTGTGACAAACTATAACATGATGTAAAAATTATTGGAATGTATTCAGTTACTTATTCTGAACAAACTATATTCAGGTTTTGCATATACTAAAAATAATGTTGTATATCAGAGTGTTAAGATATTGGCGTTTAAGAAAAAACGAAGTAAAGAGGAAAGCGATTGCAAAAGGCCTAAGTATTCTCTGAACTGCACGTCAGTACTAGTAACACTTGCAACTATGAAAACACCCTTACTGCTACTAAACAAAAACGTAGTCAGGGTAGTTAGTAGAATAGTTAAGATTCCATGTTTATAATGTAATGTTTTCCGACAGGATCTATACATCGCAGTAGGCATCAGTGGTGCTATCCAGCATCTGGCTGGTATGAAGGACTCTAAGACCATTGTCGCCATCAATAAGGACCCCGAAGCTCCTATCTTCCAGGTATCACGATTTGTATATGTTTTTCCATATGCATATGGAAAGACTCACGCCCATGCTGATCTGGCTCGCGCTTTCAGCCAGATTTTTTAAAAATAGATAAGATTATTTTACAATTATTATAGAATGAAATCTGTAATCTAGCATTGTAATACAGGCTGCAATCACAACAAATAATGCTTAACATAGTTTGTTGCGATTACAGCCTGTATTACATTGTATTGTATTGCCTGCTTCACTGCACATTCAATATTTATACAAAATTAAATACTCGTAAGTATTTGTAACACAGCCAATATTATGTGAAGTTTCTTATCCGTATGTCAACAAGTCAAGGACGAATATTTTTTATCAGTACCTTATCTTCTTCGTTATAAACAAGTGCAGATTGATGTTGATAAAAGCTATTAAATTAAGTATTATTAAATTGGTTTAGGAAGGAAATTGGTAGTTATGTAATCTAATTTCTTTTAATCTTCACACAGACCTCTTTAATATCATTTGAATTATAAATAAGCAATGGGGTTGCTAGCTACCAGACTTTTATTAGACATAGCATCCTTAGTTATAACTAACTAATTATAAAGAAATTATAAGAAATTACATGACCGTTTCAATGATTTTGATGCTCAAGATTACGCGGCATTATCTGGACAACATAAGTTGATAATATTGGCAATTTGAATGCAAATCCTTACACTGAAAATGTAATAAATCTAACATGTGTCGACACCATTGCGCCATCCCATTTTCCTAGCACGGTGGGCTGTGCTGGGGCGGCTGCTGCAGGCTAGTGTTGGGTAACTCAGCACATGTGCTAGCACAGTTGTAGCTGCTCACTTGGATAAAAAGAGTCACTTACTCTTTTTATTTTGATGTGCTAGCACACACCACAGATTAGCTACACAAAACTTTTTGCAAGTCTAATTACGATTCTAAGCAAAGGAGTTAAGGTCTATATTTAATTGCTGTATTTTGCTTTCGTTTGACGACGTCACGTAACCATTCTCATTTCTCTTTCCCTCATCATCACTCGTGCGACCTGTGTGACGCGTTTAACCGATTAGTCACCGCGTGTGCCTACTCTACTGCCGCGACTCACTTACACACTCACAGCACTGACAGCACGTGTGTACTCATAGGCCACCGCAGCCTCGTGGCCTCGCCTCATTCGTGCTTCGCACGATTCTCATTTTAAAAGAGTGTGCTACCCATCTCTACTGTAGGCGTGGATAACCTGCGAAAACGTGGCCAAACGGCGAAAATATTCCAATCTTTTTGATAGTTATATATTCGAGCCATTTGGGGTTGAAACACTAGGTCCTAGTGTCCACTTGGTTTTTCGCGATATCTTCAAGCAATTGGTCGACTCTTCATGTGACCAGAGGGCTGCCCTATTTTTTGGCTAAAGAATCAGCATCGCCATTGAACGTGGCAATGCTGCCAGACTTTTGGGCATTTTTCCTGTTGACAGCGATGCGGACGAATTTTTTGATGCTTTCTCCTCTTTTTTCTATACATGTACATATTATTATTTTAAGTCTGTTAGCTTATATATTATGTAAATATTATCTTGTCTGAAAATAAATATCATGGTTCTTGAAGGTAAAATAAAACTAATCAAGACTAACAAAAATCTTATTTTAATTTTCCTTTTCTTCCAGGTAAGTGACCACGGGCTCGTCGCTGACTTGTTCAAGGCTGTTCCCGAGCTCACATCCAAGTTGTGAACATTTACAAATTGAAGAGAGTAATATAGAAAGAATGAAGAACCTTTTTAGATGAAATTTTTTATTCTTATAAACGACTTTTATACCCATAATATTGTTGATCGGCGTAATTTATCATGTGTAAACGAATTATGTATATAAAATAAAGGTTGTTACAATGTTTTTTTAAGTATTGATTGTACCTTTCGCCTAGGTGTATAAAATTAGTACCTTTTCGAATATTGCATGTCACTCGCAAATGAGTATTCATAAGTATTTTTGATTCAGGTATGAATAGGTACCTAAGTCGTCTGTTGTTTGCGATTTTCGAAAACTAATCAGTTTTATTGCAACTGAGGCAATACAACAAGAATTTCTATATAAAAGATTTTAACTATGTAAATGCAATACAAAAATGATCTTTGAAAAGAAAAGTTATGATTTCGTTAGAAATTCAAACGCGGCGCGACATTTATCTAGCAATTCTTTCAAAACCACGCGTACTACGTATATTGTGTTTGATACATGTAAACGTACAATTAATAACCATAACGACTGTTCTTAATTTTATGTTATACACTGAAAAATTGAAAATGTTCTTGCCATAGTCATTCGGTTAAAAATATTTTAATACGTTTGGTTTTGCCACTCGATAACAGATGGCGCTGTCACATCGTATTCTATTACTTGAATAAATTATTTTCTATTATAAAGCAAAATCTCGCCTGTAATAAATTAGTAGTGACTTACCTATATTGGTCATACGATATCCAGAGAACTGTGGAATTCATTATTTTAAATGATCAATATTTTAAAGTTAAGTTCGTACCAATTCTTACGAAGTTTTTTTTTATATGCACCTAAAGCTGAAGGATTGTAAAAATATTAACAAGTTATTATATATAGCAAACTAAGTACCTTCCACTTATTCTCAATTTAAGTAAGTAGTATTTATTCTACCTATCTTCCTAGGACCAACGTTTTTATCGATAGGTTTAGATATAGGTAGATTTAAGCTGAAGGCTCCGCGTAGAAAACGTCTATTTAGCGTTATGCAGGTTTAAACCAACAGGAGGTAAGTGCACAGTCAATCATGTCAGTAATGATAGTCCCAGGGGGAGATGTGGTTTGCTCGGCGAGTGGCATTCTCGTTATCATATCTGACGGCGAGAGCGGGCGGGGGAGGAGCCTCGCGCGCCCCGCCCCGTGGGCCACGCCCGGCCCATGCCGCCCCGACACATATCATTAGCATTTAGCACTGTCGAACATGCCGCGGCCCTCGCGTGAATCTTACGGCGATCAGAAGCCCCCGTACTCGTACATCTCGCTGACGGCGATGGCGATCTGGAGTTCCCCGGAGCGCATGTTGCCGCTGTCGGAGATCTACCGCTTCATCACGGACCGCTTCCCGTACTACCGGCGCAACACGCAGCGCTGGCAGAACTCGCTGCGGCACAACCTCTCCTTCAACGACTGCTTCGTGAAGGTGCCGCGCCGCCCGGACCGGCCCGGCAAGGGCGCCTACTGGACGCTGCACCCGCAGGCCTTCGACATGTTCGAGAACGGCTCGCTGCTCCGGAGGCGCAAGAGGTTCAAGCTGCACACGGATCAAAAGGACAGCTTCAAGTCGGAGCTGACTGCGTTGGCAAACTTCAATCAGCAGTTCCTTGCTGGTCAGTTAAATATGAGGGTTCCTCCTCTGCAACAAGTGTTTGAAGCGCCAGTGACTCCTAATTCCTATACAGTGACTGATACAAAGGACAGTTGGAGGAAGTCGTTTTCCATAGATAGTTTATTGAGCAGTGGAGTGGACAAGGCTAGTGATTTGCCCGCGAGTGTTGCGCACGCGCCGCTAGTGCCGTACCGGCCAGACTTGATGGCGCTGGGCGCGGCCATGTGGCCCTCCTTCATACCGCCATCGCCACTTGAACACCTTCAGTTAAGGCTTAACTTTCAAAACATTGTTGATAATCTGCATTTTTATCTCCAGCAACCATTGCATTCATTATAATTTAGAGTTTCTATGTTGTTATTGTAAAAATAAATAACTATAGGTACCTATTATTATATATTATTTAGGTATTGTTATGGAGAAGAGTTATATAAAGCCCGGGACATAGAACTCAAAAGTAAAGTCATCATTGAACTATCTACGTGATTTTGTAATTATTTCATAGTTCAACTTACTTATGAAAACAGCTGAATATATGGCAGGTATAGCTTATGTATTTATTTCGGCACAGCCGGTATGCTCACGCCTGAAAATTTAAATTATCAACGGCAATCACTAAAATAACGATAAGTAGGTAACCTGGTACTTTTTTAATGTCATGCTCATGCATGGTCATCATAAAGTGCTGTAAGGAAAACATTGCAACAAAATAAAATAAGAAAACCCTGTTGTTTAGGTATTAATGTATCATTTCGCGTTCAAAATATTTTCTACATACCTAATACCCATTAGGTAGGTATCCTGTTTGTAATGATAGCGTGTCGCTAAGGCAATAAGTGCTTCAGAATAAGCTTCTGTTAATAAAATAACGTTAGGTAGGTATTACAATTAATGAAACTTTATTTTTTATTTTATTTTATTTTAAGTTTTCGGAAAACTTACAGCTAGGCAGACACAATGTAAAAGAGACTAACATGATGATGGCCAATTACAAGTTATCACAGTTAGCATGTACAAATAAGAACTTATGAAACTTGGGTATTAGACAGCGTTACATTCGCGTTTTTTACATGATTAATAATTTACTATACAGTGCAAGTGTATTATTATAAATTATAAATTATTTAGTGTTCTAACTGCGTTTATACAAGGTGTAACATAAATAACGCACAACCCCTTGAGGGGTCATTGTACTCATCACTATGAACAACTTTTACTATGGGACCAAACAGTCATGCGAACATAAATGTAGGGAACAGCTGATTTTTTTTCGCGATTTCAGGTTTGGTCCCATAGTAAAAGTTGTTTATAATGATGAGTACAATGACCCCTTAAGAGGTTGTGCGTTATTTATGTTACATCTTGTATAGGTGAGACATTAATGAATAACCTGTAAACCCAATGTTAATTAATACTAGTTAGCGTTTTCAGAGCGCCAATTCCACCAGTATTTATGAGAACTTTCGCATTCTAACCGCAGTCGCAATCTGTCAAAAATACCTCTAATCTTCATAGGTAGGTACACATTGACTAATCGACATGAGATTGCGACTAAGTACTAAGACTTTGACCGTTCTAAATTCCGGAAATTGGCCTTTAGTATTTAGTTATGTGGTCCTTAAATTATTTATTTATTTAGTAAAAACATGCACAACATTACAAAGTGCATAACAACTTACAGCATTTCATAATTTAAACTAAGTACGTAATCAATCGCAGCATCCTTGTTTAATGATCGGTTTATTTATACCTATCTATCATAAGTAATATTTATATATAGGTATATATTTATATATATTTCGACCTGTATTGTCTTACTGCTGGGCAAAGGTCTCCCCGACAGCTTTTCACTTACCCCTGTGTTGACTTATTTTATTTATAGTATATAAGTATTCGAGACTAGATCAATATAAATAAAGAGAAAACAAAGGTGCATTGAGTGATGACCAGGTGCGTAGAGTGAAGTCAAGGTGTTCCATCAGACTGTGTCGAAAGAAGGAAGCGTATTCCGGTTTATTTCGCATAGGTAGGTACCTATTCTTATATGCATTGTAACCTGTACTTAATATAATTCGATATAGGATTAGGTTTCTAGTAAACTAAGTTAGTAATAAATATAACTCAAAATTAAGCATAGTCTACCTATAGTAAAAATAATAATTCATGTAAATATTGAAATGTCTATTGCAAGTATGTTAGAAGAATATAAATAAATGTTTTCAAAATGTTCGACTTAAGTACTTCTTGTACCTATTCTATCTAAGATATTTTATTGTTGATTTTTCACATCAGCTTTATTGTGTTATCATAATGTTCTGTTAACGGTGTCAAATAATTAAATATAATATTAAATCTATATTTCAAATTGAATTGCCGTAGTTATTTCAAAATCCACCAAAATAAACCTATTTTAAAAAGAGATCCGATCGCTTATGAAACGGAACGGTGTATAAAAATTCATGAAGTTTTTATAAAAGCACCTACATGGATGACTACATCCTTATTTATTCTCATGCTCTATTTGCATGTAAGACCAAGGGAAAAAGAAGACCAAATCCAAAGGACAGGTGCTGTCTATGAGACTATGAACCACTTTTATGGATTTTATACAATTTATACGCGAGGTTACGTTTTAAACGTGTGATAAATCGCCGCCCTTAAACTCGTTTAGGCTTGAGAAGGGGGATGCTAATGTAATCGGTGGAGTCGGCCGGCGTGACGTACACGTCATTTTTTGTTATTTATGCTCGGCGCAACGGCCGGGGGCTGTTTTGGTAATTAATATAGAGAAATGGTTAAATTGAGTGCCGTTTACCCCCGGGGTTCCCGCCGCCCGCCGCCGAACACCTTTTGTGTGCATCGCTGAGGAATTAACATCGATGTCACCGTTACGTGACCCTAACTTATGGTGGAGCTGGCTTATGTAAAGTACATACACTGATTGGTTGCCGCGTTATTTACTGACTTTATTACGGTTCCGTACCTAAAAGGAAAAAACGGAACCCTTATAAGATCAATCGTGTGTCTGTCTGTCTGTCCGTCTGTCACAGCCAATTTGCTCCGAATCTTATGGACCGATTAAGTTGGAAGTTGGAATTCTGTGACCCCGAACACGGACGTTTTACGTAAAGTAAATGAATTTTGAATATAGGGGTCCCTTTTGGGGGCAAAATAGAAAATAAAAAAATAAAGTTTTGCAAACAATACCGTGAGACATATCAAATGGCTTACTGTGGGGGCCTCGGATAGGTATATATTTTTATAATTTAATAAAATAATTAGTTTTAAAGTTATTTTAGAAGACAGACGAAAATTGACCCCCCTTATCTCCGAAACTACTGAGCCAAAAATTTTGAAATAATAAAAACAGAAAATAGTTCTATATCTATCGATTACAGGAAAACCTATAGGAAGTCTATGGTTTTAAAATAACACGGTAAATCTCTCAATATTGAGCGTACAAACTTACATTTGCAGTTGGATTGTATGGAAGAACATGTTTTTCTACTACAATGTAAAATTTGTTCTTGGGATAATTCTGTCTCTTCTTTCTTCATACCAACAACGGAACCCTTCATTGTGCGGGTCCGACACGCACTTGGTCGGTTTTCTTTAGTTATAACTGGTATTTAGTATAACAACAAGGTCTGTTGATGTACCTAGGTAGGTATATAATGTTATTGTTACCATTGAGGTTATTTAGGTTAGAAATTAACTAGGTAGATGGTTGGCCTGCTAGATTTTCTCAATGTTAGTGAGTGAAAGAGCGATATTTTCATCTCTATCTTTTTCAACACTGCTACATGGGACCTAACCAGAGAAAAATATATTTGATAAAATAAAATAATTAGCATTCAATGTCTTCCAGTGCTGTAGGCAGGTATAATAATTTTAAATATTTCCGATACCTACTTCAGCAGCTTTATCTTAATTAAGGATAATATTAATTATATTACTAATAATTTTAAAAGGGAAACTGACACATTTTCCTTGAAATAATATAATTGTTAATTAACTAGTTAAAACTGCGTTATCTAGGGGGAACTGCAAAAATCCGTTGTGACGTCACATTATTTTTATTTTTTTGTTATCGTTTGCGTAGTTGTAGGGGGTAACTTATATATCCTTAAGATAATGCTTTTATTTTCAGATATTTTTCTGGAAGTTTGGTTTAGCGAGACATTTTATTTACGGACTTACCTACCTACTTCTAACAGGTGGCGCGTAAGTTATCCTTAGGAAGATGCTCTCA
Source organism: Fissipunctia ypsillon (assembly GCA_947568875.1). Taxonomy (NCBI): domain Eukaryota; kingdom Metazoa; phylum Arthropoda; class Insecta; order Lepidoptera; family Noctuidae; genus Fissipunctia; species Fissipunctia ypsillon. The sequence goes on from OX387644.1 coordinate 20,252,826, forward strand.
TTTTTGAAAATGGAATCTTTAGCCATTGCGACTTTGACATTTGTGATGTACACAAATGCACACAGACACCGTACGCATCGTAAAAGCATGGTGCGCTGTACTCTACGAGAACAACTGCCTAGCCTTTTCCCAACTATATTGGGGTTGGCTTCCAGTCAAACCGAATGTAGCTGTACACCAGTAGGATTTCACATGGAATGACTGCCTATCTGACCTCCACAACCCAGTTACTGGGTAATACGATACCCTTTGGTAAGACTGGTTGTCAGACATTCGGGCTTCTGACAACCCGTAATGACTGTCAAAGATCCACGATTAACAGCCGGGATCAACGGCTTAACGTGCTTTCCGAGGCACGGAGGGGTCTTGATATGTATAGATGGTCACCTACTAGGTGACCCGATCGATCGACCTGTGCGGCTGTTATTACCTACCTACTTAGCCACAAGCCCCCTCAAGCCCTATACTCTACGAGAACGCGGAATAATAAACATTGACCGCGAAGAGGACGATTTTCCTTCGAAAATTATCATGAGCGATGGGAGATATTTTCACCTTTCCGGATACGTGCACAAGCAAAATTATGGCTTCTGGGGCACTGAAAATCCGCATGAAATGCATGAAGAGTCATTGTATACTCTGAAGGCTTGGTGCAGTGTTTAGTTGCAGACTTTTTTCTATGGGGTTTTCTGAAGTCACCCGTTTTTGCAAACAAGCTACAGAAAATAGATAGGTAGGTATTATTTTTTCGTCTTAAACAGAACAAAATTATAAGTCTAACAATAACCAGAACGAATTTTCTCGTTTACAAAACAAATTATAGACCTATATAGGAAATCAGGTGATTACTTTTGCGCCACTTAGTACAATATATTATTAGGTAAAATGTCTCGCTCACCAAGAAATTTCTCTAACAAAAGCTAGGGCTTTAGGGTTTAGGCATCAGCAACAGCAGAATGTCTAATTCCCCATCCATCATCTTTAACGACAACCATATTCATACAGTCAGTAATAAGATTTGCGACACATTTGCGGGTTGTGTACTTGCGGAGCCAATGAGCTATTACCATTACCTTCTAGTAGTACCTAGGCAGTAACCTGACACCACCTCACACGCTCGCTCGACAGATCGTGGCCAACTCCGATATGAGAGCAGTTGTTAAGTTAGGTACCCATGCAACATACAGCAGGTTAAAAATGGTTAAAATTACATCAAAAACTCTTATCTGAATTTTAAGAGTAACCTATATGTATTTACATAATCATACACTCCATTTTAATGCATGAAAAGTTTGATTATCTGCTAAAGCTTTTAAAATTGTAAGCTTTAAACTTTATCTGAATTGAGCTAAGAGGTAATTTACACTTTGAGACACTCGTATGGACAAGCAAGAAGAGCTTAATATTGTTGTAGGAGCCTAATGGTCCATCTTTAGGAAGAACCAAGCCACAGAACCAACCAGTAAATCTCCACTGCCACATGATTAGTCCCTACGTATACACCATTCAAAAGCAACAAACTAAACACTCTGCTTTCTTAGGGTTCCGCTTATAGTTTCGCCATGTCCGTCTGTCTACCTGTCTGTCTGTCCGCGGCTTAGTTCAGAGACTCTTAGAATTAGAAAGCTGTAATTTGGCACGGGTATACATATTAATCACGCCGACAAAGTGGTAAAATAAAATCCTGAAGTAGAAGTAGTCAGAAGATATACTACCTCAACTACCTCAAACATTTATTTAAAGGCCATATTGATTTTGGATCACCGATGAGGAAGTGACTTATACTTTTTGGAGTTTAAACATGTTTGTTTAAAAACATGTGTTATTTTTGACGGAAGGCGTTTTAAGATACCCATACCCATATCCCACCAAACCACCCGCCCATACCCATACCCATACCCATACCCATACCATACCTATACCCATACCCATACCATACCTATACCCATACCCATACCATACCTATACCCACCAAGATATCCATTTAAAACTACAATCATTATGATGACAGACTTTCCTAAAGTTGCGCTCCTTGTTTATTTATTTACTACAGATTACTCTAGAAAAATCCTTTATTTATTTATTTATTTATTTATTTAAACTTTTCACACTTAAAAAAGTACAAAGGCGGACTTAATGCCTTAGGCATTCTCTACCAGTCAACCAAGGGTGGAGGATTTTTTTCAATGACGATTCTTTGTTTTCAGTGACGTTTGCATGTTACAACTTTATCTAGTCACGCCTAGGCTTTCGTAGCACCTTAGCCGCGCAGGTGACTTACTAATTGGTTGGTAAATTTTGACAGAGAGCTGTTTTAAGAATAATTCTGTAAAAATCACCCTGTAGCTAAAATCAGGGGCTGAAAGTATAACGAGTGGGTGCTCAGTGCTCGCTACATATTGCCGCACAATGGGCACTTGCGGCTACGCAGCCTATAACAAATATTGGACGACAGGCAGCTGATTGAACTCCTTTACAACACACATTTTACTGCCTGCTTTACTGGCCCACGGGTATTGAAACCACTTTTAAATTAGTATTTAGTATATTTGTGCGCTATGAGAGTAACTTGAAAGGTACCTATCTAAGAGTATGGTCTAGAAAACTGTTAGTGTTATTTTGTCGTGGCTAAAACATATTTTATTTTTATTACCACACTCTTTAATGTACATCGCGGTAAGATGGTTGTAGGCGTCATATAGGAATATACCTAGCTATATACCGTACCTGATATATTTATATGCAAGCGGTTCAACTATCTTACTAGGAATCCAACTATGATAATAGCACGATCTAGTAATATAGCTATTAGGGCACTCCGAACAAATAGGTTAGGTTAGGATAGAACTGTGATCAACTACGCGCGAGCCGAGCGAGCGAAGCGAGCGGTGCCGCGGCAGCGGAGGGCGAGCGCTACGTTGAAATTGGTCGCAGTAACAAAATTACGGCACTCTGATAGTTATTCACCGCTTATATTTCACTATATTACGGCATATAGCTATATCCCTAGGAATATAACTATATGACGGCTATAACCATCTTACTGCGACAGATATATTTTTTTGTTTTATAGGATATACTAAATAGTTACCTGTAAACATAACTCGTCATTGAACAGTGAAAAATATCGGTCATACGACAAGGCAATAGTGCTACGAAAAAGATAATAATCTAACAGACATTTGAATTCACATAAACAACATTTTTAGATCGTTGTTTTTGTATTTTAAAAATGGTTTTCCACAAACGCTGGGCTGTTGACAGCCGCCAAACGCAATACCAACAGGCTGTCACAACAACATGGTATAAGTTAACAAAACCACGCCGACACCTACCTCCAGAAATGCAAACGTATTTTCACGGTTGTTTTGAACTACGTGATTTAGACAATTTTTTGTTTGGTGTTGGTACTTTCACAGTGGGTTCTTTTACAGCGGCGGTTCTCTCTGACACCGTTAGTTGGTGCTGAAAACAGCGGTGTAAATTGGTTCTCACGCGCACGCACGGTGTCGCCGATGTAAAAAACCTTCCGTAGAAGACGGTAGCGGCGCGTATTAATCAGCTGCGACCACCGGACTGGAGGCTCTGTCGCGCGCGGATACCTATGTACAGTTGGTGACAGAAGAGATGGAACGCCAAGAAAAGCTTTCAATAATTTAAAAATTGTGTATGTCAAGGAAAAACAGTTTTGAAGACTCCGTATCCAGTAGCTGCTAACCCTAAGGTGTCAGTCTGTTTGTACTTTTGATGGTTTGCAGTTTATTCGGTTTTAATATAAAATATTTTAGTATATAGGTATCATTGTTAGCGGCAGAACAGCAACAGGCTCCACAGACCGTTCTATTACTAATTTAAAAGACTGAATAGGAATGATGACACAAATAATTTTTTGTCCGTCAAGTAGATTATTAAAAAATATTGGATACATATTTTTTCTTTTCTTAAGTAATCAAAAGATTACGGCGATACATTGAGTTAAAATGTGGCATGGCATCACGCCTTGCTAGATTTTTAGATTTTATACTGAGTTGTGACGTAGCGAGCCCCCACTCCCCAACTTTAATGCGTTTTATCCAAGTAATTTTTTATTAATATGATAAAGCAAAAAATACGTGTGTAATATTTTTTTATTATCTGACTGACGGACTAAATATCATAGATTTTTTTTTACCTAGGCATCATCCGTATTATATGCAACTTAGGATGGTTAAAAAATTCAACATAACAGAACATCACGCCTTGTTTCCCCGAAGGGTTAGGCAGACGCTAATTCAACATGAATGCTTGAAATGTGCTACAAAGTCGCCAAAATCCGGTCACTACTAATAATAAGCACCAAAATGTTTTTTGAGATACCCCCGACATGAGTAGGTACACACTTTAGCTTTACACAATTTTTTTCGGAATATAGTTTTTATATAATATAGCGAACAGACTTAAAATAATAATAATGATATGTACATGTATATAAAAAAAGAGTGAATAGAATAATAGGGACATAAAAAAATTCGTCCGCATCGCTGTCAGTAGGAAAAGTGCCCTAGCAGCATTGCCACGTTGTATGGCGATGTTGATCCTTTGGCCAAAGAATATGCCAGCCTTTTGGTCACGTGAAGAGTCGACCAACCGCTTGGCGTATCTCGAAAAACCAAGTGGGCACTCAGACCCCATGGCCCTAGTGTTTCAACCCCAAACGTCTTGAACATTATAACTCCCAAAAAGATTGGAATATTTTCGCCATTTGAGGTTTCCCGCACCTGCAGCAGCCGCCCCAGCACAGCACGCCGTACTAGAAGGATAGAATGGCGCAAGGGTGTCGACACATGTTGCATCCCACACCAAAGGCCTGTCTAACTTCCAAGGCATTATGGTCATTCCGTCTGGTCTCTTCCCATCGTTGTGTGCCAAGCCGTTGGGTTCTAAAACAGCTGGCACCGCGGCGGTGACAAGAGCACGACGGATGATGTCATTAATGCTGGCGTGCCGTGCTATCCGGCCTGCGCTCTTATTGAAGATAGGCCATGATGTCCGAAGCAGTCGATAGCTTCACCGCACTGGCAGCGATGTGGAGCCTCGTAAGGAGCGCCCAGACGCAAACTTGTAGCGAGCCGGAAGGAGTCACCAAGCAAAGTACCTATGTTGGGTGACGGTAGTGCTTGAAGCCAGAGGCCCGACTCCCACTCACCCACAGCCAGCAGGCGGGCGTGCTCAGCAGACGTGTGGGTGGACGTGGTTGGACGTATTGATAAGATTATTCCGTACCAACCTGCAGAGCGGCTCATCCCACTGTCTCTGGGAAGATGGGTTTACGGGACGCTATCCAGGCGTTCACCGCATCAGTCAAGCACGGCATTTCAGAGTTAGCCAAGTAGGAGCTAAAATTTTCCCGGTCAACTTTTCAGTGCTGTGAGCAGAGGACAGGAACACTTAACACTTTAAGCTAATACTGGTAATTTTGCGTACGCCGAGGCCACCAAAACGGATGGGTAATGTGGCTTGAAGCCACGCTCGGTTGTCCAAGGCCACATTTAAAATGGATTTTAGTGTGCTGCGAATAATTTGGTCAATTTTGTTCAACACATGTGGCTGCTTCCGTAAAGGCGAAGAACATAGAAAATATATAAAATTTGGGCCAAAACAACAGTATCCAATAAAGGTGAATGCCAAATGTAAATTAATTTTGGAGAGTCTGTCCGTTTCGTTGAAGCTTTTGATTTTTGGTCGATGAAAGGAGAAAAGCGGTCTTCTAAAATTGGGGAACCTAGGAGGTGCAGTGAACTTTTTTCTAAAATTTTAATTTGTGTCGGTAATGTCAGACAGATAAATTTCACATGTTGAGGGGTTAAGGTCCAAGCCAATAGATTTAAATTGAAAATGGGCCTGCTAAACGAAACAATCAAAAATATTATCCTCATAAGGATGATGTGCTCACCTGTACCCGAGAGGCGGAGACAGCGCGGGCGCAGTGTCCGTGCGTGACCGATCCACTCAGCGTCAAATTCACGCCAAGTCAAATGTTTAATTTGCTCTATAAATCACGCTATTAAAAACATTTCAAGGGTGTCATCGCGGCACCGATCTCATTGGAAACGTGACGACGAGCTGTGTGGTCGCTGGTCGCACTGGTCGCTCCTAGCCCCGGTAGCCGCTGTTGGTATTCGGCCTTTTATTGTTGGTATACTCATTGTACGAACAAGAATGTACGCTCACACCGTAGAACAAATTCAATTTGTTAAGATGAAATTGAATTAGCCATTGACGTGTGTCTTATTATTGTTGAGGTACTGTTAAGTTATAATGAAGCGCAAAATGATGGTGTATGCGGTGTAGTAAAGCGATCTAATTCGAGAGTAATTTATTTGGTAGCATGTATCTAAGTAGCGGCCGAATGTATTGATTCATGTGGGAACGCGGCGTGTTGATTGTGCTACTGTTAAGGTTTTTTGTATATGCTCATCAAACGTGACTTGCTTCATATTCCTCTACCAGTAGCCTGAAAACGTCCGATATTTGCTGATCGGAATTAGAGATATAGATTTAATATTGAACATTGTAAAAGCCAATTATTTATGATTTTATTTCTGTAAGTAAGTTTATACAAACACTTTTACACGTCAAACATTTTTTTTTTAAACTAGATGAGGCCGGCGTTTCCTATCTGACTACTCTGAGAAGAAAGGCCGAAACAAACTTAGAGGTCACAGTCTCTTTTAAAGTCCAGACATAATCTTGGTCAGATCATGTGAATACCATGTAGGTTGGTGTCTGAAATGGTCTTTTGAGGAAAGAACCACACAGATTGAGTGGACCTGTCCAGTCAGTGCAAGCATCTGTCAGTAATCGTACAGCTCAGCATAAAAGTTAAGGAGCTCAACGATTCGACGAACAAGCCGCATAATTTACTCAAACTGGAAAACTATGATTAAAGCAGAGAGAAAAACAAAAAAAAACAAGGACCCACATAGTCTTCACATTCACAGTAATTAAAATAATATTACATTTTACAAAGTAAATATTCATGTCATTGTATATATAAAATTCATCAATGACAATGTGTATATAAGAAAAAAAAATAGCAAAAAGAAAAGAACAAAAAAAAAACAGTATGAATATTAAAAAAAAAAAAATAAAATTAGTTGGAGCAGCTCAATCCCACGCCTTTTTGTCATCAAAGTAATCTTTAACGGTATAAAAGACACACACACACACCCCAACACGCACGCACACACTCATACTCGTAAAAGTGATTGTATTTGTATTTTTAGTTTTTCCTCTGCTTTTCTTTTTTTATACCTGTTTAGCTCGTACGTTTATAATGTAAGGGAAGAGCGGAGCCTTCAACTACAGGCATTTTTTATGCTTAAATGGAGACTCCTCGATATGCAGTGTAAGCCAAATGAGATGTATGAAATAATCTTATTTTTATTAAAAAAAAAAAATATAAAAAAAGGCTTTCTGGCACAACTTACGTTTAATAAGGTGTAGGCTTATGTGAAATAAAATATTTTGAATTTTGAATACCTATAGGTTTTTCATCCTGTATCATTATCATTTTAGCGTCTAGGTATTTTAACATTGGTGTTAAGGCTCCTGCAAACAGGAGCAACACGAAAGCACCGTTCGTCGTACGTCACGCGGTAGCTTTGAGTCACGTCACGTATCGCGCCTATTTGTAGGAGCCTTTACGAGCATCGATATGGGGCTCCGGGCATCAAAAAATCCAGGAATTGTATGAAGTTGGTAAATGTGTTTAATAGTTTTCAATAGGAAATAAATAAAGCATTCCTGTCTGCTAGCTTTTGTTATAATTAACTGGCCTTGGATGGAACTTTCGTATGTTGTAGAGGTTTTTTAGCTTGATAGATTGTTAAGACGTGATCTAACCCAAGCCTTTGTTTAGATAAATACATTCTATTTTCGTAACCGATTGTTATTTTGGAGCACCTAACTGTATCTTGAAATGTAACTTAATATAGTGTAGATACGAGTATGACAATGCTTGTTAGTAAAGTCAGTTTGTGATTGAATTAATTATAGTATTTAAATATAACTTTAATTAAATTAATTATAGTGCTACGACGTGCTACGAGATGCTACGCTAGATCGGTGTGTATCGCTACGGATTTCTATTGATATAATAAAACGATCTTACGAATTTTAATAAAATAATCAGCTAGATATCTAGATCTGTTGTCAACAAGATACTTATGATTATAAATCTTCTTAAATTAAAAACTCGATAGCACATCGATAGTAACATAATATTGTAACATAGCATAATATAATATAACGTCTGTCGCCTGAAACCGATTGCTTGAAAAAACTTATATAGGTTGCGTGACTATTCGAAAACCTTTCGTCCGTCCGGAGGAAGCCTGGCTCAAATTAAATTACATTAAATTGATTTATTGGTGGAGGAGCGTGAGCCGAGTCCTCCTCACCGCTTCGTTCCGCCGCACTCCCGCGCAGCATTAATTAATGCTATTAGATTCGGAAACACACCGGAAAAATTAACTGATGGACGCTGCGACCGAAAGATGAGATGCTTCGTGATTTGATTAAACAGCAATGAAGCAATCGTGTTACAAGTTTCTCGAGACAGCTTGTGGAGCTTTTTTTGCTTTAGCTTGCCTTTCAGATATATAGGTAGATGTAGTACTGTATCAGGGGCATAGCCTTCATACAACCCAATTCTTATCGGCTTCCCAACGGAACAACCACTCTTCTTTTAATGTCTACTATTGCCAAATTATATGGTACACCTGTGTGTGTAACTGAGTATCACATCACATTACATTTAATACCAGTTTAATACATCACAACATTAAAAATCTACAGATTTTTGTCTCAGTTTATGAGAACTGAACAGTTTTTTATTCGGCCTCCCTTTAAGTATATTGTAGTTGTGCCACTGTGCTGTATGATTTCAAGCTGATAGAAGATTTACTGAATAAAAATAAATGCGCTAGCATTTCATAACTCGCCTCTTTCAAACCACAGTTTACACTCATATCAAGGAGCCGAAAAGAGCTAGTATTATACGAACAAATGATACGACTGATTTACCTGTAACAAAAGTTTCTATTCTTAGACGTTAATCTATTTATGTAGTGTTACCGCTCACCCTATGGTCCTAATGATATCGTATGACCGAACAGCTGTAGGTACACGAAGCCAGTAGTTTCCTCATCCCGTTTTGTACGAAAGCCAAATGATACCTATTTAAGAACAATGTTGGGATTAAAATGATAAATTAAATTTTTGATGACTATTGTTTACTGAGACCAGTTAATTATCTATTGTTTGCAGTAATAGTCTCATAAAGTTAATTAGTTATGTGTTCTAATGGTTCTAATTAATTGCGATATTGTATTGTGATGCAATTTGGGAACTGTGGAATGTGGTTTCTATTTAGGCAGTTACTCATTTTTACGTAATCAAGAGACCAGAATCTTTCGAAGCATTGGATATAATGGTTCGAAAGGTATCAAATTATATATAACAAGCCGTGTGATGGGAGTTACCCAGTTACTGGGTTGTGGAGGTCAGATAGGCAGTCGCTCCATGTAAAATACTGGTATTCAGCTGCATCCGGTTAGACTGGAAGTCGACCCCAACATAGTTGGGAAAAGGCTAGGCAGATGATGAAGCCGTGTGATGGGAGTTCCTTCCTCAGTGCTCACTTTCGCTCTACAAGGAGGTCTTGTGTTTCTTTTTAAAAGAGGAAGCTGTTCTAGATAAAGGTTCCAGTAATTTATTTTATTTTATTACAGTTTATGTACAGACAAAGGAACAGAAAAATACGTACAAAGTTTATGCTTATTTGCTGCGATAGGAAAGTAGATAAAGAGATGTAGACAACGTGTGTAAGAGTAGAAGAGAAAACAAAATACATAAAATAAAAATAAAAAAACTATTCACTAATTTATATATAGGTAAACATACAGTTTGACAATATACGTAGTACATACATACATACTTATAAAATAAATATCTTATTATAATATAGCATAAAATAATATATACATGTTAAGCAACTATGGCAAAGTGGAAGGATAGTGTTCACTCACTCTTCTTTTAAACACTGCAACAGTTTGGCAGTCCCTAATGTCAGGCGGAAGTGAATTCCACAACCGAACCGCATGCACAGTGAAGGAGTAGGAGTAGAAGTCGGTGGAGTAAATTATGACATCTGCAGGAGGATCATCGTCCCATACCACATTGAGGACCCAAAAGGGCTATACTAAAACTATGGCAATGATAGTACTATTTATTTTTAATTAGTTCGATAAGTTAGTATGATAAGATTTTAGAAAGTAAGATTTTACACCTTACTTACATACCTATTAGATGACTATTTTATTTTGTAAAATTACAGTGATTATATCTTAATATTTTTACCTCCTCTCGCCTGAAACACAGGATGTCCTAGTTCAGGCAAATAACACTAGTGAACTTGACATAGATTTAAGCAAAATTGTATTTTCTGTTTTACTTTATAACTTGAATAAATATATTATATTATTATTATATTATTAGTTAACCGCGCGAGGAAACCCAAGGGATCAAATACGCGCGCAATCGATTTTATCAATAAGTTCCCGCTAAACGCGCTCAACTTAATTAGTGTATACCACTTTACTCAGTAACAAGCTATTTCAACGCTTAAATAAGTTAATTTAAACCATACCATTTAGTCTGTGTCATATTTGAGTATATTAATTCAATATTGAGGAACCGCTACGCGGATTAACCTAAATATGATAACGAAACCGCGAATCAAACATTAACAAGGAAGTGTAGCGTCATACACAAGCGATTTATACGCGATAATTCCAATACATAAAACATTTCATTATAGGCAGCGAGGCCCCCATTATTCAAAGATATTTATTCATGTCGAATGATTGCCTTTCTTTTGTGTATCGACAATGGCGTCGCCGGGCGTATTCCATTTGCGCGGCGTCGTTCTTGCTCACTCGTTCATTGTGCACGCGAGCCAGTTTTGTTTCGTCGCCGGAGCTTTTCACGCCGCGGCTCGCACTTACACTCACACACTCACACTCGTGTTCTATTCCAACATTAAATGGAGCCAAGATTGATGAGTTTAGACACGACCTGTGACACGTACTACCGAATGTACCATGTATCCGTTTGTTTGGAATGCGCTTTATTTCACCCTTTATAATAAACGGTAATTATTGGTAGCGGCCCATATGTATTTATGTAGCCGATGTCGGCTTTTTGTCTAATGTTTGGACGAACTCGGCCGGCTAATAGGATTTTTTGTATGGATGCAGCGCCTGTATGGGAGTAGGTATTAAAATGACGTTAATTTATCTTTTAGTTTAGGCCGCTTCGTGAACATTAATCAATGTCTAAATTAATGTAAATTGAACGTAAATAGAACAGAATAATATTATGTTGAGATCTTCGTGTGTCTCTGATCTCTGAAACATCTTTTCATGTGATTACTTAGCACTTTTTCCTATAACAGTAGATATAAGTTTACAAATCTCAATAATTCTTGATACCAATAACAATATTTCTTATTGTAACGATATCATATTACTCGGACAAGTGAAAGTCGCTGGCACAGAAAGGGGTCTGACTCTAAACTACTAGGTGCAAGGGAGTCATTACAGCTAATTCGATTGTTTGGGCAGCGTAGATTTGGGCCAGGCGCGGTGTGCGCCCCTGTAATTTGACCACGCCGCGCTGCGCCGCAACCAGGCCTTCTCGGAAACTAACTATTCGGAACTATGATACGGTTCATGTTACCAACTACTTATAAGGTTTGATACGTAAACAAAACATGCATTAATGTGATTGTTTGACAACAAACTCATGTAAAGTTATAGGTAGGTACTGTAGAGGCTTTAATTAGGCGGGCTTTTAGCATGAAACCTTCGCGAGTTGCAAACAACTCAAAATCAATGTTTGTCTTTTAAATCTGTCAAAATAGATTTAAAAGACAAACATTGATTTTGAAAGATAGAATGGTTTAGAATTTGATAGGTTAAGCAATTTGTTTTAGATTGAGTGAGTGGTGAAATGGCGGGTGTCATATAACGTATTTTCTTGGAAGTTATAAATATAGGTACCTGTTTTTCTATCTGAAATTTCTCAGTAGCAGTCCGGAGTCTGGATTTGTGCCCGGTAGATGGCAATAGGCTCGCCCCCTATTACATGGGACTCAAACATAACTAGCGAAATGTGGGTGTTACTATACTATAAGTACACCTTTGCCTAACCCTTCGGGGAAACAAGGCGTGATGTTATGTTATAAATATACCTATCAAGTTATCATTAGTCTCCGAAGTCATTGTAGTGTTGATGCCCCCCTACACTGCAAAATATACATCACACACCACATGTTAAGACAGGTTACGTAATAATCTGCTGGGCCCCCTCAGAACCCCAGATCAGACAAATCAGGTCAGAGCAGATCATTACAGTACCTACTTACCTATTGGTAATCTGGAGATTAATTTAAAAAAAATAATTTAAAAAGTTACTTAGGGTTGTCTGTGATCGCCACGCTACATTATTTAAGTTTTGTCCTCTTGGGCCTATCAATATTACTACCCTAATTACCATTAGGAGTGTCAACACACATGATCATTTAAGCCTTCGCCACACTGAACGCGATTTGAAAGCAAAACGTATCGCTTAAGGGAACTATTATTGAACATGTCATATTCACACACTAAATACGAACACCACCACTTTAAATTACTAACGCCTTTTTATTTATTTTTTGTGAGTACTACTAACAACGCTTTTTTTTTTGGATGGGAAATCATCAAATGACTTCTCCCGCTCTGGGCGGAGCAGGAGAGCGTGTCAGACTTTTACTGATTAAAACCCAGCCGTGTTCCTTCAGTTGCCTGTGCCGGGGCCACGGTAACTCTTTCGAACATCCCGCAACCCTAGCTGGCATCGGCCCTAGCCGACCCCGTCAATAGTGCTGACATCTCTTTGAGGCGTGCATGGAACACAACGCGCCGTCGACTCGGGCCTGGTCCTTATCGGACGGCGAGCTACCCATTGCTCGCCGTCCGCAAGCCCGCCCCTACGGTGGCCGGGAATCGGCTGCCAATTCCCGACGCCCAGGGCGTCTCTTGCGGCGACTAGGGACGTGAGGGTGCAAAGCTTGCCTCTCCCTCACGCGTACCGCCTCCTCCTTCGCGAGCATTACTGCCTCGCAGAAGAAGGTGATGGCTTCCCATTTACTCTCGCTCCGTACCATGGCCTGGACCAGGGCCGGACGGGAGAGATCGCCGCTGCCGATCGCTTTCACGAGGACACGGCGGTGCTCCGCCCGAGCCAGGCAGACCTCTACCGTATGCTCCACCGTATTCTCCGGGCGATCCACACAGCGATGATACCCGGGCGTTTCCTCCTGCCTTATCCGGAACAGGTACCTCCCGAAGCACCCGTGTCCAGTTAGGATCTGCGTCAGGCGGAAGGTGAGCCCGCCGTGGCGCTTCTCCAGCCACTCCTCAAAGAGGGGACTTATCGCTGCAATTGTGGCGTGCCCAGCGCTGGGTTGCGATAATCGCACTCTCCATGCTGCCAGGAGATCTCGCCGGAGCTCTGTCCGCCGTGCTGCGATTTCTCGCAGCAGCGGAGTTACGCCCCGGCGTTTCTCGCCTCTTCGCGCCACTCCCACATGTGCGCGAGGACTTTTGCCCCCAGATCCCATGGCGGTAACGCGACAAGGAGGTTTGCCGCCTCACCGGAGACCATGTGGTATCCCCGGGCTAGCCGGATGGCCATGACCCTCTGGGACGCGTTCAACCAGCGGGCCGGTCGCCGCCTCACAGAACGCGCCTACACCGGAGCCCCGTAAAGGACCATGGATCGCAAGACCCCCACGTAGAGCCTCCGGCAGGAGGCGTTTGGACCCCCCAGATTGGGCAGGAGCCGCCTCAAGACAGTCCCGGCCCGCTCCAGTCTGGGAGCCAAACATCGGGAATTCTCCAGAAAATTCCACCGGCTGTCGAGGACGAGCCCCAGGTACTTCATCGTCGACTCGACGCCGATGCCTCCGCCTCCTATCGTTATTTGGGAACCCGACCGTGGCGCGTTCCGAGGGCCATGAAAACACATGGCCTCGGACTTGTGCAAGGCCACCTCGAGTCCCAATTGCCGGATCCTCTCGACGATTGTCGCAACCCCGCGTGTCGCTAGTTCGGCCGCTGCTTGGTGCGACCTCCCCTGCGCCAAGACCAGCATATCGTCAGCGTAGCAAACCACGCTGACGCCGCTAGGGAGGTCGGCGCGCAGCAGTCAGTTGTACCACAGATGCGGCCCCAGGACCGATCCCTGTGGGGCACCGCACGACATCTCTCGCCGGTTCCACTCTCCCCGGTGACCGGGGTAGATGACGGCCCTGTCCGTCAAATAGGCCTCGACCACGCGACCGAAGTAGGTCGGCATCCGGTGATACCGGAATGCCTCCCTGGTACAACTCCAGGGCAGGGTGTTGAAGGCATTGGCGATGTCTAGAGACACCGCCAAGACGACCCTACCCCGGGCCACAGCATCCCCTGTCGTGACGGGTCGCACGCGCATGATGGCGTCCATCGTAGAGTACCCCCTGCGGAAATCAAACTGGCTCTCCCCCAAATCCAGCCCCAGCCGCCCGACGAGGCGGTCTGACTCTTTCAAAGAGCTTGCTCACCTCGTCCAGCAGCACGATTGGCCGGTAATCGGACGGAGAGTCCGCAGAGCGCCCCGGCTTCTTGATGAGGATCAGTTTCCCCGTCTTCCAACGAAGTGGGAACCGGCCCCTCTCCAAGCGTGCGCTGAGGAGCCCCCTTAGTCCAGGCCCGAGAGTCTCCAAGGCCAGAATCCAGGCTTTTCTAGGTAAGCCGTCGGGTCCTGGGGCGGTATTTTTGGCATTCAGCCTACGTACCGCCACTCTCAGCTCTACCTCGGTCACCTCCGGAGCATCGTCGTCGTCGTCGGCGCTGTGGTCCACATCGGGCACCGCAGGAGGTGGACCCAGGGGCGGGGGAGTATGTTCCCCTCGTGAAGGGAACAGAGCGCTCACCAGGTCCTCTACAAGCTGGGGCCGGAGACTCTGCGGGGGAGTCCATGGGCGGAGTTTGTCCCACACCATTTTGTAGGGGCGTCCCCACGGGTCTCTGTTCAGAGTCTCCAGCGACTTCTTGTGGGACAGTCCCTTGGCCCTCAGGATCTCCGCTCGGAAGGCGCTCTTCGCCGCTGTGTACCCCTCGTACAGCTCCGCCTGAATGGCTTCCGTATCCGGAGGGGGATATGGAGCCTGCGGTGCCTGGTGTACCGGCGTCGCGCAGCAACGCATGCGTCGCGCAGAGACGTCAGCTCCGGCGGCCACCAGCACACCAAACGCCAGGCACGTCCGGGCCGGACCCGGGGCATTGCCACGTCACATAATTCAGACATGGCCTTCCGGAACCACCCCGCCTCGTCGTTGATGTCAGCAGGCCTGTCCGGTGGTGACACCCAGGCCTGCACGATCGAGGCTTCCAGGACGAGCTCCCGGCCGGTCCAACTACTTCAACGCCCACCGCGGACCACTCAGGGCCTGTCGGACCAGCGCGCTCGAGGTCCGGGCGGAGACGTCAAACCGGATGTAGGTACTGGTGATCGGAGTAGGTCTCCACCCTCTCCATGACGCGCCAGTCGACGACACGCGGCGACAGAGCGGGGCTGGCGAACGAAATGTACACCACTGACTCACCCCGTATCCGCACACACGTGGGGACAGAGCCCCGGTTTAGGACAACCAGGCCCGTCTCCAAAGCCCAGTCCTCCACCATCCTGCCCCGTGTGTCCGTATGCCGGGAACCCCAAGCCACATTTTTGGCATTTAAGTCCCCGAGGACGAGCACTGGGAGGCAACGGAACCCGACGACGACGACTCTCAACTCCGCAAGGGAGTTGTGGAACTCGGCGAGAGTTCGGTTCGGGGAGAAGTATACCCCTACCATGACAATCTCCCCGAACCGTGCTGCTACGCAACGTATCAGCCTCGACGGACGGGGTACCGGTGGCGGCCGACGAAATTAGGGTCACTGAGCCGCTTAGGTCCTCCACCCAGTCATCCCTGGGCGGGACAAAGTACGGCTCAGCGACCACGGCGATATTAATCGACCACTGCGCCATGCTCTGGAGCATCAGATCCTGAGCGGAGGCGCAGTGGTTGATGTTCACCGGGAGGAGGCATAATGGGGCCATTATTAGCACTCCATATCAGCCTCCTACCGAGCCCCTGTGAGAGCCCTGCCACGGTGGTTGCGGTGGCGGCAACAGGGGAGGCGGCAGTGGCAGTGGCTGCGGCGGTGACGACGGAGGCGGAGGGCTTGCCCCTGCCCCTGGGTTTGGCGGGTGGAGCGCAGGCCTTGCTCCCAACCCGGTGATTGGCCGGCTTGCCAGTTGCTGCACACGCGAAGCCGTGCGGCGCCGCTTTACACGAGCCGGCCTTGTGACCGGGCTGACCACAGCAGAAGCAGTGGCTGCTACGGTCCACCTCCGAGGTGCATTTAGCCACGCTGGCACGCACTGCCACGTGGGCAACCACGTGGCAGCGGAAGACCTCAGAGGTCTGGGTTCCAGCAGTTTCACCTGCGTGGAAACCCAGCCCACCCGCAGCCTTTGGCCCTCCCCGGCTATTTTTCGGGCCACCGCCACGGGGCAGCTCACCGTAACGGTTCGCATCCCCGTGAAGTCAGGACGGATGGTGCCTACTCTCACCTGCTCGTCAGAGCATCCTTCGGTCCTAACGACGGCGGCCACCACCTCTCCCTCCGTCGCTGAGTCGTCCAAACCCAGTATGCGCAAATCAGCGCACTCGGTGGGTCTGGGCACTCGGGCCTCGTCCGTATTTAGGGACGCCCTAAGCCTTTCGGCCAGAGCGTCAGCGGTCGGGTCGCTGGCCGCACCGGGAACCTCCAGCATCCGGCCCCAGTCGCAGTGACCCTTACCCAGATGCCGTCGACGACACCGAGCTCGTCGAGGTTCACTGCCGCCCTCGCCTTGGCAAGCACGTCGCGGTAGGACACGCCCTTCTTCTCTGCTTCCGGCTGTAGTAGGCACTACAGCTGCGGACTTTGGGGTACGGAGCCTAGCCGCGACGCTTCGCTCCTTGCGCCGCTGCCGTCTCTCCTTCTTTTTGGCCGCCCTTGCTGCCTTACCCGCTTTCCTCTTGTACCCGGCTACTTACCATTCGCCATCGGCTGGAGGAGATTTAGGAGGAGGCGGGGGCGGCCATTTTGCCACCAGGGCTGGGCCCCTCGTGGGTACCAGCACGGCCCCGCTTTTCGACTGCCCTGACGATCCCGGTTTGGTCGTGGCAGCCGCGGAAGTCGGTTTTCCGCCCTGGAAACCATTGCCCTACGTCCCCCGCTGGCGGCGAGCCAGCCGGCCTCGGGCCAGTGGAAGGCGGCATCGTATGTCGCCGCCTTCCACTGGCCCCGGCGGCATGGGCGTGACGGTCCCGGTCCTCAGCAGGCCCGGGACCGTCACGCCCATGCCGCACCTCCCCCGTGGCATCTTCCGGGGGCCGGCTCCTCAGAGCCTGGCCAGGTCCGCTTAGAGCTCCTCGTTCTCCTTTCGGAGAAGCTCCATGGTGGCTGTCAAGCGGGTGACCTCCTCCCGTATTTCGGACATTGCGTCGGACGGGGGCCCGAAATGAGAGGCCTCCACTGGCGCCATAATGGAGGCCGTGGCTGCGGATATGGCCTTGTCTTTAGAGGACTGGGTCCTCTTCAAGGCCACCCTCTTGATCGCGGCTGCCACGACCTCCGCAAACCTAGCCGCTCGCTCTAAATTGGAGCCGCCTGCGGTGTCCGGCTCACCACCTGACGATTCCGACCCGACTGACACCAGCCCTAACTGTGCCTCTGGCTCGGCTGGGCTGACTCGACTTCGCCCGCTGGTTGCCTTTCTGGCGAGCCCTCTGCCCATACCCCGTTCATGGGGCCCACCCCGCCGACAATTTTTTTTGCGGGCCGACCTCAGCCTGCCTTCCGAGGAAGACCCCTGGCCATCCCCGGATTACCCCGGAAGAACTTTCGGTCCTTCCTAGCAGCCCCCACCACTTCGCGCTCCGGGCTCTTGCATAAGCCCTTCGCGACAGATTCGGCGTCAACACAGCTTTGCCTTTTTTATGGGGTAGGGTCCCTAAACCACTCCTTCACCATCGCAGTCGTGTCTGATGAGCAGACACGAACTGGAGGTGAACCACTCTTCCCACTCGATAAAGAGTGAATCGCGCACCGTCCAAGAACACCAACAACTGTTGAGGTCCTCAGACGGCGCGCCCCTCGCGGTAGTCAGCTGTTCATGACTTCGCCCCGTGTCTCTCTTAGTCTGGTCTCTCACTTGAGGCCTTCCAGCACTGCATGAGTAACTCAACCGGCAAAACCCTCAAGATCATTGAGACACGCAAGCCCCACCACGACGACAACGAGGAGACACACTCGGTGGGGCTACTAACATCCCTACGAACGCATTCTCTGTAATAATTTATGGACTGTGTGTCTGAAATAAAGAAAAATATTATTATTATTAATATTCATCGTCGACTTTGGTAGGTAGTATATTAGTTAGATGAAACTGAAACACAACTTCACGTGTCATCTATGCCACAGTTTGTCAACTCGGTCCTTTTAGTTTGCTGAAAAGGTCTAATCGCGGGCTGATCGTGTGATGTCATAGTGGCTACGTCAAACAGAAGGCTTTTCCCTGTACATCGTTACTGTATACATATTTGATTAGTGTTTGTTTAGTATTTTCCGCTAAAATACTATTTGTATGTGGTCTCAAGGAAAAGCGTCATAATGTATTAATTAAAATGATAACATTTGGCATTTGAATTTGGAATAAATTGATTATTTTAATTAATTGAAATACGTCATACATGCATGATAACGTGATATGAGTGTTACGTCAATCGTGTTCGATAAGGTACTTAGTTTCCGTTTTGCTTACGTGCACCTTGCCCAATCACACAGATAACAATAGTACCTATACAACACTATTCTAGCCCCCTTATTCATAAAAGTTGATTAAAGTTAAGTAATGATATCTAGTTAACCATACATTTTTTAACTTCTCTTAACTTTAAACAACGTTTATGAATTATAAGGGTGTAAGTTTTATAATAACTGTCACGTAAAAAATTAAGTTAGATTAAAATTGCTTATTTAGGCTACATTATATTTAATTTATAAGAACCTGGTTCTTTTTAGTAAAGGATAAAAGCAAATTGCCCAAGTGCGAGTCGGACTCGCACAGGAAAGTTTCCGTACCACAGTACAATATTTATCACTACGTTTTTACTTATTAAAAAAACACGTTTCTTGTATGGCAATAGAAATACACAATCTATGAAAATTTAAACTGTCCACCTAGTTCATGAGATACAGCCCGCTGACCGATAGACGGACGAACCGACGAACAGTGGAGGCTTAGTAATAGGGTTCCGTTTGGCACCCAACGGCTACGGAACCCTAAAAAGATAACAATAGTGACTTAGGTAGAGGAGCTACCGTAGGTAAGTCCATAATTCCATATTGCAAACGTACCAGCTTACGTAAGGGCTCCCACACAAACTGAGAATTCGCATCGCATCGCAGTTTTGTGTGGGAGCTGTAACGGTATTTTTTAACTCGTATCTATTAGATATCCTAGCCACGTCGACAAGCACAGAGTAATAATATAGCGGTAGAAGAACAAAACCTAATAATAAATATCGCGTCTTGTTCCCAGTATCGCAGCGCTTAGCGTCGGCGTTAGTGTACAGACCGCTTAAGCTTAGGTCTTCAAATAGTTTGTTGTTCGATCAAAGATTGGCGATTACTTGATGTGTTGCCCTTGACCGTTCATCCCAGTGACATCTCCTGTCACTTAAGAAAATGGAAAGAGATGCTGTTATAGAGGCATGAGGAACAGGGTGTAAAGTTCACTCATCCTCCATAGAAAAGGGAGGATCCTCCGACCAGACGGGTGTTGTGTCTGGTGGGCTACTGCCCGACGGTTGATGTCGGGATGTTGTATATATGCTAGTCGCGCGGTAAACTCTGTTTGCGCGATGCAGGATTTTGCGTGACGTCAGTGTGACGCGTTCCATTGTAGCGATGCCGCCACATCACTCCCCTCCGGAGACCGGAGGTCGATAGTGGGCAGAGTCGTGTATCTTGCGATGCTTGCCAGGGCCAGTTGCGGTTCCAGGGAGTCGGAACCGGGTGCCGCATAGTTCACGGTGAGTCGGAACTGTCTGCGGAGATGCCCCCAGTGAGTCGGGGTGGCGCTGCGTTATGCTCCAGTGCGTCGGATGTGGTACAGCGCCGGGTTGAGGCTGACTGCTGGCGTCGACCAGGAGAGGTTTGAAAGGCTCTGCTTGTTGACCGGCCGAGAGTGCAGTGTGCTGTGCCAAGGTTGCTGATGAGGCTGAGGGTGATGACCAGGTATGCGCGGTCGCTGCATGCTGGTGGTCAGGATACCCGTTGAAGCCGTGGGTGCTGGCTGGCTGTGTGATTCGCCGCTCGAGAGCTTGAGGAAGTGATGATGATGACATCACGCTGTAGTAGTTGCACGAAGGCTGCGCTGACGTTCATGTTTGGGGTCACCAGTATAGAGGCATGAGGAACAGGGTGTAAAGTTCACTCATCCTCCATAGAAAAGGGAGGATCCTCCGACCAGACGGGTGTTGTGTCTGGTGGGCTACTGCCCGACGGTTGATGTCGGGATGTTGTATATATGCTAGTCGCGCGGTAAACTCTGTTTGCGCGATGCAGGATTTTGCGTGACGTCAGTGTGACGCGTTCCATTGTAGCGATGCCGCCACACTGTTATTCCTATCTACCTTTTGTAATACAAGTTTATTTTATGATACTTATATGCCATTAGCAATTAATCACGGTTAAATTATGTTATGCATGTCATAAAAATGATAAAATCAAAGCATCGTTCTCATAACAATGAAGAAAACAAGACCGCAGCAGTAGAGCGTTCTCGTAAACGTTTTCCGAGTGGCGAGTGCGTAAACATCAGTAGAGGTAACACAATAATATCGTATGTATCTGTGTGAAACAAAACGTTTGCTTGATCATAACAAAATAAATGTTTATGTTGTTTGTACGAAAGGCCGCAATTACCGAGGGCGGCGGTAGGAACGAAGCCGCGCGGCACACACTGGCCCACTACGATTTTTATCTCAAACGGTGAGCCGACGTTTCCATCCGCGTAATTACAGAGTTTAGACCATAGAGTGAATTATTAGACGCGGCGCGGTGTGGTAATCAACACAATAATTGTTATTCACGGCGCTAGTGTTTGGCGTTGCGGTGTGGTGCGGTGCGGTGCGGTGCGGCGGTGCGGTGCGGCTACACAAATTGAATTTCGTACAACTGCCGTGTAACGGTCCGCTTTGTTACCTTTTATGTACCCATCACGTGAGTTACTTTTTGTTTCGCTTAATAAAGAGCAATTTAATAAGTTTTTAACGCGCAAATTAAATTTATAACGTTATAAAAAGACTATCTTAATCCACGATAGCATAAAAGATATCTGTAGCAAAAAATTATGAATACATTGCAGATTTATTTCAGTTAACGGTTATGAGATTCATTCAGAACTTATTCAGAAGTTAATACCTTTTTGATTATTGCAGTTTTGATTGCACAATGCTTCGGCAGAATGTGATAAGAAATCTATGTTTTTGTGTGAAATTAAATTTTTCAACGATTTAACTCTAAAAAGATTCTATTTCAAATAATAATGAGGTTACGATTGCAAATCGCTACGCTTTCGAGAGCACACACTAGTCCGTTATTCATTGAAGTCAGCTGGAGGTTTTAAAACAAAACAAGGAAACTATGCAGCAATTTATTTTCGTAGGGCGGCGCCCGCCCGCGCAAATTCATTACCAGTACAACCTGGCGCTTCCGTTTCCGCTCCCCTGTGTTACTAACATAGGGTTGAACAACGATAGTGTTCCATTTGATATCCATTGCTGCTTTACTTCTACGAATAGCAATAGACACACGTTTCAGTAGTGCAATGTACAGTAAATGTGTAAATAAAGTTTTATAAGTTAGTATTTTCTTGTCAGTGTGGTAGTGTGTAAGGATCGCGATAACATCGACTTGACGTGACTGCGACTCCGTTTGCTCAGCCGCTGCTTTGAGCAAAACTAACATAAACTTCTACTGTTTTATATTTTCCTGTTTTTTTAGTATTATACCTAGCTACAGTAAACTACAGTTGTGTTTTAATGTTTTCATTAGTTAATGGTTTAATAAGGCTTTTGGATGCGTAAGTGGAAGATGGTTTATTCTGCACTAAAGAGGTTTCTTATCATTAGCCTTCTTTTATCGTACTTTTTGCTAGGATTTAATTAATTTCGTTTTTCTACTGACTGCCTTAATTATTTACCGACTTCCAATCTCGTGCAGTTACCATTAGTTGTTTGGTAAGTACGGTTACATAAAGTGAGCTGTCTATATGCCATTGGAGTAATGTTTTTCTTGCTAAAGTCTATGGCAAAATAGATATTGATCTCAGAAGTGCAACAACCGATGCTACCAAATATACCAAACTATTTAATTTACAAACTGTATTCTTTAGGATACTTTATCAAATTTTTTGCATCTTTTTTTGCAGTGTTTCACACATTTTTACCAAACCTATTTCTTTATTTATGTCTTCTTGTTTGGAACACCTGGGCTGAAAACAGGTGCGCACATAAAATCTACTTTTAGAACCCAGTTCCTATGTGTTACATATTTATTGACGAGGTTTCATAACAGATATCATTCGTCGGGCTGATAAAGGTCGCTATACATAAATAACGGCCGTCTGTCGGGGTACTAACGTTGCAGGTGACGCTGACACGAGGCGCGTCTACCCACGCTCTAATGCCACAGTGGAGGAACAAGCAGTGCTTCAATAATTAGTACTGAGATTATATTCGCTTTTGTGTCTCTTCAAGATATTGCAAAGTGTTACTTAAATTGGACCTTTGCACAAAGAGAGATAACAAGTCAAATCTAACATGTAGGGCAAAAGTCTTGTTTCACCGGTAACACGGAAACGAACATCAGTTAAACCTAGTGGTTTCATGTGATTGTACAGTCACGAGCACTAATATGTGTACACTTAGCACAATTCAAAAGCGATTTTCTCGTGGAATTACGATTGTAACTTTGAGAGAAGACCTCTTTCATAATAGTATGGGTTTCAAAATACTATGTTCGTAACAGCATAAAATTACAATTAACACAGTAGGCGAAAATTACTTTTAAAAGTTGCTCAGTGTATACATATTAGTGCTCGTGACTGTACCTAATTGAAAATTGTGTCCGTCATGCCAAAATTATACCTACAAACCAATCGGTTTAACTAATTTTTTTATATTGTCAGCATAATACAACATAAACCTTCACTATTCATACAAAATAAATATGAAGGTAATTCTGCTTTTTAAACCCAGTGTAGGTACTGTGTAGGTAAATTAAATTAGTTTAGATAAGTGCACAATAATTTCGCTAATTTATAAAGTAAATTCTAAATTACTTGAGGCACTTACAGATTGTCTAAACATATAATGAACATCATTAGGTTCCATTACGAAATTACATATCCCACGCTTGCGAGGCGTTGCATGATGCTCGTGCAACTGAGCTAAGCAGGCCGGTCGGCGCGGGCGCATAGCGAGCCGATCAATTAGCAATCCGCTACTACTTACGCAACTTTGGTATTATTTAAATGATGCCTTTTAGCACGATGCAGTGCAGGTATATTATACTGAATATAAAATTATTTTTAAAAAGACACCCCGCGTACAGTGGCGCCCTCATCGTTTGTTTGGTTATTTCTTTTAAATAAGCATGTTACGTTGTGCTCCACAAGACTATACGTTATTATTATCACAAACGATTACATTGTTAAGTTTTATTATAATAATAGTTAATAACAGTTAATAGTGTTATTATAATCCTTAAAGTGGCAAAATAGTGGCCACTAAGCTCCGTTTTAAGGATTATAATAAAACTTAACAATGTAAAACTACTGTTTGTAATAATAATAAGGTACCTATATATAGTCTTGTGGAGCACAACGTATCATGTTTATTTTATGCTCATTCTAAAATAAAAGAAATAACCAAAGCAAACATTGAGGGCGACACTGCGCGCGCGGTGTCGTCTGTCGTGTGAAAAACATGTCATGCAAGCACATTCTGAAAAGCTGATGAAAATTACCTAATTTAATGTAAGGTTGGTTTATTCAGGAGAAATAAAGTTCTACGTACCTTACCTACTTAGGTTTTTATCTAGATAATGTTGAATTCGGAGGTGGTTACTGTCAAATACCTGCCGCATTATGTATTTGGAGGCAATTGTCAAAAAACTATAAAGCATATTTAACGAAGTTGCCAAATAGGGACACTAATACAGTTCATTTTAATAATTTATTTAAATCACACAATTGGACAGCAAGCGACAATAAATCATTTAACTAATTTGATAACCTATTAATTACTCGTAGAGTTGAGTAATTGAACTTTTTTATACTGTGTCTGTGTCCCGGTACACGCAATCTCTTCATGTGTAATTCAATAACAATAATCGGATTATCTTTAACGCCGACATGCGGCGTATGCCATACAGCGAAAATTATTAACTCAGTTTTGGAGCATACGATTCCCACCTTCATTTTGAGAGGAGAAAGGTTCAGTTTCTCTTGAAAGTTTTTTGGCGTTTGTGGTAAACTGATGAGTGATCTATTCGGTTATAGGATGGTTTGATCGAGCTTACGAATACCGAGTCGTTACGTGACTTGCTCCATACTTTGTGCTCTCGGTTCCATTGTCTTAATGCACTGTTTATGTTATTCTAGCCAGTGAGCGTTAAAATAGAGCGCCGATGTGTTTTTGTAACAATTTTCGTTTACCAAAATCCTTGATTAATTCCCAAATCGAACAAAGCTGAGTAACAATGATAAATTGAATTTAAATGACTAGGTTCCAGGGGCGAAGCCTTCATATAACCCGATTCCTATCGCCTTCCCTTCGAAACAACCACTCTTCTTAATGTTTACTATATATTGTCAAATAATATGGTACACCTGTGTGTGTAACTGTGTATCACATCACATTACATAATTACATTTAATACCAGTTTTATACATTATAAGATATGAGAACTGAACAATTTTTTCTTCGGCGTCCCTCTAATGATGATTGTATCTGCGCCACTGCTAGGTTCGTATCCACATAGTAGGTAGATATATAACAATTATATTTTATTTAAGTGTCCAATTGAATCACTGTTTAAGAGCGTTGTCACATTTTGCACCTCTCTCGCTCACACAAAACCTAATTTTTAAGAATGTTAAATGAAAAAATGCTTTTTTGAAAAATGTAATCAATGGGCGGTCTACAAAATAATATTAATTTAATAGGTAGTTATTCAAAAACACATTTCTATTGTGTTATCTAATAAACTTATGTAATTAAGTGTTATGATCTGTTTTTGAGATGATGTAAATAAATGCCACAATAAAAATGTGTTTTTAATAATTACCTATTAAACTAATATTATTTTGTAGACCGCCCATTGATTACATTTTTCAAAAATACATCTTTTCATTTAACGTTATTAAAAATTTGGTCCCGTGTGAGCGAGAGAGGTGCAAAATGTGACAACCCTCTTAAGTTTAAATTACAATAGGTTTCGCAAATGACTCACAATACTTATTATGTATAGATGTTGCTCAATATAAACCCGCAAGCGATGTCCAGGGGCCCAGGGGCCCAGGGGAGTATCCCTGGATTGGGTTCCGCAGCGAGCGCGGGGTAGGCGGAGCCCATCGATAGCGGCACAACGTTATACATACAAAATGTGATCTCGTCGACTTGCAGATGTAAGATAAGAAGCAATTAAGAGTCCATGAATATACGACCCCGCATCGCATTCCCACATACATTACCACTTTTCCGAGACCTGTTAATAAATAAAATCTCATATTTGCGCTCGCTCTGCCAATGATATATAACGTTTGTTAATTAGGTTATCTGCCCGTCGGCATCTACAAAGGGCCAGGGCTTAAAAGGCTCGTTGATATTAAAAGTGCCGCTTATAACTTTTATCATAAATCACCCTGTGGCTAAATCGCGAGGGGGCGCGAAAAAATTCGATCTACTTGGAACAAAAAATATGCAAGTAATGACGAAAGCACCCTGAGAGCTTTTTTGAGTAGCTGCGGACTTGCTTAGAATTAATTGTGTCCGCTCAATAGCCGCCGTCACTAAAATATATTTGCCGTATAGTGACAACACTTGTTCGTTGTTTAGGATTTTTGATTCAAAAATAATTTAAACACGTGATTATGTCGGAAACTATGCGAAAGTTGATCGGATGCGGTATTAACGTATTGAGGAAAAACTAAGGAAAATCAATTAATTACATTACTGTGTATTGCTCCAATTATTTAGTTTTCCTTGATACAACAAATGATTGTGGTTTAACTGTTACATTGACAAAATTAATTTTTAGAAACGTTAGGTTTAATTAAGGGAAAAATAATATGCTTATCTAAAAATAGCATTTATGTCAGCATCTTCCTAGAATTGTTCCAGCTAGGTATTGATGCAGCTCATGCAGTACATCGATATTTTACATGGAGCAAGTGACCTATACGGGGCTATATCGATGTTCTACAATTAGACCAAAACTCAGGCTTTTACGCTTCAGACATCCTTATGACAACCAGGAATTGCGGTTTAGCGTGTTCTCCGTGACACAAAGGAATCTTCATGGGAAAATGGTCACCCAACAACATAACGCGCGGCTATCATTTAGCCACGAGCCTCAGCCAGTACCTTTAAGTATAAATATAAGGTATTCTTTTTCATCGATTACCAACGAATTCGGAGAACATTAACGTAACTAAACCTATATTTCCAGAACGTTTCTGTTGTAAAAGCGCCGGCGAACAGTTTAATGAGTCCCACGAGGTCTCGTCGAAAGCAGAGCGTGGGCTCGTGATTACCACGGACCCCTGTAGTAATAACACATCCACAGGCCGCCTTTATCGACTGCCTTCTCGATAAGCATCCGTGACGAATTCGCACCATTCGAGCGACGAGCCCTCGGACCTACGATACTTGCATGGCCGCGTAAACACGTTATTAAAACGACTAATAAAACACCGTCAACAACCAAAAAATATATCTTAAAATTCAAGTGCCAAGATTTATTTTTGAGGTCAGCTTGTCATGCATGAGTCAGTTAATTCCCATTTAAGGGAAAATGTCCGAGATATTCGTATCGATACTTTAATTCCAATTATAATATTACCTCAACGGTTTTATCGGCTTCGAATTTTGAGGAAGTTTTCGGTTACATAAATTCCATCCCTTAATAATTATAATGTAACGTTACGGTTTTAACATTTTACAGTTGGAGAATTCGAGTAATTGCAATTTCGATGACAACAAAACAGAATTATGATTGATTAAAATCGATTTGAAATTATATGAAAGGAATTAGAGCAGAGGAAGACCGTCACTAATCTGATACGATTATACACGATTTCAGAGTTAGGTATCTTAGAAAAAAAATTTTCGAAGACTTCGGAAATATAACAATAGATTATGATATTCAAACGCAGAAAATCAGGAAAATGAAAAGAAATAAAAGTAATAAGGAAAACATGATAATAAGGAAAATCTATAACAAGCAGTGAACTAGAGCGATATAGAATAGCGAATTTAGAAGTTCGGTTATAAGCTGAAAAAAATAAGGTGCATGCACGACAGTGGTGATATTTCAGGCAACGAGGAAATTCGGTTTTTGGCCAAAAACACAGCAATTTAAATAGGTTGTCACCACTTGCAAACATGGCTTCTCGTAAATGACGAAACCAACCTCATTAACTTATTTTTGGTGACCCGATCATTGCACAACTACAGTATCATTTGAGGATACGTTTGATGAAATAAGATTTGAAGAGGCATGCAGATATATCTGACCAATAGGGTCTCAGTTTTATTTCCTTCTTTTCATGCATCTCCAAGAATGAAAGCTTAGCTACTATTTAGATCTTGGCTATTATAAAAAAAATATATAAGCATGGCCGAGTTGCGCTTGCGCGGGCAGACGGATGTCACTGCTATGTTTTTGTAGCAGATCGTTCACCTCCCAACCATTCACGAATTTAGGAAACGGTATAACAATAAAAAATAATATAAAAACGATACCTCGTGATCGATGCGTCTATTAACGTTTTTGCTTTCTAAAAGTCAATACTGAGTCCAATCGTCGGATTGGACAATTTAGGTTAGATTAGCATGCCAAGTAACACCAACCACGCAACCAATTAGAATATCTATTCAATTAAATATTCAATTAGCACTTCGTGGTTGCTTAGCTTCTTGTGATTATGGTAATTATTTTATGACGCTGAGAAAGGGGAAACTAAGTATAAGTATCTATCGTCGCTAGAAATGACTGGGTTATGCCAATATTTGAAGATTAAGAGTTACGATATTCAACAACAAGCAAAATTACCAGTATTAGCTTAGCGTTCCTGTCCTCTGTCCACAGCACTGAAAAGTTGACCGGGAAAATTTTAGCTCCCTCCCTGGTTGACTCTGAAGTGCCGTGCTTGACTGATGCAGTAAACGCCTGGATAGCGGCTTGCCCGGATACAGATCGTCCCGTAAACCCATCTTCCCAGAGATAGTGGAATGAGCCGCTCTGCAGGTTGGTACGGAATAATCTTATCAATACGTCCACCAATACTGCTGAGCGTGCCCGCCCTGCTGGCTGTGGGTGAGTGGAAGTCGGGCCTCTGGCTTCAAGCACTAGCGTCACTCAACATAGGCACTTTACTGAGTGATACCACCTTCCAGCTCGCTGTTTCTCTGCGTCTGGGCGCTCCTTGCGAGGCTTCACATCACTGCCAGTGCGGTGAAGCCGTCGAATGCCTCGGACATCATGATCTATCTTGCAGTAAGAGCGCAGGCTAGATAGCACAGCACGCCAGCATTAATGGCATCATCAGTCGTGCTCTTATCACCACCGGCGGGGTGCCAGCTGTTTTAGAACCCGCAACGGCTTGGTACGTGACGATGGGAAGAGACCAGACGGAATGACCATAATGCCTTGGATGTAAGGCAGATTTTTGGTATGGGACGCAACATGTGTTGACACCCTTGCGCCATCGCATCTTTTTAGTACGGCGGGCTGTGCTGGGGCAACTGCTGCAGGTGCGAAAAACCTCAAACGGCGAAAATATTCCTATCTTTTTGGGAGTTATATGTTCGAGCCGTTTGGGGTTAAAACACTAGGGCCATGGGGTCAGAGTACCCACTTGGTTTTTCGAGACATCACCAAGCGATGATCGACTCTTCACGTGAACAGAGGGCTGGCCTATTTTTTAACCAAAGAATCAGCATTGCCATACAACGTGACAATGCTGCCAGCCTTTTGGGCATTTTTCCTGTTGACAGCGATGCGGACGAAATTTTTGATGCTCTATGATTCTTTTCACTCCTTTTATACAGGGTGTAAGGGACAGCCCTGCGCAAACTAACAGGGTGGATTCAGCACCTTACTTTGAGTCATATTCCACCTGAAATTTTGTCAGCAAAATGTTCATTTTTTTATCGTATTTTCAGTTACTATTATTTTATTTGAACGTAAAATTACATTCTCTGTACGCAGCACTCCATTTATACAAATGAAACAGCTAAAATTAAAAAAAAATCAGCAATGGATGTTGAAATACTAGGCGGCCAAAGGCTCGCTGCGCTGTCGTTTGCTACGCGCGTTTTGCCACGGTAACGATACATTGCGAGTGAGATAATAAAATAAATCAGGTTTATTGGATTCCCATAACGTTCCTGAAATAATTTCATGTACCGGTCACCTTAGTATGATATACTGAAGTCACTCCATCAGTATGCGGAGGGCTGTCCCTTACACCCTGTACATGTACTTACATATTATTAAGTCTGTTAGCTTATATGTATATTATGACAACACGCTCATCTTCTTTTAATTCCTAATCTCAACTTTTCTAATAAGATTTCTTTGAGAAATAATAACAGTCCCGATATTTTCTAAATGGGTGCCATTTCGTCCAACTTATCTTGTAGTAATAGGTACACCTAAGTTTCGTTTTAGCGATGTAACAAATTCCAGTCTTAAAGATGTCGATTATGAGGGCACTAGCCCAGAGGTCGATTTAGCAGACACATATAGCACAACTAACAAAAACAAAAGATTTAGTGGCATTATTCCAAAAAAAAAAAAACATTTGCAAGACTGGAATATAAACAGACCTAAGTACGAGTATCATATCAATCTAAAACGGTATCTAATGTAGCTCTGAAGTAAGCCAATAAATATATGTGAATAGGATGCTTAGTTCTAAACATGATGTTCCGTTGTTTTTAACAAAGCATCATTAAAAATGTTGCAAAGCTTTTAGTAATCACTGCAAGTATTATGTTTTATATCTGCAGGTAAAAATATAACAACGGTTACTAGCTAAATTATAAGAATGAATAAGAAACCTAGTTTTACGATTGTCAAGGTGAGAAATTGATGTTAATATACATCATAATTTAGGCTAGTTGGTGTTGTTAAGCTATTTGGCATTATGAATACTGAAATTAGGCTGTAAATGTAACACTGGAGTCATAACAATATGGTTATTTTATTGTCCCGTGATTTGGAGTCCGTTACACGGCAGTCCTTGGCCTCTTACGTTTTTAGGGGATATCGATTTGACAACTCACGCTCTAGGTTGCCTCCATCGTGAATATAAGTCATGTGTGTCAACTGTTGACGTAAAAATAATAGGTAGAACGTTCTTATGTGTTCGTGGTTTTTTCATTATCTTTTTCGTTTTCCTAGATTTGTAGATAGGTAGGTACTATAGACTAATGTTCACACAAACGGATAGTTTTATTTTTGGGTTAGGTATGATGAGACGTCAGAGACTAATATGAGTATTCTAATCATATAATTGACATCACAACATAAATGAGACACTTATAGACAAAGGTTCTCTCATATGAGTGAACCTTTGTCTATAACTGTCTCATTTATTTATTACTATATAGGTACTATTTAATCTCGCTTATAAAATTACAATGCGAAGGATTTTAATAATACTCATTCATAATTAAATCTGTGTATAATTCAAATCTCTTTTTCTGTATCATCGTAATTTACATATGCTAAATAAAAAGCGGTGTCATCACAAAAGATTTTGGAGGCAATATAAACATAATATCAATTTAAATTCCTTGTTAGTGGAGCGAAAGCCGACATCATACCTGGAAGTGGCGGGGCCCGATTGGATGACGTGCGCGCCAATGGCGTGCGCGCTCCGCGGCCGTCGCGGCCGGCCGGCAGCGGGCGGGCGGGCCGAGCGTCGTGCTCGCCGCGCCTCAGTTCCTCTCCACACTTCGCATCGGACTGACGTGCTCGTACATCCGTGTGTTGTTGCTTTTAACTTTAATAACATTGACTTGTCCTCTCGGGACTTCGGGGGAAGTGACAATGCCGCGACCCTCGCGTGAATCTTACGGCGATCAGAAGCCCCCGTACTCGTACATCTCGCTGACGGCGATGGCGATCTGGAGTTCCCCGGAGCGCATGCTGCCGCTGTCGGAGATCTACCGCTTCATCACGGACCGCTTCCCGTACTACCGGCGCAACACGCAGCGCTGGCAGAACTCGCTGCGGCACAACCTCTCCTTCAACGACTGCTTCGTGAAGGTGCCGCGCCGCCCGGACCGGCCCGGCAAGGGCGCCTACTGGACGCTGCACCCGCAGGCCTTCGACATGTTCGAGAACGGCTCGCTGCTCCGGAGGCGCAAGAGGTTCAAGCTGTTGAAAGACGATAAAGAGAGCCTGCATGCAGAACTAGCGGCGCTGGCAAGTTTTAATAGAGCATTTTTGGCGAGACAAGCGAGTGCGCCGCCACCGCCTATGCCAAGTGCCAGTCTATACAGTCCTCCGCTGGGTCCACAACTAAGCCCAGAGCCGGCGGAACTGCCAGAGACGGTAACTATGACCATGCTACCGCGCGAGAGGCCACGAAGAGCGTTCACGATCGAGGCGCTGCTGCGGCCGGACGAGCCGCGCGCTTCGCCGTCTCCGCCGCAGCCAGTGCTGGTGCCGGTGCCGTCGTACGTGGCGCGCTACCACGCCGAGCTGCTGGCGGCGGCGCATGCGCTGCGCCCCTGCTACCTGCCGCCGCCGCTGCTGCCCGTCGCGTGACATCCGCCGCGCGCGCACACTAGCTGCGACAATGTTTCGTGCAATGTTAGATTGTAAGTACTTAAACCACTAGTATTCATCATTTTGTATAGTGTTTAAATTTTTACGTGGAACATTCGTTTTGTAGTATTTAATTGTTAAAGTTTTAAATTCAATACTTGTAAACACGCCTGTTTAATTTCAGCTCATGGGCTGGCTACCATGAGCTGGTGTTCTGGTTTCTGAATAAATCACTAGATATAGGTAATAGTGATTAAATACCGACAGCGCATTTAGTATTACTTATAAGTAACTATTTATTATCTTAAAGCGAGGAACATCGAGGCTAAGTGCGATTGGCCTACTGTTGAACATTCCGCAGATGATTCATCTCACGTAGAGCGGATTATTATCGTGTTTTAAGTGATCTCACTTTAAGGTTTATGTAAACTTTTGATGATTAGATAAACGAAAGATGTGAAAAACTGTTTAATACAATTGCATCATTGTGAAAAAATCGTGTAAATATAAAATAAGGAATTCAGAGAGCAAGAAAATGACTACAACGGCAGACAATGTTACAAATATTTGTTAAAATACAAACTATGTCGCGTTTTATAATTAGACACAGATTCACTCTTTCTTTTCTAATAGGAATACATTATATTATTGGATAGTAGCAGTAAATGTAAATAGCATATTGTTTTATGATAGCTGATGTAGAATAAAATTGTTATTTATTTAGCGATGAGAACTGAATCTCCTGTTCATAGTGTAGATCAAATTATTTGTGTAAATATTGGTTAAATTGTTATAAGTATTGAGTAGGAATATTAAATTGAATTCATTATATTTCCTGGTTTTATTTAATACACTTTTTTGTTTCTAAATTCCTCAATTTTAAAAATAATTTGGCTACTTCAGGTCACATCAATCAAAGCTGTTTTTAAACGACATTTAACATTTGAAATCTATAGATTACTTGGGAGTATACACATAATTTGGTAGGTTAGATATTCTTCGTGTGGGGTACAGGTAAAAAAGTGGTAGAAAATTGTAAAAAGGGCTATTCTTGGTGGTCTGTTTCACGGTGTAACGCGGCGCATCGCGCCACGCTCGCGGGCTAATAGTTCCTGATATTGGCCGGTTGTGCTGACTCACCCGCCGGCTCGTTACACACCATAATGCGCATTATAGGCTTGTTCAACATTTTGACCCTCTTTCACAGTGAAAAACCTTTAATCTAATGATGGAGGACACAATAGAGCGGTTCCATTCTTCTGTTCCTTTTTGTGGGATCAATTTATGAAATTAGGATTGGGGTGAAATAGGGCAATAAAACGTAGAGTTCTTTTGAATATCTTATTGGTTTGGGTATGTTGAAATAACTAGTGGCACTAATCGCTTGGATCAAATAAAATAAAGGAACTTGTTTGGTTACTGTAGCAGAGCTTACACTTGGAATGTAAAAATAAAAACCCGCCGATATAGGTAGGTACGTAGGTGCATGCTACGTAAGTACTTAGCTATCTGGTCTTGGTCTTTATTTATTTCCTAGTAGCTTACACGCTTCCTGCTTAAATAATTTTTTTAGCGTTTAAGTATTTGCGGCCACCAAATATACTGGAAACATGGAAAAAGTTTTGTCGTAAACTACTTGCGCCCCGCGATTTTACCCACATAATTATGTAAGTCTCGATCCCGTGAGAATATCGGGATAAAAAGTATTCTATGTCTTAATACAGATCATGGTCTACCCATGTGCCAAATTTCATCCAAATCCGTGAAGCCATTTTAGCGTGAAAGTGTAACAAACTCAGTTTCGCATTTATAATATTACTAGTAGCGCCCCGCGGTTTCACCCGCATAAGTCTCGATCCCGTGGGGATATCGGAATAAAAGGTATCTTATATCTATATGTATCCAGATTACAATCTATCTGTGTGCCAAAGTTCATCTAAATCCGTTCAGTAGTTTTTGCGTGAAACAGTAACAAACATCCATGCATCCTCACAAACTTTCGCGTTTATAATATTAGTAAGATATATTTATAGGATAGGTACCTAACAGAATTTACAATAAACCTACCTGCAGTTTCTTATTTATGAAAACACGAGACAAGGGGAATAAGAAAGTATTTTAGAGCGTTGTTCTATATGTGTATATATATATATATATATATTGAGCCACGAATCAATTAGGTTTTTTTATTGTCCACAATTCTCAACAGACAGAAAAAAAAGAAAGAAAAATATTTTATTTGGGTGATGCACAGGAAATACCTACAAACAATAAAAAAGGAACATTAAAAACTAACAAAATATGGCAAAAGAGCAAAGAGCAAATTACGGCTATTTTAATACATCTCTACAAAATACAATTCTACTGACTACTAATTTCTCAATTAAGTAAATAGTTAATATGGGGATCGAATGTGGAGATGTGTCTTTTGCTTCTGCCTGCCCTTATCCGATTTAACTTGGGGTTGGTGCAATTTTTTTCCTCTTCCATTTTGGTGCATTAGCCGTCATAAATAAAATATAACATTTACAACTTGTTTTAGAAATTGTGCCATTTAACTAATTTAATCTGCAACCTGCGTCATTTTCTATTTGCAAATAAGGAAGGAAGTGTTATATAAAAAATAAGGAAGTAAATAAGTGTATCGAATTATTTAGTTGTTATTTTGGCTACGCTTAGCTCATTCTATTTAAGGAAACAGCAATTAATGTAGATACCTAGATGACCTAAAAAAATGTTACACCGAAAAAAATTATACTTAAAGTGCACTTTGAATTATATACCTACGTACATATATCAGTCTATTTTGAAAATATAAGAAAGTAGCTTTTTCCCGCGGCTTCGCCCGCGTGGATGTTGGAAAACATCCCACGGGAACGAACTATCGAGATAAAAGTATCTTATGTGCCAAACCAGGTCATGTTCTACCTGTCTGCCAAATTTCATCCAAATACGTTCAGTCGTTTCAGCGTGAAAGCGTAATAAACAAACAAACTTACTTTCGCATTTATAATATTAGTTAGGATTATAGTTTATTTTACAAGGAATTAGCGGCCTGTCATGGATTCAGTCTGGTATTAATCTTGCACAAGGTTTTATTATTTATTAAAATCTCCGTTACAACTATCAATACACAATGTGCGGTCATATACAAATATATACAAACTTATTTACAATTAAAATATTATATAAATATAAAGGACTAAAACAACTTGTAACATAATAGGTACTTTAACACAATATAACACATTATCATTAATCTATATTATAGATACATAAAATAAATAACAATGTCCTTGCGAATTCACTCAAATGACACGTGAACACATCAATTTTGCCATGAAGTTCGTGAATGATACGCAATTGCTCAGTATGATGAGGGTAGCCGCATCAAAACTCAACAATAATTTTTAAAGCTGTATCCAAATATAGTCGGACGTGGGCGACAGACTTGTGACTTAATTCTATAAGATTCTATAATATCTATTTGGGGAATCCCCTGTTCTACGAAGTTAACACTTTGCCAAATATTTTACTTACTTAAATCTTAAATTCACTGACAGACAACGCACAGCCACAGCCTAACCCACTGGGTCTAGAAGCATGTAGGTAATTTTGCGCAAGAGTTTCTTATGTAATAAAAGTCACAGGAAGGAAAATACAATCTCCTAAAGGGGTTATACAAGGTGTAATTTAAATAATGCACAACCTCTTAAGGGGTCATTTTACTAATTATTATGAACAACTTTTAGTATGGGACCAAACCTGAAATCAAGAAAAAAAAATCTGCTGTTTCCTACATTTTGACGAGTTATGCGAACATAAATGTAAGGAACAGCAGAATTTTTTTCGCAATTTCAGGTTTGGTCCCATTGTAAAAGTTGTCCATAATGATGAGTACAATGACCCCTTAAGAGGTTGTGCGTTATTTAAATTACTATATTATAGAATTTAGTCTTTTATACTGATAGGAAATCCCATCGGACAGACACACGGCTTGCCAGAAATAAAAATAGCTAAATGTCAACTTATAGCTAGAAGTTCTGAAATAAACTAGGTAAGTATGAAGGCCTGAAGAACTGAAGGTACACAATCTATAATAATCTTTATTTTTTTCTCTCTTCACAAAGGTTTACAACATAGAGACAAGAATTATAGCGTTTTGACAAAAATGCATAAAAATAATCCTTTGTGAGATCTATCAATTCGACTATTAATAAAAAGAAACTCGTTGTTAACTTACGGATAAGGCTTATGCAGGTATGTACGGGTCAGATATAAAAGTAGTTAATACCAATAAAAGTAGGCTGGATGTGTAAAATATGAATTATTATTATCAACAATTACATACGCAGCAATTATGTAATGGTCATTATTTAATAACATAACTGCTGGATGAATTCGTTATTTCACAAAAGTTATGATTACTAAAGAGAATAAAAATGTTTGCATAATGATAAAATAATTAAATTAGGAATTCGTCGCCATTAAATGAACGTTACATAATAACTCATAGGATAAGTAATTTTAAAATATGACGTTAAAATTATTATGTTTTATACACACAGTTCAAGAAATTCCTGTAATAAATACTATTACACACGTGAGCTATCTTTGCTTAAGTGAGTACGTCAGTACTAATGTAATATGTGAGGACATGCCTATATATTATGTGGTGACGTCATACACATATACAAAAACATGTACGTAGGCTTTTGTGGCACATGCTTCATAATTAGGTATGTCCAGTTTTAATAAATTCGCTTGTTTGTTGTTGTTTGTTTGGCAATTTAAGTATTTGACATACATTAAATGATGTGTGTTGTATTAATTTGATATTAATTAAGGAAATATTTAGTTAACAATTTTTACATAAAATTTTCAATATTAATAGGAATTCTTTCTCAACAAACCACAAGAAGTCCAAATTGATTGCTTATTTTTATGAGAGGTGGTCCAGATAGGTAGTCAAAATGTAGGTAGGTACTTACTATCTAATAAACATTATAGTAACCCTTATTTTGACCAAGAAGTAAAAAATAAAAACTTATTGAATGTCGGCCAACCTTGGCAGGCTGTCAAGATGCTGTCAAGTAACAATATTGAAAGGTTTCAATACTGTCTAGACATAGGTTTAGTTAGGACAGATGTCCTAGCTAAACCCATGTCTAGATAGGATTGTTTGACAAACCATCATATTCACTACCGTCAAGGCGGGTTACTTAGAATCTAGGGCATAAATTTGGCCCAAATCTTGCAACTTGTTTCTGCCTGGAAGAGAAATGACAGCTATAACCTGTACCCTAATTGCGTAACATACAGTAAGAATCGGTTTCATTTTGACAGTTCAACAACATTCATTGCGTTATCTACGGTGTTGAGTAAGCAAAATTTTTCAAACATATGAAGCAATGGATTAGCAATATGCTTCAAAAACATTCAGATTGTAATTGATAGTGTGTTACACAATTAGGGTGCTGTTCTTGGAACTGGTGGGACAGGGCTTCAATTGTACTGAATGTGAGCCTAAGCATTTATATTTTGTTTTTAATTAGGTAAGTAGGTTATCACCTCTACTAGCCCACGGTTATATTCGCATCCTTGGGGAGTTCCTGAAGTACCGTAGTAGTTACTTCGTACAGCTAGATAATAATGTACGAAGTAAATAATGTATCATTAGATTCACCAATATTGTACTAAGTTTTGCATGACAAATGTATTCTTTTTTGTAACAATTTATCTAGATATTATTCATCTAAATTCTATACCAATAAAATGTTCTATTTCTATTTTAATTGTAAGTATGTTTTAATCCGAGATATGGTCTTCGTAAGTAACACGCCAAAAATCTGAACGCATTCTGCCGTGATTGAGTACCTAACACACATCAAAACTTTGGCATTATTAATATTGGTAGGTGTCTTACCAAGAGGTGAGACCCAAGAGGTGTTACCCAATAACTGGGTTGTAGAGGTCAGATAGGCAGTCGCTCCATGTAAAATACTGGTATTCAGCTGCATCCGGTGAGACTGGAAGCCGACCCCAATATAGTTGGGAAAAGGCTACGCAGAGTAGGTTTAGTTCACCTAACCGCATGTTTACGGAAAAAGGATACCTACATACACATACATAAACTCACGCCTTCTTCCTACGAGGGTAGGCAGAAACTACAGAACGCCACCTGCTACGATCCTTACATACTCCTTTTGCCTAGTTTACGTTCATAAATCTGGTCATTCACGCACGTCGGTTGCGAGTACTACGCACCTGACCTTTCTGAAGAACATCACCAATAAGATCACTATATGTCTTCCTAGGGCGTCCCCTCCCGGCGTTTCCACTCACATCTGCCGTGTAAATACCTTTTGTTAGTCGACTTTCATTCATCCTCTCAACATGACCAAACCATCTAAGCATACTCTTTTCAAGTTTTGTCACTACATGTTCTTTTAAATCGCACCGTTGCCTTACCACATCATTCCTCAGCCTATTCATAGTCACACCGACACCACACATGCTTCGCAAGGAACACATTTCCACAGCATTTATTCTACTTTCATGCTTCTTTTGCCACACCCAACATTCACTTCCATACATAAGCATAGGCACCAGCACACCATTGAAAAAAAATGTCACCACCATTGGAAAAAGGATGTCATAATTTAATACTTTTACACAAAATTGCATAACTGAATAAATATCCGTAGTATTTTATTTATAGACATGATCACGAGAAATTTGATATGAGCAAGTTTGGTTGGGTTTTTTAGAAGGAAAAATCAAGTAAATAACTGCCTAATCCCAATGAAGATGTGCTCATAAATAGGTACAGCAGGTCAACTATGTATAGTATAGATAAATTCGACCAGCCAGAACCAATTAGGTATCATGAAATCGTCCAGAAAAGAATCTGACCTCCATGGTGGGATACATGGAAAAATAAAATGAAGAAAATTAATTATGAACCTGTTAATTAATCTGAAGTGGAAATGACACAAGTTAGAAGAAAAAAAAAATAGGCAACGAATATGCTTCTAGGCGGCGCCGGCGTTACCGATACATTTTGAAACGAAGAAATTAATCGAAATCTAACTAACCATTAGAGTTTAACTGTGCAGTCTTGTCATTAACACTTTGCGGGAGACAAACGAGACACAATAGAAGTTTTATTGTACAGTGTCCTTCAAAGCGTTAAGGCTCCTACAAACAGGCGCGACACGCGACGCGACACAAAGGCACCACTCGTCGCGTGACATGCGCTGCCTTTGTGTCGCGCCTGTTTGCAGGAGCCTTTAAAAAAGGATTTTACTGTGAAGAAATGATAATGATAATGTATCGGGACTCTCATCAAAATAATCATCATATCTATCTACATTATTGGCAAATAATTGATTTCTATTTCTATAACAGACACAAAACATAAAATAGGCCAGACCACAATAGAGTATTTGCCAATTTGTGTTAGTCAGACGGGTTAAACAGTTTTTTTCCTTGTCTGAGTGCGAGGTGTTTACTTACGAAGTTTTTACAAACAATCTAAATCACATATCAAACAATACATATTTGTAGAGGCAGCTGTTCGGGATGGATTATTACACGAACCTAAAATAATAATCGTCCTCTCTTAGCACTTCTGTTGATGTTTTTGCTCCGAACACCTTTGTATGCAACGCTAGCCTATAATTTTGAAATTAATATCTAACACATTGTGCCTATCCGTCCGTCCCTCGATTTGCCGTTTTTATAGCTTTCCCGACACCGTAACTGCTAATTATATCTGCCGCGGCATCGCCTCGAGCCTTTCCCGAATTTATCAGCGAATCAATCTGAACTTTAATTCTTTGATGTAGGGTTCAAGTTCTGCCCCCAAAAATTTATTTTAATCAGCAATCTGGGTTAAATGTGAATTTGCTACGGAATTTTTGGTCATATACCGAACGATGTCCGCTTCGAATTCGTACAATAGGTAAGCACGTTGGCTGAATTCTAAGTAGACGCAGCTTCCTTCGCCATATAATTGTGTAGTTTATAAGCTGTCAGTGAAGCTGTAGTCGTGTCTTGTTGCATGATCACTGAATTTATTATTTAATTACAAACTTTTGTTTTAATCAAATCTTCACAATTTATGTTATTTATTTCTTTTATATAATTGCTAATTTACTTTATTGAATCCTATAAGCTATTAATTGCAATACTTTAATATACATCCTGATCTTCGTTTCCCCTGTTCTTGACTCCTTTATTTTAATTTATGTTTTTGCTTTAATCACTACTTTAATAATTAACACTTGTGAATAGCTTGGCATCTGTTGATTGCTTAGTAATATGTGTTTGAGAGTATTGTGAGAACAAAATATGTGATCCATGTAAGATGTTTATGCTCAAACATTTTCTATGAGTTTCATTATAGGTTAGGTGTCTCTGAAACGTGTCAAGAGGCTTCTTCCGCTTTATTTGCAAGACGTACTTAAAAGATTAGAAAATGTGGAGATTGAAAGTGAATAGAAGAATTTCTGTAATTATTATTTTCAATTTAGCCATGGAAACAAACGCAAGACGTCGTATTGGTAAGTTTAAACGTATACACACTCAAATCTTTGTTCATGTTTATCCGCCTATCAATATAATATCAACAGATGTATGTCACATCTCTCCGTATCAATCGTCCAATAGAGGAAGAACAATGTCGTCATGGTGATCAAGGTGTCGGCGTATTGTCACCGGTGTCGGTGTGTGTCGGTGAATGGGCGAGTGGCGGCGAATGTCGGCGTCATGGCGCGGCGCGGCGGCGTCCCGCCGTGTGGTTCCGGCGATTGTATCGAAGACACGCCCCCAACCCTAGAACTCTTGGCCGAAACCTGATTTATACGCACCTATTTATAATTTGTCCTGTTTTGATTATGTGTTGTCTTAGGTAAGTACTCTTTCTTGTTCCGCATTTTGCTATCTCTGCTCTTTAGTTGTTTTATTGGCAGGTAGATGATGTTGCTGAGCTGGTTACGTAATATGTAGTCATCATCTAGATTAGGACTGGGACAATACGGCACTTGCTCTGGTTGAGCTGAAACATAACTCCCTTGAAAATAGGTGACAGCCGGAGCTGAACCAGCCTTAAGGTCCAGACTAAGACTTGAATCTGTTAGTGCCTATGATCTCCCTATAATTATTAAGTATGTCTTGATGAAAGACGAAAATGATCTGTTTTGTTTATTTTTTGTTGAAGTTATCTACGAGTATTAGCATCGTCTGGAACTCCATTATTTTTTACATGTTAACCTAGCTGATCCCTTTGATCACATAACATAGCATCACGCCTTGTTTCCCCAAAGGGTTGGCCAGAGTGAGTTGTACCTACATAGTACACCCACATTTCGCCAGTTATGTTTCAGTCCCATGTAATCGGGGGCGAGCCTTTTGCCATCAACCGGGCAGAATTCCAGACTCCAGGCTGCTACTGAGAAATTCCAGATAGGCTAACCCAATAAAACTTTGCCCGACCTGGGAATCGAACCAGGACCTCATGGCCTCAGAACCAACGGGGCAGCCAGCATTCCCTTTGACCAATCACCATTATTTGTAATTAAATTAAAATAGGGAAAAGACATTTTAAGTACTAGACCATAAAACTTTGTCTTTTCTACAAGGCAGGTACCTATAGGTAGTATTAGACCTTATATGTATATTCTATATTTAAAATGAAGATGGATCACAGTTGCCGCTAGAACAGCAAAAACGGACACTACGGTAATGCAATCAGTGATTATGTTCAGTTGCAAAAATGATGTCAAAGAAGCATGACTATTGTAATATGGTATGTAGTAGGGCAAGCATACAGTATGACACTTAATGATTGATTAGATTTTGTTACAATTTAATATTTTTAGGTGTCCACAGGTCAATGAGATCTAGCTTATAGTGACTAAAACGGCGTTTGTAACTGACACAATATTTATGAATTTAAACACCCTGGGCATTGACTTAAGCAAACACTTCACAAAAATATTTGTCAGAACGATAACTAATGCGTAATTGGAACAGGAAAATAACTGAATAAAGAATTGAAAACTGAAAAGAAAAACATGGCCACACTCAATATTATGGCCATGTTACAATTATATTTATGCAAACACCTTGTTTAGCAGCCTTTAGGATTTCTAATTAATTAATTACTTACAATAAACATTTCAACATTGGTAATATTC
Organism: Fissipunctia ypsillon; assembly: GCA_947568875.1. Lineage (NCBI taxonomy): Eukaryota > Metazoa > Arthropoda > Insecta > Lepidoptera > Noctuidae > Fissipunctia > Fissipunctia ypsillon. Next base: position 20,295,325 of record OX387644.1, read on the forward strand.
GGTAAGCTTGTCTTGTTAAATGGCTGGTTGTGACGAAACCACAATGGCGCCGCTCAGTCATGCGTTATTCCTCGGAGCTCGTTTCCGTCAACACTGTTGCCGACGTCTCACGCTTGACGCTGCATTCAACTTTACGGTACATAATACATTATTTTATTACCTAATTGTCTATTAAGAAGTTGATGCTTTGTAATAACTTCCTACGAAAAATCAATTCTTTTTGTAAGCCCTTCGAATACGTCCGGTGTTCGTGTCCATTAGTAGAGTAGGAGACCTGCTTTATTAAGTATGTAATTAGGTAGTTCCCGTACATTTTCTAATCCGCAAGGATTTTGTTCCCATAATCCAGGAACATTAACCTCAGTCAGTAATTAGACAATATGATTCCCTGCAACTCTAGAAACGTCAGGATTCTAAGATACTGAAGAAATCGGATGCAAAGATTTTATTTTAAATTACAAAATTAGTTTACTTATTGGTTTTCCGAGACATCGCACAAGCGGTTGGTCGACTCTTCACGTGACCAAAGGGCTGGCCTATTCTTTGGCCAAAGAATCAGCATCGCCATACAACGTGGCAATTAATGCTGCCAGCCTTTTGGGCACTTTTCCTGTTGACAGCGATGCGGACGAATTTTTTGATGCCCTATGATTATATATACATATATATTTTTACCCTTGTACATATTATAATTATTATTTTAAGTCTGTTAGCTTATACATTATGTAAATATTATGTTCCGAAATAAACTATGTTTACTTATATAATTTGAAAACTTTATCATCGTCAATTTTAAATTAATTTAAAATGTATGTGCAGCATTTTCTTTCAGGAAAATCAGTCGTAAAAAACACTCATTTTTGCAATGTAGCAGCATTTTCCTAAACCTAGTGCTATATAAGGGATCAAATGTCAGTACATTTTAGTACCTAATGAAGTAGGGCAAAACTTGGGTAATCGGTGATAGTTTTGTTTTTTTACTTGTAAAATTCGATTCATTGATCAGACTATTTTTTAAATTTACTGTGATATAGTAGACAAAATAAGTTTTGCTAACTTATATCTAAAAATGTGGCAAATACTATAATGATTGAAAAATGTACATTTATCAAGTCACGTAGTAACTTGGTAATAAAACACAATTATCTATCACCGAATAGCTGCATATCACGAATTTAGCCAAGTTTTGCCCTACGTTTTGTTTACAACTACGAGTATAACTCATCACCTGGCTGTAGAAATTGAGTTTTTAACCGACTTAAAAAAAATAAGGAGGTTATCAATTTGACACGTCTGTATGTAATATTATTGGAACTGCAATATTGACATATGATAATCTATTAAGGGTTCCAATCAAATATACAAAATTTTATAGGTGTATGTATGTTTGTATGTATCGTTGTCCACACATTTCTCTGAAACTATTGATCAGATTGTGATTGTGTTTTTTTATTGGGATACATTTACTTCAACTTAGGGAACAGTGCAATTTCATCAAAATCGGTTCAGGAGTTTTCAAGATATGGACTAATACGTGTAAGTGTGATGGCCTGGCTTATTGATACAAGCTACCGGGTGTCAAAGAGAAAACCTCACAAAACCTTGGTAAAATTCTAATGCAATATTTACAACAAAACTATTATCTACTTATTACAAACCAATATTCTAAGTTTTACTTAAAACTAAAAATTACGAAATAAATAAGTAAAACAGTAATTTAAAAAAAAAATCAACTTCAAAAAGAAATTAAAATTATAAAATAACTTTGATTTCGGAAGTCGGTGGCAAAACACACAGAATACAGAAGTTATTTCATAATTTTGAGTTAATTTCTTTTTGAAGTCGATTTAATTTTTTAAAATTACTTTTTTATAATTATAATACGGTGTTTATGGGGAATATTAAATCCATGTTTTTACTTGTACGGATTCCTAAAGTACGGCTGACGAAACCACTGAGTAATCGTCGTTCTAGATAGAATGTCTTTAAACCGTTAACTGCTAATTGTTTGCTAAAAACACTTTTTGCACAAATCTGGTATTGAGTTTACTCCATTATCGGAAAAAATGTAAAGTAAGGCGTAACTGTAAGTTATTGGGGTGGCACTTGCGTCTTTGTGTCGTTGTGGATAGAGTCTATATTGTTGTGCTTGGTGTGCGACGTTTGCGTGGTTTACCGTGGTCAAGTTGTCATTAGGTCACGTATGGCAGGGTAGAAGATGGCTTGCTGGCGGCCGGCTGATGGTGTGAAATGAGTGGTCGCCGGTGTGTTTGAACTCGCCGCCCGATACCGTTTTGTACGTCGTAGTTTTTGTGGCGTGCGTTTAGGATGCGACCTCTTTTTTGTAGCATGTTTGTAATGCCGAGTGTGTGGGACTTGACACGTAGGTAACTATTGTTAATTCATTCCTGTTTGTTATTGTTGCATTCCTACCTTGTAATAAGCCATTTTGTGACGGAGTGACGCGCGCTGCCCCGTGTAGTCTCATCTTGTTTGGTTTCCTTTGAATGAGTAATAATATAAGCTTTCGTTTTTTGTATCTAGTTTTTATTTTATCACGATATACACTTAAATTCTATAACTTAAGTGTTTGATATTTTAATTACTTGGTGTTGACATGATACATGCACAATATTGTGTAGTTTCACTTGTAGTGATATTTTTTGTTCCGTCATTGTTGCTTCAGCGATTGTTTATAATTGTTTCGTGATTAAAGTTCTCGGAACGGTAATAGCTGTATGTAAGGAAGCGAGTATCGATATCCATTAGACAAATGGTTGGTAACTTTATGTTAGTCACTGTTCAGCGATTTATTTAATGTTTGCACGCGAACTAATAAATGGTGTCTATCAATTAGTTGAAAGAAACATTTGCATAAATTTAAGTGCTTATCATTACTAAATTGCGTGTAATTGTGTAAGTTATCTTTCATTTCTACAACAGTGATAAAGTGTAGATTTTATTCGTTTTTATTGCAATTAATTAACGGATCTATAAACGTTCAATAATCTAAATATGTTAACTACCGTTTCTGCTTTTTATAATTAGCGGGCTCGGAGATGTTGATTGCTTTTTATTTTGATAACTACTGGATTAATAGAAGGATCGATTAGTCCAGCATCACTATTGGTATCATTTAGGTGATTTTCTTTCATATATACAACTGTTTTTTTCTTGTTATAAAAACAGAGTTATTAGCTGTTATTTTCTCGCGTAAGCTGCAATCTCCTGATGGAGTCGGCTTGCTTAGAAGTGCTCACGAGTGATGCCATAATGCCGTGTTACCAACCTGACACTAGTTTTATATTACGAGTTTTGTTAATTTAGTGTGAAAATAACCTCATATTACCGCTTAGCTTTGAAACAACAAAAAAGGTGGTAAAAAAGCGAAAGGATGTGGTCCTAAACATATGAGCTCGTCAGCTTATGGCACTTTGATTAGACGTCTGAGGACAGCAGATGACGATTTGTTTAAAGTAGAATATAATTCAACGGTTATCTCACGTATACTGATGTTAAGGATAGAGTTAAATGACAAAAAGAATCTTTGTATACAGGGTGGATCAAAACTTAAAAATAAAAAATCTCGTTTATGTCTTTTGTACTAAAATAATATTTTTTTTCAGTTTTATGCCCTTTTTTATGGCATTACTGCATGTTTAACTATAGTTTTTTTTGCATAAATCTGTAAATCATAATATAGTACAGAAACATCTATCACCTTAAAGGAAGTGTTATTACTGTCTTTCCAGTACAAGATCATTTAGCATTCATCAAGCTGTAGTATAAAAATGGTCGGCCATTATATCAAATCAAATCACTTTTTTAAAATATTTTTACTTCTAACGATGTATAGAGCGCTAGGTAAGTAGCTATAGCCGTAGGAATTAAGTGAGGCAATCAATACAATAAAGTAGCCCGAACTTGCTATTTACTACAAGTACCTATCGTTAAACTAATCTCCTTCGCTTAACTGCTACATGCACAGATTTATAACTAACTGGTACGGTATGTGTTATACCAAGTAAATATGAGTTCCTTTTACTTTCTGCACTACCTCAAAAGCATAACTTATCCCCCAACTTAAAACATAAACCACTTTATTTACAATCGTTGCTTAACGAAGCTTACAGACGTTTAAACGTCAAAAATTTATGGTTAAACAGTCGCTAATCATTAGCAAAGGAGCTGAAGGTACAGCTAATTAGAACAAAAATAAAATGGCAGGGATGGCGACGTAACTTCAGGGGCTACAAATATTTACAGTAGTAACTAATGAACAGAGTAGGCAGACCTACTCTGTTCATTACATTATGTAGTATACTAGTAGTACTACGAAATGTAATAACATCAGACCTACTATACACAGTACTATATAAAGTAGGTCTGATTTTATTACATTACTTCTGATTTTTATTTCCCTGACTTTACATTTTTTAAATTTTTTTGTTAATTTAAGATAGGTTTGCTCTTGACTCTAGTCTAGGTCAGAGATGACAGAGACAAAGTCGACGATGGAGCGAGCTTACCCAGAAGAAGCCTGTTAACTCTCACTTTGAAGAGATCGGGGTTGTATACGTTCGGAAACAGACGCAGGCAGAGAGTTCCACTCCTTTGCTGTGCGCATCACAAAAGACATTTGGAAACGCTTAGTGCGAATTGGTGTTATAGCAACCAGGTAGGGATGGTAACCTGCAGTGCGTCTAGATGTCCGATAGTAGAAGGGGGCAGGCGGAATGAGGTCGTGGAGTTCTCGAGCACACTCACCGAAGTACAATCTGTAGAAGACCGACAAGCAGGCAACCTTGCGGCGATGAGCCAAGCTGTGAAGCTTGGCATCCACCAGTCTTACGTCGCCAATGAGCCTCTTAGCTCTGCGTTCCACCGAATCAAGCGCGGCAAGTTGGTATTTAGCTGAGCCATCCCAAAGGTGGCTGCAATACTCCATGCAGGATCGGACTTGCGCTTTGTAGAGAGTTAAAAGCTGTCCAGGCGTAAAGTATCGCTTCACCCTATTTAGGATGCCCAGTTTCTTGGCCGCAGTTTGGGCTTTGTACTCGATGGTGGCTCCGAAGTTGAGACATGATGCCAACTCCATGCCTAGGAGCCGCTCAGTTACAGGAACAGATTACAGAAGACTTTACATTACATGTAAAGTCAGGGAAATAATTAGTTAAGCTAATTGACTACCAACTTGAATTGTCCGTATAATCAAATCACAACTGTCATTTTACAGCTGTATGAGATGGCTATAAAAATTGACGTAGGTTGTCAATTTGCTTAAAAAATAATTTCCTTGATTGTACATAGGTAGTTACGAAGTTTAAAGTGCGTATTCAGTGATAAGTAAAAGGCAAACAAACTTAAGAGGCAAGTAATCCAGTAAAGCCAACAAACTGACTACACGTCGACACAAACCACCTAATCCCCATGTATACACAGGGGGAACAACTCTAACAAATATTGACAAACGGACTAGAAACAGGTTGGTTGACAAACGGCGTGCGTCGGAGCCGGCTCGCACCCTGTCTTTATTTGCAGATTACGCCTTCAGCGGCGCCCGCGCACCTCGTGCCTCCTCCACAAATTAGTTTCTAAGTAATCACTGATGATTGCGAGCATTACCGCAGGAACCCGCCACACATTTAGAGTTTCTATTACCATGTACTTTTAATTTAATGGTAATTTACTACGGACATGTACCGTTTTTATTTTGAGCCAGGGGACAAATGTAACACATAATTATGTGATATAGGCTCACTCCTAGGTTGCCTAGTTAATCCAGCAGTCCATTCAGGGTTTGACTAAGGTATGTCTAGGACTAATGATAATAAATAAAAATGATTAATTCATAAACTTTAACTTTTGTTTAGTAGCATGTTACAATAATTATTGCGAGTTAAAAAAAAAACGGCGCCTCCTGGCACAGGCATCTATATGTTTAAAAGGAGACTGTATAATGATACAACGCGTAATAATGAAATAAACATTTTTTTACCTTGTCGGACCAGATATTAACTAGGAACATCCTAGGCTGTCTATAAACCTACGACGTGGCTACCATGGCTAGTCTGTAACCTTGATATAGATTAATAAATTTATTTCAATTAGATATGATTATTACAGATTCAACTGTTGGGAGACGGCTTTATATATTTTAATTTTTATAAAATCATTTAATGGGCCTGCTCTTGCCCTCGATCACGCTTGATGGAAAGCGATGGATAAGGTCTATGATGGAACGAGCGTGCCCAGATGATGCCTGTTTACTCTTGCTTTGAAGGTAGACGGGTTATACGTGGAAGGGAACACAGACGCTGGCTGAGAGTTCCACACTATGGCTGTGCGCATAATATCTGGTCGGGATATCAACCAAGTGCGGATGGTACCCTGTACGTTTGATAGTCTGGTAGTAAAAGAGCGATGGTGGGATCAGGTCGTGGTGTTCCTGCGCACACTCTCCGAAGTACAGTCTATAGAAGATCGACAGGCAAGCAACATTACGCCGATGAGCCAGGCTCATTTGGTATTGTGCAATATAACTCATTTCTATATTATATCGTCTCGTCTTTGTATCGTTCGTCGTGTATTTCTTCTGTTTATCAATTACTTCTTCCAATCCATGTTCCCCCTTCCTTCATAACAGAAAGCTAGAGATAAGCTAAAGCAAGCAAAAGCTAAAGATATCTTCGAAAGAAGATGATTCATGATTTATGAAAGAATTGTAACTGTATGCGAATGTTGTATCCTAGCAATTAAAAAAATTAAGTTGAATTTGAAATATTAGGAACTGGATCAGTCATTGATCCTGTGTTTTAATACGTTAATGAACCTTCAAAAGAAGACCCATAATAGATCAAAAAAATGCGAGGCTGTCAAAGCTGTATTAACAATAGTGTCTAAATCTGATATATTATAGTAAACATGCCTCCATAACAATTATCTGAGCACTGGATATTATTTGCGTCTTGTATAGTGATTACTTCAATTACTTATCGTTGAGTTAATAATATTTTAATGAGAGATGACTCCGATCATTGATCATGTTATTATTGAGATTATCCTATCATTGCTGAGACCATGGGAACATTATAAATTATTGCTATGCAGAATAATTAGTGTGAACAAGTCAAAGCACTGATAATCACCAACTTGTTCGTAAGAAACGATGGTTTACTATATAATTACGTGCTTTTAATAGTAATCAACCGCATTATGAGTGTTTAACTTAAAGTAAAATTGTATAGAACACCGTGAAATTTTTATTCAATAAGTAACTCCGTGGGTAAAAAAACAAATAAACAACATTAGCGGCAGCTTCTTTCTTTGTCATTCAGTGGAACCGATTTTGCATCATTACAAGCGACGTAAGATTGATTCCCACACAAAGGCGCTGTCAAGCTCTGCGGATGAATAAAACGCAAAACGCGGGCTTTCATTGTTGTTATAACAAAATGAAGTCGTAATGAGTAGGAGTGCGACCGCGAAGCCGCCACAATGCGAACAGAATGTCGCACGATTGAATTAAAATTGCTTCAATATTGTGGCTTTAAAATGTTGACATTTGACAAGCGTTGCTGACGCCTGTCGCTTTGACGGCGGTGCAGCGGCCTCTAGCTCCGACGACGCACCTTATGCATAATGATTGTTGATCGAAATTAGCATGTGCATTTATTATGTACATTTACGATTATTTATATGAGATTAGAATGAGATTTATTATTATTTATAGTTGACATAACGTTTCATTATTCTAACAATATATTAGGATCTGAATAACGAACTGTCGTATAGCTCTCACTTTTTTCGGAATATTCTTTCAACTTTATTTTATAAATTATAAACAGAATCACTAACATCTCAAACTTTTGTTTGTTTATCCCCGTTTCTTGCTTACATTAACTAAGTGTTTTGTGTAAATTGCTTGTTGTGTCGATGTCAGCGCACTTATTTATTACACCTATTTATAATATAGGTTTTGATTTATTTTGTTTAACATAAATTGTGTCCGAAATTAAACAAAATTTAATTAAGAGATCGCGCTTGGGACAGGAGAACAACATCTAATTGCATAAATTCGCGGTAAATTTTGCACAACAAAAACTGGTATTCAAATTACCACAGATTATGGTTTAGTTAGATTAAAAGACGGCTATTATTATGGACGGGAATCAAGTTTTTGCCTGTTCTATGTAAATTAGTGGTAGCTGCAGTAGCACATCTAACATTTAGTATTAGCTTAGTCTCGTCGTAAATAAAACAATCGTTATGTATACCTACAATATAATCCGATGTGTGTTTGTTAGTTGCAGACTACAATGTTGTGTTTTTAAATACTAAAATGCGATGATAGTCACGTACTTAGACACATATAGAATGTATTACTTTATTATATGTAGGTAATACATTTTATTGCTTATTTAGAATTCCTAACGCTAGTCACCATGTTCATGCAGTTTTACAAGTGCTTATTGGTATATTATTATAATACCTATATTATAATTATAATTTATATTTTAGTTCAATATACAATTACTAACTAACTAACTATACAAATAAATATACAAAACAAAAGGAAACTTAGGCGTCGAAGTACTCGTCCGCATCGCTGTCATCCGGAGACGTGTCCAGAAGACTGCACTGAAAAAAATGATCAACAAAACTAATTTTGTTATGTGAAAGTTTCGTTGTAGGGAAATAAACTTTAGTTAAATTTAAACAATCTTTTCAGTAATCGATCCAAAACTAGTTTTGTAGGTTTATATTTGGTATGTAGTAACCTTAATTTTTGTTAATAGGAACTGAATTTACATAGACTAACTAGCGCAGTTGTAGCAACATAACCAATTTCTACACACATCTAAACCTTGTGCTTAATATCAATCAATGTGTTTGATTATTTTTTACCAAATTAATATATTTAATAGTAACTATTCCACACGTAATATGAAAGTACAAATCTTTTGTTAAGTACGTAATAACCAGTTTAGTTAATAACAATTCATTGATTTCATCTATATACAACAACAGTTTTGTTACTAGTAACTGTGGTTCGGTTAATAATTGACAAACAAAATCAACCTCGGGCGGTCGTTGGGAGCGGCGGGGGAAGGAGGAGGACAGCGGGCGGGTAGCGGGTAGCAAAGCGAACGAGTTCATTCCTGATTCCTGCCATTTATATTCGTGTGAGAACATTCATAAAACGGTTTGTGAGATTTCTTTGATTTTATCAAGATTTTATGGTGTTTGTAAAAAAATTAGTACGCCAAAGTGTGCAGATTTTTCATAACATGAGTAACTTTGACCAGGCGGCGGCAGCGGTCGAGCCGGTCGACGGCATCGAAAGTAATTCAAGAGACCTTGAGGACTATCTAAACTCCTGGGGTCTTGGAATGTACATTGACAAGTTTAAAGGTATGTAATTAATATATTCATAATTTAATATTACTCAGAATTATCAGAAACAGATGTAAACGGCGCGGGCGGCGCGGCATTCTTTTTCGCGCCCGTAATGGACGGTAGGTTAGGTTAGGTAAGTACATAGTTGTTGTTCGAGTTGTTGGTTTGGTCTAGAAGAGGTTACTTAGAAATCAGTCAAGCTTGCCAATCGTTCGCAAAGTAAGAAATAACTAAAATACCTACTACATCTACTTGTATTATCGAATTCCAGAACACAGTGTGGACTTGGACACTGCAAATTTTATCATCAGAAGACCTTAAGGAATTGGTGCCAGTAATTGGTCACAGGTAAAGATAAAGATAAAGATATATTTATTGCAGGGCCAAGCTAACCACTCAAATTTCCATGCTAAAAGACATAGTAACAGACGCATTTTCTGACAAAGAAACAGTGACTATCTGCTTTACTTACCTACACCCTACCTACCCTTTTTGTTTTTTCTACTCTTGACTGAAATACTCCCCTACCTACTTTGCTAACGGTATGCGTTATTTTCAGGCTGAAGTACCAACAAATACTACAAACAAAATATATCTATTAAAGGATTCAGATACAGTACTTGTGTTAGATGATGAACAAGTGGAGGACCAACCGACTTCTCTTTCAAGTGACTATACAAGAGACCCCAATAAGGACTGTGTGAGTATATTTTACATGTGTTCTTTTTTTGCATAAATAATATGGGGCCGAACAGTGGCAGCTCTTAAAAACTAGGGATCAGGCGAGAAGCCTCGGTGTGGTATAGTAAGTGGAAATCTCACTTTTGCATCATATTTTATTTAAATAACTAAACATTTTATTTATTTTCAGGAGCTGTGTAATTTATTAAGCTCTTGCAATGAAGGTAGAGGCCTTCTTCTTCAGTATGAAGAAAATGGATTATTGGAAAATTCAGCCAGGAGACGACTTTGTAATATGATTATTAGTAACGAGTTAAAGGATTATCTAGAAAAATGCATGCAAACTTTAATAAAACTTTAATACATTTTTCTCCATATTCTGTATTATTTCATATTTCTGTTACAACCTGTATACCTACCTAAACAGTAAAAATATCAGTAGAGTAATCAGTAACAAAAATACAGGGTGTAAGAAATGGATTGGCAAAAACTTTATACATGCAATTAGGTCATGAAACTGTACAACTAACCCGAAGGAAAATATGATCTGTAACCGCAAATTTTACATTAATTGTAAACGTCTTTTTATATGGATCGGTCAAAAGTTTTGGCTGTTTCCAGTCTCATGTTCCTTAGGGAAAGTTGGTCAGTTTCATAGCCTAATCGCATCTGCAAAGTTTTTACTAAGCCATTTCTTACACCCTGTAGGTATTTTCGTTACTAATTCCTCAACTGATAACATAACTGTTTTGTTATATACTAACAAACCGAACCTGTAACCTGTAAGCATACTGTAAAGTTAAATTTACTTAACAGTTTGGTTACCAGCAAGCAAATAGGACAGATATCTGTAACAAAACGTTTTAATTAGTTACAGCAAAACCCCTTGTCTACTTTTTAACAAATAGAATTGTTATTTTTAACACAACTAGTAAGATTAAAAGAAGTCAAATTGTTAGGTTAAATTAAACGAAAAAAGTTAGGCTGCAGGTTACACAACACAGTTAAACGAACCTCATTTTGTTACTGGTAACAAGTAGTTCGCAAGTCCCTAGTTTAGGGCCTACTGGTAGCCAAATTTTGGTTACTATTAACCAATCATTTTTTTCAGTGTAGCTGATATACATAATTATACAGACTTCGGCGAAGGCTTGTGTAATAAAACAAATATACTTTTAATCCCAACAGGTTGTCTGTGAAGGGCATCAAGTTTACGGTTCTGAGGGTCTTTTAGTGCTCGGTGGTCACCAGTTATCTATACAATGCGTGTACAGTACGTAAGATTACAGGTGTACCTGTACATACTTACGTCATACAATTTTATTACTCATCTTCAGATCTTTACAAAGAGCCGTAACCGTAGACCGCCGCGTAGACCCCGTAGCACTACTTAAAATTACGTTTGTCGGCACGTGAAACAACCTCATTACACACAACCTCTTTCTCACTTTTATACTTTACCAGCACGATGAACGCTATACATTCCAAATTATCTCCCAACCCACAACAAATATGCGACTTCCATACAAAAGTAACAAAAGGGCAAGTCTACAAAGGCATAAACAAGTTCGATAGGCAGTTTGAAACAGTTTAAGCAATCTTCGTGTCTGCTCGTAAGGGACAAGGCACATCATATTTCCCTGCGTTATCGAGCCGCGCCGGTAAAAACGCGCGATGTGGAGAAACGTGTGCAGTTAGCGGCGGACTTTTGTCTTGTTTGTTATTAACAACAATGAGCTGGACGGACGTGCATGGCTGGGAGAAAGTACGGGATGAATTTTTTGTGAAGCAGGAGTAGATATGGAATTTTGAGTGGGTGTTCAGGGTGGGTGACTTCTTAATACTGTAAGGTCAGAGAATATAGGTACATATGTGGGCGTCCAAGCAAAAAGGGTCCAGTAGTGGGGTATTGAGTTAAGACCAGATTCGGTATCAAGAATAGTCAATTGATAATAAGGATTAAAAAAGTATTCAAAAACTGGCACATTTTTTTTATCAGACATTTGAGAAAAAGCCTTTTCAAAGTTTGTTTTTTGGTACAACTTAGTACATTTTCTGATGTTTCTAAGTACATTTTCTGGTGCTTAGAAACATCATATAAAGTAATTTACTATATGAACTTGTAGATAATTGAGCATTAATTAATAATAAATTAAAATCGAGAAATGTAATTTTTTCACCCAACTTTACATAACTGCGTATATCTCGAAAACTAAATGCCGAGAACGGAGCCTTTTTTCTTCGACGCCCACATATAAACGTAAACTTATGATTAAGACTCATTTGTAAATTTTAAGATACAACAGCGTTTCTAGCGACAAATCCTGAACATGTATTTTCTTAACTTTTTTCGCGACTTCTCAAAAATACAAGGACTGGCATGCGTTGGTAAATTTCTGTTAGCCGTACCAGGTCTCGTATCGTTCAGTCCGTGTTGCTGGAGTGATTAGCTGCGCACAGCCCTGTAATCACGCCTCTGCTGCCCGTGCGTCTGCGCCGACCCGGGGCCGCTGCTCCGCACGCCCCGCGCATCCCCGCTCGCCCTGCTCACACCCCGCACCGCCCCGAGGCGAATATCTCCAGAGCAAACAGAAAAAAACAGAAACACAAGGTTTGGTTCGGCGTGCGTACACTGTTAACGACCCGACCTGTTTTCGATGCCGTGTGGGAAGATTTAGCGAATTTGAATTTCGATTGCCCGAGTCGGGTCCAATGGTCCATCCATCACAAGAATTGATGGATTCGGGGCCAAAAAGACGCGAAAAACTTTATGAGATGAAAGCGGGCTATTTCGTGATCGATATTTGTAAGCGAAGCTATTACGATCGCTATTGCTTTTCCTTGGGCTTGTTTATTTTTGTTTCGTCAAGTTAATGAGAACTGAACAGTCAGGTGTTAAGTGAGTTTTCTAATATAACGGCGGCTTTGTTTATGTTTGCAGGAACATGGCTGCTTGAATTTATGTATGGCTGGTTGATGTCGTAAAAGACAACTGTCTTTATGTGAAGAGGATCGATTTAAAGTCTGATGTCAACAACATAAGACGATACACATTGATAGAGATACTAAGTGACAATGCTAGGCAGTGTTTTCACTTAGCATATAAGTACCGGAGATACTTTTAATTAAAGTTTTATCATAGAGGATTCTTCTTAAATCTCCGTAGATACATAATGTGTTGTAGTTATACAGTGACACACCTGAGCCGGTGCCTCCCCGTCTGGTCTCCTCCGCCGGCATGTCTGCCGACCCCGCACACTTTTTATTACCACTCGCCGCGCAAGCGCAGATATCAAATAATTCGCCATGAAACTACACAACCAAGCCGACTGTATTGTTTTATTGAAAGCTCATGCAATGCCGGGTACCATCTGTCTATTGAATTGAAAGTATTTTTTTTATAAATCTCTGATAGTTATCTTTTAACTTCAGGAATTTGTGTAAAGTTTCGTAGCAAAAGTGTATTTCTTTAAATGAATAATAAAGTATTTTAGGTTTTTAAAAAACTTGAATAGGTAGGTACAATTAACTGTCTTTATATAGCAATTAGTTCTGATAAAAGAAAACTAACCTTTAGTACGTGACTAGATAGTAACATCAATTTATTTCAATTTGACGAACGGGCACATTTGTAATTTAAAAATCATAAAACACTTTTCATGAAAGAAAATTGATGGACCTATTTAGCCTTAATAAAACCAATAGATCTTTACAATAATATTTGTATGAATTACAAAATTATACATTTTTATGTATCATTCATTTCATTTATGTTAGCCGCCGTAATGATGACGTAACAGTCTTTGTAAGATGGAAGGTGGCGTCAAAAAGGCCGAGCAAGGCAACATACGTCATATCCTGACTGATTGCTGTTGATGATCTTAAGGGATTGTGCTAATGTATAGAAAGTTGGTTGTCAGTTTTTGTTGTTTAATTAAAACATGCTTCAAATGGACTTTAATATAGCGGGTTCACTGTTTCATCCGTGCTTCGAATGTGTTGAACACAAGCAAGTCTTAGGGTGCCTTCGCATCAGCGTTGGTAAAACGCGAGGGTAAGGCCACATCAACGCGACGAAATCTCAGTACCATCATGTCTACGCATCGGCAGCGCAGCGTACCTACCTACGTATTTCGTAGCGTCTGTCTACGCAAGATCGATGCCTACGTTAGATATACGCTACGTACAAAGATGAATAAAATGTTCATTAATACTATTACATTATTACACTAACCTAACAAAATTGTTCAAATGTTCATCAGTTCCAATACTGACTAATTTTTTCCTGGGATACCCGGAAACATATTATTTTCAGTCTTTGTAAAATATTTAAAATATTTCTTCCATCCCGAACAACCATGTCCAACCAAAATGTATGACGTACGACTACGAGGTATCAGGTATGTATGACTAAATAAATACTTTACTAATGATTCATAATATGTATTTCGTTCATATAGGTAGGTACCGTAACAATCCAGATGGATTGTTACGGTACTGGGTGATAATGTGTGCTAAATAGACTTTAGGAGGATAATATCTCTTGCTTATTCTTAAATAAAATGACTACATATTTTTGCAACGTTAGGATAACTGCTTGTCAGCCGCGGAAGGCCGACTGACAACTTACCACTGTTTTTGCCTATTTATTTTTTCAAATCAATGCTTGTCTTTTAAACTAAACATCATTTAAACCCGCGAAGGTTGCATGCTTATGGCACGCCGGTTAAAACCTCTACAGTACTTATATTGTTCAGCACATTATTTACGAAGTAAGGCACGTGTATAGTACAAAGTAAATACACTAAATACATACGTACTATTGAAATGACATGTCTACCTAGTGTGTAGAAAACAAAAGTGTTTACAGCCTCCAAGGAACATATTCAGACTGCATATTTGTATCATCATTCATCAGTGGTTAAGCCTGCGCTGTGTCTGGCAGTCAATATGCATTGAAAATCCGTCCGTACTTCAGAATGTTGTGTTAGGTACTAAGATATCATAGAATATCAGTTTATTGTCAATATCATAATATTCAAAATATATTGTCACTCTCAGTAGGTAGCCGATTTATTAGCTTTGTATGATATGTATTTTTTATTTTATTCAACAGACCTTGCATCAGTGGACTAATATCCACTTAATTAAGCAATTCCACAGAGAGGTCCGATATTTACATAATTATTCATTATGATGGAGACTCTCCTTATAAAATACTGCTCTTTATGTCAAACGTAGGTTATGTTACAGACTGGTCCTATAATCTGGCAAATTTGGATATGTATGTATTCTTAACTACGAAGATGAGAATGAAATACAGACGGACTGATACAAAAAGTATAAAAGTTTTGATTACGTATTGAAATAGTGTGGTTTTCTTTTTTCCTGTCTTATTTTATGATCTTGAAGCTATAAACGATAATAACGACTAGGTAATGAAAAATAATAAAAGATTGTCTGTCGTGTTGAGAGCCGCTGCTACTAAACGATACCGGACTCGTCTCACAGACTGATTTTTAATAATGACTGCGACTGCGCTTCGTCAACAACATAAATCATATATGTATGTCAAAGTCTTTTTATGAGCCCTCGTTCGCACGGACGTAAAGACGGATGAAGGGGCTCGTGGCTAAGTAATAACAGCCGCACAGGTCGATCGATCAGGTTAAGCTACGCTTGCCGCGGTCGGTCCATGGATGGGATGACCATCTTTAAATACCGAGATCCCTCTGTGCCCCGGAAAGCACGTTAAGCCGTTGGTCCCAGCTGTCATTCTTGAATCTTTGACAGTCGTTACGGGTCGTCAGAAGTCCGAAAGTCTGATAACTAGTCTTTCAAGTGCAAGGAGTATCGTGTTACCCAGTAACTGAGTTATGGAGGTAGGATAGGCAGTCGCTTTATGTAAAATACTGGTATTCAGCTGCATCCGGTTAGACTGCAAGCCGACCCCAACATAGTTGGGAAAAGGCTATTAGGCAGATTGATAGTTCGCACGGACGTAAAAATATCGCGGCGGGATTTAATCACACACTGGATTTTCAACTCTCGGTGTTGCGTCGAGCTTAAATGAGAATCCAACAAGACCGCATCCAGCGCGTAAGAAAACTCGCTGTTTAATTTTCAACTCTCAACAGTGCGTTGAAAATTCAGTGCGTGAAAAAAAAACACTGCGGGGAAAAATCGACCGTGCGAATCTGGGCTTACTTTTTAGGTGTTATCAAGTCTAGCATAGTAACGAGGAGGTGATTTAACGGACCTAAATATCGCGATGCACAATTTTGACGTGAACTCGTTTTTGCTGACAATTTTAATTAATATCCGGGTAATAAAACCAATGCAAATGGTAGATGTATTAGAATTTTAATATATAAAAAGCTACTGTAGGTATTTATGTGTATTAAATTATAAGTCTCTATCTGATAGAAGTTTCTGTTGTGATTATAGGTAGGTAGGTATAAATATGTTTATTATGACAGGAGGCAGTCCAGTATAGGCTTCGCGCTATAGTATATGCGTACTACGAGTGTAGTAGAGATACGTGTGACGGCCGAGTGTCCGCTTTATGGCGACACATCTGCCACATTTCACGCTCACCTTTCCAATTTTCCATCGCCTCTTTCTTATGACGCTATAAAACTTTACGTTTTCAAAAAGAGCGCTATTCACCACTGAATCCATACACTCTGACATTGGTCATGCCGTCTGTCCATGTTTACGTATCTGCATGTGCAAAACTGTATACAAAATCGGTACTTAGGCGTGTGTGCTTTGGGGCGACAACTGCTTGCGGAGCGGGTGTCGTCGTAGTGAGGGTACGCAGGTGGCGTACGCGCCGCTACGCGACAAGCGACGGCCCTGTGTGTCACGCATGTACTCGTAACGAAGCGTTCAACAATTCTTTAGAGCTGGTTATTAAAATATTTGTTGTTCCGATGTTATTTATTTGTATATGTGGAGAGGCTTTGTGGCTCGCCGACAGACGTTTTCTGTGATGTAGGTGGTTCGCCGGAGCCCTGTATGGCTGCCATTGTTGACGACTGTGACCAATTCTTGTGTGTGAGATAATAACATCGCAAAATTCCCTTTATTTTTTATTTAAAGAATGTAAAAAGCACCAACTTTAGAATTACAAATAAGACAATTTAACCTACGCTGACCTCACAGTCTACTGACACCTTGCTCTGTTAGCAGCTTAGATGTCCGTAGGTAGAGGTGTTTATAATTTAAAACTAATAAGCACCTGATTGATCAATCGTGAAATGTATTAACCTTCGTTCAAAGTTAATGGTAATGGAGATTGGTTCTCATTTATAGACACTTGAATACGTATGTACTCGTTTCTACCAGATGTGAGAGTCGAAATAATCAATTAAAAGGAATCGATTACGTGGGCCTGAAGCAGACGCGTCGGCTTCTGCGCTAACTCCTCGCCGCATAGAACGAATCGACTCAATTATTACTAACCCGAGGATGAAAATTAAATTGGACCTCGGCTTGATGCGCTCAAACGATGAGACTGTTAAAACATTATGAGCCATACAATTTTTATCTCCCTCTCGGATCTTTAAACAGAGAGGTGCGCGGAGCCCGCAGACGCTCCGGCGCAGCGTGAGCGGGACGCAGCGCTGCGTGTGACGGAGACATTACACGGACCGGCCGGCAGAGGTCGAATATAAATGTGGAATGTTTATGGTTCTACCGTTTTATTTTATTCCTGGGCCGGCAAGCATTAAATATTGTTTCAATTGAAAGCGGGCAGATCAGACGGTAGTGTCTAATGAAGAATAGATTAATAAAACCCGACAGTTGATTGAGTTCGATTCGCAATCGCGCCGATGCTGCATCAACAGATCGTATCTCGAGCGCGTATATACTACTTGTGTTACGAGTATTGATACAAATCTAACTAATTGATGCGACGTAGACCGCCTGCCCGCGTATCCGCACGAGCTCATGGGGCCAGCACTAGTGGTGGAGGTGGTGTATGTGGTGGTGGTGGAGCGACCGCCCGCGCACAAAGGCTTTGTCGCCACCGCTGGTCTTTGATCGCTCGGTGCGGCATAGCGGACCAGCGCAGCGTATTGTCGCGCGATTAGTCGCGGCGCCGCGGCCGCCACATTTGTGTGTCGCGAGTGTTGTGACACCGGCACAGAGCATCACAAGCGCCGACACAGACGCCGACTGTTTGCTTTGTACTACGTGCCGTGACATATCGTTTGTCGGACGGCCGCCGACGATGCTGAGCCATGACTTACGATGTTTTATGGAGCTGAGCTTTGTTGCCATTGAATGAGTTGGATGTTAAGGAGGGTCGCGTTAACAATTACACAACACCTAGGCATTACCTACGACTATTGTTCGTGCGGTTTATGTAAGGATGGGCTGAAATGACACTTCTAAGTAGACGCGTGATGCTGCAATACTTACGGAAAGCTAAACTCATTAAGTTGAGACTTTAAAAAGGTTTTTTATGGTTCCTGCTGATCTAAGCTATATCAGTACAATAAAGTGACAGATGACACAATTTTCAATCACTGAACAGCTTGCTCACGTAGCTGCCTTTGTGAAGATAGTAACCAGATAGTTTTGTAAAGATCTAAGAAATTCTTATTGGTTATCATTTATGTCATATTTATTAACGCAGAGGGCATATAGCGACCTGCGCATCCAATACAACAATGCTTTCCGGGTGTTGTTGGGGCTGCCGCGTTTTTGTAGCGCGTCCGGTATGTTTGCCGACGCAAATGTTGACAGCTTTTCAACCGTCATGCGCAAGAGATGCGCATCATTATTATATCGGTTTCGCGCCAGCCCCAACACTATCCTGAGGACGTTGGCAGACCGCTGGGACTCTCCGATTCTAGGTCGCTGGATACGACTCCATGTAGTGAAGTAGATTGGGATGGGAAGGTCTCTAGCGGGTGTACTTAGTTTAAAATGATATAATTACCCGCTAGATTAGGTTATTTACTAACACTAGATATAAGGCATTTTATACTGCTACTGACAAATTATGGAACTTGATTCTGAAATAAATGTTTTTATTTATTATTATTATTAAGTACTAGCGTCTGCCCGCTACTTCGTTCGCGTGAACGTCGTAAAACACCATAATATACTAAAATAATAGCCACAGTTTATTGAACTTCTCTGTACCTATACGTTTGTAGTTTTGGTCTCAGCAGCCAAAATACACAGAGATTCAGGACCACAGTAATCCGTGTGAGAAGCAGCTCGTCCTGAGGTCGACACCTTCCTTCAGTAGCAATTTCTCGTTGCTTGCGAAGTTTTTCGTTTTTAGTGAATTAATGAACGCCTGCGTTCCTGCATAGCTGCATATACTAGGTACCTAATGGCACAACACTGATGGACTGACAGATTCATTCTTACAGATGATTCCTGACGAAAGGCTATCACTAACAGTAGATTATAAACACACTGGATTTTTTGGATTTGGAAATATCTATATATTTGTTTTTATTATAACCATAGACGACAAAAGAGACCTAAACTTTATGTTTTTCGGTGTACGTTCTACGAACTATCATCAAAAACAAAATGTAAAAAAAAAAAAAACAAAATATATCTTTAGTTGGGAATCGAACTTACAAAGCACAGGTTAGCGAAGCAATTGGCAAACCGCTAAGTTAGTTAAATTGTCCAAAGTTGACTAAAACAGCCGTTCTTATGTATGTCATGCTTGACTACGTTGCTCCATACAGGTATAGCGTGATGATAATCATTTACAAGGTTAAATCTATAACTATCTGCAATATTCTAACCTTTTGGCTCGTTTTTTACAATTTGCGGTAAACTATAGAAGAATACGAACATAATGCAATATTGGTTATCCCCACCACCAGACCAGACTTATCTATACTAATATTATAAAGAGGAAGAGTTTGTTTGTTTGTTTGTTTAGTTGAACGCGCTAATCTCAGGAACTACTGGTTCGAATTGAAAAATTCTTTTAGTGTTGGATAGTCAATTTATCGAGGAAGGCTATAGGCTATATAACATCACGCTACGACTAATATGAGCGGAGCATTAATGAAAAATGTTGCAAAAACGGGGAAAATTTATTCCTTTTGAGAGTTTCCGTTGCGTGCGCTGCGTGAATGGATAAAGATAACCAAAAATTATGTATGACGGAATTGATCCTCTTAAAAAGTTCTAAAAAAAAGTCCGCGATAGCATATGTCTATCTTTTAAGGTTGGCTCACTATAACCTTTTTAATATATATTGTTATAAAATAATGCATTATTTGCGAAGGTGTTTTCATAAACATGGTATTAATCCTTATCAAATAAATAGTTTCATAATCAAGGTTGATTAAGTACATGTGAATTCCTTTATAAATTATTGGAATCGGATTTTTTGTTTAGAAATTACGACGGGTATGCTTAAAGTAAGAAAAATGCGCTTAGTCTATTAGTTCTACACATTCTATTTTTTATTGACTGTTTGAACGCGCTAATCTCTGTCACTACTAGTCGGATTAGAAAAATTCTTTTTGCATTATAAAGTCCAATTCTTGAGGAAGGCTATAGGGTATGTAACATTACGCTAGGACCCTCAGAAGCCGAGCAAAAACAAAAAAAAAGGAAGAACGAGCGCTAAGCGAAAACGAAGTAACAGCGCGGGCAGGCGATGCGATGCGACGGGGTGGGTCAGGGGAACAAGAAATTTTACGCGGACAAAGTCACGGGCGGAAGCTAGTAGGAAATATCTATGAAAAATTTGAACAGAATCTATCTGGTAGTATATGCATGACGACGCTGAAACATATGTAAGTATGTACATTCAGACAAATAGACAAAAATTCTAAAAACTATATTTTCGGCATTAGAATCGTTCCCAAACCAGGTAGCAATGATTTTTTTTCAAAAATTTTCAATGTACAATTTTGACATCGCTACCAGTTTTATTAAATTCTGTAAGCAGAAAAATATAATATATAATCCTATACCTATTTTTATTTTTAACTCTTTCAAACAAAATAGATAAATAAAACAAATAGATACGCATCCTACTGCAAAGTTTAACTAATACTCAGACGCAGTGCTACGCCGCTTGTAGACAATTGCTACGAACGCATTAAGTATTGCCTACGACTTTTTATTTTTACTGCTACGAGCAGTAATTGCATCATGCGTAGTTTGCTACGTAGCTTTGTACTTTATTGAAGCGTTTTGTCAAACAAGTGATCTTCATTTTTCTTCCTACCATGAGTTGAGTTGGAAATCATATTAGGTTAGTAGGGTGAAATTGAGAAGGAGCTTCTTAGAATAATCTCTCATTACCATCGCCGTATGCATGTCTTGTTGTGAAATAACTAGCACTCATGTGAAGTCTATGGTTATTTTCGGCTACTTCCAGTTTAAACCTGGAGTTTTTGCCTGACACTTTTACATGGACGAAGCACTTACCGTGCTCGATCTAGCTAGTAACACGTGATGCAAATAAGTTCTGAAGTTGATTTCTTATAACACATAGTTGTATGTTTAGATATATCAATCAACCATCTCATAATAGTCCAAAGTTGGAAATACAACTTTCCCAAGACACCCCACTGCAATTGAAATACTAAGATTTCTGTACAGTAATTTGTTAAGCCGCACTAAATAAATTATCTACTGTACAGAAATCTTAGTATGTGCGGTGAGATTTAAAAGAAGATGTAGTGATAAAAATTGCAAATAGTATGCTTGGATAGTTTGGTCATGTTGAGAGGATGAATGAAAGTCGACTCACAAAAGGTATTTACGGCAGATGTGAGCGGAAACGTCGGTAGGGGACGCCCTAGGAAGACATATAGTGATCTTATTGGTGATGTTCTTCAGAAAGGTCACGTGCGTAGTACTCGCAACCGGCGAATATGACCAGATGTATGCGTAAACGAGACGACAGGAGTAGGTATGTGAGGAGAAGGAGAAGCAGGTGGCGTTCTGTAGTTTCTGCCTACCCCTAGAAGAAGACGTGAGTTTATGTATGTATATGTAATTTGTTTAGTAAAAGATGATTCGGTATAATACCAGTCTCCACAAATGTGTCAAATCATCTTTTACTTGAGCCGACCATCATCATCTTCATCATCATCATGGCATCTTTTTGGCGAGCTCAAAAAGATGTGGTGCGGGGACTTTAGGCAGTATGGCGTAATAAAAGAGTAGGGGGAGGCCGGGGTTTAAAGTGCCGGAGGTCAGTTGTTCCGGTACGAATAACTTTGTTAAGAAAAGAGGTAGCAGTAATTGTGAAATACATCACTGAACGTTGTACCATCTCGCTGCTTCAGCAGCCACTTTAGTGACGCTGTAAAGACGTATTACATATTTGTTACGTTAGTAAATTTTTCCGTTCTCACACTTGTTGGTCTACTTCAACCAATTTTACAGCTATTTATGTGCGAGTTGCAATTGTCAGTTGGAAAGACTATAGGGTATGTTTTTAAATCGCATTATTCCTCATTTGCTATTTGTATTTTTAGCATTTGAGATAACTTTGAAAAATTTAATTTGAGGCTAAAAGTTCCGCTGGTTTGGGGTCAGTTGTGACGAGAAAAACATACACAAAATGAAGCAACTTATAATAATAATAATAACCCCACCGCCGTATCTCTACGTTGACGTCGAGGTGGGGCTTGCGCGCTCCGAACTCTAGGTCTGTGCCGCATGTGCAAGTGCATGTGGCAAGCTGTTGGGCAGTAGCGACCCCACGGGGCTATCTCCCGGGAGAAGTCTTGTTCCTCACCTCTAGCTTGCCTTTATTGACCGGCTGGAGTGAACATTGACGAGGAACAGAGCCCCCACCTCTTTCTTGCCTTTATTGGCCGGCTTGAGTGGAGATTTGTAAGAGGAAACGTGCTCGGAGGAAGGAAGTATTTCAGCAAGATGCTGGTACGGATCTTGACCGTACTTCTGGGATTGTCCTGATAGCCGTGGAATACCTCTCCATTCCTCAAGCATCTCAAAACATGTTGCCCCCTTGTCGCTACGACACTATGTGCTAGCGACAGTTTCCGGAGGCCCATTATTGAGAGTGCAAGTCACCCCCTGCCATTTTATCTATGTATTTTATATAAAACATTGGTCAAGCAGGGGCCGGCCATAGTATTTCCATAGTTTTCGATAACAGTTCACTTTAGCCACCCAAACATAAAATCCAATATCTTTGTTTCAATAGTCCTACACCAACCGGGAGTTGTCCTTGGATGCACTGGTATAGTGCGAACAGGGATAATCGTTGGTGTTTGATTTATTTAAAAATGTCTAACGGGCTTTTACGAGTTGGCTTCGGCCCCTCGTACGCCTCCAAAAGTCCGGGACCCCAGGATCCCAAGAAATGTCAAAGACGAAAAAAATGATAATCAGGAAAGCATCCTAGTAATACTTTTGCCATACCAATATTGACCTACTCATTCGGAGTAATAAAGTGGTCCAAAATTGACATCGAATAGTTAGAGGGGACCACGCGCACAATACTCTCAAAACACAAGAACCTGCACCCTAAATCTGCGATTGAACCACTCGACATCCAAATACAGAATGGAGGGAGACGCCTAATCAACATCCATCGCCTTTGGTGGAAACAAATGAGTAGGCTAAAAACATTCTTCTATTCTAAATCTCGCACTAGTGACCTATACAAAGCTATTTCTCTAAATGATTTTAACTACACCCCACAAAACAAAATATACAATTTTGGTCAAACTTGAAGCTTACGGTATACGAGGGAATGCTCTGCGTCTAATAAAATCGTACCTAAGTGGTCGTCTCCAATATACAGAAATCTCTAAAATATGCGTCAAATCAAAACGTGAGGTTAAATATTTATCTAGTCCTAGGAAAATTAAATACGGTGTTCCGCAGGGCAGCATTCTAGGGCCATTACTATTCCTGCTGTATATAAATGATCTGCCCCAACACATCCCACACCCTTGTGTGTTATTTGCCGATGACAGTACGATCCTAATAGACTGCCTCAACAAAGAGCTCTATGAAAAGGAAATAAATAATTCTCTAAAATTAATAATAAACTGGCTCCACGAAAATAATCTTATTATTAACCTCAACAAAACAAACATAATGCATTTCTATCAAAAAATTCTTCCTTTAAACCTAAAAATTAACTATAAAGGACAAACTATTGATAGAGTTAACATGGCTAAATTCCTGGGTATATTGATAGACAGTCAATTAACTTGGAAACCGCAGGCTGAAGAAGTTTGTAAAAGATTAAGCACGTCCGCATATGCTCTCTTCAATCTGTCCAAGAAAGTCAACGTTGATACTTTAATGGTTGCGTATCATGGTTTGGTGGCCTCTATTCTAAGGTTTGGTGTAGTGTTCTGGGGTAATTGTTCTGAAAGGGAGTCTATATTTAAAGCCCAAAAGCGGTGCATAAGATCCATTTTTAATCTCAAGGTTACAGATAGTTGCATTCCTTTTTTCAAGAAACACAAAATACTAACTTTTCCTTGTATATACATTCTCGAAGTAGCTATATTCGTTAAAACTAACAAGCATCTATTTCCTGCATTAAATGATACGAGAATGCGAACCACTGCCATGAGATCCAAATATCAGAATCTATTGTGTACTGGCAGATATAACACTGCTTTGCTTAAAAAAAACATTATTGGTATGGCACCTGTTATATTTAATAAATTGCCAAATTGTATTAAGGATAAGCCCTTAATAACATTCAAGAAACTCCTGTCGTCGCTACTGACAGAGAAATGTTATTACTCTGTTACTGATTTTTTAAATGATAATTTGTAATAATATTTGTTTCACTTATCTCATATAATTATTATGTAAATAATTTTAGACTTAGTTTTATCCATAATCTCATTTTGAATTTAAGTACATAGTTTCTATCTGAAGTCAACCACTGTATTTTTGTATGCCAACAGGCAGAATGTACTGGGAATATACCTGAATGTAACACCATTATTGTAATACCTGCATTCTATACAAATAAAGAATTTTTTTTTTTTTTTTTTTTTTTTATATTTCTCGGGACCCCAGGGTCCCGGACCTTTAGAAGGCATATGAGGGGCCGAAGCCAACTCGCAGAGGCCCGTTAGACGCTTTCAATGGAAATGAGGCACTAACCGACGATTATCCCTGTGCGTACTATGCAAGTGCACCCAAGGACAACCCCCGGATGGTGTAGGACTATTGCAGAATATGGAGACAAAAAAAAATTGGGCTATGGGTTTGGATGGCTAAAGTGGACTGGTTATCTAAAACTATGGAAGGACTATGGCCCCTGCCTGACCAATGTGTGATAAATACTATACACGGATAAAATAGCAGTGGGTGACTTGCACACTCAACAATGGGCCCCCGGAAACGGTCGCTAGCACATAGTGTCGTAGCGACAAGGGGGCAACATGTCTTGAGGTGCTTAAGAGGAGTGGAGAGGTATTCCACGGCTATCAGGACAATCCCGGAAGTACGGTCAAGATCCCTACCAGCATCTTACTGGACTACTTCCTTCCTCCGAGCACGTTTGCTCTTGCGAATCTATACTCAAGCCAGCCAATAAAGGCAAGAATGAGGTGGGAGGTCAGTTCTCGTCAGTGTTCACTCCAGCCGGCCAATAAAGGCAAGCCAGAGATGAGGAACATGACTTCTCCCGGGAGATAGGGTACGTGGGGTCGCTACTGCCCAGCAGCTCGCCACATGCTGCCCTGCGGGTTTCTGTATCTCTCTTGGTCTGGCTCCTCACTCTAGACCTGTTCCGGCAAAGTAACCTCTACCGGCACAGACCTAGAGTTCGAAGCGCGCAAGCCCCACCACGACGTCAACGTAGAGATACGGCGATGGGGTTATTATTATTATTATTACAAGACACAAATAACCCTGACCAATAGAACCAAATAAATTGAAAAATGGGAAAGTCCTTCAAGGGAAGAAGAAAGTCCTTCACGGTAGAAATCCTCGTGATTTAGAACAATCCCATATTGTCAAAGTGGCGTCTAATAAGTGGCTTAAAATAAGAAACCTGTTCCTTGAAACAGAAGGCTTCATCATAGCTATACAAGATCAAATCATCAACACCAAAAACTACAGATCATTAAAGACCCTACAGCCACAAACGATAAATGCCGCAGACGCCGCATTCAATCATAAAACATACAACACATAACTGGAGCATGCACAACCCTCACACAGACAGACAACACTCACAGACACAACCAGGTTGCAAACATTATTTATCAAAAACTAGCACTCAAACACAGTCTCATACAAAACTCTATTAAAAGTACACACCACTATCCTAGAAAATGATACACACAAAATGTACTACGATCGCTCCATACTTACAGATAGGACTATGCACTATAATAGACCAGGAGGCCAACCTCCACCTCTTAAAGCAGTATTATTTTAATGTTACTTCAGTGTGAGAAAGAGATGGAGCTGTACAGGACGTCTAGCTCCATCTGTTTCCCACACTGAAGTAAGATTACAATAATACTGCGTTAACAGGTGGTGGTCTAGCTCCTGACATAACCCTACAGAATAAAATAAGAAAAATCACTTACCTAGACATTGCAGTTCCTAATACCCATAACCTACAGAAAACCAAATTTGAGAAAATGAGTAAATATGCTGACCTTAAAGAAGAAGTTACAAGAATCTGGAGACAAGAAAAAGTATGCGTTATCCCTATAGTTCCACCACAGGCGTTATCCCCGATCATCTTCTCCGTAGCCTGAAATTAATAGATTTAGAAGAATTCGTTTATATAAACACCTACAGAAAGCTGCTATATTAAACACCTGCAGAATAGTTAGGAAATTCATGCAGTTAGAAGAAGAAAACACACCCTCATCTTAAATACACACCACACGCTGCATTTACTTGGCTTTGGCCCGTAAATGTAGCTAAAACCAGCCTAATAATAATAAAACATTTATTTCAGGCTACAATGGCCCATAAACTCATACCTTACAAACTCACTTAAATATAGTATAAAACAAAACTTCTGTTAATAAATATCTTATCTTAAAACTATGTTAGTAGCATTTTACTTCACTAGCTTGTCCTTGTGGTGTGCTGAGGTTCTTGTCCGCGGAAGCTATGGGACACCACGACGTAAAAAAACAACACAACGACAACGACATAATAAAATGAAAAATGATATTACAATAAGAACAGAAACAAAAGAAAAACCAAACGGGGCAGGGGGCCAACCACCACCTCTTAAAGCAGTAATATTTTAATGTAACTTCTGTGTGAGAAAGAGATGGAGCTATACAGGACGTCTAGCTCCATCTCTTTCCTACACTGAAGTAAGATAACAATAATACTGCTTTAAGAGGTGGTGGTCTAGCTCCAGGAACTCAGTTGATGCGGGTAGCTGATGTTCTCTTCAAAACGGTAGCTCGGGATCAAGAAATATGTCACTTATTTGAAACAGTGAAACTAAGTTCTTTTTTTTTATAAATGAGACATGAATATTGGACACTATATTAGATATTTTTGCTTTATTTTATGTAAATCTATTTTCAGTTACTGCATCACTAATTAGTGATAATTAGTGATGCAGTAAAATTGCAATTGTGAAATTGCTACCGGAACATCTTGCCTCAACGATGGAACAAGCAACCCCATGAGGCAGTTTTGTCGACATTTCGCACAAAAAAAAATTCTGGCCAAGAAGATATTATTAATTTAATAAATATAACCATTTATATAGTTTAAAACTAGGATACATTCTCCCTCTACTGTATATCCAAAAGTCTTGGAGATCAGACCTCGTTTTAGCGGTTTCTTTACGTGTTGTTTGAAACCCGGCCTCCCCTATCTATCTACTTGAAAGAAATTGGTGAACGTTGGTCTCGGCAGTTGTTTGAATAGTTAAGACTAAAAAAAAATATTAGTTACCTATAATCCTTTATGATAAACTAGCTTCTGCCCGCGACTTTGTCTGCGTGGACTCAGAATTGGGTCCGGAGAGAAATGAAAAATCCAGAAGCTAGTTTTAACATAAATTGATAACAACCGTTAACGCATGTTATTTACCGGGATAAAAGTATCCTATGTGTTAATCTAGGTTATAAACTACCTGTGTATCGTGTCATCTAAATCCGTTCAGCCGTTTTTGCGTAATTAAGTAACAAACGTCCAAACATACAAACTTTCACGTTTATAATATTAACAATAAATTAATTATTAATTATTACAATATAACAATAACTAATATTATAACATAATAATAATAATAATAAGCCCCCTAAAATCCAACCTTACGTCCGAGCTGAACACCTAGCTACGTGGGGGGCGGACACGCGTACTGTACAACTGTACAAAAAACTTATGCGGCTAACAAGGAAAGGTAACCCTTTATGGAGATGAGCAATAAGAGAATATATAATTTACGGCCGCTTCCCGGGGAGCGCCGGGGCGCATCTGGAGCCGATGCTAGGTGCCACAGCATGCGAACCATCGGCGGTGAGGAGTTGAGCAAGCGGGCTCCCACCGACAAAATTGTTACAGCTGGTCGCAGTGAGTTGACCAGGCGGGCTCACTACGTAGAAGCCACAGCCGATTCCACGGGCGATGATACTATTTCATTATTTTCATCCATCCCTTCGACTCGCCCCTCCTACATGACAAGAAGAACAGCTAGCTTGTCCACCACCAGCACGCTTGATAGTGTTGTGCAGGAAGCCAACCTTGACTCTGAGCTTGCACCCACTACAAGTGTACCTAGTAAGCGCAGACGATGGACACCTGATATGAATAAGTTCATACTGCGCACTTATCTTCAATTAACGTCACTTGATACAGACAGAAGAACTTATCTTGAACCGCTCCACTTAAAATTCACTGAAAAATACCCTAATATGCAGGTTAGTCGTCAGAGAATAGGAGACCAACGTAGAGCTATAATAAATAACAAATTACTACCACAAAAAACAATAGATGAGATACGAAACGAAGTAAAACACGAGTTAGATCAACTACAGCTAAACCATTTTACCCTTCAGTCACAAAACTCCATCGACCTTAGACAAGAAATACGTACACAAACACAATCTGCACAAATGCAACCTACAACCCTAGAGACACACAGTACACAAAATGTAACACAGGCTCGAATGAGGTGGACCAGTGAACAAAACGAAGCTTTAATGCGGTCCTATTATAGAGTTACAGCTTTGGGCACTAATGAAACTACATACCGAAAACCTATGCATGAAGACTTCATTAAACAATTTCCTTCACTTGCCCACCTAAGTGAACAACGAATAGCTGATCAGAGGAGAGCAATAATAAACAATAAATATATAAGCGATGATAAATTAAATTCTTTAATGTCAGAGGTATCGAAAGAACTAGATATACAAAACATAAACACACGCAATTACAATAGTTTAGCAGGTATTACTAATATCAATAATACCAATACCCAGCTAACAAGCAACATTGACATAAACTATATAGAAGAACCTATACCCATTATACAAACTTCGGATAATAATGAACTAAATAGTACAGAAATTCTACCTAACCCACAAATAAATTTAGAAAGGGACCCAACAATAGATGATACTTTCCAACAAGCATACCAATTTTATAAAGACACTAGCCCTACAAATAGAACTTATATTCCAAAACAAAAACCATCTAAAAATCTTGCAAGAATAATTAGCTACCTAAACAAAATCATTTTCCCTGAAAATATTAACAACGGCACAGACTTTCACACATTCCAAACCATTATATACTGTGCGGCATGGACTATTGCTAAGGTCAACGGAGCAAAAGTAGCACTCGAACCAAGAGAAATAACACGAGGTAAAAAAACCGAATACAAACCAAAATGGCAAAGACGACTAGAAAGAAAAGTAAACGATTTACGTTCAAAAATAGGTAGAATGACACAATTTATTAACGGCAGTAGTAGTAGAAAATTAAGGAAACATGTAAACAAAATTATAAAACTATATAGAATGCATAGCATACACGAAGAACCAAATACACAAGTAGCACACACACTAGACACAGTTAAACAAAAACTCTCAGTTGCAACAGGCCGACTCGAAAGATATAAGGCATGCACTTTGAGAAAACAACAAAATACCCAATTCACCCAAAACGAAAAACTTTTTTATCGCAAAATCAGGCAGGCAACAACAAATGTTCAGAACAACAACCCAAATGAGGATGAGCTTAACACTCCTGACCCAGAAGCATTACAAAACTTCTGGGCAGGGATATGGGAACAACCTATACATCATAACACCCAAGCAGATTGGATACATTCAGAAATATCAAATAGCACAAACATTCAGACAATGGTATCTGAGCACATCTCCCCACAAATGTTTCATAAAGTTCTATCCCGCCTCCATAATTGGAAAGCACCCGGATCTGACCACATCCATAGTTATTGGTACAAAAAATTTACAGCAGTTCATTGCTATCTATATAATTTTATAAATAGCTTTATTCAAGATCCCGAAAAGATACCTTCTTACATAACGTCAGGTACAACTTACATGATACCGAAAGATCGCAATGATTTATCTAACCCATCTAAATATAGACCTATAACATGCTTACAGACTCTGTATAAGATCATCACATCCTGTATATCTGAAATGATATACGAACACATTGACGCCAATAACATCTTAGCCGAACAGCAAAAAGGATGCCGGAAATACAGTCAAGGCTGCAAAGAGCAATTAATTATAGATTCCGTTATTTTAAGAAAAGTACAGAAATCCAAAACTGATTTATTTTCCATGTATATTGATTACAAAAAAGCATATGATTCTGTTCCCCACTCGTGGCTAGTGCTAGTATTAGAAATTTACAAAATACACCCAACAATAATTACTTTTTTGAAGAAAATGATGACAACTTGGTGTACAGTACTTAGACTCGCAACTCCAACCGAAACAATAGATACCAGCCCAATTAAAATACAGAGAGGAATCTTCCAGGGAGATGCGCTCAGCCCATTATGGTTCTGCCTGGCTCTAAATCCCCTATCTAAGATATTAAATGCTACCTCGTTAGGAGTCCCTTTAAATTCTACAATTACCGACCGACAGACTGAGGCACAGAAAGGCGTTTTAAATCATTTAATGTATATGGATGATATTAAGCTATACGCAGAAAACGAGAGTCAACTTTATGAGCTAGCTAACCTAACAGAAAAATTCACAAATGACATTAAAATGGAATTCGGCATAGATAAATGCAAAATAAATTCAGTTAGAGCAGGACAGAATTACCAACACCAATACACCTTAGGAACAGGAGAACGAATAGAGCCATTGGATGAACTAGATACTTATAAATACTTAGGTTACAGTCAATCCCTTCAGATACACTACAAAGACACTAAACAAAAACTTAAGCAACAATTTCAACACCGACTTAATACAATACTAAAAACACAGCTTTATTCACGAAACACTATTAAAGCCATCAACACCTATGCTATACCTGTGCTCACCTATTCATTCGGGATAATAAACTGGACCAGGACGGATCTGCTAAACTTACAACGGAAAATCAACACTACAATGACTAAATTTCGCAAGCACCACCCAAGATCTTGTCTACAAAGATTAACATTACCGAGAAAAGAAGGAGGCAGAGGACTTATAGATATCTTAAATTTACACAACAGGCAAATCACAGCTCTTCGAAAATATTTCTTCGCTAAAACTGAATCTTCCCTACTTCACAAACTAATAGCACACAACGACCAACATTTTACACCTCTTAATTTAAAAGACACTACAGAACAAAAAAACGAAAAGGTTATAGATGACAGAACGAAATGTCAAGAGTGGACCCAGAAGTCTCTACACGGGAGACATCGCCAAGATTTATGCCAATTAAATGTCGACAAAGATGCGTCGAACGCGTGGTTGAATCGAGGCGAACTATTTCCGGAGACTGAAGGGTTCATGCTTGCAATACAAGACCAAGTTATTGAGACCAAAAACTACAGAAAATATATTATAAAGAATTTAGCAACCGACAATTGTAGAAAATGTAATAGTTCTCCAGAGACAATCCAACATATCACCGGCGCCTGCAAATCAATAGCCCAGACAGATTATAAACATCGACACGACCAAGTAGCCAACGTCATACACCAGAAGTTAGCACATCAATACAAACTCATAGACACCGTAGGACCATACTATAAATACAACCCTGAAACGGTATTGGAGAACTCTACAACAAAACTGTACTTCGATCGAGCCATACTCACAGACCGCACAATTCACTTTAATAGACCAGACATCACATTAATTAACAAAGTAAATAAAACTGGGTTTCTAATAGACATCGCCGTGCCAAATACACATAACTTACAAACTACAATAGCCGAAAAACTATCCAAATACACCGAATTAAAAGACGAAATAACCCGACTTTGGCATCTCCAAAGAGTCACAATAGTCCCTATAGTGCTATCTGCAACAGGAGTAATACCCAAACAGCTTCATCAGTCCCTTAGGTCCCTCAACCTACCACCTAACACCTACCACCTGCTGCAGAAGGCAGTGATTCTCAATACATGCAGGCTAGTAAGAAAATTCCTACAGTGTGAGTCGGACAACTTGCACCATTACTCCCCCTCAAATATAGTTTCTGTTACCATACAGTCTACTGCGGAGAACCAAGCAGTATCCAATATTACTCCCACACTTAACCCCACTGATGAACACTTGGCTTAGGCCCGTGCCATCAGTTCTACCCGGCTAAGCCGAGAAAATCAACTGAAGACAAATAATAATAATATTAATATTATAACAATTAATTATTTATAATATTAGTAGAATAGAAAAATGGGTAATCCTTAATGATATTATGGATAAATATAAATAACCTTATCCAGGAAGTGACTCATACAAACAAAGCGATCATCAATTTACAGTCGTTTATGACGACAACACCGGTTATGTTATGACCACGACACTTTCCCACACGAATCAGCTAATGTTGCTCAGCTTTAATATTTAATTACATTCAAGTGGGTTAACTTGAGTTTCTTAATTAAGTAGATTAATCAAGACTCGTTACTTCCTCTTTGCTGTTGCAGAGTGAGTTGTGGGTTCGATTGCTAAATATAAATAACACATCACATCACGCCTGTATACGCCGAAGGGTTAGGCAGAGGTGTATTTATAGTACACCGCCACCACGCCAGTTATGTTTAAGTCCCATGTAACAGGGGGCGAGCCAATTGCCATCAACCGGGCACAAATCCAGACTCCTGGATTTGTACCCGGAATTTCTCAAAATTCCAGATCGAAAAACCCAATTACACTTTGTCCGACCCGGGAATCGAACCCAGGATATCATGCTCAGCAGTAGCGCTTGCGACCACTAGACCAACGAAGCAGTTAACATGGAAAAGGTAGGAGTACCTACTCCACAGCGCGCTAGGCTTGTGTTTATGTTCGTAGTTTTTATCTTTTCAGGGAATTTAAGCGTTATCATATTTGTTCACGAACTTCCATATTTCAGCATTATCGGTGAGGACATTACTTGGAAAAACTAAGGATCTGGTCCTTTTTGGGAAAGACAATAATGTGGAAATTATTATCAAATTAGGTATACAAACATACAATTTTAGTTTGAATACCTTATATGATAATATTTGATAATGGCTATGGGAGGAAATTATTATCATAAAGCTATTCAAACTACCTATGTATGTTTGAATACCTTATTTATATGATAATAATTTCCTCATTATTCTCTTTCCCAAAAAGGAGCAGATCCTTGGTTTTTCCTCGTAATGTCCTAATAAGTACCTACCTATAGAAGGAAATATAAATGTTTATTTTTGATCATAGTCAATACATATAATTTTATCAACGTACGAGTATGAGGTATACTTGTTTTCATTCTATGTAATAAGTAAAACCGCAGAGTCCGTAATATTTTGATAAAAATTTCGAATGTTTTCATGAAATCACGTGAGGACCCGTAGGTATTGCTGACTGTTAAGAAGTCAAATAATACTTTTATTATTTATTTTTTAAATTATTATCACGTTATTTTTAGACAATGAATTTAATGTTTTGAATTTATCCCTCACGTCAAAAACGTAGGTAGGTATTACCAATAGATGTACTTTATTTATATAATATTATATCTATGGGTACTACAGTCCAGCCGTCGAGTGAATGCGTTCCTGACACTTGTCAGGTGGACAATTTCTAGTTTAATAAGGATCAAATTCGCAAAAGTTAGTATTAAACTGACAGGTGTCAAGAACGTATTGGCCTGACTGTAGTAGTAGTTGAGCTTTTCGTGAAGTACTTAGTTCGTCCAAAGAAGTACATACTAACAATTATGCCTATTTCTACCGCCTGCTCTGTTCCGGTTGGAAAAGGTATGGGTGACATGCATATGAGACATTTCATTTTTTTGTCTCTGGGAATGCAACGAGTCTGCGATACCTTCGAATAAATAAACTGACAAGTCAGGGATGAACACAGGTGGCAGTGACCACCTACCACCGGTGGGCCATCCGCTAGTTCGCCACCCAATGAAATAAAAAAAAAAACAGTTTCGATTTCAAGACAAAATGTTTCTAATCGTTGTAAGTAAACTTGCGTTATCATTCTTTAGAGGTAAATGATACAAAGGTCTATCATTAAGTTTTTTTTGTCTACTTATCTTTTTTGATTAACAGTCACCCGTCCGTCCGTAGAGGTACGTTATCTATACCTACTCAAGTACCTATATATTTTTCCTTTCTTTTTAGCAGATTTAAACTTATCTTTGAAATTGAAAAGTAAAGGAAACAGCAATGTGTTATTTATTAATTAAAAACCGGAAATGTTACTTTTACGTCATCTAACGATTTTGGTAACAAACCATTCATTACCTACGATCAAACCAATATTCTTTTCACCTCACAACCTCGGAAAGATTTTGTTTATCATTCGAAATCTGAGTGTAAAAGTGCATTTTATCCGCTAGCGTGGCAAGATTTTTAAAATTCGAATCTTTCTATTCAATATATAATGTTGCGCTAGTCCATTGAAAATGCATTAATACTTATTTCATGTCAATGCGCCAACCTCGTTTTTAGAATAATCGCACTGGCCAGCACGACCATTACTTTTTATTTTTAAAATAAATAAACACTAATTTATAAGCTGTTTCAAACCGTGCGAAGCCAAAAAAAAAAAAAAACTATAAGCTGTTTATCTTGCACCTAGCATTTTCCTCGCTGTAGTGAGGTGAAAAGTTGTGTGTTTCGTTCGGCAGCAAAGTTATTCTGCGTCTCGTACCTTTGAAACCCTCGCTACGAGATTCAACGCTACGCTCGGGATTCAATACAAGTACCTACTCGCGCCAAAAACAACTTTGCAGCCTTGCATAACAAATAACTATTGTTATTTTACCTTCAGGGATATGGTGACTATTACGCCTATTTAAGGCATGGGGGCTTCATTTTCGCTAGACCTTCATGGTTGCTAATTAGCATTATTTATTATCTGGACTGTATGAGCCTGGTTAAAGTAGGGAAATGGTTAATATGGTTAAATTAGAGATTTTTAGAGTGCGTTATTCTTCAAACAAAAACTCTTGAATATGATCAGCCTGACAGAGAAAATCATTTATTTTAGATAAGTTGAAGACAACTTATTTCTTTAAACGCCAGTTATTCATCAAACCCATGCGAAGCCATGAGCTACAGATAGTTTTACATAAACCTTTGATTCAGCTGTTAATTTAATAAAATCGATTAATTAAGCCTCTCTCCACCGCTGCTTTAATTATTCCTTTAATCAAAATTAATCGATTTTATTACTACACTCTATTTCTTTATAATCCCTCGTATTCAGGATTAAAAGAGACTTCGCATTTAACAAGATATGTATTTAGTATACCGACTCTGTAACCTACCTCCTAGCATAGGTATGTGAACAGAAAAATTAGTTTCTTCAGGCTGGTAATTTATTTTTAAAGTGCACAATAATACTTGATACATGGAAAGTTCTTCTTGTTAGCGGGTCCTGAGGGCTTAGACCATGGTTTTTCTACATTTTTCATGGCCTTCATGTCTGAAATGGTCTTTTGAGGAAAGAACCACACAGATTGAGTGGACCTGTCCAGTCAGTGCAAGCATCTGTCAGTAATCGTACAGCTCAACATAATACCTAATATGATAATAATTTCCATATTATTCTCTTTCCCAAAAAGGACCAGACCCTTAGTTTTTCCATGTAATGTCCCCACCGATAATGCTGAAATATGGAAGCTCGTGAACAAATATGATAACGCTTAAATTCCCTGAAAAGATAAGAACTACGAACATAAACACAAGCCTAGCGCGCTGTGGAGTAGGTACTCCTACCTTTTCCATGTTAACTGCCTCGTTGGTCTAGTGGTCGCAAGCGCTACTGCTGAGCATGACGTCCTGGGTTCGATTTCCGGGTCGGACAAAGTGTAATTGGGTTTTTCGATCTGGAATTTTGAAAAACTCCGGGCACAAATCCAAGAGTCTGGATTTGTGCCCGGTTGATGACAATTGGCTCGCCCCCTGTTACGTAGGACTTATTACATTATAATGATATATTATTACATTATAATGATATATCGTGGTAAGTGTAAAGTGTTTTATAGCAAAAATTAAGAATGTATTAAATTGTCAATGAATAAAATTTGTTTTAAATGCGGCATGTTTTTATCTTTGACTGTCTAAAGTGCGTTTGGGGCCCAACCGTGTGGGGTAATATCGGGTACTACCTAGTACATTTATTGCTATTTTTTTTTAAATATACGCAAAGGAGCCATGCGTGGGTGCAATGTCTTAGAGGTAAGAATTGAACCCATGAAGGCTGTTCTGGTTGGGAACCGGAAGAACTTGATGAGTTCCATTATTAACTCTGTGTATAAAGTAGTAATTCATGGAAATTCACTAGTAAAATTGAGGAAGAGGTTTGTGAAATAACACCATAAAAAATCATAATTTCAAACTTGGCAAAAAGACGAACTGGTTCAGCTCGGTCATGCGTGACACTTGCCCTGTCCTTCGATGTGTGGCTCCGGTCAAAATACCACCACATCACTTCCTTGAGATATCGTTACTAAGGAACTGCTTCAGGTAAACGGCAGCTACTAGTATTTTAGTCTCGCTACTAGTATTCATAATTAAACTGAAAATGCTGGTTATAGAATCTCCAATTACATAGGTAAAGACCTATTACAACATTTTGAACTAATAGTACCTATACATTTATGAGCTTTAATTTTAAAGTAACGGCGACCCCCTTGAAGAGGGTTGGCGACACCCTAGGGGGTCGTGACCCATACGTTGAAAAACACAGTCCTAGACTAAGTGACATACAATCAGCGATAACGATGAAATAAGCTACCGAAAAGCTTTTGTCAATTCTTTTGAGTCTTTGAGAAATACGAAACGTCTTGAAAGCGGCTGACACTTGTTTAGGCCCTCATAACTAGGTAGTATTCTACTAAAAAAATGTGCCAGGAATCTTTTCGACGAATACTACATGAAATAATATACACTATTACAATATAGCTTATATTTTCATAAATCGTCTTTTTTATGAGCGTCGTCGGTCAGCTGATCTTCCACTCCTCGCAGCCTCCTCAAATCTTCGTTTTACGTGTCGGTTCGATAAACACTGCCATTTATACACATCCTATAAATTGGCTCAAAGTTATTCGATAGTCTGCTTTTTCGCATTTCATAAAATAGCTAAGAGTTAATATTTCCCTTCTGTTCCAAATTACCCAATTAAATATGTTTCACAATAATTATGATTTGGGAAACTGAAGTGGTAATCAACTTTTGTTGCTGACTTTACATTGATATCTCATGCCATAGTGAAAAGACAAGTCAGTCAGCATCGCCCAGGGAGCACCGAATTTAACTAGGTACTTAAATGATTGAATACCACTTTTTACAACACCTACCGCCTCATCAATAAACTGTTAAAACTACATAGGTACTAATTTTGAATGAATTGGTAATCCTGCCTAAAAATCATTGCTTGCATACAAGGGTGTCACAGATGTCTTGCTGAGGGATTGCTCTAAATGATTACCCCTTGTCTGGTTCCAGCGTAACCTGATTAATATGATATTTTTAAGCATAGCTTCACTCTTTTTTTTGTAGCTGGGGTGCGTTTACAAACACGAGTCTCACATACAGTCACATCGTTACATAATACTACATAAATACTAGTAGCCGCCGTTTACCTGAAGCAGTTCCTTAGTAACGATATCTCAAGGAAGTGATGTGGTGGTATTTTGACCGGAGCCACACATCGAAGGACAGGGCAAGTGTCACGCATGACCGAGCTGAACCAGTTCGTCTTTTTGCCAAGTTTGAAATGATGATTGTTTTTATATGGTGTTATTTCATTTCACAAACCACTTCCTCAATTTTACTAGTGAATTTCCATGAATTACTACTTTATACACAGAGTTAATAATGGAACTCATCAAGTTCTTCCGGTTCCCAACTAGAACAGTCTTCATGGGTTCAATTCTTACCTCTAAGACATTGCACCCACGCATGGCTCCTTTGCGTATATTTCAAATAAAATGTACTAGGTAGTACCCCATATTACCCAACCCATACGGTTTTGCCCCAAACGCACTTTAAAGAGACAAAGATAAAAACATGGCGCATTAAAAACTTAACTTTTATTCATTGACACTTTAATACATTCTTAATTTTTGCTAGAAAACGCTTTACATTTACCACGATATATCAATATAAAGAAACACTTGTTTAATCCCAGGAATCAATTCTTCTATAAAAAAGTGTGTGTGTCAGCTCCGACGCACGACTAGAGTTTACTCCGTGAAAAGTGCCAAGGTAGTACGTTGCGCAGAAAAACGTAACGCTTTTGAGTTAACGCTTGTATTAATTTCACTCCTCATAAAGAAGAATGGCGAAATCTTATTTGAAATAAATTTAAAGGTATACGAAAGAAATTCAATTAATTATCTACGTTTTTTTAACTATCATAATATCTAGGTTAAAGCCGAGTAAAAAAATATGTTTAATAAAACGTTATTTGACTACTTCGTTTTAAAATATTCGATTTAAAAAAAAACCACGCTTAAAAATCACCCATTATTAGGAAATTGTTGGTTGGATTGGTTTAGTATTACCATTTTATATTTATTTTCCTAAATAGTATAATTGTCGTGGTGTTGCTATCATTTTTAGTTTATTATTATATTTACATGGAGTAAATGAATAAATAACACATTTATTTGATTGTATATCTAAGTTTATTCTGTGTTCTTCCTTAAATAAGAATATTGCAGTAAAGTATTAGGAAATATATCAAACTTTATAGCAATTCTGAACTAATAAGACTAGAATCAAAGTCTAGAAAAATATAGCTCGGTTGTTGACAGTTTACGACTCTTGAACCGAAGAGTATATTAATGCAAAGAGTGTAATTATTGTAATAAGATCTTGAGCAGAAGCTTGCGCTCTATCCTATGTTGTTCAAAAGTTCAACACTGAATGTGTAATAATCTCCACCTTCTCTAAGAAAAAATCTTGCACGAACTAGCTCAGGAAATGACGCTAAGTTAAATAAGATATTTTTCATTTAAAGACGTGGTAATTTAATTTCAAATAAAACAATGGGAAGCTGCCATTGTTCTTTCCATACCGGGGGCCTTCTTATATGAAAATCGTTTCTTAAGGAGTAAACTTCAAAACATTTTTCTTGTTTATATTCGTTGAACGTGCATTCATTTTTGTTGACAAACTAATCAGAATGGCCAGTTGCAGTGGGCAAACGCGCTTATATTTGAAACATGTTAGAGACTAAACTGCTTTGTCCCGGTTTTACCTCCATACCCCGGTTTGGACTAATCTCCCCTAAATAATATAATATGTGACGTATTAGAAAATTAACCACAAACATTTAATTACAGAACACTAATCGTGCGCAAACGCGACTCGTACTTTGCCAGTTCTTAATTATATTTTTGACGTCATTTCCTTTAGATATTTTCGACGCCATGTGTTTAGCTGTTATTGAAACCTATCTACTAAATAACCATTAGAGTTTGCCCTTTCCTCTGAAATTCTTATCTATGAGCCTTACTTATATTCTTAGAATATTCTATTTAGGTACCTAAATCGGTCATGAAACGAGGAAACGTAAAAGGAAAGACGTCATTCATACTCTTTCGATATTAAGGAAAATTGTTAATCTAATTAAAATGTAGGTACTGAATTCAACTATGATGGCTTGAGTTCAGTTGCTGGAAATAAACTTATCCAGAGTTCAATTCAGCCATTATGTACATACTTATTCCTCGCTTTCAGTTTATAGATTCGACTTTACCAAAAGAAATATGCTAGTAGGTTACTTTTACACATATTTTTGTTTTCACTTTTGGTTTCAGCAGGCTTGCCTTGTACCGTTTTAGTTAGCTATGTGTAATAAACACCAACAGGATCAGGACGTAGTTCAAATAATGATACAAGGATTACGTAACTGTCTTATATTTCAATTGAACTGCACATACAAAATTAAATACTTAGCACTAGGTATTTATTAACCCTAAAGCAGCCTATCGCGTCGAGTCCCAAAATACAAGAGCCGCGCAACCGGCCAAGCATTCCGTTAACCCGCGTAACCACGCGGGAAGAAGCGAGTTCTCTGATTGTTTCCCGCCATTTTTCGTCAACCAATCAGAGCGACCACGAATATAATAAAAGGATAAAGTTGCCAGTGTAAAATATTAAAATAAAAGCTCTATTGGTACGAATATCGATGAAAATAATCGATTAGCAATATCAAAATTCACAAAGTCTAACATAATGATTGCTTTACTTTTCATACAAACTCTAGGGGAGGCACCTGCCTAAACCCTCGATGTTAAGAAGCAAACAGAAAATTGGTATTGGCAATAAGATTATACTTATTTCATAATTTACTAGCTTTTGCCCGCGGCTTCGCTTGCGTCGATGTAGATTTTGTAAAGTTATTTTTCTATCCCTTTGGAACAGTACTTTTTTCTGAATTAAATGTACCCTGTGACCTTTTCTGCACCCCTGACAACGTGTATGCAAAATTTCGTGATGATCGGTTAAGTAGTAAAAACGTGAAAGCGCAACAAACAAACAAATAAATTAACAAACAAACTCACTTTCGCATTTATAATATTGGTTAGGATTGGCAATGAGACGCCATTTTATCTATATAACGATGCAGGATAGCCTGTACCAGAAGTGATTATCGTATTAGTGGTTCAGGAGCTTCAATATCATTAGGATTGTGCCAGAATACAGCAGTTCGTCGTGGACGTGATACAAAAGCGGCTTTGACACCTTCTCTTCTGTCATCAGAAGACAGACGCCATACATCCATCGATGTGACGCTCTGCTAGAGTGACTGTTACCAGCCAGTGTCACTCTTATCCGACCTTTTCGGTGATTTTAGTAATTTCGTAACAAACATACGCGGCGTCTCTTGCTGTGCCGATGCCGTCATATTTATTGCAAAACAAAATTAGGGTGACCTTCAAAAACAAAATCATGCTTTCATACCTCGAATGAATGTTTCTCTTACGACGAAGCCCAGGCTTGTATAAATCTTTCTTGGGTGTAACTAATTTGGTAAATGTCTGCGTACTCATAATTCACATAATCGTTAAAGCAATTAAAATCGCATTATCCATTGAGTCCATTGAAGTTCTGTTGCCCGTCAGAGGAACCGGCAGGCGGGAAATCTTGATATTTTTTTCACAAAAGAGCATATGATATTACCCGTGCCTATCCATTCTAAGCAATTAGTATGAATGGAACTTTAAGTGAATGTTCGATTTTCTTATACATGTAAAAGTTTTATATCATTATGCCAATGTGGAAAACTAGAAAAAAAATACGTTGTCCAAAATTATGAAAAGAGATGTAATAATGTAACTAGTTACACCCAGGAGCTAGACCACCACCTCTTAAAGTAGTATTATTGTAATCTTACTTCAGTGTGGGAAAGAGATGGAGCTAGACGTCCTGTATAGCTCCATCTCTTTCTCACACTAAAGTAACATTAAAATAATACTGCTTTAAGAGGTGGTGGTTGGCCCCCTGTTCCCGATACCTATTCATTTATACATGGTTTTATTTTCTGATATTTAGAAATGTGTGTATAATTTCTATATGTGTTTAAATGAATAAAGGAGAATATAAGTAGCAATTGAAAACGAGGAAATTTCTTAAACAGCTTTTTTATTACTTTATCTGTCACGTATACCTACATTTTTAAATTTTTTCTGTAGAAATCTGACATCTTCTTTTAAATGAAAATTCTGAAAATATGTTCATTTGTAATTTAATTTAAACTATAATGCCTAATGCTGAAGGGGAAAACCACATAATGCGGACCAATTATTAATGTTAAATATGGTTAAATTAATAGTAATAACACAAACCACAACTTTTATGTTTGTACACTACTTTTTTTTTTTTTGTGGATGGGAAATCATCAAATGACTTCTCCCGCTCTGGGCGGAGCGGGAGGGTGTGTCAGACTTTTACTGACTAAAACCCACCCGTGTTCCTTCTGTTGCCTGTACCGGGGCCACGGTAACTCTTTCGAACATCCCGCAACCCTAGCTGTTTGTACACTACTTGCACCTATGATTAAAAATATCAGGGTTTATCAGTTTAAATTGGCACGCAAACACATTGTTTTTTGTGGTTTATTAACAATTGAAATCCAGCACTTGATCAGTTTAGTCATATTTTAGTCGTACCTAAACAACTCGGAACGCCTAAAACGTGTAAACCCATTAAACAACAACATCATTAACGAGAGTTGATGTTTTCCTGCTTCTAGAAACTTTTTGATAAGATATTTATGTACATATTGTAAAACCCAAAGTGCTCCAGGAAAAAAAAATCTACTTGATTATAACGGTGGCTCGTCGTGCCACGCTGGCTGTGACAGCAATATAAAAGAGTTGGGGATGTATGTGGCTTGCAATGTGTCTGTCATTTGGAGTTTTATTGTTCTTTTAATTTTATATTGTTTCAGGAGGCTTCAGTATTTTGATAACTGAAATGATGGTTATATTTGATTTGACAATATCGTAGGAAAGGAAAGCTTTTAATTATAATTTTGCCAGTTTATCTTTGGTAAGCAGCTTTCAAGTTAATATAAGCTGCTTTAGGTCATGTATGCACAATTCAAGTTATGAAAGCAGTTACTAAAATAAAACACTGAAGAACAATTAATACAGTTTTTTTCTATATTTTCTTTCACTAATATCTATAGCAATAAATTATAGTTGTTAATTCCATATAAAACCGTTTAAATCTGTACATATTTACAAACAGTTCATACCTAACCTATATCACAGTTTACACAATTATAATATCTACGTAGCAAATGTAGGGAACCGTTCTGATTGACTTCGACATGAACTTCTGTGTTCTTATGTGCCAATACCTGAAATGAAAAGAAAATCTTGTCTCATTTATGTTTAGGTAACACAATAATTTACACAAACAGCGCGGTATATTATAATTATACGGTAACTCACGGCTTATTTTACAAACTGTCTTATTACTAGTTTTAAGTAATTGTATTTGTAGATAAATTGCAAAATTATACGCTTTGGGGTATCACTGTTAGCATTAATTAGAGTGATACACTGTAATAATGCTCCAGTTGATTGTTAGCGTTCAGTTACTTCCCCTTGTTTCTATTACTTATTTACATTGGAGATACTTTTGGACATTCCCGATAATCCCTATTTTTCTCCTTCCAACATGGTTGAGAATTCAGTCTGTATGTGAGATGAATCTCCTCTTATGGTAAATTAAGAAGAAGAAAAAATTCAATAATGTTATTTTTCTTTACTCTTGATTTCTGTTTCGTCACCATA
The DNA here is from genome assembly GCA_947568875.1 of Fissipunctia ypsillon. Classification (NCBI taxonomy): domain Eukaryota; kingdom Metazoa; phylum Arthropoda; class Insecta; order Lepidoptera; family Noctuidae; genus Fissipunctia; species Fissipunctia ypsillon. The sequence goes on from OX387644.1 coordinate 20,339,326, forward strand.
GCTCTGTGCACTGCACTGTACGTACGGCTTGCCATACGTCCGGATTTTCCGGATTTGGCAACCAAGTCCGGATTGTCCGGATTTGGTAACCATGTCCGGACTCGTAATTACGTCCGGATTTTAAATATTTGCTCGCACAAATCGATTACATTACATCCCGGCAGCAAATTTATGCAGCATAAACATAATATTGTATGAATATTACATATTAGTGTGGATTTTGAGTTTTTTAATTACTAATATCCATCTTAATTTCACTGAGACTGGAGACTCTCCACTCCTGCATAGGAGAGGAGAAAGAGTCTCCAGTCTAAAACACTAATAAAAACAGACTGTTGAGTGTGTACTCAACAGTTTCTACATCTACAATCATTTTATTTACTGTACTGCCAGTTTTCCCAATATCTACAACCGACGCTTGAAATAAAATACGAAAAAAAAAATACTCTGACTTCACTTGCCCGTCTGGATTTCACTCTAAAATAACTACAAGACTAACTATAGGTATATTTTACAGATTTATTGCAACTACCTCTACACTGAATAAGCATAACGTTTCCATTTCAGCAACATGGATGATTCGGAAGTTTTCATGTCTTTACATCACATATGACACCAGTGTCTTCCCAAGATTAAAAGCAGGTGGCTGCTATTCAAACTCAAACTCAACTCAAACTCAAAGCATTTATTTCAAATAAACCAATTACAGGAACTTTTGAATTGTCCAGAGGTTGGTCAGTCAGAATGATGAAGCTAGTTGCCCTAACTATTCGGTCTAACGATACCCAATATCATGATATAAGCCATGGCTAGTGAGATTTGATTAGGTGTTGTTTCTTTTGTTAACCTGTCACAACAACAAATATGAAATGTAGTAGCAGATCTATTGACAGGAGAATAAAGCTTAAATTGGTGTGTAGCCGCCTGATTTTAAGCGATGTCTTTATGCATCTTAGTTTCCAATTACTTATAACCAAGAAATCAAGAGTTCACGATTCTATGTTTTACACGCGTCAGTTAGTGCATCCAAAAGCAAAAGGGCTAGAAGAGGGCACTGCTTTGTGAGTCGATGAAACTAGTCTTTCGTCGCTATTGTTAGTCTAGTTTCACCGACTAAGTAGGTACTTCGAACCGAATTCTTGTTCGTGTTGACTTCCTATTTAGGCTTATTTATTCATTTATTATCCTTCCGCCTTTTCCAAGTTGAATAAGTATTTATAAATAACACGTGAACAAAATATTTCCGCAAACTCCGTTGATAAACTAAATAAAAGAAAATTGACTTTTGGAAGTGCTAGATTCCACATATAAACTGTCATTTTCTGTTCTCAATTCGGTTGTTTTTTTTTAACGTTTGTGACCTCAGAACTCCGACATTTACAAACCGATTTGGAAAATTCTTGTTTTATTTCCAGATTGGACCCATATAAATTAGGTCAAGTTCTGATGAGTGGTTTTTGAGTTAGCTTCAATAATACGTACGTTTTCCACTTAGTGTATATTGATGATGTTATAATAACTTCCTGTGAATAACGGAAGTCAGTGGCAAGAAACGAAAATACAGACCCAAAGACACCGACTTCCGAAATTAAAGTAATTTTTCACTTTGTAGTGTTTTTTGGAAGTTGGTTTATTAAGTTACGATCTGCCCACATTATTTACTTATCTAGTTGTCCTTTAAGATTGATGAAGTCCTTTAAGATGAAAGGATGATAGCGTCACATTTTGTGGTCTTCTAAAATGCTGAACATCGATATGGCTCCTTATCTAGGTACCTACATTATCGTAGTCGTAAGTACATACCTACTATATTGAAAGCTCACTCGTGCTTTCTTCTTCGGTTACGTTTCAAGTTTTATATTCAAGAAAGCGCCGTAAAGTTGTCGATGTGGAATTTAACAGTGACATATAGGTACGTTAATGGGTAATGTTTTAAGTCGTAAATAGCGTCATAAATTGAAATAGGTATATAGTGACTCACCTTAATATCTCCATACGTATATTAGCCGTCACTTGATAACGAACTTGCACAAATGATCCCAAGACACTAATCATCTAACTAATTTACTTGCATACATGAACTGTCTCTAGACATTTTCTTATAACTAGAGCTATCTCTGAGATCTGTCTATACACATCTGCGACATCTGTGGACAAAGAGAACATACATTAATCTTTTAATTGTTAAATCATGTAACACATACATTTAGATTCAAGTTAGAATAGAAATAGGTCAGAGTTTATAAAAATATCTAAATGCAAATTGAAAGGGTTTCTGATCTTTTAGTTGTCTCATTATCAGTGAGCCTAAAGTTCGAGGAACATACTACAAAGTCAGAGGATTTCTTAGTTTAGGAGATTTTAACAATTAGGTTTGAACCTGTCACCTTCCTTATATTTCTTTTAGGAGTAATTTTATTCACTGTTGTCTATGAAAATATTAATTTACTGAATTTTAATGTTACACTATTATGATAATGCAATGAAATAAAATACTAAGAAGAAGAAATGTTTTTATCTATAGGTAATCGAGATTTGTTGCTGTGTTGGAAGAACATTGTAAGGCATTTAGCATGATAAAGGGCCCCGTGCGCTTTGTGCCGCGAGCTTTGACGGCGCGGTCGGTTCATTTGTACTTTATAGTTTACTTACTATTCAGAAATACACAAAGTCATCAAACGTTGGTGGTCAGTGTCTGCCAAGTCATTATTTAATGATACCAACATTTACCGAGTTTCTATAAGCTATGTAGTACAAATATTTAATGTTATACATTAAATATTGTACAAATCAATAGGTATTAATGGAAATTCTGGAAAGACAGTACCGCGAAATGTCGCAATTCCAATTATCTAAAAATATAACTTTCCTGGTTATTAAGAGAAATAAAAACTAACAGTTAACATAAAACCGGCGATTCTTTTGTTAATAGTCATTTTTGATGGGTGCAATCAACATACGAAGTGAATATGGAATTTCGCAAATATGAAGTGTTTTATTGCAAATAATTAAATATAACACAATAGTAATAGAACGCCAAGGTTTATGAGGTATTGAAAACAGATTCTAATTTATATTTTTTAAGACCAAATTTTACGATTTTAGACTCGAATCTTTACATGGAGCGACTGCCTAGGTACCTATCTGACCTCTACAACCCAGTTATTGGGGAACACGATAGCCCTTGGTAAGACTGGTTGACAGACTTTCTGGCTTCTGACTACCCGTAACGACTGTCAAAATTCATACAAACGGCGGCCGGAACCAACGGTTTAACGAAGGGGTCTCGGTATGAAATAGATTGGTAATTGGTTACTTAGCCACGAGCCCCTACTAAAACTTATTATAGTGTATCGAAAGATTATTCATTATTAAAATGATTCATTACAGTATGTTTTAGGTAAAAATAAAACAGGTCTGTATTGGCAAAACCCGCTTTAGGGAAAATATTGCAATATGTACATACTAATTAGAGGTGAACATTTAATTAATAATAAATAAAAGGACAAATAATTGTAAAAGTGGACATGGCATTGATAAAATACCCAATATGTATCTATTTATTATTTCAATATAGGTACATATTTATATTATGACCAAACGCTTTACAGATAGATATTCATGTTTGCATTGATTAGGTACAATATCTTTCTGCTATGAAATGTAATATACTAAACTAAACTAAGGCTAAACTAAAACATAAACAGACTACTAACGTAAATAAGACGGGTAAGAAACAAAAATAAAAAAGTCAAGAGATAAAAATTAAAAACAACTTGGCAAGGATAGCGTGATTTTCTTTCAGAATCCCGGTAGCTTGTCGCTGAATATATCTAAGCTATGTACGAGTATGTTTAATACAGTATTATTGTATTCGTTGCTCATTCGTATAACTGGAGACTGTAAGCCTAGATTAGTTTTTACAAAAGGTGTATCAAATACCTTTCTAATTTTTGTGGTCCTTGGGTAAATTTTTGGAACTCCTAAGGAAACTGCAAAAGGCAACTGCACTGTATTCTTCCTTTAATTAATTTATGGAGGAAGCATAAATCTAGCAGACATCTGCGATCGCGAAGGGAATTTTAGAATTTTTTAATCACGCCTTATACCTACAGCTTTTTGTGGTAAAAGCCTCTTGTAGAGAAGGCAAGATGTCTCGTGAAAGCTCGCTGTATGCTTTCCACACGTTGCGAGTGCACTGCATAAAAAGGGTCATACACTGCTTGCATACTCAAGATGACTGCGCAGTAAGGCATTGTAGAGTAATACCTTGGTATTGGTCCTCTGGTGTTTAAACCCTCTGGAATTGTGCTTAAAAAATCCTAGCATTTGGGCGGGCTTTGTCACTGCTTTGTCAATGTGTGAGGTAAATTTCAGCTTGCTGTCCACGATCACACCCAGATATCGAATGTCATTCATTTGTTTCAGTGTTACGCCACCAATATCGTACTTTGTTTGAACTGGTATCTTTTTCCTTGTGAATTTCATCATATTGAACGGTATTATGTTTAATCTTGGTACCTACCATTATAAAGTTAAAAGGTAAATAATAATTTAATGGTCAAATGTGCCACATACCTAACGTTTATTTTAAAGGATAATGAGGTTACACAATAATCATAACGTTTAGCTAGAATTATGGGTTAGCGACAAAGCCGTTTTATTTTCCTGAACGTATTTTCCACTTTCTGTATATTCTCATTCGCTTAGAGTAAATGATCGTAAAAATGGTAAAAAGTAAAATAAAGTCATATAACTCTAAAACCGATGTGGCATTTGACATTTTATCTATGAATAAGGAAACAGAACATCATATTGATGACTTGATGTCGTACGTTGGCGGGAAAAGAACATTCTACGTAGAAGTATTATTTTACATAATTTTTATATTTACTTTTTATTCACAGATTATGATAAGTTTTCAAGGTTTTTAATTGGACTACCTCGTGGGTGCAGTGGTTGCATGCGCGACTGCTGAGTGTTGAGTCCCGGTTTAAATTCTCGGATCGTTTAGTGTTATTGGGTTTTTCAACTTTTGAATAACGGCCTAAGCCTTCGATGAATATACCTAGTGATATTATGTTATGTATTGAGACAAGATTTGAACAACCGAAAGTTAAGAAGAAGGTAGGTAGGTAATTATCTGTTTCATCATGCTGCCCCCATATCCAAAATTAGGGGTATATGCAGCATATCTTAATCAATTACCTGAACACCTATCTAAGTTATTTCATTTGGTATGAATTATTAAAAAAAATACTAACGCTGGTTTGATAAAACTGGTTTTTTGAAAGCTCCCTTTATGTTGTCGACATGGAGCTTTAGGACTTTATGCCGCCACTTTAGTGGGCGGTACGTTAACTTATTGAAACACTGCTAAGTACGAGTAGTAGGTGAGTAAGATAAGTAAGCATCTATGTTTCGCATTCACTTAGATATTACTTCCTCAACTTAAGATAAAAGAACAAATGCGAAATTGAGGTAACTAGTCATTAGCTAATTACATTTTATAATACCTACCGTTTAATTTTTGCTCATTAAATTAAAATAATGCGCTTTAGAAATAATAGTAATTATCTCTTTAAAGACTATTTTACAGAAGTTTTTTTATGACCAAAGATTTTTTTTTTGAGTAGAGTTTGAAAGTTTTGTGATTATATTATAGTAAGTTATACTTACATTGGAACGTAATAAAACGACTTACTGCACGGAAAAAGCCTCTTCGCGTACCTACTGAAAAGGTACAAGTAATGATCACTAGGTATATACCTAGGTACGCTAGATCACTACGCTAGAACTACGAATATGATCACTGCGAGTGGTCCATATCAGACCATGATAGTTACCATACCTACTGTAAGTCCAGGTTTTCACAGTCTTTACCTTCACCGATGATAACATAGATTAGGTCGTGGCGTTTGTCACGCTGAGAGATCCACAAATTCTTGATAGAGAGGCCGGTTTTTTATGTCACTCTGAGATACATATGATAAGGTTAGAATAGAAGTGACAAGGTTCTACAGTTCCATCCATAGCTTATGACTCTTGTGAGCTACTTTTGGCTTCAAAAGTCGATTAAAGCTAGATTAATTTACAAGTTGTACCTACCGTCTTAACAGTGTTTAGACGATGCAAGTCATATGTTGCTTCAATTTTATTGTATGCAATTTTATAGCACGCAAAGAACTTGCATCGTGTAAATTGGGTGGAAAGCAGAATCTTACATACCTACTGCAGCATGTTAGTACCTATTGTATCTGAATCTGATGATGATGAGATGCGAAGATCACCATCAGATTACAACATTATTATGATGACTCCACGAAACTTAGAACTTTTGAGAAACCTTGCTACTTATTATTTTTGTTCTACAGCAACTGTTTTCTTCCTTTTCTTGAACCAATTGTCTTGGATTTTATTGCAGGTCACTCAGAAGAGGAAGATTGTGCAAAATTATTGCTGAGAATATCTAAGTCTGTATTTAGTCGGTACACTTTTATGATACAGTTAAATAGCTTAAAATCAGTGAAATCTTTTAGTTCTAACCGTTTTTAAACTATGTGCCCGTGGTTTTATTTGTTGTCCACACTTTAACTATCTTGTCAAGGGTACTATCTTAAAAAAAAACCCTATTTTACACTGGAAAGGGTAATAGCCTACGTAAAATCGATCAACTTACTGCGATAACTAATCCACTCTTGAAGCTCAACGATTATGGCAATATTCGACCACTCTCTGTAGCGGTTTTAGATGCAACAGCTGTACAATTTCATAAATAAATGTAACTTACCATTCATGAATTAAGCGTATAATGTGAGAATTGACTTGTATCTCGCCATGTCCATAAAGGAGGCAAGCAGGACTGTTGCAGGCCGGCCAGCAGCTCGGCGTGGTACCTCTGTGCGGCCAGCAGGTAGGGCGGCGGCAGCGGCAGCGGACAGTGCGGCGGCAGCGGCAGCGGCGCTGGGGGCGAGGGGGACGAGCGCCGCGGCTCCGGCTCCAGCAGCGCGTCGATCGTGAAGGCTCTGCGCGGCCGCGGACCCAGCGGCAGCAGCGCTGTCGTGTCCACTGCCTCTGTCGGCTCTGGACTAGGCCTCGAAATGAACGTCGATGCTGGGCTGTACATGCTAGTATTCGGCATCGTCGCCGGGGGCGGAGGAGCACCTGCCTGTCGCGCCAGGAACGCTCTATTAAAACTGGCCAACGCCGCTAATTCAGCATTCAAACTGTCCTTCTCTCCCTTGTGCAGCTTGAACCTCTTGCGCCTCCGGAGCAGCGAGCCGTTCTCGAACATGTCGAAGGCCTGCGGGTGCAGCGTCCAGTAGGCGCCCTTGCCGGGCCGGTCCGGGCGGCGCGGCACCTTTACGAAGCAGTCGTTGAAGGAGAGGTTGTGCCGCAGCGAGTTCTGCCAGCGCTGCGTGTTGCGCCGGTAGTACGGGAAGCGGTCCGTGATGAAGCGGTAGATCTCCGACAGCGGCAGCATGCGCTCCGGAGAACTCCAGATCGCCATCGCCGTCAGGGCTATGTAGGAAAAGGGTGGTTTTTGATCACCGTAGGACTCACGTGTCGGCCGAGGCATCTTATCGCACACTCTTATGTTATGTCAAGTTTGTCACCTCCGAAGAAAAACTTGGGCGACACGTCTCTCACAGCGGAGTGGAAGATAAGGACTGGGTGAGTGAGCGAGACTGCGCGCGCTCGCGGGAGTGGCCGCGCGCTCGGCCCGCCCCGCCGCGCCGCCGCCAATCGCGTGCCTCTAAGTTTGTTTGTTGTTTTTGTCGGCTCCGGACCCGTTACAGAGGAATTTAAATTGTTATCACGTTTACATTATACAAAATTTATTCGACACCGACAACAGCTTGAGCTTGTTTCGAAATTGCAATGATTAAAGTAGTAGATGCTTATTGATGGTGCGGGAGAGAAAGAGAAAGAAATTATGTCTAGTGCTGATATCTACTCACACATTACTTCTGTTAAATAGACAGAGCCTTAATATTATTAAAGACTTATGGTATGACTGGCCAAATTGTTGGATTAGATTATAATATATTAAGAGAGTACCAATTGACATGATATGAGGTATAATTTAATCAGTCATTTATTTTAGATTACTTTGTGAAGTAAGTATAGCTTCTTATATGTAGACCAAATTCTGACGGATGTTGTTTAAAAAATATTACTGTGACACGTCTCAATAAATACATTAAAATAATCTGTGTCAATTAGTCACTTATGTGTAGGTAAGTGCGCTAGTAGGTACTTACGGTGATCTGTGAGCAACTCCAGTTTGCAGTCATTATCTAGCTGTACTTACCTATGCGCGGGCGCAGAGCTTTGCACACCGTGCTTCCATCTTAGCAAACCATGCACATAAAGTTTTTACTGAGGTGGTTGCTAAAAAAGCTTCATGTATGATATAAGTACATGCATGCTGAGCCTGAAATTGGTAAACTGAAATTAAATAATATATTGTTTTTAGTTATCTATACCTACCTACACGTAAAAAGATAATACCTACAAGATAAATAATATTATACCTATAAGATATACTTACTTTTACTTTTATGTTGAAATACATACCTAGTTAGATTATTTCAGCACAATGACTTTATTTTTAGGCCATAATGACTGCCGCTCACATTTTTAGGAGACCTAAGTAAAATATTCTTAAAAGAAAAATACAAAGCAACTCATGTCACCAGTCTCTCTAAGTGGATGGCGGGCTAGTCAGTCCCGCATCGCTAAGATCTCCGCCATGGCTCGAAGCGGCTAAAATACTGGGGTTCCGTAATACCGGAGTAGCTACGGGGTTCGAAACGAAGCGTTCAGGTGTGAATGATGACGCATTGCTTGTATAAATTAGCCAAAGACCTGTACTTAGGTGCCGTGTCATCGAACGTAGTCTGCCTACTTCACTGTTTGTAGATTCTAATCTTAGGAGTGGTAATTTCTTTATTTAGCTTTTGCTGGGGAAAATGGAAAAAACAAACTTCAAAGTAAAAGTTTGTTTTAGTCCAAATCGTAATTATTCAGATTGTTAGAGATGATTGAAGTTAGAATTACACTGATAGAAACATTTTGAGATCACTTCTTTTAACTAGCATTTTAACCGTTCCGAGATGTCGAAAAAGACTGCAGTCCGAGTGCAAAGACACCTTTCAGGATCATTTGAATGAAAATCTTCGAAAATTGAAATTTTTGTAATGCGTTAAAAAGTAGATACTGAAATCACGTATATTATGCTCTGGTGAATAGGTATACCTACATGCAAATACAATATTAAATCAAGATATAAAAAAAAACAGCAGGCATGGTCAGCATCAAATTAAGAACAGCAAGTAATGGGCTGATAATAATGCTATCTATACTATTATTACAATTCTATCTTTTAAAATCCAACTGTCATCCTAATATGGATATCGAACAATTAAAATTGGTCATGAACAATAAAGAGCCAATATTATGATGGTATCTGATGATAACTAAGAATATAAAACGGATAAACTGCCTCGTTGGTCTAGTGGTCGCTAGCGCTACTGCTGAGCATGAGGTCCTGGGTTCGATTCCCAGGTCGGGCAAAGTGTTATTGGGTTTTTCTATCTGGAATTTCTCAGTAGTAGCCCGGAGTCTGGATTTGAGCCCGGTAGATGGCAACAGGCTCGCCCCCTATTACATGGGACTTAAACATAACTGGCAAAATGTGAGTGTACTATAGGTACACCTCTGCCTAACCCTTCGGGGAAACAAGGCGTGATGTTATGTTATTAAACGGATAAACTAAACTACACGATTGCTTGCAAGTATATGCCTACTTACAAGTTTAGATATCACTTATTCAGGCAAGTTTTAGATAAATTGGTAATGCAAATATAGACGAACAAACCGTGTGGCTTTCCCATCGAACTTCCATACAAACCTTTATCTCCTATCTAATCTAACCCCTTTAGGAAATGAATTTTCAAAAATCCTTTGTTACATAAGGAACTCTTGTGCGAAACTTCATGCTTCCAGACCCAGCGCTTTAAGCTGTGCGTTGTCAGTGAATGAATTTTAGATTTTTATTAATTACGGCGACGATAACTGGCTTTTAATGATTTTAAACTGAAGAATACGTCTAAACTACGAGTAGTGTTAATGATTTGAAAAAAAATATGTTAAATTAAAGCAATTTTTTTAATAAGTGAATATTTTAGATTATGTTTATATTACATAGTGTAATTAATTTGTAAAGTTATGTCTAACGTGGATAAAAAACTGAGAATCACGTAAAAACTGTCTAGTGTATTTTTATGAATCCTTCACCATTTTAAAGACAATTTAATTATTTATCTTTTAATATACATTTACTTTATTGTTTAATAAATTTATAACGCATCTAATATGGAACAGCACTCCTTGGGCGAGTCCTATTAGGTACTGGGTGGACGTAGGTACAAAACACGCAAGCTATGCACTCAAGGCCATTGGCATATATCTGCGTTTTAAGAAAATAGTCATCATGATTCATCAGTCACTGAAGACGAAAATTGTTGAAATACCCTTTCTAGAAGACCTATGTAATGAAACGATTGCGAGTGAGTATTAATTACATAAGTACAGTGATTACAATGAATAGGTATGGTTAACATTTTTTAAGTAACTGTGGTCTTCTTCGTTTCTATGAATTTTCAATGTAACGTAACCCTAACTTGCTTGAAACTCTTTGACTTTGAATTCAGTTAATTAGAGTAAGTATTATCTTTTTCGTCTTTACGTTGTGATGAACTGAAGTCAGTCTCTAAGGTTGAAAACTTAACCAGGCCGATTCATTAATTTCCAGACCATGAAGCGAAACCAAAGTGGACCTAACTTTAGCTTTATTTAAGCGACTTCAAAAAACGAGGAGGTTCTCAATTTGGTGGTATTTTGTTTCCAATGTTTGTTACCTCAGAACTCCATAATTTATAAACCGATTTGAAAAATTCTTTTGTTATTTGAAAGAATATACTTTCAGATTGGTCCAATATAAATTTGGTCTATTTCTGATGAGTGGTTTTCGAGTTAGCTTCAATAATAATTATGTATCTTTACCACTTAGTGTATTGATATGATGTTATAATAATTTCCTGTCACTGTTATTGACATTGCAAGTAGTGGTATAAGACTTTGTGTGGGGTAGATAAAAAACAACCGACTTCAAAAAAAAAAACACCACAAAGTAAAAAATAACTTGAATTTGGGAAGTCAGTGGCAAAAAACTAAAATACAAATCCAAAGACACCGACTTCCAGAATTAAAGTTATTTTTTACTTTGTAGCGTTTTTTTTTTGGAAATCGGTTGTTTTTTTTTTTGTTGCAAAAATGTTTTTATTTTAACAAATAGTTAAGCGGCGTGTGCAGGTGTTAAAGTCAGTAGTGATAGGTTCATATTGCTGATGATCAATTAAGATGTCTTACAAGAGAATGAATAAACAAATGAATGAGATGAGACAGGCCTGATCGGTTGGCTACAGACTACAATAGGGTTTAGGATTAAAGGTAGCCAAAATAATAACAAGCACCTGATGCGATTTCGATGTCAAGAGTAGACCTGCACTCTAATAGCGTAATATGCTTTCAATCAAGATGTTATTAATTGTATCGACAATGACGCATACCTATAAAATGCATCATTGTATAGTTTTATATTGAGATAGACTCATGATAGCACAAGTTTAAACCTTAGTGGTTTTTGGTTGCTATTTAATATGAATAATCCTGTAGTCTTTTGTATAAACGTTAAATAAAAAAAATAAAAATCACAATCTCAGAGTTTTAAAGGAAATCCTAATCCATTGCTTCATAGGTTTGACAAAATTGTGTGCTCAACAACGTAAATTACAAATTCGACCGATTGCCATTGTTTTACGCAATTACCACGCAGTATCTATTACTACCTACTTACATAAAAAACACGTAGAGAGAAAAAAACTGGCCAAGTGCGTGTTGGACCACGCACAATGAAGGGTTCCGTAGTTGGAATGAATTTATTTAAATCAACTTAACATTGAAGTTGAAAAAAATGTTCTTCCTTAGCTACTTCAATATATATATGTCACGGTCAATTCTGCAACTGCAAATGTAAGTTTGTAATTACATTTTTTTTTATGTGTTTAACTACAAATTAATTTTCGGACTTTTCCTTTACTTGTGCTGTGAAACATTGCTTCTTGCCAAATTTCATGATTCTAGGTCAACGGGAAGTACCCTATAGGTTTTGATTTATTTGCGAGTAGGTATCAAAACAATTATGTTTAATTATGTTGTTTGTTAAAAATTATGTTTTTCCTCATAGAAGTGAATAATTGTATTCCTTTTGAGCGAAATAAATTTCTTAAACCGTAACCGTAAAAATGGCGCATAAATGGCCGTATTTTTTAATGCGTTGACTTAAAATCTTGATTTTTGTCTGTACAAAAATACTGATATTATTATATTATTTATTCATTTCTCTGATATTGATATTATTTTCAATTTGACATCTCTACGTGTTCCTGAGACAAAGGGTCTTGACAGACTGACAGACAGACAGTTGGACAACGAAGTGATCCTATATGGATTTCGTTTTTCCTTTTGTGGTACGGAACCCTAAAAATACTAAAATATGGTAATGTTTTAATCTACGGTAATAAACTTAATCCGAGGACAACAAATGGCTTGTGATAACTACAAAAAGATTTTCGTAAATGGTACTAGCAGGTTTCGTAATACATCTAGTAAAGCGTTAGTACTTTCAATACTTAGCATAGTTTTGTAATATCTAGCAATAATATAGAATAAACGATCCAAATACAGCAAAACTTCGTTTACATACCTCCTTACTAATAAACGTATTATATCAGGTGACAAGTTACACACCGATTTCTCTCTTTCAGTCGTCAGTAATTTGACTTTCGAAAGAAGAAGACAAAGCGTTGTGTAATTATACTGACGTTATACAACGTTTATTAGTAAGGAGGTTAAACTATAACTTAATTTTTTTCCCCAATTTTTTTTTTTATTGTAGTTGGTGATTTTTATCTCCGTTTATACATATTTCTGGCACTTTCAAAGGTCAAAATTATAGGTGTTTCTTGTAACATAAGTGTAGGGGCTCGAGCCAGAATACTCAGCGTGTTTCTGTGGATACTCTTACACAGTAGGTAATACAAAATATATTTACTCTAATATGATAAAAATATATTTACCCCATCACATACATATATGGTGGTAAATTGATATGTCCCGGGTTACTGTGGTTAGTCCCTTAGACTGCGTCACTGCGTTTGGAGCAACAATGTTGCTTGAATATGTAATAACTGGAGCAGTTAAAATGAAGTCATCTGTATGTTAATTGTAGAAGTTAATGTTCGCCATTTTACGACTGTTTGCAATTCTCCGATTCCATGCTTAATGAGAGGTTAATGAATCATCAAACGTAACGGGCTTTAAAGGGTGTTTGAGAATGTAATGACGATTGCTTCCCAAACTTATTTTTCCTTGGCTGTTAAGTTATTAAAACAAAAAAATCTTAAAATAAAGTAACATGTTTGTAAACAAATATGCAACTTGATTAAAAAAGTGTAATATATTTTCCACTACGTAGATACTTATGTATGTGGTAAACTAGATCCACTCACGTGCAGTTTTTCATTTTGTTGTAATCTGGTCTCGGGAATCACGTCATTTGTAAGTAAGGCACTGCCTTTCATCTCGCCGCCGATAGATGTAATAGAGGCGTACATCGTTCCATCGATCTGCAAGCTAACCACGTCTCGCCAAATTGTCGGCGTCTTCGCAAATAGCTCCATTAAATTCAATCGGTCGCGCAGCAACAAGACAGAAGCGTCACTTACGCGACTCCTATATAATTTAGAGGTATTAACGTAACACATACGGTACAGGACCGCAAGGTGAATCCTGGTGCTTTGTATTCCAAATATGTCTGTCTGCTATGGGAAGGATCGCGTCGTGCTCAGGCAGAAACGTTCAGCAGTCATAAAATCTAAAATGGCCTCTTTGGTAACAATAAGCTGAGCCTGAAACGAATTCAGTTTATTAACGTAAACTTGCGTATAATTATAGCACGGACGTCTTTAGGCATACATAAACGTTATAATGGTATAGTATTTTGTCTCCTTCAAACAGGCGCGACTCGCGACGCAAATCGCGCGCGACACAAAGGCACCGCTCGTCGCGCGACACGCAGTGCCTTTGTGTCGCGTGGTATTGCGTCACGTGTCGTGCCTGTTTGCAGGAGCCTTCACGATTTTACAACACTGATGTTTTATTATGGTCGCGCCTGAGACTTGCCAATTGAAGGTATTTAAAATATACGTTCTGATGATTGAACAGCTGTAAGTTATGAATTACATAGATACGAAAGGTTAATTATTATGGTGTTGCCTTAGTGACTAAATAACTTGAATTTTTATTTTTAAGCATTAATGAAAACCTTGTGAAATATTCCCGGACAAATTATAACCACCAAATAATAACAAAATTATTGCGCATAATATTTCACACAGAAATTACAATTAAACGACATGTTCGGATTGTTCGGTTATAAATCATTCAGTAAAAAGTTTATAAAAGTTGCGTCACAAACAGTGCGCAGGGGTTACACACAATTACAATAGCATTGTACTGTCTTTTAGTCACGGCGATGCGATTTTACAGACATGACACGACAAACTGTACGATTAAATAGTTATTTTAAAATGATTCCGCACAATGAAATAATTAATAACTGTATCATTGTGGTTTAAATTCAATTACAATCCTGTTATGCCAGCCAGACCCTATTTTAGAGTATGAAGCGAATTCTTCCTTGTTCGCATTTTATGAAGGGGAAATGGAAAATGCGTTGATCGTTGCTATTGTAAAACATCCATTTGGTTTCTAAGTGTGGAACTTAAACGTTTGGACTTCCAACAAAATCTGATAATAATTACCTAACAAACAAATCGCCCTGTTTAATTTAAACAATACCTTAGGTAATATTAAACTACACACATCAAGTGTTCAGAGATCAAGTACATTTTTAACTAAAAATAATTATAACATAACACACATAACATCAAGCCTTGCTTTCCCGAAGGGTTGGACAGAGGTGTCCCTATTGTACACCCACATATAAACAATATCCAATAAAAAAAAAAAAACAAAATTAGCACAAAAAAAACTATCCAATTAATTTTTACCAAATCTAGTCTTCCAGCCTGGCTTCTTACTTTAATTCCTATGTTAAAGTTAACAACTTATCCCCATATTTTGTAAAAATTAAGAAAAATTGCAATTTTTGCAAATTGTGGGAAATAAACCTAAGTTATTGTCGTCAATTAAATAGCAAAAATGAGGATTTTTGAAATTTTTATTGTAAAGATAAAAAAGTTTATAATCTGTGTTTCCACCGAATCACACAATCACAGCGATTTGGCATGCTTAAAATCAGTTCATCAAAATCACTTTGAGGAATGGCCGCCCACGTTCTAACTAGTCAAAAAGTTGTTATTGGGTATGCACGGCATCCATACTCGGCAGAGCTCTTCTTTGGAGCATATCCCAAGCGTGCTCAATCGGGTTGAGGTCTGGTAATTGAGCAGGCCACGGCAGAACGTTGATACGAGCATCAGCAAGAGTGCGTGTTACAACTCTAGCCGTGTGTGGACGTGCATTGTCGTGCATTAGTCGAAACGAATCACCCAACCGGCTTCGCAAAGGGATGATCACGTATGAAACAATCCTCTCCGCATAAATCTGAACATTGAGGTTGCCCCTGATCCAAAAGAGATCGGTTCTTCCACCGATCCAAATACCGGCCCAAACCATTATTGTTCCCACTTCATATGAATGAACTTCCTGACAAAATTTCAGAGGTCCTTCAAACTCGAGTACGTCTTGTATCTGGCCTAATACAAAACGAGATTCATCGGAAAAGCAAACACAACGCCAGTCTTCTTCCTCCCAATTTCTGTGTTTGCGAGCCCACTGTAAATGGGCCCTACGATTGCGGGGTGCTATAGGTGGAACTCTCTGGTGTTTGATCTCTGAAGAGCTGTGGAGCCTCGTAGCCAACATCATGGCGGTCATGGTATGATTCCATCGAGCAGTATTTTGGATGTACCGGTCCTGTCTGCGAGTGGTAATGCGAGATCGTCCTCCATGTCACTCGGCCACGCTGCCCGTGATACGATAGCGTGCGTGTCCAGAGGCGGTTTATGACGCTCTGTGTAGTGCCAAGAGTGACAGCCACAATACGTTGCCTGGAACCAGCTTGCAACATTCCGACGGCTCTCATCATCTCTTCTCGTGTCAAATTTTAATGATGTCGTCGCTCCATATCGACGCATTTTTTTTTAGTTCCGATGCAGAAATTGTAATGGTTTTGTAAAAACGCTATTACACACTTATAGGAATCCTGATTGACAGTTGATTTTCTATTTTTAATCAAAACCCATCCTTACCTAGTTGCTATTCCACCAATTCGCACTAAGCGTTTCCAAATGTCTTTTGTGATGCGCACAGCAAAGGAGTGGAACTCTCTGCCTGCGTCTGTGTTTCCGAACGCATACAACCCCGATCTCTTCAAAGTGAGAGTGAACAGGCTTCTTCTGGGTAAGCTCGCTCCATCGTCGACTTTGTCTCTGTCATCTCTGACCTAGACTGTCAAGAGCAAACCTATCTCAAAAAAAAAAAAAATTCTTTATTCAAATACTGAAATTCAAAGAATCAATAACGATCCAAAAAGTTAACATAATGATCCTCAATTGCGGCGATATTCTAAAACGTACTTGATCCCTAGACACTTTTGATGTGTGTATCTTTCAGATCAATGTTCCATTGTGTTTAAAAGGTATAATTTCAGTGCGAAGTTTACATTGACGTCATATTGTGTTCTTTTGAATGCGACCATCTAGGAAACAATGTGAAGTAAAATCGATATGGATATTTATGGTCTTCTATATAACTCACGCAAATTCCACTCATCGGTACTAATATTATAGCGAGACGAAACATGGTGATTTCGTTCCCAGGCTCTAAGTAAAACAACTACGAATACCCATTTAAATTCGTTCAGCAGTTTTGAGTAATGTGCGAACAAACAAAGGAATTGACGAAAACAAAACGAATGGGTATCAGTTTTACTTCCTTATCTAAATAGTTAATTGGGTACATACCCGCGTACCTGTATTTACCACTACTGATAGGTCAATCCTAACTTCCTAACTAATATTATAAATGCAAAAGTAAGTTTGTTTGTTTATTGTTGTTGTTGTTTGTGTGGTTCTTTCCTCAAAAGAACATTTCAGACACCAACCTACATGGTCTTCACATGATCTGACCAAGATTATGTCTGGACTTTAAAAGAGACTGTGACCTCTGAGTTTGTTTCGGCCTTTCTTCTCAGAGTAGTCAGATAGGAAACGCCGGCCTCATCTAGTTTAAAAAAAAAATGTTTGACGTGTAAAAGTGTTTGTATAAACCTACTTACAGAAATAAAATCATTTATCATTTACACGCCTAAACCACTGAACCGAGGATCCTGAAATTTTGCATATACGTTGTCAGGTGTACAGAAACGGACATAGGGTACCTTTCATCCCGAAAAAAGTACTGTTCCTGAGGAAAACAACAATAACCTTCTTATAGTAATAGATGGCGCCACGTGTCTCTCGAATCATGATTGAATTAAAATGGGTGTTATTAAAATGTGGCTGTTATTTTACTATATTGTGCATCTTACGACTTCCACGGGGACCAAGTCGCGGGGCACAGCTAGTTGCTAAAAAGTTTTCTTAGCAAAACAATTGATACAATTATTGTTGCAATGCTATGAGGAGCTACGAAAAAAGAATGGAAAAAGAACGCATCGCTGTCACTGTGGCTCTGAAGAAATTCTTACTAAAATTAGATGGGTTTATGAGGTATCCATACCTTGTTTTCAGACTTTCGGAAAATTCTTAGCGTAGCTGTTGCATTATATTATCTGCTACTCTGTGTACAACGCATAGGTATATGTCTGATAGTTCTGCAATGATGATGATCGGTTTTAACATTTCAAACATTTACACAAAAAGGTAGAAACGATATGGTTATTATCTCAGCGATCGCTGTCACCTGTTGCAACATCCCATGGAGTCAATCATAGCACCTCGCTCACTAGGATCTCCTAATGATGATCCTTTGTGGCGGCCGCCGCCTGGACACACGCCGAAAAAAATTAAACACCCCTTGTTATTAAGTGTGAATTCTACAAATTGTTCACAAATATTTGCGTCTACCTGGGCTTTTTACCAACATTTGTTACATTTGCCGTGACCGAATCAAGGACGTCATAAAAGCTCTCTAAGATTAAGCACGGTGAATTAAGGATGGTGCTTTAATACGTATCGGATCTAACACGGATTTTTTAAATTGTTGTGTCGGTGAGATTCAGGAATACCAAAGTTATCTGCTAGGTACTCTTGCGTCATTACAGAATCAAGCTATTTTTTTAATGAATGCATCTCTAATTCTATGAAGCCTTTGGTAATTGAAAAGTAGGTATAGATTCAAATCTTGTTCTTAGAAAAATCTATTCAGCATACTAATATTATAAATTCGAAAGTAACACTGTCTGTCTGTATATTGCCTTTTCACGCCTAAACCACTGAACGGATTTCGATAATCCATACTAATATTAAAAATTCGAAAGTAACTCTGTCTGTCTGTCTGTAGTTAAAAACCGCTGAACGGATTTCGATAAAATTTGGTAAAGAGATAGATGGCATCCCGAGGATGAACCTATGCTACACTTTTTCTTAAAAAAAATCCTACAGGTGGATATAGGGGATGAAAATTCGTATGGGAAACCCAGCATTTCTTAAGTTAGGGATATGAAAATTCAAATTTATGCTTTTGGTAGGAAATAAACAATTATGTGGTTCTGGGTTTTTGAAAAATCATCCTCTAAGGGGGTAAAATTGGGGGTTAATTTGAAAATTCAGATAACATAAAAAAAATTGTACCTACCTCTTTTTAAGAGATTTAAGGGATTGGAAAAGTAGTAATTGTAGCCATACTTCGTATCTTGAGGTAACATTTAGCCTTTATTTCATTTAAATCGGTCCACTCCGTCAAAAGTTATTTGGTAATCCCCCCGCCGCGTCTATCTGACTGCCTGAACGCGATAAACTCAAAAACTACCGAACGGTAAGGTTTTGTGTAAATGGCCAATATGATGATGATTGTTGAAGATTCGGAAAAAATCATGCCGACCTGGCGTGTGCCGCATAAACCAATAGAGTTATATGAAAACAATATATTACGGAATGAATACATTGTTTCCCTGGATTAACATATAGGGTACGTACGTTTTATCCTGGTAGTACGTTTCCGTGGGATTGGATATTTTCCGACATCTACGCGGGCGAAGTCGCGGGCAAAAGCTAGTGTATTTATATGGAACATGGATACGAATGCCTTTATCTATAGTTCTTGGTAATTTCTTATCTCGTAAATAGCCGTCGTGCCTCGAACGCTCATCTGACTGTTTAGCAGGTTATTTTCTAATACTCGTATAACGTCCTTTTTATTGAGTGTAAATAATTGAGTTTGTATCAACGCCGCGCCGCCATCTGCTCGCTGGAGTTTTAACACTCCTTTTCGGATTTCCCACTTAACTTTAATGTACCCATAAAATTTTACGTTTTTAGAGTTCACAAACAAAATTGTTTCTTATCTTGTTTGATCAAAATTGAGAATCGCTCGGGACTCCAAATTGTATATCACTTCGTTGGGATTTAAAGGAACTTTATTCTGGTTAGTATTTAGTGTAAAACGACATTAGTCCTTAAACGCCCTACTGCTTGGACACAATTTTATTTGGTTTGTGTCGGGCAGTATCAGTTCATGTGCTGCCTCGTGAGTTCGGTTATTACAATATTTGTTGTTGAAGGTTATTTATTTGACTAGTTGTCAGGGCTTACGTCGTCGGCTCCGACTGGTGTCGAGACGGTGGCATTGATCTCTTTGCCATGCTATTGAGATTATAAATCTCACGCGTATGATTCAGTTAGCGTCTTGGTTGGATTTTGTGGTCCTAAATAAGGATTCGAGTTGTCTGTTTGTCTTGTCAGATTTGAGTGCTTTTTGTTCACGGCGCGAATGATCGCGACTCCGCACAAAGCTTTGAATATATTTCTGTCTCCGAGCAAGTTGTCCGGGACAGTAATCCAATATTCATTACCCGCGCACTATATACAGATATCCAATATAGATAAAAGTAATTTATTCTTCATTCACGTGTGTATTTTAAGGTTTTACGCATTTTATACCAACAAGCGATACGTTTTATCGCCCGCTTGTATTGGCGCGGGGAATAATGGAATCCTTTTGAGTTCATATTTACGATTTAATGCAAGGTCATTTTGCATTAAAATATTTTGAGATCCTTATGATTTATAAAGGTTTGTTATTTATTGCGTTTCCAATAAATCATCGGTTATAGAAGTCTTGCGTTTTCAGTAGCCCTCAATCGTTCCATTTGTGAGTAAATATATCTTGTTTGAATCTGTTCAGTAAGTACTGTATTCTTTGCGTTTGTGGTCAATATATTAATAGTCAATGACAATGGACGTAATCTTTTCGTAGATTATTAAACGGACGGACACAATGGCCTGATAATCGGTCCAATCGGCCCCGGGGCAATTACCATTATTATTTGATATTGTTGTAGATACCTTTTAGAATTCAGTCCTACTGGCAGACCAGCGCAGCGCCACATGGTGCTGTCGCTTGAGGCCACGCTACTTTTATACTCACCGCAAAATTAATTTAATATTCTATCACTCACATGATGCAACCATGGCGGATGTAAATATGTACGTTCAGGAAGTTTATGTAAGAACGATACGAAACTCGCAGCAAGGAATCACAAGAAATAATTATTATAAAATAATTTATCTGGATTTAACAAATCATTATACTGGCATTGTTAAGTATTTTATTTGGTTGGTGTTGCTTTGAATGTGTAAACAGACGTGTACCGTGAATGTTTGCTGGAGCCGGATACGGCGCGGTCACAACAAGGGCGCTAGGCGAGCGATATCTTGCTGGAGCCGGATACGGCGCGGTCATAACAAGGGCGCTAGGCGAGTGATATCTTGATGGAGCCGGATACAGCGCGGTCACAACAAGGGCGCTGGGCGAGCGATATCTTGCTGGAGCCAGATACGGCGCGGTCACAACAAGGGCGCTGGGCGAGCGATATCTTGCTGGAGCCAGATACGGCGCGGTCACAACAAGGGCGCTGGGCGAGCGATATCTTGCTGAAGCCGGATACGGCGTGGTCACAATAATGGCGCTGGGTGAGCGATATTTTGCTGGAGCCGGATACGGCGCAGTCACAACAAGGGCGCTGACCGAGCGATATCTTGTTGGAGCCGGATACGGCGCGGTCACAACAAGGGCGCTGGGCGAGCGATATCTTGATCTAAAGATTGTTACAGTACGCTACACAAAAGTGCGATAATCTCCTAAAAGGTGTTCGTAGTGTTGTAGATAATTAATATTTAGAACCGGGCGGCGCCCCGCGGCGCGCGCGCACCTCGCCGCTTTGTGCCGCGCCGCCGACACCCGCATTTGTCATGTTAGCGCGCACCAAGGTGTGAATGACTTTTTTCTAACTATTATTAATGACAATGATAGAAAATATTGTTTTTTGTTGCAACAGTGTTGATTGTTGTCAATTAGTTTTTTGTTGCATCACGGACTTTTGATTATGAGCGTGGCCGATCGATTCAATCGGATTTGAATTGAATGTTTGGATTAAAATATGGCGAGCTTCATTAAAGCTTTTGATATGATTAAATACCGACGCTTTTGTATTGAAACTGTTAGACAGTGGGTAATTAAACATATCGGAAACCTTTGGAAGTGGTGAGAAAGAGAACGCTCTACTTTAATGGAGTTTGGTGATATTACACAATTATTTTTGGTGGCTGATAGACTTGCATAAACCAATGTGACTTTTGCCATTCTTTTTTTCACAAAGCGCATTATTTCCAACAGCGTCGGTTACTTGTTTTGTTACTTAAAAAATGAGCTAAATCACGGAGCCAAGAAAGCTCTCAGCCCTCGCGCACCTCCCCTCGCTCTCTGAACAATGAATAATAAGCAGCAACATCATCTATCCATTTTCCTTTTCACCCCAACAATAACAGGGACGCTAAAAGAATGGAAACAATCGAAATTTAAATATTTCAAGAAAAATACGTTTCTTTGAGAGAAAATATTGGTGGAAGTGAGTTGTATACGTATGAGGGGCGCGATGCTGCAGGAGTATTGGCATGCCATACGCTCGTTTGAGATCGCTCTGAGCATGTTCATTATGCATCCTGTTTATATACTTTTATATTTACTTGTAAGATTATACGTTTAGTCAGTATTATGAAGGAGCCCGGTTATTAAGGCGTATGAACTATTTTATGACTTCATTGTCAACGTTATAGGGTAGCCTTACTACTGAGTAGACAGTTGTTCGAGCACTGTGCACTTGTATGGCTCCTTTAGAATGTCCTGTGGGCATACTCACTATACAGTATATCATCAATTTAAGGAACAGTTAAAGGAATATAAGGCTTATTGACCTGAACGACGTGTCTTAAATGATCAAGAGCTGGTTTTCCAAAGGTTTTGAAACCAAACTTTACTCCAGCTGCTATTGCAGTATAGATTCCATAATAAATCAACATGTCGTGATTATATTCTGGAGCGTTTTAGAACAATAGCTATTATATTCAAAACAAATGGATTCTTTTGTGCCCTAACAGTAAAGCATTGCTTCCGGCTAGTAGAGGCTATTTGATATAATTCTGACACGTTAACCCAATTTAGAAACGATAATAAATAATAATAGGTAGTGTTTTTGTAATTAAATACTCGATGTTCATGTTTTTGAATTGAATTTATCGCCCGTGTGTTTATAAAGTGCCTGGCTATGGTTGCTATATCCATGTTAAGCTTAACATTTTGATAATGTAATAAATAGATGTTACCCAATTCTATCCCTATATTTATGGTTTATCTATTCATACACAAAATCTCTTAAGGAGTCATTATACTCATCATTATGAACAACTTTTACTATGGGACTAAACCTGAAATCGTGAAAAAAAATCAGCTGTAGGTACCCTAAATTTTGACTAGTTATGCGAACATATATGTAGGGAACATCTGATCTTTTTTTCGAGTTTTCAGGTTTAGTCCCATAGTAAAAGTTGTTCATAATGATGAGTAACCCCTTATGAGATTTGGTATATGAATAGATAGACCTTATAATGACAGATTACGAAAATTGCCGTGTATGGAAATTACTGTAAGTATAAATGATACAGTAAATGATATTACAGTTAATAGAATGGTAGATTTTAAAATCTACCAACTAAAATATTATTTACAGAGTTGTGAAAGAGATTTAATAACAGGTAAATATATGATTCGACGTTCTTAAGGGTCGGTAACAGGAAAACGTGTTTTGGATTTTGGATAAGTTTATATAGAAAACTTAAATAGCCACAAAAAAAAAACGACTGGCTAGTCAAGAGTTTCATCAGTCAGTGAAACCTTTTAGATGATTGTTAAAAAAATTGAATATCACTAAAAACGTACAAAAACACTGCCGTCTTTTGATAACTTTGAAGTCACTTAATTTCCTGTTTTTTCCACCATCTACTTTTTCTAACCACCTATTTTTTCTGTTTTCCATAACTTTATTTCTGTTATGCGTAAAAAAATCGGAAATTTTATTAATGTTCACGCCCGAAATCTCAATAAAAATTACTATGGCGAAATACGGCAGTCATTTTTGCTCGTTTTTAGTGATATTCAATTTTTTTTTTTTAACAATTATCTACATCCTTAATCCGATTTTTCACTGACTGGTGAAGCTCTTGAGCTAGTCAGACGTATTTTTTCGTGGCTACTATTTAAGTTTTCTATGTAAACTTATCCAGATCCATAACACGATTTCCTGGTACCGATCCTTGAACCTATAAATCCTGGCAGGAACTATACTAAACACAATAGTGATAGCAATTTTAAACAAAAACGCATCGTCGGAGTGTGTACCATGGTGCATGAGTAAGCGTGGCTGGCAGCGTCCAGAGGCGTTGGTACTATTAACGTGTGGTTTAGAGATAACATCGGCCGACAAACTCGATTAGCGGCTCCACTGACTCTCACAGGGCGCGGTCCGAGTGACAAGCGATTTTGCTGATAGAACAACTGACAAGATCTATTAATATTTTACTTAGTTTGGATATGAAAGTTTGGGAAATAAATATTTAAAACGTGTCACGAAAGTTCCACGTAAGTTCAAAACAAATCTGCATATACAAGGTGTAACATAATTAACTCATCATTATGAACAATTTTTACTATGGGAACAAACCTGAAATAGCAAAAAAAAAAATCTGCTGCTGCTAACTGATTTTTTTTCGCGATTTCAGTTTTGGTCCCATAGTAAAAGTTGTTCATAATGATGAGTACAATGATCCCTTAAGAGGTTGTGCGTTATTTATGTTACATTTTGTATAAACTAATTTAAATGGTAATAAAGTGCTGCGAGTCGTAGCCTAGTTAGTCGCACTCCACCACAATCACTCCACTGATGATTCCGCATATTTTTTTATGATTCTTATGATGCGATTCAACTAAAGTAATATGATATTATTTATTTATTGTAATATACACAAATCTTAAATACAATATACAATCTAACACTAAAATATATATATTTATTGTGTATACATGTATATAAAGGAGAAAAAAAGTTTACTAAAGTTTTTTGACAGCTTAAATGTCACAATATGGTAAAAAACTCAATCCTATTATTATATTGGTCTCTTATTTCGTTTAGTTAATTATCTAAATGAAGTCCGCTATTATTATTTTTTTTTGTGGTCAACGTAACAATTTTATTATTTGGACCACACGATATATCATACATGACTTATCTGTCCGTATCAACTTTTTATAATGAGTACTGAACATCAACCGGTTCATACAAACGATCGACAGATAAAATAAAATCAATGTCAAATCAATAAAACTGTTATCTTTCGTTTTTGTTTGCAATTGCTACGGCGTAGCACACTGCTACGCGCTACGACGAATTTAAATTTGGAGAGCTTGAAGATAATTTCAAAGTCATAATGTTAACTAAGTCGAAGTTAATTACTTTGGTTCTCTCAAACAAGGCTTTGGCGGTAACGCGGCTGGCTCATAATTCATCGCAGCGCGCATCCTCCTCGATAATATGGTACGCGTAGACGCGCCGGCGCAACCCGAGCGGGACATCCCTACGTGCCAGCGCGAGACAACACCACCCCGACTCACATAATACCCAATGTTTATAGCCTGAGAACTTCCTTTTAATTTTTTTGGGAGCACTATTTCAAATATTGTTTTAATTGATTGCTGGCAGACCATTTGGCGGCGCGGCGGCGCGGGATGAGCGCTAATTACAGGGGTTAACTCAGTTTTATATTATCTTCGATTTAAAAAGACAGTTTAGGTACGGTACTTTACTGACAACTGTAATTTACTAAAAACTTATCATGTTGATTCTTGTCGGACCGTTTGTTCTACACGAGTCTTTTATAAAAATAATTAGAGGTTGGTAGAGTAACAGAGGTACGAGTGCCATTCTTTTTATTCGTTTGGCTTGAGTGACTTTAATAGCTATGTGGCAATTACTAAGTGTCTGGTGACACAAACAATAGGTCAGACAATGTTTACTAAATACGAGGTTCGCGATGTAAAAATAGCGATAAACAGTAATTGGCGGCAGTAAAGCCGCAAGAAGCGGCACCCGCATTGTAAGTGCGCGCGCGCCGGCCCGCCCGCCATTGTCAGGCACAAGCCCGCCACTATAAATTTAAGTTCAACTCCACATTTGCATATCAACAATAATTTTATCAGTTTTCGTGGTCACGTCGTGTCCGTTACTTCATTAATTGTTCATTGTCTCTTTGAGCTTCAACAATGGACATCAGTTTTAAAATGGATACTTATGAAAGCTGTAAGAATCGTCATTGTAATAATATCCTATAAACAAAAGCTAGGCAAGTTAATGTTTCCAGGAAATGGTCGCGGTGTTAATTTTTATTGTTTCTCTGAACTACCGCGTGGGTCATGGTCGCCCGCTAAGATTTCCTGACATTTTCATAACGGTGGAAAACTGGAAAAAGTGCCTTCTTCTAGACTCCTTAGATACGTACAATATTGGTTGATTTCATAGATAGTCGATGGTTGCTACATTATTTTGGTAAATAACATAAAAGTAAACGAAAGGACTAAAAAGGATCATGGGGAAAAGCTACAAAAAACAGCTAAAAACGTATCCGACATCAACCAGTTGATAAGACTGGTATCTAAGGTACGGTTTTGTTTTTTCAAACAATTTTCAATGCCCAAACGGTGTTTGAAGATATTTGATTGGCAGCAGGGAACACATATCGGGCTTTACGCCACCTCTAGTCTCAAAATTTGCCATAGACGAAACCATCTCTTGCGTTTGACTTCTTAGGATGAGTTTATCTGTGTAGGCCACAAAGCCCTTTTACTCTGTAGCGAGCATAGGATGTATGAGTATATACGTAGAACAATAACGCTCATCCCTTGCATTCTAATTAACTGAAAACAAAACAAATTGTTGCCTATTCAGCCTAACACCACATCGCATAGAGCCTTCCATTGAGCAATAAAATATAATAGTCGAGTCTAAGCGTGCGCGGTGAAAGTTTATTGAAAACAAACGAGCGTCGCTCACACGAGGTGGTCCATCGTTAATCTTTAATCTAACGTGGTGTGTGCTCTTTGCGGCAATGTCACGGACGTCGGCCGTGCCGAATCAAAAGCGTTTTCATCGACACACCTCCAACCATTCTCCCAGTAGGTATAGCACGACAGAGTTTAAATGTTCCATCGATGTACCAATTCAGACGTCCAGAACTAGTAAAAGCAAGTGTTTATTTCCGCTTCCCAAATAATTAAACATTCTCGACTCTGTCTAAAGTCGTTGTAACTCAAGCCAGTCGCACTAGTTCGAAAGTGATCGTGTATGCCTAATTTTATCGCCACACTGGATATTATCTGATGTTATACAGAGTGGCAGGGAGATCGACATACAACCTGTTACCATGGATTCAGTACATGATTCTGGACCCTCCTGCGTTGAAATTTTTCGTCGGTTATAAAAAAAAATCTGCTGTTTCCTACCTACGCGGACAAAATTTATGGCAAATTTTTTAGCTAATTATTTTTTAAATTAATCGACGAAAAAACGCAGGAGGGTCCAGAATCATGTAGATACTAAATCCATGGTAACAGGTTGCACGTCAATGTCCCTCCCATGCCACCCTGTAGACATTAACTTTCGTACTACCCAGTACTACCTAATGTGTATTGTCATTAAGTTAAATGCATTCGAATATTCGGTCTAACGTTTTGTATTCGAGTTGGATTTTTAACTTGCATTTTAATGTGGACACATTATGACAACATTGAATGTAAAAACGTTTTAACAATGTGAAAGTTAAAGTCGCTTTATGATTTGTGCATTGTGGGAAAAATATTAAAAGCACTTACTTAACAGTTTAGACTGTCAATGAATATGCGGACGCAATTCAGCTAGAAGGACATGAACTTTTTTCTTTGAATTTTATTTTTAGGGTTCGTACGTGCGAATGAAAAAACGGAACTCTTATAGGATCTGCATTCGTGTGTCTATCTGTCACAGCCAATTTGCTCCGAATCTAATGGACCGATGGGTGCCGTATGAATTTCTGTGACCCAAACACAGACGTGTAACGTAAATAAATGAATTTTGAAAATAGGGGTCACTATTCGGAGGCAAATAAATGGTTCTAAATTTATGAAAATAGATGAAAATTGACCATTCCCCTCTTATCTCCGAAATTGCCAAGCCTAAAATTTAGAAAAAAAATACAGAAAATAGTTTTATAGGTACATAAGTACGTAGGTATAAAGATTACAGGAAAACCTATAAGAAGTCTATGGTCGTAAAATAACATGGTGAATTTCTCAATATTGTTCGTACTGTTATAGGTCTCCACCGATTTGTCTTTTTTAAAAAAAAGACTTATTTACTTCTGGAAGATACGTATATTTTTGGATATTACAATTTAGGATATACACGTAAATTAGGATATTATTATTTAGCATAACGTGTGAGACCTATAGGCAGAACCGTCTGTAACCGAGGTTGAGTGTCAACTGCTTAAAAAAGATGGCGTCTCCAGCCGTCAAGTAGATAATCATGGAAGCGCTGACGAGGCGCTGATCTGGCATTAACCCTTACCGATTTAGGGTATAACACCTCCCCTTTTAAGAAATAACTTCGGGGTTGCTACGAAGTTATGTAATTATTATGTATAAAATCAGGCAATCAAGTATTTTAGATTCTAGTTCTAATAGCTGGAAGAGAGGTTTCCTCGATATCGGAATTACTGTTTTCTGTATTAATTTTACAAATCGATTCCGGTTTTGATGAAAAAGATACTTTAACTGATGGGGTTCTGCTGCCAGGTCGTATACATTTATAAACTTTAAAACATACATATGATATTATAAGTACAGTAATTAACATAGTGATAATAGAATAATGCATCCCATATTTTAAGATGTGTGGTTGACTGTCAAGGACGTTATCTAGATTACTTAATTGTTTTAGAAAGATATGCTTATTAAACTTCAGATCATCTAAATTAGTATTTAGTAATTTAATAGGGGACACATTATTGATTGATTGGTTTAATCTCATTACATCACAGCAAGTGTCATTCAATAAGTTAAAGTCAGGAAAGGCAATGGGTGTAGATATATTTAATGCGTTATATTTTGGGATCAAAGTAGTACCCTTACAGTAACCTATGCAGTTTTTAGGGATTGTAAGTATTCCGGTACCTAAAACATTAATTTCTAATAATTTTGAATTTCGGCATTCTATTGAAACTCTATTAGACACTGACTGTATGTAAATCCATTTATTATTTTCTATGGGTTTCCACATATCTAGATGACCATAAATAAATTTGGTTTCACAATATTTTGGAATTTCACTGATCACTTTTGACATGTATTCACTTTCACAAATAGGTCTGATGTCTGACGCATACACAGTTGTCATGTCGCACACATATTTTCCTGCGGTGACAATCTTGCAATTTTCCAAATTGTTTAAAGTGCTGTATTGGGTTTTGTCTTTGGTCATTGCAAAGTATTTGGAACTGGGCAAAATTAAACTGAAGGTATTAGGCTTACTTAAATTGTGAGGAGTAGGCAGAGCAATGTTATGAAATAATACATATTCTTTGATAAATACTAAAGGTATTTGTAACACGAAAAAGATCTTATTACTAGCATAATAACTAATTACTCTAGATACATTCAAGATTAAATGAATAGAATTTAAATCTAAATTAACAGGTAGCTCCAAGTCGTTAGGTAAGTATTGGTAGTTATTGGCAAGCTCTCGGAACAATTGTTGTGACGTAATCATCGATGGGTGTAGAATATTTTGGTTACTAAATAGGACCGCATTTGTTATGTCTTCGAGTTGGAATGACATAGTTAAGATTGACACTTCTAGGTTATTAAGTATATGAACAATTTCTAGTCGTAATAATAATTCATTTGTTTTGTTAGTTACATTTATTAAGTTGATCGAGAGTTTGTCGATAGCTTCGTTTAAATTAATTTCATTAATTTTGATTTGATTAATAGAATTATTAAAAGATGAAATTGTCGATGTGGTTAATAGAATATTTTGCCTTACGTAGTCTCAAATGATTTTTAAGATACACAAATTCACCGACTTTGTATCTAACTGAGCGAGTACGGTTATCGTAATAAGACTTTGAGGATTCTTTGGATTTCCTCATGAAGTCTAATGCTTTTTCACGTGAATACTTTAGTCGGTTCTGTAGCATACGGACATACTCGGGATAAGTAGCTCCCGGGGATTCATCATAAATAGAATTAGGTATGAATGGTTTATTACCGAACATTAGTTCATAAGGTGTAAAGTGAGTCGTGGAATGAACGGCAGTATTATAAGCGAGCATGGCTGTATATACGTAACGAGGCCAATTTGTTTGTTCTTCATTAATATAAGACTTGAGGTACTTCCTAAGAGTAGAATGGCTTCGTTCCAGAGCACCTTGGGTTTGTGGGTGATAGGGTGAAGCCCACAGATTTGTTATTTTAAGGAATTCACATGTTTTCTTAAAGAGATCCGACGTTAAGTTGGTACCCTGGTCGGTGAGAATCATTTTGGGGATGCCAAATATAGATATAAAGTGGAGTAGACATTCACTTGTTTCTTCTGCCGTAGTACTACGAATGGGATATGCGGAGGAGAACTTGGTAAGGTCATCTTGGATCGTTAATATAAATTTTAATTTTGCAGGACCTGCTTCGGGGAGTGGACCTACGATGTCCAGAGCAATTCGCTGACACGGTTCAGTTGAAGTGCTGGTAATTTGCATCGGAGCGCGATTGATTTTCCTAAGTGCTTTATTTTCTTGGCACGACTTACATTGTTTTACGTATGATTCTATATCACTACGCATACCTTTCCAATAATATGTTTGTTTTATTCTATTAAACATTCGTGATGAGCCTAAGTGACCCGCTATGGGGATGTCATGGTTGTCGTGCAAGATCTTTTTAATTTCAGTTGAAACAGGATATATATGTTGTTATGATATACATTGACCTTGATTTGCGTGTCATGGAAAAGGTAAGTAAGGATATTATAAACTTTGATGAATGAATGCTTTTCAAACGGATTTTTCAAATCGGATATGCCAATTTCATTAACATTTCCAAATATTATTAATTCATTTCTTATTCTTTTCAGGGTTTCGAAAATCTCCGGATAGGGGGCTCCGTCAAAGTGATGGACTTTGGTAAACAACAGGTAGTATATTTTATTATTAATTTCAATTTTCAAGGACGAGAAAAGCTCTTTCTCGGAATTATGTACTCTAGTGCTAATTTCGAGGTCAGTCAATATATCTTGGATATATGGATTAGATTCGTCTAGATCAATAGACGTGGGAACCAGAATTACTTTTGCAGGACATTTTAAAAGGCTTTCATTGTGTTCCACAATTTCAGTGTTAAATAATTTATCTTTATTAGCCATAGATTTGAGGAACGTGGGATAGTCATCCATAGGGGCATTTGGACTTGCACTTATGGACGGTCTAGGACTAGAACCAAGTTGGGGATCGGAAGCCATCGATTCGTCCAATACGGGATCAGGTAATGTGATTGTTTCGTTCTCAATTTCTTCTCTGAGAGTGTCTGGGATGTTAGAAGGTAAGTTTATATCAGGTAATGGCACAAGGTCTTCGTTTGGATCGAGAAGATCCGGGGAAGGTTGGATATCTGCATCAGGATTGAATGAAGGTGGGTCTACCAGTAAATTCATTAGGTCCCTATCTAACTCTTGGGTGGATTCTCTTTCACCAAGAGAGTTATAAGTTCCAGGATCTGATGGTTGAACAGGGTTTACCGGAAAACGAGATAGAGCGTCAGCGTTAGCGTTAATCTTTCCCTTTTTATATTGAATATCGTATTCAAATTCCTCTAACCTTAAACGCCAGCGGATAAGTCTTGATCCAGGGTCTTTACAGTTAAACAGCCATTGTAACGGTTTATGGTCTGTAAGAATTTTAAACCGATGTCCGTAGAGATACGGTCTAAAAGTTTTGGTGCCGAAGATAATGGCGAGGCATTCTTTTTCTGTGACGCTATAATTGCATTCTGCTTTATTAAGTGTGCGGGATGCATATGCAATAGGACGATCTTGTCCTACTGGACCCTGGGATAGGATTGCAGATATCGCATAATT
This sequence comes from Fissipunctia ypsillon, assembly GCA_947568875.1. Classification (NCBI taxonomy): domain Eukaryota; kingdom Metazoa; phylum Arthropoda; class Insecta; order Lepidoptera; family Noctuidae; genus Fissipunctia; species Fissipunctia ypsillon. The sequence goes on from OX387644.1 coordinate 20,371,250, forward strand.
TGAGGCGTCACAGGTAAGAAGGAAAGGCTGCGTGAAGTCTGGATATGCGAGGACTGGGGCGGAAACGAGTTTGGATTTTAAGGATTCAAAAGCAAGTTGTTGCTCATTCTGCCACTCGAAGGTAACGTCCTTCTTTAGCAAGGAAGTCAAAGGTTTAGCCAACTTGGCAAAGTCAGGTATAAACCTTCTATAGTACGACACTAAACCTAGGAAAGACTTTATGTCTTTTGGAGATTAAGGAACTGGAGACACCACACGAACTTTATCGGGATTTGGTTGGACACCGTTTTCGTTAATGATGTGCCCTAAGTAAGCGACTTCTTTGCGAAGAAATTCGCATTTATCTGGTTGTAACTTTAAACTGAATTTACGGAGTCTGTTGAATACGGCCTTCAGATTATCAACATGTGAGTTTAGGTCATATGAATAAATCACGATGTCATCCAAGTAGACAAAGCATCTTGTACCTTGTAGGCCAGTAAGGCAATTATTCATTAGTCTTTGGAAGGTGGAAGGTGCATTTTTTAACCCAAACGGCATTCGGGTGAATTGGAAATGACCTTGAGGTACCGAAAATGCAGTTTTGGGTGCATCATTAGGAGAGATAAGTATTTGATGAAAGCCGGATGTAAGGTCCAAGGTCGTGAAGTATTTACTTCTTCCTAATTGATCAAGGATCTCTGATATTTTTGGTATAGGATATGTTTCACCGATAGTGACGTCGTTTAATTTCCTGTAGTCGATTACTACCCTCCATTTTCTTTACCCTTGAGAGTCTGTCTTTTTGGGAACTATCCAAATCGGCGAGCTCCAGGGTGAGGATGATGGCTCTATAATATTTTGACTCAACATTTTACTGATTTGAGTCTCGACTTCCTTCTTATGACATTCCGGGAATCGGTACGACTTTGTATGAATAGGTATATTGCTACTAGTTTTAATTTGATGATCGAGGGCTGTAGTGTGAGTTAATTGATCATCTGGTAGATAAAAGATATCAGAATATTGGGAACAGAGTTCTGTGAGGGCTCTGAAGCCCTCACAGAACTCTGAAGAGTCTGAACTCTTCTTGATTTAGATGATCAGTTCGTAGTGAATTTATGACTTGTGTAGTTCGATTGGATGTTTCTTGAGTGTTAAAGCTGACCTGAAGGGCAGCATGTAAGGGCTTGATGGCGAGTTTTAATTTGGGATTAATTTTTACGAATGATAATGAGGTATTGGCTATCGTTAAGTTAACGCGATGGTTATCCTTGACCTTTACAATACAATTGGATATAAGGACACATTTTGATATGTGTTGATCTATAATGATACCTTCTGTTAGATCGGTATCTTGTACTGAACATTCAATAACAGTTTCAGTACGTGGCGGAATAATATAGAATGGATCGTTGAAGTATAGTTTAACTTCGGACTCTCCCATTTTAAGGGTATCGGTTGTGTAATCGATTTTACAGCCGAAAAAGGTTAAGAAATCGGATCCTATAATACCATCGTAGGGTAAACTTATGTCTTTAATCACATGAAATTTAAATGGCCTGACCTTATTATCCTTTGATTTTAATTTTAATTGGAAATGACCTTCGGTTGGAGTCGGCTCGTCGCCGGGGTCAATGCCCTTAAGTTTGATTGATTCCTTCACCAGTTGTTGATTTTCTTTGATACTGGATAGTTTTAATAGGCTTATGACGGAGCCTGAATCGACTAATAAGGATAAAGGGATATCTGAAACTTGTGAGTTTAAAATTACATGTGGTAGAAACCTCTTGGATGTGTCTAGATTTATTTCGTAAATCTTAGTACTGGTCTCGTTGGATACTGGCGAGACTCCTGGATTTTTAGTTCCGTGACTGTCAAATAGGGGTTGGTTACCCTGTCGGTTGACCTTATGAGGATGAGGATTAGGACTGTCAGTTTGGGGCTGGTTACCCTGTCGGTTGACCTTATGAGGATGAGGATTAGGACTGTCAGTTTGGGGCTGGTTACCCTGTTGGTTAGTCCTTGATGGATGTAAGTTTAGGTCGTCGGTTCGGGGCTGGTTACCCTGTCGGTTGACCTTATGAAGATAAGGATTAGGACTGTCAGTTTGGGGCTGGTTACCCTGTTGGTTAGTCCTTGATGAATGTTAGTTAAGGTCGTCGGTTCGGGGCTGGTTACCCTGTCGGTTGACCTTATGAGGATAAGGATTAGGACCGTCAGTTTGGGGCTGGTTACCCTGTTGGTTAGTCCTATGTATTGATTTTGATTGTTGTTGGGTACCGATAGTTATGCCTCGTCCCGTGCGGCACCCTCGCGAGACCCCATTTCGTTTAAATCGTTGGAGCCATGGACATAGGACGAAGAGAAATCATCCGTGGGTTCGTCATCGGATGTTTCGCGGATATGGCTGATTTTATTATTCCGAGCATTATTATTCGGTTTGGATTGGAACTTGTTGTTATAGAACTCGCGTTTTTTACAATCTCTTATTTCGTGACCAGCTGTTTTACAATACCGGCAAAACAATGTGTCAGTTTTATTTAGTTTTGACGTAGTGGATTGTGTGTAGGAGTTTGGTTTTGAAAGCCCTGGTTTTGGTTTGTTATTATTCACGAACCTTTGTTCAACCTGTGGACGCTTATACAGGCTTTGTTGAATGCGTTCTTCCGAAATCGCTAAGTTAATAGCTTCGTTTAATGTTTTGGGCGGTCTACACCTTACAATGTTTGATATACGGGGATGTAACCCCATAACGAAATGATGGAGGGCTAAGTCCTCCATAGCTGCGGTACGACCGGGCAATTCCTTTGCCTTAGTATTAGATAAGGATATTTCAGTTAACAGTTGTGAGAGGCAGGTCTCTACGCGAAGCGAAAATTGGCTAACACTATCCTGCGGGCCTTGCTTGCTCTCCTGGAGATCGGTGAGAAGATGAGCATAATGTTTTCGCTCACTAAATTGTGCTTTTAAAAATTCCCTGAGTTGTTCCCATGACGCGAACTCTTTTATGGAACAGGCAATTTCCGCTTTTCCACCCAACTGGCTGAGAATGTATTTAAAAAGGATTGGTCTTTGTGCTTCTGATGCAAGGTCATAGGCGTTATTACAATTTATAATAAATGAGTTGACAGTTTCGCGGCTGCCGTCAAATGATTTGACGAATTTAAACAAAGTGTTTAAATCCAGTTCGGCCATTGTGCTACGTGTAGTAGCAGCCCTTGTGGCCCTGGGACTAAGAGATCTGGTAGTCGATTTTTCTGTATCACTTTGGGATTGTTCTATAGTTGGGATATTAAGTTTCAATTTACTTTCTTCTGTAGAAACTGTTGGTTAACCATAAATGAAAGAAAACGGGTCACGGGTAGCACAAGGTCATAAAATGATAATTACAGTTAGTCAGTTAATAAGTTGCAAGTAACCTTGTATAAAGTATTAAATAATATCTCAGCCTCGATTAGACAATGACCAAAGACTCACAGTACTAGCAGTGCGTGGGCGACGGATGTTATGGCGAACAGGAACATTCCGCTGCGATAAGCCGCGTCGCTGCGGCCGGCCGACTCCGAGTCGACGGGATCTTGAGTAATTATAACTGGTCAATTATTTGGTATTGACCTCGGCTTCGGAAATTAATATGAGATTGGGATGACAGGAATAGTGGCTACGCGCCACGATGACAGGAACAGCAGCTGCGCGCCTCAATGACAGGAACAGTGGCTACGCGCCACGATGACAGGAACAGCAGCTGCGCGCCTCAATGACAGGAACAGCGCTTACGCGCCGCGATGATCCGGATAGCTGACCTGACGCAGTCCACGGTCACTTCACTTGGATATTAACTGGTACACTTTCACACACTTGGATATCAACTGGTACACTGGCGAGTTTCAAGGACACTGGGGATTTTCGTATCCCACCGCTGCCACCAATTTGTTATAGGTCTCCACCGATTTGTCTTTTTAAAAAAAAAGACTTATTTACTTCTGGAAAATACGTATATTTTTGGATATTACAATTTAGGATATACACGTAAATTAGGATATTATTATTTAGCATAACGCGTGAGACCTATAGGCAGAACCGTCTGTAACCGAGGTTGAGTGTCAACTGCTTAAAAAAGATGGCGTCTCCAGCCGTCAAGTAGATAATCATGGAAGCGCTGACGAGGCGCTGATCTGGCATTAACCCTTACCGATTTAGGGTATAACAGTACGAACTTACATTTGCACTTGGAATGTATGGGAGAACATGTTTTTAAACTACAATGTTAAGTTTGTTCTTGGGATAAATTCATTCCCACTACGGAACCCTTCATTGTGCGTGGTCCGACACGCACTTGGCCGGTTTTTTGATAGAAATAATCACAGCTTTTGTCATAAATACAGATTAATTTGAATACAACTATTTTAAATCAAGAATTAAAAATTACGACATTATTTTATCACTCAAATGTAGAATAAACACACTACCCTCCTTTACGCCGTGTAGTCGGGTAAAAAGTATTGCAATCTTTGTATGAAAAGCCCTGCGGGGTAATAAACCTTATTGACAATTTATCCCGCTAGAGGACGCCTTGCAACGCTTGGTAAACAGAACAACATGGCGTCCGTCTGTGGTAAGACTAGCTAACAAAAAAGTTAAAGTTCTTAATAATTTTATTAATAAATTAATTTTATGAGACCGTACTATCGCATCAGGTAATGCAACCTGTAATGATAGTTATAATGGGAATAAATAATTAAATAAATACTGTAAACAGAAAAACAAACTTCATGTCTAGGTCCCCTTTTTCATCTATGGTTATAAAAAAAATTTATCTATTGTTAGATGACTTGAGAAATCCGGTGTGTTTACAATCTACTGTTATATTATTTTAGTGATATCCATTCGTCAGGAATATTCTGTAATAGATAGTAATAATGCAGCAGTCAGTGAATCAGTGTTATGCCATTAGGTAGTATATGCAGGAACGAAGGTGTTCATTAAATTCACTAAAAACGGATAACTTCGCAAGCAGTAGTAAATTGCTACGTTGCAAGCATTTTACAGTCACAAAACATTAAAGGTTGTGTTCTGATCATTTTAGAGCTGAAGACTATAAGAATGAAGGATATTTTACAGGTCAGAGTATTAACATAATGCAAAAACACAATATTTTTAGTGCTATTTACTTGAATGTAACGTTAAAAATTTATTGTAAAATAGTTCAATATTACAAAAACAAATATGTGTGAAATTCTTATAAGCATGTTTTTAACCTTATGATATTATTTTAACCGGCAATTATAGTAACAAGGATGAAATAAAGCTGAAATAATATTGAAAAACATCGAAAAATGTTGCCGCTCGCCTGTGACAGTTTGCTTTGTTTACTTCGTATCCATGTGGCACCATCTGCTGTCTCAGCTTTCCCTATAATATGACTATTGCATAACACACTAATAAATGCAATGACTTTCATTTTGAAAATTCGACATCATTCATTGCGTTATTTACATTGTTGAGCATAGGAATTTTTCAAACATATGAAGCAATGGATTAGTAATTCTTCCTTCAGAATCTTTCAGATTGTGAAAGAAGGAGTGCTGAGTAGCTCTTTTGGATATTAAAATACTGGCCATTAAAGATATCACACACCGATTGAAAAAATATAGAACAATTTTATTGACGTTCCACATTTATTTCTATAACTTTATGGCATCTTTCTCCATAGTTTTGGGACAATCCGCCAGTAATTCAGAGTGTTCGACAAGAAAGAGGTTGTTATTTTTTTCTCATAAAGTGCAAACTCTTTGTGTCTCCTTTTCAATATTTGATGAAGGCATTTTAGGGTCTAGAGAGTAATGCTAGGCTTGCAGGAAAGACTGAGGGTAGCACTTTTGCATTAGTTGCATTCGAGCAAATAGTATTAAATGTGTTTGATATAGACAGTATTTTTTTTTTTCTCCAAATTTGGTTAAGGCGCGTCAAAAGCATATAACTTACTAGCGGTAAGCTAAAGAGATGCGGTAACAAAACTTTAACATCTACGATATTTTATTAAAGTCGAAACCCATCTTGTTGTTTTCCACGTAGCTGTAGTCTGTATAACACGACGATACGCTACATCTTCTACAAAAATGCACGAGACATATGATATGAGCTTTCTGAATATCGCTTATTGTAATAGCTGTTATAAAAATGCATATTGACAAACAAGACTTATGTTAAAAACATATTGAATGCAAACCAACTGAAATTGAAATAAGATGATGATTCAAGAGTCCCGTCCAGAGATTAAAAGCTCAGTTCATCTTATGAACACAAAATATGCTAGTAAGTAAACTAAGTGAGTAATAAACTAGTAAGTATCAAATATTAAAAACTTCAAAAAAAATTAAGAATATTTTTCTAATTTAGGATCTACGAACCCCGTCTATCATTGGTATACAAATTGAAAAGGCAACTAGCGAAGTGCCGCTGAGCCGACCCTGGCTTGATACTTTTGAACCACTATTTGCTTACAACGATTCATTCGATTAAAACTCTGAATAAACTCATTATAGCTGAATGCGACTACCCGCCGAAAGGTTCCTTTCAAACGATATTAAACCGCATTATCCGCGTTTATTCCCGGCCTTGATTAGTACCGTATCATTTAGTCCTGTGTTGTAATTATTTATGTGCAACCAGGAATAAACCTTATGCGTCTAGTAATAGAATTTAAATTTATCTGTCGTCTGTCGCTGGCGGCGCCTTTGACCGAATGAGATGAAAAGCGCCGCGCGCGACCATTTATCATTGACAAACACAATTGTATTGGGTCCCATCTCGAGAAATTGGTGGATAAACAATCTTAGAACTGAGGTTTACGTGACGTAACTGGTTGGAATCTGCTGATTATAGGGAGACGAGCAGACCCTGCTGCGACATGAAATTGAGATGATGTGGCTTATGTATTGTATTTTTATCTTTACTTGTGTTTACCAAGTGTACAAACACGCTGTGATTGTATGTGTGAAGATGAGTAGCGTCAGCACATAAAACACACATGCACACACTTCCGACTTCGCCATTGTCTCGGACGGTACCGAGAGCTCCTGCGCTTACATACACATTCAAAGCGTATGTTTGTATAGGTACTTGGTAAACACAAGTAAAGTGCGTGTCGCTTCGTGAGATAAAAATTTGTGATTTAACGTATCGGTAACTTACCTATCTCATAATAAAATATCTGTGTTTGCGAATAACACTGGGTCTAGAGCATGAAGTTTTGCGCAAGAGTTCCTTATGAAAGTACGAAGATTTTAGAAAATTCAGCCCCTGAAGCGGTTAAAGAGGGGATGAAAGTTTGTATGGTAATTCGTCATTTTTGCAGATGGGTCATTCCACACGGCGCGGCGCACATCATCATTATCAGCCTATAGCAGTAGATGATGTTCCGACAGAAGAAATAAATAAACTACGTGTGCGAGCAACACTGTTAAAAAAACTCCCAGATTTGACAGAATGAAGAAAGTCTTGAAGGCACTTGAGCCGCCATGGTAGAATATTTTGACCATGTTTTCAAAATGAAAATCAAAATTAAAGTCCATCCGTACTAATTAATATTATAAATTCGAAAGTAACTCTTGTCTATGTGTCTTTGTTACTTTTTCACGCTTAAACCGCTGAACGGATTTCAATAAAAGGCAAGGAGATAGATGGCTCCCGATGACAGACATGGGCAACACTTTTTCTTAAAAATAATCCTACCAGTGGTAATATAGGGGACAAAAATTGTATGGGAAACCCATGATTTCTGAAGTTAGGGATACGAAAATTCAAATGTAAGCTTTTGGTAAAAAATAAAGAGTTACATGTTTCAGCGTTTTTATAAAATCACCCCTTAAGGGGATAAAATAGGTGATGATTTTAATATTTACATGTAGGTAATATTGAAATTTTTGTGTACCTCTTTTATCTGGGATTTAAAGGATTGGAAAAAATGTCAGAGACCGTATATTTTTTTTTTTGATGGGAAATCATCATAATTATGACTTCTCCCGCTCTGGGCGTAGCGGGATGTCAGACTTTTACTGGCTTAAACCCACCCGTGTTCCTTCAGTTGCCTGTGCCGGGGCCACGGTAACTCGAACATCCTGCAACCCTATCTGGCATCGGCCCTAGCGGACCCCGTCAATAGTGCTGACATCTCTTTGAGGCGCGCGTGGAACACAACGCGCCGTCGACCCGGGCCTGGTATTTTTTTTAAATCTGTCGTAATATTGTGCAAAAAATCATAAGTGGTACAATCGTAAGCGGTAAACCACCTTTTACCGCTTACGACTTTTTTCACAATTAGAAGAAAAATAAAATCAGGTTTTTATGATTCTAAATGTTTTTTTTTTATGTCCTGGGACATACTGATACACTTTTCTTTTAAATCTGATTTTAACTCAAATCCGTAAAGATAAAGAAGTTGCTGTTGCAGTAGCCTCCTCTGGAATAGCCGCCATGTTGCCATGGGCGCCGGCAGAAATAATTTCCAGGTGGTGCAGATTTTAGTTTTCTTACAATCTTTGCCGTATATGATTATTAATAAAAAGATGAAATTTTAGTCTGAATGTTCGAGACATTTACAAATTTCTGACTATTCATTATGAATTTATTATATAGGTACCCAGTCGTCACGGCTCACACCTATTTGTTCACGACGATCGAAATTAATCGCTTTTTAAATGAGAATTGTGTAATTACTGCCTACTAATTATTGTGAATAAAAAAATGATTTCCAACAGACGGCTTTTTATTTCAATAATTCCTGTTGATCCCGAGATTCCCAAGGGGTGCAAGTGCACCCCCTGGCACCCCCCTGCCGGCGCCCATGCATTTTGCTAAATGGTGGCCGAACAGCACATTACTTGAACAGCCATAAACTTAGCTCATGAGGAAATGCCAGTTTGTAACATTAGTAAAAACAGCGAGCGGGGACGGATGTTGCAGCAATGTAGGTAACCTGTTGGTTTGGAATGAATGTACGATGTCCTACAAAAGGGTAGTCGAAGCACTAAATCAAGCAATGCTTGTACAGTCCGTAATATTCCCCATAATTTACTATGGTGATGTGTGTTACTATGACTTGAATGCAAATCACCTCAATAAACTTGACCGCCTTCTCAATAACCTTATTCGATTTGCTTTTAAAATGGTTACCCATTCGTCAGCACAAAGAGGTGAGGGCTCTGTCTACGTTGTTCTCTATTCTTGACAAACCCACTTCTCCTTCTTACCAGAGTTCCCAAATTCAATACATATGTTCTACCCATAGTAAAAATCTTCGTTCCACCAATAATCGTCTTCTACGATGTCCTTCTCTTCTTCCCTTCCCTTCTCACCGTTCTGGCTTCATTCATTCTTCTTTCTTTGTCCAGGCGGTCTTTCTTTGGAATGAGCTCCCTCTAAACATCAGGAAGGCAACCAGCCGGTTATCTTTTAAGGTGCAGGCACGTGAACATATTCGTCAGAAGTTGACGGAGTCATCCCAGCGCTGATTTGCTGGAATCATTTTCTCCTCTATCGATCGTTTTTTCTCCTGACAAAGTTTATTTTGTTTATATGTATGTATGTATCTATATATTAGTATTTATTCTTGTATTTTTTAGTAATTTCCGAGCTATCTATCCCGTATGTTGCACCTGCCATGTTTTGTCTCTGCATCAATTTAAGGTTGACTGGTAGAAAATGCCTCAGGCATTAAGTCCGCCTTTGTACAGTATTTTTACTTGTGCATAAAGTTTTAATAAATAAATAATAAATCGAACTATCGAAGATATCAAGAGCAACCGAAATATCACGGCATATATAAGTATAGTGGTACTGCTAGACGACGATTTTAGACAGTCTCTGGGTATAATTTCCGACCTCGCGACGACCGACGTGGGCGAAGCCGCAGGCAAAAGCTAGAACGTTATAAAAATGAAAAATCGGTTATTTTATACTGTTAATATTTCGCTGAAATGTTCATAGTTTGAGGTAAATAAATCACAAGGAACTACGAATAATTGGTTTTTCAAAATCCAACAACTAGCTTCTGTCAAACCTGTGTTTCAGATAGAAAGCTATTGGTGTGTTTACGCACTGAAAGAAAGTAAAAATAAGCACTGACAGTAAAACACAAATGATTTCATATCGACTGAAACAATTAAGTATTTTTTCTTAAAAAAACCTCAATGTCGTTCTGCGTTGTCACAATGCCAAAGCCAAAAAAATTTGCGGAGAGTATTTTAACGAATTGATTGCTAGGGCAACGAAAATGTTTTCGTAAAATGTTTTTCAGTAATGCCGAAGCAAATGAGGTTCCTAAACTTGTTTGATTACTTTTATACGATTTCGAGATTATTAACCAGCCTTTAAAAAAGAGATTACTTAGTTTCGTTTAGTGTATAAACAACAGAAGGCATCATAGTTAAGAAAAGCCATAGGAGTATATTGTATGGGCGGCCATGTTTTGAACAGTTAGTTCGTTCCAAAAACCTAAGAAATTGTTATAGGTTTCTTGGTTTCATTACTTAAAAATCTACTACGATTTTCAGTATGTACTTGACTTATAAAAATATTTATAGTATGTATTAAATAAAATTCAGACAGACAGATCCAATTCTTTGAGAGAAATTCCTGTTTTAGTTTTACGTAAATACAGGATATGAAGAATGAATTTTCAGGTTCCATTTTTTAAGGAAACAAAACTCTCTGTTTAAAAAAATGCATTAAAGAAACGAAAACTGGCTTTTCGTATTTTTTGAGGCCGTTATGTTGGTAATAAAAAAATAAAAACAAAAATGAAAGTTAATGGCATCCTCACAACTTTTATCAATTTCAACCAGTGATTATAATTTAATTGATTAAAAAGGAGGTTTTAATTTAATTAAATACTTCTTATTAATTGATAATCCAAATATCTAGTTTGAAGTTAAAAAAATACATCTCTTTTGATTACGTTATAATAAAGCATTAGGTTTAATTAATAAATTACAAATTCGTGACTTGAAATAGTTTTAAAATTAATTTTAATTAATTAGTCGCAAGATTTAAAAACAGCTTATTTAAAGCTGGAAGGTCTAAGTAGCCTCTAGTAAGGTAGGTAGCTTATGGTTAGCTCAGTTTGTCGTCGTCATGTTTTTCTTATAATCTATAAAACATGTTAAAAATCCTATTCTATCAAGATATCAGAACAGAGTGACAAAATTAAATACTAAGCTAGATATGATGTAGGTATCTGATCAGGAAATGTCTAAATGAATAGTGTCAACTTAAACCCAAGGTAAACCCATTTCCACATAACATCCCAACTTCGGAAGCTAATCTGGAACCAAACTACAGAAACTTTGAAGTTAAAGTATAAGTACTTACATTCGTTCACTACAAACAAGGATGGATTCACGAGCGGCATTACCCGCATTAGCGTGTCGGATGCTGCAGCTCGCATATTTCATCACATCTTAGGAGATAATGCTCCCTTTAACAAAACATTAATCTAGGAGTCGTCGGAGGCGTGGGGCGGAGCGCCCGGGCGCCAATGGCGGCGCTCGTCGCCCGGCGCCCCGCGCTCCTGTCCTGCCATCGATTGTCTTACAAGCTCTTAGGAATTGGGGACCATCTCCATATTATATCGGAATGTAGCGTCTGCTCGTCTGTAGATTCAATTGCTTAGGATCCGCACGACTGATGCGCCATTTTCATGCTTTGGAAGATCTTATGTTACTAAACTTTGGATAATTATTGACAATAGAAGTTTTTTTTTTGTATTTTACTAAATTCACATGTTGAAATTGGAACATTGGCTTTTTAAGTAGGTATGGTTAAGTAAGCTATTGGGACCTACTGAATTTTACCAAAAAGTCTGGTGTAGTGCACAATGCACATGCGTAACTTTCATTATTCAGGTATTTTAACCTTTTACTGAAAATTCGTCGTACTAACGTGTGAATATTAATGTATGATATTGATAAGTTATTTGTAGCAACATTAATTGGCTGATAAAAAATGGATTCCATCGAAATTGGCGTTTGATCTTTTTTAATAATAAATATTTATACAGGTAGCAGCTGCACTAAAATCCTCGCTCTGATACCCAAATAATAATTAGCCTGCCCTTAGCACCTCAGTCGGCGTCGGAGAAAAAAGAGCCGGTCGAGTCTCGCTCGCGAACCAACATAACCTGTAATTTGGAAATTATTATCTAACACATTGTGCCTTTCTGGTTATCCCGCCGGTCAATTTGCCGTTTTTATGGCTCCCACAGAGCCGCGGCCTCTAATTATCTCCACCACGATCTCGGCCTGAGGCGCGAGCGCGCCGCCGCACGCACACTCACGATGTGCACCCTATAACCGGCGCACAAGGCATAAAATCCATCGCTGACCGAACGACACCGCGTTAGCTTAGAAACATGGGAAAATAAATAGATACCTATGTTTTGAAAGGGTAACACGTCTGCGCGAATACTATTTGTTTTACTGCGAATTCCTCTAATAGTTACAAATTATTTCACCACTAATGTGTTTAGCTTCAGGTATTAGTGTTTCGCATACATATATGGAAGTGACGCAGATTCATAGCTGTAATAAATTAGTGCTTTGACCCGGACGCGAGCAATAAAATTATGTTAATATTAATGAAACTAAAATGATGGTGGGTAAGTAGTAGTTTGATAAAATAATTTTAATGAAGTGAAATTATAGTTAAAGTCATTAAGGTGTGCTCAGCTATATGTGCCTTGTTAGTGATGCCCCACCAAAACGCGTCACAATTTCCTTTTTATATGCCTTTATATTATGCATAATGTCATAAATTTAAATTATAATCGGTGAGTTTTAACGCCCAATTTTTAAATTAGAGAAACGTAACGAACCTGGAAAACACGGTACAGTCAGAGTCGTTTGGGAGCGACGCGGCCCTCGACGCTCGTATTCTATTAGGAAGGACTACTAATAAAATTAATTTATTTCTCGATTACAACAGTAACGCGAGTTCAAAAACGCGCCGCGGCCTCGGCTCATTAATCATATTAATTAAGACGAGGCGTAAGCGCTTTTGTTCGTGGCTCTCTCGATAAACGAGCGCCTTCTTTACGCTTATACAAAATGACGGCAAAGTCGTGCGAGGCGGCAATAACATGCGGCAAATGTGCGCAGTGACACGGTCGCGCGGTGCGTGACGCCGGCACTCGCACCACGCGCCGATTGGTCAGAGACAATATTGTTAAATGGTCCTGTTTCAGACACCACCTTGTTATTAGAGTGTTATGTGTGTAATCGGATAATCGTACTGTAGTCGAGTTTTTATTGGCGGCACGCGGTCACGATTTGTTGTGCTTGTGTAATTTTTTAATTCCATTGTTTTGATGAGATTGATGAAGCGAAAGTGCGCTTTGAACACTTTGTTATTAACAAAGCCTTCTCCACGCCAATCAATAAAGCGGCAGTCGTTAGTCATCAAAGTCACTCGCGCACAATACATTAATTTAATTGAATTCGATATTCAAGAACACAAAATTAAATTGATAGTTTAATTGATTACAGACCTGACAACTGCTCATCATGTCTGTATAGCTCATCTCATTATTAATGTTATGATTACGTGTCGATGCGAATCAAGCGAAAACGTAAGATAACGAGCCACTATGAACACAACCACTTGCACTTTGAGCAAGTTTTGACATGGTCAGAACATTCATACAAATCAAACAACTTGTCAGGACAACTTCCTTTGGCCTATAATACCCTTCTGTTTATACCCTTCTGTTAGAAGCGGAAAACTGCTTGTATGCTAAAAATATACATAATGTATTTACACTGTCGAGAAATTTTTACCGATTTCATAAAAAGGAGGAGGTTATGCATTCGGCTAGTTTTTTTTGTCATTTTCGTACTCCGATTTCTTCGTTATTTCTGAGCTGTGTGATTCTTTTATTCATTTGGTAGAAAAAGCACGTGCGGTGGTCCCAAATACATTTGATTAACTGTACTTTAGCAGTTTATAAGCTAGCTTCAATAATATGTTTTTATTCCACGTCTTATAAGTAGATGATGTTATAATATTCACATAGCATGCAGTGGTAGTCCATGGATTTATGTTGCGTACCACAATAAAAAAGTGAAAGATAAAAAACATTTTACTGCTGCATTTGGACTTGCCTCGTAGGTCTAGTGGTCGCAAGCGCTACTGCTAAGTTCGATTTCCAGGTCGGGCAAAGTTATTGGATTTTTCCATCAGGAATTTTTTAGTAGCAACCCGGAGTCTGGATTTGTGCGCGGTTGATGGCAATAGGCTGGCCCTGTATTACATGGGGCTTAAATATAACTGCCGAGAGTCTGGTGTAGTAAGGTGTATCTCTGATTAACCCTTTGAGTAATACAGGCGTGATGTAATGTTATGTAGAAAAAAAAAAGAAAGCTAAAGACCCCGAACTTCCGAAACTAAAGTTATTTTTCACTTTACAGTGGTATTTTTAAAATCGGTTTTTAAAAAAAAAAAAAGTTTTTTCACTCATTGGTAAGCAAAGATGCTCTCGAAGATGGAAGAAGATGGTCGAACTTGATCCCAGGGAAGTGAAAAGGCCAGCATAAGAACAAACAGAAAAAATGAAGATGGTGCCGTCAGGAGTCTTAGCCTGCAAAGTCACCATCACGAAATAATTATTATCACCAATAATACGGTAGAAGGTTCACTATGAGTGGTTTTCGGTATCTATACACATAAATAAAATTGATGTGTCTGTTTGTAATATCAAGATAACAACTTTTTACTAAATGCATAAGAAAGTATATACGGTACAATAACAAAAAAGCAATTTTTAAAATTTTTGTCTGTCTGTATGTCTGTCTGTTTGTTCCGGCTCTAATTTCCGAAATGGCTGGACCGATTTTGACGGGATTTTCAATGGCAGATAGCTGATGTTACGGGCAGTACCTAACTTTTATTTTAGGCTACTTTTATTTTAGAAAAATAATTAGGGTTCCGCGCAAAGATATTAAAATCCATGAAATTGGGAACAAAAAGTCGGATTACAAAAATAATTTTTGCATTTGGTAGCCCGAACAAAAAGTCGGATTACAAAAATAATTTTTGCATTTGGTAGCCCGAACAAAAAGTCGGATTACAAAAATAATTTTTGCATTTGGTAGCCCGAACAAAAAGTCGGATTACAAAAATAATTTTTGCATTTGGTAGCCCGAACAAAAAGTCGGATTACAAAAATAATTTTTGCATTTGGTAGCCCGAACAAAAAGTCGAATTTCAAAAATAATTTTTGCATTTGGTAGCCCGAACAAAAAGTCGGATTACAAAAATAATTTTTGCATTTGGTAGCCCGAACAAAAAGTCGGATTACAAAAATAATTTTTGCATTTGGTAGCCCAATTCTCGAGGATAGTATTGGCTATTTAACACCATGCTATGGCCCGTAGGAGCCGAGAAAAAAGAAAAGAGTCAGAAAGAAAGCGAAAATGAAGTTACAGCGCGGGCGGGCGATGCAACGCGATGGGTCGGGGGACGAGGGAGATTTACTAAAATGTGGCAAAAAAAAGAGGTTATCACTTCAGTTGTTTTTTTTTAATGTGTGTTACCTCAGTACTCCGTCATTTTTAAACCGATTTGGAAAATTCTTTTTTTATTTGAAAGGACATACTTCCAGATTGGTCTAATGTTTATCAAAATCCAGTTCTGATGGATCCATAAGGAAATAGGGAATTCCTCAAATATTATAAGCAAACACATAGCGATTTTGGTATTTTCATCAACAAGTCAAGCATTTGCATTCAGAAAGTATCATTTGGTGAAGTGGAACTGACGAAGAAGACCACAGATGGCCACGGGAGCTCCGCAGTGGCAAAAAACGAAAATACTAAACCAAAGACACCGACTTCCGAACTTAAAGTTATTTTTCACTTTGTAGTGTTTTGTTTTGGAAGTCGGTTGTTTTTTTCATAAATAAGTTTTTATAGTAAGTATACTGTATCTTACGACTTCCACGCGAACGAAGTCGCAGGGCACAGCTAAAAAAAAATATAATACGCGACGAAATGAGAACCTCCTCCTTTTTTTTGAAGTCGTTTAATAAAATAAATTACAAATTCGTATTAACTACACGATAATACCTACACATTCTCAAATTTGTATCATAAACAACGCTAGTTTCTTTTACCTCATTGAAGATACTTCATACCGCAGATAATAATGTTTACACGAGTGTGTACATGGGTATTGATAAGTTTGTCCTGTTTTTGTCATTATTTTTTAGCATAAACAGGAATGAGAAATGAAAAACCATTCAATAAATAATTCATAAATGTAAATCAAAAACATGTTTATAAGTAGTACCTACCTACTTACCTTCGTGCGTAAATTGCCCGTCTTGTTGACAATACATACTTAATTGCTATTTTTTAGACTTTCCTCTTTAATCGATTCGGCCTATGTTTTTACGACAGTTGTTGTTGAAATAGACTAAACTATCTAAATTAAGCTCGGACTAAACATTAATGATGACTTTTAACTTTTAATTAACATAAAAATTAATAACGCACCCAAATTAAATGTCAATATTTCAATATCGAGATGAAGGATTAAGATATAATGTTATAATCAAATTAAATTATCTATCAATGTGTTTTTTACGACTCTTGCTATTTTAACTTCGCAAGTTCAATTAGTATGAGGCACGTCATTAAAACAATTATAGTAATGAATAAAACATGTTACTTCGGTGTGATTACGAAATTATGTTTATTTTTGATTAGCTGTGTGTTGCCCGCCAATAAAATTAGATTAGATTTTGTACCATCCAATTAAAGTTTTTGATACCTGTGAGCTGCGTCGACAATTTTTGTTTATACCGCGGTTTATAAGGTCGTTACCACGTTAATATCAAGCGTTGGACGTTTATGTCTTACAACGCATTTATTTCTTACGTTATGTGGTTGATGTTATAAAATTTAAAGCAGCAATACCAGTTACTACTGTTTTGCTACTAATTTGACATACATATTTTATTGCTATTAAAATATCTAATGCTCAGGTACATCCACATTTTGTAAAAATGATATGTCTTAAGGGGGAGACTGACTTTTAACATTTGTTGGTAATGTATCGAGTTTTTGTAACGCGTAACAGTGTAGTCAGTGCAGCGAGCCGAGACAATCGACGCGAGCATCGCGGGCGCATGTTTACAAACTAGTCAGTGCAGGTTGACGCGTCGTTGCCAGCACACTGTATCTCGTTTTACTCTCTTTTCCAAAATAAAAATATACTTCCCCGAAGTAAAAATGCAATGGGATAATGAAAACAACACTTTTATTTATTGACAAATACAAAGAGAAGCCGATTTTATGGGTCATGTGCTCGAAGAAAGCGTTCGCCACGTTTAGTGTATCGCCATTTTGTAACCAAGCTCGCCTCGAATGACAGATACGTTACAAACAAACGTTACAAGTCAGTCTCCGCCTAAAGGTCTCATTTGAATTTCATGCTAAGTATACTAAGGCTATCTACTTAACCTACTTATTACTATTGCCCGGGCACAAATCCAGGCTCCAGGAACAGAAATGTCGTATGGAACAATCCATTAATTTAATTGTTTGCCCTACCGAGAAGTCAAACTCAGGACCTATGAGCATGGGAATGCTAAGCAGTCGCGCTAGCGACCAATGGACAAACGAGGAAAATATTCTTTCAAATAAAACAAACTGTCCTAAACCAATAAATGGCCTAGAAAATAATTATCTACAGTTTTATGACTTTTCGTTTTGGCTATAGAGAAACCATTTAACAAGACAATTTAACGTATGGACAAGGAGAACATCATTTCGCAGCTTCTACGGTTTCCACTGCCCATAAATTGTACAGTTAAGAGGGTACGAATCTTATTAGATATGCATAGATAAAGCGGAGGAAATTACACGTTTGCACCAGTTGCTTGTTTAGAGGTAAGTGCGCCATACATGTGCCTAGGTTTATATATTAAGGCAGCATACGTGGCTTAGGTACTTCTATATCTAAATAAAAATACTTACTATACATTAAAGTCACTTTTCCTGTTTGTATGTATGAGCGCTATGTTGTTCTAAACTTCACAGTGGATTTTGATGCGTTTTTCACCATAATTTAGAGAGTTTATTCCGGAACTAGCTGTTGCCCGTGGCTTCGCCTGCGTGGATGTCATTACAGGAAGTATTTGTAACAGTAAGTTTTTTGCACGGAATTCTAATTATTTTTATAAAATAAAAGTACCCTAAGTTACTCCTTATAATATCAGCTATCTATCGGTGAAAGTCCCTTCAAAATTGGTACAGCCGTTTCGAATTTCATGACTTTTAATTTTTTTGCGCGGAACCCTAATTCTTTTTCTAAAATAAAAGTACCCTAAGTTACTCCTTATAACATCAGCTGTCTGACAATGAAAGTCACGTCAAAATTAGTCCAGCCGTTTCGGAGATTAGCCGGAACAAACAGACAGACAGACAGACAGACAAAAAATTTATTAATTGCAATTTCGTTAAAAGTATCGTAATTATACTTTCTTAAGCATTTAGTAAAAAGCTGTTATTTTGACATTACAAACAGACACTTCAATTTTATATATTTGTGTAGACGTTAAAGAAATCTCGATGTTTTGTCAAGTCGTAAAAACCGTTCGTAGCAGGGTCGCTGGTTATGAATATATTAAGTTTAATATTGTCCGTAGTTTCACTTGCATTCTAGGTATACCTACTGTCTACACCTCATGATCTCGAATAAAAAACATGGTACCTACATACACATGTGTCTTGAGTTAACACATCAGTACAATACATGATCCAAGTATGAGCCCAATTTCATTGAATTGCGTCCAGCCATTTATGCGTGATTTTGTAGCAAACACCAAATTTTTTACAAACGTTCACATAATTTTATATTAGTAAGCACGATGATAGGCACGTATGACAGGCACGTGTTTTCTTGTCCATACTAATATAGAAATTACCTAAGCTAATAAAATGTTGCTATTTTGTGTTTGATAGTAGTTAACACGCTATGTTTAAGTGTTAAGTTTATTTTCGTAAAAACGTTGCATTCTTAAGTTATTGCTGTTATTAAAGGGGCAAATTATGTCGTTTCAAAATGTCATGAAAACAATGTTTGGATATTTTTTGCAAACTTACACCAATACAAATAAAGCAATTTAAAAAAAAAAACATAATTAAAATAAAGAACCAGCACTCTAATAGCATAACACACTATCAACCACAATCTGAATGATTTTGAAGCAAATTGCTAATCCATTGCTTCATATGTTCGAAAAATTTGTCTGCTCCACAACGTAATTATCGCAATGAACTGTCAACATGAAACAGATTCCAACTGTAAGTGTATCTAACCTCTAGTGATATCTAACTTAAAGGGTAACACATTCAAATAGTTGGAAATCTTACAATCCCTAAAAGTCGAATGTAGCTAAATATGGATGCTTAGCTTGATTCATGCTTTCATATGCCTTTGTTTTAAATGAGTATGCTTTCCATGGAGTTTCTTGCCCATTCTTCTCCATTGAGATCTACGTTTTGGAATGGACGACTAGCTTCAATTTTCTGACTAACTGACTGACTCTTTAACAATTCAAAAGTGCCTGTAATTGGTTTAATTGAAATAAATGCTTTGAGTTTGCATATTATTTTCAATACCAGCCAGCTTTGCAGCCCAATGTCCGGTGCCTACCTTCTGGGGAGTGATAAGGCCGCAGCCAACTTGAGAAACCTACCTAAGTACCTACAGCTATTGGTATTTTCGTAAAGCAGGTGTCCCACCTAGTTGTTCAAGCGTTGTTCAAGCGGGTGAAGAACGTGAACCCACTTAGCTTTCGCGTATTTCAGTACCGATACACATACAGCGCGTGAGCAACCCATTATTCGCTAGGCTTGCTATAAAATCTACCCCAGAATAGGTCGTAATCGAGATTTTATGCGAATGCAACTGATGTAAATAAAAGCCACACGACTTTAAAGGAGAAATCTCATGACACACTTGTAATTAATTTCCTTTCAATTAAAATATCGCATATTCATTGGAAGGTGCGCGTACCAACTACGCTGTAAAGACCGAGCCTAGGTAAGTACGGTTAGCTGAGTAAGTAAAGATCGTTCTAGAATTGTATAGCAAATGATAATCTAAGACTCTGTTTGTTAAACATTACAATAGAAAAAAAATTAAAAAGTTCGTCACAGTCTTAAATATCTTTCTTTTGTTTTTTTTTTAAGGCGGTCAACGAATAATCACTTATATTGCTTAGCCTTGATCATCACTAAAACATCAGAAGCTACGCATCAAATCAAAACAAAGCTGTTTATAAAACTTAGTCCACCTCAACCCCAATACCACTCGCAATAAAAATACCAAAATGATTGCCATAAATTGCAATTTTTGTAGCGCTGTTAAAACGAATTGATATAAAAACGTAAATGTTTATTATAATAAATATGATAACTAATCGTTTGCAACAACCTCAATTCTTATAAAATTTATTCATTCGGTTGTTATCTCTCATATTATCACGTGTATCTAGTTAGCAATTAATATTGCAATATAGGATCGAGTAAGTATGCGCCTCTATACATGGTGAAGGACGGTTTTACCCAGAATGGCTCGTATTTGATTAACTTTCAACTGGAACCTGTGTTTATTGCGTAGAAAATAAGCACGATAAAACCACATGAGTAGATATTTGACAGAGACCGAGTTTCATACACTAGTTCTGGGCGCTGCAATGTGGGCGATGAATTTGGAAAATGTTATTGACGTCACACGCCTGTTGCCGTGCCATGCAGTAATAACCCGCGAGCCTTCCCCGATCCTTCAAGCCAGACCTTGCTGAACCTGTAGCTTTACATGCGCCCATTATAATCCTTAAATGATCCCGCTCGTCTCTACTCTCTAGTTAGCCTCCTCCCAACGATGACGCCATAAGCCAAGATCCACAATAGGGGGTGCACTTTGTACTGCCGCTGAGTCTATAAGATTTTATTGCCCCTGACTAGGGGCCTTAAGTCAGAGTCGTAATCTAGACGATGTCTGCAGATGACAAGAAGAGAAAAAAAAACCGGTATGAGTCTCTGTTGCTTTTTTATTCAAGTGTCGATACTTTACCAGCGTGTCATACACACTGCAAACTTATTAGCTTAGGAACCGGTCCTTATTGAACTTCATATATTCTTGGATGTTCACACGTGCGCGCGCAGTTAATTATTTTAAATTCTTTATTTTTGTATGTGATTTATTTATAATTTTTCTGGTAAGACTGCGTTAGCTTTGAAACTATTCTTCAGACTACTTAGCTTCTGCGCAGCATTTAGTAAGCGTCTACGTGGCGCCTACGCAGGGTTACGCAGTGTCAACGCTTGTGCTCGAAAAATTCTAAGTAGAATTAGTAATTACATTCGTAAACGTATTTCTATCTTGGAATTATAACTGACCAACAGTAATAAACCGTGAACCTTTTTTGAGAAACATAAATTATTAAAAAGATAGGTAATTACCTTCTGTAAGGGTCGTGTAGGTGCACTAGGGATAAAAGGTTTTTTTCAAAACGCTGCCCCTGATCTGGACAACGCGGTATTGAAGTATGAGTACAATCCTACTAATATAAACGCGAAAGTTTGTTAGGATGGATGGATGGATGGATGGATGTTTGTTACTCTTTCACGCAAAAACTACTAAACGGATTTGGATGAAATTTGGCACACAGATAGTTTATAACCTAGATTAACATATAAGATTTTTTTATCCCGATATCCCCACGGGATCATGACTTATGCGGGTTAAACCGCAGGGCGCTGCTAGTATTATAAATGCGAAAGTTTGTGAGGATGGATGGATGTTTGTTACTCTTTCACGCAAAAACTACTAGACGGATTTGGATGAAATTTGGCTCACAGATAGCTTATAAGCTGGATTAACATATAGAATACTTTTATCCCGATATCCTTACGGGATCGAGACTTATGCGGGGTTGCTAGTTATTAATAGACTTAATACTACTTCTTCTTTTATAAAGCTTTAAACCTAGTATAAACCATCACAAGCTTAATTAAAATCGATCCTCGATATCAGTGGCATCATAATTATAAGTCTACAACTACACTAGAGCACGTTCAGTGTAAACAAGTTCCTCTACAACTGATCCCCTGATGGATGAGCCGCCATTCCTGCTCGCTTATTTTCGCCAACTAATTAAAATTTCGACGTCGCCGGTAAAGCGGCAATTACCGGCGAGATTGCGCGATACACTGCAAAGGGCCCGCTTAATAACTAATGCAGGCACTTGAGAACATCCAGGGCTGGTAGACACTCTTGTTGTGGAATATTATGAAAATTGTGGCACTTTAAAGTGGGCTACGCCGACGCTGATGCAAGGGCGACACATAATGTGCAATCGAAAATGGAAAGTAATTAACTATTTTTTTATCACATCTATTTAAAAAGAGCTAGTTTAAATCTTCGTAAACCGGGACTAAAATAGCTCTTTAATCGCTAGGGACTAAAAGTGATTTGAATTTGGAATGTGGATATTTTAGTAAAAGTTGTAATCACCAAAGAGATCAATCACGAACATTATTTGAACAAGTAACTCAAATCCCTCCCTGCGCTCAGGATTCTACTTTAGAATCCTTCGCTCCGCTCTGGATTCAAAGAAACTCTCGCTTTTAAAATTGTTGTTTGCTCTCTAGGCAAACAATGTACTATTTAAACATCTTACCAAACGTTTTTCGACCTCAGTGATAGTGCCACTTTAGTATTCTACATTTGCATTAAAATACGAATGCTTATCCTAGTGTAGAAGGATCAGAACACGACGAAAAGTTTTCATGAAACACAATGAAAAAAAAAACAACTCATTCCACAAATCACCGTGGCAAGTGGCTAAATAGGCTGTTTATCGTTACTTATTTTCCTGCTGTTTATTGGAAGATAAAAGATGGAGTATATATCTGCTTATTATCCCCTGTAAGCGGCAATTAAGAGTCACCGAGGAAACAAGTTGTTATAAAGCTTGCGGCTGGCGATAACCAACCTGTCATTACTTATGCACGATGAGATGCGATTTTTAAACATTATAAATGGTTGCTGTGACTGAGCATAGATAGGCATCGTAAACACCTACTCATGTACTTTTCTCCAAGGGAATAGAAAAGATGGGTATTAAATTGAACCTCATACATTACCTACCTATATTTTCTTTGAATCGACGACAGTTTATTTCTCTCTACTCAATATGTTGTTTTCCCAAGGGTAGTTTTCCAAGCAACACGCACATATAAAAAAAATTGTATAGAATCTTTAAGTATTGAACTATTTTCTGTATTTTTTTCAAAATTTTAGGCTCAATAGTTTCGGAGATAAGGGGGAATAGTTAATTTTCGTCTATTTTCTTAAATAACTTTAAAGCAATTTATTATAAAATTATTTAAAAAAAACTATTTGAGACCCTCACAGTAAGTCCTTTTATTTGATGTGTCACACGGTACAGTTTGAAAAACTATTTTTTTTTCTTGTTTGGCACCAAAAGTGACCCCCTCATTCAAAATTAGGTTACCCGTCCTTTTTAGGGTTACAGAAATCATATGTCATATGTGTACCAAATCTCAATTTAAACGGTCTGTTAGATTTGGAAAAAAATGGTTATGACAAATGGACGGACAGACAGACAGATAAACACACGGGTGATCCTATAAGGGATCCGTATTTTCTTTTTGAGGTATGAAAAAAAGAAAAATAACTAGCTGCAGTAGCTGCAACTTATAAACTTTCCTTTTTGTATTGGTGATCATAAATTCACACAGAATTAGAACGCTTTATTTTCAATCGAAACAGAAGTGACGATTTTATGTAATTTATTATTGTTAAATACGACAGTTTAATTAACTATTACTCTCATAGAATTAAATATTGTGATTGACACTGATATTCACTTCTCATCACGAGTCAATATATCAATCCGTGACACAGAGAAGGGCCCTGTTGCTCGTTATTATACTTTCTCTTCATTACGTATTCAGATCAGTAGCTGTCATGTGAGATTGTTTCTAACAAAGATTTATATATGTCTAGATGTACTGTGAACTCGATGAAAAAAATAGCGGCCAACAGTTGGCCGCATCTTGCACGCGCACTAGAAAAGCACAATGACTGGCGCGAGTGTAAGGCGTCAGCTGTAGCTATATAATTATACTTAATCAAAGTTTTCTAACTAATCACTGTACTTACTTAATGGCAAATATTTGCACCAGCCAGAGATCGATTATGCTAGGTACTGTGGGAGAGTGTACTTGAATTGGAATTCTTTGGAATTAAATAATACTTATAGAAGGAATCGTTTTACGTTTGTACATCATGATATCCGTTTTTCTCTTTTTAATCGACACCTAATTCTTTTTCTGCATTCTAATTTCGTTTTTACCATTGACACTCGAAAAAAGGCATTTGATTCATCGATAACAGTGAAAAAAATTTTTTTTTGAATTTGGAACAAGCACGAATAACACAGAATTTCGAAAACTGTTCTAATTTCACTATATATTTTTAATATTTATATTTAATCCTTTGTTTTCTTATTACCGATTATACACGCTGGTTTTTTATTGGCTAGGGAGCTGCTACTATAGTATTGTACTCCTCAATATAAAAAACTTTTGCTATGGGACCAAACCTGAAATCGCGAAAAAAAATCAGCTGCTCCCTACATTTTGACGAGTTACGTGAACATAAATGTAGGGAACAACTGATTTATTTTCGCGATTTCTGGTTTGGTCCCATAGTAAAAGTTGTTCATAATGATGAGTACAACACTCTCGTGGCAGCTCCCTGTTAAAAAGCAGTGTGTCTAATAAAATGTGATAAATATAAATACTATACTATTATTTATTTTCTCGCAGTCAATGTTAAAAAGTAGAGAACACAACTCATGAAAAAAAAGTCATCTCGGTTCTTGTATCCCTCGCTCCGCTCAGGATTCTAATCTAGAATCCTTCGCTGCTCTCGGGATCCAAATTAGTCCCTCGAATCAAATTCCTTTTTTTTCACTTGTTGTATAATCTACTATTATGCTATTATCTTATAATTACTAGAAAAGGTTGCATGTTAAAACCATGCAGGTCAAGAATCTCTACAGTACTACTCCATACATACTTTAAGTAGCCTTATTTATTTACAAGCTGAGTGCAGTTAGGCAATATATCTTCAATGTTTGAAAACATCGTGTTATGTGTCACAAGTTTAATTTACGAAGTGCAATAATTTATGTGAAGAACGAACAGAAATACGTTGAGGTAAATATGTAGATATTAGCAGTTAGCTGTTGCTGCTAAAGCACACAACTTTCGCAAACAAAGGGGAACGGCTGAATTTAATTTGCTCGTGTCCATCAATTGAGGCTACCTTATGCCATCCACAACGGAGAACTCTGAATCCTATAAAAAACTATACGGTTGTTTTATTTCATCTAATATAGAAGGTGTGAGCTATAAATAATAAATTTAATAACCTGTCAGTAATCGTCGATAGTAATTAAGAAACAATCTAGGAACCTTCTTATAAAGGGAAACTAAATGCATACTGTGTACGTGCTACCGAGTAATTTAATGATCCAATGTGTATTCAATTAGTGGAGTCACATCGCATGCAAGCAATTGTGAATGCTCGGAGCTATCAAATCGCGCCACTTATGTGAGTGAGCCGAGTGATTGCCGAGCGCACACCGACGCCGCGCCGCGCCGCGTCTGCCGCGCAGGTACTACATGCGGCACGACAAACTGATGCATCACGCACGACGCCCTCATTAATTCAACGAAGAATTATATCTTCATCGACTACTGTGAGCCAGTGAGTTTCCTCTCTGTAATTATCTCGTATTAGGGACTATTATCGTATACGATGCACTATCAATTTAATGCGTCGCCATTTAAATAATCGGCCTTAGACAATAGCCACCGGATTGCACACACATTATAGTACAATGTGAATTTCGCAAATATCCGCGGCATGCATGATGCATGAGCTTCGTGAGCACGTTAACCATACCTTACGCGGAGTCCTTGTGTAATAACTGGAAATGCTATGAATTTATCATTATATGACAGCCGTTTCCACGTCGGACGCTTGTGCGACGACGCGACGCGTGGAGCCATTTAAATAATTCACAAATTAATGAAACGCTTCTGTGAAGAAAAATGCATTTAATTTATTTGCAATACTTCAATAGCCTTTTCAATTCAGGTAGACGCGGCCCGCCCTCGAGCCACTCGAAAGCTATTTGCGATTATTTCCGAATTTCATTATTGCGTTATCATTTCGTTAATCACTGTAGTTGGTCGGGGGGTTTCCTGCCTTATATCTGATCGTTAGGGTCGATATTTAAGCGTGGCGATGTTGAAAAAGCAAGGAGATGAAAGATGCCGCCACCATTTGTCACTACTTTCGGAACGAGGTGGCGCAGTAAAGTACCGGCCCGCCCTGTTTGCACCTCGGGCCGCGGCGTTTTCTTTTTCTCCGCGAACGTCCGCCGGAATGCGAACTTAATGGTTTCGGTTTGAGACCATAACCAATCACTCCGTCATCAAAATTATGGAAACATTACGCGTGGCCTGTTTGACGAAAATCACTAGGACCGATGTGGAAAAAGTGGATTAATGTAAAAACTCATTGCCGTAATGTTTTGATAATGGTGCGCGTATAAAGAGCTCGCCGCGCAAAATGTTTACAAAATCATGATGATCATTATCTTTTAATTAACACCACACTCTAGGTGTAGTAATAACATACTGCAATTAGGTAGATAAATTGTCTGATGTTGAACTTGCAATTTATTTAACAAATAATTTTCGAAGGCTCGTTCACACAATCGACAATGGAAAATATTTCATTGTGTCAAAAGTAGGTATTACTTAAGTATTCTTGGCCAATTTTTTCTAGTTCCTAATACCTTTGTTGATTCATCCAGTCATGCTCGGGTGCATGTATTCAAGTTCGCGTGTAAACAGAGCGACGTTATAAATAGCAATTAAATAATTTGTGGCACTAATATGTAGATTCGGGTGCGTGGATCTGGCCGTCCGCGTCGGTCAGCCGACCATTAGACGCAAAACGCCAAATCATTTACAAGAAAGCGAGAACCCGCCTCATACTATTTACATAATTTATTCATTACGACGTCCAAGCGTTGTAACTTGAAAACTAAAGAATCTATTTTAGTGCTAAGTCTAACTTTTCATTGGTCAGTCTCGGATTTTATCTAAGTATTTGACGTGAAGTGTAATTATTTTTGAAAAGTTTTCCTTTGCCATTTCATTATTAAGGAAATTTCTTCAAGGGGTATTGGGAATAATTAGATACTTAGACTATTGTTTAAAATGTTTACCTGTCTTCTTTACCACTGTCTGTTTAAAATGTGAACACTAAAATAATTCTTGGCAAACTAACAAGAATGCAAAAATAATTCTTGGCAAAGTAATTAAATTAAGTAAAGGATATTTGAAATGGGACTGGGCGGGTCACACTTATAGGATGCGTCCAGACGGATGGGTCGGGATCGTCACACAGTGGGTGCCTAAAGACGGGCGTCGACTCGTTCCTAACCGATTGGATGGAAAAGGCACAGAATAAAAAAATGGAAAAATATGGGGGAGACCTTTGCCCAGCAGTGGGACAACATAGGTTGAACGGAACAAAAAAAAAATACAGGATATTTGAGTGATTTATAATCCCTCGAGCTTCCGAGTGGTAACCAACAAAACGAGTTACAACGCTGCTCTAGTGCGGCTGTGATACAATCTTCCAAATATTAAACTAATATTTAGGCAACGCTTTGACCGCCGCCGCCTCATTTGCATAAGGTGCGGTCTTGCTCCACAATACTTCGACTTTTCAGTGTAACTACTAGTCTCGTGGTTACTTAATTGTTTACATCGTTTAAATTAATTCTGATTTACCTATATGAACTGTTCCTAACATTCCAATTCCAATTTCATTTGGAATCCTCGAAAGCTGTATTTCAAAAAGTAGCTATTTTTACAGTAAGTACTATCAAAAATGAAAATCATTATTTTATTTATCCTAACAAGAGTTTTCTCTAGAGTAGTAAAAGCAAAATTCCCGTAATGGCAGATCCGATGGACTTCAAATAAATAAAGAGCTACAAAACTACAGAACAAAGACTTACTGTTAAACTACGTGCGATGAGCAAAGCATACATCGTACATAAAGTCACCAAGACAAAAGGCTCACAACATTCAATATCGCCGGCTCGCACGGCTAGTAAAAAGTTTCTATTACCGCGCGTAAACGCTTAGTGGGACCGCGGCTTAAGGCGGCCGTAGCTGTAAATATCATAATCTTAACCCATTAGTCTGTTAATGTTATGTCCCTGCCGGCGGGCTTTGACTCGTGTTTTATTACGCCGCTATTAATTGTGTACGATCCTCTGAAGAATTTCATAAATAAGCCTTTGTTTTCCGCGGTACTTGATATAAGTAAGGAGGTTATGTGTGAATCGCCTTTTTTGTTAAAATACTAATCTTGATTTGTATGTGAATGAAGATTTATGTTTATTTGTATATGTTACGGCGACAACCCGAAGTGCGGCTATACCTAGTTTTAGCCGGCTACAACTAGGTATGGCCGGTAGCAGTTTCGAGGTGTAACCGATAGCATTCGGCTAAAACTATGTGTAGCCTTCATCATACCTTCCCAAAACACTACATTCTCTTGTGCCTAAACGGACCATGGCACTCGCCGGCCGCGGCACCGCTCGTTCGGCTCGTACGTTGTGTAGTCACAGTACTAACCTAACCTAACCTACCTTTCAGCCCACACCTAAGTTTAACCAACTGCTACCGGCCACACCTAGTTGAAGCCGGCTAAAACTAGTTGTAGCCGCACTTCGGGTTTTAGCCGTAACATATACATATATTTTTATGTAGGTACTCAGTTGGGATCTAATTAGAATCTTCGCAGATGAGAAAAATGCCGACTGAACGGCACATAATCCAAATAATCAAGTAGATCATATACTATAGTCTAGTGAAATAATGAATTAAAAATACACTGAATAAATTAAAAATAAACAAGTGCGTTTATAACTTTTTCATTTCTCATGCTTGGAAAGTACGCTTGAAGTTACCTGATCAGAAGGATGAAAACAGTACTTTTCGTCCCTGGAAAACCATTTTACCTGCTGTAAAAAAAAATAAAAATTATGCAAGCCATGTCTCAACGTTTTATACAGCCACTCTATTAAGTCGCGGTGTAAAATTGTAATAAAAAAATATTATCAACAATTTTGTAACATGATACATAACTTTATAAATTACTTTACACTAAACTATTATTTAATTTACATTGATTTGAGCTAAATATTTACCATCATCAATGATAAAAAATATTGGCTGGTAGAATGCCACAGAAAAAGAAACAAAAAAGGCGGGAAAGCGGCAATTCGATTTTCAGTTGTTTTAATTACTTACGAGTGCTAATTACTTACGTATACCTACAGTTATAAATTGTATAAAATGAGTTCATCAGATTCAGATATGGATTTAAAGCCTGGTTTCATTAGAGAATAGGCAAACAGTAGTAGAAAACCTTTTACCGCCAAAATCAAAAGAAAGTTACTTAAAATCTTACGATGTTTTTTTATGAAATGGCGCGCTGAAAAAAGAGTCAAGTCTTTTTCGGAAAACGTGTTACTAACATATTTCAATGAATTATCTAATAATCATAAATCTTCAACTCTATGGAGCGTGTGAATGTGTGAATGTTATAGATATTATCTTACCAATATTGTTTAATTATGTTTTAATAAAATATTTAAGCCATCCCGTGTCTAAATAGGTCCCTTTTCTCCCTTGTACAATAATCTACTATTATTGGCCGAAAATGTCCTGAGGCGAACACATTAGTAGGCATTTTCGTAGGCTTGTCGTAGGCTCGTAGAAGGTTGCATTCTGTAGTTTCTGCCTACCCCCTTGGGAAAATGGCGGGAGTTAATGTTTGCATGCACGTTAACAGATTATTTAAGTGAGGCTTAACATACTTGACCAAAGGAAAAGAAAATATCATAACATGTTTTTTGTGCGTCATAAACAAGCTAAAATAATGTATTTATTTATTTAGACTATTTTATCGAGTGTTGTGTAAACTTGGGCTCATTTTGGTTTTGTCTACTTAGGTGGTTACAGAATACATAACCATGGAGAAGGGTAAGATAAGTAAGCAGTGATACAGTTTTCTGTACAGTGTTTCAGAGTGTTATTTAAAAGAGAAATTTAAAAACATATAAGAAAAACAAATGCGCCTTTTTTCTTAGGTTAAACAGCAAATCATTTATCGAATCCATGCATTTATTATGGCAACATATAAATTCTACGTACACACGAACAATTACTGACATAAAACTGTCTTCCTGGTCAAAATTTATAGTTGGTGGTAATGAAACAATTAGTTTTTTCACCATTTACAAACAGACAAAAGATTAAGACATCAAAACCTCTGAAGGCCGCAGATATAAAACAATAGTGATAGGAACTGAGCAAAAAAAAACAGAATCATGAGTCATTCATTATTGTGTATATAATAAGCCGCTCTGAACAATAAACTTTATTTAACTAACAAATAAACTTAATCGTGAACTAGCAATGAATGTAATGTAGGTATTAATTACAAGATCCTGTTACTCTTCAATTTGGTTAATTTACAATTTGCAGTTAAGTTTCGTTTTATTACAGACTGATTCCTCTCACACGGTCCCGAACTGGCGAATTAACTTAACTGGATGGTCAATGTTTACAGTGACGACAGTGAAGCAGTTAATCAAATCGTAAAATGAGTCAGAATGTAATTGAATTACGATTAGCAACTAAGTAGGATAAGTGAAGCGAAAGACGCAGAGAAGGTTGGTGATTACAGAAGGTGTACTTGAAACAAACGCTTGGATACCAGCCCATGCAAATTTTAAAAGAAAATCATTTTGTAAATGCAATGATTTGCGGTCGTTCCAAATATTGAAGTTATTCTTCTGGTCCTAATTAATCTTACCCCAGTTGCTTTTAAATCTCATACTTTCTGGTAAAGACAGAGTTTGGGTTTCCATGATCATATTTTGTGAAATTGTGACCCTCAATCCTTTGAGAAGTACGTTACTATTTGTCACTGTAGAACATTTTCTACAGATGCACAATTGGGTCTTCTGTGCATCGTTATGCAGTGTTTAGTCTTAGAGAGTGTCTACGAGGCGGTCGCGCTCGCGCAGAGGGCCGCCCCTTTCTCCTCCGCCAATGGGACGCGCCCGCCGTGTCTCCGCGAGATCAGCGAGGCGCCTGCCCGCTCAGGAAACCTGCACATGACACGAGCGAACAGCGACATATATGTATGGAGGCAGATCAAGGGTGAAGATATGCATGTTTATGTGTGAGGATTGTCAGTTACAGCCATTAATGAGTCGATAGTTACAATGAAGTAGATTCGCATTCTTGTGTGAGCTACAAAAAGACAGCTAATTTAATTATGTTTTTGTTAAGTACTTGAACTGCGTGAGATCTGTCAAGAAATAAAGACTGACTCTGACTGGATTTTCAATCGTAACACTTTAATATTACACTAATAACAAAATCTTTCCTTGTGTGTGGAGGATCTCTGAATATGATTCAGAACAGATTACGATGAAATTTTGCTAAAATATCTATCATGGTCGACTTTATAGAGTAAGTACTTAGGTAACTCTGACTTTTACCGCTTGAGGCTCGCGGTAACCGCTTGTCGTTCGTTCTCTAGGCCCACGACAACAGCGCACACCGCTTTCATAATCCAATTAAGAATAATTGTCGATAAACTGACAGGCGAGATAGCGATTTATGTGGTGATATTTCAGCATCGTTAATAAATTTATGCTTGTTCTTGCCGTTTGATTGCACACCATGTTTCCATTAAGTTTATTCGATTCGCGGTACGAATGCCTCTCAGTATTGACAGCTTTGTAATCTCTGGCTCATGTCAAAATATCCCTGCACTTTACATACTGATGTTTAATTATTGCTCTATAGACTACTGTAAGCTTGGCTTTTATGTCAGATAAATGTATTTATTGAAGCAGCCCATGGAGCCACCATATAAAATGTATATATAACGGAACAATCGCGGCTCCTGTTCGCTTTAAATTCAGTTCGATTACATAGACTTGACAGCTCCATAAAAGACTTGAATGTGGCTACAAATAATACAGGGTGGCAGTTTTTCCGCGGGTCGTATTGTCAGCTCTATTGATTTCGCGGCACATTGCGCGCCTGAGTTACGGCGCTGCGGTGAACCCTGACTTACAGCCGCATCCTCCCGATTTATTAGATCGTTATACCGCATCGGGGCAAAATAAATTCAATTCCGTTCCGTTTTGTGCTCCGTATTTCACAGCGTGACAAATTTCTCGAGGCGAGCACCGCCATGCGGGTGACGTCTTGCGGTTTTGTTGTATTTGGTTTTGATATTTGTACTCGAGTTATTTTGTACATTTCTAAAGGTATGCTACGACAGTAGGATTGTGGGGGAAAGACTATACCATAATTATTAATATATATATCTATACAAATAATTAAAATTGAAGTGTCTGTTTGTAATGTCAAAATAACAACAAAAAATCAATTTAAAAAATTTTTGTCGTCGGTCTGTCTCTTTGTTCCGGCTAATCTCCGAAACGTCTGGACCGATTTTGACGGGACTTTCACTGGCATATAGCCGATGTTACGGGAAGTAACTTAGGTTACTTTAATCTTAGAAAAATAATTAGGGTTCTGCGCAAAATAATTAAAACCCATGAAATTGTAAACAAAACGTCGGATTTGAAAAATTCTTTTTGAATTTGGTAGCCAAATTTTCGTGGATAGTTATAGGCTATTTAACATCATGCTACGACCCTTAGGAGCTGAGCAAAAAGAAAAAAAGTCAGAAAGAACACTAAGCGAAAACGAAGTAATAGCGCGGGCGGGCGATGCAACGCGACGGGTCGGGGAGCGAGGGAGTTTATTAAAATGTGACTGTTATTTTAGCATAATGTGTATCTTACGACTTCCACGCAAACGAAGTTGCGGGGCAAAGCTAGCAATAAGAACAGTTAGCAATAAGAAGCAACGCGGAAACCGTAGCAGTGCTACGAATGTCGATGTCGTAGCCTCGTAGCAATCCCAAAATTTCCTCTTACGAATTTTGCTTCTTATCTATTTGCCGTAGGTTATTTATTTTAAGGATCATTTTATGATTTGCAGCTTCTATTATTGTCAAATCCTGCAATGCTTAACATCAGCACATGACATGCATTTGCGATTTTATCGAGGAAATACCATATCAAAATAATGACAATACATAAGTATGATATAAACACATGAGATACACCAACATAAGCTATAGGGCTAGTCTACACAGATGCCGCATGTATACCTTCAAGGGTAATTTCTACTGTGTGCACGGTCATTAAACTTATATTTACTACATTGTTATCTGAAATAAATGGGCCCGTTTTGTCATGCGGGAAGCGCTGTCACAACAAACATTATTTCATTTTACTTTATGATTTTGTAACGCGCCGTGAAGCAAGACTCGCATTTTGGAAAAAAAGCGATTTGAGCATAACAATAACAAAATACGTACGTTTGTCAGCAATACTGCAAGGGTAGGTTGTGTGCAATGTTTTGTTATTAATGTCTTCTGTTACACTTTTGAGTCACGGTCATTAAAAGATATCTGTAGAATAATAATAACAACGATAGCTAGCAACTCTCCAAAAATCCAATGTTACATATTGTCGTTATAAGACACGGCATATCTCCTAGTATGTTGATAGGCAATTAAGAAAACCTCCAACATAATTGTAAAGTGTAGTGTGAAATTCAGAAAACTCGGAAGACGTACCGTGAATCAATAAACACATTCGGCACTCCCGTCGCATGATAGAACACAATAAAAGCCGTAAGTAAGACGATCCGAGGAATAACAACAGTATTCAAATTTCCGATTCGTCTCGGATTTAAACAAAAACGATCTATTTAATACTCAGTGGAATGTGCACGGCACGGGTGTCAGTAATGGTGTGTGTACGGCTCTCGGTGTGTGCCGCTCGAATCGATTTGTTTGGTAATCGAGAACGCGTGCTGTATCGGAACTGTCGGTGGATATCCACGGCTTTGTTCCGGTTGATTTTGGTCAATCGTCGGTAATCGAATTTCGATCGTTTGGTTCGCGTGCGCGCCACCCGCGTCCCGGGTCCTCTGCAATCAACGATTCGACAAACCCAATGTATTGTTATAAACATTACATGCATGTTAAAATATCACGTTTTCAGAAATGTATAAAGAATTTTCGAATACAATTATTTCAATACCTATAGTTAATCGACGTTCTGATTCTATTTCTTTCTGTTAACTTTTATGAATTACTTTTCTTAGCATTTTTAAATAAAACGTAAAGTTATTAACTGTCATCTAAACTACTACCAAATAAAATACATCATATTTTATCAAATAATTCAATTTACATAACAACTAAAAAGGTCACAATCACTTAACGAATATGATTGACAGATGTAGGTACCTATTTAAAATAAAACATCAATTACATTTCCATGTGGCCTGCCCCTTATTCGCGTTGTGCTCCCCCAAAATTGTACAAAATGCGACCGGATGTAGGGAACAGCCAAAACGATACAAAACGTATGGGCGGGCACGATGCAAGCAACACTAATGATATTATTATGCCAATTGATATATATAGATATAAATTACATATACGATATCAAACTGCTTAATGTTTTGTAGATGTATGATTTAGAAGGGAGAGTTCGTATAGTTAGAAGAAGAAGAAGAAAATGCGTTTATTGGCATTACAAGAAAAAAAAACAAAACAAAAATACCTTAAAACTATAAAAAAAAAAAACAGAAAACAATGTTGCAAAGTTACAAAACGACTACTATTATGTGTTGTATATTTCCCATACAACAAACTTGGACAATAAACACAACCAAGTTAGAAACAAATGTTATATTCTACATACATAATTGAAAAACTTTGTCGAACGTTTCCCAACAACGAAAATAGTTTTCAAATTATCCACACAAGTTCGTGGACGGTGTGTCCGCACAATAATAAATATTTAAAGAGGTTAGCAGGTGCAATACGCCTCAAATTGATGCCCAAATAACAGAGTACGGTCGAGCTCAAATAATAATAAAAAACAGGCTCGGCTTTGAGAGCGGCGAACCTGCAATTTGAGAATTAATTCTATCACATTTCGCCCGCATCTCGGCCAATTCGCCGCTTTATGGCTTTCCTGACACCGCAACAGCTGATTAAGTATAAAACAATCTCGCCGCCCGCAATCTCGCGATATTATCGGGTTAATCAACAACCTTCAGCTTTTTTATCATTATTTATATACACAGTGTTTGTTTCGTTTGTAATATAAACGCTGCGGCCCTCGTGAGCGCGGCGCAGCCCCGGCGCATGCGCTAGCGCGGGCGCGGCGGGCAGGCCGCGGTCGATGATTGGCAACATGACAAATGGCCCCCGATTGTACCATGATCTATCTGTAATATTAACAGAAGAGAATAGATTCACCTTGAATCGTTCACATAATATTTAAAGATCGTTATTTTATATTGGATTGTTTCGGATTAATCTGACGTAAACTGAGCAATAAAACCACATCGCTACAGACGAGGTGTTATAATTATTCACCAGTCTAATTTTTATTTTGATAGCGAGTCTACATCCGGGAGCACATTCACCATAGATTGATATCACATTAATTAATATTCTCAAGGTATCAGAATGTAACTCACTGTCCTACAACTGAGTTATTGGCCATTGATTTATAAAACTTGCAACTAATCAAGGTTAATGGCCCGATAATTGATGATAGATGAATGTTTGAGCCTAATTGGAGTAATAAGGCAAGTAGGACGAAGTAATGAGCGAACATAATGAGCACTTGATATATGCATTCCTATATGATTACTGGTTGGTGGGTAGTTGTGTTGCGAAATGCGTAATTAGTTCAAGTTATTACTAAATAATTAGTCGCCGTTCATTTTTACTTGTAGCAGGCATAATAAATAGTATTGCAAACCGACCAGTTTCAAAGAATAAAAAAAATGTTAGAGCTTGCATTTTGGAAGTTGAAGTTGACGTTTGTATTTCTGAAAATCTTTTTACGCAATAACAAACTAACTTAGCCACGACTGTGGTAAACGATTTAATAATTCCATTCGACTTGCAACTATCTGGTACAAGTGCTTAATCGGATGACACAAATGCAAATCTACGAGAAAGTGTGACAGGGAAACCAATTAAAAAGGATTTGATTTGCTTAATTTTCGGAAACGTAGCCCACATTCCCGGGTGAACTGCCGCAGCCCCGATACCACTGGTCTATTCACTGCATTCCATTCGACGTGCTTTTCATTAGGTATCCAATCAGTATACAGCGTGACTAACCGACGATTCGTCACGAAGGATTAAACTTATCGACCCGCTCAGCATCCCACACGAGGTCAAGGTCAGCGTAAAACACTCCTCGGACACTGGACAGGCTCCGATATAAACACAAGTTATAAATTACATCATTTGATTGGTTCCAATCAAGCATGGTCTCGATTAAAAAATATACTCGAGACTCTGGGCCGAATTAGAAACTTACCACGCTCAATTTGAGTAGACACTTTATGATTTTTTTGTACATTACAAATGGAAGTGTGTAATGTGTTGACATGCTGCATTATCTGATGTTTTTAAATAATTTCAATCCGCCATTGTTAATAGAATTAGTAAAGCAAAGTATGACAAATGGGCATGCGTAGATCTTTATATTGGTTTCCTGGCTGAAAAGGATATGATTTTAATGCGTGTGAGAGCGCTGCTTTCATAAGACTCGTGTAGGAAACTTTAAGGGATTGTAACAATTGTACGAGTACCTACTTGTATATTTGTTTGTGAAAACAAAACGTAAGTACTAGCTAAAAGTTGTAAGTCCTATGGTCCTATGCCAGCACTAACAGTTTGTGAACTTCTGTGGTTTGACTCTCTCTGGAAATATGGGAAAATGTAAAAAGCTCATTTGATTCGGTTTGATGAACTTTGGACTCGGAATATAGATTAGCTGATTATGCAAATTATTTTCTATCTACCTATGTAATATGTACAAGATGAATCTTTTGTTAAAATTGTTTTTGGAGGAGTAATAAACAGGATATAGTAAGAAGATTGGTGTTGCATTTCTTTCAGTAACTTCTACAATCTGTAAGGTGCCTCCAACCGACAAACATGCAGTATACAATACAGTTGCAATGTATTTATTACT
This sequence comes from Fissipunctia ypsillon, assembly GCA_947568875.1. Classification (NCBI taxonomy): domain Eukaryota; kingdom Metazoa; phylum Arthropoda; class Insecta; order Lepidoptera; family Noctuidae; genus Fissipunctia; species Fissipunctia ypsillon. The sequence goes on from OX387644.1 coordinate 20,408,610, forward strand.
ACTTTAGAATTGCTCAAACATAAAAGCTTCTACTGACCGAGCAGTCGTTGTATTCATCCCATATGTGTTCTATTACACCCAATAATTATGTATAACAATGAAGCCCCGAAAACAACAGAAGCCATGGAAGTGCTAATTCGAAAAATACAAACCGCAGTGTACTATAATGAGCACAAAGACGTCCCTCGTAGTGAGCGATGAAATGACTACTAAGGGCCTACAATTAGTGAACGAAGCAAAATGGCTGACCAGTTAACCACTGTAGCGAGACCTCCATCGCCCCTTAACAGGGCCGCACGGATACCCGACAGAGGGGGCGCAGCGATGGTATTCGGAGGTCATGTTTACTTGGACGTTAGCCCTCCCCCGAGTTACACGATGTGCGTGTGTGTTAATTTAATTTTCTACTTGCAATAATTGCAGTTAGCCCCGGGACAGACAGGCGAGGGCTCTACACGACATACTAGAGTTGTCTTTACATACATCGAGCGGACACTCGCGTGTGCCCCGGCCCGGTCGCCCAGTCTGGCCGGTCAAGCGCACGTACTACCACTTATGCGATTAAAACTTTATCGTGACATTATTTTAGCAAAATAAGGATTAAAAAACTTGGAAATTATAGCTTTATAAAGGAAAAATAACGGTTTACAATGAATTTAAAACAAACGTGCAATTTTGAAAACATTAATCTTCAGCTACGATAATATATTTAATAATATAGCTTCATGGTACGTTGTGTTATCGAAGATGTGTTCAGTTGTAGTAAGTTGTAGGGTAAACTTATAGGCTCTTAAAAATAAATAAACCATCTTAATCAACACCTAATGCACAGTATAACAAAGTCCTTAGGGAGCAGTGGTGCGCCTGCGCTGCACCAATCTGTGTGGTAAGGTGTAAATGGTAATGGTGCGCGTAGCGGGGCGCCCGCGCGGCTTTGTGAGCGCCGCTTGCATTTGTCATGTTAACACTGAACGTGTGAAGAGCCCTTATTAATGACGAACAGATTACGCCGGCTCAAGCCGCGGCCGCATTGTTGCCATTGTAAGCGCGGCCTCGGTGTGGCCACATCGAAAAGCGCTTTTTCTTCTATTTGCTTTGGGTTTCATTCAAATAATAGGATTTTCGGTTTGTAAAGGTAATAAAGCAGCAAAAAGCCTTTTGAGTAAGCAGGTAGGTAAACATAAGTCAGGCGACAAAAAAAGTCAAACGTGTAATGTTTGATTCGGGTTGAGTTGACGCAACTAATTCGAGACTTATCTCATGCTGCGTAATTCTTACGTCTTATGTTATAATAGGGACACTCGAGATAATTGAACTATTTGTATCTAATTATATGCGACCAATGTTTTTGACTAATAAACCGTTCGTTTATGAGGCTTTCATGGAGCAATTACCAGCGGGGGTCTATCCTAAGCCGAGAGGTGTAATGCAATAAACTCATAAACTGCCGGCCGATGCACAGGTGTGTGAAACCATTTATGATTCCCTGCTAGCGGCGATTCTATTTAGTGGTAGAGCGTCCATCGCTTCTTGATTTATAGAACTGGCCCAGCACAAGATTAGGGAAAACGCAATGCATGAGAAGACGCTGACGACCAAGACGCGGGAAGTTTTCAACTTGCCTTTTTTCTTCACACAGAAGTTTTGTGGTATCGTTTACAAATTTATTGTACTTAATTCTGGGAACATTGTGTCGTGCGCGCTCATTGAGTTTTGTTGTAAAACGCACCAATTATATAATAAAACCTTTTGTGATTTAGGTTGAATGAACGCTTTTAGAGGAGGCCGAAATTAGAGCACGGCTAATTTGTTTTTGTGGCTGCTTCTTACAGACCAATGTTTTATGGCATATTCTAATCATATCTCAAACCCGGGGGTTTTATAATTATGACGAGGATTTATCATTTCTAAGATCATCATCTGCCTGCCTTTTCCCAACTATATTGGGGTCGGCTTCCAGTCTAACCGGATGCAGCTGAATACCAGTATTTTACATGGAGCGACTGCCTATCTGACCTCCACAACCCAGTAACTGGGTAGTACGATACCCCTTGGTAAGACTGGTTGTCAGACTTTCGGGCTTCTGACGACCCGTAACGACTGTCAAAGATCCACGAATGACAGCCGGGACCAACGGCTTAACGTGCTTTCCGAGGCACGGAGGAGTCTCGGTATGTAAAGATGGTCACCCATCCACGGACCAACCCCGGCAAGCGTAGCTTAACCTGATGGATCGACCCGTGCGGCTGTTATTACTTAGCCACGAGCTCCACTTATCATTTCTAAGATAATGTTATTAAATTAAAGTTGACTAGGAATTAATTGGCGGTTGCCCTTTTTTTGAATAAAGATCGTCATCATTGTGCGTAAGTGCCTACTATTAAAAAACAAAATCTAATTAGTTTGGTACAAAAAAAAAATTAAGTTTAGCAGGCAATTTCGAACAATCCTGAATAATTGTAACCCGTTAATCGTTCAACATTTTACTATTTCCCTGTAAATTAGTGAAGTAATAGCGGTATAATGTAAAACAATAAAATTAGCATCGACTTAAAGTACAAACGCGTCGCCGGCATCGTGTGACATCATCGCGGGATAGCTCTCGAGTGAACCGCTCGCTAGGAATCGACTTAGATTAAATTAATAATCAGTCATCTCCAATTGAAATACCACAAAAAGGTCAAGTAGAAACGCGAATCTTGGTAAAGGAGGAATGGATAACAGCATTTTCTTCTGCAATAATAATTCTAACAGTTCTGGATTTATGCCGAAAGCTATGTAAGCTTCTGACTATCTATCTGTCTATGAAATTAACCTTAGAGTTTACGAAAAGGCCCTACATCACATGCTATCCAGCAAGCAAGAGTTGTAGATGCCTTTTCCGTGTTTCGCTGGACATAACAATGTCTCCCAACGTAATCATTTTGTAGCAATGATACGGTCTCTACGGTATTACTTATACGCTCAATTTCCGATTGTCGGTAATACAAATAATTGACAAACGGGGACGTGCGACCGTATCTCTCGCGGCACAGATTATGCACGGAAGAATAGATTATTATTGACTGTGCATCGTGGCTTTGTTTATGTCTAGACTATTCTTCATCCTCTACAGATATACGCCCAATATCCATATCATCTACTGCCACAAATACCTTAAGATTACAGACCAACAATTCGCACCGAAAACAATGTCTCGTTTACCATGAGACAGTGAGGCTGCGCAGGCGCCTCAAAGGTCGTATGAAGATATATTAACACGGCGTGAAAATAAAGAGCGAAGTAACAGACACAAATACGTATCATAACACAAACGGATCTAGTATTTCGTGATCGGGGCGTGTTCGTTGCGTATTAATGTACCCGCGGAACGATAACCATCGCCGAGGCTTTGTGCTGCGCCGGCCCATTGTGCGCGCCGCCCGCGCCGCCAGAAAAGTAATTTTTAATAGACAATAAGCCGGCGTTTAGCGCTTTTATTTATGTAACACAATGCTACGGTTTGAGAGAGATATATGGATCGCTCGGATCCGAACCACTTAATATACGCGCGAAATGTTTAACCTTTTTCTATTTGCAAGACTTTAATGATGCTTAATGTGAAGGGTATTTAATAAACATTCGGGTGTTTGAGGAAAAGGTTTATACGCAATTGCCCGTCTTCGCTGAGTCATTTAAAGTAATCATGTTCAGAAATAATATGAGAAGGTTTGCTGCGGTGCTTAACAAGAAAAAATTAACGTATGAAATATTGATGTGCTAATCGAGTATGACTTGAAATTGGAGAAGTGTCCCTTAAATAACAGTGCACGGCTTCTTTTCCGATATCAAAGCGATTTGCGGGAAAATTCCAGGACAAGATAAAAGGGCTATTCAAGTGCTCAACTTGCGACTTTTATCCAATCAATACTTAAGTGTTTGGGAAAATGATAGCCTGTAGACGCTTGAAAGAAGACAATATTTAAAATAAATTATTTTTGAAATATATGCCCATGCATGCATGGAGTACACGTTAGATATTTAAAATATTTATGGCTTGCATGTTTCAACCGCTTACTGCAACTTTAATTCCAATTGAATTAACGGAATTTGATTCGTAAACGGTTAGTAGACATACAGAATATTGATCAGTAGCTATTACAGCCATCATAGATCAAAGCTTCAATTCCTTGCGTGTGAAAACATTACCGATGCACAATGCACTGACCATTGCCTGAAGAAACTACTCTATAGACAAATTCTATGCTGTAAACGTCAACTGTCAAATGATTGCTGTGGGCTGTCAGCGCTTGATCATAGAACGCTACGGTGCAGGTGAATCAATTGATAGCCGAGGAAGGAGGTCTTGACGGAATGATTATATGCTCTTTGTCGATGACCCGTCACTTGTTTATGGTAGCTTTGTTCATGCACGTTTTCCTTTATCTATGAGCAGTCATAATTGGCTATCGTTGAAAACTGTTTATTAAGTTAATGCGTTGGCATCGCTAGGGGAGGATTGTTGTGTGTTATCTATGCTATCTGCATTGCCGATTGTTTGTACCCAATAATATAGCGTAATTATGGGAGAAGTAGGTACCTAATGTTAACCATTTTTAGATCAATTATAAAAAAAAACAAATGGAAACGTTTCCAGATTAATATAAATCAAATATGGTCTTGACTCGTTACTGTTTTAGTACAAAAACTCGAAAATGTGTGAACCATTCACAATAATAATCATTCCGTAGATACTTATCTGATAAAAGTGAACGAAAATCCCTTTTTTAATTAAGTACAATTAATTTTATTTCAATATAAACCTTCGATCGACGGCCAACAATCATCTACTTTCCAATTTACATCGTCGAACATCAACTGTCATTTCGTCACACTCGATTATACCCCGAGGTTATTCCAGGGTATACCGTCGACCATCATTTGTAGGTATTTAAAGTGTGTGCATAATATGAACAATTTAGTTTAATGAGGTATCCGCGTAAATAAACGATAAATAATTTCGATGAAGAGTATATACAGAAATACAGATGGATGTTCGTTCAGTACTGTATTTAACCGCAAGCTAACTGGGAAATGCAGCTGGAATGTATTGTACAGTAAAATGAGGCCCATTGCATCGCGACAGCAAGCGATGCAACCTGTCTACGTCGAAACGAACGTAACATAACAAACACTAAGTAGTTTATGGACATTCACTTTACTGTTACTAAACCAAACTATATATACTTACCTTTTTAAAACTTCACATTATAACCAATAACGGAATAAAACCAATTTCGTGTTACTTACATAAACGTGTGATTTTTTAATGTACGAAATAACTTCGTAGGGCCTACGGAAAAAAAAAACGACGTAGGCGAATGCGTAACTGGCGTAGCAAAGCGTCTACGCCGTTCAAATCCTGCAATTACAATAAAATCTATTTATATCCTCTAGTTACTTGAAACAAGTGATGATAGTATGTCATCAAGTACAGTAGTTGCGCTTGTTATCTGTGAGTATAAGTAGAGAGGAGAGTTAGTGCTACGAAGCAGTGGATAAATTAGCCGGTGAGCCGCCACTAATTGCCCCACAACACAAATATTTAATAACAATCCCAGATCCTCTGAGATGACCACTTATCTGTTCAATTGGAATAGGAAGAGGAGTGGAGTCGCTGTTTAACCTAATAAGATTAAATTGTTGAAACGGAGACTGTTGGACTAACCATGAGATTGTTTACATGAAACGTTAAACATTTTCTGTGTAAAACTCTTCAAATATGTTTGTTCGGGTGTTTGAATCTGAATATAATTTTAAGGTTTTGTGAAACTCCATAGCACTTCTTCTGCTTTCGCAGTCTCGAGCGTGCGCGCTTGGCGTATGGCTGTATTTCGTACATCTAAATCAAATACGTATTTGCTACTAATAGTAATTTTACTAACAGTGTATATGCATACATAATAATTAAGTGTATACAGAAATGCAATAAGGTTGTGTCAATCACGAAAGATGAGATCAATAAATGTAAAGGATCATGTGGATTTTATTATTCATTTATTTATTTATAAAAACCGCAGTATTAAGCTGAGTACAAGGTCAATCAAATCTTATAGAACGACAGAGCTGTCCAGATGGCTACATTCCTACTGGTTGGACAAGAGTATAGCTAATGAACAAGAAAGGACATGGAAGAAGAACAATCAAATCCTACACACAACATTATTTACAACACCTAAAGACGATGTATCCACACATTATTTTCAAATTCAAAATTTTAAACAATTCAATGCAACTCCACAATCTTTGTTGTTCAAATTATCGCTGCACGATTGTTAAACATTATTACGTCGGGTGTTGTTTAATAGAAACAAAAATATCTGGCGGCGCGCCTCGTGTTTGATCTCGAGGTGTTCGCCCGTCGAGCGCGATTAGCCCTCTCTCAACGTATAATCAAATGTGCCTCGGGCCGCCTCTACCGAGAACAAAGCGGATCCAAGCTCTGGCGTCACCCATCCATTGCTTGTTTGTTACGAGACAAAGTCGATCTGTCTCAACAAACTTTCTGATGTGTGTTGTCCTAATCGATAGTGCGGTAGATTCGTTTTTAAAAAGCAACCAGTCGTATTGAACAGCGGCCGGCATCGGCGGACGAAGCCTCTCATTTGGCCGCCATTTGTCGGCCATTTCGGTGCACCGATCATAAATGGAGCCCGCTCCGGGTCACGTTAGCATCTCGGGAGAAAACGTGAAAAATCACACTTCGACGCGTGAAATTACTATCGATATACGCGGCCCGGTCTACCTTTACGTATTATGTTTTAACGAGATTAAGAAGTGGGCTAGGTTTTAACGATGATTTGGTTTTGATTTGATTCAATTGGGTTGAATGAAAGTATTTCTGGCGTAGCAGATACATGTTCATTTATAAAAAAAAAATTATCATTTCAGAGCTGGGCTGAAATGCGAAATGCATTTCAAGTAGGTAAACCTGACTAGTTTAAAAACAAATACCTGAGTTGCCAGTTAATAGAAAAACTAGCAAGTTATCCGTCACTCGCACATTATCCATAGTATTCATAAATACAGAACAGCCTCACAAGTCCTTCGTAATTATACGTTACATTGTCCTTCGGCGCATTCTTTGTTCTATAATTAATTACAGCACCAGTACGCAGATTCAGCAAGTACAAGAGTACCACTTAGCGCTCGTCCGTAGTCGCCGTCATTTAGCGGTGCCTCGTGAAACCCTGGTTAGGGCGCGCTTCGGGCACATTGTACATCAAGCGGTCGGAACGAGTCTCTCTCAAAAATTACATAGCGCCGTACCAAGGCAAAGTTCTCGTAGTGTAGCGATTTATTTATTTCACTTAAAGTGCGTCGTAAACGCTCGCTTGAGCGCGCCGCCTCGCTGAAGACAGACGACGCCGCAAAATTCATTTATCGGGAATAAATGAATTTACTAAGAAGTATAAATTTTACAATATTATTAGCTTGTTATTGAACCTTACTGTTAAAGCGGATAAGGATAAAAATGTCTTTAGTGACCTATTCGCCGACAAGGGAACGCTAATTTTCTTGCGTTAACCATTTATATTGATCACACATCAGGAATTACCTAATTACAATTACGGTTAGTCATGTACCTACCTACTTGTCCATTTTTCATTTGAAAAACGAATTATTTATTCCTTTACAGTATTACAATAGTACAATAAACAATAATATGCTAAAATTGGCGAAATGGTCTTTACCTTGATTACTAGAAGGAACGAAGGAGGATAATTTTCGCTGTTCAAATGCGCCGACGCAATCGTCCTCGCAGACGATCCGGCGCAGAGGGAGAGAGACAAAACTTTACTCTAGATAAGGATGCATGACGTTCGAAAACACTAATAATTCTCGTTCTTCTTTTTTCTTGCAGATATCGTGTAGGAGAAAAAATTATAAAACTGGTTCATATCGATCTTATTATGTTACTTAATTAAAAATGGAAAGTAGGTACCTACATGCATAATATCTACATGTATATGCTCTCTAGTCCTGAAATTGCTGCACTTTAAAGAAACTAATTTATATAACTAAGCTTGTTACAAATGTTATATTTAATTGATATAGTTGCACCTGCGAACTAATATTCAGACCTAGGTAATGTGGAACAAGCAATTATTTGTATTGTACGGCTAAATGAAAGAAAAAGCATAAAACTTATCACCTGCTGACACCCAGTTGTAAAAGTTTAACTGAAGTAATTAAAATAAACGGTAACCTATAAAATACTGCTAGCAATTTACTATTTGATACAATGCTCCAAGGCACTAACGCCCTAACATTTACTATTTGAACGCTGCGTCACTATCCTAAAGTAAAACCAAGCGATCATGCGTAAAAATGTACGATTTGACATTTCCGACATTGAAGTTATTCGTGACATAACTGTAAACGGGATTTATTTGTAAGAGGGATGTGTAAAACTTCACCCCTAGATAGTCTTTCGGTTTAAGTCTATTGTTTGAGTGCCACTAAAAATAGAATTTATCCAAAACTGCACTTTATGTCATAACATTACTTTGTTGATATTTGTAGACAAGAGAACTATAGAGGCATGAGGAACAGGGTGTAAAGTTCACTCATCCTCCATAGAAAAGGGAGGATCCTCCGAACAGACGGGTGTTGTGTCTGGTGGGCTACTGCCCGACGGTTGATGTCGGGATGTTCTATATATGCTAGATGTCTGCTTTCATAAGAGTCACAAAGTTAAACGAGCATATAAATGTAACAGATTGATACAGTTAGATAAGGTGCACACACACCAGCGTGCAACTGCAGTAACTGCGCATTAACCCGCTCGCCCGCTGCCCGCCCCGCGTTTACAGCCGCGGCCTAATGAGCCATTCGCTTGACATGATGGATGAGCTCCCAAATCTGTTTGATTAGCGTTGCTTTAGCCGCCATACTCATTTGGGTTAGCCTTATTAGGAGAAGTGTGCACTGGTCGATTTTTAAGGTCACGTTATCAAATATTTTCATAAATATTTTATTAATCTTGCAACAAGGCTATCGGTGGATGTTTAAGAACAGTGAAATATTTATTTATTTGTGTATAATTTATTACCTTAAGTATACTGTTGACATTACAATATAATAAAAGGCTGCCAGTAAAAGTCACAATACCCCCGTACTAGTTGATAATACGTCAACAACTGTCTGTCCTTCTGAAGAGCAGATTGCAGCATGCGAAAAATCTGTAATGCGTAATAACCGTTTCCATTTCGTCGACTTGCTCTTTCTTCTTCGTAGCTCGAAGCAGTAGGTAAAGCTACAGCAAGATGTCACTTTCTAGTTACCTCTTATCTTACTTCCCTCCCTCTATTGGCACATCGTAGTCCTATAGGTATCTTTCTAAGTCTACATTTCCATTTACGATTAAACTTCTGCAAGAAATGGAGAACGGTGCAAAGAAAAAAACCGTGTAAAATACCGTACCAGCTAGCAAAATATGGATTGTTATTGTCCGAAATAAACGTTTTGATTGATTGAACGTAGCATTCTTACAAGTTACTATCGGACACTCTGACATATGTACATTTCTCATAGAGTGGGAACCAATATATACCTACTGTCCAGACAGTGCCAATGGAAGGAAGCAGTGGTACTAATAAATGACAACTTGCTGAAGCTGCTACGAACGGCTACGAGTTTTGCTACGAGCTACGCTACGAGGGAATAAGAGCAATTAATTTTGTCAAAAACTTTTGTCTTGTTTGTATCAATCTTTGTGTTTTGTTTGGATTAGAACCTTCTATAATCTAAATTGACTGTCTACCTGTGCACGCTCGCCTTACCTGCACCTACCGTAATGATGATCTCATATTTGTTTTTATTATAACTCGTTATTAGATCGCTGGTGTTTGAATAACACTCCTAACATAATTGGGTTTTTTACTGTCAGATTCTAACGTGCTTTATTTTCTCGTTGTTTTTGCTTCTTTTCAAACGTTAGTCAATAATGACTAACGTTTGAAAAGAACCAAAGTGAACCAAATAATTGGTTCACTACTTTTTACGTCAGAAACTGTGAAGTCACCTTAGGATTTGCTTGATAAAATTTGTCATCGGTACCTATTAAAAATATAGGTTCATGTGGTTAACCGCATTTTATATTACCAAACGCTAAATAAAAATAAAAAATCTCGTTACAACAAGCAGGAAAACCGAAAAATATAATATAGTCAGTAGTCTAAAGGAAACTAGCGCCATCTGTTGTGAAGTAGTAGATATGATTCGTTGTTTTTAAATAGAAAACACGATAGACTCATACAGCAAGAAAAATTATTTGTAGTCACGACATAAATAAAATTAAACGACATAACGTTTCGGTTAGATTAAATTCGATTCCATTTACAATGTTGTACAACAGCAAATCACAATCAATTTGTCACGTAGCGTGTATTCACCCCTTTAGCATTGTGGCTTCCCCCAACACAAGTGAGACAATATGGCAACGCTGAGTCTGCGTCACGCCGACTTCTCGCCTCCTCGCGACACTGTAATCGAGGGGGACGAACAACCTTTGTCATCCTACCCCGCAAAACCACCCGCAAACAATAAGCTACTCTAACTCAAGCATATAAAGATACAATTCTCCTGCCGAAAATTCTGCAAGCATCATAAATTTTATGGCATTTTAATACAGCCATAACAACGTAACAATAATAGGGTAAATGTTTTGGTAAGCCATAAATAAATTGAATTACGTCCCGCTGAGAGACGACAAATTCGGCGACACACAATTTAATGTCGTTAATAAAGCACTTTGTGACATTATCCAGGAAGTGGTCGATTAATAAATTATTGTGTCCAGGTAATGTGGCATTGTTGTGAACCTGCCATGAACCAGCGGACGACGGCCATTCTCTGGATTTAATAGCATTATTTATTGACATTCCTGATTGAAAATAAATGAAATATGTGTAATGCTTCATAATAAATTAAATGTCTGAAGAAATTATTTGTTGAAATTTATTAATACACATTAATTAATTAATTATTACATCTTTGTAATAGGTTTCTTCCATTAAAGTTCATATAGTTAAAGTTTTTGTGTAAGTGGGCATGCTACGCTACAGGCTACTAATAAAGAAAGAAGAAGTAGGTACCTACTAATTAAGAAAATATTTTTATTGTAGGCGATCAAAAGAAGCGGGAAGTAATATCAACTTGCATGACTTTAATTTGTAAACATTTCCTTAGGTTGATAGGGTATAGGTACAAACCTATGCAAGCTATCCTAATAATAGTCCTCCAGCAGGCCGAATTTTGGCCATGGCGACCAAACTCAGCGGAGACCAGCCTTCGGCGCGGGAGATATTATAGTGCACAAGTCTGTGCGCAGACACAGGTGCACTCTCTCTTCCCTCACTCTCATAGTCCGATGGGACGGCAGTCTGACACGCCCGGAGAGAGATCAGGCGTAGAACCGTGCTTTTCGAGGCACGGAGTCGGCGGTATCACACCGCCAACTTCCAAACTCCGGGCTGTTACTAAGAAATTCCTAATGGAAAAACCCAATAATACTTTGCCCGACCCGGGAATCGAACCAGGACCCCACGCCCAGCAGTCGCGCTTGCGACCACGAGACCAACAGGGCAGTCAATACACAGCCGTGCAGTCGGGGCGGGCTATGCTAATATGAAGAAACAAAATTGTCAGTTGGTTGAATACCCGATCCTATCTTACAGTACAGATACAAAGTCTGAATGTTCCTCGGATTTTACAAATTACAGCGGGGTCCTGATGGCTTAAAACTCTTTAGAGATGAGACTGAGCATATCCTTCTTCTACGTCTTCTCGTGCCGATGACTTATATTTCGCCAGTCTAACCTAACGTACGCAACGGCTTGGACGGGTATTTAAAAGGATAGAAAAATTTGGAAACAAGTTACTTACAAACAGAACACACAGCAGACACAGCTCATAATTGTTGGGTTAAAGAAGCAAATGCAGCTCGTATTTAAAATTTGTCTGCTCGAAAGCTTCTTTAGCACAAGTATTGGCATGGAGAAGCATTTGTTAACACGCGACCTGGACATCATAATTACCCTTAAAAGACACATACAGACAGACTTGGCAAAGTAGTGACATATCAGTGAAACCTAACTTTCTTCATAAATAAATGCTCCAGAATATCTAAAATTCACCTGAAGCGGTACCTGCAGCCTATGCCGACGTCACGTCAGACTGGCCGGCCGGCAAGGCACGACAGAAAACAATCGCAGTGTTTGCTCGCCTCGACTAATAGCCCATTACCGGGCGCACACGCGAGCGCAGCTTTGCTTTACTTGACACTTAACAATATAGAAATGAAAGCAATTATTTTGTGCACTTTTCTATTGAGTGTACTATGAGAACATTATATTTTGTAGGTGTTTAACTTTTAGGGTTGTGCCTGTAGGTACTAAAGAAAATAAAATTTTGAAAAAGTGTTCAAGACAATGGAAAATTCGGAAGTACCTACCCGTCACTGGTCCTTATACAATCCATGTTTTTAGGTTTCCGATTTTGGAAAGAAAAACAGAACTTTTATAAGATCACTTTTTTATTCCTACAGAAGGAGTAGTAGGTAATACTCCTAAGAGTTTTTCAGGAAATCATAACACAACATCATAGGTTTTTTTTTTTTAATTTATGCAAGTTATACCTACCTACTTACTCATAACAAAACGAAAGCATATGTATTTATTTTCACAAAGCAACCATAAAGGGAACTGTAAAAGTTTAAATATGTACTTGTAGGTGAAACAATAAATCGAGTGGATTTATGCGGGCGCAATAAATGTCTTCCCGAGTAAAAGTAAAGTGTGAAGTGTTGTTAGCGGTTATATTGCACAAACGTGGGATATTTATTTAAGAGGCAGCGAGTGCGGAGTGAGACTACGCAAACTGAGCACTCCGGACGGAAATGGGCCACGACTAATGTGGGCCATGTGGACTAATGTGGTGCGAACACCCGCCACCCTTGGCCCGAGGGTTGAGGATGTGGAAGTTATCAAAAGGCCTACTTATTTTTTGAAGAATCGTCAAAATACCTAGTAAGGTTCCTACTTTATATTTTATTTTAATCTTGAAGAGATGTCAATCTATATAGATGTGAAAATCTATCTTTTTACTTTCGGGGGGAAAAGAAAAACAGCCAAGAGATATCTTTATTTCAAAAAACTAACCATGAACTTCAGAAGTTATTGTAGTGAAATAAAAATGAAAATTCACCATTTTAACACGTATTACGTATCACTTATTTATTAATAATTAAACAGGATCGGACCAAACAAATATAAAAACCTAATATTTATTTATTTATTTATACTTTATGCACAAGTAAAAAGAATACCGTACAAAGGCGGACTTAATGCCTGAGGCATTTTCTACCAGTCAACCTTAGGGTGATGCAGAGAGAAAACATGGCGGGTGCAACATACACGAAAATAACTATAAAATACTAGAATAAATACATAGATATATACATACATACTTATAAACGGAATAAACTTACTCAGGAGAAATTCGATCAAAAGAGGAGAAAACGAATCCATAAAATCAGCGCTGGGATGTTTCTGCCAACTTCTTACGTATATGCTCACGTGCCTTGACTTTAAATGACAACCGATTTGTTACCGTCCTGATGTTCAGAGGGAGCGAATTCCAAAGAAAGACTTTAATATAATATTGAATACTTGTTATAAAAAAGTTGCGGAGCAGGCAATTTGGCCTAAATGAAAAGAGACCATGAGAAAACTTAAGGTATATCGGATGGTAAATTCTTAGTCACGCATAATTTGGTTTCCGACCTAGGGAATCGATTGCAATCGCTTTTTTTTTGGTTCGTGACCACTAATATATGTAAACTTTCAAAGGAATATTATCTTATAAAGATGAACAGTTAAGGCTAAAAGTACTAATAACTAAAAATAGTTAAATATTTAAGTGTGCCCAAATAACACGTCGATCCTGACGAAACGCATCCTCGAAGCGTAGCATGCCTCGACAGCATAGCAGGTGACCCGATGATCTTGCGTCGCGGACAAAAACGGACGTGCGGGTCACGAAACCCAAAGATTCTTGCGGCTGGAAATAGCATCCCAAAAACTCACAATCCTGGGTGAATAGTTTGGTACCCAAAAGGGTCGGAAGCAGCCCTTTCTGTTTCTACACCAAGAACTAGAACCAAAACCAGTGGGGTGGTAGAACCAGTTAGCCCTATTTGTGAAAAACTCAATAATTTAAGTTGGTTGATAACAACGGTCGATCGATAACAGAAATAACTTGCAAATCGATTAGGAATTACGGTAAGAAATGTACAATAACATTTACTTGATTAAAAGGTCAAAACGATAAGTAGTCTGTCTTCAATTCCAATTTTTCAGCAACTTTACCTTTCTTAATAAAAAATTGACAACCTTCTTAGCGTCAAAAGCAGCTATTGAAAATTTAAAAATTTAACATTAAAAAGTAAATATGGTGAATTCAATAGGACACAACCGTAGAGGTAACGCTACACTATGCCTTCATTCTAGTACAGGATCCACAAAGTTCGTTGCTTGTAGAGGTAAGTATCAACACAGAAACATCCGCATTTTTCATCCTTTAGTTATATTAAAAACATAAAATTAATAGCTACTATCCTCGTTAGCTAAACTGCTCATAAAATAAAATGGAGCCTTATCAAAATTGTAAAGGAAATTCTCGTAACTACGGTCTGTGGATCGTTTCGACCGAAGTTTTTACGAACTCCTGGCCTTAGTGTGAATTTAGTGAACCAATATTTAGTTACAGGGTGAGGGAATGTTGCCACTTCTCCCTGCAAATGTACCGGAACCCTCCGGAAATAAAGCGTACGCCAATTTGCTCGATTACTTACTCTAGATGAAATATTTGCGCGTTCGTAAAACTTGAGACTTGGTGCTTTACGCGAAATTGATACGAATCGTTCGGGAGAAGTGTTTTTTTTTTTGGTGAACATTCGTGGCTTATAAAATGGGTAAAGTTACGCAGTTTTGCTAAAATATTTAATTTTTTTCTAATGGAAATGTAGGTGAAGTTTTAGGCCTTCCTTAACTGTGTATTGACAAAATATCCAACTAGGTAAAGCATAGTAGGTATTTTAGGTAAGGTGACTAATGTAGACCTAAATGTTACATATTTTAGTTAGGTTTAAGTAATAACTTACGTTAATGTGGTGTTGGTAATAACCAACACCACGTTTAGTAAGAAGTTTCAGGAATTTAAACATTTTGCTAGGGTAAAGGTCACACTTGAAAGAATTTATTGATACGATCAATCCGTTTGATCATATCAATAGCGTGACCATCATTTACCTATCTAAGTACATAGGTACCGAACCGTCTCAAAATCGAAACCACGCTTCGGTTTAATTAAAGGATCGTCCATAGAATCAAGAAAATTCTGTTCGGTAGGAGGTACTTAAGATATCAGCTATTAACAATATTTACCTAACTTGTGTAAAAACTTTATAAGACAAAAAGTAACTATATACTTAAACATGAAGAGAGTCTGTAATACTTTCGTCGCAGCTTTATTTATTTGTTTATTTTGTACATTCTTTTATTATAATTAAGAATAATTAATAACACAGCACATTTTTTATTTCTAACATAATCTTTAATAACTACTTATGTAAAGCTGCTATTATGCTGTCAAGGAAAACAATCATGTTGCATATACATTGCTGTTTTAGATCGCTGTATTACTTGGCCAACGCAACAAGAAATGTTATGTATGTAGCTTGAAATGTGATATAGTAACTGATAGTGTGAAACTATCGTAACCCACACATGCACAACACATGGCAATTTTAATCAACTTTGTATAAGTGTGGGTGATGTGTTTATTCATTAAAATAATGAATGAGTTCTGTTGGCCGTAGGTACGGGAGCTCGCCTGTAATTATGTTGCATTAGCTAACATTATCGCTTGCTGAGCGTTATCAATTTAATTCAATGCCGTTTGAGACAAGTGCAGCGGGAGCTACCGCGTTGTTTGCCACATTACTGTTTATGTGCACCGGATAAACATGTCGAGCCCTTTCAGGAAGAACATCGTAAGCGACAATTTGCACTTTTTACAAGAACAGGCTTTTTTTCCTAATTAACGATGTTTTTCATTTACGATGATAATTTCTTACAACAATAAAGTTGTGTAAATTTAAAATAAAATTTAAGAGTAATCGCGACAAGATGTAAAACTGTCTAATTAAGAGATTACGAAGAAAAAATAGTTATGTCATTTTTGGCGCTTACGATGTTTTTCCTGCAAAGGCTCGATGTTATGTAACGATGTATCGCCGTATTTTATCGACAATTTTCGCAGTCCGTTGTAGCGTTGTGATACGAGGGCTGTTGAATATTCAGATGCTATGAAAGTAGAACTTGGTAACTAACTGAAAGCTATTGAATAGAAAATTATAATCTTAAAACATTTTTTCGAGTCTTCATGAACCTGCTAGAAGATCTCGCAGGAATTTGAAATTTGACTCTCAAATGTTAAATTCTAGCTAATTAAATTAAGGACCAAGTAATGAACGGGCTTACGAAACCAGACACGCTAATGGATCTGAGTAATAATACACAAATTGATGGACCTGAAGAAGCTTTAGTAAAACGAGCCACTTGCAAATTAAATAGTTCGATAACTTAGCGGTAATTTGGCAAGCCCAGGCCTAACCGCCTTCTGACAAAGTAGTAATAAACAATTCATCTTATTCAGCATAACTGTAGCAGAACGCTACATGCTCATAATTTCCACCACAGCCGATGAAACAAAGGGAGCTCGGTGTGGTTGCGCCGTCCGTCTGTCCGTCGTCATTAGCACTAATAACTCCATGCGCGTAACAGCCTACAATAACGCAAAAGTGACGTCCTTGCGGTTTGAAGAGGAAACTCCCTTTGAGCCTCCTAATAATTCTATCAATAGGCGCATCGCTGTGGTCGATGTGGTAATGGCTCGTCTAGAATATGTTTGGAATGCAGCCATTGCAAGCGTCAGTAACAATTGACACAGGAAGCTTTAGCCGACAGACGAGCAATTTCAATGCGGTCGGACGGTTGCAGCATGTGTAATTTCCTCGTTGTTGTTTAGGTTTGAATTTTAATTGCATTTTTATACCCTAAGACTATTATTTTCTTTTTTATATGACAGCAATTGGAAATAACATGTTGCCAATGAGTGTCGGCTTGTGCCACTGGGTAACTATGACTGCACGTTTTCCCTGTCGGGAAGTTACCTTGTAGTGTTAATTGGAGGCTCGATGACAAGTGACACCCGCCATTTAGATACTGAGGTAAGGGTGCGTTTCCACTAACGCGGAGCTGGGCGGTGTGGAGAGGAGCGGACCGTGAATTGACCAATCGCAGTGCTCGAAATCTCCACTGCGCGTCAGTGGAAACAGTGTAAGTGGAGCGGAGCGGAGTTGAGCGGACTTTTAAATAAAATAGGTATATGAACACGCGGCCTCGAGCCGGACAGAACGGAGTCGAGCAGGGCGGTGGTGTCGAGCGGAGAGCAGCGAAGCGGAGGGCAGCGGGGCGGTACGGCGCGGTGGCGGAGAGTAGACTTGTCAGGAGTGACAGGACTTGCAGCTCCATTTTAGTTTACGATATTATACCATAACCTTCACACGTTCTCGTCATAAATTTGACTGATTGGAACACGGCTCAATGCAGCTCCGGTCCAATCAGCTCCACTCCACTCCGCTCCGCTTCAGTGGAAACACTTGCCACTTTTCTCTGGTCTTCTCTGCTCCACTCCGCCCAGCTCCGCGTCAGTGGAAATGCACCCTAAGTATTGTGTGCATCGTGAGCAGACTTGGTAGCTTAGCTACCTCATTCAAAAAATTTTGACAATTAAACAATTTGCAAGTAGGTTTATAGGTGAAAAATAATTATTATCATGCTTACCTACATACTACATAGGTATGTTAGGAATGGTTTTAATTATTTTTCAACACATTTACTTACTCGTAAAGTGGTTCGTTTTTATTGCCCCTTTTTAGGTTCATAATGCAGTGTAAGTATTCAACACGCGTGCTATTAACATTCATTTCATCACCACTGCCCCCTAAACGGTGATGGAAAACATCGTGAGGAAACCGGCGAGTCCTAGAAACACAAATTCGAAGTCCTGTCCACCTGTGCCTGTGACATCTACCAACCCGCACTGGCTCGCGTGGTAGATTATAGCCCACTCACTCTCGAACAGATGATCCTGTGTCCCAGCAGTGGGAACATTATAGGCTGATAATGCTATTTTACACTATGGTACCTACTTAATAATGTGTTGCGCCACAGATATTTACGGACTCTCAGAAATGGGCATATAACTGAAATAGGTATGGACGGCAGCACATCAAGCTACTACAATCTGTCAAATTTCTTTAATAGATTTTCAACTTTATCG
Organism: Fissipunctia ypsillon; assembly: GCA_947568875.1. Classification (NCBI taxonomy): domain Eukaryota; kingdom Metazoa; phylum Arthropoda; class Insecta; order Lepidoptera; family Noctuidae; genus Fissipunctia; species Fissipunctia ypsillon. Next base: position 20,427,060 of record OX387644.1, read on the forward strand.
CTAAAGCATTAGGTTCAAGGTTGATTGGGAAAATTTGACAGTTTCGGATAGCTTGACCTGCTGGCGTCTGTACCTAGGTATACTTTTTCCCTCAGAAATGTGTTGAAAAATGTCGTATGAAATGCATTTGTCATTACACTCGAGGCTGGATTGTAGCCCGAGCCAAAGGTGAGGGCGCAGTACCTAACTCACTGGTATAATAATGTAGGTGGTAGGTACCTACTGTTCAAAAAGAAAGAAATAAAGAAGAAAGAAAAAACGTTTATTGGCACATGCCACAAGTGCACACAGTTTCACGAAAGGAAACTAAGAAAAATAACTTAAAACTAACAATATTGAATAAGTATGAAGAAAATGTAGGTAGTATGACCAAAACGAGATTTTTTATTGCAGACACGTTACACGGGGTTATTTAGTAAAATTGAATCGTTATCATCAGTCGAATCAGAATCGTGTCATAATCAGCTACCGCTATAAAACACTTATTAGACTACGCTATTATTATTACAAACTGTAACGGAGCTTAGTGGCCACTATTTTCCGTTTTAAGAATTATAATAAAACTTAAGAATGAAAAACTACTGTTTGTAATAATAATAACGTATAGGTAGGTAGTCTTGTGGAGCACAACGTAACATGCTTATTTTCTGCATTTTCATTCTAAAATAAAAGAAATAACTAAACAAACGATGAGGGCGCCACTGCGCGCGCGGTGTTGTACGACATTTCGAGCCTTTTCAGGAAAAAAATCGTAAGCGCCAAAAAACACAAAACTATTTTTTCTTCGTAACCTCTTAATTAGACAGTTTTACGTATTGTCGCGATTACCTACTCTTAAATTTTATTTTAAATTTACACGACATTATTGTTGTAAGAAATTATCATCGTATATGAAAAACATCGTTAAATAAGAAAGAAAAACCCTTTCCTGTAAAAAGTACAAATTGTTGCTTACGATGTTCTTCCTGAAAAGGCTCCATTTTTAAAATAATATTTCTCAATCATATCGACTGCTTACGCCATCTATTATTGTTACGGAGAACGTTAAGGTATACAATTTTTTATTTATTCTACTCGTCAATAGATGGCGGAATCTGATATTTTACCATTTCACTATACTATAGCAAACATATTTTTCAGGTAAGGTAATAAGTGGGCGTCGAAGCAAAAAGGGTCCAGTAGTGGGGTATTGAGTTAAGACCCGATTCGGTATCTAGAATAGTCAATTGATAACAAGGATTAAAAAAATATTCAAAATCTGGCCCTTTTTTTTATCAGACATTTGAAGTTGAAACTCAGAAAAAACTTGATTTGATTTTTTTTCAGTTTGATTTTTGGTACATACAACTTAGTACATTTTCTGATGTTTCTAAGTACATTTTCTGGTACTTAGAAACATCATATAAAGTCATTTACTTTATGAACTTGTAGATAGTAGAGCGTTAATTAATAATCAATTAAAATCGAGAAACGCAATTTTTTCACCCAACTTTACAAAACTGCGTATTCTTATCTTGGAAGCTAAATGCCGAGAATTGGATCCTTTATGCTTGGACGCTCACTTATAATAAATAGTCAAACATAGCTGTTTATTATGAAACACAACAAAGAAACGATTGCGGAGCTATGTTAGCTATACGGTAATATTTATGTCTCACTATTTCTGGACGAAATGAACTGTTGTCAAATCTGACAATCAAAAGCAAAATATCCAGGCAGTCATCTGTTATTTGACATAACCTTTAAAATATATAAAAATAATCTTGAAGTGGAAGTCATTCTTTATTTATTATTGGCTATTAACAAGAGCCGAAAGTCTAAAGTTTAAGTTGAAATCAGTGTTTCCAGCTGTGTGTGATATCAAGCATTATTTAACTACACTATACTAAAATAATGTCACTTCTAAAAATTTTATTCTCCCGGCAGATATTCACAGCTGAGAAACTCAATTTTCTTGGTAGACGTAGCTCACAAAATGTATTTAACTTATTCGACCCTGCCGTTCAAGCTTACCTAAAAAATGTAATGATTGAACATGAAAGTCTTAGCTTAAAACTTAAAAGAACATCAGAAGAATCAAGACGCTTGTTTGAGATAAAACCACTCGTCAATGTGCTAGAGCAGCGAATCACCTTATATGACAACATCGAAATGCTCAAGGACCTCAATAAAAAGCATAGCAATGACAAAGATGATGAAATGAAGAATATGATTAAAGAAGAAGCTGAGATATATTTGAAACATATGACAAAAGTAGACAATGAGTTGCAGTCGATACTTTTAGAGCCTCAGCTGACGGAAGGCGGGGTGTTGCTGGAGGTGACGGCAGGCGCAGGCGGCCAGGAAGCTATGCTATTCGCGCGTGAACTGTTCGATATGTACGAATCATATGCTAAGTACAAAGACTGGGAGGTTTGCATTGTCTCACTCGAAAAATCTGATATTGGAGGCATTAGAAAAGCTTCCATGTTTGTTGATGGTGTGGGTGTACCTGAACTAATGAAAATTGAGGCTGGAGTTCACCGCGTTCAAAGGATCCCCTCTACTGAGAAGGGTGGACGCATTCACACAAGTACTGTATCAGTAGCTGTTCTTCCTAAGCCCACTGATATAGAAGCAAATATTGCTGATCGAGACCTTGTCATTGAAACCAAACGTGCAAGTGGTGCGGGTGGCCAGCATGTGAACACTACAGACAGTGCTGTCCGTATCACGCATACTCCAACAGGTACAGTTGTTGAGTGCCAAGAAGGTAGATCACAAATTAAGAATAGAGAGATTGCCATTCAAAAGCTGAGAACACTTTTGTTAGAGAAGCAACAACAAGAACAAACATCCAAAATAAATACTGAAAGGAAATCACAGGTCTGTATTAATTGATTAATTATTGGAATTTTTGAAATTAATTATTGGGGCTTGTGGCTAAGAAATAACAGCCGCACGGGTCAATCGATCAGGTTAAGCTACGCTTGCCGCGGTTGGCCCGTGGATGGGTGACCATCTTTACATATCAAGACCCCTCCGTGCCTCGGAAAGCACGTTAAGCCGTTGGTCCCGGCTGTCATTCGTGTATCTTTGACAGTCGTTACGGGTCGTCAGAAGCCCGAGTCTGACAACCAGTCTTACCAAGGGGTATCGTATTACCCAGTTACTGGGTTGTGGAGGTCAGATAGGCAGTCGCTCTATGTAAAATACTGGTATTCAGCTGCATCCGGTTAGACTGGAAGCCGACCCCAACATAGTTGGGAAAAGGCTAGGCAGATGATGATATTGGAAAGGAGAAATCCTTACATGACACAAATCTGCAAAATCATGATTGAATCATGAACATAATTAGGTATAATTTCTTATTTATTACTGAGGTTACCCTATGTCATCATCTGCCTAGCCTTCTCCCAACTATGTTGGGGTCGGCTTCCAGTCAAACCAGATGCAGCTGAATACCAGTATTCTAAATGGAGTGACTGCCTACCTGACCTCCACAGTTTGCAGATTTTCGGGCTTCTGATGACACGTAAAAACTGTCAAAGATCCACAAATGACAGCCGGAACCAACGGCTAAACATGCTTTCTGAAGCATGGAGAGGTCTTGATATGTAAAGATGGTCACCCATCCACGGACCAACCGCGGCAAGCGTAGCTTAACCCGATCGATCGACCCGTGTGGCTGTTATTACTTAGCCACGAGGTTATCCTATGTATTGCAAAAAAATATAACATTTTTGTTTGTCATTGTTTTCAGGTTGGTTCCAGTAACAGAAATGAGAAGATTCGGACATACAATTACCCACAAGACCGAGTGACAGAGCATCGTGAGGGTGGTGGAACTGTTCACAATCTACAGGGCTTCATGGGAGGTGAAGACCAGCTAGAACAGATGCAACATAATCTGCTAGCGGCACAGAAGCGCCAGGAATTCATGGAGGAAATTAGTCTTGTTGCTAAGAAAATAAATGTTAAGTCAGCAGATAATAAATAACAAACAAGTAAATAACAAAATGCATCTGTAAACAAATTTTAGGATAGTGATAAGTTTATTTGGTTAGAACTTTAAAAATATTTGAATAAATTATATTATTTTATTTGAAAATTTGTATGTAATTGACCAATGCAGTCACTGAATATTTTAAATGGTACATACTCGTATGTCCTGGCCAGATCTTTGAATTGATCACTTCATGAAGTGATCGACCATTTCATGAAATGGTTGTATGCATCTGCATAGAGAAGGCATTTGGCTGGCAACTCATTCATCCTCTATCCGCACTCACCATTTTTCAAATTTGCCAGACAACGGAACAGCCACGGTGACGCTATATAACCCTAACACCCCTCGAGATGCAGAACCAGTTCGTGTATGGCCCATTTATCCTAACAGAAGCACTGGAATCCTTGTTAAAGATTTCAGTGCCCGTACCAAGCGCTATTCCACACTACACCAACAGTGTCGACAACAATTCCTCCCTCCACACACTGTCATAGGGCTTCTCCAAGTCCGCGAAAACACAGTAGACTTTCTTGTGCTTTACCAGATATTTTTCGGCTATGCACCTCAGGGAGAAGATCTCATACATACAGCCCATTCCCTCTTTAAATCCTGCCTGCACATCCCATATTTTCTCCTCTGCCACTCTTATCACTCTATTTATTAAAACCTTCGCTTAAAGTTTGCCAACAACACTTAAGAGATATCCCGCGATAGTTTTTACACTCCTGCTGAGAGCCTTTTCCCTTATATAGTGTTACGATTACAGCCTTGCAACAATCATCCGGCACACGGCCATATCTCCAACACATATTAAAGATCCGGCACAACAGACTTGCTACCACTCCGTCACCGCCCTTCAGCATTTCAGCAGACACTCTGTCGTACCCCGCAGTTTTCCCAACTTTCATCCCTTTCAGCGCTCTTACAATCTCATTTATTTCTACTCATTCTCTTCATCTACATCTGAGCTTGGGTCTTCAAAACTGGCATCTGCCTAGTTAGGTACCCACTCCTTGCACACTATCCTGACAACTAATTACTTAGGTACCTAAACTTTCAAATTTCTTCCAGCGTTCCAAGACCTTACATTCTTCGCTTAGTAAACATCCACCTTCTGCTCTTATTACATTCATACTTGATGTTCCTGTCATTCCGCGAGCCAATCTTACCTGTTTCCAGAACAGCTTAACAGACCCTGAATTTTAAATTGTAAGTACCATCTTTAAATGAGCTATCCTTTATGTACAGTTACCAGGACTATTCCTGCTTGTAGCGCTCGGCCGCTATAGTAACGCTTACCTACGTTCATCAACCAATAGGTAGTATCGCAGCATCAAATTATTGCTGAGCCCCTTGTTTTTGTAAATGAAAAAATAGGCAGTCTCCGCAACAAAGTGAAAACATAAAACTTTAGAATAACTGTGTTTATTTTTTTAAATTTTAAATGAATTATAGTATGAATACTTAATTATAAAAAATATAAAAAAAACGAGGCAAAAGGAGTATGTAAGGATCGTAGCAGGTGGCGTTCTGTAGTTTCTGCCTACCCCCATGGGAAAAAGGCGTGAGTTTATGTATTATGTATCATAATTATAATTTCACACAAAATCACAAAATAAAGTCGCTTTTTATCTGTCTGTGTGACCGTGTTGTTCTTCTAAACTACGCAACGGATTTTGATGCAGTTTTCACCATCATTTAAAGAATTTATTCCAGAAGGTTTTTCTGTAATATTTATTAAAATGTATCTATAGTAATAATACATTTTTTAAGCTGATTTACTATAGGTAAAGTAAAATCCGTGCGAGGGAACGGGGCGCTGACTGGTACTTTGCTACAAGGATTTTTTAGGGCTCGAATGAATCGTTTTGTGAAATGTATTGAAAAAACAAGATGGCGGTGGTACTTAGTTCCGATTTTTGCGCCAAAATATATAAGTACATACTTGGCGCCAGGTAGCCCGGGAAATTCAAATTTTCTTACGTTTTTTGGAATTTGCAAGTCAGTATTAGGTTGTATATTGATCAAAATATACCTAATTCGCGATCGTAAAAAGTATGTATTTACCTACAGAATTATAATAATTAAAGTCATCAATACAACTCTTTAAGACCAGGTCTATTGAATGACAATTTCATGATATCTTGACAGTTAGGATTTATATGGAGACAAACTTATGGAGTTGTATTACTCATTTTGATGGTTATAATTATGTTAAGCATGGCATTTTGCCACAACATTTTGAACAAAAGTTCCTTTTATGACGAAAGTAAGCACTAAGAAAGGATTTTTGAAAATTCGTCCCCTAAAAGGGTTAGCAATGAAAGTTTGTATGGAAGTTCGTCATTTCTGCTGATGGGAAATCCCATTAGGCGCACGATTTGTACGAGTATCTAATAATTCGTTTAAAAAAATAGGTAGGTATAGTCACAGCCAAAATATGTCGTCACCTTAGGAGCTATTTTTGTCTGCTCATTGCACGATAGAATCTGCTTCACCCAACTGAGCACTATAAAGGGAAAAAATAAATTAGCTAGCGAAACTCCAGAGCCGTGATGGATATCGATGTTTAAACAAGATAGAATAAAAAACAAAATGAATTGATGATTTTTTGGGATCGACGACCGCATGTAGTGTAGTTACTTCATATAATATGTAAGTAGGTATGTATGTCTAGGTATGAGTTCATTTTTTTTTCGTGTAAACATCACATACGTGATGGGTATCTATTATATAACTAAGCACGATAAAACTGAAAAAAAAAAATGATTTGATTATTTAGTTCCGCTAGCTAATTTAATTTGATCCTGTATTTCGTAAATGGCCAGGTCTTTAAAAAGGTTTTAGGTTGATGAGTCAAAGGTGTAAAAAAGGAACCGCTTAAAAATATTGGTTAATTTTAGTATCTTTTATGGACAGTTCGCACTTGACCAAAAAATAAAGTATGCCATTTTTTTTTCATGAAAAAAGAGCTAATTTTTCTTATGAAAGTTTCCCCGTATCAGTTTCCCCGGATTCAAATTTCCTCTTACTGTACACACTCTTACACGCACAATGAAGGGATCAAGTAGCTGGGATGAATTTATCCCAAGAACAACCACCATTATAGTTGAAAACCATGTTCTCCAACTCCCATACATCGAAATACGTCACGCACGGACAATTCTCCAACTGCAAATGTAAGTATGTAATCACAAAAAAAATGCTTCTTGCCTTTCATGATTATAGGTCAACAGGAAGTACCCCTATAATATACATGTTTCGTTTTATTTGCGAGTATCAAAATATGTCACATAAATGGCCGTATTTTTTAAAAGACCGTAGACCTACGTATTTGATATAAACTTGATACTTTGACGCGTTCCTGAGTAAAAGGGTCTTAACAAACTGACAGACAGGCAGACCAACCGACAGACAGACGGACAACTAAGTGTTCCTATAAGGTTCCGTTTTTTCCTTTTGAGGTACGGTACCCTAAAAAACACTATAGTTTCTATGCAGTAGTCTGCTCAGTATCGTAGCTTCAAAAAGTATTAGGTAGGTGTCCTGACTTGATAAAGGAATGAATTTGAAAACTGTCATGATATAAAAGACTTGACTATGCTTTGCTACCTCTGTGTGCCTCTCTCCTTACAGTAGGTACGCCTCCTTGCTGTCTCAACATGATGCTGGCAGACGATTCGAAATTGCCTCAGACGCCATAAGATAAATTTTTCAATCAAAATAGTTTCGTATGAAATCTCACCAGTAATTTGAGTGGTAATTTGTGAGTAAAACATTTTTTTCTTTGTATTTTATTTTATAGTGTCATTATTTATTGGATTTTGATATTATTACCTTACCCATACAGCAACAATTAATCAATGTCAATTACAAGAATTTTATCTACTTGGCCCAAATTCACTGCTGTAATGGGTATAAAAATACAATTGCAACGGTGTAATTGTAGCTCACACATTTTCAATATATCCGATTCCCCCGTTCAAGCTTACCTAAAAAACCTGATGTTAGAACATACAAATCTGTACACTAAAGCTAACAGAACACCCAAAGAATCTAAACGCTTATTTGAAATAAAACCAATCATAAATGTGCTAGAGGTGCGAAACAACTTGCATGACAACATTGACGCACTCCGTAAAAGGGAAAGTGATGATAAAGATATGACGGAAATGATCAAAAAAGAAGCTATGTCATACTTGCAACGTATGGCGGATGTAGATCGTGACTTGCAGGCAATCCTCTTGGAGCCCAAACTGACGGAAGGCGCGGTGCTGCTGGAGGTGACGGCCGGCACCGAAGGTCAGGAAGCTACGTTATTCACGCGTGAACTGTTCGATATGTACGAATCATATGCCAAGTACAAAGACTGGGAGGTTTGCACTGTCTCTCTCGAAAAGTCTGACAATGGAGGCATTTGGAAGGCATCATTGTTTGTTGAGGGTATGGGTGTGCCTGAACTAATGAAAATGGAGACTGGTGTGCACCGCGTACATAGAAAACCGGCTACTGAGAAGGATGGACGCATTCACACAAGTACTGTTTCAGTAGCTGTTCTTCCTAAGCCCACTGATATAGAAGCAAATATCCCTGATCGAGATCTTGTCATTGAAACCAAATGTGCAAGTGGTGCGGGTGGCCAGCATGGGAACACACAGTGCACAGACAGTGCTGTCCGTATCACGCATACTCCAACGGGTACAGAGGTCGAGTGTCAAGAAGATACATCACAAGAAAATAACGAAGAGATTGCCATTAAAAAGTTGAGGACAGTTTTGAGGGAGAAGCAAAAAGAAGAAAAAACGTTAAAAAGAGAACGGGAACCACAGGTTTGTCTGCTAAGATAATTATGTAGTTATCTATCTATACTCCGTCGGTTTAGGTAGTTAACTAAATGTAAACAATCTTGGCATGTCTTTTTATCTAAAAGTTGTCTATAAATTGTATATAAAAATCTTTGCGACTAGGTATTTACTAAATCGATGTTAGCTAATAAACTAAATTTAAATAATCTTTGTGTATATTATATACGACCTCTTTAATATAAAAAGACATACCAAGATTGTTTACCTTTAGTTAACTACCTAAACCGATAGACCATAGGTAGCTACTGTCCACGATACCCAATGAATACGGGGCTTAAATGGCATTAGCAAGGTGTTGAACCTACAGTTTTTATTTTATGTAAGTAGTCGGTGCAATAATCTCAATATATTCGATATTGCTTGCAGATTGGTTCCAGTAACTTGAATGATCTGGTTCGAACATATAACTATCCTGAGGACATAGTGATGGATCACCGCAATGGTGGTGGGACTGCTCACAATCTAGCGGAGTTCATGGAAGGGGACTTCCTACTGGAACAGATGCAAAACAATCTGCTGAGGATACACTGGCGCCACGAATTAATGGCAGAAATCAATCAGTTTGCTGAGAAAATTAATACAAAAACAGCTGATACGAACTAATATCTACCTACCGTCGTAATGCTTGTAAGTTCCATCTATGTAGTTACTTATCTATATTCATTTTAGCATAGTGAAATGGCAGTTTGATTTGTTAAATTAAATACATTTGTTATTATTCCAATAATTATTTATTTGTACAAACAAACAATCACATTTCGGTACTTAATTAAGTTCACGTCTATGACAAATGGGGTACGTAAATGACAGAGATTCAAAATACTAAATTCTAATAATTTTATTACAAGTATGACCACTCGGTGGCGTAATACTGCATCAACATAATTGAAGAATACAATAAAATTTAATTTGAAACCTTTCCGCGTAAATTGTTTGTTGATAAGGATGTTGTAAAAAGTTTCCATCCCTTTTAATAATTCACCAGCAGGACGGAGCAGTGATAGATATCATTAAATTTAAATCACAACATAGAGAAAACTGACAAAATATCAACAGGAAATATTAAATCATGCATGCTACAAGCCAATTCTTTACAAAAGCTATATATCTTAAATAAGTAAATTGTATCTTTACTTCACAATTTTAAATACACACCCCACATGGTGACATGAGGATCATAAAATTTGTTGATATGAATATTTTTATTATTGCTTCCTATTGTGGCACAAAGGGAGCATACTCTATCAATTAAAATCTGATATGTGGGAATGACATGTACTTTCTTTAATTACCTAACGTTATATTCTAAAAGCAGAGATCAATGTAATTCATAATATTAACACAAATATAAACTATTAATAAGTTATTTTACTTGATTATTCTTTAAATTTGCTACGAACAGAAATATTTTAATAAACTATGGCATATTTTAACAAAACGTATAGTTAATATCTAGGTAGGTACTATTGTATTTGAGAATTTGTAATACGCAGAACATACAATGCCTCTACCGACGCTGTCGTTAGAATAGGTACTATACCTACAATTTTATTCGCAGATATTTCAATAAAATCAATATTACCATTATGCGTGATGATTTTTTTTCAACTAGGTACCTTCCCATTGCTGATATTAGAAGAGCAAGGCAGATAAAGCTGTGGACAGCAAGGCGCATTTACCTGTCTGATGTGCTTACGATGAAGCTTTGGTTTCGTAATTCGACGCAGGCATCACGCTTGATAAACACTTGATGTCTGCGTCGAATTTTATACTTAAAGTCAATATTGATACAGTTAATTATTCAGTGAAATTTAAAAAGTGCTCGAGCATCCGCGAGGATTTTTCCGCTTGGTGAAGACTGACCGTAAGACTGCGGTGAACGGTCATACAATAATGGTTGTCCAAATATAGAGCGTTTTTTGACACCTTAATGTCAAATACTGGTGAAAATGAAAGATTTTCATGATGGCCGTTATAATATGACGGAACCGCTTACCTAGGAAACAAAAACTAGAGATATGCAATTTGCAGCCAGGCTGCGTAGTGCTTCACCTGTTTGTCTTAACCGTACGACTTTACGCCAGATATCTAACTATTAGAAGTATGCTCAATGAAACCCATGTCTTGCTGTGGCCCGGTAAACTGCCGCGTCCGCACATATCGATGTTGCTTTCCTGAAAATTTATATTTTTGAAGTGAAAACTTCTTTAGGCGCGTTGAGCGCTTTTTGCTAGGGGAAAATCTTACGGGATCGGGACATGCAACATGGTGACGTCACCGACATGCTAATGTGACGTGTTGCGCCAGACTGGCGACACACTAGGCCTGTGTACATGTTAATGTTTTAAGTTTTCACTTCTGTCGGCAGTCCTCATGATTGCCTATTTTTTTAAATTATTTTGTTTACAAGTCCGTAGATATTCAGCAATATTTACTGATTATTTCAATCAACTCAGCCTATCGCTGTCCAGTGCTGGACATAGGCCTCTCCCAGGTTGCACCACAACACCATGGCCTCCGCCTTCCACATCCAGTCTGTCCCAGCCACCTTCTTAAGGTCTCTCACACTACGCTTGCCGATACGTGGTTTCCACTCCAGGACTCGTCTGCTCCACCGGCCATCGGTCCTTCAACAAACATGGCCAGAGACCACTGCCACTTCAGTTTGCTTACTCTACAGGCTATGTCGGTTACTCCGGTTCTTTTCCGGATAAGTTTATTCCTGATTTTATCCATCAAAGAAACTCCAAGCATAGCCCGCTCCATAGCGCGCTGAACGACCTTGAGTTTGTGGACCAGACCAACTGTCAGTGTCCACGTTTCGGCACCGTATGTCATACTGATTATTTATCAGTATTCAATTTGACGTTATTATGTCAAATATCCTGTTAGTATTTAAATACAGCACACTACAGAACAGAACAGAACAGAACAGGTTATCTACTCATTTCTTTCTTTCGGTGTCTTTATCATCAAATCAATTCCTGTACATTCTGTTCTGCCTATCATCTATCATTATATTGACGAAGCTGTTTACTTACTTCAGTATGATTATTAATGCATGAATTAGGTTGTTTCCTATACAAGGGATGCATGTGCTTCAAGCAGGGCAGCGACTCGTTGTAGTTCACCTCTGTCGCTTCCACAGTCATGGCGACCACCTCGTCTTTGGGACAGTTGGCGTCCACCACAATCATTAGCATGTTGGTGTAGTTGACGTGCTGCGCGTAGAACGGACGCCCGCATTCTGTGACCGGTTTGCTGAGCTTCTCGTCCAGGTTATTGTAGTCTAGCTGGTATAGATACATCTCTCTGTCGCAAGGGGTCGGTCGTGTTCTGTTGATCAGTACCAGCTTCTCGTAGTCTCGCTCCAACACTCGCAAGTTCGGAGGTTTCGACATGTATGGGTCGTCTGTCTCTTCGTCGTTTTCGTAGCTCTGGTATGCAACTGTGCCGGGAAATTAACTGTTAGTTCCCAGTATGAGATGTTTGAGTCCCCATGCACGAGCTAAAGAATCAATGACATCTTATTCGGTAGGTATTAATGAGAAAAAGAAGCTGAAAAAGAAAATATAAAAAACATGCAGAAGAATAAATTACAGTTTAAAGATTAAGAATTGTTTGTACAGCGAAGATGAAGTAAAATAAAATAGTTACAGCATTATCAAGATAGAAGTAGAATACAATATTACATTGTATCCCCAATTCAATGAAGAAGGAAAAGATGCGAAGATAATTGCCAAAAAATAAATATGTACATGACATAGAGGTAAGTAGGTATTTCATGATTAAAAGTCGATGAATAGTTTGCCTTATTAACAGAATTGCCTGAAAACCAACAAAAGACATGCAAATATTTATAATCCTACAATACATCATTCTTTGAATAAGTCGATAATGAAGTCGATGATATTCTTCGTTTGGGTAGGTCTATTATGTGTAGATACCGGTAAAGAAAGATGTTAAAATCCGACATGAAACGCATTAAATCTACGAACATGCACATTCTCGCTGTTCAGCAAGCCTACTCTCGTTCCAAACTTCAACTAAAATTTGTCTGGACCTAACAAAACGCAAGTACATCTCCTCCGTATTCATAAGCTTACGAAACTATCAGCGCCTTCATTTTATATTGTTCGACTTTTAACAAAAGCTAGTAGACCGAGAATAAGCTTGCTTTCTTTATGAGCACATAACTAGAATCTCTATGAATAAATATAAATAAAAAACTATAAGAATTGTATCTATCTGTCGACACGTGCGTGTGCTCGCTCTACATGTAACTCACCAGTGGGTGTAACATTCTCTGAAAAAAGATGGAGTCATTACTACTTTAGTAGAAATATCTAAGTCCAATTGTTGACTCCATGAATGAATTTTGCTTTCGCTACAGATATTGTGAGAACCAGCTATGAACAGTAATGTTGGGTGCAGTTGAACCGCGGTGCACACTCGCATGCACCCAAAATAACTTTTGAGGAAACAAATTCAAAGTGACCAAGTGTTCCAAGTTTTTGTAAAACACTTTACTAGTATTACGTGTTAGTTTAATCTAAGTTTGACTAGAGACAATTACCTAATAGTTATTTCCGTTTCATTATGTCAAGATATCCCATGCACAGAAACATTGATAAGCACAACTTTATCTCTCGCGCAAACAATCGTTAATTTCCATTTAGACACTGTATCAATGCTACAAAGATAATTTACTTCGTCTGTAAGTGCTCGTTGTCATGCAGATTGACAGAACATGCTGACAACGCTCAAGAGCAACATCGAATGCGCAAAATCCACAACATTTAGCCTATTGGCCCGGATTTTTATGGTTAACTAATGTGGACCGAATGTTCTCGAACTATCCTCACACTAATACAAGGGTTTACATACCATCGTCCAAGGAGTAGCTGGATGCTTGTGCCAAACCTGTTGTTATGGAGTTGTAGAACCAGACCGTGGTAGCTAGGAACCATGCCATCACCAGGCGCAAGTTCTCAAGCGGCTGGAAATCGAAAAAAGATTCATAGATTAATCCGAATCTATCACTCTCACAGCTATGTACGAGTATAGTACATTTATGCCCACAGCCCTATACAAAGATATTTGTGAGTCCTAGGCTGTTGATCAGTATTTTAACCAAATGTTTTAATTTCGTTATAAATATTATTAAAATATATGTTACTGTAAAAAGAATTGCAGCTGGGTTTGTAGTTTTTTTCTCTCTGAAGCAGACCGCCTGATAGTCTATAATGTGGACGGCCTTGTACACCTCGTCTTCGACTAGTCTCGACATGATGTCCGGCCGGATCTGTGAATTAATATATACCCACTGTAGTTAATTCTTTAAAAACAATCTTGTCTTGTCAATGATAAGGCTTAGCCCCTTCCTAATTATGCAGTCTATGAATCTACAATGTCCTTCAACCGTCTGGCATGGTTCATCCTTACCCTGCCAAAGAACTGCCCAGTCTGAGTAGCATCTTCACTGACTACTATCCAGCCGTTGTTGTCCACCAAGTAACAATCCCAGTTATCAGATTGACATGTCGTGCACTCCTTGTTGTGTTCACACTGGAATCATATTAGTTGTTACATGAATACTGTTAGGTAGCTATTCCTTCATAATCATTGTCTTTTTACAAATGCCCTTTGCATCTGGTTGATTGCTTCATCAAAATTTAAACTGAATCATTGTAGGAGGTTTATTATGCAATTTGAAAGATTGGTCCTATTAAGTATTTAATTAAATTATACAGAAATTCTAGCACTCACCGAAGACGTAATATTATCAAACCATTCGCTGAGTCGTTCATGTTTGAACTGGAACCCGATGACTGCAGCAGGAGCTTTCCTATGTCCGTCACCGTGGAATACCGCATGCGAGGCGGTCACCATGGCCAGGCTGACGTTAAGAGGGAACTTGATGGTACTCAGGTCCACGCTGTACACGTAGCTCAGGGGATCTACGTAGTGCTGCTCAACAGCCCGACGGTAATAGGCTTCCTCGATCGCTCGTGGCCATTGCTTGCCGAAATCTGGCCTGGAAATTGATATTATAACGTTTAGAAAATAGCGTGAAGGATTTGATGCGCTAACATCACGTATTTTCTGTTGCTTATCAGGCATCGGCTTAGATGTCAACGGGACACGATCATAAGTATCAAGAAAAAGTTAAGAAATCATGTCCGAAGTCCCACTTTCGTTCATCATCTAAAGCTAAATCATCAGGACAACCCTGTTGGAAGGCTACTAGTCTATCTTACTTGTCATTATCATGTTCCTTGGGTGGGTGTGTCTGCCATCGCGTTAGTCCACTGTGCGTTGACAGGAAAGCCACGATGTATCCAAAGCGTTGTATGAACTCCACCCTGTTGCAAACATGTATACTGTAGGCCTTCATCTTGTTTACATTGGATATGCGATATCTAGTTGTTTGTTGAATTTCAGGAACAGATTTCTTCATTGGTTCATCTAGCCATGACGATTAATTTGGTTAGATTCCAAGAATCTTTATACAATTGTTTTTTTTTATTATTTGATTATATTGAATTCAAAAATATATTCTTGGAATTTTCCCTGCCTAACAGAATTGGTTTCTCGTTAATGCTTTGACTTTTCGAAGTCCTATATGTTGCTGTCATTATACAGTAAATATACAATACAAACCCATCCAAAGCTGCATTGAAAGTGAAAAATTATTTCCTACCCTTCCCTTTATTTTATGCTGTGTTGAGCCATTTAAGGTGCCTTGTGGCATAATTTACTGATTCTGGTGCAATAAGCCGAACATCTTGTATGAAATCTCGTTGTTACTGTCGAACATCATCATCGACATTTTTTTTAACGACGCCTAAATAGGTCAACAAGAAGACATGCAAAAAAAACACAGATCCATGTCGAAAGTTTACTTTACCTCGGCAACAATCCGATCACTTTTGTCAATGGGCTATCCGGGTGAAAGTAGCAAAAGTGCATTCCAAATAAATTAAATTGTATTTATAATTTACATCTTAAGTTTGAAAAAACCCAATATAAATACTCCCTGCAATGCGGCACAATATTCCATATCGTAAAAAAAGGTTTTAAATAAGGACTGTCTGTAATAATTAATCATAATAAAACTACTTACGCTTTCTCATCGGATGCAGAGTCAGAAATGCTCTTGTTGAACCAAGCAGTGTTTCTAGCGTCATATACCAAGGCTTGCATTAAGCCATGATCGCCTGATGGTAGAAAGAAATAGAACATCCTATTACTTATATTATCAAGAGTCAATACCGAGAAGGCGGCTGAAATATAGGATGGAAAGGGTAGGAGGATAATGATGTTGATGAACATAAAATAGTCTATTCATTTCTCAGATTAAAATTAAAATGCAATACTTACAATAATATTCATTCTTCGGGGTACTGTTTGATACTTTGTTCCTATCTCTAGCTTCTGGTGTGCCTGGTAAATTAAAATACATGTGCAATGAAAATAACTTTTGCTAAATTTATCGAAATTTCATTTTAAATAGGACAAGATTTTGATGAATGGACAATGTAATTATTACCGTTGTTGTGCCGCTCGTGTCCAGGCTTATTCTTGTGGTGTTCTGGAGGTCGAGGCTTCGCTGGCCAGCGCCAACCAGGCTTGGCCACTCGCTCCAAGAAATAAAGCAGTTCTTCCTCAGCAGTGGCAAACGTACGCTCATAATGCCGACAATACATCCTGAACAGAATAGAATAGAATGTTCTGTAGTGTCAGTCTTTCTTGTAAAATAGGGGGCTCTTGCTACGCCATATTTATGAAGATCCACTCACCAGTCAGGGTGAACGCTCCACTTATCCGACAGATACTGCCTCGCTGATATATTCTTGGAGGTGAGCGAGAGTCTGTGTATGTCGTCAGTTGGTGGAGGGGTGATGCGGTGGCGGCCATAATTCTCAGGTATCGCCACCACCAATGTGAACGGCGAGTCGCTGATACCTGTCCAGAAGTAATGTCTTTTCGCTCGGGATACTCTTTTCTGTGGAAACAATTATTTTTAGATGTGGAATTGAACTTGTCATCTTGTCTTTATTACTAAATATTAGATGTCTATTTAGATTCATTTATTTCTTGAACTATTTTGCATTTTCTGTGCCCGGTTGATGACATAGGCTTGCCCCCTATTACATGGCACTTAAACATAAATATGGGTGTACTTTAGGTACATCTCTGCCTAATGTTTATGTTAATGTTTATGTGTATTTTGCATTCATTTCACGTTCTGTCCATTATCCTTATCTAATATCATTACATTTCTTGTTTGTTATTGTATTTTTTTTTCGAACAAAAAAACAACAACTTACCATATCGTCGAGGTGGTACTTGACGCTCATCACCTTGTTGCCTGTTTTCTGATCAATGATTTCTTGTCGTAGCTAAAACATTTGTTCAAATTAGAACCTTCATTGCATACAGTTAGAGAGTAGGGGACGATGGGGGAATTGCGGACGCGGGGTAAATACGGACTCACATATATCTACTTTATCCCCGCCACCCGCGTCCCGCCGCCGCGATCACGTATTACGTTCCGACATCTTTAGTGTCCTCCAAACATTCCTGACAGGCGGCTGCGCACACGCTTCAAGGTAATTGAATTTTAACATTTTTTGTGATTTTGATGTAATTTTTGATGTTTACTATTTTGAGTGTTATTCAAAAAGATTAAAGTGTCAGTAAAAAGTCATATTTTCTGTCGATTGCGATATTAATGACGAGTAAAAAGTACAATCGTTTGCCTTGATAAATTTTATTAACCTAAAAATTTTGTTATTATACTTTTTCTAACTCGTTTGGGTCAATTGCGGACAAATGGCCTGGGGTAAATACGGACGTCCGTTTTTACCCCATTATTGATCTTAACCTATTTTTTTACGTTATTTTTTGTATATAATAATATTTTTATATTCCAGATGCCTCGAAAATATATTAGGAAAAAAGAACCAGCCTATACCATAGAAACTTTACAAAAAGCTGTGCAAGAAATTAAAGAAAAGAAGACTCCTTTTCGACAGGTGGCAGAGAAGTATGGCATTCCCAGAGCGACCCTTTTCGATCAAGTGCAAAAAGCCTGTGTTAGTACCATGCCAAAAAGAGGTAAGAAGTCAGTATTTAATGAATCTCAAGAAAAAGAACTGGTTGAATTCATATTAAAATCTTGCAAAGCCTTCTTTTGGGATAACTATTCCTACCCTAAGAAAAATAGCATTTGATTTTGCCACTGTTAATAACATACCAAATAACTTCAATAAAGATACCAAAATGGCAGGTATAGATTGGTATTATAATTTTATGGCGAGACACCCCCATATATCACTTCGAAGACCAGAAGCTACTTCAATAAATAGAATCACAGCATTTAATCAAGAAGAAACGGATATATTTTTTGAAAATTTAAAAACACTCATGTTAAAGCACCAATTTAAATCGAATTCAATCTACAATGTTGATGAAACTGGGATTAGTACTGTACAACGAAATTCCAGGATTCTCGCACCAAAAGGATTAAAACAAGTAGGCAAATGTACCAGCGCAGAACGTGGTTCCTTGACAACAGTTATAAATTGTTTCAATGCTGCAGGCACATACATTCCCCCATTTTTTATATTTAAACGAAAGCGAATGAATGCACTGCTTATGAAGGATAGTAATAGTAACATGGTAGCTTGTGTTTCTGATTCAGGCTGGATAACAGAGTCAATTTTTGTTGATTGGCTTCAACATTTCAAGGCATTTGCAAAACCATCTGCAGATGATCCTATTTTATTAATACTGGACAACCATGAAAGCCACGTTAGTTTGAGAGCTCATGAGTTTTGTCGCAAGAATTTTATTCATGTTTTGACGTTACCACCTCACACATCCCATAGAATGCAACCTTTAGATTTAACTTTCCATGGTCCACTAAAAACGGCATATAACAGAGAATGTGAATCCTTCATGGTCAACCATCCAGGCACCAAAATTACGGCATAGGTATGATGTTGTAGGCCTTTATACAAAGGCTTTTAATAGAACCACAAGCACTGAAAAAGCTATGAATGGCTTTAAGTCTGCTGGAATTTGTCCAATGGATCAAGATAAATTCAAAAACACCTTTGAAAGTTTTGGGGATATAGTTACATCAGATTCTCTTCTTGAACAACAGATACAAACAAATACTAACAATCCAAGCCAAAATGAGTCTCAGAATGAATCTCAAGTTGACTGTGATGCTGTCAATGAAAATATTTATAATCTAATAGAACCTCAAGAAATATTTCCCAATATTGACGCAAACTTTGAAGATTTAAATGAAACAATACCTACGTCGGCATTAGTGGGCGATGTTAGTGAAACTGGTGCTAATCAAAGTATAACAAGTCAAACTTGTCCATCTCCCTCAGTACCACTTAGTGATGTAGTGCAAGTACCAACCCTAAAACCATCTCGTACAAAACGATTAGTTAAAAAAAAACATTCCATTATTTTTACCAGCACACCGGAAAAAGAAAACTTAGAGCAAAAAGAACAAAAGAAAATAGAAAGGAAGAGAAAGAACCTAGAACAAGAAAAGACCAAAACTTTAAATAAGAAACCAAAAAATACTAAAGAAAAACGACCAAAAGGTTTAAGAAACTTAAATAATTTTGAATGTGAAAAAGAAAATGATGAATATTTCTGCATTTATTGCCAAGAAAAGTATTGTGACCCACCCACCGAAGATTGGATTATGTGTTCAGAATGTAAGAATTGGGCACATGAGAATTGCAGTGCTGGGTCTTCTTCAAGAGGCTACATTTGTGAATTCTGCAAATGAAATGGAACCTCATCCGTAAATACCCCATGTCGTCCGCAATTAACCCAGCAATAGTCCGTATTTACCCCAAGAGCTAAGGGTAATTACGGACAAGAAGGTTTTTGTTTTTCGTTAAAATTTAATTAATGTTGATTGATCTCATATAATAATTAATGTTGATTTGATAGGTTAACAAATATAGTTTAATAATTAATAAAGAAAGACTGATTATTATTAAAAGTTTGAGTTTTATTTATGATTTCGCTTAAGCGTCCGCAATTCCCCCACCTTCCCCTACAAATTCCATTACTAATATATTATACTTACTGCAGTTAGCTCTTTGCTAAAGTTCCTGGGCCCTCTGTCGTCGTCGAAGAGTTCAACTTCTATCACATCGACGCTATTGTAGCTCGGTTTCAATATTTGTTGGAACTGAAAGCAAATATCAATATTCTAATTGCCCTTAATCCGAACTTGTAATTGGTGTATCACAAAACTAGAATGCAGGTCTGCATTTAACTAGGTAGGTAAGTTTTTTTTCTACAAGTTACAATTTAGGTGAAATTATAAGTCCAATTTACGTACCACTGGCCTCAAATCAGGGTGTATTAAGATGTATCCATTGTTTGTTACTATAAAGGCGTAACCATTCACACCGATCTGCAACATTAGAAATCAGACAATATGTTATTTAGGTATAACATTATTTCAAGAATCAACTTCTATGTTACAATGTTAAAAACGTACCTTGTAAGGTGACATCACTGCTTGTATCTCAGAAAGAGGCACGTCAGTACCTGCGACTCCCAATAGTCTAGCTATACGCATCTGAAAATATTTAGAAGGCACTATATAACACTGGCACTAGTATCCATTACAATTCACAACACACTTCACAGTAATTGATATCTATTGATTGATCTTTTAGTCTCAGGCTTTTCTCGAAATCAATATCGCTAATGACTACGTTACCATTTTATAAATCTACATTCGAAATATATAAAAAATATTATAAAAATATTCCGTATGTTATTTTTGTAAGTAAACAGTCAAAAATTATTCTAACTACAAGGTATTTCGCATTTGGCGATGTATTGGCCATCAGTCTACTGATATTATACAACATTATGACAATCTCGTAAAACTAGCAATAAATTACTGATTCTTTAGCATCTAAGCCCCGTTAGGCGAAGTTCTATATGTTTATTTATATAGAACTATGTTAAGGGATTCTAATTTTATATCGACGGTTACAGGTTCTAGCAAAACTACTCAAATATTAAATAATTTTATGTTATAAAATTAAAATACTACACTTTAGATTCTAAAAAAAACCCACTACCATTATTTTGATTGTAAATATACAAATACCCTTTGGAATGTATCCTTGTAAAAATCTGTCGAAATTTTTAAATTAATCATAAAGACAAAGACATTGCCACTTATACTAACTTTATGTTGCACTTCAGACTGTTACCCTTAGTTAAAATATGTGCACAAACATTGAAAGCAGCAATCATCTCACAGGCGTGTATCGTGCAACCGTGTGCTCGTGCGCACTGGGCAGGTGCGCGCGCTGCACACTGGCTCACGTGACACGTGCACCGCACACCGCTCGTCCGTCGCCTCTCATGCATCGTCTGTCACGTCTCACGGAGGCAGTATGGTCTATGAGCGTTGGCCTACCTCTTTCTGGCCGTTCTCCTCTACGGACTGCGATTGGTTGTGGACGTACGAATGCAATAAAATATAATAACATATAGATAAATGCGTTGTAACAACTTCCGCTAGAAATTAAAATGGCTCCTCTCGTGGAGAGACTAAATATTGCTAAAATTGTTAATATCAAAAATTGCCATTCTTAAGAAGAGAATAGTTTAAACTCAATAGATACTCAAGTAACAAAGGCCCCATACTCGTCTTGTGTATGTCGGGCTGCAGATACTGTTATTTAAAAATATTTACATTTACTTGTCGTCATACAAGTCAATCTTTAAAAATGTTCTCTACGAAGACTACTCAGGTCACTATATTCAGGCAAAAATACTTGATTTCATTAGATAGTGTGTGTAGTGTATATAGATCATAATTCTTGCATAGAAAATTAACTTGATGATTGATAGAAAAGTCGTTCATAACACCCTAGTGGTCTACGCCTACGATCTAGTAGAAACTACATCACTACAGTAAGCCAAAGGGTCGGACAACACATTGGTCAGGCGGTGCGGCAGCTGCGCGCGCGCCGCCTCCGCGCACACATCTATCGAGGACAGATGCATCGCTAACGGGGCCAAATAACACTGTACCGTTACTGAAATCCAAAAAACTAAATCATAAAAACTCTCTTGTATCTTGCAAAAACTTTACAATTAAATCATCAAAACTTTCTAAGTGTAGTACCTCTTTCGTAACCGAAACCCAGTAAGCTTCATTTATCAGTACATTCTCTGTGATGTTCTGAGGGGAAACCATCAAACAAAACGGAGTTATTAATAGACATTGACATGTAAAAGAAGAAGACAATAGAGTAAAGAGTAAATCAGTAAAGAAGAGATAGAGCTTACGTCCAATTAGTAGGAAATATAAAACCAATCTGTAAACATAATCTTTTGAAACAGATGACAGGTTTATTTGGTTCATGCTACATGGAAAATTTAGAATTTGGAAAAGACGTAATTGTACAACTAAATAATAGAGATAAGAGAATAATTTGGCTAGAAGAGAAAAGAACACTCACACTGAAAAAGATAATTCAATTAATAATAACGCAAATTAATAAAGACAGGCAAATCATTCTCTTTCCCGAATATTTTAGTAATCTTTTAGGACACATTTGGGGAGTTTCAAGTTCAGGGCTTAAGTAAATAGCACGCGGGACAGCTCACCTCGTTGTGTCGCAGGTCGTAGACGGGCATGGACACGGATGTCATTAACTGATACTGGGAATTGCCAAGCTCACTGTATTGGCCCTGTTTCATCTGCAACGAGCGTAAGTCAACCTTCCATTAACGTTAGGCAGTAGTGAGGGGTACTTAAGGCTAACATCAAAACGCGGCACAGATTGGGCGATGACTTATTGTATTACCTGTGTAATTCTCCATCGCCTGTCTTGTTCCTTGTCCGAGTTGAAGAGATTCTTGTCGCGTCGCTGGCTCATGAAGCGTTCCTTCTGTTCGGCTCTTTCTCGTTGCTCCCAAAGATAATCTGCGACTTTCGGATCCTAAGTGAATTTAGAAGAGTGATGCAAAAGATTCAGCTTGATTCTTTACAAGCCGTGTACAAATTGGTATCTATCAAACTAAACTTGAAAAAGACTGAGACTTACAGTGACGTTAGCATAAACGGGGGTCCAGACGACAGGGTGCCTCTCTCTCTGTAGCACGAGCGGGCGCGCGAGCACGTTCACGTGTTCGAGCACGCGCTCGCGCACCTCTGCTAGAGTACTCAGATGCACGTAGAACCCGCGGTTGGCGCACGCCATCCACTTCACCTCCCTTACGTCAGCCACCTATACAACCCTTTACGTGTTAGCACCTAGCTAAGTGTCCTCTGCAGCATCGTGGCAAGGCTTCACAACATCAATATACAAACTATCTACAATCAAAATGCTGTTGTAATCTAAGCTTAATTGGAACCAACAGTATTAAAATGCATAGGATTAGTTTCATTTCTGATTCTAAAGTTACTCTAAGTAGATACCTACAATAACGTAAGAATAGTAACCTCAGAAAAAAATAAATGCATAAACCCAAGAACTAGTATGTAACAATCAGATCGTCATGCGTCACTACCTACGCACTGCATTAATGCAATAAAAAGTCTCATAGGCGAACACTCATTTAGCGAAAAAGCTACCAAAACCATGTGACAATTTCTGCTCGCACTCACTGCAAAATTCACATTCAGTTTTTCAGGAACCCATTTGGAAGAGTTCCAAGTAAAACAATTTAGAAAACTCACATTGTCGTCATAAGATGCTGCTGCAACTATACATGTGACGTCAACTAAGTACATTTAACTTTCTCAATATCAAAACTACCACTCGTCTCTTTATCGTTGCTTAGGCGTAGGTCCATGGATGTTGGAGTAGGAATGAACACAATCATCCAGAATGCATCGTGGTTGATAATTTCGCTCAATGACCGTTGGTTCTCGTCCTAGAGTCTAAAATACGATTCACACATGACATACAAAATGCGTCAGGGCAGATGGAATACTTGTGTATCGACACGCGTTCTAGTGAATTCTCTCAAACGCAAAGAAGGCGCATATGTCAGGAGTGAATTGTACAGAAGGGTAAGTCCAAACTTGTGACTATGCATTAGTCTGAACCCACGGTGAAAAAGACAATACAAACAAAATCACTACAAGCATAAGCACATTGAGATTGGAAAACTTCACAAATTACGATAACACCACCATGCGATGTACAAGTTTAATGTACAATATATATGTTAGACAGACAACAGGTACCACGTTCTAGTCGTACTGGCAGATTGGTACGAAGGAAGGCATTATGCAGGTCGCACAATGACTACGACACACAGTAAGACCTGAAGTGACCTGACCTTTACCTCGCGCCCTATCAGGTACGTAAACACTCTCACTGGGGTCTCATATTTCCAGTTGAATCTCTCGAATATTTCTTTGTAATTGTAGGGTACACCGTCGGTAACCAGCATTATTGCCTGGAAGAACAAAATATTGTACTTATCCGTTGTTTCATATATTTCTCTAAATTGTCTCTACGCAAGTGTCAAAGCATAGACGCTCTTCACTTTGCTATAACAACTTGCTGAAATTACCAATTGTTTTGCAGGGAAAATTAGATCATCCACTGGTCTGCTCAGGTGTAGTAAATGTGCATTTTTATGCTTTATTGGCAGGACATGGAAAGAGTGATACTTTTTATATTCAGTTACCTGATTGCAGTTTGCTCCTCCACTACTATTCCTGTACATTTCTAGTAACTCGAAGGCTCTGGTTAATGCCGCTGAAAAGTTTGCTATTTCCTGTGTTTCGAAACTGTCCATCGCCAATTTTAGTTCCCGAAGATTTCCCAGTGTGGCCTAATAATGGCAGAAAATGAAATTGATGATACATGGCGATAAGTACGACATTACCGAAATAGATATTAGAATAGATAAGAAAGTTATTATCGTCTTTATCTTGATATAGTGTTTATGTGCTTACCATATGCATGTTCAAACAATACTTTAATTTTGCTGCAAAAACAGTACTTTTGGCCTTTTTACTGAGGTCAAAGAGCCCGTAACGATATAAAATAATTAACAATACATTTTTACTCGCCTGCACAAGTGAATCCTCAAAACACGGTACGATTTCCTCCACAGTGTCAGCAAAAGTGAGTACGTTGACAAAGTCATTGTTACCGAGGGTGTCAAGTATATTGGTAACGACGTGTTTGGCGATGTCTCGCCTCTGCCCGGTCATTGACCCGCTGCGATCTACTAAAATGATCACATCCTTTGGACTCGCAGCCGCTTCCATGTACCACGCCCGTGTCCGACAATCATAAATATCCACAGGGTCAGCCCTCCATTTCAATGCTAAAACATTATTTCGATTACAATGTCGAACTCAAATAAACACATTATCGTAAATCAACGTTCATTTAGATGACATTATGTATTTGGATTTTGTTTTTACCAGGGTAATGCCTCATGAATCCAGTTGAGCTACCGAAGTATTGCCACGAGAGTGTCGGGTCACTCTGATAGTTATTTATGAAGTGGGTGTCTAGTCCTTCCGACCAATGGATTCCTTTGATAACTTCGGGTGCTGCAATACATTAACCGTTTTTAAGCCGTTCATACAATATTTACGATGACGCGTCTATGGTTTACTCACCCCAAGCATAAACATTTGTTGGAACGTGTACACTGCTAAAATTAGTGTTTACTGGAATGTTTGAAAAGTGTGGGTTTTGCTGCGTGTGCGCGTTCTTCGATGGCGGCCTCACTATCCAACTTTCCTGACCAAAGTCTGTCTCAGGTGTCGTAGTGATGGACACCTCGTCCCAAGGCTCCTCCATCTCTTTGCTGTTGTAGTACTGAAAGTCTTCAGGTACTGGTTCGTTTTGCTTATCAAACGCCATGTTCTCTGCGGCCTCCACTATCCTTTTGACGGCGCTAATCTTCAGTTCCATCATGGCGCGAATATCGTCTGACATACTCTGGACTAGTTTTTCACCATCTCTCGATTCCACTTGAGCGGATTTGAAACTCTAGATTGAATAAATAACAAAATAAATGTTACCACCTACCTAGGCATACTGAATACCTACTAACAAAAGACAAAAAGTTTACTTACATCTTGAACCTCTTTCTTCCTGGTGATAAACTCTCCAAAATGATACAACTCAGTACCAAGTTTAACCGCCCATGCTTGGACCCTAAAATGGTAATTTATCGATGTTACAATAAAACATATCTATAAATCATACTCTGTCAGGGAAAAGGGAACATTTGTTCAGCATTTCTGAGTTACTCGTTCTTTATGGTTTTTTTACGATGTTAGCATTTCGATATTAATAGATTCTTTCTAGTCCAAAATCAGTTCAAACTTATTTTCATTTATTGACGTGAACAAATTGGGTAGTTAAGTATTATTCTGTTACTATATTTTTTTCGTTTTTAAGTAGGTGTTCTTATTTGCCCATTAATTGAGTGGAAGGCATTAGTGTCGGTCGGTAGAAGAAAAAAGATTTAATTATTAATCAGTATTAAACAAAAATTTCTTACGAGTTAAGCGATATTTTGCCAGCGGCATCATATTGTGCACTAGCCGAGCAGTCCCTGGAGTCTAGGAACAAAACTAGCAGAAGTAACACGAAGGCACCGACACACTTGCACATCAGAACCACTGCGATAAGTCGTTCACTGGCTAGAATTGTAGGAGAACATGTTACGCACTTAATCTAATTATGACATTGATGATGTTTAGAGAATCCGATGTGTTAGAAGTATGGGAAGGTACTGGGCGACGAACATTGATAAGGTTGATAGGTGTGCGACTCAGTACGCAGGCGCGAGTGAGCGCGGGGCGGGCATGCGCGCTAATTCCCCTGCGCGGGCCGACTGGCGACCTCCGAGCTGCGTTGTTTGTGTATCGTACTGTAGTACATCGCGTTAACATAACTTGTGGATTCTCTCGCCACCTGACGCATCGATTGGCATCGCCCTCAGCACTAGGTCACCGTGTCTATAGGACGCGCCGTACATGTTTTGAGCTTCCGTATGTTACCTACGCCTACGACGTATCTTTCGTACTGTTTGAATGTTTCATAAATTATAGTGCTCGTTACTACTATCTTGTAGCATGAGCACTTTTAATATTATCGTGGTCCCTTATTCCAAAAGTAAGTTCTTATGTTTATGTATAAAAAAAAATGAAGAATAAATAAAACACACAATTTACAACAGCAACAAAGTTTTATTGCCAAAGTAACAAAGGTACAAATACATCGGGCGTGCCGCGTCACGTGCTGGTCTTGGCCGCCACAGCCACGACCGCGGCTAGCAACAGGACGGCCACGTCGGCGCGGGCGATGCTGCCGATACCACACGCTGTTATGTTCCGCTCCTGGTGGAGAAATGAACATGTCAAATAGTGCTTAAAACCGTCCTATATAGTTCATTTTGATGAAAGGTAATAGGATACAAAAGACAGATCCAGTTAGTAATGTGTTGTTTCTGGCAAAACCAGGTCATCCTTCTTCTATTTATTTACATAACAATTGCTTGCTGCACTTACAGTAAAGCGCGCAGCAAACCAACAACATAACATTTAAATAAAAACTTAATGCAAACATTAAATATAGATTTACTGCTATACATAAATATGTCAACATCCGGCTCCTGAACAATCAAGCCGTTCAGTAGATTGATCGCCTGGATTGTGGGAGCATATTGAACAGTATGGGTGCGCACGGGCGGAGCCGCGAACAGGCACCGCGAGGCAGAGGTTCGCGACCGCCGCAGCCGGTCCGGAGAAAACAATGACCAGCGAACTAGCTTAGTACCTACTCTCTAATTATTGGGTAATAAGTTCCAACGTGTTGATACCTACTATTCCCGCAACAAACAAAGACAGATACAAACGGGATAATACCCATATATTTTATAATACAGGGTTATTTTAAATTAGCTAACTAAACTCCGCAGACGCGATGGTTATCCATATTTAAACACGAAAATAAAAAATAACTTTGATGGTTTTTTTTATGGGGTCACCAACCGCGGTTATTGTAGTCACTTGAAAGATCAGTTTAAAAATCTGTTTATTTTTGTGCAAACTTCACAGACGTGTATCTAAACTCTGCAGGGTAAAATGCTGTGTGTAGGGTTAAGTTATAGACAAATAGAAGTGGTTCTCTAAATATTTCCAAGCAGTCTTTAAGAATAAAGGGTGGAATTCCATCAGGCCCTGCAGATTAATAGGCTTTTAAGCGGCGAATTGCTACTGATATGTCGGCTGAGTCGACTACATCTATGACGATCCGCGAGGAGCACAGTGGGTCTGTTGCCTCCAGCTCAGCATTGGCTGCAGATAGAACAGGATCATACGGCAGAAACACTAAACTGAAATATTTAGCAAACGTATTTGCTGCGTCTACCCCAGTCTATATTTAGACTCAGTGCACGTTTGTCTATGAGCCTGCTGACCTTTTACAAAATTCCATAAACTTTTAGGATCCCTTTTTATATCTGCCTCTGTTCGTCGGATATATTCGTTTCGTATGTCTGATCGATTAGCTCTTTAGCTCGCTGTGTGTAAAATTTGTATAATTCCTGATTGAACTCTAATTAAAACGGCTTGAATTTTTTAAATGAAAATACCCGTCTTTTAAAATTTTAATTATGACGCGTGAAAACCACGCCGGATTATACTTCGAATTTTGTTTTTTTTTATTTTATTTTTTTGGTACATGTTTATCAGACATTTCATGTAACTTGCTGTAAAGTAATGTGACAAGTTCTATGTTGTGGGCAAAGTCAAATATCGACTAGGACCAGGGTTATTTTATTACGTTAAACTGAGGGACCACACTGCGAATTCGCGAAATGAAAATCCTAGGATTTAGTAGTAGACTTAAAACAATTGTAGAATGAATCTGGGAATTTGTAAGAAAATATATTAAAAACTACGACCCATAAAGTGTGGTCCCTCAGTTCACACGCACGTATTTTATTTAGTTAATAAACAGTAGCATCGTCCTCCTGTGGGGATAAAAGCAATATACGTTTAGATTGCGTGATTATAATTCTACGTAGATATACATATAATATCATGAAAGCATACCCCATCGTGGTAAGTATAGCAGCCCTCAAGTCGTCGTCTATGCAGTGCGCCTAAGTCAAGCTTATGGCAGGGCTCCCGGCTGGTGCAGGACATGCGCGTAGGCTGCGGCTTGGTGTCCGGCGGCACCGTGCAGTTCGCGGCAAAGTCGTTCTGTTTCTCAACCACAACGAGCACCAAGTTTGTCTTAGGGACGTAGGACGCCCAGTAAGCGGGCCAACACTCCCCCGCTTCATCTTTCTGAACGGTGGGCGAAGCTCCCGATGCCTCCGAAAAATATGTCTGGTTCAGTATATAAAGCCTGATCCTATGGTCGCAGGAGAACGGGCTTTCTTCCTCTTTATTCTCTTTCCCAGGCACTGTTTTGTTGTTCGGTAAGGGCGGTGCAGTCGTCGGAGGCGTCACTGTGTACCCTTTGTTGATTAGTTCATCGATATAGTCTGCGAGCGAGACGACCATGCGGTTACATTAAGCAGAAGAATTAATAGACGTGCGTATACAATAGTAAAGGCTGCCAATTACCATGCAGCTAAAGTAGTACTACTAAATATAAATAAATATGCATTTCAATTTAGATTTGTTCGCTGAAAGCTTAAGAGTCATGTTGGATCATCACTATTTGTCTAAAAGATTATTTTAGTAAAAGCCGCCATTAGTCCATCGCCGTTTAGAAAAGGATTTCGTACATTCCTGCACTTACTAGAGAAGTTAAATAATTGTGTGAGCTACTAAATGGCTAGAAGCAATTAGTTTGAGGTGGCTAGTTATTCTTAACTTTTCCAATTAGAGCTCATCCTTCAGAACAGCGAGAGATTACAGCCAATTTTTACAATTTCGTACAATATCGTTAGTTATATTCAATTTTGCAAATGGTGAACAGTGCTACGCAAATGTATTTTATTTGTTTGTAATTTGTCCCACTGTAGAACACAGGCCTCTCTTCATAGCTATGTACATTGGCAAAGCACCCAACAGTAATAAATAATATCCCCGTTACAAAATACCGATAGCATCTCCTGTCTTTTATGACAGCACACATAGATTATATAATTATATAAATTAAATTATTATTATGTTGTCATTACCTACATTTCTAAACCTTCATTCAACATTTCACAAAACATTAAGATGTATGATAAAATGATTTTGAAAACTGATATCCTAAACCGACCGGAATAGAAAATCCTCTATCTTTAAACATTGCATTCTTGCAGTCTAGCCGTAGGGTGCTTACATAAAGAAACAGGTTTCCGGTACAGGTGAGTCTGTGCGGGTCGGTATCGATCGGTGCAGGGTTAATAAGGTAGTCGGCACCGACAAGTTTAATCCTATTTCTTTATAAGTGAGCATATAAGATAACAAAAATAATTTTATTTGCATTAACACATGGCATTACAGGTGTTACATTAAAGTTAGTTCTTACATGTTTTGCTGAGGATAAATAGCATGCAAACTTGTCGGTATGCGTTACCTCACTTAATATTAAACTATTGTTGGAGCATATTTAGTCTCTAGAAATTCTTTAATAGAATAAATATTTTGTGTATTTAGCCATTTATATAATGCATGTAAAACATGGGAATATTATATCTTGCACCGATCGGTACCGGGTCGGTACCGATCACAGACTTGCCTGTACCGGAAAACGGTTTCTTTATGTACGCACCCTAAGATCTCTTACTACAGAACCGCAGATTCATTATAATATCTCACCAGGATCCTCATCCATGACGCCAGCGTACGCGTAATCACTTGGGTTGTACATGTTTGTGACCAGCAGCAGGACTTCAGTCACCAGCCAGTGGAAGAAGTTCAGCGCTAAACTAAAAGGCTATAAAATATTCATGTTTATTTATTTATTAAAGAACACCAACAGCATATACATTCAACATTGTTTTATAAGAGTATTTAGGAAAGTATTACTGCTAATGTATACACATGAATGTTATTACAAGCCTTAAGGCCTAACCACACATTTCTGGTATAGGGCCTTTTGGGTCAAAGCAAATGCGTCAAATCATACTCAAGGACACTGTCCGGGCGGCCTAAATACCCTTAAGTATTTCTTGAGAAGACTACAATTATCTGTTATTGTATCTTGCAGTTAGATTTTTGCTGGGCCTTTACTTTTTCTAATTCCGGTCCTGTACGGTCATAGTAACTACCTTTGCCTACAGTATGTGATATATTATATTATATATCAAAACCAAGATAAAGTACTTTAAGATTTGCTATGAATGTCCGAAATTGTATTGTATACTCAGAGGTGGCTGCATAGATCTGTACTGAATAGCAGTGGGAACATAACTTCCAGTTTACTAACCGTTCGCAAAGTCCAGGAACTGCTTTTCTCCTGTAACACGGAGAGTGGACACAGAGCCTGGTAGTTGAATACCTCGACGTGCTCGTAGATTCCCATGTCTAGGAAGGATTGCAGTACGTACTTCTGTACTGTGCCGAAGAACTGGCCAACCAGCTTCTTGTCCTTGGCCAGCACTATGTATCCAGAGCTGTCTATGACGTAACAGTCGTATTTGTCGGAATTTGGGTCGCAGGTTGGGTCCTGGAAAAGATAGGATTATTTATTTGGATATTTTCGTAATAAATGTTAGCCTTCCCATAGTATTTAATAAAGGCTGCATTATAATCACTACTAACAAGGGTCAAACAGTTTTGTGTAAGCTAGAAAGCACACAATTAATTCTCACAATGATTCAGACGGATTCAGTCAGATTTCTATGGACCAGATTACTATCAAATGCAGAACTTAACAGAAGAAGGATTCATAGAAATTGACAAAATGTACCTTAGAACCGTCCAAAGTAATGTTGGTAATTTGTAAAAATCTTTCATAGAATTTCAAGTAGGAATATTGGAAGCCAACAACGGACGCCGGTGTATCTGAATTGCCATCTTTATAGAAAATGGCGTAGCTGGCAGTCAGTGTGATGTCCCCATCATCATTTATGACGCTCGGAGGGTTCTTGATGATGTCATCCAGAATGGGAAGGGGCGTGGCCACCACTAGAGACTCTTTGTTAATCATGTGTTGTAGAACTGCTGCTTTGTACCAAGTCTCTTCAATTGTGTTGTGGTAGTCGTCTCCGAAAACACTGTAATATCAGTCATAGGTTAGCACCTTCTTGATCTTAGTAGATCAACGACGAAAAATTATATCTTATGTACGATACTTGTCTTTAAAACCACTTTGTACACCATGTTTTATGCAAATAGATATTATTTCTATTTCTACTTCTATTTAATCATTTAACGAACACTATATTGTATACCACATTATCAAAAAAGGACAAACATATTTAAAACTGATGCACAATGGGTGGTCTTATCGCACAAGGTGGTTCCTTAGGAAAGCGGTTCCGTCTTATTATAACGGCAAAAAGCGCTCCTGTATTTGGACAGCCGATAATAAGTACCTAACCGTTGTCCGCTTTCTTAGGAAATCAAAGCTTTACTGACAACCTTTGGATAAACTGAAAGAAAGAAGATACATTTTGGGCTGTCAGTGTATAAAAATAGCATACATTCAACAGAATAATTTAAAATACATAACAATACAATATACAGGGTTACAGGGAAAGTCGTACTGAATATTAAAGGATGTTATTATTCAGGTCATTTCCGATGAATTTCATTCTGAAATAAAATGTCCGAAACTTAACCGTTATGGAGATATTAAATTTTAAAGATTATTTTTAAAAATCCTTTATTTTTTGGCTTTTAGTCGTTTTCTTTGGGATTAGAGCTCCTAGAGTCGGTTTTTTTGATGTATCTAGTTAGAGGACATGTCCATTAATAAAAATGATCAACAGAAACTGAACCTACTACTAACAGCTTAAAAAACTGCTCGACGACGGTTAGCATTATGAATTTTCTAATAGTGTTCTTAACTTTAACAGGCTTTTAATAAAAAATATTGTATGGAACTTATTCTGCAAATAATTTTATAAAGTTCTACGTCTCTTTAGCTATTCAAAAAGGTATAACACTTGCTATTAAATAGGCAAAACATTGCCCAAATAACAGTTAAGTTAGGAGAGGGTACATTTTTAGTTTGAGGTAAAAGTAGCTAAAATACGTAAAAAAAAGAAAAATTTTAGCAATATTTTTATAATTCATGTTCTACATGGCCGCCGCTATTTCTTACACAAAGTCTCATTCTTTTTCTTAAATTACTTTTCACGACAGAAGTTCGTAGGTTCCGCCTCATTTCCTCAGCCGCATCAATAATTTTTTGTCTTAGAATATCGACATTTGCGATCGGTGTCATTTGGTCGTATACTAGGCTTTTCATATGACCCCACACATAAAAATCCATCGGCGTTAAATCGGGGCTCCTCGCCGGCCATGCTATGGGTCCGCCTCTTCCAATCCATTGGTTTGGGTAATTCTCGTCCAACCATGCTCGAACACTTCTTCTGTAGTGCGCTGGGCAGCCATCATGTTGAAAGAACATGTCTCGTCTCAATGCAATAGGCAAGTCTTGCATTAAAGAGGGTAACTCCTCCCTCAAAAAGTTTTCATATGTCTCGCCATTCAAGTTATCGGGCAGGAAGTATGGCCCTATCAAGTTATTTGATATTATACCCATCCACACATTAAGACTGAATCTCCTTTGTGACCCTTTTGGTCTTTTTTTCTTGGGGTTACCTTGCGCTTTGGGAGCCCAATAATGGGTGTTATGATAGTTTGTGATGCCGTCTTTGTCAAATTTCGACTCATCTGTCCACATGATTTTCTTTAAAAAATCCGGATCTTCATTATCGGCATTGAGCATAAATCTGCAGAAGTCTAGTCGTCTCAATGGATCCCCTTCTTCAATTACTTGCACTGGCGTGTAATGGTAAGGGTATTGCCCAGAACTGTGCATTACGAACCAGACTTTCCACTGGGAAATACCAAGCCGTCGAGCGACAACGTTTGTTGACGTGGTTGGGTCGGCTTCAAAGAGACGTCGTATTTCATTATCTTCGTCGTCGTCATCAAGAACACGAGGTCGTCCCATGTCAGTCCGACGTACTAGCACAGAACCAGTTTCTCGTAGTCTTCGATAAACTCTGTCAAATACGCCAATATCAGGTACTTGGCGAGTAGGATACCTTAGCATGTATTTTAAGATTTTATGAACAAACCTAGTAGATGATATACCTTTTTGAATAGCTAAAGAGACGTAGAACTTTGTAAAGTTATTCGCAGAATAAGTTCCATACATTTTTTTTTAAAGCCCATCAAAGTTAAGAACACTATTAGAAAATTCATAATGCTATCCGTTGTCGAGCAGTTTTTTAAGCTGTTAGTAGTAGGTTCAGTTTCTATTGATCATTTTTATTAATGGACATGTCTTCTAACTAGATACATCAAAAAAACCGACTCTAGGAGCTCTAATCCCAAAGAAAACGACTAAAAGCCAAAAAATAAAGGATTTTTAAAAATAATCTTTAAAATTTAATATCTCCATAACGGTTAAGTTTCGGACATTTTATTTCAGAATCAAAATCATCAGAAATGACCTGAATAATAACCTCCTTTAATATTCAGTACGACTTTCCCTGTAACCCTGTATATATTAAATTATAATATGATACCTAAATATATAATACTTATAATAATACTAACTACGTGTATAAGTAAATTATAAGGTTTTGATTTTTAGTTTTTCTAAACTTCTAAGGGGATGGGGGGGGTGTCAAAGTTTGTATGGAAGAACTTTAACGCGCAATCTGATTAACTCGAAACTCGGTGTTTATACTTAACATCAAAAATAAAGAATAACGTGTATCAGGGTTTTTCGAAATCTACCCCTAACGAGGTGAAAAGAGGTAGTCAATATTACTGGGGTGGATTTTATTGCGTATCTGGATTTGCGTTTCAAAAGTAATCTAAAAATTAAATGTCGAAACACATGACAGAAGATTTTGCAAAAATCAACCCCTTTCGAAGTGAAAAGGGGGAATACAGTTTATACAAGTATAATTTTTACTTCGAACAATAAACTTGAAAATTGACCCGACTACCTTTCTTAATAAATGAAAAGATCGTTATCATAATTTTTTTAGAAAATTTTCATTATAAACGAAGTAAAAGGACCTGTTAAATTCTTTCTTTTCGTTTTATAAGGGAGAACACGAAATCTGCCTCGTTGGTCTAGTGGTTGCAAGCGCTACTGCTGAGCATGAGGTCCTGGGTTCGATTCCCAGGTCGGGCAAAGTGTTATTGGGTTTTTCTATCTGGATTTTCTCAGTAGCAGCCCGGAGTCTGGATTTGTGCCCGGTAGATGGCAATAGGCTCGCCCCCTATTACATGGGACTTAAACATAACTGGCGAAATGTGGGTGTTACTATAAGTACACCTCTGCCTAACCCTTCGGGGAAACAAGGCGTGAAGTTATATGTTATGTAATACGAAATCCATGCTGACGATATTGCGGGTAAAGTGCTAGTACGTAGGGTGTTCTGAAAGACTTGAGATTTAACTTTATTTTTCACAGTTTTTCAAAATAATTGCCACCACTTCTGCATCCTTCTAAACCAATCACTAAAAATGTCTTTCCATTTCTGTTCAGGAATTTCCGCACATATAATATTGTCCCAGGCCAAAAGTAAAGCTTCTTCGTCCCGAAATCTTTGCCCTTTCAATTTACTTTTTACGAAAGGAAACAGTCCAAAGTCACATGGCGCCAAGTCTGGGCTGTAAGGCGGATGTTCAAGAAGTTTCAAGCAAAAATTAGCATTTTACGTCAGCACGATGTACCGGATCATTACCATGATGAAGATACCAGGTGCAGACTTGTGACTGTGGACGAAGCTTCTTGAATTCCTGAATAAGTTGAGGAAGGCAGACAGTGGTGTACCAAGCAGCGTTTACAGTCTTCTGCTCACGGAGAACTACTTGTTCAATAATTCCCCGAACACCGCAAAAAACCACGATCATTTTCTTTTTTATTGACTTAGATTTTTTTACTTCAGCCGGAGTTTCTTCGCCTTCTATCACCCATATTATTTTGCTGTTTTGTAGACACGTCGTAATAATAAAGCCACGCTTCATCGTCCGTGACGATCTTTAGATTTTCCGTTTTCAAACTTAGCAATATTTTTTTTACACCATTTAACTGGCTGTTCCTTTTGTCCATCGGACATCGGTTTATGTGGAATCCAAAGAGTAAAATTTTTTCTATAACCTAAATGATGGTGAATAATCTGCTGAGCCAATCTGCAGTAAGGACTCTATTTGTCGGTAGGTCATTCACCGGTCAGTTTCAATTAAATTTTTACTGCAGAAATATTTTCTGGAGTAACTGCTTCCGCCGGTCGTCCTGAATGCGGGTCGTCTTCTAGGTTAAAACAGCCACGCTCAAACTGTTTGTACGTATAGGCTTCATTTCTTCTAAACAGTTTTCTGGACTTAATCCACGTAAAAAGTTATAACGCAAAATTGCGCGATATTTGATAGTCGTCCACGAAGCCATTATAGTGAACTTGTTCGAACACGATCTGCGGCAATACTGAATGCAGTCAAATGACAACGGACACTAACGTATATCATAATATAAACAATCAAACTACGTGCTCGCGTCGGCCATTCGTCTTAGTATTATTAAGTATCTCAAGACTTTCAGAACACCCTACGTAAAATATATATGTAACTAAATAATCTTACTTTCCATTATATTCCTTCCTTCTGTTTCCTTGATCATCGACTTCTTCGTTCTTGTCAGAGTCAAACACATAATGCCATCTTGTAAGGCCACTCGACGTAGCTATGAACCGGACGCTGACGTTGTACTTCCTAGCCAAATCCCACTCTTCATCGGTTGCTATCCAGTTCTCAAAGTATGGCGTCGATAGTTTAGCATCGAATACTAACTGTTTTACTAGGTCTTCGTTACAATAGTAATCGTCTTTGCCCAATGGTGTCATTCCACAGTGCGCTGGTTGAAACAAAATAAAAATTGGAAAGATCTTTAAGGGGTCCCGAAACGAACAATTGCGACTGACCAATTGCTATCAACTTCTATTGAAGCAATATTGACAATCGCTTCAATTGCACTTGGTAGACGATCAATTTGCGCATCAATGTGTCAATCACGTAAAAATTGACAATTGCAATTGATCGTTTCGGGGACCCTTTACACATCACGATGCCGAAAAGAGAAATCTATTACAAATTATATTCTACTACAAGTTTTTGACTTACTTTTCAGGCTGAACTTTTTAGTTTCATTCTCTTTTGTGTATTGCTGCTTTGTTATATTAATTTCATTTTTAGATAAACCGACTAAAAACTTCCAGGCTTCCTCTTCAGAATTAAGAGACTCGTGGCCCTCCAAATAATGATATTTGCAATATACCCTGTAAACAGTTAGGGTTGCCGGTATTTCAATAAGCTATGAAGAAGTAGGTATATGTAGGTATTGAGGGACAATATTATATTAGAAACTTACCAATCTGGATGGACCCTGAAGCTATACCTGAAGTAATCAGTGACGTTGATACCAGTTATTTCTTTTCCTTGCTTTGCCTCTAACGGATTCTCCTTTAGCATAAGTTCAGTATCTCCGTAACCTTTCGGCAGTGAAATTCCCATAGAAAATGGCGTTCCTTCAAGTTTGTTGAAAAAGTAGTCGTGGCTTACTCGGGCTATCCTCCTGGAAACATTGTGAAACTGGATGTTAATTACGGAATCAATCAACGGAACCGTCTCGCTTCTATATTTTTGTACATTTATGGCACCCTTCGTATCGCAACGCTAGCGCAGCATATTCGGAGCGTCAACTCTGGCGATATTTATACCTCCACATACCTATAACCTACTGACGTATCCTGTAAAGTGTGAACAATCTTATTTACTTACTCTATTTTATTCTATTATAATTCCGTTTATTAATATTAAATGGTAGCCAGTTTGACGTCACTTAGCAAACGGGAGTACGTAACATTATTTTATTACGACTATAGTATCTCAATTGACTAACTTCATAATCATGAGATTGAAGTTGCGGACGGCATTCGTGTTCCAACAGTCAAGTCGTACAGACGTAACTGTGTCGAGTATAAAAGTGACGTTTTATTACTAGTTTGGTATAAGTGAAATTTTATACGTTTTCATTATCCGTCGCGCAAGCAAAGTAGCGTAGTTATATACAACAGCCCTACAGCAACCAGCCACAACATCCTTTTGGTTGGAGGATCCTCCCTTTACAATGGAGGTTGGAGGAACGTTCTGTCCTGTTCCTCTATACCTCCAAACAACTAACGCCACATGCGAGTCTTTGATACAGGCCAGTTAAGAAAAAAGTTTGTGATGTGAGTTTATGTGTGTGTTTGTGTATTTGTGATCTCATAGCTTCCCATTGTTCCCTGGTAAATATCCTGGGGGAGACCTTTGCCCAGCAATGGAGCAATACAGGTAGAACAAAAAAAATGTTACCTCATGTTGTCGTAATGGTAGAGTACGGGCACCTCCGTCATGTTGCCGTCGGCACCCTCCACCAG
This sequence comes from Fissipunctia ypsillon, assembly GCA_947568875.1. Lineage (NCBI taxonomy): Eukaryota > Metazoa > Arthropoda > Insecta > Lepidoptera > Noctuidae > Fissipunctia > Fissipunctia ypsillon. Next base: position 20,465,547 of record OX387644.1, read on the forward strand.
GTTGTAGCGCAACAACTTGATCTTATCACCGAGCTCGCGCGTGTCCTTCTCGTCGTCCACCTGCTCCACCTCCACGAAGTCCACACTGTTGTAGTTCTTCTGCAGGTCTCCGTTTATCTGAAGATATTGTAAATAAAGGCTACATTTGTGTTGAAAAAGTTAGGTAGGTACAATTTTTTTTTCTAAGCAGAAATGGTACTGAAATTGTGTTATGTATCATGTTGTGTATATGTTTTGTTTATGCTTATCAAATCAAATTTGTTCATTTCTATTAGGTACCAAGAATACTGGAACAAGAACATAGTATGGCCATGTTCCAAAAGCATCTGATGAAAATTTAAACGAATGGATCAGAAAACGTACCTGTGGATGCCAATTTGTAGTGCCACTAAGTCTGCGGGCACGAAATTAGCGGCGGCCGAGCAATGGCGATTGCGGCGTAATCAAAAGTATAGCATTCTGAAGAGACGCGCACGAAACGGGTGAGAGCGGCGCGGGGCGATCGAGCGATGTCCAGGCGGTGGCGGCGCGGTGGCGACGCGCAAGCTACGGGAAAAAACTTGTTTGATTTTGCCGCTCGACGGGCCGCTACTTCCTACTGGATCGACCGCCAGTTTCGTGCCTACCCCAAGCCCGCTGCCGGATCGCCCCGCCCCCGCCGCTCCGCAGTCGCCATCGCTCGACCGCCGTTGGTTTCGTGCCCGCAGACTTACAAATTGAGTCCTTTGTTTGATTATTTGAATGCTGACATAAACCCGAAATTCTAATTTATTCATTTGATAACTGAGGTAAATTTTAGAATCTCAATTTTCGTCGGATCATGTTATTCAAACAATAATTGTTGTATGTAATAATTTAGAGATTTAAAGTTAAAACCTTTTAAATACAGATGAACGTGTTACTAATTCCCTTTAGTGAGTGCGTAAGAATTTCACCTGGGGGCCAACCACCACCTCTTAAAGCAGTATTATTTTAATGTTACTTCAGTGTGAGAAAGAGATGGAGCCATACAAGATGTCTAGCTCCATCTCTTTCCCATACTCAAGTAAGAATAAAATAATACTGCTTTAAGAGGTGGTGGTCTAGACTCTGAACAGGCGGTTGTATTACGTATTCGCTTAATCCACTGAAATAAGGTAAAAGTTACTCACTGTAGTCGTCAAAAGAGGATGCAGCAACAAGTAGCCATTGTTACTGACGATGAATGAGTAACCGTTGACACCGAGCTGGAAATTGCATAATATGTAAATGAGACCATGTAAATGAGGTTTGTTCTTTTTCTCTGTATAAAGTTATGATAATCACAGTTCACTTATAGAGTGATAATCATCGGCCCGTAATCGTCCATTTCTCGACAAAAAAGGAAGAAAAATAGTGTGAAGAATGGAGATCTGTTCGAAATTAATTGATTACTTATTATTGGACCTTATGATATGGTTAAAGCGCTGCTGAGTTCTTTATTTATTTATTTAAAAAAGCACAGCCACATCACATACATTAAACTTTTGCTAGAAATTATCTTAATAATTAAAGGACTAATGTACATGACAATTACGTATATACCATTGATTGGAATGTCTTGCTGCTTTGAAATTTAATATACTAGGCTAAAATAAACTAAACTAAAACTTAAATAAACTAACGTAAATAAGATAGGTAACAAACAAAACTAAAAAAGTTAAGAAATAAAAGTTTAAATTGAAATTAAAATCAAAACTAAAATCAAAATTAAAAACAACCTGGCAAGGATAGCGTGATTTTCTTTCAGAATCCCGGTAGCTTGTCGCTGAATATATCTAAGCTATGTACGAGTATGTTTAATACAGTATTATTGTATTCGTTGCTCATTCGTATAACTGGAGACTGTAAGCCCAGATTAGTTTTGACAAAAGGTGTATCAAATACCTTTTTATTTTTTTTCTTCTTCGACTTCGTGGTAACATTTGCCGTGTACACGGAAGAAAATTGATTAGCAAATAGGTTTGCAATTTCAGGGCCAGTCTTTGCGATTTCGTCTTCCAGCATTATTCTTGCAGGAATAGATGATTTACCACCACGTTTGTTTTTAATAAAACTCCAAAAAGCTTTTGGGTTTTTAGGAATGCTGATCTCTATTTTTGTTTTGTACTTGGAGTAACATTCATCGTAAAGCTTGTGACAGCGAGAGCGGAGCAATTGATAGTCGATCTTGTCTCGGGGATTACCAAATCTTTTACGAATTCTTTCGAGTTTTTTCCTTTTCAGATATAAGCCTAATTAACGAATTACTATACCAGGAAGGGAATTTAGCTCTTACAATTCCCGTTTTAGGCACTGACCTTTCAATAACAGTTCCAAGAATATTATAAAATTCTGCCACCATACTATCCACGCCAATACAGTTAAGAATTCGTTCTTGCCATTCTAGACTTAGCTCACTGACGATGGCTTTATAGTCAGATTTAAAAAAAATATATTTGTTTTCAGGCTTTGATCGCAAATATGTTAAACAGTTATAAGGAATATTAAGCAATAAATTAGGATGGTTTGAATAACATTTGCTAAGAATATTTAAAGGTTTACATAGGCGCTAGGCAAATTTGTAATAATCAAATCCAGTAATGTATCGTCACAATTATTAATGCAATTTACATATACAGGTTATTCATATTAAGGAAATCAACAAGTGAGTGTCCAATAGTGGTTTCGTAGTTGGATGGATTCAAATAATTGCAGTCTGCTTTGGCGTTCCTAGTAATAAAGCCTAGATTAAAGTCACCTAGAATAACTAGATCATCTGCTTGATGAATATACATATTCTACTTTATCAAGAAACATTGCAAGAGCTTCTAACTTTACAGGTGGGGGTAAATAGACAACGCAGATTGCTAGTTTTCTTACTTTAGTACCAATTGTTAGATCTAAGATGACCCACAATTCTTCCGCCCCGTTTTCCCAGTTGGTGACTCTAGCTGATGGTATGTCTCTAGAAACAGGTAACATTACTCTACCACCATCTTTTTTTTTTGTTAAGTGTGCAGTGTCGGTCTCTGCGATATATAGTGTGTATCGGTCATCTATCAATTCATTGTCAAAGTGAGTTCTGGGTCAAACAGGAAATTTAAATTATATTTGCCATCGACAGACAAAGACGAAGATTGCAGTGATATTTTATGCGTAAAACCAAGTGTCATAAATAGTTCATGGCATATTCGTTGACATTGTCAACACATATCTCGCCTCTCCACTAACAGCATATCTATTAATTTTCAGAGTTTAGCCATATACACAGCAGCGTTATTAAAATGACGCATTTCCCAATACATTCCCTTCCTAATGCAGTTTATTTTACCTGATGCGGCTGCGCAAGTTTCGCGATGCTGTCGATGGGCACGTCAGTACCGGCCACTCCTAACAGCAGCGCATCATTGTGCTCCTCGTTGTACTTGTAGTCAAATGCCGGGATCGCCACTGACGTCACCAGCTTGTCTTCATCCGGCTGGAAGAATAAACATTCTTGGTTGAAATACACATTACAGACAGATGCAGAATTATGTTCCAACTGATGAGTCAATTTGCTCTTAGGACCTTATGGGACGCAAGAACTTTGAACTTTCTGAGCCCTGAATAAATAACAAATATGAATGCTTATCAAAGGTCTACTTATGTCTTTTTCTTTCTAGATTTGCCTTTTTCTAGTAAATACATAATTACAAAAACGTAAGGTAGTTCTTTTTTTTTTTGTCAACTATACTATGGTAGGATAGTTGAGTAATATTCGTTTTATACTCACATTACGACTACCGACCGTCATAATTTTCCTTACACACGCTGAAACTTTAATGGTTGTTTTCCCGCAGCGAAATGATCTTGTCTTGGTAGTACAATCGATTTACAGTTCGATCAGTTTACAGATCGACAGTTGACAATTGGAGGTCATTGACCTTTCTATTCTTATCTCAGACGCCTATTAGAAGTAATTACGTACCTACCAATAAAATACAAAACACAAAACATGCAAGTTTAAACAATTTACCTATTTAAAAAACTATAGTAAAACTGTATCAGCAGGTAAACTGAATTACTTGTCATTAAATTTTAACAAAAATTCTGTTAAATTGTAAAAATGTCGTATTTGATATTTGTACGCCGTTAACGGCAAAACATAGAGATCTCTGTACCTACTTTATTTATAGCACCTGTTTTTATACCTATGTTTAACAAATAAAAACTTTGAAAGATAAGTTTTTATCTCTTCTCTTGCTGGATCTACATCTATCAACTGCACTTAATACACCAGAACCAGCCATATCATAAGAATCTGAAACTAAGTACGTCAGGTCGACCGAAATATATATGCGTACGTACGCGTCTCACGCTGTCGGCCGGCAACCCCACTGAGAAATGGGTCGCGTGCGACCCGGCGGCCGGTAGGTAGGTAGCGCGTGTAAGTATAGCGCGGGCGGGCGATGCAACGCGACGGGTCGGGGGACGAGGGAGTTTTATTAAAATGTGGCTGTTATTTTAGTATATCGTGCATTTTACGACTTTCACATGAACGAAGTCGCGGCGCACAGTTAGTATATATAGATATATAAAACAAAGAATACCTTCAAGATGTCTCCACTCACACCCCATTTTTTGGTTCGCTGTAAAAGATAAGGGTACATTATTATTTCCACAGAATCTAAAACAACACTTTTCTTTAAGTAACATGATAATAATAGAATCTTCTAGGATCAAATCCGTGTTTTAATGAAACCGCCATACAAGGAAGGTAGCCTTTTCCAGTGAAAAGTGCGGGTGAGTGCTGTACTTAACAGTATTCGCATAAATTTATTTTCCACAAAACAAACATTCAATATCGGCGTCAGTCTCCATGTTTTCCCTCCTTCCTATGTTTGAACAGATAATGAATGTACTGACCGTGTCGTCAATGTTGGCGTGTGTCCAGGTGGGAGGCGGCTCCTTATTCTCCAGGATCATGGGTCGAGCGATCACGTTAATGTACTTCAGCACTTGCTGCTGCACCTCCTCCACCGAATGAATATGCACGAAGAAACCTGAGACAAACGATTAACTTGGCTGTGGATGCTCATCATCATCAATCTCTTGTCCTTATCCCAATTCATTTGGGGTCGGCGCAACATGTCTTGGATCTGTATCATAAGCATTTATATGCTTGTGTACTATCTTCGAACTGTGAAATGATGTATTACATTACTACGTATTTGATATTAATTTCAAGCTGATGTCTCCACGCGTTCCTGAGAAAAAGGGTATTGACAGACACACAGACGGACGTAAACCGACTATTTGGGAAACTGAGTAAATAAAAAGCCTGTTTAAGTGATAATCGTAGGTCCCTTGAGATCCCACTTATCCAGGGTACACTGTACACTGTACATGTTTTGCCTTGCGTTTCAGTAGCAAGTATTTGTATATGTCTTGTATCGTGAACTTAAAATTCTCAGAACAGCAAAAAGGAGTGGGTCCTTCAGGGAAATACGGTCTTGATAGATATTATGTTAATTTCTACTCCTATAATAATGTATGTGGGTGTACTATAGGTACACCTCAGCCAAACCCTTTGGGGAATACAGGCGTTATGTTCCGTTTATGTTAATAATGTATAGTTACCTCTATTCAAACACGCCATCCACTGTATCTCGCGTACATTGGTGACCTCCTTGCCAATGAGGTAGGTGAACACTCTAACAGGGATATAAGTCTTGCCGCCGACCACCTCGCGGTTGTACTGCTCGAACACTTCGGTCAGGTTGCCCGGCACGTAGTCCGTGATCACCATCACCAGCTGGTTGCAGCCTTGGGTGCTGCTCACGTTACATATTGCTCTTCGCTAAACAGACGTTCAAACTTCAGTCATGTCCATTTGTAGTTCTATGGTTGAGCTTTGTAAGGACTCGTATAAATAATTTTTGATTTCAAATTATACATTCAGAATAGATGAAAGAAGCATATCGTCACTTTGTCCTTAAACATATAAATTACGAGCGCTGACTTAAATTTTATGACGAGGTTGATCGTGGGAATGAAGTCAACTCAAAAGTATCGTAAGGAACTCACTTACCTCTTTCAATGTAGTAAAAGCTTTGATATACGCCATCGTCAAGTTTGCGTACCCCTCCAGAGGCACTTTATGGGTCTTCCCCTTGTCTCTCGGCTCGAGGGTATCGCTAAGAGTCTTCAGATTCTCAGGAGTTGCCTGCACCAGCTTCTCGAAACAATCAACAACAAAGTCAGTCTTATTTTTGAAAGTATATACGTTGACGTAATCGTTGTTCGACAGAGTGTCCAACAGTGAGCGTAACGTTCTTCTTGCTACGTAGTTCTTGAATCCAGTCATGGAGCCGGAGACATCGAATAGAATAATCATGTCTTTGGAGCAGGTGGCAGCTTCTATGTACCAAGACTTGACACGACAGTCGTATGTGTCCACCTCGTTGGTGTTCCATCGCATGCCGGGGTAGAAGCGCAGGATGCCGTGCGCACTGCCGAAGTACTGCCACGATAATGACGGGTCGGAGTTATAGTTTTTTAAAAACATATCATCTAATTTTTTTGACCATAATATAGCATTTAGGGCAGTCGTCTCTGTAAAAAAAAAAGTTTGGTAAAACCAAAGTCAATCGTTGCCAAAAATAAATGACTAATAACTATCTTATCTCTAGGGTGCATAAAAACTTTTCTTATCCAATTATGCTACACTGGGAAATAAAACTTCAAGATCCAATCAAATATTTGAGTTTGGCTTCCTAATTAAAGATATATCACTAAGAAATAATTCACGATATAACTTTGCTCTTTACACGATATGTACTGGCATTATTATTAAAAGTTAAATGATATTGAAGGGCGTATCATTGAATTTGTTGAAACTACACATCGTTCTTTATTCGAATATTGTTGGTTCCTTCAGCTCACTAGGTAAGAATGTGTGCTATGTCTGTATCATCAATGACGGAAAGACTTTTACAGCAGCTGATAAATAATATTTTGAGAAAAGGATTTCAGTAGTATTTGAATCATATGTATACTTGCTACAGTTATAAATTTTCAGTACGTAGGTAAGTTTCTTACGTAACTTATATGCTAGACATTTATATAGGTACCTGAGTTATCTAATTTAACCTTTAAAGAGATTTGCAGGTGTTTACTCTGCAGTTATGTGATCACACTCAAAAATGTACAAAGGCGGACTTAATGCCTTAGGCATTCTCTACCAGACAACCAAGGTGAAGAGATTAGATGGCAAGTTCTCTATTTGAGAGGAACAATTTCCTCTCTGCTTTTCTTTTTTTTATACCTGTTTAGGTCGTACGTTTATAATGTAAGGGAAGAGCAGAGCCTTCAACTACAGGCATTTTTTATGCTTAAATGGAGACTCCTCGATATGCAGTGTAAGCCAAATGAGATGTATGAAATAATCTTATTTTATTTATTTTATTTATTTAACAATGCCAAAAAAAACTATTACTTATTCTTATTCCAGTTATCAATTATAGAGGACCTTTCAACGTAACTCTTCGTCAAAAACACGACGCGCAGGTAGTGGCTGTAACCGCTCGGAATAAAGCGATCACTGGATTAGGGCACGCAGTGCTCTGGTTAACGCGGCTGTAAAGTAAAATACAAAATATTGCAGCACTTTCAATAGTTACATACCTTTATCAAATATATTGGTTGGCACGTGTACACAACTGGTGTTTGTGTTCACATTGATGTTGTAAAAGTGCGAGTCCCTCTCCAGCGACACGTTCATGTAACGAGTACTGTTTACAACATATCTGGGCAGCTCATCCTCATTTTGAGTGCCAGGATTGTCATCTTCATCTTCGTAGAAAAACTTTGAATACTTTGCCGAACAGTACTCGAACGGTTGGGATTTATTGTAGGTGTAGTTGAATTTTCTTGCAAACTCTTCTGCCGTCGCGTGAATGCACTACAAACATAACTAAAAATGATCAACAATGCTTTAACTTAAAATATTAATTAAAAAAACAGCTCAACACCCTGCCGTTAAGTTGTCACGAGTTGGGTTTATGCAACAATTTCATGTGATTGTATTCACATTTGCGGACGTATATATATTGCCAAAATCGCCTCGACGATAAATGAACCTAAATGATTCGGCGCACTATGCGCAGCCAGCCTCACTATTAATCTTGATGACCGGTCAATCTTTTCACTACAGCATGAGGTCACCACTACTCTCATAACTTATGACGTTGCAGACCTAGAAAGAAGCCATATTCAGCACACTTGACAAACGGACTGCTGCATGTAGGTACCTACTTCACGCACCGCTGATTGCCTATCCTCGCAACACATTATTATTGTTGTGGAATTATTTATTTATTCATATATAGAGCACTGCCACATGACATACAATTAACATACCTATTTCAATAATTATTCTGTACAAAGCATGTAGGTACTGTATGGCAATGACGGCGTACATAACACTTGCAATTAATTGAATACGTTATACAACAATAATTAATTAATGAAATATTTGATTCGAATAAAAATAAAATACAATAATAATAATCCCCACCGCCGTATCTTTACGCTGAAATCGTGGTGGGGCTTGCGAGCTCCTATAACCAGTAGGGTCTGTGCCAGTGGAGTTTAATTTTCCGAAACAGATCAGGAGCCAGGCCAGGACAGATACATAAACCCGCAGGGCAGCATGTGGCGAACTATTGGGCAGTAGCGACCCCACGGACCCTATCTCCCGGGGGAAGTCTTGTTCCTCATCTCCGGCTTGAAGTCCCACCTCTTTCTTGCCTTTATTGGCCGGCTTGAGTGGAGATCCGCAAGAGCACACGTGCTCGGAGGCAGGAAGTATTCCAGTAAGATGCTGATAGGGATCTTGACCGTATTTCCAGGATTGTCCTGATAGCCGTGGAATACCTCTCCTCTCCTCGTAAGCACCTCAGGGCATGTTACACCCTTGTCGCTACGCCACTATGTGCTAGCGACCGTTTTCGGGGGCCTATTATTGAGTGTGCAAGTCATCCCCTGCCATTGTATCTGTATATTTTGTATAAAACATTGGTCAGGCAGGGGCCATAGTACATATTTCCATAGTTCCAGATAACCAGTTAACTTTAGTCACTCAAATCCATAATCCAATATCTTTGTTTCCATATCCTGCAATAGTCCTACACCAACCGGGGGTTATCCTTGAGTGCACTTGCATAGTGTGAACAGGGATAATCGGCGGTTGGTGCCTCATTTAATTAAAAAAGTCTAACGGGCCTCTGCGAGTTTGGTTCGGCCCCTCGTACGGCTTCCAAAGGTCCAGGACCCCAGGGTCCCTAGAAATGTCAAATGAAACATAACGCAGAAAACAATAACTTATTCGGATCAAAATTAAGGGGTAACTTTTAATTTTGTAGTTCATCATGGAACACTTCTAGATGAGATTAGAATTATTTTTTTTGAACCATAACGTACAAATCATTGAATTTTTGTTCATTTAATTGCATATCGTTTATTTTATTTTACGCCTAAGTGTTATTTTGTTTGTTAAATTGACTTTTTTACCGCATTTTAATATATTTTTTTTGTATTTAGTACTTTATAAATTAACATAACCTACTGTGTGTATGTTACATTTATGTTAAGTACTTTCTAGTTTGTAAATTACACTGCACAAGGTCTTGGGTGTTAATCTGTAATGTAGTGCCCCTTAAATAAATGAAATCAGTCTATGCAAACATTTTTTATATCATGGATAATGTCCATCCACAACAGTTCTATATTTCGTAGTAAATGCATTGACCGTTGATAATTTTAATTAAATGAAAGCCTTTAAACCACGTCCACCGCTAAATAACACATTAATTTTTATCTCCTAATAGAGGTGTTACTTTACTTTACCTACTAGCTAAAATGCTCTCTACTTAGGATAATGTCTCTTAATTTATTTTATGGATTAATCAATACATACTTGGACGATGAAGTATGATGAATACGGGTCATTGTGTAATAGCACAATAAGTAGTTACGGCTATGGCTTACCTTGACGGCATTGATTTTGCGAGTGAGCATGGTGCTCACAGAGCGCAGTGAGGACTCCAATATTTGCTTTCCATCTTTTCTCTTCACGCTCGCGTTCATTTGTTTGTATTTCTGCGAAGTTGGGAATGTGTAAATAAAATCTGAAGCAAATCCTAGAATCATTTCATAGTAAAACGGAACAAATGCTAAAAATGATTTCAGTTTTATTTCAATATTATTTTGAGCTTCACTTTATTTCCATACTTTAGTGTGGCAAATGAAAAATTAATTCTACGAAACATTCTTTTCTACAAAAAATGTTTGCAAATTCTTTTTTAGGTATCAGAGGTTTTAATTTTATTTCAAAACTTTAGGAATTCTGTAAGTCCATAATGCATTCCCTGCGTACACAATTATATAACGCACTTACAATTCTGATTTGATCTGATTTTGTCAGAGCTTCACTTAACTTCCATAGTTCATCCCCAAGCGCTCTCGCCCATACTTTAACTCTACGAAATAGAAAACTTTATGTAAAGTACACAAATGATTTTTTTACAAAATACCGAACATTAATTATAAAACAAAGCACTATAAAATCAAAATAAGGCAAACTGGTAAAAAATAAGGCATATTAAATATTGCTTTCAACAAAATAATAAGCGGTCATGAAGAAAATTTTCGGAGCGACCGACGGACGGCAATCCGCAGAGCCATGACTCGTAAATAAGGGTCTGTTTACGATAGTCACCAAAATAAATTAAGCTCCTTTACAAATTTTATGTTGGAGCGTAACTTTGATCTATACTTTCAGGTGTTCAATGTGTATGCTTTTATTGTATGTGCATCACGTTTGCGTCCGTCCGGTGTCCGGCCTCGCGTCCGGTGTTGTACCCATTGCTCTTCAGTAAAGTTACGTCGTAACACGTACTATCGAGGAAACTTACATCTGACCAGTTTGAAAACAAAATTCCGTGTACACGATGACCACATCTGTTAACAAGCGTTACTATAGTGGCCGAGCGCTGCAAGCAAGAATAGTCCTTACGGTGTATAGAAGTTCGTTTCTCCGATGGTACATATGTATGTATGTGAAAACTTTGGTTGTTTGTGTTTTGTCTCTTTCTCTGTGGTTTGTGATTGTGAGGTTGTTACGTCCTACATAGTGAAAATAAATAAAAAGAACCGTTTTGATAGATAAAAAGCAAAAAACATAATTCAGAAAACTTTCGCAGTTCTGTCCCTGAACTACAGTTTAGTTTCAAACTTAATAAAATATTCAAGATGTTTCAGCTAGCTGAGTGCTCCGCAAGCTCTTAAGATATATCAAAGTTATAGTTATAGATGTCATAAATAACATAGTATTCTTACGTGTCAGCCTTCCAGGCGGGGACAGGATCTGGTACAAAGAGTAATGCACAAAGTAACACGAGCTTGAAACTTTGCATGTCTGCGACGGTGAGTCACGCGCGCTAACAACAAATATTTATTGCGTTCTACAAGTAATCGTCGTAAACTACGCGAATATTACAGGTTAAGGCACATCGTTACAGTGTTTTTTTACTTAAATAAGCTTTTCAGGATACATCACAACAATTTATCTATCACTATAAGCTGCTAACACGTATCTATGACAGATAAAGGACAACCAAACTAAAAGGTAACAGAATGCTTCCCGCTGAGAGATAACGAGCAAGGCCACTACGATTTCGAAGCACAGTAAACATTCAGTCACTAAATACTTTCACGTTAACGAGGTTATTAATAGTTTACGTAGAGTTTCGACTAGTTTTGTCGTCCATTTACGCGGGGGATCACAACACGAGTTACATGGTGGTTTTACAAGAGCGCGGGTACGAGATAGTTTGTGTGCGGGGTGCGGGCGACGCTGCCGGTGCGGGCCGGAGTGGGTCGGACGAGCGCGGGCCGGAGTGAGTGCGGGCCGGGGCGAGCCGGGCGGGAGCGAGCGTGTGTCGCGGCCGACGCACGTGCTGCGTCTATTCTGGGCGGGCGCCGGCGAGCGCTTCGGGCGGCATCGAGCGGACCCGATCTAGGTCGGCCCGTGTCTGTCCACACACTGCTACCGGAGTGCCGGCGCGCATCGCACCCGCACCCGGTCGCTACTACTTATAATTATAGACATCGCAACTTTTTGTCTGCGAGCTTACGGCGCTTAGGTTAGGACGTGATTTACATTCTTATTGCTTCTTAGCTAATGAGAGTTTGGAGTTTTGTATCAAGGCCAGATTATGTTGGCGGTGGGTTCTGTATTAGAACTTCTGAATTTGCTTGTAAGATCATTAGACGTTTAAATCTACAAGGTATATCTTAAATAGGTTATTTTGTCTGTAGTTTCATCATAGAAATATAAAAACTTCTTTCTTATATCTATGAGTTTTATAGATAGAAAATTGCTTTAGTACATATTTAATTAAAGACCTTGACCTATATGGCAAATGGAGCAAACCAAACACTGAAACAACTGATATAATGCAATCTAGAAATCAATACCAGCGTCTATTTTTGTTACATTTGTATGCATCGAAATTCATGCGGCCGTCATGTTTCTGTGAAGCCAGCCGAGCTTTGACGAGCTGACTCATAAAGCAATATTTGTTGCATTGCCCTCCAGTCAACATTTGAAAGTGGAACGTATGCATGAAACCATTTTGGTTGCCATATAAACGACTAGACGTCGATACGACGTCTACGCCTCGCGTAGCAGTGCTCGTAGCAAATGTCTGAAAGTGACCCTAAATAAAATACTGACCAAGCTTATCTGTTATAGACTATGTTGTGTCTAGTATTGAGAGCTGAATGAATCACTGGCTACTTTACCGATTAAATCGTATTATTTTACTATGATTTTCACAGGGTCTACGCCGCGCGTAGCAGTCGTAGCACTTGAACGAATGCGACCCTAAAAAATTACTGAAGGTCTTAAGTCTTCGAGTACTTAATAATGTTCAGCCTCGGCCTAGTGTCGACAGCAATTAACCAATCACGACTCCCTTTTTGGTGACAATATTGTATATCTTATAGGCCAAAACATGCTCCTACGGTGCTGCGAAATTTCAAATGAAAAATCAAGGGTCAATAGATTACTAAAGTTCGGAACTGAAATTGAAAATATAATTTTATTGGAATCAAACAAAAATTACCAAAAAAAAAATACTTACCCTCTCTTTTAATTCACATGTTACGAAAGGTGACTAGGCGGTTACGTCAGGAGGATGAACAAACAGATTCAGCAGTTATAACGCGCAATACGCTAGCCGAAATGAGCAGCGATGTAACGTTAGGGCTACATTACACCTCGTGAAATAAACAGATTTAATATGCAAAGGGCGAGGCGAAGCGAGGCGCGTAAACATTACTTATAAACATCCAGGTGAGTACACACCCGCGCGTGCCATAACAGCCTGCCTTCATTATTTACACTTGAAAGTTTCCCTTTTAAGTGGGTCGTTATCTTTACGGCCTTTCAGGGGCTCATGGGTGTAATACGCGCATTTATTGATCTGCGATGTTGGGCTAGGTTTAGTGTGGTTGGTTTTTAGTGGGTGAGCGTGGCGTCATCAAAGAACCTTTGTCGAGCATTGGGTGAAATTCGGTTGAAGATGATGTCGAGATCCCTCTGTAGATCGTGTATGTTGTTAAGGTTAAAAGGGGAACACCAAAGGAAATGCCGTTCTAAGGATTTCAATAGTATGTTTACTATCTTTTTGTTTATATATTGGAAGGTGTGATTTACTAATATGACGTGAGACGTGTGGTTTCACACAAAGCTAATAGAAGAGTACAATCACTATGAGAAAGTAAGGATTTCAGTCAAGTGGTAAGGGTGGGTTCTACTAGAAAATAATATTTATGAATTAGAAACAGAAAGACTAATAGTGTTCAAGTAGAGTCGATTTGTGTTTGCTATACTCCAACATATGTGAGCGTAATCATTTGTTAACCCGATTTTCTACTGTTTACGGTTTTAGACATTTATTTTCTCAAAAGATTTACACAATCACTTACAGAGAAAATACAATATTTAAACTTAAAAATACATAAAGCCGATTGGCGTAGTGGGTTAGTGTTACGCTTATGTCAAAATACATTAAAATTTCGTAACAGTTTTAGTAAGAGGGTAGTTGTAAAGAAACAAATGTTCACACGAAACTAAGTTCACGACGTCGGTCGTATGCGCATCGCCACTGCGGGTAGGTGTGCATGAGTTGAGGGATACAATACTTGTTTACACATGCCCATGACACAGTGATCGTTTCACTGCGTTTAGAGTACTTTCATGGTTGTTAATATTGTCTTCATTTTATATATTTTTTAACTTAATATTGTTACGTTAGACTACATAGAATTTATTTATTATGATTCCTTGAGTTTGTTTATGTACGTATGTTTATGTATGTATTACTGTATTATATATATATATAATAGTTAGTAGGTAGTTTTCTCATATAAACATCTATGACGGTAGTTACGGGCTGTCAGAATATCGGTACGGTAACTGAGTTGTGTGAAGTTCAGCTATAAGGAAACTGATATGTCCGAATGCTGCCCAAAATATTAGAAAAAAAACATATTTTTATGCTGTAGAATAGAATAGAATTCTCTCCGCCTTTCTCTCTCTTCTCTCTTTGCTTTAGCATAGTAAGCAATAATATATGTCGCATAAAAGCAGTATTCACTTTTGACATAAAAAAGGTTAGCAATAGAAATTATTTCAGTGCTTTACGTCGTAAAAAAATATTATGAAACCGACGCTAAATTAAAGGAAAAAGAAACGAGCAGTCTCTCGGAAAATTGAAGATATAATGATCATGGATTTTCCGATAACTTATTACGCTCGCTCTTTGTGAAGAGGAATGTCTTCCTTTCTATGTGTGGAGCAATAAGGAGCGCGGTTCGTAGTATAAGCCATTATACGCCATTATTATTCTGTTCTCGTTCCTAATTGAGACTCGTAAAGTACGCTAACAATCTAAAGCTCCTCGCTATGAACATTTGTTTTGCTGGAATAGTTACCTATCTTTTTTAGGCTATGAAACTTGGATCTCTTGCTGTCAGATGGAATAAGGAAGACCATAAAAATAAGGTGATCACTGACTTATTTAATGTTTGACTTATAGTTACTTTCACGAAGCAATAATAGGTCGACATGATTTGCTTAAAGATAGTTTATGGACCGGAGAGTGACATAAGTTTTTATCTCGGGACAATGCACTGGGGATATTGACCACGGGAATAAAGCTGCGGGCAAAAGCTAGCGGCCCAATAATACATGAAACTAAACGCATTATTTGGTTTTTGACCAGCTCCAGAATAATTTGAGTTAGTATCTGTTTCTCCCGTTATAATTGTGAGACTATGGACAATGTTATTTACAAATCGGAATTTTCTTTCTGTTTATGTAACATTGCACTTTCTCAAATTACCGGGGTTTTCCAAGTGTATGAAACATTTCAATGCGGCGCGGTGACTCAGAGTCGGATGGTCGAGGGGGAGCGGAATGCATTAATTTAGCCGCCCCAGCACTCTGCTCATTCCTTGATAACGTCATAAATACTAACAAGGGCAAATTTTCACATTCAAATTTATTGATTTAACTTACTCATAATTCATAAACATACAAGTAACATGACATAATATTCTAACTAACAGAAAACTTACACAGATTTAACAGCGAGTCCTAAACTAGGCACAGCCTGTAGAATATTTATCTATGGTTATGTTATATTATATTTAAGTATGGGTTTTGAAGCTTGGGTACCGCTATCGATCTGTTCATGGGGATTAGCAATTGCTGATTGTTGTGGTACAGTGGTTATATCACTGTTTTTATCAGTTGTGATATATTGCTTCGGAGATACTGGCCTGGGATTAGTTATTGTACTTACTTACATGTAACTAACAACTATATAGGGAGTCAGGGACCTGAAAAATTGCCAACTAGTTATACCTCGCACATTGATATTTCCCACTTGAGTAGCAAATTAATGGTCCACTGAAAACTGGTGATTGCTGGTGAGTCGGAAAACCAGAGACTGCACATACATAAAACTACACACATAACTTCACGCTTGTATCCCCTGCAGGGTGAGGCAGAGGTGCCTTAGTACACCCACAATTTGCCAGTTAAAACTTAAGTACCTATTCCTAATTATTTCCATGATAATCTAAGCACAGGCAGGAAGAAAATTGCCTGCTTATCGTATACAATGACCCGCTCTTGAACGTCTACGATACGCGGTACCTCCTTCTATTCGCTTACACGAGGTCAACAAGCACCATTGTGCTTACATAATGGTGCTTGTTGACCTCTTGTAAGCGAATAGAGCAGTAAGACCTCCTCCATTCCAAACGTCCCCACGGTAAAGTAGGCTTTTAAGATGTTTTTATTTTGTTGACCTTTTTGTTTTCTAATTTTTTGGCAATTTCCTTTGGCAGCTTATTTAGAAACATTCTAAGGAGGAAGGGCGTACGTCCAGGTTCTCTTACCATAGGTACTCATTATTAATCTTAGGCAGTTTATATAAAGACAAGTACGACAAGTGACGAACAAAGTTTGGTCTGTTTGTTTTCTGCAGCTTATTCATAAAAACAGAGTAATCAGAGGCCACAGCCACTTTTAGTTTATCAAACACATTTATGATTTTACAATATTTAAATAATATATCATAATCGGGGTTATATTTTAGTTTAATTTTATGGTACCAATATTTTTAATATCCTTATCTGAATATTATATATTTTTTTTAAGATAGGTCTTATAAGTTCTTCCATAACTAATAGTTATACCATAATTAATTACAGAGTCGGCCAGTGCCTTAAACAACAATCGCAAGGTCGTTGTAAGGCAATTTGTGCTTTAATATACGCAATTTAGATATAATAGTCCTAAGCTTAGCGCATACATGGTCCAAATGTGGGTCCCAGTTAAATTTATGATCAATCTTGAGCCCGAGATAGACATGTTCTTTGACGTTTTCATTAGGTTTACAGACACAGATATCCAAGCACTGGTGCATACATTAGTGTTCATGAGCCACAACTCTTGGTGTTCCCCCACTTCTTAAGTGTGCTGAATGAATATGCATGAGTTTAGTTTTTTGGTAATTAATTGATAAACCAACGTCATGAGCCCTTTTACATAGGAGGTCAAACTCACTTTGCATTAGCCTCTCCGCAGTACTTAGGTCTCCGTGACCTGTGATCAGACATGTGTCGTCAGCAAATTGGTAGACAGAGGCATGCTGGAATAGGTTACACATATCATTGACATACAGCAGATACTCAGTCGGTCCGAGAATCGATCCCTGGGCCGTGCCATATTCAGTTGGAAACATGTCGCTATGAGTGCCCGCTATGCTAACTACGTTGTATCTGTTTAAGGGATAATCTTTGCACCACCCCAACACTGGACCCTGTATACCACTTTGCCGCAACTTGGTAAAAAGTACCGCTTGTGTGTTACATGCTACTACTTTTTCATCAGGCGTTCAACAAAAATATGAGAATGATTTAATTAAATAGTAAATTGGCAATGGTATAGACATTTTACGGCCACTAAACTTGATCGTTGTGGAAAGTTTTGGCCTCTCGTAAATTAATGGGAGGTTATGCCGAAGAGGGATAATCTCCTCATATTTATTGCTTAATGAAGGTCGGTCCTATCTAGCTAATTAATTAAGAGTTCGTACCGTGTTACGGTTTTAGAGCTAAACCCAAAATAGGTTAGAAGTTCTTTGTTTCCTTTCTTACAGAATCTTTTTTGTGTAAGCCCTGTTATTTTTTGCACCGTAGTAATAAGCTCTTATTTTCTTTGAATCCACGTTGAACATAAATAAGAAAAAGTCGAATGAAAAATTCTGTAGATGTGTAATATTATGTTAGTTTGTATGTTTGTATGTCACGCAAACATGGCTGAACGGATTTGGATGAAATTTAGCACACAGGTAGTTTATAACCTGGATTAACACACAGCATACCTACTTTCAATCCCGATAGTACGTTCCTGTGGGATATTTTACGACATCCACGCAGGCGAAGCCGCGGGACCAAGCTAGTGCTTCTATTAAAGTGTGTAATATAGTAAATATGCGTCTATCTATGCAAATATACATACGAGTTTGCACAGCTGGACGAGACTAGAATGCACTTTTCTATGGATAAGGTGTAGGTATACCTCCTTATCCATAGAAATGTGCATTATCATAAATAGTGCATATTTTACAGTCACAATGACCATCAATAACCACCACATATACCTAAACTGTGAAACAGTTGAAGTCTACTGCCTTGGATTTATTATATATACGTATTCAAATAAATAGTAATAAATGCCAGCGATAATAAAATTCTAATATTTCCTTTAAAAACAAATCGATCAATAAACTGATCGATTTGAAAGGAAATATTAGAATTAGGTACCGTACTCAAGTATGGTACGTATTGTATAATATTAATTCTATTGTATTTACATTCATAGAGGTAAACTGTATCTAACACAAATAATTAATTATTGACACGCATTCATTGTAGGTGATTCATAACCACAACACTTGATTGCATTGCAATAAAGAATTTTAAATTAAATAACATAAAAAAATGAAGGTTTACAAATATTTTATAGGTACCTACTATACGAATTGCCCCAAATCTATTCGAAAAATGCGAATTATGATAAAATGTCCAATAAAATCAATTGATTTGACTTGAATTGGCCTTGATTACATTACAATCATATTCTCGGAATAAGCCCCACACAAAACTTCAGTTTTCTACAAAGCAAAACACACGAATTCGAAATAAATAACACTAAGCGCTCCCTTAAAACAAAAATTTTCAATCCTTTGAGAGTACAATACAAACAATATACTTTCATTTTCCAAAAGCTTTCTCGTCGAAAAAACTGTTGTGTATTACATTCTGTTCCATTACACTCAAACGACTTACGAGTATATACGATGACAGGCTCCTTCAGGGACAGAAAGGGAACGTGTGCGCCGCTACATATCTAAATCTTAAGAAGAAAATAATATTCGGTGCCAACACACCCGTTTTCTTTCCAGTGAGTGCTTCCCTACTTGTCTTTGGATTTGTATTTTAGTTTTTGGCCACCGACTTCCGAAATTAAAGTTATTTTTCACTTTGTAGTGTTTTTTTTGGAAGTAGGTTTTTATTTAAAAGTTTTTTTATTTTCACTTTTTACTGGGTCGGCTTGTAATTTATCTAAGTTACAATAGTCTAAATGACAACTGCTCATCACCTTTTACAAAACATTGCTTTCGCCGATGCAGGGACGTTAATTGTTGAGGAGTTCTCCTGGTACTTCACCATCAGCTCCACTTCACCATATGCATTGTGACGAGCATAAATTGCTTAGCAACCATAATAAAGTAGGTAATCCAATCGTAAACCGTGAAATACTTATTATTGAGTAGGTCCGGTGGCTGTCTCTGCCGTGGTAATCGAGAGGGCAGTAATTCAAAGGTGGCCATTTTTTTTATTTTTTTTCTTCGTACTACTAGGTTTCATACATCTACGTATAATACGGTAGCCATTTTTTTTATTACTGATTTGGAATGTACGTCAAACGAGTTTTCAAAAAAAAAAGAAAAGAAAGCTCGTTTGACGTACATTCCAAATCAGTAATAAAAAAATGGCAACCTTTGACTTACTGCCCTCTCGATTACCTCCGCAGATCTGTGGTCCTTATCATCAGTTCCACTTCTCCAAATGGTGCTTTCCGAGAGCAAATGCACGAATTACTATTAAAAAAAAATACCCAAATCTCTATAGGTGTGCCTATAATATTTGAAGAATTCCCTCGATTTCTCCAGGATCCCATCATAAGATCCTGACCTGATGACAATGGAACTAACTGAAAAGTATACCCTTTCAAACAAAAAAAGAATTTTCCAAATCGGTCCAGCCATCTTCGAGTAATCGGGGAACATACATAAAAAAAAGATTCCGACCAACCTCCTCCTTTTTTTGAAATCGGTTAAAATATTATTCGGTGCCAACACACCCGTTTTATTTGCAGTGAGAGCTTCTTACGATGTTTATAGCATTTTTGTTCTCATATTTTGAAATGGTGTGAAATAACTTGCCTACAATTTTCTGGTCCTGCCGGACTATTCAGTAAAGATCTCACTGTGAAAATTTAGGTGAGGTGAGTTTGAATTGAAGTGAGCTGTCATTCCGTGGTCACGGTGAGATTTATACAGAATAGATCGGCTGTTCTGGTCTGTTCAGAAGTTCAGATCTGAAAACATATTTCAGGTTTATTTAAGTACCTACCTACAACTTCATACGAGAAAATATGTTAAGTCTTCAGAACATGTTTAGTCATCCGCAATAGTTGCCCGCGAAATTCAAATTTTCTTACGTTTTTTACAATTTGCAGGTCAGTGTCAGGTTGTTTGTTGCTCAAAATATGAACCGCGACGGGCGTGTCTGCGCTACCACGAACGATACTCTGCCCGTGGTGCGTCGGTGCGGGCTGGCCCGCGTCCGTCCGCACCGTGGGAAGCCTGCTTTAGAGTATCTGTATTTATTTTAATTTATATAATCGCTTAGCTATATTCGATCCCTTCAACTGGCATGCACGAATCATAAAAATTGGCAAGTCTGGCGGCGGCCTTGGCTAAGCCCCGCCCCCTTTGGGACTTCTTGCGTTTAAACCCCTATTTCTCGCTACTTTACTTGAAACTCTTATAAAACTGTAAGTGATTCGTAATATGTACAAAATTTCCTATTTGTTATATCACTTTCATGTAGTGTAATTTGGTTCACAATAAAACGAACATGTTTCAAACTAAAATCAAGTTTTGTTATTTTCACCCATTTTTTTCATTCGAAATTCTGCATATTTTTACATTTTATAAACATGTTTTCTACGAAGTTCATTAAGCTATCAATAAGGTAAAATAATAATATATAACTTAAAACCATTTAAAAATATGCCCAAAGAACGAATTGAAACATGTCATACAATATCGCGGCGCCTAAACTATCACTCAACGCTTTGTAATTATCGTAAACATGTCAAAGTAATTAAAGTGTTATGATGCTAGCAAATGTGTTCACGAAACCCTATGCAGCCACTTAATTGTTCAGCAAGATAAAAAAAAAACACCACATGACGTCCAATACAAAAAGAGTCGACGCCGGCGCGGCGGTCGAGATAGGCTTTTTTTTTTAAAAAACACTCACTTTGGTTCGTCATTGTTTATTAATTTTAATAAAAAACCTTCATTTACAAGCAGTTCCATTTTCATTATAAATTTGAGTACAAAAAAAATTAAAGACCGCAACATTTGCGATTTTCCGCATTTTTTCATTTTTGGTTTTGTTATTTATTATGGTCCTCCGTGATGGAGTGACCTTAAGGTGTACTTCGGTGAAAGCTACTGGAACTGCTCTACGAGCAGAACTAGGTATGCCGAGTTTGAGCTCGTTTTGTTAGTTATGATGAGATCTTATCTCTGGACTTGATGGAGTAACCTGAAGGTGTACTTCGGTGACTGCTACTGGAACTGCTCTACGAGTGACAAACCCTACTTGTAGGGAAATAAATTATTATAATAAAAAAATCTGTGATTGTAAAATAATCTTATCTTGTCAAGTATCAAATTAGTTCTATCGAATATTTTGTATTTGTACAGCGATCTTTTCAAAACGAGCTGCTGCAAACAGGCGACACAGTGTCCACTCACGACGACGGCCGAGCGCGGACCGAGGTTTCATTTGAAATGTTTGTGCAATAAATCAAGACGAGGATCAAAAATAAAATAACCCTTAACACACTAGATTACGATTCATCCGTAATAGCAAAATATGTGAAATATTAGTTCTGGTTTTTATTTTTTTCTGCGACTATTTGAGACATTTGATAGATTTTTTTAAATATATTTTGGAATTGAGTATGTCTGGCTACTTACAGTATTTTTAGAATTTCTAAAAAGGTTGATAATAGGACAAAAAATGTACCTAAACTCAACCCGGTATCGTAAACTTTGTGGAAAAGGTTATCAGAAGATCGTTTTTACAATATAAAATACTACAATTTTCAATAAAAATGTTACTATTATTTGAAGACGAAGAACCAATCTACATGTGTTAGTTATTGGTTTTATTTAATTTGGTTCAGTTTAGTTACAAAATGTACCGAAAAACAGCATAATTTTGTCCGAATTGCAAACGCGCCCTTAAGCACAGAGACTTAAATATTATTTTAGTTGCTAATCGTCCTTGTAATAAAGTTATTCATTTTTATTAATATAATTATTAGATTCGTTCGATTTGATTCGATTTGATTTGATGAGTAAAACCGTACTCTAATTTCGTTTTCTATTTTCCTAAAAGAAAAGTACCTATCGTAAAACTACATCCTAAGACATTTTCAACGACAAAAGTGTTTCAAACAAGTTGAGTTTTCGAGAGTTGTACGATCCATATATTGTGGGCGATACATATTTTGGTAGGGTATGTAATTTCTGCCTACCTCCATGGGAAGAAGGCGTGAGTTTATATATATATATAATATACTATAGGTATTACACCGTAATCTATAAATTTCGAGTCTTGCAGGGGATCACAGACTTGCAGCTTTTTGCAAGTGAGCACAACAAGACAACACAGTTAATTAAAATTCACCTCTCACAGCTAAATCTACAAAAAAAAAACTGGAGACGTTTTCAGTAATATAATAAGCACCTACTGTTCTATTTCAGGTCAAGTATATGAGTATACCCTGGCGAGTCTGCAAGGTCAAGACTCCGGCGTCGTGTAGGCGGGTCGGCGGCGGCACCGCGGCGCCTCCGCGTCGAGACACCCCGCCAAGCCTAGAACTATGAATTAAGGGATGACTAAATTGAAAACCTTGTAATCAGTCTTGAAGAGAATTGATAGAATGTATGTCGTGAGTTTGATGTATCATGTTCGGCAAAATTAGTTTTTAGTTCATATCAAAAATTAATATTAGTTTGTGCGTGAAAGTATAAACATCAAAATTAACAGCTGTGGAAAATGTTTTTGGTCATTTTCTCACCTCTTGTAACAGTTTCTTAGGAAAAAACGTTCGTAGTCTAGCTTATTATACCTACTTAGACTCCGATTTTTAATTTGCTAGACTAAACGTACGTACTATTAACGTTACGTTTACGTATTATTAACATTACTACAGTATCGGAGGATATATTTGGGCAAAACCTGCTGAAATTCATTCAAATGGCGCAAAGAATAATTGAAAAAGCTTGATATTATAAACGTTGCTGTGTTTGTAATTGTTAAAGTAGTAAGTAGATTAGATATTCTTTGTAATTTTGCTTAAGTACAAGTAATTTTATTTTGTATGAAGTGTAAACATTGTGATTTATTATAAGTTATAACATCGCCTTGGATGATTCTCTGAAGGTGTTATAATTGTGGTTTAAATAAATAAATGAATAATAATAAATAAAATGACCTAAGTACCATAATTTTACTAAAATGTCAAAATGCCAAAAAAAAAGGTCGATCGCAGCTGTCATTTTGGTCTAGTAAATTAAAAACCAGAGTTTAGTTTGATTGACACAAAAAATAGGATGTATACAGACCACACCATGAAACCACACAGTATACTCATGATGCAAATCAATCAGTTTTTGCACATGGGTACCTACCTCAAGCATCGCAAAAAGTTTTACCTTTTTATGTATTATTAAAACGTACCTACAAAAAGGTTGCAGCAATTAGTGCCACCAAATCTGGCCGTTTTTTGTGGGAACATAATTTTGAAACCCATCGCTTCGACAAAGAAAAATAAATTAAATAAAAACTAATTAAAGAATTCTTACAATAATTAACTTTAATCGTCGTGAAAAATAACATTCATCAACTGTGGAAAAGAAATCTATTTAATTATTTCTCGTTCCTTGCTCATTTATTCGCATCTTCCTTATAAATATTAAAATATGTGCAAGCTGAGGAGTGCTCACCGCATAGTTCTCGCTTTTTATAATGACTCTATTTCCAAGCAGTTGGAGATATAATCATCTCGTCGCATTTTCAGTCTCATAAAAAAGATCATTTTACGAATTTATCTGCAAATGTTCACTATTAGAAATTCTAAGGAGGGTTCGAGCACACGAACATATGATATTTAGTAAGTACATTCTATATTTCTCATCGTTTTGTATGAATAGAGGTATCGTCAGGGGCCGTATTATGGAGTATAATTTTATTGCCATTGCCATTATGCGTCTAGTCCAAAAAAAGGATGGTATTATCGGTCATGTATAGCTAGGTCTCTCTCGCGCACTTGAATTATGATGGCATTAGAACGTCATAATATGGCACC
The DNA here is from genome assembly GCA_947568875.1 of Fissipunctia ypsillon. NCBI lineage: Eukaryota > Metazoa > Arthropoda > Insecta > Lepidoptera > Noctuidae > Fissipunctia > Fissipunctia ypsillon. The sequence goes on from OX387644.1 coordinate 20,489,911, forward strand.
TGGTTCGTTTTCTCGAAGTAAATAACTCGTAGAATGTCAAGTCATGTCAACAAGATATACTTCCTGGTATTGTACATTTTTCAATCGTTAACGAGCAACGTAACAGTAAAAATAAAAGAATTGTTACTACTAGACTGACGTGCGCTATTGTATGGTATAACTTGTACTACAAACTGAAAAGTTTCGATTTTTTTTTTCTTAAAAAATTTGTTACTTCTTTCTCCGCCTGACGATAATACTCTATCTACACGCCCCGATATTAAAATATGTATTATACAAGTTTTATGACCCGGAAAAACGGTTCCGAGGTTATGAGAAATCCGGTCCTTCCTTTGGGAGCCTTACTTGACGCTCAATCTTCCACACAAAAGGCCATTTCCTTTAAGGATTTTAACCTTAAATAGAACGACATACCATACGGAGACCGTATATGTGCTCCTTCAGGTCAGCTCAAGGTTACAATACGGTTCAGGCTCAAAGCAGGACAATAGTTAGGCTTGGAAATTGCTGTAAAATATTTTTTTTTTTTATTGTTTAGTGGTGACAATCCCCGTGAGTGGGGTGTTCAAGAAATAATACTAAGAACGATATTGACAAGTGATGACAATAGTTCGCTGATCAGCCTGCATGTCTTTTAACAGTAGTAGCTGAAGATTTTTGGATTGTGTGTGGGCAATTCAGTTCTGAGGAGCTACAACAATTACGACTCACAATGTAACAATGAGTGCAAAATGGCAAATGTTGATTTAGCCTCTACGAGTGAACCCAGGGCAGTCAGCTCCGTTACCCACAATTTAGTTGTCTGACTAATATGCAATATGCAGGTAAAATACTAGGTATATCCTGTTTATTGGAATGTTAAATTAATAACATAACATAACATAACATAACATAACATAACATAACATAACATAACATAACATAACATAACATAACATAACATAACATAACATAACATAACATAACATAACATAACATAACATAACATAACATAACATAACATAACATAACATAACATAACATTACGCCTTGTTTTCCCCGAAGGGTTGGGCAGAGGTGTACCTATAGTAACACCCACATTTTGCCAGTTATGTTTAAGTCCCATGTAATAGGGGGCGAGCCTATTGACATCTACCGGGCACAAATCCAGACTCCGAGCTGCTACTGAGAAATTAAATTAAATTACTTATTATTTCTTTGACATATCTCGGGACCCTGGGACCCCGGACATTTGGAAGGCGTACGAGGGGCCGAAGCCAACTCGCAGAGGCCCGTTAGACGCTTTCAATGAAAAGAGGCACCAACCGACGATTATCCCTGTACGCACTACGCAAGTGCACCCAAGGACAACCCCCGGTTGGTGTAGGACTATTGCAGGATATGGAAACAAAGATATTGGACTATAGATTGGGGTGGCTAAAGTGGACTGGTTATTTAAAACTATAGAAGGACTATGGCCCCTGCCTGACCAATGTTTTATACCTACGAGTACATACAATACACGGATAAACAGCAGACAGGGGGAAACTTGCACACTCAATAATGGGCCCCCGGAAACGGTCGCTAGCACATAGTGTCGTAGCGACAAGGAGGCAACATCTCCTGAGGTGCTTGAGAGGAGTGGAGAGGTATTCCACGGCTATCAGGACAATTCGGAAGTACGGTCAAGACCCCTACAAGCATCTTACTGGAATACTTCCTTCCTCCGAGCACATTTGCTCTTGCGAATCTCCATTCAAGCCGGCCAATAAAAGCAAGAATGAGGTGGGAGGTCAGTTCTCGTCAGTGTTCACTCCAGCCGGTCAATAAAGGCAAGCCAGAGATGAGGAACATGACTTCTCCCGGGAGATAGGGTTCGTGGGGTCGCTTCTGCCCAACAGCTCGCCACATGCTGCCCTGCGAGTTTATGTATCTAATTAATTATTATTATTATTTGATATTTCTCGGGACCCTAGGGTCCCGGACCTTTGGAAGGCAAATGAGGGGCCGAAACCAACTCGCATAGGCCCGTTAGACGCTTTCAATGGAAACGAGGCATCAACTGACGATTATCCCTGTACGCACTATGCAAGTGCACCCAAGGACAACCCCAGGTTGGTGTAGGACTATTGCAGGATATGGAGACAATAAAAGATATTGAGCTATGGGTTTGGATGGCTAAAGTGGACTGGTTATCTAAAACTATGGAAGGACTATGGCTCCTGCCTGACCAATGTTTGATAAATACAATACACGAATAAAATGGCAGGGGGTGACTTGCACACTCAACAATGGGCCCCCGGAAACGGTCGCTAGCACATAGTGTCGTAGCAACAAGGGGGAAACATGTCCGGAGGTGCTTAAGAGGAGTGGAGAGGTATTCCACGGCTATCAGAACAATCCCGGAAGTCCGGTCAAGATGCCTACCAGCATCTTACTGGAATACTTCCTTCCTCCGAGCACGTTTGGTCTTGCGAATCTCTACTCAAGCCAGCCAATAAAGGCAAGAATGAGGTGGTAGGTCAGTTCTCGTCAGTGTTCACTCCAGCCGGCCAATAAAGACAAGCCAGAGATGAGGAACATAACTTCTCCCGGGAGATAGGGTACGTGGGGTCGCTACGGCCCAGCAGCTCGCCACATACTGCCCTGCGGGTTTCTGTATCTCTCTTGGTCTGGCTCCTCACCCTAGACCTGTTCCGGCAAAGTAAACTCTAGCGGCACAGACCTAGAGTTTGGAGCGCGCAAGCCCCACCACGACGTCAACGTAGAGATACGGCGAGGGGGAAAAATGGATAGTAATAATTATTATTAAATTAATGTTGATGAACTTGGAGTAGGGAAGCCGTGGCTGGCAAAATGCATAATTACGACATACTTAGTTATTATTATTTACATCCTTTAGCATTCTGTACTAATTGTATAATGTTATTCCCATAATAATGTAATAAATCAAATCCGCTATGGGATTACCCCACGTATCATACAGGAAAATGATTTCATAACCATCTTGTCATTTTCCGCCGAATATAGGGATATATTTGCACTGGAAATACCGGCAAAACGCGCGTAGTGAACGGCAGCGCAGCGAGCCTTCGTCGGCCGCCGAGTATTTCAACATCCATTGCTGATTTTTTTTTATTTTAGCGGTTTTATTTACATAAATGGAGTGCTGCGTACAGAGAATGTAATTTTACATTAAAATAAAGGAATATTAGCTGAAAAACCGTAAAAAAAAAATATTATTCCTAAGAATATTTCCGGTGGAATATGATTCAAAATAAGGAGCTGAATGCACCACCCTGTTAGTTTGCGGAGGGCTGTCCCTTACACCCTATATATATATATATATATATATATTATATAATATTATAAAGTATAATTCGAAACAAATTAAAAAAGTTAATAATTTACATATATACAGGGCAATTTTTTAATCACTAGCCAAATTTTCACAGGGTGATCTACCCATGAATATAAACATCTTACACTATAGGACCTACTCTGAAATCGCGAGAAAAAAATCAGCTGTTTCATACATTTTGGCCGAGTAGCTGTTGAACTTTTGTATGAAACAGCAGATTTTTTTTCGTGATTTTAAAGTTGGCCCCACAGTGAAAGTTGTTAATAATAATAATAATAATATAACCATTTATTATCAGGTAACAAAGACCCATAGATACATACCTTAACCTAAGTATACATAATAAGTATATCTATACAAATAAATAAAATTGAAGTATCTGCTTGTAATGACAAAATATTGGTTTGCAATTGTTCCGGCTAGTCTCCGAACCCGCTAGAATTTCACTGGCAGGTAGCTGACGTTATAAGGAGTAATTTGGCTTACTTTTATTTTAGAAAAAGAATTAGGGTTCTACGCAAGAAAATTAAAAGCCATGAAATTGTGAAGAAAATCCTATTCAAAAAGGGAAGTTTTGACATCCATGCGGGCGAAGCCGCGGGCAACAGCTAGTTATACGTATACTGAAAGGAAGTACTTACTCAAGGGCAGACATACCTAAAATAAATAAATAACAACGTTTCAAACGGCGGTAAATGTTTGGTAAAAGCAAATTCTTTCAATTTGATATGTTGTCATATACTGAAAATCAGTCACAGACTACGAAGAACATGTAGATAGTCTGCTTTTCCAGTATCTGCAGAGGAACATTTCTAAGTCACAGTACTCAAGTCGGGGACTTACATAGAGATAGGGTCGCCCTAATAATAATGCTTATCACATCGAGTTTTATGAAGTCTTCGGCGAACAATATATGGCGTGACCATAATTCGCCGAAAGGCTTGTGGCAAACAGAATTACATTTAAAAACATGTCAACGATCATCGGAAAACTAAACCTGGAAAAAACTGGTTGTTAAGTAGGTACCATAAAAAACTTTTATACCAGTAGGTAACCGACTATTCTAGCCAACTGAAAACTTCAAGGCCACCTTGAAGCTAGATAACCTTAACCTTAGCTGGCCCAATTCGTACAAATTGATTTTCTCGACTCGGGATCATTTTTCAAGCAGTGCAATATTGAGAAATATCCATGTATTCCAATTATGACATAGGTATTGTAAAATTATTCAATCTCGATGCGAGATTATCAACTTTACGTATCTCATATCCAATAAATATTTAATCTGTATCGCTTTACTTCAATAACATTATCCAATTCTGATAGATAAGCAGATCTAGAGTAAAACGAGTACGTAAACAGACGTCAAGTAATAAAATTGAATGGGCGTCGTCGTCATAACAGACGTATATAAGAATGCACAAATATAATGCGTCTATGTCAGTTAATTTAATCTACACATATAATAAAATAGTAACAAAGAATTTTTGTCCGTTTGTCTGTTTTCTGAATGTATATTCCGGATTGGCACAAAAACGGCTGAACGGATTTGGAATTGAAATTTGGCACACAGATAGTTTATAACCTGGGTTGACACATCAACACTCTCCTGCCCTTACCCCAATTTATTTGGGGTCGGTGCAACATGTCTCTTTCTTCCATACTTCTTAATTAGTCGTCATCTCGGTAGTCACCCCCTTTCTAGCCATATCATCCTTTACACAGCCCATCCATCCTTTCTTTGGTCTTCCTCTACTCTTATAGCTATCGACTTTCATACTCAAAACTTTCCTCACGACATTTTCCTCTACCATAACAACCGATTTTCGCACAGCTTTTCAGTCACCGGTGCCACTTTCAGACTTCCTCTTAAGTACTCATTTATTATTCTATCTATTCGTGTAACACCACACACCCCTCTCAGCATTCTCATCTCAGCTGCATGCATTTGCCTTTAATTCATCCCTTTTGTGGCCCAATACTCTGGTCCATACAAGACAGCAGGTCTAACCATTATTTTATATATCTTCCCCTTAAGTTTAAGGGGAATGCGAGAGTTGCAAATTGTTCCCGTGACCTGCCGCCATTTAATCCATCCAGTGTTTATTATGTTCTTAACCGTCCAATCTACTTCGCCATCGCTTTGCACGGGTGAACCGAGATACCGAAAGTCGGAGCAGATTGGGAATGCGAGCCATCAAGCGCTATGAGACTGGATGGACCGCTGAAATCGCGGAACTGTATGTTCTATGTTCGACGTCAGAGCGTCCCTATTCAACAGGAAGAGGTAAGGACTTAAAGCCAACCCTTGATTCAAGCCTACAGCCACACTGAACTGTTGGTATTGCCAGCAGCTGACTGGACGTAGGTACGAGATTGACTATAAGTACATAGCACGAAGCACGAATTAACTCTACACGCTTCCCGGGTAAACCTTTCTCTTTCAAGGCCCACAAAAACACATCTCGGGGTGGCTTCGTACGCTTTCTCCAGATCAATGAACACCATGTGCAAGTTCTTGTGTGCACGTCTGTACTTCTCGCACAATTGGCGGAGTGCAAAAGTGGCGTCTATTGTTCCTCGACCTAGCATAAACCTAAACTGGTTCGAGTAATCTCACTCTCCTCTCGCAGTCTTCTCTCTATTACTTTCTCTCATACCTTCATACTATGTGATATGAGCCCTCTATAGCTGTTGTAGTCCTTTATTCTTGAAGATGGGCACTAGCGAACTATTTCACCATTCTTGTGGGATCCCTCCTTCATGCAACAACTTATTAAAGAATAAAGTCAGCCACACCCACATACATCCATCTTCTTTTAAACACTTCCATACTTCTACTGGTATATATCATCTGGCCCCATGGCCTTTCTATTTTTAACCGACTTCAAAAAACGGAGGAGGTTCTCAGTTCGCTGGAATCTTTTTTTTATGTGTGTTCCCGACTACTGGCTGAACCCATTTGGAAAATTCTTTTTTGTTTGAAAAGGTATACTTTTCAGTTAGTTCCATTGTCATCAGGTCAGGATCTTATGATGGGATCCTGGAGAAATCGAGGGAATTCTTCAAATATTATAGGCACACGTATAGCGATTTGGGTGTTTTTTATAGTAACTTGTGCATTTGCTCTCGGAAAGCACCATTTGGTGAAGTGGAACTGATGATGAAGACCACAGATGGCCACCAGATCTACTCAATAATAAGTATTTCACGGGTTGCGATTCGATTAATTTTATATGGTTGCTAAGCAATTTATTCTCGTCAAGATGCATATGGTGAAGTAGAGCTGATGATAAAGTACCAGGAGAACTCCTCAACCATTAACTTCTCCTGCATCTTAGCCCTTGAAACTGCTACCGCCTCTTTTTTCTCTTCAATCCTACTAATATTATGAATGCGAAAGTTTGTGAGGATGGATGAATGGATGGATGTTGGTTACTCTTTCACGCAAAAACAACTTTTTTTTAAAAAATTTTATTTGAGATAGGTTTGCTCTTGACTCTAGTCTAGGTCAGATATGACAAAGACCAAGTTGACGATGGAGCGAGCTTACCCAGATGAAGCCTGTTCACTCTCACTTTGATGAGATCGGGGTTGTATGCGTTCGGAAACACAGACGCAGGCAGAGAGTTCCACTCCTTTGCTGTGAGCATCACAAAAGACATTTGGAAACGCTTAGTGCGAATTGTTGGAATAGCAACTAAGTAGGGATGGTAACCTGCAGTGCGTCTAGATGTCCGATGGTAGAAGGGGGCAGGCGGAATGAGGTCGTGGAGTTCTCGAGCACACTCACCGAAGCACAATCTGTAGAAGACTGACAAGCAGGCAACCTTGCAGCGATGAGCCAAGCTGTGGAGCTTGGCATCCACCAGTCTTACGTCGCTAATGAGCCTCTTAGCTCTGCGTTCCACCGAGTCAAGCGCGGCAAGTTTGTATTTAGCTGAGCCATCCCAAAGGTGGCTGCAATACTCCATACAGGATCGGACTTGCGCTTTGTAAAGAGTTAAAAGCTGTCCAGGCGTAAAGTATCGCTTCACCGTATTTAGGATTCCCAGTTTCTTGGCCGCAGTTTGGGCTTTGTACTCGATGGTGGCACCGAAGTTGAGATATGATGTCAACTCCATGCCTAGGAGCTCGAGCCTATCAGTTACAGGAACAGTTGTACCCCAAAAAGTAGGAGTTTGATCGAAACGACTCCTTTTAGCGGTACTGAACGGATTTGGATGAAATTTGGCACACATATAGTTTATAACCTGGATTAACACATAGGATACTTTTTATGCAGATATCTCTACGGGATCGAAACTTATGTGGGTAATACCGCGGGGCGCTGCTAGTTCTTTATAAATCTTCTTCTTATCATCTTTCATATAATTATCATCTTACATTCCAGCTTGCACACCCCAATCTAACTTCTCTCACACTACGACCTTGAATCTTACGTCACACCCACCCGTTCTGGTGCGACAACCCTTGTCCATTTCCCACAGAAGCCGGGTGCTGCCCCTGCGCGTCGCCTGTGGGGTACGCCCTAACCCTATCGCGCATCATATCATTTCAACTCATGTTACTTAAGGTTTTGGTAAAGTTTTACAGTCGACCGCCAGCCTGACGCCAACCCTCCTTAGGAATGCTTTTGTTGGTGGTTTACCCGGCACCGCCCTGGTGACCTAAGGCGCTACAATGATATTCTCTAAGTCTCCGGTTCCCTTAGTCGCCTTAGAAGGCCCCATCTCATCCCATGAGTGTCATAGATGACACTCATGGGATGAGATGGGGTGGCCATATTCTTAATCCGGGACCACACACTACTTTTTTGAGAGTAACGCATCGGGAAAGATTAACACGTAGGGAAAGATTAACACATGGGGTACTTTTAATCTCAGTAGTGCATTCCCGTGGGATATTTTCCAACATCCACGCGGGTGAAGCCGCGGGCAAAAGCTAGTCTTAGATATACTGTATCAGTGTATCAGCGTAGTTTTGACGTCAGTAGATTACCAACAGAAATCTTACAAATGTGTGTTTACCGGGTTACCCGGAACAATATCTGCGAGCTATACAAATATTTACTTAGCGAGGGGACGGCTGGAGCCCACCGCTTAGATATCCACTGGGTAGATGGCTAATTAGCTACGTGGTCCAACTTTACAGAGAGCTTTAAAAGGTCAATATACACCCAGTTCAGTTAGATAGAGGCCAAAAAAGTCATCAAACTTTTCAGAATACACGTGTTGATTACACGCGAATTCTGAAAAGTTTGAGGACTTTTTTGGCCTCTTGATCGAAGAATTTGATCGAAGTAACGTAAATCAAATTTGAATCAATCGAATTTGATCGTAGTAGTAGACGTTTGTCAAACTATAATGCCAATCTCAGCTTCCATCATGAGATGAAAAAGTTGTAACTGCATTAAAGATAATAATTTAGAAAATAATAAGATAATTTCTTAACAACATCTGCAAGTAACAATAAGTTATATAAAATATCTTACTAAAACCTTTATTTATAATCCTACACACATACTTACGTTCAATTTTATTATGAAAAGATCGACTTGATACCTACCTTCTATCTTTAAAAATAAGTGATTCGAATTTCACGTTTCAACAACATCCTTTAACTAGAGAGCACTTCGGGAGGCGAAAAGCGTTTGTAATTTAATTCCACCGCCACTTTAGAGGGGAAAACTTTCACCTCTGTCCTCAGAGATGAGAGCCTCAGCTCCTGCCGAGGTTTAAGGTTTCCTACCAACCGAGGATAATTCACAAACCGTAAAATTTTAAAATATACAATGAAGGACGGGAGGGGAAAGAATCTTATCTCACAACTTTTTATCGCGGCTTTTATTCTAGATTTCGCTGAAATCTACTTTTGCGCTAATTGACCGCGCATAGCATCATTTAACAAAAAAAAAAACACATATATCACGCACGTATCACACACGTATATCGAATTTTTTTTTTAAATTTATAATTTGAGCTTCCGATATTTTGACGTAGCAAGCGCTATGATCGCAGGGTGACGTCTAATCGTATTTTGCAGCATAAATTGGTTTGCGAAACCAGCCAGCAACGGAACCCGGTAATTTATGTTCGTACCGGGAACTCATACCTCCCCATTGCCAAATATTCGGAATAAATAACAGAAAATGTTCTTGGAATATAGCCAGCACAGCCCTTATTTCCTTGAAGATTTAATACTTTTTTATGTAAAAAGATAAACCTTTTCCATGAAATCATACTTAGGTAAAGTAATATATACTTATGCCAATTTTCACGGGTCAAACGGTGACGAATCTCACACAGATATAGAGGTAGGTATACAGATATACGAACATCCATCGAACATATGTATACATAAATTACGTCTAAAGGCAGACTGAGAGCTTTTTATATTAAGAGGGCTACCGCATTTTGTCACCTCTCTCGTTCACACGGGATCAAATTTTTAAGAATGTTAAATGAAAATATGATTTTTTTAATTTAATCAATTTGCGAACTAAAAAATAATATTAATTTAATAGGTGATTATTACAAATATATTTTATTGTGGCATTTAAGTACTCATCTTAAAAACTGATCATAATACTTATTGAGCTGAGTTTATCGGATAACACAATAGAAATGTGTTTTTAATTTTACCTATTAAATTAATATTATTTATTGAGGAGTTCGTGGCTAAGTAATAACAGCCACACGGGTCGATCCATCAGGTTAAGCTACGCTTGCCGGGGTTGTCCGTGGATGGGTGACCATCTTAATATACCGAGACTCCTCCGTGCCTCGGAAAGCACGTTAAGCCGTTGGTCCCGGCTGTCATTCGTAGATCTTTGACAGTCGTTACGGGTCGTCAGAAGACCGAAAGGCTGACAACCAGTCTTACCAAGGGGTATCGTATTACCCAGTTACTGGGTTGTGGAGGTCAGATAGGCAGTCGCTCCATGTAAAATACTGGTATTCAGCTGCATCCGGTTAGACTGGAAGCCGACCCCAACATAGTTGGGAAAAGGCTAGGCAGATTGATTGAAATTAATATTATTTATTACTTCGCCAATTAATTTTCTTTTAATCCTCTTAAAAATTTGGTCCAATGTGAGCGAGACCCGTGACAAAATGCGACAGTAATACTTTTGATTTTCAATATAGACAGAGACTAACTTAGTTAAGCTATCGGGTACACTTATCTGCGGCCTACGCTGGAGTAAGAGCTCTTTTCAGAAGTCTGCTTAAGAGAACTTCTCATAAGTACTGTGGGAGAGGTACCATCGTGGACATTTGTGGTAAACCAGTTTTCGACCTTATTACTAAATAAGATAAGATTGAAAAGTGGTTCACCGCAAATGACCGCGATGATACATCAATGAAACACTTCTTTGGAATTTAATAATATGTACTTATTTACGGACTCGTTTTACGTTTTCACGTTTATATCATGACATACGCTTTTCTAAACTGACCCCTAATTATTTTTTCTGCCTTCTAAATTCGTATTAGCGTTTATCTCATAATTTTATCATAATCAGCCTATAATGTTCCCACTGCTGGGACACAGGCTTCCTCTTTCTGTGAGAAGGAGTGGGCCGTAATCTACCATGTGGACTCAGTGCGGGTTGATGGATGTCACATGTCTTCGAATTTTTGGTTCTAGGACATGCCGGTTTCCTCACGATGTTTTCCTTCGCCGTTTTGAGAGCAGTGGTGAAGAAATAATTTACAGAAAGTAAAGTGCCTACTTGGGTTCAAACCCACGACTTACAACTCCTAAGTCGCGGCCGTTGCCACTGGGCCACCACTGACTGCTCTCCAACGATAATTTTATGCCATTATCATAAAATTACTAGAAAAGGTTGAATGCCACAAACTATGTAAGTAGCTCATAATCTTTACAGTACCTACTTATTATTAGTGGAATGGTTCATTGATTAATACGTAAACACATTAGTACAGAATTATTATAACTGTATAGTAGACAAACTGATGAGTAAGTAAACATCTATATATATCTATACAAATAAATAAAATTGAAGTGTCTGTTTGTAATATCAAAATAACAGCTTTTTACTAAATGCCTAATATGAACGTATATACAGTACCTACTTATAACTAAAAAACAATTTTATAAATTTCTGTCTGTTTGGTCCGGCTAATCTCCGAAACGGCTGTACCGATTTTGATGGGACATTCACTGGCAGATAGCTAATGTTATAAGGAGTAACTTGAGCTAATTTTATTTTAGAAAAAGAATTAAGGCTCCGCGCAAAAAAAAACCCATGAAATTAAGAACAAAAAGTCGGATTAGAAAAATTATTTTTGGATTTGGTAGCACAATTCTCGAGGATGGTTATAGGCTGTTTAACATCACGCAACGATCCTAAGGGACAGAGCAAAAAGAAAAAAGTCAGAAAGGACGCTAAGCGAAAACGAAGTACCTACCTAATAACGCGGGCGGGCGATGCAACGCGGCGGGTCGGGGAGGACGAGTGGGTTTTATTAAATGTTGTGGCTGTTATTTTAGTATATTGTGTATCTTACGAATTTCACGCGAACGAAGTCGCGGGGCACAGCTAGTTACAGATAAGAATTAAGTAGTTTGCGTCTGTAGTAGGTTGCTATCTGTATCTTTGCGCTCAAAATATTCTTTTACCCTAATTTATTATTTTTATTTCACTGTTTTTAGTCTAGACAGTGTTTTATTAATATAAATATTAGGTCCTTACATATGAAATTTGCGTTTTGTACGGGAGGAATATAAAGTCAATTTTTTTTTTTGTAAAATATATTTAATTAATCAAAGTATGCACCGTTGTTATCTATGCATTTTTGCCATCGCATAGGTAGTTCATTGATCCCTTTACTAAAAAACCATGGGGGCGAGAATCAATAAACTCTTTGAAGGATGTTTGGACTGCCGCATCGGAGTTGAATTTTTTTCCTTGTAAGAAGTGGTCCAAATTCTGGAAAAAAATGGTAATCTGTTGGAGCAAGGTCCGGGGAGTACAGTGGATGTCGCAGACATTCCAATTGTAGCTCATTTAACTTAGTGGTTGTTTGTTGTGCAGTGTGTGGTCTTGCGTTGTCGTGAAGCAGCAGCGGCATAGAGCGATTGACCAATCTCGGTTGTTTAGCAGCTAGTTCTTCCTTCGTGGTTTGCAGTTGCTAACAATAGATATCTGCCGTAATCGTCGTTTGGCCAGATTTTAGAAAGCTGTAGTGAACGCCACCGGCGCTAGTCCACCAAACACTCACAAGTAACTTTTTCTGAGTCAATTTTCGTTTAGGGCAGGATTTGGCTGGGTCTCCAGAGCTCAACCATTGCGACGAGCGCTTCCGATTATCGTTCAGTATCCACTTTTCATCACAACTAATGATCCGATTCAAAATCCTTTCATTATTGTGTCGGTTGAGCAAAGTAACACAGCAGTCGACGCGTGTTTGCAAGTTCGATTCACTCAATTCATGAGGTACCCATCGTTCAAGTGTTTTTACTTTCCCGATTTGCTTCAAGTGGACTAATGCAGTTTTATCACTTACCCCGAAGCCTGCAGCTATCTCTGAAGTGCTTTGTGATGGATCCGCTTCCACAATAGCCTTTAATTCTTCATTTTCCATTTTGGTCTCCGACCGTCCACGGGGTTGGTTCTGAAGGTCGTAATTTCCAGAACGAAAACGTTGAAACCAAAAACGTACCATGCTTTCTTTGGCGACACCAGCGCCGTACTTACATATCATTAATCCTTCGAACTGTTTCTGCAGCACTGGTGCCACGGTAGAACTCGTACTCGTAAATATACCGATATTTCATGTTTTCCATTGTGCGGTAATAAGCGATGCCAACAAAAAAAACCAAATGAATCACTGTTTTCAAAACTCAAATGTACCTACCAGCTAAATGAATTTATAAATTTGAATTTGGAATTCTTAACCAAAGAGGAGATATTTCAGATCAAAGTGGTCAGTACGACAAAACGCTAATTTCATATGAAAGGACCTAATAATAACACTTTTTCATGTGCTTCTCGATTGTAACAATGTATCAATGTAATGCGCATTTTCATATGGTACCTACCTAATACCTACCACCCAACGACTCCACGAGACAGGCTCGAACCAGTGTGGAGTTCATAAGCAAAATGCTTCCATTGCGTTGCGTCTTACTAAAGAAAATGTAAACCTAGCTAGTAATGTAGACTATGAGAAAATGTGCACTGTTTTGGCAAATAAACATTATCATTACATTTACTTCGTGGTACCTACCAATTGTAAGAAACGATTTTACAATATCGTAATTCAAAACCTGTATAAGCCATCCATACTTGGATTTATATTTGCATAGCTTAGGTATGAATGATACAGGAATGCAGACATATGTAGGTACTTAGCGAGCAATGGCATTGAGACGACTCCGATTACTTCAAAAAGCAACATTACTCCCACCAAAACTGGATCATATTTGTAAAAACAAAAGAATACAGTGTTTTTTTTAAATTAAATAATATTTTGTTTTTGACCAACTTGCTCTGTCCAGATTGTTTTTTATCCAATACAATGAAATCATCCTTGAATGAAAGAGAACCGAACGGCATTAAAAAATGGCAGTGGCGCAGCTACAAATATCGTTAGAGGGAAGTCGAAAACAATTTGGTCATTTCTCATAAACTCAGACAAAAAATTTTAGGCATTTTTGTAATGTTTTTAAACTTATGATGACTGCATTACACTGGTATTAAATATATAATGTGTTGTGACACAGTTATACACACAGGTGTACATTATTCGGCAATAGCAGACATTAAAAAGAGTGGTGGTTCCGAAGGGAAGGAGGGAAAGGGAAAGGGGGAAGCCCGTAGGAATCGTGTTGTATGAAGACTTCGCCACTGAAAAATGGTCCGTTTTCTTATTTTTATGGACAACTCGCACTTGACCAAAAAACTAATTATGCCAAAATTGCGCTAATGGAGGAACCATTGGCGCTTTTAAATTAAAACAATTCTAAATGTTTAATTAAAACAAGACAGTTTGCCTGTACTCTTACGAATTCGGATTTCCCCATGCTGCCCAGTAAAAAAACACTGTAGTTACATAGGTATATGTATAATATTATCACTTTCACCGATTTGTGAATGTCGAGGCAATACAGCTGCTAGACAACACGGACATAGTGCGTACTTACTGAGGCTAAAGAGAACTAAACCATTTGAGTTAGTGTAGTTTAAAATAGTGAATGAATAATACTAACAATGCTGAGCTATACATTTAACACATAAACAAAGTGTTTTAATCATTTATCAGACCCTAAGAAATTGCTACGGAATTGTGTAAAAGTGCAAATTAACACTATCACGTAAAATATTAAGTTAGAGTTATATTGCTTGTTGTCTATAAGGCTACATTATAATCAATTATTAAGAATGTTAGTTCTTATTATTAAAGAAAAAAAAATATTGAACTGTACACATTGATTATTGTGACAGACCGCTAAGATATTTATGATAATATATCTTGTGCGTGATATTGCTCTCAATTTCACCAATCGCCTATTATGGCACTGAAATACGGATAGAGTGGCTCATTTTTGGGTTCCGTACCTCAAAAAAAAACGGAACACCTATAGTCTCATTTCGTTGTCCGTCGTCTGTCAAGACCCTTTGTCGCTAGAATGCGTGAAGGTATCAAGTTGAAATTGATATTAAGTCCCTTAGAGCTGTAAAAATCAAGCTTTTAAGTCAACGCATTAAAAAAATACGGTCATTTATGCCGCATATTTTGACACTCCTCGCAAATACATCAAAACCTAGGTGCTTCCCGTTGATCTAGCTAGAATCATGAAATTTAACAAGAAGCAAAGTCTCAAAGCACAAGTAAAGGGAAAGGTCTGAAAATCGTTAATTTGTAGTTACCTAACAAAACATCACGCCTGTATTCCCCGAAAGATTAAGCAGAGGTGTACCTATAGCACACCCACAGTTCGCCAGTTATGTTTAAGTCTCATGTAATAGGGGGCGAGCCTATTGCCATCACCCGGGCACATATCCTGACTCCGGGCTGCTACTGAGAAATTCCAGATGGAAAAACCCAATAACACTTTGCCAGACCCGGGAATCGAACCCAGGACCTCATGCTCAGCAGTAGCGCTTGCGACCACTAGACCAACGAGGCAGTCATAGTTACCATAAAAAATACATATGTTTTAGCAGAAACAACTTTGTTTTTTTCATAGTTGTTTTAAGAAATACAAACTTATTTTTGCGGCCGTTAAAATCTATGCTGTGCTGTGTATGCGTATTTATCCCGACTAGGGAACCCTTCACTGTGCGTGGTCCGATACGCACTTGGCCGGTTTTTCTTTCTGGTATCCCAAAAAAGTTACAAAGAAAAATGTTTCTTAGCAAACACGTTTAGGAACGCGTGATGGAACTATTAACGATGCTTTTATATTTTACAATCTACCAGTTAATTAATAATTTCACGAAAATTAAAAAACAATGCACTCATTGCACGTGTTAGTCTTTATAACTAATCTATATAATAATTTTTGTTAAGTTAGGATACTATATTTTTATTATATTCATCAACTAGCGTTCGATCGCGGCTTCGCCCGCGTGAATGTCGGAAAATGTCCCACGGGAAGGTACTATCGGGATGTATTAATCCAGCTTATAAAGTATCTGTATGTCTGTGTCAAATATCATCCATACACGTTGAGCCGTATTGCGCAAGTCATACATACATAATACAAACGCACAAACATTCTGAAAACCATCGATATTGTCGGCATCAGACTCGTGCCCACACCTCGTAGCAATTACTTGTTTCCAAAAATATTCAATATACAGTTTTGACGTCGTTACTATTTTATTATAAACTAGCTGTGCCCCGTGACTTCGTTCGCGTAGATGACGTAAGATACATAATATACTAAAAAAACAGCCTCATTTTAATAAAACTCCCTGACCCGTCGTGTTGCATTCCCCGCCCGTGATATTACTTCGTTTTCGCTTAGTGTTCTTTCTGACTTTTTTCTTTTTGCTCAGCACCTAAGGGTCGTTGTGTGATGTTAATTAATAACCTATAACTATCCTCGAGACTTGGGCTACCAAATGCAAAAAGAATTTATCAAATCAAGGTTTTAATTTTTTTGCGCGGAACCCTAATTATTTTTAGAATAAAGGTATCTTAAGTAACTCCCCGTAACATCAGCTATCTGCCAGTGAAAGTCCCGTCAAAATCAGTCCCGCCATTTCGGAGATTAGCCGGAACAAACAGACAGACAGAAAAATAAATTTTATTGCTTTTTTGTTATAAGTACCATATTACAAACAGACACTTCAATTTTATTTATTTGCTATAAAGAAGATTAGGTGTAAGTTGTTATTTACGTAAATTTCATTTTAATCCTAAATTCTGCATAAATCTACATTTGATTATGATCTAATATTCTGAATCTAAAGGTTGCAGGTTCAATGTCGTAAGTTTGGGGATTCAAACCAGAATGAAACAGATTTTTAACCAGGATTCGTGTCGTGATTTTGACAGACAAAAGTCAAAAATTTCATCGGAAAGGCGAACGGCAGATTTCATACAGTATACTTTTTTTGTTGTTCTGTTACAGAATTTGTACCACTTACTAAGGCAACTTAGCCATTTATTTTCATGTAAGTGTAATATTTTTAGAACTCCGGATTAATTAATAATAACAATAAGAATATTTTAATAAATAAACGTAATGAAATCGTAAACTAAACGCAGTTATGTTTTTAGAAGTTGCCATTATGTAAAATATGCTGTGGATAACGGTGTGAGTTTCACATTTATATAATATCTTTGTTTAGATTATTTGCACAGATATAATGTGTTACTGTTTGTTTGTCCCAAATAAATAAATAAAATAACATAAATATCGAAATGATAATTAATTATTTAGAAATAGAAATAACATTAATATAATTAGAAATAGTTATCTCCTAATGCACCCCACTGAGTAAGAGTAGCTATGTACGATCCTCATCTCAATCTACCTACTTTTTTTTTTTTTTTGGATGGGAAATCATCAAATGACTTCTCCCGCTCTGGGCGGAGCGGGAGGGCGTGTCAGACTTTACTGATTAAAACCCACCCGTGTTCCTTCTGTTGCCTGTGCCGGGGTCACGGTAACTCTTTCGAACATCCCGCAACCCCGGCTGCAATCTACCTACTTACTTAATGGTAAGTAAAACACTACAAAGATAGCAATCTGGAACATGTACTTTATCACCAAAACAATGGTTATGTACCTTTATGTAACGATCCTCCATTGGTACACTAGTACATAACCTTAAAAGATAAAACTGGTTATAACTTTTACGTCCCAAGTTCTAAAAAACTAAGGATTTAATAAGGGCTCGTCTATCATATTAACTACCAATTAAAACAAAAAAATCTCAAAACCCGAAAGGAGATGTTTCAAAATGGGCCCAGAATATGTACAATACCTCGAAAAATCGAGAAAAATCCGTGGAATTCGGTAAAAATACTGATAAATTGCATAAATGCATATTTCTCTTGTAATAATTTGATATTTATCAATTATTTTATCGACTTTCAATATGGCGTCTCGCCAATTTAGGTACTCTGTGGTTAATAACCAATGACAGTAAACCACAGATCGACCATTGATCATAGATCGTGCACTGTCTACTGTCACTTCAGTCGCTTTCGTTGTCGATAGTGTTCTGATGTTCTGTTCTCTCGAGTTATTTTTAACAACCTGGCTTTCATTTATCGCTACATTGTTTTTGTCTGAGTTAATATTTCGACTATTGAATGTTTGTATTCTGTACGTTTATGCTATAAGTAAAAATCTTGGCATATCGCAGGTCAACCTATGAGGTTGTCGTCTGCTTAACTGGACTATACTTTATGTACAGACGCCAGTACATCAAGCTACTACAATTTTTTCGACTTTACAATTAGATCTAAAATAATATTGCAAAAGACTAAAAGTACGACAATGTTATGATTCTCTTTGACAATGTAATATGACAGAAGTAAACATGTCAAACGTCAATAATCAATCAACATGACAACTTACCGCCATGATGGGTTTTTGTTGTGTGTTGCAATTTCAATTGTACATTCTTGTACTTTACTACCAAACAAAGCCAATTAAAAGTAATTGGATGGTTGGAAACTGTTTTAATTGTGTTTCCCCATTTTTTAGTAGGGTGTACCAATACATGGCCGGGGCTCCATACATTTTGAAACATCTCCTTTATTAGCTGTTCGAAATTCCCATACAAGCTTGCCGTTCGCCTTTGAATTTAGTTTATTTCAATGTGTTTGCGATGGTCGCGATGAAAAAAATAAACTCTAATAACACTACTCTACAAAAAAACAGTTTTGGTTCGCAACAGAAACGAAAATATTGTATCCTGGATAAATCGCTAATGCTGAAGCTAAATCTGATAACAGAATTTCGCCATCACGTCAGGATTTTTAGTTATTGTTATTTTTTATTCCTCAAATATCTACGTACGTCTTGTTGTTTATTGGAAAAAATAAATTGATATTACGACTAAATTTACAAAAAACGTATTTATTTAAAAAAAGCTATTTCTAAAGAAACAATAAATATTAAATTTTTAAAAATCTGGAGATTTAACACAACCACGTTTAGCGATTTTAATCCTTTTGTACTTGAAAGTTTATAAAATAGCCAAAAACAAAAAAGCAGTGTATTTAGATCAAGCAATAAAACGTAATAAATGACTACAAACATTTAATTTCCTATGTACCCTCAAAAACAAAATAATAAAATACTGCATTGTATGTAACTTGACCATAAACAATGTATTTTGTTTTTATTTTTTTTAATTTAAATTGACGTGATGGCAATATTTGATGATTACATTAGTAATCAGTAATGCCTAATTAATCAAAAAGTATATGCGGTTACTCCGTTGCGAAATTTTGTTAACTAGTGTAATTGGAGTAAACAGGAAAAGGTCGTCTACTTTATCTACTTACTAATGTAAACTGACCAAATGAATGTTAAAACAGTAGCCGATCATGTCCTTTATGCTTGGTAACACAAATATACTCAATGAATATACTCTTATAAAAATGTATGTAGATACTTGTGTCTGTCTTACATTACTTCCCATTGCTTTTTCACCAGGTTTCAGTATCTTTTAATAACAATTATTATACTTGTTTACAAGTACAAGCTTGTCTGCTGCTATGAAAGCCACTAGCACCTAGCACTAATACTATTCAACCTCGCAAAGATGGCGAGGCAAGAGACCATGCTACGTGAAAAAGATGAGGAATGGGAGTGGCATGACAAAAGAATGGCACCCATGTCATTGGAGGAAGAGTATTGGAAATACAAAATAATCAATTTATTACAAAATTGTAGCTTTTAAAATGTATCAAAATAAATTGTTTTCTATAAAATGTCTCTTGTTATTTGTGTGTAGCTGTTGACGGCCATAACGCGGCTATTGTTTAGTTCTGGGCCTTAGAGCTGGCGCCATAAGATGAGGGGCACTAGGGTAACACATTGGACAATCACTATCTCCGATGAGCTTCCTCACGAACTCTTCCTCTTCTTCCTGACCACCTCTACTGAGCCCCCGCCTGATTGAGCTGTCCCTATAAATCCGTTCGTCATGTGTAATTCGAATGAAGAATATTATCTAATACGTAATCGTCCTCGTAGCGGATTTAAATGGGCTTTGAGGTTTGTAGGTCTTCCTCCGTCTACTTCCCGCGGGCGTTTCAAAATTATTTAATTCTTCTACGTTGTTCTGAAATCCCGTGAAAAATTTTCGAAACCCATATTTACTAAGGCAGAATTTGATATTAGGAACAAAATAACCTCGAAGCACACAATAATTCGATCAGCTGATACAAATAAAATCCGCCATCTTGCCTCTTAGCATCCTCTTAGGCAGCACACCGATGTTGTTTAACTTTGACAGTCAGACATCAATGTACAATAATCACGTAAAAATTGACAATTGCAATTGATCGTTTCGGAGACTCTTTTGAGATTTTTATAAATAAAACTGTAATAAATTGGGAGAGCAATGGTGGTTCAATGGTAACGTCCCCGACTTACGAGTTACAGGTCGTGGGTTCGAACCTCAAGACTGCCTCGTTGGTCTAGTGGTCGCAAGTGCTACTGCTGAGTATGAGATCCTGGGTTCGATTCCCAGGTCGGGCAAAGATTGACGGGGTCCGCTAGGGCCGATGCCAGCTAGGGTTGCGGGATGTTCGAAAGAGTTACCGTGGCCCCGGCACAGGCAACAGAAGGAACACGGGTGTGTCCCATCCACAAAAAAAAAAAAAAAGGTCGGGCAAAGTGTTATTGGGTTTTCCATCTGGAATTTGTCAGTAGCAGCCCGGAGTCTGGATTTGTGCCCGGTTGATGGCAATAGGCTCGCTCCCTATTACATGGGACTTAAACATAACTGGCGAACTGTGGGTGTACTATAGGTACACCTCTGCTTAACCTTTCGGAGAATACAGGCGTGATATTATGTATAAGTTGGAACATTATAGGCTGATATACTATACACACAATACCTACCTACTATATCTATACTACGTACGAGTAGCAGCGACGTAACTGCCGTAAAACTAAGGTTCTAAGATAACGTTCCACTGAGAAATTGAATGAACGTCAGCAACAGTCACTAGGCAGATGGCCGTCATCGTAGGTTTCGTAACGGTCGGTGTGTGAAGGGTCGTCTGCGCACCGCGCGGCCGGGCCAGGTAGACGCACGTGTTAGCCCCGGGGTGGCCGGGTTTCTCACGCCGACAGCCCTTCTTAGACGTACAGACATTGATTGACATCGCTACGCTAATATAGTTCTTGGAAGCGCGATTCATTAAACTGTTTCTTGTTGGTATTATTTTTGAGGTAAAGTCTATGGTAGGTAAGCTTTTAGATTCGTGTCTTGAATTTCTTCGGTTAAGAACATATTTGCGAAACTTTAATAATAACATGTTTATGTTTTCTTTCCGTTATTTAGGTACTTACATGAGAGTGTTTGTTTATATTTGTAATATCGCGAAAACCGGTGACCAGCGGCCGGTGCGCCTGTGCCGGCCGCGTGCCGGTGCGGGCGGCGCGCGCCGCTGACAGCGCATGCGCGCCGAACGCCACATGCACGCTGCAGTCGCGGCCACGCGCGCCGCAGACCACACGCACCTATGCATAATACACTACACTAAATAACATTACATTTATCTAATAAAATTACGAATCAACCAAAAGTTTTCAAACAAAATACATCAAAATTATTTTAAAAATTTATTTAGTAAAGTGCATAAATAAGTAACGTTGCTGTAAAAATGTGCAAAAATGTTGCCATGGTGCCCATGAAGAAGAGCGTGGACTCAGGTGAGTTTGATAAGAATTTTTTTCACTTAGATTTACACATTGTTGTCGCGTGCTATAATTTTAATTAAGTTTATGGGATTAATATCGTGTTATCCTTTAGTTATATGGAAAGCCTATAACAGTTTTGTTTTATTTATTACTTTGTAAATATCGTGAATGGTAGTTTCGTTTGTATAGTAAACTAAAATATCATTACCAAGGTACTTTCTTCTAGTTTCGCATTTGTTGCGATATTACATAGGTAGTGAGATAAGTAAGCTTATTTTGTGACAATGACGAAAATTAGGAATGTCTTATTCCATAATACTTACAGTTTTAATACGCGTCTACATTTTATTTCGGTTAAAATGTTGGTAAGCGATATTGTTTTCATTTATTATTTATGTGTTGCTCTCGCATTAACGATTCCGTCCTTCGGCGTCTTCATACGCGGTAGTAATGGTAAATTTAAATTTTCATCATTATAGGTCAACGTATAGTTTCGCGGGCTGGCCAATTGTCTTAAATTAGGAACCCATTTGTTCGTATTAAGTGTCATGTGCGACTATTAATCGTCACGTCGATAGTTCGAGGCGCTGGCATTGATCCGCCGTGATTGTTGACTCTAGAGAAGAGCGGCGCGGAACAAGCACTTATCGGTCGAATTAATTCTAATGGAGATCGTGTGAGGACGGTGTTATTACTAATATCTCGGCTGCGCTCCCGGCCGCCGCTCGCTGGCTCCGCGCGACACCGCAGTGCTAGTGCTAGCCCGAACATGCGCACAGCCGCACATATCAATGCACTGTTTCCTTTTAAAAACATCGCGATATACGAATCATACGCATCCTTCAGCATTCAAAAACAAAGTAATACAAACTTCTTGTAAACGTTTTTAATAGTGTGGTATTTTGTTACGCCGACGACGTTGTAACTATTTACTAAGACTTGATCCCGAACATTTCCAGAAAGATGAAGTTGCCGAAATTGGATCTGTGTGAGTCTGATCTCCGACTTGTATTATACTAGAATACTATATTTGCGTACTGTATGTCAATATATTTTATGATTCATGCGCATGTAATGTACATTTGCACTTTTACGCACTATTCAAATGAACAAGAATAATAAAACATTTCATGAACATAGTCAAGTACCGTCATGTCACTAGTACATGATTTGTTTTTTTAATTCCTTTTTTTAATTCCTTTAGCTGTTTTACGGCTATCTTTGCATTTCCTGTAAGCGTTATTAGGAAAAACGTTTATAACAAGCGTGTTATCGTTTTGTCGTAAACCGCAACATTCTGGTTAAAACGTTATGAAAATAATCCTAACAGGTGATGCAAGGTTAACTATCCAACATGAACATCCATGTCCAAAATGTTCGTAGACGTTAGTACAATGTGCCTGCCATCAGTTCACATCACACATGACACTGTATTTCAAAAGTTCTTTGTTGCACGTCGCTCGTACGTTTCAAGGAATTGTTTCTTCTTAGAACTTTGTAATACAACTCACATCACATCAACGAAATAGAAAAATTACAGGATATTCAGTAGATCATATTAGCGGACCATCTCATTGGTGCTGCTTAGGTGTTCCTACGCACAGGTCTGTCAAACAAATATGTACCGTGGTTACATAGTTTAGAACTACGGTGAAAAATATTATTTGTAGGAAAATGAACTTGGAATAGATTATGTCATTACCTTGACCTATACGACAAATAACATCGATTCATCTCTAGAGGTAGGTATCTACAGCACTGATCGTCGAGAAAACCCAAAAATATAAGAAAACTAGCCTTCTCGTGTAATTCTATGACCAACTGAAGAAGTTCTTGTCAAGCTTATTAACTAACTGAAAAGTTGAAATCTAGTAACTACGAGACTTAAAAGACCAATTATCATAATACAAAACTCTCGTTTGTGATCTTTTTATCCTTGTGCCCGCCGTGCCTAACGGGCCCCACGTCGTCGTTTGTGATCCCTAAAGCTTCAAAGGCAATGAATTCGCAACCCCTGTCTACCCGCGGGGTTAATAATTAGTGGTTTAGGTCTCATGTGACAATGAACTGTAACTAAACTTTGGATACTTTGTTGGCTGAAGTAAAAAAGGAGTTACCGGAAAATGGTTATGGCAGTGCTACAGGTACCCATCAACATTACTATAAAGAGATAACGTTTTGGAATCTGCAGAGGGATGCCAACAAGATGATCCTCTCGGGCCAGTCATTTTCAGTTTGGCTAACCTTAGTACAACAACTAAATTCAAAATTTAATGTGTGGTATTTAGATCATTAGATGATGGGACCCTAGGAGGTGACGTAGATACTGTTTTAAAAGATCTCCACTTCCTAAAGCAGCAGTTCCAATCCATCGGGCTTGACCTCAACTACTCAAAATACGAAATTTATGTTTGTGACAATACCGACAGACAATCGACTATACAGAAATTCAATTCAAATAGCCCCAGATATCAATGTTTTGGAAAAAGTTCACTGCACTTTATAGGTTGCCCAATTTTAAAAGACAGTTTTTCACATTTCTTTGACGAAAAAATTAAACATTTTAACGATATTTCGGATAAACTTTCTAAAATTAATTTACCATTCACCCTTACCAGAGACTGCTGTTTCGGTCCAAATTTTATGTATTCTATCCGCTCTTCGTCTTTAAGGAAGCAGCCACACCTTAGCAATAAGGTCGAAAAGTGGTTCACCGCAAATGTCCGCGATGGTACCTACATGAGTAAAGAAACTGTTACTAGTCAAGTTGCATAAGTACTAACAAAATCTTAAATTCACATTAAAATACCTTGATTTATTTATTGTAATTGCATACACATAATATTAGTATAAGGAGCAATGCAGTGAAAGTATAGTAAGTACATACGCTCGGGTTAGTCGTGCTTAATGTAATTCTGATTATTGCCTTATTTTGTATAAAAAAAATCCATCGTAGTAAAAAGCAAAATAAATCGTGCACCACTCAATCTCAGTAAAAGCCAAGTTTGAAGTTTTGAACTGTTTGAAGTAAAGTCGCCCCGCCCAGCACTTTCGTGCTAACCCAATAACCGAGAGATTGCGCGAACCTTTCAACAAACTTCGTTTGCACGTCAAATCGCTCCGGCAGCGCTTCCTGGTGAGATTCTTCCTGAAATCTGAAATCGAATGAAACTGGAAATTGCATGGTTTTCCAGAGCTTGTTTACTTTAAATGTGTAACATACCTACATGCATACGGAAAAAAAATTCTAAAACCCCGACTGCATAAAAATAATCTGTTAAATAGGAGTCCTTTTGATTCTGATAACGGCTTATCCTAGAAGTCTTTCCAAACCGTAGAATTCGTTTTGTACCACGCTGTATACACATAGAGCATGTATCAGAATTGTGTGATCATATTTAAGGGTATCGTACAGAGACCATCAAACGAAACAATTTTCTCCATGAGACCAACATCGTAATCGCGAAAAAATTGTCAGCTGCCCTATAGAAAAACGCGACCCAAATGTATAGGACAGCTAATTGTTTATTATATGACCACACATTTCATATATACGCTGTGTAGCTGTTTGGCTTGGTGTATAATCTTAACTTAAGGATATCTGGAAACCAATGGGTAAAATGATTTCATTGGTTGTAGAATCAGTCTTGCAAGTAGTTACCATACAACTTTACCAAGCACTCAATTCGCTAGACAAATTTTACCAAACTGTCATCTTACGAAACAATTTAAGGTTTATCTTCAGACCTAGGTTTAAACCATAGACCCCTTTTTGAATTTCGTACTTTATTCCGATTACGGCAAAGTTCTATATATAAAACTGACAACTTAGTGCCGGACTAAGCTGTCAGTTTTATATATGTAAAAAGAACTGTATTTCAATCACAGTTAGGTACGTTCTGATTCTACCCGTAACTATGCAAAAAAAAATCAACGTAAATGTGATTGAAATACACTGTGTACAATGGATTAAGGAACCATGTCTAATATATTGATAGAAAATTCTATATACTACTAAATATACTAAACATGTAATCCAACAGTGTAAATAATCATCAGTAATTCAGTAGATATAAATTATTTAAAAGTTCCTTAATAATTTGGTGTAAAGAATTCTATAGGATGACAGTAAATAAACTATATTCATTCATTTGTATATGAATATAGTTTGACTTTTGAGTTACACATAAATCATTCTTCATCTATCAAGTTACATAATGTAGTACAGTCAAAGAATATAGTATGTGTAGCTACTTTAACGACATCGTAAAATGAATAGCACCTAAAACGTAAAGGCCTTCCGATATCGATAATCTACTACTAGTACAGTTACAATATGTATTCCGTAAAACAATACGTAAGCTATAAACTCACGCTTTTTTCCCGAGTCGATCAATAGAAACGCCACGTGCCTACCTGTACCTATTATTATCTAAAAATATTTCTCTTACATGTAACCATATTAGGAACTAAAATCCTGGATTTTTTACTGACTCGTCGTTGGATATGGATCGGGTAAAGATTAGGTACCATAATAATATTTATAGTTGCTTGCAATAGTCCTACACCAACCGGGGGTTGTCCTTAGCTGCACTTGCATAGTGCGTACAGGGATAATCGTCGGTTGTTACCTCATTTTCATTGAAAGCTTCTAACGGGCCTCTGCGAGTTAGCTTCGGCCCCTCGTACGCCTTCCAAAGGTCCGGGACCCCCCTTTTTTTTTTTTTTTTTTGTGGATGGGAAATCATCAAATGACTTCTCCCGCTCTGGGCGGAGCGGGAGGGCGTGTCAGACTTTTACTGACTAAAACCCACCCGTGTTCCTTCTGTTGCCTGTGCCGGGGCCACGGTAACTCTTTCGAACATCCCGCAACCCTAGCTGGCATCGGCCCTAGCGGACCCCGTCAATAGTGCTGACATCTCTTTGAGGCGCGCGTGGAACACGACGCGGCGTCGACTCGTGCTTGGTCCTTACCGGACGGCGAGCTACCCATTGCTCGCCGTCCGCAAGCCCGCGCCTACGGTGGCCGGGAATCGGCTGCCAATTCCCGACGCCCAGGGCGTCTCCTGCGGCGACTAGGGGCGTGAGGGTGCAAAGCTTGCCTCTCTCTCACGCGCATCCTCCTTCACGAGCATTACTGCTTCGCAGAAGGAGGTAATGGCTTCCCATGCACTCTCGCTCCGTACCATGGCCTGGACCAGGGCCGGACGCGAGAGATCGCCGCCGCCGATCGCTTCCGCGAGGACACGGCGGTGCTCCGCCTAAGCCGGGCAGACCTCCACCGTATGCTCCACCGTGTCCTCCGGGCGATCCACACAGTGGTGATACCCGGGCGTTTCCTCCCGCCTTATCCGGAACAGGTACCTCCCGAAGCACCCGTGTCCGGTGAGGACCTGCGTCAGGCGGAAGGTGAGGACGCCGTGGCGCCTCTCCAGCCACTCCTCAAAGAGGGGACTTATCGCCGCAATTATGGCGTGCCCAGTGCTGGGTTGCGACAATCGCACTGTCCATGCCGCCATGAGATCCTGCCGGAGCTCTGTCCGCCGTGCCGCGATTTCTCGCGGCAACGGAGTTACGCCCGGTCCTGCCTCCTCGCGCCACTCCCAGATGTGCGCGAGGACTTTTGCCTCCAGATCCCATGGCGGTAATCCGGCAAGGAGGTTCGCCGCCTCCCCGGAGACCGTGCGGTATCCCCGGGCTAACCGGATGGCCATGACCCTCTGGGACGCGTTCAACCGACGGTCCGGGACCCCCCTGGCGTCCCGAAAAATGTCAAAGATCTAAAATA
Source organism: Fissipunctia ypsillon (assembly GCA_947568875.1). Classification (NCBI taxonomy): domain Eukaryota; kingdom Metazoa; phylum Arthropoda; class Insecta; order Lepidoptera; family Noctuidae; genus Fissipunctia; species Fissipunctia ypsillon. The sequence continues at coordinate 20,517,414 of OX387644.1, forward strand.
ATAATTTATAGTTTTTTACCCATAAAAGCTCTGTACAAATACCTCAGAGTTTAGGACTTCATCTTTTATGAAGACCACTTTGAGAGTGTCGTAAAACCAACATTGAATCAAAATGTCAGTAGAAACTGAACATAACATCCGAGCTGTTGTTACGTGCCTCGTCTCCGGGACGTTTAGACAGACATTTACGATATCGAACAAATCGACCAATTGTTATAATGGCCAATAGATAAATCAGCAATGACTGCTAAACTCTTTTTCAATCGAAAACATGACCTTAGATCATGCAGCCACAATTAGGATGAATTGAATAAAGAGTGACAATTTTGTCATGCTTCAGTCATCATTTTACTATTTATTTCGTTTTTACTTAGTTGGTTTATACATACATATATACATACACAAAATCACATCTTCTTCCCATGGGGGTCGGCAGAAACAGAACGCCACCTGCTACGGTCTTTACATACAGCTTTAGCTGGTGGTCCAGTTGGTTTCTAATAAAATGTTCATAATAACGTAACTCGCCACAGTAATGTTTCAACAACATACCGAAAATAAATAATAATGAAGGCAACTGAAAACTTAAGTAACGGTACCTATTTACAAAAGAATATGATCTAAAAAGAAAACAGTTACCTCGCCGTACCAAATTGCATTTGGCATATTTTTGTTTCTGTAAATATTATTTATATTTTTTATGATTGCGTACCCACACATTCTCTCGCGTACGTTGGTTCGTAGATGAGTGATCTTTCCTAAAATCTGGCAATTGCTAGATTTTAGGAAAGATCACTCATCTTAATTTTCCAGAAAGTAGTACCTACCTGCATAATTGATTTACTAAAGTTCGATGGTAGTCGCTTCATATTTCACTTCAACAATAACGTGCAGCCACAGCAAAGCTGAAAGATGACCCGAACATAAAGCTTAAAACATGCCTGTCAGATGTTTAATATGAGGAGAAGACTTATAAGGCTCCTAGCATTCCGCAATTTTATGCCAGTCGAAATTTTATCCGGTACCAATAAAGTTTCTGACCGTAACATTGCACCAAGTTCAATGACCTGCTGCCAAGTATAGCGGAAAGCACGCCTATTTTTTGACGTCTATACATCTACATCTATACATATTATAAATTAAAGTCGGTTTTCGTGTCTGTCTGTGTTACTCTGTTCTTCTTCTATTCGTTGTTGTCCTGCAACGGATTGATGCGGTTTTCACCATCATTTAGAGAATTTATTCCGGAAAGTTTATGTGTACAGTACATTGACACATTCTTTTCGGGAAACGAGTAAACTCGTCATACCCCTTTTTATAGTAAAACGCGGGAGTTTACTCGTTCTGTTCGCGAAAATCTAAAGAAACACCCCCGCTACGCCGCGATTTGGCGGGAAAATGCCCGACTACATAGTGTTAATATTAAACTTGGTTATAATACAGAAATCTCGATGTTTTGTCAAGCTGTAAAAATCGTCCGAAGCAGGAGGTCTACTCCCTCAGCGCGAAATCCGTAGTTTCGGCCGAAGTTACTGGCGATACCTACTTCGTATCACCTACGGACATAATATTAGTTTGGGGCCCGACCTAAGAATCAATGACACCACGATTTGATAGCCTACTCCCGATGTGTTTTTACCCGTCCGAAAAAGTTGATTAATCGGGTGTAAGGTTCACTCCGAAGTTTCGAATTACTTTCGGACGGTCCCGTATCTTCGTTGACGGACTTAGAGAGTAAGCCCTAGGGCCGAGTCGCTAGTTGGAATATAAAAATTTAATGTTTCAATTAAACTACTCCACTGTTAACCTTAAAAAAATACGCACAGATATTTCCTAGAACTAAATTAGAGCTTTTTCCTCACATATATGCCGACTCGTTTTCGTCGACTTTGTCTCTGTCATCTCTGACCTAGACTGGAGTGAAGAGCAAACCTATCTCAAATAAAAAAAAATAAAAAAATTAAATATTCCTGCTTTTTCTATTAAGGTTTAAAGAATTCGTTTCTAAACCTTATTTCCCCGAAAAGCCCTTGTACTAACAAGAAAGGTTTTTCTTGAATCATCCTAATTTCCCCGTTCGACCGTTCGTTGCCAACGGCAGTTTTTCGGGGTAATTGAACTAGTTAGAAATTCTCGACCCAAATGAGTATGACCGTAATATTGAGTTTTCTTCAACATATAAAGTGTACATTGACCTTACCAGCCGAGCTATTCTAAAAAATGTTACCGTGGAAACTTAGATGAAGTGAGCTTGAAGTGAGCTGTCTATAGATGTACTACTTATTGTCAGTCCCTAGCATCATGTGGAATGACAGCTCACTTTAAGCTCACTTCACGTGAGTTTTCCCCGTGATATGTTTACAGAATAGATCTGCTGCCTGGAAGCTATTAACAGTTCCACGTCAACGTCACTTGATTCTTTAGTGACGTATAAGGGTCGTCCGTTCTAAGACCAAAAATCTTATCAAACCTCACGCTCATCAGTGTTTTCGAAATCATCACTAATTGTAACCCTACGGTCCTATGACCTTTTAACCGATATCAGTCTTCTGAATGAATTAAGTCATACATATTACTCGATAACAGCACCTGCAATCTCCCGTTATCAATTTACCACGTAATCTAATAACGTTAAACTAAGAATATGACGTGTTACATTATTGGTTCTGCACGCACGGGTGATTGAGCATTGAGTGTACACGTGTGCGCTTCCTGTGCGTGCTCGCAATTGTTCGGGACGTCTGTATGAAGCAATCACATTATTTTGATGATGATTTGATGAACAATCGTCATCATACTAATCTATTATTATGATTGTTTCTAAGGATTTTATTTCATACGTTTAATATCCAGGACACTTACAACAGCATCTGCAAGGTCACTCTTTCGCCATCTTGCATTCAGAATTTCCAATAATAGTGACCTCCGCATTAATGTTATGTACATAAATTCCGGCCTCAGCTGTATTTTGCTATGTCAGTAATTCTCTTCGTCAATCACCTTGAACACCAACTAATTTCACTTCCATTAATTGCTGCATCGGTCACACGAGCTTGCTGATACCCACCTAGGCAGCGCATCGTCTACAAGAACCTTATCATTACTCACTTCTTTCGGCGCGTCATTCTTCAAATCATTGTACCCTCATCTAGATTCCTTTTCCATCTTGTTCATACTGTAATCTTTTTATAAAGTTGTTATTTAGTCCATTCACTTCGGATCTTCTTCTTCAATCTTTTCAAAAAATTTTGGGAGCTCTTCCACCTCTCTCTTCATTGTCAGTCAGCATTAACTTTTTGGGACTCTCTTTCTCTCTCTGTTTCGCTTTGAATGGTGTTCGAGGATCAAATCACAAAATGATCTTTTCCGACTCTGCTTAAAATAGGCGATACAAACAATTTGCAGGGAATGCTTGCAATATATGGCAGGTATCATTGTTGCTAAGCCCTTTGGCGTGTGTTTACTAACAGCAGATTATGCAGGTCAGTTCAGCTGCGGCCTATACCGGTGACGAGTCAACGCTAACTTATCTAATTAAGACGGTCACAGCTACCGGCACGATGTAAATCAACCGTATACCGTATTTTTTTTATTTTTTTTTTGTAGGAACGTCATGTTCGCTCCAAATTTAGTAATGACAAGAAAGGAGACTTTTATATTAGGTACTATGCATCTTTCATTCTTTGTATCGATGCCCTTGTTCAGCAATTAACGACAATATAGCCCTTCAGTTTAAAGGTACAAACTCATTACTCAAAGTTGACATTTTTTGTATCTATACAAAAAAGTAGGTACATTAAATGCCAATGGTGTAAGCAAGGCGCGTCATAATTCACGGTTAATAACCATGGTCGCCGATAACATTAACTCATTTATAAACGAATGTTGAACAGCTACCTAAAGTCTTCACGGATCCAGGCACCAGAATACGCGCAAAAAAAAAAACATAGGGAAAATTCCATTTTCCCTTCAAAATGTGCGATTTCAGTGAATTGACATTTTTTGTCCAATCATAAAGGCCGTAATTAATCATTTCATGTAATCACATTTGTATACAAACATTTATACGACATTGAGTCTTTAGTAGAATATGCAAAACAAGGTGTAATAATATACAGCGTAGCATGCATAAACAATATTGTATTATACTATTTCATCAAACCTAAATAATACAGTAATAATAATTTATTAGCTTCTTCATCGGTCCCCACAGCTGTGAGATCAATAATACCGATGGTTCCAAATAGATAGTGTATGAAAGAATTTAGATTCAATACAGGTGCTCACCTCATATCTATAATTCATACACTAACCTCGGCTTAAGCGTTGTAGGATGCCCGAATAAGTTGCTACTTAGCAGTACTAGGACACCATAGGATGTAGGAAATAACATGGAATGCATTACAATAGCATGTCTGTGACTCCAAGGCTACCCCGGAAGGCTGGCGTCTGCCCGCCGTCTAGATAAGCAGTTGTAAATACATAGTTGCAACTATAAATATTCATTCTCGTCTAGTACATTTTGTCGTGAATGGCCTACACGTAATCCGTGACGGATGCTTGTACTTTGCATATTGACTACATTCATAAAATCACGCTTAATATCCCTGACAGGTTTAAGGCCCGGACTTCACCAAAGCGGAGATGTGCGGAGATGTCCAAAGCGGAGACGAGAAGCGATGTTTTTCAGCTAGGGCGTATTTGGATACTTCGGTGGCGAAGCTGTGCGGAGATGCGTACTGGCTAGACTGGAGCGGAGATGTGTGCTGGCTAGAGCAGAGATGTTTGCTGGCTAGCGCGGCTGGCGGGTTGTGCGACGCGGGGGGAACTAGCGTCGCCGCTCACTGCACGCCACTCACATCTGTTCTCGTCTCCGCTGCGCGCCGTCGCCAGCTTGCGAGGCACAGCTCACATCTCCGCTTTGTACCGCCGCCCAGTTTAATCTCGGCGAGGCACAGCTCACATCTCCGCTTCGAGATATTTGCTACAAACTTATTGTATAAAATATCTGTGGTAACTTTTTTTTAATAAATTCGAATGCTGAAAATTGATGTAAATTCCTGAATTTTATGACGTAATTCGCAACATCCCGTCGAGTCAGCTGGTGTGTCACATTCACATGCCAAAATCTTGTCGAGCAGAGAGGTTAAAACCCTAGGGTTAAAACACATCTCCTCTCCTCTCTCGTCTCGTCTCCGCTTTGGTGGAGTCCCGGTCTATAACAGAGTTTCAATTAGTGCTTTATGGTTCATAAAACCACGTTTTTGTGAGATTACGTAGATGTTACAGAGACAGGTTGCCAACCCGTCGCCGTCACCACTTTTTAAAGTGCCTATTGGTATAATTTTTGCCTCAGTTGGCTGTAACTATTTAGGAAGCATGTAGTAATTACTTCCCGTTCCCATTCATTGTATCAAAAGTAACTTGAATTCTGACCGGAAACTGGGAACAACCGAAGTGATAAAAATTATACCGTATAAGAAGTTCTTTACTGAATAGGTTTTAGGTATCTCAGGATTTCAAAAATTCTCCTCTCAAACTTTCTGAAACTGTCAGTATGGCACTTCGAAGTGACATAAAAAGCGCACAGAGTACATTTTTATGTAAAGCGTTCAATATTGTTGGTTGAATCATCGATATGTTGAAATGGAGCCAGTTTTGTGATTCTCGTGGTACACGAGTGCACAATATTGTTCTAAGTTGATCGAGTCTGAAATATTTATGAAGGTAACATGCGGCAGTATAGACCGATCAGTTACAAGCGCGTGAACGCGCGTGTGTTCTACAGGTAAGCATCGACCGGCGCGAGCTCATTGTACATAAACTTGAATTAGAACAACAGCTACGGTATGGCAGCTGTATTGATGTCCTGTGTGAGGCCAGCAGGGCGATTGGCTATCTTTTTCATTGCCAGTGACTAACTGGCTTCAGTTGTACACCGAACTTTGATGACAACTGAGAATTTCATAACATTGGTATTGCGTATCACATTGAGTGGCTATCACGTTACGGTGACTTACGGTGCTCTTCGTCCCAACACTTGACGCCTGTAGTTTTTATCGACTATTATGCGGCTAAGTTGCGTAACGCCTGCTGAGCGTTATAATGCCTCATTTTAGGGAACATTTTATATTATGCGGTTTATATACACTTGAAACGTGAAACTGGCGGTAAATTCAACCTTTTGCAGTTGTAACTCGACAGTCTAGAGCGGAGTTCAATTAATTAATTGAATGAAATAGTGTGTTAGTATTTATTACTTGTGATATTAAAGTGTAATTTTGTGAAATCAGTCCTCTATAGTAAAGGTAAGTAAATAAACCACAAAATAGATAGAGGCTCCCATAAGAAGTTTATAATGTGCAAGTTGCTTTTGAATAATAATTGAATAATTGTGCAAGTGCATTATGGCCACATGTGTACCATCAATACACCCAATAATGCCTGGAAAGCTAAACTTTTCCATAAACCTGAAACCAACGAATAACGATAGATCAAATTACATTAATTTGAATATAATAATAATAATACTTAAAATATACAATAAACTTACCCTTTCATAATGGTTTCCCTCTCTCGCTGAGATGAAGGGAACTTTATGTGGTTAAGGAGTACTTCCCGGACATTGAGTGCATCAGTAACTTCATGTAAACACTTACTAAATGTTGGCTGGGACATGTTACATAGGTAAGAGGCACCTACATTATGTTGGTATGACCCATTGGCATAAAAGTTTAACGCAGCCAAGATCTGCAACAGACAATTAAAAACATCATTAAGTTGAACAACTTGACAAGTCAAACAAGTTGATAATGATTTATGTAAATTATTTTGTCACAACAAAACCCCATTACTTTAGATTAAAAAGGCAAGCACTTACCTTTAGTTCATTGCGAACAGCTGTTTTTCGTTGAGCTTGTGGTAGGTATGGGTGGAGTTCTTCCAAAACCTGTTGGAATCCAGCTTTACTCAAACGAAAATTTGCAATAAACTCTTTCTCTGGCAACTGCAATGGGTTACTAGCGTCGCGTAAGCGGCGTCTCTCAATTCGCAGACGACTTTGTTTTCGCTGTTCTTCAGCAAATCCGAGCAATAATAAACGTGCCATACTTCTACCACGAACAAAAATCACAATTTAATAAGAAAAGACGTAATGTTTACACGCTTCACTTAATACCGGCTTCGGTGATAATCACTAGAACTTCTAAAACACTACCTTTGAGTAGTGTCTTTCACGAAAGCTACGACAAATCAAATGACTATCAATTTGATGTCCACTAAGCTTAGACAATCGCAATCTTAAAAGTATCGATACAAAAACTTCTGTCAAAATGTATTACGGTGGCTATCAGCGAGACTCGGTGCTTATGACGTCATTCTAGTTAGTCACTGAAGTTATCCAATACGAAACTAACTGTTTGACAGTTAATCGTTATACACTTTCACAAGTGATCATCACTATGAACTGTCAACAGAGATACGCAATAGCCCTGCTGGATCACTATCACAAATGACAGTGGCGGTCAGCCAACCGAGACGGAATCTCGCCGGCTGTTTTATTATAACGAGTCTGAAAAGGTTCCTTTGATAAACACCATGAATTAGCATTCATAATAAAATTAATTCATACGAATTAAATGGCGACTATTCATTGCAATTTATTAGCTTTATAAAATATTTGTTCCACGCCGCCACGGTCATAACATTTTATTCTTTCAATGTTACGCACGCTACGCTTCTCGTAGCCGATGCAAAAAGCACAGATATGATCACTATCTCAGTGGGACATATTTAAAAGAATGAGTTCAGGTATTTCACTTATATTTAAGTCACTCATATGTTACCTACCCCCTTTATTTAATTTGAAAATAGGAAGGCCGAGGAGCCAAACATTATGAAGCTAGGATGGCGGCGAAAGCAAGAGAAACATGTGACAGGAGCCGCCAGTATAATTGTGTGGCCCAAGTATGAGGACCTCGGCGAGCTCCTGTTCGGTCCCTCGCGGCCTTGTGTACTAATTAGTGATTATTCTGCGAACAGTTGGTGCGCCCACTCGCTGCTCCGGCCTGTCGACGCAGGTGGCTCACTATTAGCTGTTGTGCATTGACCTCGCTCACTAGCCCCATCGTAGATATCAACATCAATTAATCTTGGACTGTTAATCTCCTCTCCTGTAATTCATGAAGCTGATACTTGAGTAGACAATACTGTATTCATTGACTCATTGCAGTGGCCCTTACCTACGTCAACATTAATGCACTTATTTAAGCAATTATCTCGTCTGCCCATGTATCGGTCATATAAATCTCGAATAACGTTCATGTTACTTTCATTTCGTTATCTATTCAACTGATTATACTGTTCAGTCATGAGGAAGACATTTGATCTGATTTAAACGTTTCTGCATTGAAAGGATCGTTGTTGATTATAGTGAAGTGTTCCCCTCCGTCGTTATCGCAACATCGGACCATATAACGTATTCTTAATTAATGCCTTTATTGATCGCGTGCAAAATATAGCTAGCGGCGCGTGGTCACGTGACCACATGCTGCATGCTTAACCATACAACAGCTTTTAAAATAAATACACATTTAACTAACGGAAGTCCTGAACATTTGTCATTTTATTTTGTTTGGTGAAAACTTTTCAAAAAACTTCAATTCAAAGAAATTCATAGCATGCGTACCCTGATGGTAAACATAAACCGTGTCAAGGTGTCGCCCCTTGAGCTTGTGAACGAAACACATCGTCGCCTATTAAATATATGAGAAACGAACAGTAATAAATATAGACGAGGTGCCTATTTCATAAAATCGATCGATCGTCCACCACTCACGCAGTTCCATTGAACGGTGGTACAATTAGAATTTATGTTACGATTCATGTATTAGTCGTCTGTTGTCAACGTATAAAAACTGGCAGAGTAGAGGTGCTAATTTATAAATTGCTTTTTGGATATAAAACTAATACTCAATCTAGTGCCTACATTAGTAATGGCTCCTGCTGAGAATTCAGTTATTATTCACATGACACCTGAAATACGTAAGTTAGCTAGGTACTGAATGTTAACTTTGTGTTAAATATACCTTCAATCTTTAGTTAGTTTGAGACACCGTTTGTACGACCAAGCTCTTTTGCTACCATGTTGGTTTCGTCTTTCAGTAGCTAATTAGACGCGACTGTATTTCAGTAGATATTGGACACGGGGACTATCGTTATAGCTTGGAGTTGCACTTGCTGATATATCTTTTTCTTCTGTAGCCATCCAGAAGTCATGCAAGCCAGCGATGCTGGGTCGCATGTGGCAGGCGAGCCGGCGTGCGCTCAACCTCGAACATGCGCCCGCGCATCAGTTCGCCTGCAGCCAGTGGCAGTCCAGTCCACACCCCTCCACAGCGTACCTTATATACAGGTAAGTTTTAACAAATCATGGATAACGAAACCTATTATGTGAGTCAAGACCTTACATTGTTATAACATAACTAATTAGACAATCAATCCTGTTCTCTTTAAATTGTAATCAATAAATCTACCCGATTTCGAAAACTAAAAATTAAAAATTGGAACCGTACCTAAGGTCTGACTTTTCATAAAGTATTAGTTTGCAGTTACGTATATGGTTTTTATGTAAATGGAACTTGAATCTTTGAATACAATCGAATTTTAACCCATCAATTGTTCAGTGTTCCATCCATAGAAATATAAAAAATGTATGGTTCCATCTATACAATTTTTAAAACACGACGTGTGCACTTTTATGTCATATTTGGATATGTCTTTGTCGGTCCATAAACTAATATTTATTTACTTCCGCACAGATGGCTGTTATTCTTCTCGGTGTTGTCAATCGGCGTGGCGAGCTTCACGTGCCAGCGCCTGCCGCGGCTGTACGACGGCCCGAAGGTCGAGCTCAACTACATGAAGTGGTTCATCTACTTCACCAACTGGGGCTACTTGCTGATCGCGCTGCAGGCAGGACTCGCCCTCGCCGTTGTGCACCGGTACAGGGCACAAAAGTTTGATTCCCGTAAGTTTCTGCTTTCCTAGCATAATTTTAACAAGAAGCTAAGTAGCTTCAGTCACTTACATGGCTAAAATAGAAGCATTATATATTATTTTGGAGTACGGAATTCAACGCAAGAGTATCTAAGTTATCCAAAAACGCAACATATTAATTCAGACGGGTCTTTTAAAATTATTCGACGAGATCATACTCTAGAACTGCATTCTTATGTACAAGAAAATGCAGTTTGCTACAATGTAAGCTAGTATACCAAGTTCAATGACTCACGCTAGACTTTGGAGCCACTGAGCTGACCAGGATACCGCATCGAGATCGCAAGAGACGAGGTGATGAGAGTACATTTTTTTACAAACATAGCATAGCATTATATTCTTTAGAAATTATTTTATTATTATTAAATGACTTGAAAAAATTGTGAGGAGCCTATATATATTACCTATATGGAAATTTGAACATCTTGACGCTTGACTATTGGTAGCTGGAAATCCGTTGACATCTTCTGCTGAAAATGGAGCTTACGACAATGCTCGTTTATTATCAGAGAACATGGCTATTGATTCTTAACAAGCGGTTTGATGACTACAGCGTATTGCTGTTGCCAATATGTGGATCCCGTAGCCCTGAATGAATTCTTTTAATTTAATCCCTGGGCAACCTTCACCAGCACTAGAAAAAGAGTCAGTGGCCTCTTCTTTGCGTAGGAAGGGGAGCAAGCCGAAATAAGTGCAGATGTTTGAGACTTGATTGAACAGTCAAATACTGAGCCCTGAAATCTCACTTGCTTGTGTTGACTAAATGAAAAACCCGTTACCATGCAACGTATAAACGTGTAGGTACAATTGCTATGTTTAGTAAACACTCTTGCTGAACATATCAACTGCCGTTGCGAGATGTAACACCGAGATGAAAAGAGTATGAATCATTTTAGGTTTCTTATTTCCGTGAAAATGTTGTCCCTCACCGAAAAACTTTGCTCACGGTTGTGCTCTAAACAGAACTACCGTATTTAGGTCTCGTAGTGTGAACTAGATACCGTGTAATGAAACCATTACTCGTGTTTGTCCAATTAAAAGTCTAATAACCCAGATTCAATTTGGAGCTCATTGTCAAAGTTGTCATAGAAAGTGCTGAGCTCATTCCGGGCAGGTCAAGCTCGCCAATGTCAAATGCCTTGCGTGGGTGCGTTTACTACACAAAACGGTTTCCTTGGGCGACGGAACTCCTCACGCGAATCAATTAATCTGAATCATTGAGTCGCATGATGTCGTACACATCAAAATACTCGCTGGGGATCGATTGAACATGTGTTTTGTCTCTTTTTCGTCCAATACAACCGCTATGCGTTGTTATGTCTAGACCGCTCATCAATTTAGATGAAGACTCCTAATAACATCATTATTGGTTTGCTCACGTTTGGTCCTGGCGTATTTGTTCGCACCGATGCTTGTCAAGGGCATTTATATTCAAATAAAGACATTTGGACAATATTTAGTTGCACGCTATCGACACAGGTCATGAACGCTTGATTGGTAACAATTTCGCGTCAATTAAGATCACAGTGGAGCGGCTCCGCTGTCCATTGTGCTTCAAATTATCCTTATTGGTTCCTCATTCCAACCGAGCCGAGCCCAGATGGAGTGGGTATTATTCCGCAGCTATTGTTGAACATTGGAGACGTTGTCAACTTCAATAGCAAGTGGCGGACAATTGTGTACGATATAAAAGGATTTATACGTTCACTTTCGTTAACTCGTCCGGACACTCAGCTTGGGATAGATGATATGAATAATGGATGTATTTACACATTGAGTAACATGTCACATGGCCTTTACTAGATTTGTATTGTATCGTTGCTTGATGCTTGACAGGAAAACAAGACACTATACAGCTTGCCGCATTAATGGCGACATTAATTTAACTCACGTATACGGTTTCGCGTTTTCGATTTATAAAGATATTTTAATTTCATTAAACGTTATTATTTATTGATTTATTAACAATTTTCTAAAATAGCATCTTAGAGCAATCTATACTTAAAGAACTGTAGCGCAGAGGTCATTTGCCGGGGTCACGGATCATATCATCGCATCAATGAAATTAAAATGAATAACGTGCAATGAGTAGGCGAATCGAGAGAGCTTTATTATTTAGTTTGTTAGAAAAAATGTATTTTGCAATTTACGAATTATTTTATCTTATTATAATGTATATGATTACTGGCCACTAGCCCTACGCGTGTGTTAAATTTATGTCGCCATTGTAGCAGCGCGTTGTACATATATGTACGTCTTCCGGTCATCCCTTTAACATCATTATCATCATCTGCCTAGCCTTTTCCCAACTATATTGGGGTCGGCTTTCAGTTAAACCGGATGATGCTGAATACCAGTATTTTACATGGAGCGACTGCCTATCTGACCTCCACAACCCAGTTACTGTGTAATACGATACCCATTGGTAAGGCTGGTTGTCAGACTTTCGGGCTTCTGACGACCCGTAACGACTGTCAAAGATACACGAATGACAGCCGGAATCAACGGCTTAACATGCTTTCCGAGGCACGGAGGGGTCTTAATATGTTAAGATGGTCACCCATCCGCGGACCAACCGCGGCAAGCGTAGCTTAACCTGATCGATCGACCCGTGTGACTGCTATTTCTTAGCCACAAGCCCCTTTAACATTATTAACAAACCTTTAATAGTTTGTTTATTTGATATTCTTGTTGTTGTTTGTTTGTTGTGTTTTAATGGTTAATGTCGTCCTAAAACAATAAGACTAGCTGATGTCCTGCTGATGTCTTCAATTTAATGATGCGATACTTATGTTGCCATTATAGCTCAGGTTACGGTCGAGACGAACGTGCAATAGGGTAACATACAATTTTAAAACCCAATCTCATCCGACTTGCTTAAAAATGATCATGGTAGTTAAAAGACATCAGCAGCACTAACCTGTGATTACTAACCTAATTTGAACCTTATTACCAACCACATTCTAAACTTTATCTCTTCATGCAGTTAACCTACGTTTTGCAGCATGCGAAGAGGACGAGATCCCAATTCCCCTGGGAAGGCGCGCGCGCACGCCTATGCTGTGCCGCGCCTACTGGCTCTCGCACAACATCGCCACCGACCTCGCCTTCGTCATCTCCCTCGTATACTGGGCACTGGTCCATGATCCTAGTGAGTGAACCTTTATATTTAGATAATAGTACGTCTTACAATCTGGGCCCTATTTAATGTAACTGATAATTCGACATATAAGGTGTAATTTAAATAATTGCCAACCTCTTGAGGGGTCATTGTACTCATCATTATGGACAACATTTACTATGGAACCAAACCTGAAATCGCGAAGAAAAAAAATCATCTGTTCCCAACATTTTGACAAGTTAAATATGCGAACATAAATGTGGGGACGAGCTGATTTTTTTTTCGCGATTTCATGTTTGGTCCCATAGTGAAAGTTGTTCAAAATGATGAGTACAATGACCCCTCAAGGAGTTGGTAGTTATTTAAATTACACCTTATATTTATCAAAACATAACATACTTAAATGTCACATTTTCACGACATGTGCTGTTTAACCGGTTGTATGCCGTAATTACAGACACAATTAAAAAATCATTGTGTCTCGCGTGGATCCGCGTTTCCGGCAGTCATTGGGTAAAGCAGAAAACTGTGAAAAAAAAACTTACACAAAATTGTAAGATGTCACCTGGTGGTTTTATTACATGGATGCGTACCACGAGGGTTGATTTGAGGTGGTGAAAAAGAGTGCCCGGTAGGGCTTCGGGAAGGCATTTACCCAACAGTGGGGCAATACCTGTGGGTTAAAGAAAAAAAGCACTTCTTACATCTTACTTGAACATTCATCATAGATTCATCATGTTGTTGATAATTAATTTAGACGAAGAATCTATTTCTGTGGCAATAGGCTCGCCCCCTATCACATGGGACTTAAACATAACTGGCGAAATGTGCGTGTACTATAGGTACACCTCTGCCTTACCCTTCGGGGAAACAAGGCGTGATGTTATGTTATGTTATACAAAAATGTTGTCTTAACAAATGTTCTTGTGGTGATCCCAGTATTTTTATGTGTTTTGTTGTTGTAATAAAACCAGAAACAATTGTAATTGTTTTAAAATAACCGATTCACTGTCCCACGAACTACATAATATGGATTATGTTGATTGTTTAACTTCGTGGCTGGCGAACAGTGAACCTGTAAATTTTCATGCACCACAACTGTATCAACGTTTTTGAGCGCCTAATGAAATAAACATAGCATTTAAGTTCCAAGATGCTGAACCAACTATTTTTAAAAAGGAGCTCATGTTTTTTAACCCACATTATAATCAGATCGCCCTAATATACCCCATAACTACACGCAACCTGCTACCTTACGACCATTGCATTTCTGCACCCGTTGCATTTTTTAAACTATATTTTTATAGGTTTTTTTCTAAACTAGAAAATTTTGTACATCTTTAATAATTTCAATATGTGACGATCCACAGAGATCCACGAGATCAACGCCCTGAACGTGCTAGTGCACGGCGGTAACTCCCTGGTGATGCTGCTGGAGCTGGCGGTGACGTCACACCCGGTGCGCGCCGCGCATGCGCTGTACAGCGCCGGCGCAGGCCTAGCGTACGGCGTCTTCAGCGCCTTCTACTGGGCGGTGGGGGGAACTGACAGGATTGGACTACCAGCTATATATCCAGCGCTGGATTGGAATAAGCCTGGTAAATGATTCTGTCCAAATCTAAGAGTAAAGCAGTAGCTGCCTGGTACCAGCTGGATAAGAACATTCAAGGATCGAATTAAATTGCATGCGATTGGAGGCCTATTCATTGCAGTAAAGAAAACAACAGGGGTTACTTGTGTCACTGTTTGCCATAGTAGTTTTGGTATAATCTAACCTTTTATATTTTATTTTATAATTTAATATTTTCTATGTTCAAACATTTCCTACCATAAAAGGTAAAGACTGCTTTAACTAACAGTGGCCATGGCACGCGAATCGTTCGTAGTCGGAAGGAAAGTTTTTAGAAGGACGCTTGCGTCCAGAATTATTCTCATAACTATCCTTATTCTCTGTCAAATGACTAAACGGCTACCGCATGACAGAACACAGAATAATCAGTTTCGGCTGTCAAACTGTCAGACTAGGACTGACCGACTGACAGTTTCACGACCTCTACGAAGGATGGCTAATAGTAAAAACAAAAATGTCGGAAATAATAGATCTTTAAATTATAAGACGAACGGTACCTACTTGGTATTGTAATAAGCTCGCCCGCTTATACATGGGAGTTAAACCTAACTGGCAAAATGTGGGTCTGTACACACCTGTGCACAACGGACGGAATACAGCCGTGATATTAGGATGTTACGTAAAACATTAGATTTAGATTGGCATTTGCCCTATGGGTAACAATTATTTGGTGGTTTTTCCGGGTCTAAGTGAGTGTTTGCGTCTGTAAAAACACCCACGATTCGGGAGAAATCCTGGAGTGATGCAGTATTTTATTCTCCAACAATAATCAAGTATTTGTGTCACCAGGCTCGGCGTTCGGGTTTGTCTCGCTGTGCGCAGTGGTGATGGTGTTCGCGCACGCGCTGGCGACGTGCGTGGCGTGTGCGCGCGCACGCGTGGCGCTGCGCATGCGCGCGCGCCCGCAGTCCGAGCGCCTGGCGCTGCCCACGCACTGATCGCACGGCAAGCTGCACTAGCATCCGGTCTCACCTCACATGCCGCGCTTGGACAAGACAAGTGCTAGAACAATCGGACGTAAACAAAAGCAACGCTTGCGCGCGTCGCTTTTGTCGGATGCAGTGTACGCTCATTCTCAGTGACCTATTAAGAACTACCTACAGATTTGCTGAATTTGCCGATAAATAATAAAGTTTTCATGCGATTTTATTGATCGATGATAGTGGCGCCCAACAAGAACCTACTAGTTTTCCAACAAGTTTTTTTATCGTAACATGTTGTCGGTCGATACCGTCGATCACTAATATTGATCGCAATTTTTTTTTTAGTTTATTGTCAAATATCTGCCAGGCTTACCGACAGCATTAAATCAAGAAAAATGGAAGCCTAATTACTAAGGTATCCTCCACGAAGTTGAGCGGCAAATAAATGTTTTTAATACAGGAGGTAACAAAAACTCAAATTCGTGTAACATTAGACTTTTAAAATATCTAAGTATTGATGATCGTGTCATCATCACTCTCCTGCCCTTATCCTAGTTTACTTCGGGACGGCGCAACATGTATTTTTCCTTCCACACTTCTCTATTAGTCGTCATCTCGGTAGTCACCCCCTTTCTAGCCATATCATCTTTCACACAGTCCATCCATCGTTATTGATGATCGTGTCTGAGTAGTAATTTGCTTTCAATTTATAAGTCTAGATTCAAGAACATCTTGAACTATCGTGTGGAAATTGTTTCCTACTTTTGAAGTATTTTATTTTATAGACGTGGTTTTTACATAAAAATTGCGAGCATAATATTAATAATATCATCATTCTCAAAAGAATATAGCATTAAGCTTAATTATGAAAACTAACCAGCTGTAAAAAGAAGCTTTGTCTCAAACAGACTTCATCGCTTAATTGTTCGGTTCAAACATTCCTCACTTCGAACGAGATGTACAGTCGACTACAAAGAGATGTATACCTTTGAAAGTTACAAAAATATATATCCTTTGATGATGTTGTCATTGTTTGTTACAAATACTTTTAGACACGGTATATGACAGATTTATGTTTTAATTAAATGTGCCAAATTTATGTATACAGCAAGAAAGACACTGTAATGTGTACGCTTTGAAACGAATTAATGTGTTCGTCTTTGGTTACAATTATATGTATACAGGTCTGACATTCTATTTTCAAATTTTAGAATAGTACGGAAATACTTGTTTTCTCCTTCATTTCGAGCATGTGTCGTGACCAGATCTTAGAATTGATAATTTCATGAACATAACATAAGATCACGTCTTGTTTCCCCGAAGGGTTTGGCAGAGATGTACCTATAGTACACCCACATTTTGCCAGTTATGTTTAAGTCCTATGTAATAAGGGGCGACTGACATATCATTAAACGTTGATGTTTAAACGATATGGTCAATTTTAGCTGGCCATTTCATGAAATACAACCATTTCGTGAAATGGTCAACACTTCATGAAATGATCAATTCAGAGATCTGGCCACGACACGTGCATGACGTTATTGGCGTGTCGTTTGGTTATCGAAATTGACTACAAATTATTTTCGCTACATATTTCCATTCTTTTACAACCTTCTCCTAAAAAGAAACTATCGAATCATAAAACTCATTTATTTAAACTTAAATTATCATCTTGCTATTAATAACATAAATATCTATAATATTCTTTTACTTATAACAATAGTAGATCTACTTCACATTTTGGAAAAAAAAAAAAAACTTGTTCAATATTTTGTATACCCTCCATTAGCATTGCGTCTTGCAAAGGAGTTCGCATAGAATTTGCAGCATTCTCCCAAAAGTTCGACCCGTGATAATAATCCCACAAATCGTGGACATGTTGTGTTATCGCAAAGATGATGGATATGAGAAACTATTATTTATTACGGAGTATTTATATTTCGACATTTTAAGTGTCATCATAGAACACAAATAAGCTAATAGCTATTAAACCCTCCTAAGAGTTTCCATTGGTTTTGACAATTTTTGAAATTTAAAATTGGAATGCCCGCTTGTATACATATCATTGTAAGCAAAGACGAACACATTAATTCGTTTCAGAGCGTACACATTAAAGTGTCCATCTTGCTGTATACATAAATTTGGCACATTGAGTGAACACATATAATCGTCATATATCACGTGTATAATTATTTGTAACGAAGTATGTACACCTCTTTCAATGGGTACATGTATTTGTAACTTAAGGGGGTATACATCTCTTTGTAGTCGACTGTACCATTCAGCTGAATAAGTGTATTTATCTGGTTCACGCGGTAAACAAGACACAACAGTAGTTTGTTATGAGTGCTACAGCCGTATAGTGTCCTTGAAAGTTTTAAGACATGAACGTGTGGTTATTTAATTTGCAATATGTTCTTTAAACATCTGCTGTGTGCAAAGTGTGCATGCATCGATAATCAGGAGTACCAAAATACCGACGGCCGCAAAGTACAAAAAGAAAACTGTCGAGCCTGCAACGTGCACGATATTTCAATTAATATATAAACTGCTAGAGTAAGGATTCGCAGTTTGCATTATTTAACTGTGCAATGAAGTGCATCTCGCGTGAGTTATAATTGTGTACTTTGCTGTCTTCGATACATAGAGAGTAAGGCGAGTGATCGTTGTAACTATAAGGACTGCATGCAAGCAATAATATAGCAATTATTATAATTATGATAGTGTTTGTGAGTCGTTTTTAGATACAATGTCGAGCGAGCGAGTGGTTATTACTGTAACTACGTTTAATTTAAATGGTCGACTTACAAAACATTCCTATTTTTCCAAAGAAACGTAGCATTAAGTCTTTGGTATGTTATTATCTTTAGTAAAGTAGCGCCTGATGTAACATAGTGCCTATGATAAGGCACTTCATGAGCATTTTGTCGTCATTTCGTTTATATACCGTGTTTTTTTTTTGTGATGACGATATTTTGTCGAGATAAATCAATATAACCAACAGCTCTCAGATATTAATAAATTTTCTTTGATCTTCTTATTGATATCGAGCTTTTTCAGGAAGAACATCGTAAGCGACAATTTGCACTTTTTACAGGAAAGGGTTTTTTCTCTCCTAATTAACGATGTTTTCATTTACGATGAAAATTTCTTACAGCATTACAATCGTGTAAATTTATAATAAAATCTAAGAGTAAGTAATCGCGACAAGATGTAAAACTGTCTAATTAAGAGGTTACGAAGAAAAAATTGTTTTGATTTTAAGCGCTTACGATGTTTTTCCTGTAAAGGCTCGATATGTGAAATGCCCATTTTCAATTTCCCATAATACATGAAAATAAGGAAATAAGAAGGTATTTGAAAAGGACATTTTCAGGGCCGACCTAGACCCCTGAAAATCCGAGCCATTTAAAAGCACGGTGTATACAATTGTTTTGTGTAATTGGAACTCATTGTTGTAATGAAATGCGGGTGCATAATGGAAATAACAATTTGATAGGTCAGAATAGCGTGACTCTGCAATACTTGATACTGAAACTGTGAAACTTGTTATAAGTATACAAATAACAAATGTGCCATAAACACCAAAACATGACTAACATTAGATAACTAATTTCATAAATCGTCTGTTCTGTTCTACCAGAGGTTGGTCCATTGTGCACCCTCAGGGTGGCGGCTGGCTTATAAGCATTCATAGTGCAAGTTTACATTATGTACCTAGTATTTACTCGAATTGTGATATTTATATATTTATCATTTATATAGGCATTTTAATAAAATTCGTACAAATTGAATTAATTGAATGGTTGACTGCCTCGTTGGTCTAATGGTGCGAGCGCTACTGCTGAGCATGAGGTCCTGGGTTCGATTCCCAGGTCGGGCAAAGTGTTATTGGGTTTTTCTATCTGGAATTTCTTAGTAGCAGCCCGGAGTCTGGACTTGTGCCTGGTAGATGGCAATAGGCTCGCCCCCTATTACATGGGACTTAAAAATAACTGGCGAAATGTGGGTGTACTATAGGTACACCTCTGCCCAACCCTTCGGGGAAACAAGGCGTGATGACAAATTCGTTCGATCATTATATTACAATCACTTTATATTGCCGATGGGTACAATCTCCCAAAAGTATTTCCCGTACGGGCCCAAATGTGAAAAAAAAATCCGGTCTCTTAAAAGGCTAAAGTAAAAATTTATATTTAATGGTCTTTTAAAAGAATTTCTACCTAGATTTAAATGGAGCATCACCGTTCCCACCTTTAGCTCAGCCCCAATGGGGCTATCTTTGTGTGACATTGTAGACTGGGGAACAATGTAACAATTGTTACGTCCTCACGTAAAAAGAACGCTGAGCGACAGTGGAGGAGCTGTGTCTCCGCACCGGTACAGTCGCGTCTTAAAGTACCTACTAGGCTATTGTTTTATAAACCTAAGTGTAATTGTTTTTTTGCAGAATTATATTAAGTACTTTACTAGCTAATTGTACTTAGTACTTTGAAACAGGCTGGAATGGATAAATCGCTCAGTGCGCAAGTAAACGGCCAGCGTTTTTTTTACGTGACGGGCCCTTTAGGTACTATAGTAAATAATTCAGTCACTGGTTGTCCCCGGAAAGACTGATTGTCTTTGTCTGTTTTATTCATCAACTGTCAGATTAGCTTGTAATTATCTATGAAGGCAGTATTATATTGTACAAAACTTTGCCCATAACGCGTAGAGGTGTAAATTATACTGTCAAAATAGTACATCTATCACCTTGGCCCGTCAATATTGTTGAATATATTTTTATGGTTGTATGTATTAATGCATTGAATAGTATTTTATCATGTGTCCTTGTTCGCCATACTCATAGTTGTTGCATTTGGAAACGAGGAGCAGCCGCGGGAAGCAAAAAGTAATATCTGCATTTCTATAGAAATAGTAAATGACCGTACCGTTGTTGTAAGTAGTCGAGTGTAAAACATTTATTGAATACATTCCTGCCTTGCTCCAAACTTAAGTAGGCTCAGCATTTATATAAGCGAATATCTACTTATAGAATATCTACGTAGAGAATATTGTAGGACTTATTATAGTGATATGAATCGTTCCTAGCCCTATTTTAAAATCGGACAAAATGCTGTGATGCGATGTTTCATTTAATGTATTACTGTTAATTAAACTAAGCAATAATGTAATCTCGATCACTTTGTAAGCAATACATTAATAATTATGAAATTATAATGGACTGTAATCTCACTTGAAATAAATATTGTTTCTTTTAAGTATTAAAATATGAGATTCCTGGTCTACTTCGGGAATTGGCCGTGAATTTATTTATTTGTAATGTAGTCAATTTTAAATCTCAATTTCATGAATCTTGTAAAAAATATATCCTAAGGGATCTGGTCATATCGTATTATAATCAGTGTAATTAATCGTGATAATAAATAAATAAAATATTAATTTTCCCAGGTAATTAATGTTTTTTTTTTACTCATTCTCCATTCTATCGCCTGTCCATGTCATTTATAAAATAAAGTCAACCCAAAATGTAGCATAAAAATTGTGATCGGAATCATTCATGAAGGATGAGTTAAACGTGCGACCTCATGCATGCGTGCGCGCAGCATCCCGCGCGCAGCCTCAGCCGCACTACTCACTACTGCCGGAACATTAGTCGCGCGTCACTCGCGCGCTGCAACACGCGCACCGAGTGCTTACACCAATATTACTATAATCACAATAGAACCGCGCAAACTTATGAATTCTCGTAAAAGCGCGTCGTTCACTGAAAATATATTTTAAGCAGATTTTCAACAATAAGTGTGTCGTGTATTTACAAAATAAAATATAAGAGGTATGTATAACAAATCACAACAATCAATCATGTTTTGAAAAACGCACCCGTCAGTTCTATTTTCTTTTTCATGGGAAAGCTATCAGTCTTGGGAAATAGAAAAAAATCTGAAAGTTTCTGAAAAAGTATCTGCCTACTGCGTGGTTAATAATATACAATATTATTTCATGCCTGCACATTCAGTGAATATTATGTTGATCATTTGATATCAGTCTCGTAAACTTGAATTAAACTTTAATTACTGAAAATAAGCATTTCAATGGCATAAACAAAAAAAAATGTATATTTTAAAAGATTGTATTTAATAGGGTGCTACGAATGGTTCCTCGTAGCCATTCGTAGCACTAATGACAAACATCCGTTTATTTCCTACACTCATACATGTATATTTCCATTATTATTTACGATCATAAGTCATGATAATTATCTCCAGAACTTTAATTAAATAACTAACATTTATTTAATCGCCGAGTAATCAAATACCTGACGTACATTGTTAAGAAACAGCGTCAATATTTGTTTCGCGATAATAGTAATGACGTCACTTCCAAGTTCCAAGCAGACGGAAATACCATTTTTACATACTAGCTACACTAGGTACATATTGTAATACTTCAACTCTATTTACATACACAGTACAGTGGCTTAAAAAGTAGTTGTTCTGAACAAACCTGGAGTATTTGCTTAGTAACGTAGATGTAGGCACTACATTAATTCCGTTTATGCACAAATTATGTTAGCGTGCCATAAAATTACTGTTAGTAATTACTCGATTAAGTATTCTCGGTCGCATAAAAATTATCTATAGCTGGACTAGCACCTAAAGAAGAAATCCTCGACCTAATCTATGCATTGGCAGGTTAGAAGTAGGTACTCACCCTTATAAGGCAACTGACCCGAAAGGGCATTAAACCTTGTACTTAAACGCTATTTTGGTGTGTAGGTCGGGAGTGTCGAATATGATAAAGATAGGTAAAGAGAACATGGTACTATCCAAATCGTTTTAGCCCAAGTGTACCTGACGACATCGCATTATGTAGGATATAAACGGCATGTAATTAATAACTGAAACTATATCTGGAACTTATCTGCTACACATCTATCAGTTCCACTAGGATCTTGGCGCATCTCCCAACGACGCGCCTACATGTTGGCTGGCAGCCCCAAGACTGTCAGTCTACTCGTGACTCGTAATATAGAACGTAATCATTTGAACTGTATGTACAGCTGCTAATAATAGTCTGGTCTCTTCCCGCGAAAATCATAAACCTAGACATCTTTTAAAGAATCTCTCATGAAAAATGAGTAGGCTCTGGTAACATCGCATTTCTAAACTTTATTTCGCGGGAGGTTGAGAAGGTTAGGCAGTAATTCTTCGTAAACGCAGGAACTCTCTTAATTAAGAATAAAATAAAGGAACTGGTTAAGTGTTTGCAAGCACGATCACACGAGATCCTGCAAGTAATGGCAACCCTGGCAACATCAGTTTCTAACCTCGTTTGACCTCGTTCACACATCGTGGAAAAACGAATAAATAACCCTCTTTCTTAATCTCAGTGTTTAGCCGTCACGGTATGCTTCTATGGGTGTTACACGCTGTAGGTTAATATAATCAGTTATAAATATTAGATATAGTAATAAAAGCAGTTCACGAGTGAATCGGATGTTTAGAAACACGCGAACACCGGTAGATGGCCATGTTAGTACCATATCCTTAATGTTATTACAAATCGTTCATTTATCGTGACTGACGCGCATCCTTAAGGTTAGGATAATGAGCGAACGTTTTCCTCGGTTTCTAATGCCCCTGAAATGATTTTCCACGTAGTGAGCTCCGGCAGTCGCTGCCTTATAGGATGTGTAGCTCGGCGCAGACGTAACTAACAAACAATCGACTCAAAACAAATATATTTTATGACGTTCGGACAAAATTAAGCAAAGCGAGTGTTGACCCATAGTGCGGCCTGATTGTGGAAACATTTGCAAAATACTAAGAGTTCAGTTACATGGTATTGTTCACCGATCGGTTTCGTCGTACTATTAATTTGACAAAAACTAAACAATACTGTGTTGGACTGTTGTTGCGACGGACGCGGGACGTCAAAACAAAAGGTGAACAATTTAATATTTTACAAATATACAAGATACTTCATACTTCTGACTTTTGAAGAAGAAACAGTGTTAACTTGTGCTTTTTAGTTTGTGTTGTGCTTCAAAAGTTCGTTGTTTCGGCTGTCAGTTTATTTATTTATTTATTTATTTAATACTTCATGCACAGAAAAGTACAGAGGCGGACTTAATGCCATAGGCATTTTCTACCAGTCAACCTTTGGGTGATGCAGAGACAAACAGTGGTAGGTGCAGTTATGAGAAATTTAAAGATACACATATACCTATTACAAACTATAAATATAATAATATATACCTAATTATATATAAATAAGCGCAAATAAATATATACATAAATACACGAATATACTAAAACAAATAAGACAAACAATGGGAAAACGTTAACGTTGTGATGATACTGCCAGCTTCTTACGAATGTGCTCGCGAACTTTTATTTTAAAGGATAATCGGTTGCTTATAGATCGATATGCTTTCAGTATTTCGGATGCATGTGAAATTTACGCTTTAGAAATTGAGCAGGTAGATCAGTTAGTTAATTTGCATCTACATCTACTTTTTTTAAATCTTCAGTTCTGCACATCATGTTAGATTATGATCAGGGGTACAAAAGTGGGATTAGCGGTAGGCTCCAGGCTACTTATCGGTGTTTTTCATGAAACTTTTGCTTATTTACTGAACCGTATCCTATCTACATAGTTGAAGATACCTGTATTTTAGAGTTAGACAAGACGTTAGACTTTCAATCGATGACTTTGATGAATACTAGAGATTTTAACTTGACAGTCAGGGTCGACGGCTTGCGGCTTGCTCGCCATTCAGAGAATCTCGAATCTCGGTGTGTAAATACAATACGGTTACTAAATTTACTCTTGACCGTGGGCTGCTATTCAACCTTGTAAATTAATTGATAAGTACTAGATATTTAAAAGCCTTTCAAACACGTTCTGCCAAGTGTCAACTTACTGTATTATACTGTTAGCTTCTAAAATTCTTCAATCATTATAATCATCAAGTCAAAAATGATGTTCGTTGCGTTCTATACCTAGTTTCTGCCTGCCATGGGAAGAACGTGTGGGCTTATGTATGAATGTTGTCAAAAGAAAGACTGCAGCTGTGGCGAGATAGTGCTTCCTTACCCAAACCATTTGTTCCACCTGCTGAAGATCTCCCACCTGGACATGAGTCGTCTTGGGTAACCTGGAAGTCTTGAAACAGACTCCGGACCTAGGTTGGCCGAAGCAGGGAAAATCTGTTCAGGTGGCGGAGATTCATTGATGACTCCACCTTGGAGTGTAAATGTGGTGCTGTTCCATAAACGATGGGACACTTAATATCATGTCCTGCGTGTCCTGTCAGCTGCATGTCACAGTAACTAATGGACGCTAGTGATGGCGCCAAACTCGTAGCCGAATTCTGGGCCGAGTCTATTTAGATTGCCATCGACACGCTAAGAAGAAGAAGAATGTTGTTCAACCGATAGGTACTGTTTAAAAATCGCAAATATTGAAGACTCTAAAGCAAACGTGTGACTAATCCATTTAAATAAGTCTCTTCATGTTATTTACCCATGCTTTTAGGCAGCACATTACAGTCAGGAAGTCGATCCTTCATCCGCGTATGTTTCTCGGTAATGTTAATTAACTTACAAACAAAGATAATGCTTTAGTTAACACCATCCAATGACGAGCACGGTGTTCACTTCACATTTCGGAGCCCATGAGTTACATTGGACCTTCATCAAATATTATTATCTTATTGTAAAATAACTAAATTTACGCACATTCCGTTCAGTTCACAGACACATTCACTTCGTTTAGTTACTAGTTAGTCATTTGTCGAATAATAATATCGTAGCAGTGACTTTTAAAGTAAAGACTAGTGTAACTTCTAAGATATCTATAAACGTACGTATGTACATATATTATGCGTATTATATCTAGCAAAATGTTATGCTTTATTATTGCCTGACATGCGTTAACAGTCATTCATAATAATTTCATAGGCGAGTCAATTCGTTCCAAATAATATAATATGTAGGTCATCAGGTATTAGCGCCTGCGCAACTTACCATCAACGATCCGTTGAACTTGAACTTGAAGTGTGTGGTTGTTTATACAAAACTTGCGTAATCTTCTGTAATAATATTGACTGACCTCCTAATGTATACTAAGAATGAATGTCATGGCATTGTGACGCTCTGTAAATTCGGTAACCGCAGTAAAGTAACGTTTGTCATTAAAATGCGTTTAGGATTTTTTAATGACAGCAAAGAAATGATGTAATGTGTTGGCTTCCATTGGCATTATACACGCTGAGAATGTACGAGAGATATTATTTTAGTACGGTTCTCGTTCTAGCCAGATCTACCGTTATACAAGTGCTTACGTTCTGGAGACTGAAAAAATATTTTTCAGGGACAATTTTAGCGTGATATATATATAGAGCCAAAGTATAGATTATAATATCACAATGACCCTAAATCTAACTATATGCCACAAATTGGAAACTTATTTAGTGTTGCCAAAGGCAACTGGAAGGGCAGCCTTTGGCATAAGTTTTCATGAATTTCACACATTTCGCTCTCGCTTTATTTATTTTATCGGAACCTTCGAAGCCACAATTTCCAGTTTACCTATACCTGTTATATACGTAAATCTTTATGATTAACATTTTAGAGGACAGCTGCAATAAATAGTCAATTTTCTTGTAAAATAGTTAAAAACGTAATAAATATAAACTGACTGCCTGGTTGGTCTAGTGGTCGTAAGTGCTACTGCTGAGCATGAGGTCCTGGGTTCAATTCCCAAGTTGGGCAAAGTGTTATTGCGTGTTTCTATCTGGAATTTCTCAGTAGCAGCCTGGAGTCTGGATTTGTGCCCGGTAGATGGCAATAGGCTCGCCCCTTATTACATGGGACTTAAACATAACTGGCGAAATGTGGGTGTACTTATAGGTACACCTCTGCCTAACCCTTCGAGGAATACAGGCGTGATGTTATATTATGTTAAATATAAACTATTAATGTTGAACTTTTATACTTCACCTTGACTTTTCTTTGGTTCGTTCTTAGTTGGATACTAAACGCAACAGATAGGTTTTTCTATTGAGAATACAATTACTTTTAATAATAAAATAGCCCTTTACATGCCCAGCAATTATTAATTTCATACTCATTTTTTAAAATATTCAACGCTCAGTCTGCTTGTTCTCTCGTATCGGTCTATCAGCCATTCAAAGGTAGCTCACATTGTGGTACAAATTAGCCATCTGGGACTGACTGCCCATGATGGAGACTTTTTTAATGAGGGGGTACTATAAGGACCCAATCATCCCCAACCCCAATCATCAGTCAGCCTCAATGCTCTATCGCGCATAAAATAAAGTTAGCAATATCTGTGACCTAACGGACTGCGCAACCACCACCTGTAAGAAATCCCTTACTTCAGCTTTTTTAAAACTATCGTTCGATGACACCGAAGCCTTGGTATAGCACCTACCTATAATACACACACACACACCCCCACACATACACACACCATCACACAAGCCCAACGTAAACGTGTTTTTAAGTTTATTTTATTTGAACTCTTATCTCTTGAAACTTATGATAATCTAACATTCTCAAACTTGGTTACCTTACGGTATCTAAAGATACAAGCGACGCTTGGTTTGTGGCTCACCGACCATGTCACATATTGTATTTTTACTTTTTGATGAATAAACGTTATTATTATTATTCATTCTAAATTTAGAAGACCTCGTCATACGAGGCCATACAAAGGCTGTCTGTAAAAGATAGCTTTTAGCAAAGGGACCACTCTATTGAAACACCCTACGCAAATTAAACGTTTGCAATTGTAAGTTTTGTGGTGTGTTATTTAAACAGTTCTAGTATCTCTTAATCTTATCGCGGGATATGGAGTATAGTTGTTTAATTAATTCAAGAAACCGTACGGTCTTCACGTGATTCTTTAGCTCACGTGTGTTATGTGATGGTCACTCAACTCGCGAGGTGTTGAGCGGGCGCCATGGCGGTTCTAACTCAGTCAGTAGTCGTCGCGGCCTCACGTGTGTTATGTGATGGTCACTCAACTCGCGAGGTGTTGAGCGGGCGCCATGGCGGTTCTAACTCAGTCAGTAGTCGTCGCGGCCTCACGTGTGTTATGTGATGGTCACTCAACTCGCGAGGTGTTGAGCGGGCGCCATGGCGGTTCTAACTCAGCCAGTAGTCGTCGCGGCCTCACGTGTGTTATGTGATGGTCACTCAACTCGCGAGGTGTTGAGCGGGCGCCATGGCGGTTCTAACTCAGCCAGTAGTCGTCGCGGCCTCACGTGTGTTATGTGATGGTCACTCAACTCGCGAGGTGTTGAGCGGGCGCCATGGCGGTTCTAACTCAGTCAGTAGTCGTCGCGGCCTCACGTGTGTTATGTGATGGTCACTCAACTCGCGAGGTGTTGAGCGGGCGCCATGGCGGTTCTAGCTCAGCCAGTAGTCGTCGCGGCCTCACGTGTGTTATGTGATGGTCACTCAACTCGCGAGGTGTTGAGCGGGCGCCATGGCGGTTCTAACTCAGCCAGTAGTCGTCGCGGCCTCACGTGTGTTATGTGATGGTCACTCAACTCGCGAGGTGTTGAGCGGGCGCCATGGCGGTTCTAACTCAGTCAGTAGTCGTCGCGGCCTCACGTGTGTTATGTGATGGTCACTCAACTCGCGAGGTGTTGAGCGGGCGCCATGGCGGTTCTAACTCAGCCAGTAGTCGTCGCGGCCTCACGTGTGTTATGTGATGGTCACTCAACTCGCGAGGTGTTGAGCGGGCGCCATGGCGGTTCTAACTCAGTCAGTAGTCATCGCGGCCTCACGTGTGTTATGTGATGGTCACTCAACTCGCGAGGTGTTGAGCGGGCGCCATGGCGGTTCTAGCTCAGCCAGTAGTCGTCGCGGCCTCACGTGTGTTATGTGATGGTCACTCAACTCGCGAGGTGTTGAGCGGGCGCCATGGCGGTTCTAACTCAGTCAGTAGTCGTCGCGGCCTCACGTGTGTTATGTGATGGTCACTCAACTCGCGAGGTGTTGAGCGGGCGCCATGGCGGTTCTAACTCAGCCAGTAGTCGTCGCGGCCTCACGTGTGTTATGTGATGGTCACTCAACTCGCGAGGTGTTGAGCGGACGCCATGGCGGTTCTAGCTCAGCCAGTAGTCGTCGCGGCCTCACGTGTGTTATGTGATGGTCACTCAACTCGCGAGGTGTTGAGCGGGCGCCATGGCGGTTCTAATTCAGCCAGTAGTCGTCGCGGCCTCACGTGTGTTATGTGATGGTCACTCAACTCGCGAGGTGTTGAGCGGGCGCCATGGCGGTTCTAACTCAGTCAGTAGTCGTCGCGGCCTCACGTGTGTTATGTGATGGTCACTCAACTCGCGAGGTGTTGAGCGGGCGCCATGGCGGTTCTAACTCAGTCAGTAGTCGTCGCGGCCTCACGTGTGTTATGTGATGGTCACTCAACTCGCGAGGTGTTGAGCGGGCGCCATGGCGGTTCTAGCTCAGCCAGTAGTCGTCGCGGCCTCACGTGTGTTATGTGATGGTCACTCAACTCGCGAGGTGTTGAGCGGGCGCCATGGCGGTTCTAACTCAGCCAGTAGTCGTCGCGGCCTCACGTGTGTTATGTGATGGTCACTCAACTCGCGAGGTGTTGAGCGGGCGCCATGGCGGTTCTAACTCAGTCAGTAGTCGTCGCGGCCTCACGTGTGTTATGTGATGGTCACTCAACTCGCGAGGTGTTGAGCGGGCGCCATGGCGGTTCTAACTCAGTCAGTAGTCGTCGCGGCCTCACGTGTGTTATGTGATGGTCACTCAACTCGCGAGGTGTTGAGCGGGCGCCATGGCGGTTCTAACTCAGTCAGTAGTCGTCGCGGCCTCACGTGTGTTATGTGATGGTCACTCAACTCGCGAGGTGTTGAGCGGGCGCCATGGCGGTTCTAGCTCAGCCAGTAGTCGTCGCGGCCTCACGTGTGTTATGTGATGGTCACTCAACTCGCGAGGTGTTGAGCGGGCGCCATGGCGGTTCTAACTCAGCCAGTAGTCGTCGCGGCCTCACGTGTGTTATGTGATGGTCACTCAACTCGCGAGGTGTTGAGCGGGCGCCACGGCGGTTCTAACTCAGCCAGTAGTCGTCGCGGCCTCACGTGTGTTATGTGATGGTCACTCAACTCGCGAGGTGTTGAGCGGGCGCCATGGCGGTTCTAACTCAGCCAGTAGTCGTCGCGGCCTCACGTGTGTTATGTGATGGTCACTCAACTCGCGAGGTGTTGAGCGGGCGCCATGGCGGTTCTAACTCAGTCAGTAGTCGTCGCGGCCTCACGTGTGTTATGTGATGGTCACTCAACTCGCGAGGTGTTGAGCGGGCGCCATGGCGGTTCTAGCTCAGCCAGTAGTCGTCGCGGCCTCACGTGTGTTATGTGATGGTCACTCAACTCGCGAGGTGTTGAGCGGGCGCCATGGCGGTTCTAACTCAGCCAGTAGTCGTCGCGGCCTCACGTGTGTTATGTGATGGTCACTCAACTCGCGAGGTGTTGAGCGGGCGCCATGGCGGTTCTAGCTCAGCCAGTAGTCGTCGCGGCCTCACGTGTGTTATGTGATGGTCACTCAACTCGCGAGGTGTTGAGCGGGCGCCATGGCGGTTCTAACTCAGCCAGTAGTCGTCGCGGCCTCACGTGTGTTATGTGATGGTCACTCAACTCGCGAGGTGTTGAGCGGGCGCCATGGCGGTTCTAACTCAGCCAGTAGTCGTCGCGGCCTCACGTGTGTTATGTGATGGTCACTCAACTCGCGAGGTGTTGAGCGGGCGCCATGGCGGTTCTAACTCAGTCAGTAGTCGTCGCGGCCTCACGTGTGTTATGTGATGGTCACTCAACTCGCGAGGTGTTGAGCGGGCGCCATGGCGGTTCTAACTCAGCCAGTAGTCGTCGCGGCCTCACGTGTGTTATGTGATGGTCACTCAACTCGCGAGGTGTTGAGCGGGCGCCATGGCGGTTCTAACTCAGCCAGTAGTCGTTGCGGCCTCACGTCCGGCCACAACTACGGAATTATGAATTTGTTCACCTTTATGGTAATCACATGAATTCACCTTGTTTATGTTATGTCATTTTAACCTAATAACACTTTATATGATCATACTTAATATTCCAATTTTTTGTCCTTGTTCACAGCTACACAACCTTACTGGAGGCTCACTCAAGATGTTATAAGCAAACAGAACTAGTAAATTATATGTATTAATTATTTAACGAGAGTTCAGTAGGTAGTTAAACAGACACAATGATGCAGTGGTCATGGAGGCAAGCCTTTTATTGCATCACAGGGATCCTTGGGAAGGAGGAAAATGAGACGAGTGAGCCGTTCACACGATCATGTTGCGGAAGGATCTCCCCTCTGTACTGGAGGGTGCCCATCCTCGTGTGGGCGCTGATCGTCCTGTTCTGGTCCATCTCGTTCTTCTGGGGTCCGACAGAGAAGTTCTTCCTGTACATGACACACTGGGGCCTGGCATTTATAGTTCTGGAATCGTCATTCGGGATATTCGTGGCCATAGGACGTAGAGGTTTAACAGGTAGGTACTTTATTGCACTTTAATTACTGCATCTGCTTATCAAGTTATAATGGTCGTCTTCCGAGCCGGTTGGTGGTGCGTCACTAATAGTGGTGGTTGCTCCACCTCGTGTTTCACATAGCATCCTGACAGAAGGCACAGTGCACATGGCTAGTGCTGTACTTGCACTCGATAGCCTGACCACTACAACATTCTTGTATCGTATAGTAATAGGATCGCGCCACCGACTAGCGCGACTTAGTCACGCGTGCATCAATCTTTCGCAAAAGAAAACTACTAAACTGAATTTTTTTCTTTATTAATATGATCAAATTCGATTAAATACTTTAATCAAAACATTGGCTCATACACGTCGTACATTTTCATTGTATGCTGTTAATGTTCTTTGCATGTCATTAATATTTTAATGTCAAAAATGAACGATGGAAAATACTTTCTGGAATCTATACCTTTCAAAATTATTTATCATTTATACAAGATTTTTTAAACTGACTGAATAAGTACCTACATAAATATGTTTTAGAAGCACCCATTTAATTATTTCCTTGTGCAAGTTCATTGTTATTGCCATAATTAAAAATAATAAAATGAATTAAGATTGTTATAAGGTAGTACAGCATGAATCGTGGGAAGGTTAGATCTTGATCAAACAAAAGATAAGAACAACCCGCGAAGTATTTTCCACGATTTACTTAAATAGACACAAACATGAGCAGTTTTGTCATCAAAATAAACACATCTTTTTATCACCAAGTGACTCTTAATCCTATGGTTTTTACAAGTATGTAGTTGAACCAATATAACAATTTAATGATACTATAAAAGGTATAAGAAGGCAGCATAAAAAGTTATGCAGCAAGAATACGCTAGTACATACATAACTTTGATCCACAACACACGATACAGGAAAAAAAAACAAGTGTGGTAGGGGAATTTAATCGCTAACATTCAGACGTTAACCGCATTAGTGCTAAATTAATCCATAACAACATCATTGCTTAAAAGAACGGCTAGTTAATACTTATCAGACACGATTATGCTGAAAAGAAGTTAACCAGCTGGAAAAAATCGGTATCGCAACAGCGATTAAAAATCTATGTCGCAAGACCTTGACGATACAATAAGGAACAAGTTCATTACAGACAGTGTTGTTACAAGATCAGGCCGTCCTCACGCTTCACTGCTTGCAGCACATTTTCACTGCTTAGTTTATCACTAACTATGTACACGATCGGTCCTATTTAATGCGCAAATACTGAGCCGATAAAATTAAGGTTATCCTCACAATCTACAATAGTGAAGGATCAATGCGATCACGCGCTGAACAAAGACCGTCTGGAAATGCGGTGAGGAAGTGATTGTTTAGTGTTCTTTGTTAGTTTTGGTGAGGTGCGAAGTGTTCGGTGGTAGTGCGCCGCCAGCGCCATGCTGTGTGGCAAGTGTGCGCGGGCGCAGTGCGGATGGCGCATGTGCCTGCTGGAGCACCCGTCGCCGAGCAACTTCTACGTGAGCTGCTGGCAAGGCAACCGCTCGAGCGCGCCGCTCTTGCTGCTCAGGGGTTTCCTCGTCCTGCTCTCGACGTGCGTGCTGCTCGCGTCTATCGCTGTGCCCTTGACATTGAACACACATTTCGGCTACTGGTTCATATACCTAACGCATTGGGGTTTCTTACTAATCGTTCTCACTACGGGCTTCGGTACTGCTGTGTCAGCATATGCTTACTTTATAAAGCCTATTGGTACGCTTCTTACTATTTTTATCTGTGTTTTGTTTATCTAAGAACATGTATGATACTGGTTCTGATAAAACCGCACGTAGGTTTGTTATGAAACATAAGCACTACTTGAAAACAATCTGTGATGACTCTAAGTTTGCCCGATTAATTGCAAACCTTGATTGCCGCAGTTTTTAAGGAGATGGTTTATTGTTTTAAAGCATGTATGGGGGCCAGTTCGAGTCACGTCAAAGAATAATATGTGGCACGTGGCTGCGGAGAGGATCACGTAGTAATGCGGCCGCCCGACCTCGCGCCGGACGCGTGAGGTCTCATAACATACTGCCTCCACATTGTCTCATCTATCACTCACTCACTCTATATAAAGCACTATCTTTATGCATATTTGAATAACCAGTTCATGTACCTGTATACGTAAACTAATACATTTGTAATAATATTAACCATTTTTATGGAGGTCATGAATAACATTCTATAGTGGAGCGGATTGAATTAGTTATGTGCCGCTACCGCCGTGGGACCAAT
The DNA here is from genome assembly GCA_947568875.1 of Fissipunctia ypsillon. NCBI lineage: Eukaryota > Metazoa > Arthropoda > Insecta > Lepidoptera > Noctuidae > Fissipunctia > Fissipunctia ypsillon. The sequence goes on from OX387644.1 coordinate 20,550,974, forward strand.
GTTAGCGGAAGATGTGAACATTACATTTACAAAATTATATGTAGGTACATACATTCATAGTTCGTAGGCCTCATTGATGACCGGAAAGTTAAAGTCGTTTCCAAGCTGTATGTTAAATCTGGTATTTGCCAATACGTTTACCAGTAATGTGGTAAACGGTAGTAGTTTTTATGGCATATCCAATATCCATAAACGTCAAAGTTTAGTGGTTTTAGTTCACCTAACGTCCCAATATTAGAAAAACATTTTCTTTAAATTTCAAACTCGGACACTTGCCTACGCTTTGACATTGGAATGCCTACCTCATATGATGAATTAAACGATTTAAAAGCTACCTATATTAAAACCAAACTTTGTAAAAAAGGGTACTATAAAATTTCTGATTATTTAGTAGACAAAAAAGCTTGGGATTGAGCTACTCGCTCTGCTAAACCTTGTGATAAAACCGTAAAACTTGACATTTTAATTATTATGCAAAATCATCATTATAGACCATTTTATGTAAATATTGTTGGATCATTCGGTTCCCTACAAAATGGTTGAGCTGGATGGTGCTGATCCACGCGTCATGTTCGTGAACGGGCGCCGTCAGTGGAGACTGGTCATCTCTTAGCTGCCAGGGCTTATTTTTAATCTTATATTTTAAATTGTTTTAATTATCTATTTTTTACATTGTTCTCACATATAGGAGCAACAAGAACAATAACAATGTACCTACCCAGGATTTTGTAACAATTTTGATTTAAAAGAGTGTCCATGGAGTTTCTTGCCCATTCTTCTCCATAGAGATCTACGTTTTGGAATGGGCGACTAGCTTCAATTTTCTGACTAACTGACTGACTCTTTAACAATTCAAAAGTGCCTGTAATTGAAATAAATGCTTTGAGTTTGAGTTTGAGTTTGATATGATTGAATATTATATATAAAATGACATGAATAAAATTAATAAAATATAATAATGAAATTTACTTTGAAAAGTATTAGATTACTTTAATTATTGTGAATGTGAGCACTATGTGGGTCATCCATTTTTTTTTCTTTCTCAGTTAGTTTTAATGATGGTCTGGCATTTTGAGTACTTTATGCGGCCTACCCGAATGTCCTTTCTTTGGTATTGTTCGTTGAGTCGTTGAGCTCATAGAGTAAAGTAATATATGGTTGAGCTCCTTAAGCCCTGAGTGGAGCTATATACACGATTACTGACAAATGCTTGCTCTGACTGGACAAGTCCTATCAAAGTGTGGTTCTTTCCTCAAAAAACCATTTTAGACACGGATCTACATGGTTGTCACATGATTGGACCAAGATTATGGCTGGACTTTAAAAGAGACTGTAACCCCTGAGTTTGTTTCACCATTCTTCTCAGGGGTAGTCAGGTAGGAAATGTCGACTCCATCTAGCTTATTTTATTTTATTTTATTTTGTTAATATGACGTGTAAAAGTAATTCCGATATCCTATTTACAGAATAAACAATTTCATTTCTTATAATCTGTGCTCAAGGTTTCAGGGGCGAAGCGTTCATACAACCCGATTCCTATCGGCTTCCCTTCGGAACAACCACTTTTCTTAATGTCTACTATTGCCAATTAATATGGTACACCTGTGTGTGTAACTGTGTATCACATCACATTAGATAATTATATTTAAATCCAGTTTAATACATCATAAGATTAAAAACCTATAGTTTTTTGTCCGAGTTTATGAGAACTGAACAATTTTTTCTTTGGCTTCCCTCTAATGATAATTGTAGCTGCGCCACTGCAAGGTTTTCATTTCGATTGCTATGATTTATGATCTACAGATGCAACGTTCGGCCTGCCATGGTACGTGAAGACTTACTGGATTCTCTACAACATCACCATTCCCGTCGCCTTCCTCATCACAGTGTTCTACTGGGGAATCTTGAAACCTTGTAAGTTGATGACACGTATTTTATCCCTACTTTCCTTCTCATCTTGTAAAATCTCGCTAACCTTAGGAAGGTTCCGTCGTAGTAAGTGTTTGGTTACCGAAAAGCACAATAAAATCTAATGAACTGTCGCGCCATCGACACAACGAAGAAAAAGACTTTTTCTGTTTCTAGATTTTATTTAGTTTTTGAAAGTATGTAAGTGGTTAGACCACCCAGACCCACCAAATGATTTAACAGGTATTCAAATAGACCCACTATTTCTTTTCACCAGATATTCGTTAGCCCAATATCTAGATCCTTTTGCTCAGAGACTCTTAGTACTAGAAAGCTATAATTTGGCATGGATATAGGTACATATTAATCACGCCGATAAAGTGGCAAAATAAAATCATGAAAAAAAAATGTTTTTTTTTAGGGTACCTCCTGTACACGTATTGTGGGGATGTTTTTTTTCTCGTCTACCCCATGGTGTGGGATGTTGTTGAATTGTTTTCAAAAATATTGCGGATTTGTGAAAACAATTTTTCGATTAAGGTTTTTGAAATATTAAGCTTTAAATTGCCATTTTTTGTTAAAGTCGTGTTGTCGTCCTCGTCGTCGCCCCCCTCCCGCCAGCTAAACGGTTAGTTTTGGATGTGTGAAAAAATTCACGGTAGTAGTATATACAACGAAGTTAAAGGAAAACTATCACAGCTAAGTAGGCTTTACAAGTTTACGAGTAATAGTCGACCAACTTACATTTGCAGTGGGAATGTATGAGAGACACGGAGCACAAAACCAGGAGAGAACATGTTTTTCAACTACAATGTTAAGTTTATTCTTGGGATAAATTCATCCCAACTAAGGAACCCTTCATTGTGCGTGGTCCGACATGCACTTGGCCGATTTTTCTCTTTATTCAATGACGAAAGCCCGATGGCTATCGTCATTGGTTCACTATCGAGTTAGAATTCAAAAACCACTAACGGCCAATCAACTGTCTCTTCGAACAGAATAATTTTGAAAATGTACAACGCATCGGAACAAGCGTTAATTTGACTGCCAGTTAGGCCCTTTGTACACACGTTTTTCTTGCCGTGAAAAACTACGGTTTAAATGCCGTGTGTAAGCACGGTCGTCGGTGTTGTATGGATTACTATGGAAGCTTGTTGACAGACGCTTGGTTCGGTTTAAACGGCCGTTCCATGTACAAAGGGCCTTACGAAATAGTGTTGATTTAAACTTTACTAAATATTTGCAATGATGGTTTTAATTACCTACCGTTACGGAATAATCTAATTAATACGACCACCAATACTGCTGAGCGTGCCCGCCTGCTGGCTGTGGGGGAGTGGGAGTCGGGCCTCTGGCTTCAGGCGCTTCCGTCACCCAACATAGGTACCATGCTGGGTGACACCACCTTCCGGCTCGCTACTTGTCTGCGTCTGGGCGCTCCCTGCGTGGTTCCGCATCGCTGCCAATGCGGTGTCAGTGTCGACTGCCTCGGACAACATGGCCTATCCTGCAGTAAGAGCGCAGGCCGGATAGCACGGCACGCCAGCATCAATGACATCATCCGTCGTGCTCTTGTCACCGCCGGGGTGCCAGCTGTTTTAGAACCCAATGGCTTAGCACGCGACGATGGAAAGAGACCAGACGGAATGACCATAATGCCTTGGAAGGTAGGTAGGCCTTTGGTGTGGGATGCAACGTGTGTCGACACCCTTGCGCCATCCCATCTTCCTAGCACGGCAGGCTGTGCTGAACCTCAAACGGCGCAAATACTCCAGTCTTATTGGGACTTATATGTTCGAGCCGTTTGGGGTTGAAACACTTGGGCCATGGGGTCCGAGTGCCCACTTAGTTTTTCGAGACATCGCCAGGCGGTTGGTCGACTCCACACGTGACCAGAGGGCTGGCCTATTTTTTGGCCAAAGAATCAGCATTGCTATACAACGTGGCAATGCTGCCAGCCTTCTGGGCACTTTTCCTGTTGACAGCGATGCGGATGAATTTTTTGATGCCCTCTGATTATTTACCCCCTCCCTTTTTTATATACTTGTACATATTATTATTATTATGTTAGTAATTGTATAGTGTATTTAAGATTTGAAAAAATAATTTTTTTTTCCTACCGTTAACGATTTTATACTTGTAAATCATCTCAAATATTTTCGTAATCAATTTTCTGCTACTTAAAACGCGCGTGAGCAAAACGGGCACGGAAGTATACCTTGAAGTTATACCTAAATCTAGATTTTTAGCGCTTTGCTTGACCTAGATATTGGTTTTAAACTAGCGAGTATATCTTTGTATTCATCTGTGTAAACCTGAATTAAGGTGCTTACCTAAATAAACAGGTTTCTGGCACAGACAAACCCGTAGGGGTTGGTACCGATTGGTGCAGGGTTATTAAGGTACCTAGTCGGCACCGACAAGCTTGAACCTGTTTCTTTATAAGTGAGCACGTAAGATAACGTGGGAATATTATATAATACCTGCACCGATCGGTACCGACGCGCACAGACTCGCCTGTACTGGAAACCTGTTTCTTTATGTAAGCACCCTAATTCAAGTTTACAGCGATGATTGTATGCAGGCAGTATCTGCGACCGTGAATGTTACGAAGGGCCAAAACGAACAAACATTCTGAACAAGGGGGTCAACACTTTCTGGTATCGGTATCTTTTCGGAGCGCAAAAGAAATAAAACCATTTTTACCGACTTCCAAAAATTAGGCGGTTATATGTATGTTCGGCTGTATGTATGTTTTATGTATGTTCATCGATTTCTCCGTCAATTGTGGACCGATTTTGAAAATTATTATTTTGTATGAAAGGGTGCTTTCGAGGGGACCACCCATTATCATCAAGTCAAAATCCGAATAACCCTCAAATCTGATTAACCCTCCCATGGAAATCGAGAGAAACCCTCAAATTTTATAGGCACATCTATAGCGATTTGGGTAGTTTTTTTTTTGGGTAGTATAGGGTAGTGCTTTTACTCTCGAAAAGCACCATTTGGTGAAGTGGAACTAATGATGAAGACTGTGGTCATCATCATCAGTTCCACTTCACTTCACCTGTGGATGGCCACCGAAACTACTCAATAATAAGTATTTCACGAGTTTGGAATCAATTACTTTAATATGGTTGCTAAGCAATTTATGCTCGTCACAATGCATTTGGTGAAGTGGAGCTGATGGTGACTTCACCATCAGTTCTAGTTCTCTTGGTTCTTACCAGGAAAACTCCTCAACAGTTTTAACGTCCCTGCATCGCAAAAAGCAATATTTTGTAAAAAGTGATGAGCTGTTGTCATTAGGCTATTGTAACTTAGATAAATTATAAGCATACCCACAAAAAAGTGAAAGTAAAAATTTTTTTGCAAAAAAAAGACTACAAAATGAATAATAACTTTAATTTTGGAAGTCGGTGGCAAAAAACTAAAATACAGATCCAAAGACACGGACTTCCGAAATTAAAGTTATTTTTCATTTTTTAGACTTTTTTTTGTAAGTCGGTTGTTTTTTTTTTATTTTCAAAAAGTTTTTCTTTAACTCTATCATGAATGTTTCCAGCAGTCGACAAGACCAATTTTACCGATAGCAAGGTTTTTCAAAACGAACGTACATTTTTACCGTGTAGGTATTATTGCGCTTTTGTATGAAATATCAGATTATTTTTAATAACGTACGAAAAATGTCTACGTTGCAGTGTCTAGAATCATGTGCTGACGTCATGGTTACAGTTTGCGCGTCAATGTTCCTTACACCCTGTATGATTATCTTCTCTTAATCGATCGTGTATATTTTCCAGCGGCCAGCACGGTGAACTTCGCGCCAAACCCGGTCCTGGACGTGATGCTGCACGGCGTGAACTCCGCGGTGATGCTGGTGGAGCTGGTCTGCTCGGCGCACCCCTCCCGCCTGATGCACATCATGCAGCCGCTGTACTTCGCCGGCGCCTACATGCTCTTCAGTGTCATCTACTACTTCGCAGGCGGACTAGACCCGTGAGTCTACCATATTGACTACTTCTAGCATCCGACCAATCTTGCCAAACTGCCACACATATTATATTCTCCTCACCTCACCTTGAACCTAGATCTGACGATGAATGCTTGGGTAAATAAGCGATCTTCGCACATTGAGAGCTTGTTGTAGGTACCATAATAAAAAATAAAAATATGACATTCATTGTTAAGAATCAGAACCCTCGAAATTCCGGCAATGGTCTAACATTGGAATATAAGTCGATCATAACAGGGGCAGAGGTTAGATCAATTGTTCTGTGTAAAATAATTCATAAAAAGTCTATCTGATATAGCTAGAAGGGGCGTAATGGCCCAGTGATAACGGCTCCGACTTACGAGTTGTAGGTCATGGGTTCAGACCCAAGCGGGCGCTTTACTTTGTGTAAATAATTTCATCACCACTGCCCTCAAACTGTGAAGAAAAACATCGCGAAAAAACCAGCATGTCCTAGAACCAGACATTCGAAGACGTGTGAAATATAACATCCCGCACTGCGCCCGCGTGGTAGATTACAGCACACTCCCTCTCACATACAGGAGGCCTATGTCTAGGGTTGCCAACCATACTGTTAATAAAAACAGTGTTACGAGGAGGGATCAAAAAGTAGTGAGAATGAGATAGAATATAATGACTATTGATAACATAATAATTTATTTTTCTACATAGTCTCCGAGTCTCTCTACACACCGAGTCCAGCGCTTTTCCAAGGCTTCAATCCCTTTCAAAAAAAAAGTTTTGTCTTGGTCCTGCAAAAAGCTCTCCACGGCATCCATCACTTCGTTATCGTCTTCGTACCTGTTTCCCTTTAAGTATTCTTTCAATTCGGGGAACAGATAAAAATCGCTAGGTGCCAGATCTGGTGAATAAGGGGGGTGGTCAACCAATTCGAAGCCAGCTTGCTGAATGGCAGCCATCGCAACTGCCGACCTGTGCGCAGGTGCGTTGTCGTGATGAAACAGCACGCCCCTTCGAAGTTTCCCTCTCCTTTTCTCTTTGATGGCATTCCTCAACTTGGGAATTAAAGCTGCATAATATTGGCCTGTAATAGTGGTTCCACGCTCCAGGTAATCAATCAACAATATCCCTTTTGAGTCCCAAAATATTGAGGCCATAACGTTACCAGCCGATGCCACGGCACGAAACTTCTTCGGGGTCGGTGATGATGGCCGTTTCCATTGCGAAGATTGCTGTTTTGTCTCGGGATCAAAATGATGGACCCATGTTTCGTCCATTGTTACGAAACGAGACAAAAAGTTTTCAGAATCTTCTTGAAACTTGTCCAACAATATTTTCGAAATGTCAAGCCGATTTTGTTTCTGACTGTCGGTTAACATTCTCGGCACCCATCTAGCGGAGACTTTTCTCATATTCAAAGATTGTTTCAATATGGATTGAATACTTCCATATGAAATGCCCGTTTCTTGAATTAAGTATCGGATGGTAACTCTTCAATCGCTCAATACAATTTTCTCGACTTTCGCAAGATTTTCGTGGGTGACTGACGTCGATGGACGGCCGCAACGGTGTTCGTCTTCCGTGCTCGTTCTCCTTACTGGAAATTGAGAAACCCACCTTGCGACAGTGGAATACGGTGGAGCAGACTCTCTTAATGTTGCCTCCAAATCGCAATGAATCTCTTGCGTCGTTAAGTTTTTTTTTTTCTTACCAAGGAGTATGTCGTTCTCACTACTTTTTGATCCCTCCTCGTATATTGTTTTTCATTCTAAAATACTGTTTACTGTTCAACCCTACTTTGACCATAAAATACTTTATTTATTGTACAAAAAGTTGGCAACCCTACCTGTCCCAGCTGTGGGAACATTACAGGCCGATCATGTAAGGATAGTAATGACTAGGCCTATGTACCTATTTACATGGCCGGATGAGACATATACAAGTACATACTTATACAATCCATTTCCTGACCGCTCTGTCTTGTTAGCCGCGTTCACATTTGTGTGTTCCACCTTCACACCGAATTAATAGATAAATGCTAGGTACCTTCAAAAGACCTTAACAAATACTTGTTAAGGTCAAGGTAGGTCTTTTGAAGGTAGCATTTATCTATTAATAAAAAACACACAAAAGACATAAACAAGATATACCTAGATCATAAACATTATTTTATATGACGAAATAACACGCGATCTACACAATAACTCGATTTCATCTTAAAATAAACAAGTGTTTTGACGACCTTATTGAAATCATTAGAAGGTTATGAACTCTTGTCAAGCATCAAAATATACATATACATATTTACCCAAATGTTAGAGTAAGTCCTTCTATGCAAATATATTAGCTCTACATAACATCACGCCTGTATTCTCCGAAGGGTTAGGCAGAGGTGTACCTACCTATAAGTACACCCACATTTCGCCAGTTTTGTTTAAGTCCCATGTAATAAGGGGCGAACCTATTGCCATCATCATCATCTGCCTAGCCTTTTCCCAACTATGTTGGGGTCGGCTTCCAGTCTAACCGGATGCAGCTGAATACCAGTATTTTACATGGAGCGACTGCCTATCTGACCTCCACAACCCAGTAAATGGGTAATACGATACCCCTTGGTAAGACTGGTTGTCAGACTTTCAGGCTTCTGACGACCCGTAACGACTGTCAAAGATCCACGAATGACAGCCGGGACCAACGGCTTAACGTGCTTTCCGAGGCACGGAGGAGTCTCGGTATGTAAAGATGGTCACCCATCCAGAACCAACCCCGGCAAGCGTAGCTTAACCCGATGGATCGACCCGTGCGGCTGTTGTTACTTCAACTGTGCACAAATCCCGACTCCGGGCTGCTACTAAGAAATTGCAGATGGAAAAATCCAGTAACAATTTGCCCAACCCGGGAATCGAACCTAGAACCAGCAGTAGCGCTTGCGACAACTAGACCAAATATCAAGGTCTAATATTATATACTTACATCAATGCATACACGCTTGCATCAACGTAAAAGTTCAAGATCAAAATATAATGTTCTAATCGATTGTTCCGCTGGATCGGAGATTGTATAATGTAATGTCGTAACGTGTGAGCCTCGACATCTAACTGACACATGACCGATACACCCAGTGCGGCGAGAGGTCGATGGTCACTCAGTCGAGCATAAGTATTATGTGACATTGATTTTATGGCAGAATGCAATAAAACATTGATATGCCACAGATTCGTCGCAGTCCTCAAAATACACCGCCATAATACACAAGGCCAATAGCGGAGGTGACGCATTTGTACGAATTTATGTTACCTTAGAAGGCTTGCCTTGTTTCCGATTTCGGGGACAATAAAACAAGGAAACAAACAATTCCAAAAACCTTAGATTAGTATGCAGAACTTGTATTCGCATGACATGACATACCGCTACGCATATTTGTTTTATGTTCATGATTTGAGGACATCCACGGCGATGTTACCGAATACCTATAAATGTTGCCAGTTGTGTTCAGATGAGTTATGTCCCTACCTAGGTATCTTACTACATCAGATAAATTCTATTAGATTTATTCTTAAACTAGCTTTTACCCGTGATTTTGCCCGCGTGGATGTCGGGATTAAAAGTACCCTATGTGTTATTCCAGGTTATAAACTATCTGTGAGCCAATCCAAATCTGTTCAGCCGTTTTTGCGCCAATCCGGAATATAGGTACTCGTACATCATCCAGACAAATAGACAAACGGACAAACATTCTTTCTTACTATTTTATTACGTTATATGCATAGACGATGATGGGCTAACATTGTGTTCATGTCTCTATTTCTCAAGAGAAGAGAAAACCATTTAAATTTATATGTCCACTACAAGCGCATTATTGGCTTGCCTCACTCGATAAAATGTAATCGTAATAAATCTTATGGGAAAGTAAAACTTTATTGTGATTTATTCTCACCTAGAGGTTGGAAAACTTTAGTAACAAAAAGCTGCGCTTGCGCCACATAACACACGATTTTCGGGCATTAGATATGAATATAATACAAGTAAATACTATAATACAATGATCTCACGTTAAGAATCCGGTCGGTACTCATTTAACGTCTATTTCCCAACTGAACTGTGAATAGGAGAATAACAATGTATATATTGTGATGTTTATATCCCACGCACACAATAAAACACAGTTGAGTGTGAAACTGTAAATTTGATGATAACATGAGGTTGAGGTATTGCTGAATACATAAAGGCTTACGTAAATACACTATTCAAGATCGCCCTCTGAGCGTTATTATACAAATTAATGTTTAATTTTATTGATATTGTAGGAAACTCATTGGGGCTCGTGGCTAAATCATAACAGCCGCACGGGTCGACCGAATGTTAAGCTACGCTTACCGCGGTCGGTTCGTGGATGGGTAACCATCCATTACATATCGAGATCCGTTGGTCCCAGCTGTCATTTGTAGATCTTTGATAGTCGTTACGGGTAGTGAGAAGCTCGAATGTTTGACAACCAGTCTTACCAAGGGGTATCGTAATACCCAGTAACTGGGTTGTGGAGGTCAGTTAAGCAGCCGCTACATTTAAAATACTGTTTTTTTTATTAGAGCTAGGTTTGCTCTTGACTCTAGTCTAGGTCAGAGCTGACAGAGACAAACTCGATGATGGAGCGAGCTTACCCAGAAGAAGCCTGTTAACTCTCACTTTGAAGAGATCGGGGTTGTATGCGTTCGGAAGCACAGACGCAGCAGAGAGTTCCACTCCTTTGCTGTACGCATCACAAAAGACATTTGGAAACGCTTAGTGCGAATTGGTGGAATAGCAACTAGATAGGGATGGTAACCTGCAGTGCGTCCAGATGTCCGATGGTAGAAGGGGGCAGGCGGAATGAGGTCGTGGAGTTCTCGAGCACACTCACCGAAGTACAATCTGTAGAAGACCGACAAGCAGGCAACCTTGCGGCGAAGAGCCAAACTGTGAAGCTTGGCATCCACCAGTCTTATGTCGCTAATGATCCTCTTAGCTCTGCGTTCCACCGAGTCAAGCGCGGCAAGTTCATATTTAGCTGAGCCATCCCAAAGGTGGCTGCAATACTCCATGCAGGATCGGACTTGCGCTTTGTAGAGAGTTAAAAGCTGTCCAGGCGTAAAGTATCGCTTCACCCTATTTAGGATTCCTAGTTTCTTGGCTGCAGTTTGGGCTTTGTACTCGATGGTGGCTTCGAAGTTGAGACATGATGTCAACTCCATGCCTAGGAGCTCGAGCCGATCAGTTACAGTAACAGATGTACCCTGAAAAGTAGGAGTTTGATCGAAACGTCTCCTTTTAGCGGTAAAAAGACACGCCTGTGTTTTGGTGGCGTTAGAAGAAACCAGATTATCATCACCCCACTGGAGAGCCCCACTGTTTTTGCGCTGGACAAGTATCTCTCTGAAACTGTACTGTCATCTGCGTACCCAACAATACTGGTATTCAGCTGCATCCGGTTAGACTGGAAGCCAACCACAACATAATTGGGAAAAAGCTATACAGGCAGATTGATTGTTGGAAATCTATTGTAGATCTATACGACCTGCCCAGATTATGATTGCAGATGAAAATAAAAGAAAACTTCTATTTTATTCCAACATCTATCGAAAGCTAATATGATTTCAAATCTATAATAAAATCAAATAAATTATAGAGACAGTTTTTACGCAAACCTATACGCCAATTATAATACTTATCCATACAAACATCATGCACGGTACTCAGACAAATGTGAACGACCGCAGTTTTGTCATTGTGTGCCCCCGCTGTACTCCAACGATACGCTTGTGAAGCCTTGGCTATATTTATCAAAACCGCAAATATACACAAGGTACATAACCCTACAAGTGTTTGCTAAAGACAAACAAAGCCCTTTGCAAACGGAGATCAGTGTATTCAATGACATCGTGGAACAAATAAATGGGCAATAGGTAATATCAAAATGGAATGTTTTCCTGGACATTGCAGACTTCGGCTCAGCAGCTGAATATTATACAGTGTATTTATTGTATCAGTGGGACCGGCTTCCAGTCAAACCGGATGCAGCTGAATACCAGTATTTTACATGGAGCGACTGCCTATTTGATCTCCACAACCCAGTTACTGGGTAGTACGATACCGCTTGGTAAAATTGGTTGTCAGACTTTCGGACTTCTGACGACCTGTAACGACTGTCAAAGATACACGAATGACAGCCGGGACCTACGGCTTAAACGTGCTTTATTTATTGTATATGGGTAATGTAATAATATAATATAGGTACATGAAAAGAGGCTTTTGTATCGAACTCGACTACATTACACACTACTCCACTTGATATTTTTTTCTATATTTTTAATTGACATGGCATAGCTCTACATTTTAACTCCCATTGAAAAAATCCATGTCGTAAAATAAGTCGGGAAGTGGGCTTCCCGGCTTATTTTATTTCTGCTTCGTAACGTTTGTAAATTATAAGTTGTGCTTAACTTTAAGTACCTAATTTAAGTTAATACACGATATCTTAATTAATAACACGACAAAAAAAAATCTTAAAAATGATTTTAAAATAAGTAACCTACCATCCCTTGACTCTAAGTAGGTATATTTCAATTTAATCTCTACTTTTCTTATTGAAAGATGCAAAGTACGATAATTTAATAAAGAACTATACAAGGTGTAACATAATTATGGCACAACCTCTTAAGGGCTCATTGTACTCATAATTATGAACAACTTTTACTATCGGACCATACCTGAAATCGCGAAAAAAATCAGCTGCCCCCTACATTTGTGTTCGCATAACTCATCGAAATGTAGGGAACATCAGATTTTTTTTGGCGATTTCAGGTTTGGTCCCGTAGTAAAAGTTGTTCATAATGATGAGTACAATGACCCCTTAAGAGGTTGTGCGTTATTTATGTTACATCTTGTATAATAAACAAAACACACTGTGCTATACTCTACTACAAAAGAGATAAAATAAATCCCACACCACCGTGGGAACGACCTTGCTCGGTGTTCTGGCTGAGATAGTTATCTGTACTGAGATCCTTATCAAAAATACGTCTTACTAACACACACTAACCACCAAATATCGTACTGCATTTACTTAAGTAGATAATAAAGCTTTATAAATGGACATTTTGTTAAGATATTCTACCTATATTTTATTACTCACATAATAATTTCATTAACGCGAATAATGACAACAAAGTTCAATGGATAGGGGACAGAAGCCTCTAGGTATATTCCTAGACCTAGCAAAGGCCTTCAACACTGTCTCTATACCCATCCTCCAGAACAAACCCGAGACCTTAGGAATTCAAGGAATACTTCTCCAACTCTTCCAAGATTACTTGACAAACCGAAAACATAAACGATAACAGTGTAAGCCATGAGGAAAATGTTACCTTCGGAGTCCCTCAAGGCAGTGTAATGGGTCCTACGCTATTTGCAATTTGCTTTTACAAAATGGTCAAATAATAACGTTATTTTGCAGATGACACAGTATTATTGTTCAGCTTCAACACGTGGAAAGATGTAACCGCAGCAGCAAATGAAGGTTCTGCTTTAGTTACCTCATGGCCAGCCATCAGAGTCATTTGTCGACACTTAATCTGAACAAAACTAAGTTTATTACATTTACAATTAACGCCAGAACTCAACTTTCTCCTAACTCAATTATTATACAAACTGACAATTGCAGCAATCCAATTACCTGTCATTGTAACCCAATCACTAGAACTAATTCCATAAGATATCTCGGTGTGATAGCAAAACATAAGCTGGAAAGAACACGTCATGAAAGTAAATAATCGCTCAAGAGGGTTAATTTATATTTTTAAAACTATTAGAAATGCATGTAACAATAAGCTACTAATAAAAATCTACTTAGCGCTATGTTAGTCTATGTTGATATACGGCTTGAATATATGGGGAGAAACTTTAAAAACCACCATGTTGTTTGTCGAAAGAGCCCAACGCATGGTACTTAAAGTTATTTCTCGCAAAAAGTACACTTATCCGACACACCTACCTTACTCAGAACTGGGAGTCCTCACGGTACGAAAATTATTCATTAAACTATTAAACTAGAGATCATGGCACAACATAAAGTAAAATCACGCTATGCAAATAGGCGACGATTAGATATAATTTACAGCATACCCAAATATAGAACATCTTTTGCACACATATTTCACAATTATCCTAGCCTCTACAATAAAGTAAGTAAAGATCTAGAATTAAAGAATCTTGATAGCCAAACATGCAAAAAAACTATGGATAAAAATTTGAAAACACTAGACTACAACAACACTGAAAATCTAATGAAAAATTGGTATATATAAAGAACTTAAATAATAAAGCACACATAACTGTACACATACTGAAGCATACATACATAAAACATATACACATATACCTGTGCCCATACCAACACAGACAATTCCAATCATGTAAATCAATCAATATAACTGTACTATTTATTACCTATACAGTATGTAATCAATCTGCTTAACTATGTGATCTGTAACTGGAAGTTGTGAATCTGTTGTTTCTAGGGTTGAGGAAGACTATCCTCTCGTGATACAGTTGGATCTGTCTGTCAGACAGATAGACAGACAAAAATTTTAAAAATTGTTTTTTTGTTATAACTACCGTATATACTTTCATGCATTTAGGAAAAGCTGTTATTTTAACATTACAAACAGACACTTCAATTTTATTTATTTGTATAGTTATAGATAGCTAAGTCAAAATAAATTAAATGTAAAAGACAGGTCGTGCTTGAGTATCTTTTTTGATGTCTTGCGCAATTAAAGCTCTCGGTTTTGGTTTAGATTTTACTATCTTCTTAACCTTGATTGTATAAAATGAAAATATATTTGAAAACTATTTAGTACTATTTAGTCAATTTTCATTGTAACACTCAACAGAAAACCTTTTCAAAGTTTCACATTTAGAAAAGCCCAAGTGATTTGGTTGTCTGCAGAGCCCGGTTCAAAGCTTTAGATCAAAGATACAGTGTGGCTATTTGTCGCGGATTGACACAAAGATCTTTTTGTAATGGAAATTATACACAAGCTTATCTATAGAGATTTAGTGAATCTGCGTGAATCCATCCGTTATCAGCTTATCAAATCATCCGAATAAAAATGGCCCCAAATATCCATAGATAACTCGTATTGATTTGAAGTCCCTTATTTACACAAAACCATTAATCAAGTCATGGTATCTTTCAGATGGGGTAACCCGTTCATCTACCCTGTGGTGGACTGGTCCAAGCCGGAGCAGACGATGGTAGTGATCACACTGACAGCGCTGTTCCTCGCCCTCATGCACCTGCTGACTGTTGGCATCGCCACGGCGCGAGACGCCATCGCCAAGAGACGCCTCGCAGTACCCGCAGGGGTCTACAACGATGCATTCACACCTTAACAGAACACACACTGACTCCATAATATCATGTCTAGATATAATCCCGCTAGCAACACTGGCCATGACACCTCCCAAGGATAGGCTGTATGACAACTTCCCTTTGTAAGGGTTAATCAAGCGAGAATGTGTGAATGTAAATAAACTATTCTGGGTGTATAGTGTATTATATTAAAATGTGATATAATTTAACGAAATCAAACTAGTAGTTTGAACTTTTAAGGGAAATGTGTAGGTATGTACTTAATTAGTGCTAAACAGACTAACATTTTGTAAATCGTTTGAATGGTTTATGTAACTAAACGTAAAAATAATGTTTGATTTTATGATCTTAATTTTTTACGTGTAAAGGTAATAACATATTTTTACTTTAATAATCAAAGCGCACTGTGATTTTAGTTATTTAAGATTTGTAAGGAGGCTATTTGCCTTTTATAAAATGGTTTGTAAATAACTTAGAAAGCGCAGAGAATTCTGTGTTTTAAACTCTTAATGACGTTATAAAAACATTTCAATTAAATATTTTAATGTGTTTAAGAGATATCATTTACCCCCTGGAATACCTGTAGGTACTGTAGTGACCTGCCACTATACTATAGGCAGATCACTACGTATATTGTGTGTTTGGTCTGGACTTCGAGGTATGTTGGTGGACGTATATGAAATGAAGAACACGTTTCTTCCTTTTAAGGAAGATTACGAAAACGTTTACATTTCATTGACTAAGGTTTTAATGTAATCAAGACGTCATTGTTCTATTGTTATCTACTAAAATTTATGGATCATCGATGGCACACAATCACGAAGTAATCGGAGATAACAGCGCCGGTTCGCAGTCCACAGTTGTCACGCTCGCTCTATATCGTCTCGACAAATTAACTCAAATATTATTTGCGAAATATGGCCGAAAAAGTGAAAAGATATTTCAAAAAGGAGCTTCGATTACATATGTTTTCATTAGAACATGAAGACATGTCGGACTTTTACCTTAGTTGTTGGCAAAGGAATCGTTCTTGCTGGCCGCTATTGTTTATAAGAACTTTAATATTTATAGGTTGTTTAAGTATTTTAGTGTCCTCGATGGTCCTCATGACTCAGGCACAAATGAATTTCGGACACTGGTTTATTTTCATGACACATTGGGGGTTATTTTTTAACACCATATCTTCAGCATTGGCGTGGATTATTTCCGTCGTGGAGTTCCTGAAAGGACCGGGTGAGTCCATAATTTTGCAACTATTTAAAAAAATGAGATTAACTAATCTCACAATGTGTTTCCCTTGTTTTAGAATAGGTACGTTAATTATTTAAAACTGGCTTTTTAAACTTTCTTATCATAGTAGCTATTTTAGGTAATCATCAAAGTGGGAAAGCTAGTTAAAAATAGGTACTTTTTCAACCCATTTTCCTGTTAACTCCTATATTTCGAACAGTTAAGCTATGTCTGCATGAAATATACATAAGAGTTGACGTTGAGTGCTGTTGTCTCAGATCAGTATTGCAAGAAAACCCAAAATATTTCAATAACTATCATTTCAAGGTTCAGTTTTGTATGAGGTGATAGCTGTTCAGTTCACTGCAGACCATTACAGGAACATTAATTTGATGACCCGATGTTGGTACAGTCAACTGCACATCAGTGGTAAGGCTACAAAAATCTCCCTTACTGCTACGCCATAAAGGCGCTGTCAATGTGAAATTGTTATCACTGATGTGCGGTTGACTGTACCCAAACTACCAAACATAGTGTCCTTTTGGTCATCGGGGCTTCGTCGTCATGTCGTTAACTAAGTGAGGGAAGGAAAACATTTTTAAATGAGAATAAATTTACTCTTTAAAATCAATAATACTTAGTGATACATTTCACTATTTCTAGACATGGAAGATAATGTAGATTACATTCATTAAGTCTTACATTGTGCTGATAAAATCTAAACAATCACAATGACTAATCACGAATGTTATACGTTATTAAGTTAATGCGATTATTGTGATTCTAAAAATTTCCCGTCCGAAGCACCTACTTATAAACTTGATGTCTAAGGGCCCAACCAGACGTACCACAACCACAACCACACCACAACGACAACCATGGAGAGCGCTAATTTGTATGAAAATGAATAGTTTATTCACACGGAGTTTATTTTTGGCCGTCAAAATCTACCGTGTAAGCAATACCAACCACATTAAGGCTACGTCGCAACCACAACGCAACAACAAGACCACGCACTAGCGGCCGGCCACATAGCAAACACAAGGTTTCGACGTCTTCCTCTACGAAAGCCGAAGTCGGTCTGTCTGTCTCCAAACACTAGTCACAACGCAACTACATCGCAACTACCAGCCACAACGCAACCACATCGCAACTACCAGCCACAACGCAACTACATCGCAACTACCAGCCACAACGCAACCACATCGCAACTACCAGCCACAACGCAACCACATCGCAACTACCAGCCACAACGCAACCACATCGCAACTACCAGCCACAACGCAACCACATCGCAACTACCAGCCACAATGCAACCACATCGCAACTACTAGCCACAACGCAACCACATCGCAACTACCAGCCACAACGCAACCACATCGCAACTACTAGCCACAACGCAAGCACATCTCAACTACCAGCCACAACGCAAGCACATCGCAACTACCAGCCACAACGCAACCACATCGCAACTACTAGCCACAACGCAAGCACATCGCAACTACCAGCCACAACGCAACCACATCGCAACTACCAGCCACAACGCAACCACATCGCAACTACCAGCCACAACGCAAGCACATCGCAACTACCAGCCACAACGCAACCACATCGCAACTACCAGCCACAACGCAACCACATCGCAACTACCAGCCACAACGCAAGCACATCGCAACTACCAGCCACAACGCAACCACATCGCAACTACTAGCCACAACGCAAGCACATCGCAACTACTAGCCACAACGCAACCACATCGCAACTACCAGCCACAACGCAACCACATCGCAACTACTAGCCACAACGCAAGCACATCGCAACTACTAGCCACAACGCAACCACATCGCAACTACTTTCAACAACGCAACCACATCGTAACTACTAGCCACAACGCAACCACATCGCAACTATTAGCGACAACGCAATCACATCGATTTTTTTTAGTTACCACAACGCAACTGCAAAAAGCTGCAGCAACACTATTCACACATAACCACTGCTTGCCCACATTTTGTCACTGCGATGTGGTGTGGTTGTGGTACGTGTGATCGGGCGCTAAATATTTTCGTCGAAACAAAGTTAATTTCAACTACAATCACCTAGGTATTCCTAGCATTGGGGTTTCTTTTAGGACAAGCATTCACATTCTTCGGGCAACAATGTGAACTATTAAATGGCAAAAACACGTGTCAAAAATACCGAGAATGATGTTCACACAGTCCTAGCAAAGAATATTTAAATTATCTAGCACGGAAATTAGCAACATTATGGCTTACAGTAGCATTACCAATTTAAAGATATTTGGGAAACTGCTAGTACTTGATAACTGAGGAAAATTACCTACTAATTTTTATTAATTTACTATGACTGATACAGATAGGTAGGTACCCTCTAAAATTGTTATACACAGAAACAAATTTGCACGTTGCCTTACACAGAGTACATTGAATATATTTGCCTTAGATACACACGAGTTGTACCTATACATATACCTACCTACGTAATTATTGAACAGATTAAACGATAAAATAAATAATTCAGGCCAATACTTGTTTGGACTTTTGATAATTACCTAAGCCCCGCGGTAAATAGCAATGGGCTCGCCAGAGACCTAAAAAAAACCGACGAAAATACATCGAAAAGATGCTGGGATTCAGGCGTGACATTATGTGTTTGCAGCCGATAATTAACCCTACGTACGGGATGTAGGCCTCTCCTTACATAGAAAAGGAAGCCTTGATCTTCATACTTATGTATTATCTGTAAGGCCCAATGTACAATGTATTGAACTAAGTGGCATGCAGCATTCCGGCCCAGACTTAAAAACAAAATCTTCTCCTAAACGCCCGATGTATACTTATATACATTACAATATACATACATATAAGTTAAGTGCATGTTTCTTTTAAATATTCGCGCCAACTGTTATTTTGTGTGATTGATAAGATTAGGCGATACCTTGTGGGAAGTATTTTGACAGCTGACATTTAAGAGAAATCTATAGACAATCAGTCAAAATCCGCCTTTTTTGCCACCATGCCACCGATTCATGAAACACGTGAGTAAAAATCTTAATTTATTAATTAAATCGTAGCCTATTTTGTTTAGAAAATTAGACAAATTTAAAGATAAATGCATATTTTATCTGCAATACTTTTTATTTTAGTTTAAAAACAGTTATTTGTATTTTTTATACTTCATCGAAAAGTTATGTATGGACGCCCCAGTACATCAAGCCACCCGAAACTGTCAAATTTTCCCAATCAACCTTGAACCTAATACTTTAGCAATAAAGTCGAAAATCTATTAAAGAAATTTGTCAGATTGTAGTAGCTTGGTGTGCTGGCGTCTGTACATTTTGTTGCACATTGGACATTAATGATTAGGAAACTTATTGTTTGTAGCTCAGGAGTGATCAAATTGAGGAGTTAGTAATACCGAGCTTGAAGACTTCTTGTCTTCAGATGACGATTCCGGTGATCCAGAGTACCGACCCGGAGTTTCGGATTTTTGGAATCTGTCTGTTTGCAGAATCAGTCAGAAAGAAGTAATGACAGTACAGAGGTGAAGAAGTTGGAGTGGAACGTGTCAGACGAGGAAGAGGGTGCGAAAGAGTACGTGTAAGGGGCCGAGGGACAAGAAATGCTACAAATAGAGTTGGTCCTCTACAACCTATTTAGAAATTAATACTAAGAAGAAATGGAGGGTAGTTGTTATTGCCGATAATATGGCTTGACTAATCTCACTTTTATGTTAAAAATAAGACAATTTTAAAATTAGTTTGTGAAAAAACTAAATTTGAGACTTTTTGTTACAATTGTGACTTTTTTCTCTTTTATTTACATATAAGAGAAAAAAGCCTTTCGTTAAAATTGATTCTGTATAACTTTCTTTTATTAAAAATTAAAGATCACCTGAACGCCCAATGTGCATTTAAATTAACACGAGATATCAACTTACGAGTAGTTGTATATATTCCTTTCTAGCTAAGAGTACCCAAAAAAAACGTTTAATAAAATCCTGGTTGAGTGAACTTGAGTGTTTCCTAAAAAAACCTAGATGAATGTACTTGGGCCGGAACCATGTTAGAGGATAATGTTCATTGTATTATACATTGGACGTCTAGATCAACTTGCGAAATTTAGCTTGGACCTTATGAGGAAGTAGCCATCCACTTGAGATTCTGCAAACATCTCTGACGCACTGCAATAGCGAGGCAGCCCAATCAACACCCTGAAGGCATTGTTATACTGAACTCTCAGAGCACTCGCGACCCGCTGCGTGCAGTTGGTCCACAGGCTGCATGTATAAATCTGTAGGATTAATTTGCCCCGCCCGAAACATCAGCAACTCGCTTTTGTTGACGTTATACGTCAATCCATGTGTTTCAGCATATGCCTCACACACACCTTAGAGCCTACGCAGGGCATTTATCAATGGGCTCAACAACACCATGTCATCGGCGTAACTAGTGTTGTTGACTATGTTACCATCTGTGGAGCAACCTACACAGGTGTTGTTGAGCTCACGAACCAGCTCCCTTACATACATATATATTAAATAACGTAGGAGAGCTCAGTCCCCCCTGCCTGATTCCACACTTTAATTTATAAGAATCAGACAAGCAACCTCTTATCTTACAAAATTAGTCTGGCGCCTGTACCAGTACTCGAGAATACCCGTTATACCCTTCGGCAAACTATTTTCTCTCAGTTTGGCCCATAGGTTGTCATAATTGACCAGATCAAATGCCTTTCAGAGGTCCAAAAAGGTGGCATAATTCTAGTATAATAGGTACTTGACGGTGTGCTTAAGAAGGAATATTGCACTTTCAGTCGAGAGACCCGCCCTAAAACCAAATTGAGCATCTTCGAGTGTCACACACTGAGCAAGATAAACCGTTCAGCACACCTTCAAGCACTATTAATGGAAGCATTATTGTAGCTAAACTTCACCGAATTAAAATATTTACCCTTCAATATAAGACCACATAACATCCATAGCAATCACTATGGGTATTGTTGATCTGCAAGCAAAGTCATACAAAACAAAAACACAAAATATATTATGTTATTCGTGCTGCATTTCCAGCCTTAGTTTGAAGACTGACGCACGAAATAAAGACCCATCGATGATTACAGATTCGAGTCCGACAACACTGGTGAAGCTGTACTGGACATTCTTCAACGCCACCATCTCTGTAGCGTTCTTCATCACAGCCTTCTACTGGACCTTGCTCACTGGAGCCGCGGGTGAGAACTCTGTTTTTTTTTTTTCAAGATCTAAAGTTATGTTATAGCTACGGGCATTTGAGGAACCTTTCACGCCGACTGATTTCTTATACAACGTTGCAGTTGTGTACTTCCAATACAAAAGTATCGATGTAGTTTGTGTTGTATAAATTAACAAAATAAATTTTGAATGTACTACACAAATTTCGGATTTGAAGGGTAATGTATTACATGTACTGATCTAGCATGTGTAAGTAGTTGTAATTTTTAAACGTCATGAACTCAGCATTAGTAGCAAAGACACCAACAAATTAGTTACTTACAACCAATATACGATTTTTTTGTTTTTAAAGCCAGAGTTTGTGATAACAAAAATTCCACGAAGTCACAAAATGCTTTTTTTTATCAAAAATGTATCGATTTACTAACTTATCGAAATTTTGAATAGCTAAACATATTACTCATTCTTGAATTGACAAAAAATCTTACGTAAATAATATAATAAGTACTGTTCGACCAATTTCAGATATTCCAGTTTAAAAAAAATGAAAGCGTCAATTATCGAATTATTAAAGAAATTTTAATTTCACACCTTTAAAAAAAATACTTCAATATTGGAACTTGTCTTATCGTATTATTCATAAAAAACTCAAACCTATTATATTTTAAAAATGTTTTGGCAATTTCTTTCGAATTTGATTTGAAGTTGAAAGAAGAAGACAAAACATTCTATAACTAAAATAGGTTTACTAATCGTTTTAGCTTTTTTATGAATAATACGGTTAGCCTTTGGAGGTGACGTATGAATTCTGTAGTTAAACAAAGAATGTGTTAATCTATTCGATAACTATACAAATATAAATTAAAGTCGCTTTTCGTGTCCGTCTGTGTGACCGCGTTATTCTTCTAAACTTCACAACGGATTTTGATGCGGTTTTCACCAACATTTAGAGAATTTATTCCGGAAGGTTTATAATGTATATAATAAAGTTTTGTTTATATAATAAATTTTCGGTGTTTTAGTCGTAAAACCCGTGTGAAGGAGAGGCGGGCGGATCGCTGTATCCAATATTACTCGAATGATCGTCTATTGATCTCCCTTGTCTCAGTGGAAGCCGATTACGCCCTGGACCCCGTGCTGGATGTGTTCGTGCACGGCATCAACTCCGT
Organism: Fissipunctia ypsillon; assembly: GCA_947568875.1. NCBI lineage: Eukaryota > Metazoa > Arthropoda > Insecta > Lepidoptera > Noctuidae > Fissipunctia > Fissipunctia ypsillon. The sequence continues at coordinate 20,573,901 of OX387644.1, forward strand.
GATGATGTTCTGTTTGCTGATCTCCTCACGCCACCCCATCAGGCTGCTGCACTTCTACATCCCCCTCATCCTTGGAATCGTCTATATGCTCTTCAGCGTCATTTACTACTTCGCCGGTGGGCTTAGTCCGTGAGTACCGAACCTATATTATATACAGAGTGTAAGGGACAGCCCTCCGCAAACTAACAGGGTGAATTCAGGTCCTTATTTTGAATTGTCAGGAAAATTTTCTTTTTTTTCTCGTATTTTCAGTTCCTATTCCTTTATTTCAATGTAAAATTACATTATCTGTACGCAGCACTCCATTTATGTAAATAAAACGGCTAAAATCAAAAAGTCAGCAATGCATGGATGTTGAAATACTCGGCGACCGAAGGCTCGCTGCGCTGCCGTTCGCTACGCGCGTTTTGCCACGGTAACGATACATTGCGTCTGAGGTAATATCAGGTTTGTTGGATTCCCATAACGTTCCTGAAATAATTTTATATACCGGTCATCTTAGTAAGATATACTGAATTCACCCCACCAGTCTGCGGAGAGCTGTCCCTTACACCCTGTATAATAGGTAGTGTCAGTCATTGAGAAATCCTAAAACAACTGGTAAAGAGCTGGTTTATTTGTAAGGAACCTTGCCATCGAAAAAGAGTACCTAAACAAAAACTACAGTTCAAAGTTTCAATCCCTTCACCCATCCATGGAACCCAATATGAAAAATGACATGCTGTTCGTTGGAAAGCGCATCACTTGAGAACGGCTGGATCAATCTGGCTATTTTTAATATTTTGTTTGTAATAGTTCGAATTAGGTTTTTATGGAAAGATAATTTGGAAAATTTTCCAGGGAAAATTGGGAAAAACTTTAAGTGCTTTTTCTGTGGGATTTTTATATAAACGCAAGGCCATATTGAAATTTTGACAGGACAACATCTGTCGTGTCAACTAGTTTTAAATAGATACTTGCGTCCTATATACAAACAGCTCTCAAAGTTATGCTAAGTGCAGCACCCTAATTGCGTAACACACTATCAATCAGAATCTGAATGATTTTGAAGCTTAATGCTCATCCATTGTTTTGCTTCATATGTCGAAAAATTTGTATGTTCAACAACGTATAAGTATAACGCAATGAATGTTGCTGAACTGTCAAAATGCAACCGATTCCTACTGTAAGTGTGTTACGCAATTACCCCGCAGATGATCCATTAACACACCTACGTATATACCATTAGAGCATATCTAGTTAATTCTTCACGAAAACACCATTACGTCCTTTTTCTTTTGTTGCAATCATTATACCATAAGCGCTATGCTTGGAATCTCTCTGAGGGATAGAATCCGGAACGAGGTGATCCGGCAGAGAATCAGAGTTGTCGACATAGCTCACGAAATAAGGAAGCTGAAGTGGCAATAGGCCGGCCATATTAGCCGTAGAACCGATGACCGTTGGGGTAGACGTTTTCTTGAGTGGGACCGCGAATCAGTATGATAGGACGCCCTCAGGCTAGCTGGAGCGACGATCTTCGCAGAGTGGCTTTTAGCAGCTGGATGAGAGTAGCCGAGAATCGAGCTGAATGGCGTGCAATAGGAGAGGCCTATGCCCAGCAGTGGACTGCTGTAGGCTGATGATGATGATGGTGATTGTACCATAATATCCACAGAATTTTCCTGTTATGATCTCCGACAGTGTTTTGTAGGATTTATAACTAAAATTGTAAAATTTTCTTTGTTTAGCTTTGGCACGGCTTGGATATACCCAATGCTGGACTGGTCAGAACCCGGCGGAACTATTCTATTGGCGGTGGGATCAGCGTTCCTCATCATTGTGATTCATTTCATCGTCGTCGGCATGACCCTCTGCAGGGATGCGCTCACCAAACGATGCAGGGAACCCACACTCCTGTCCATATCCGAACAAAATAATGGAATGTCCAATGTTTATTACAGATAAACAAATTGACTGAACGTATCATCACTCAAACACTCGTCGCTAATTAGTTTTAGCGATGCTGTATGTTACATTCTGGGGGCCAACCACCACCTCTTAAAACAGTATTATTTCAGTAAGATTACAATAATACTGCTTTAAGAGGTGGTGGTCTAGCTTCTGATACCTATCCTTAAGATTTATATGGTAATATTAATACTACTTAGTGTTATCGAAATAAATTATTTCTACTAGACACGTGGGTCATTTTTTGCTCTAGTCTGGATCAGGAAGGAAAGGGCATTACAATAGTTTGTTATCAGGCGGAAAATCCTAAGTTCTGGACACCATCTCCATTCTGTTGCTGCCTTGTAGCTCACACGTTTGCAGTCCGCGCATGGTTCACACCCAAAGTATACACGCATGAATCAGTGACGGTACATAGGTACTACGATAACATATATTTTGGCACCGCATTTAGATAATGTTTAAAGTGAGTCATCGATAACCGTCTGCACGATATCGATAATCAGTTCCGTGTTATCGATAGCGTTAGGTGTGCTGTGTTTCTGGTACTACAACAATATCAAGATGAGTGCTTTGAAGACTTATTTTGTACAAGAAGTGAAGAGGAGTATGCTCACTTTGGAGCATCACAATCCGACTGACTTCTATCTCAGTAGTTGGCAAACAACGCGGTCGGTCGTGCCGCTTCTAATTTGGCGGGCGCTGCTGTTCCTCACGTCACTAGGAATAGTACTAACCTCTGTGATAATATACATATTGAATGGTAAATTCGCTTACTGGTTCATTTACCTCACGCACTGGGGGTTGACGAGCATTCTCCTTGCCACTGGATTCGCAACTTTGGTGTCAGCGCGCTGTTACCTTTACGGACCAATAAGTAAGTAGCTAACATTTTTTTTTTGCCTGAAAATTTCTGTTCAAACTTCATAATTATAAGCAAGCAAATCGTTTTACTTAAACGTTACATAATTGTATTCCTTAAAGATATGAAATCGTGATAAGGTCATGTTATCAACAAACTTTTATTAAACAAATGTTATCCTTGACTTTGTATTTTTAAAGCCATGCGTTCACTACTACTACTAACTCAGAGAGTTTGACAAATACTGCCACATTAACAACGCCTGATAAAATATACATATAACTTAACACTGAGTCATTTCTTGCGTATGAAATCCGTCAGGCACCGAGTTCAGGCTGCCATGGTACGTGAAGACGTACTGGACGTTGTCCAACATCGCTGTACCCATTGCCTTCCTGATCACAATATTCTACTGGACTCTACTATACGAAGGTTAGTTTTTATTTTGTGCTATAATGTTTTATTTACAAAATACTTGGTTTGCAAAAATCTACTTATCTCATTTTATAGGTAGGTTCCTAAACGGGAGCATTAGGAAAACACTAATGGCACTGTTTTGCTTTACTTTTTTCGATACATCTTAATTACTTTATAACTTTTATAAATTATTGCTGGATGAACTAACTTACTAATTAGGGGCAGACAAGATCTCTTTAATTTACATTTTATAAACCGTCAACACATCTTCCAGCAACCTGTCTTAATCAAGAAATAAATTTATAGATAGATGGATAGAATACTCTTTCTTTCCTTTTTCTCTTTCATTTTTCTTTGTTTTTCTTTCTCTTTTTTTTCTTTATGTATACTACAAGGTAACAATGCACAAGGCACTGCTTTTAACGTTACTTAATAACTTTTCAGTAGACAAGCTGATTGGAGTGCGCTCTCCACGATAACTCAGTAAATGCCATCATTATCATTCACAGCCTTCTTCAACCCAAACCTTCCTATTCCGCGCGAATCTAATTCATAAATTATTGTCAACATTCTGATAATTGTTTCGTCAGCTGGTATAGAAGAGGAGCTGAACCATGGTCTGGACGTGGCGGTGCACGGCCTCAACTCGATGGTGATGTTGCTGATCCTGGTCAGCAGCGCGCACCCTGTGCGACTGCTGCACATTTACCAGCCCCTGGTGTTCGGCATAGTCTACATGCTGTTCAGCATCATCTACCACTTCGCCGGTGGCACAGACCAGTAAGACTGCTTTACACACTTACATAGATCCTGACTACCGCGTTCGTAGAGACAAAGGGCTTGGGGACTCAATGGGCTTATGGTTCTCAACTTAGAGTTGATAACACAAATCCGATTGCCAACTATGACGAGTATATTATTATTCTTCTGGCTATGAATTATCTTGTTTATATGTAGTATATTGTTGTGCGTAATGTAAACTCTCCACAAAGATGTAAACTCTCCGGACGTAGCTGACTATAAGTCCGGTAGACCTGAGAACCGATGGGAATATACTTTCAAAGGCACATAGAAAAGAAATTTTATTCTTATACAAATACACAGTTGTGTAACTATACACGACACTACACGTGTAAGGAGTTCCTTACCCGTGTAGTGTCGTGTAGCCACTCATTGTGTTTGGGTGTAGCTTGGGAAGGGATGGATGACTCAAGGTAGTAGGTATTGGAGATTTATAAACCGGTCATATATTAGGTCACACGCAAGATGCAAAGTTCATATATAATTAAATTCAGATGTATTGGAATTACGTGCAACCGTTCTCATAAATGGAAGAGATATTTCTACAATAATATACACAGGGTATTTCCCACGACAATTTTATTGTCGCAATTACGGAATGTATTTATATAATTATTTTCAAGATTATGTACACAGAATAAGAAGCTTCTATACCAACTCAGGTCCGGATAAATAATTGCGTTTGTAAGATTGCGAACGAAACGTTTCTATCTATTTAAATTTCACATTTGGTTAGTATCAAAATAAACTGCGTAAACCGGGCTAGAACGGAATGCGCTTAGGCTGACCTGCCTTATGAAGTAGCTTTTTCTGAGAAATTCGCATACCTAAGGACCAAATAAAATCGAACAAAATGAGTTCAAAACGAAGCGTTGGAGGTGTTTGCTCGCGTAAGTCCTTAAAATAGATCCGGTGTGCAAGCCTGTTTAATATCTATTTATATAGTAGAAACAAGTTATGACATTGTATTATAGGGAGATAGGGTCAAAGATGTACAGGTGGATCTACAAGGCACGTACAATTTATTTATTATTATTTATTGAAATCACAATTATAACACCTTTACGGACTCATCCAAGGCGATGTTTATAAGTAACATGTCTACACAAATTTACAAAATATAAAATGTGTTCACAAAGATTACTTCACAGCACAAAAACTTTTTTACAAAAACTAAAACTGACTTCCAAAAAAACAAAGTGAAAAATAAGAGATGTATTTGGGTTTGTATTTTGGGTTTTTTTTTTTTGGAAGTCAGTTTTATTTTTTGTAAAAAAAGTTTTGTTTTTCACTTTTTAGTTGTGGTATCTACCCCACACAAATTCAAATACCAGAACCTGCTATGTAAATTACAGTGACAGGAAGTTATTAGAACATCATCCACATAGACTAAGTGGGGAAAATATGTATTACTGAAACTAAATCAAAAACCACCCAACCTCCCGAATAAAACAAAAATCGTTCAAATCGGACTACTCTGTAAAAAGTTATGCGTGGTCATACATATATATATAGGTATATAAAAAACTAATCTAAACCAATAAACATAGAACAATATAATGCCGCTGAAGTGTTTTGTTAAAATAATGACACAGCACTTCTATTTCAATGGTTGATTGATACAATTCTCTTTTCATAAACAGTCTTATTGAATTTTCACTACCCAATTGAGAAATTAAAGGATTCGAGTGTTTGATCAAATAGTGTTAAATAATAAACAAAAAATATAGATGAACAAACATTGCGAGTGGAATTCATTCATGCATCATTTCCTATAGTCGCGTACATATTATAAGCTGTTGCTTATAATACAAGCTATTGCGTACTACTACTTTGATTTAGCACCAAGAAAGCTAATAAGCTTTCTTGGTGCTAAATCAAAGTAGGTATTTTGTAGAGTCATATATTGGCACCGTACACATAATGATATATTTTTTTACTATTTATATATACATATATATCTATCACATGAACCAATACGTCATCAATTACCTACTATATTACTTTTAAATTGATACCTCTCTATTGCTATAGAATAGAGATAAAGATCGGACAGCAAAATGGCTTAAATTTTCATACTACGGAAGCCGTAAAACATACAATTATAAATTTCAGGTGTAGGTACGTTAAAACCAGAAATAAAACTACATGGTTAATTACTAATTATTTTAGAGATTAGCTACTCGTTAAGAATGCTAATCATACATTATTTCCTTTATTTCATTATATACATAAAAATTATATTTTTAAATAAAAAGGATTTAAAAATATAAAAAATAGTAACCCACCGGTATCGGGAACAGGGTACCTATAAGCTACAGGGTCAGGGTCAGGGTTCCAGAGAGAGGAACCTCCTAACAATGCGAGCCGTGTCCAGAAGTATTGCTTTCTGAATCAAGCCCTTAATCCAGCTGCCCAACGAGAGCCTCATTAAGTGTTGGTCGAGGCTCTTGGCAATTAAACCATTGGCTGATACGACTATCGGCACAATGATCGCTGATTCCACAACGCATATGTCGACAACCTCGCGAGCCACGTTAAGATACTTGCATCATCCATTATTCGTATGTATATTATTATAAACTAGCTGTGTCCCGCGACTTCATTCGCATGGAAGTCGTAAGATACATTATACTAAAATAACAGCCACATTTTAATAAAACTCCCTCGTCCCCGACCCGTCGCGTTGCATCGCCCGCCCGCGCTATTACCTACTTCGATTTCGTTTAGCGTTCTTTCTGACTTTTTTCTTTTTGTTCGGCTCCTAAGGGAGATAGCGTGATGTTAAATAGCCTATAACCATCCTTGAGAATTGGGCTACCAAATGCAAAAACAATTTTTCAAATCCGACTTTTTGCTCACAAGTTCATGGGATTTTTTTTTGCGCGGAACCCTAATTTTTTTTTTTTTTTAAGTAGCCTAAGTTACTCAAGTTACTCCCTATAACATCAACTATCTGCCAACGAAAGTCCCGTCAAAGTCGGTCTAGCTGTTTCGGAGATTAGCCGGAATAAACAGACAGACACAAAAAATTTTAAAATTGCTTTTTCATCATAAGTATCGTATATATATGTACGTACTTTCATATATATTTAGTAAAAAGCTGTTATTTTGACATTTCAAACAGACACTTCGATTTTATTTATTTGTAGGTATAGATGTATAGATGTTTCTTCTGGGGTTTTCTCACAGGACAATTCATCCAATTGATATGAAATCAAAGCATTTAATTGCTATTCATAATTGTATAATGATTGAAATAAAAAAATTCGTGGTCCACTTGGAAGTCCCTGAACCGTCTCCGGACACAAGTAGGAAGATGTAGCTCCAACCTGGTAAAGTGGGGCTGCCTCGACGGAACAGCAGCAGGGTGTGAATGTGGAGCTGTGTCGCAAACTATGCTCCACCTCCTATCCTGACCTCTGTGTGCTAAAACATGCAACCAAAGTGATATCTGCGCGGCCACAGACAACGCCGTGGTAGTGGCGAAGTTTTAGTCCAACAAGATCTGAAACACAGTCCAACCAGATCTGAAACACAGTCCAATAAGATCTGAAACATAGTCCAACGAGATCTGAAACACAGTCCAACAAGATCTGAAACAGTCGTGCCAGCGGCACGAAGAAGAAGAAGTTTGTTTAATGATGACGATGTGTTATATTATGATTGAAAGATTTTCTTTTCCATTTCAAAATATTTTCTTGACTTGCTGATTCATACATTGCGTAATAACAGTATCTATCCTACTCAGAATGATATTGATAACACACAACATACAGTAGTTACAGTATATTTATCATCCATTTATATGTGTAATGTACACGTGCTTCTCTCAGGTGCATCATTGAAAACTCGTTATAGAACGGAGTCTTTTAAAACCATCCTGTTTTATATAGGTAACATCTGTATTTACTTCAAATAAAAAAACCAGTCTAGAACTAACTAACTTAAAGGAAAATAGGTAATTTATGTTGAGATGTGTGGTGGAAATCATCAGAATCCTTCCAGCAATTTAGGAGATTATAGGGAGCATGCAAACATACGTGTACATAATTGGTTTGACTTTGTTAATTTTATATTACCTACGTAGTGGTATGTAGGTAGTGATGCCAAGGACGTTTTTTAACATTGCAGACGTCTTTGTGATTACTTAGTCGTGATAAAAACTACTATTATAGGAACATGAATCGTAGGTAATTGCAGTTTTGGAACATTCAAATTGTTGTCACGTATTCACGTCATCAACACAAATATGCCTAACTCTGGTCTGGTCGAGATCGTTGTATGGTTCCACATGGTAGCAGGTACGCCTAGGAGGCGTAGCAGACCATAATTTCATTACCAAAACGAGAAAACGCTGCTTTGTGAGACTTATGAAAGGCTTTCGATGAGGTAGATCTGAGTCGCTTCTCAAGCAAGCGCTACGGAGATCCTCGCTTTGTATCTTACGTTTCAAAACAAAACAACAAAGAATAATAAATCAATCCATTTCAGTACCTACTTGTCACTTCTGGTGTGCCTCGGGGCTCTATTTTCCCCACTTCTTCGTACTACTTCAATGACGTCGGAAATTCTTACTTATTCATTGTTTCCTTATGCGGATAACCTCAAACAAGAATTTTGTTCGCTTTATTTCAGAAAAGGTAACGCCTACATTTATCCGGTGGTGAACTGGTCGGAGCCGAGTACGACAGTCCTAGTGGTGTTGGTGACCGGCTTGCTACTGGTGAGCCTGCACTTGTTGACCCTGGGCTTGTCGGCTGCGCGCGACAAGGTGGCCTCGCGCTGCGTGCGCGGCACCGTCACTGTGCGCCCTGACGAAGGCATGCCTCTGCGAAACCCCGGGAGGATGGACGCGTAAACGAATTTTAGGCTGCGTTGACGGGACAGCACGTTAATGAGGATTTTGAAGCACTTACGCAAAATACCACAATTTATATCGGGTTTTTACCTCTTTGCAATTTTTTTTACTGTTGTAGTTAAATGTATTTTGTATTTTCCTTCATAACCACGCCCGAAAAACGAGGTGAGTGAGATGACATAGCGCTGCCGCTATTCCAAAAATGCGTCGGTAACTACTTACTATCCATTCGAGTTGCAAAATATGAAGAACAAGAAAACAAGGCTTCTTCTCATTGTCATCGAAGAAGCGATGTTGATGATTAGGTTACGATTTATTGATGCAGTAGTTTGATTTATTTATTTATTTGTATGCATGGGGCCACACCACCTAATGCTTCTGTGAAGTTGTGGGTATATTCATACACTGTGTAGAAATGGAATGCCAACGATGTTTACATTTATTTGTCTCTATGCATTTTTCTGCCGGCCTTCTGAGGAACGGCATTTAAATACATACATCACATAGACGTGTATCCAACTTAAATATTAATTAAGTATATGACATGGGCTGGCTGGCTACGAGAACGATTAAACGTGTGGCTTTGATTTGTGGGTTTTGTGGGTTTTCTCTTGCTCGATATTTTTTCCGCATTAGAATCAACCAAAAATAATTTTATTAGCAAACGGGACACCGTGTATTAAACGCTAAAAACGTATTATAGCATAAATAATAATATTTATATTGTAAGTAGAAAGAGGATAATAAACTGTTGACAATAAAATGTTTAAATATTTTTTGTGTATTTATTTTGAGGAATAGGACAGGACAGTCCAATTTAGGAATTCGATCACTGACCGCCTCTTGGCATCCCACTGATTAATCTGACGACTATGTACTCAACAAAATAAATAATTCACTGTATATCGTTTACTTCTACTTGTTAGTTCACTGCATGGCCTGCTTTGTATAAATTTTCGTCAAACCAAGCAAAGATCCTACAAGATAGATAGATATATAGACTGATAGAATACTCTTGTCCTTCTCAAGCCAGGATAAGCTACAAATACTCACTGGTACCAAAACTTTTTGGTAATTTAAAAACGGGAGCGATGCCCAACACCCCTTTTACCGTGATAAACTGACACCACAAACACAGACTAAAGCGTTACTTGAAGGTGGCCCTTGTTTAGGCAGCCTCAACACAGACCACTGACCAAACATGACGTGATATAATCTGCGGGTTTAATACTTGCCCGTACACGTGACCTTGACTGGTCTATCCATGGTAGACACCTGCACGTTTGTCCCCCTAAACATATTAGTTTTTTTTATCCCATTGTTTCGAAGAGTTTTTATGGCAAACTGAATGTCAATCCACACGTCAACTTGACTTGATGGTTCTGAAGTTTCGCAAAAAGACACACGTTTATAACAGAAATAAAAATCGTAATTCGTATTTACACTGTGAAAACAATGACTTATGAACTAATTGATGATTTTATTACGTAAGTATCACTTAATTACATAATTATGTTCGTGAACAGGAAAATATTAAAAGGTATATGTATACCGAATTCTTCTAACATAATACAGTACCCGGCGATAAATATTGCACATCGACCTTTGGAAAGAGACAATCGGCTATTTTCGGCTTCGTAGAGCGTTATCTCTGTCGCACACTACCTATGTGACGTTTTGTGACGTTGTTCAAGTGTGATAGAGTGCGGTCGCATCCAGTTCAAAATATATATTTAGAGTTGTTAACACCCCCAAATTTAAATAATTTAAAGTTGTACTATGGCATCTTTAGGAAAAAGAGGGAAACCTTTACGAGGTCAGTCACGCGAAATTATCTACAATGTTTATAAATATTTTGTAACCGAAGCAGACAGATTTAAAAAAATGAAGATGAAAATGTAAGTTGTTATTTTAAGAAGGTTCAAGAGCGAGTTGCAAATGCCACTAGAATTTCAAGAAGAACTTTGAACAATATATTAAACGAAGTCAGTACTGAAACACATTCTACTGAAATTAAGTTCAGCACTCCAAAAAAAGGGAGACCAAAAAAGCAATTACGTTTGGATATGGACGATTTTGATTATGATGTTGTTCCAAGAATGGTGTATGATTTTCACTTACGATTTAATGAACTGCCAACAATAAAATCATTAAAAGCTAAATTATTTGAAGCTATAAATTATAATGGGACTGAAAAGACGTTGTGAAAAATACTTCACGAGATGGGATTTCGGTTCACTAAAATGGAAGATAATCGAAAAGTTCTAATGGAAAAGCACGATGTAAGTCTCAAACGAATGGAGTACCTCGATAAAATACGCAAATTTCGCGAATCAGGAAAAAATATCGTCTACATGGATGAGTCTTACATACATACATCCCACACTAAAGGGAAATCTTGGAGTGATGATAAGAAAAAAGGAGTAAAAAAGCCAATTTCAAAAGGTCAACGTTTGAACGTTCATGCGGGAAATGAAAAAGGCTTTGTACCCGGTGCCTTTTTAACGTATAAATCCACGGACACTACAGGTGACTATCACAATGAAATGAATAACGATAACTACGAAAAATGGCTGGTTTATCAATGAATCCCAAATATACCCAGTGATTCTGTTCTAGTTATCGACAACGCACCCTATCACAACAAATATGTTGAAAGACCCCCCAACTCAAACACCATTAAACAGGAAATGATCAACTGATCCAAAATTAACAAAAACCCAGATTTACGCTATTATATGACAGCACAAGGAGAGGTATACAGAGTTTTCCGTGGACAAAGTACTTGCCGAACATGGGCACACTGTGTTGCAATTGCCACCATATCATCCGGATTTTAATCCAATTGAAAATATATGGTCTCAACTGCAAGGCTATGTAGCCTCTAGAAATGTGGGTATGAATTTATTTAACTACAGTAAAAACATTATTGACTGAAAAAGTAAACATGATCGGGGCTGAAGAGTGGAAAAAGGTTTGCGATCATGCAATCAAATGTGAGAATGAATATAGAAGCATTCAACATGGTTTAGACAATTACACTGATAGACTAGTGATAAATACGGCTGACAGTGACAGTGATATTGACCTCTTTGAAAGCACAGATACTGAAATGGAAGTAATTGAGAATTAGAATTATTATTATTTTTATTACAATGTCTCATTTTAACAATAGGTATAATGGTGTTTATTATGTACACTACAGCTGTAATTTTCCAAAATAATTAAATACGTAAACATAATGTGAACATGTTTTTTTTATTTTATTTTACCCCAACCAAAAGCCATCACTTATAGAAAAATTGGTGTATTTTATATAAAGAATAAAAAGAATTATCAAAAGAAGCAAATCATAATTTTTTTAACAGCTCCTAATAGATACCGGACTGTTTGTATTTCGTGCGACAGAGACAACGCTCTATGAAGCCGAAATTAGCCGATTGTCTCTTTCCAAAGGTCGATGTGCAATATTTATCGCCGGGTACTGTACCTGCATCAAAACCAAGGTTAGGTATATACCTAACTGGTTTATCCACATTTTCCGACTAATATCGATGATTGGATTTCTCAAAGATCACTTGAAATGAATATAGGGCAAAACTTGGGTAATCGGTGATAGTTTTGTTTTTTACTTGTAAAATTCGATTCATTGATCAGACTATTTTTTAAATTTACTGTGATATAGTAGACAAAATAAGTTTTGCTAACTTATATCTAAAAATGTGGCAAATACTATAATGATTGAAAAATGTACATTTATAGAGGCATGAGGAACAGGGTGTAAAGTTCACTCATCCTCCATAGAAAAGGGAGGATCCTCCGACCAGACGGGTGTTGTGTCTGGTGGGCTACTGCCCGACGGTTGATGTCGGGATGTTGTATATATGCTAGTCGCGCGGTAAACTCTGTTTGCGCGATGCAGGATTTTGCGTGACGTCAGTGTGACGCGTTCCATTGTGGCGATGCCGCCACACATTTATCAAGTCAGTAGTAACTTGGTAATAAAACACAATTATCTATCACCGAATAGCTGCATATCACGAATTAGCCAAGTTTTGCCCTATTATAAAGTTTATTTGCACAGAGTAGAATACATCCTAATACTTCTCATACCAGAATAACTACTAGGTAATAGTGTAAGGAAGTAGGCTGTTACATTATTAAGAACCCCTGACTCCTGGTAAATGGCCTGCATGATACAGGCTGTTTCTGGGATATCAATGCTCTTCTGTGGAAAAATAAGTTAAGTTCACAGGGCGTAAACGCGGTAGACGCCGACGCGACGGCGCGTTGTGTAATAAAAACGCTGTAAGCATAGGCCCTAATAGTTACTAACAAGATTTTCACTGCATTCAATTGCATAATTAAGCAAATGTTGAGAAATATGGGGCAAGACATCTTGTTTTCAAAATAATTATAAAAATTACCTAGTCTACAAGATTCTGAACTCTGCTGCCTGTTCAGTTCGAAACTCACCTCTGTCATCTGTGGCATTAGCTTAATTATCTAGTAAATCAACATGACTGGCGGTTTTTCCTGGCATAAGTAGGTAGCAGCTCACCAGATGTGGTAACCAACCGTTTACAGCTCAGTAGGTACCTAGATACACATACAGGAAAATTCATACAAAAAAACTTGATATTTCGAATCTTTAAAGTACCCTACCCTTAAGCCAGAATTCTATAATGTATCTCAATCCCAATCTTGATCCGCAGTCTTTGACGGCTGCTTACGATTCGCCCTCTCAAAGACAATTGACAAACTGACTCTGATTGACTGACTGACTTTACAGACAAGGATCGGGAACAAGATTGGGATTGAGATATAATATAGAAAGTGACCGTAAGACACCTTATTCCGTATCCGGATATTGAAAGGCGTAAGTTCTTATGTTGTAGTCGCATGAATCATTCTGTTGTTCTTAGTATTTCAAATATAACCGAAACATTTAATAAGGAGTTTTACCTTGGCCCATATTATTATGAATGATTGGATTAATAGGAATAACAAAATCTTTTATCTTCAGGCAATAGAACGTTATCGACACAATATAGATAAATAGGTACCCGCAGAGCAGATAACCAATTTCACAGTTACAGCCATCATTTTAATAATTCTCTAGAGCGTAGATTGTGAGAATTTTCGCATACCGTCTAACGAAACCTGTCAACTAAAAGCTGAAACGACTCTTTCTTCAAAAGGCCAGAGATCCAGAGATTGCCCTACGTTGTTACTGCTCTAAACCTGCGTTTACACCAAGGTGTAAAACATGTATTCTACATGTTCTGTCTACTAGTTTCATTTAACGTTTACACCTAAAACAAGTTGTAAAGAGTAGTTGTATACAAATCTTGCAGAAAACTTGTCAAAAATGTCAAAAAGATGAATAAAATCGTTAACACAACAAAATTATGTCTGAAACAACGACAATAGGTACATGTATAATACATGTTTTATACACTGTGTGTGATACATGTTTTATAATTGTGTTGGATCATTCGATTCCCTACAAAATGGTTGAGCTGGATGGGCGCCGTCAGTGGAGACTGGTCATCTCTTAACTGCCAGGGCTTATTTTTAATCTTATATTTTGAATTGTTTATTTTTTACATTGTTCTCACATATAGAAGCAACAAGAACAATGTACCCAGGATTTTGTAATAATTTTGATTTAAAAGAATGTCCATGTAGTTTTCCCATTCTTCTCCATAGAGATCTACGTTTTGGAATGGGCGACTAGCTTCAATTTTCTGACTAACTGACTGACTCTTTAACAATTCAAAAGTGCCTGTAATTGGTATAATTGAAATAAATGCTTTGAGTTTGAGTTTGACACGACATGTTTTTGCATACAAGAATTGTCGACAACAAGTATCACAACTTTTATATGGGTGTAAACGCGGGGAAATAGACTCATAGTTAATTTTCCTAACGTCTTCAATTATTTTAAGAGACTATGACCTCTATGTTATTTTTGGCATTTCGGCTCAGAGATCGTCAGGAAAGAACATCCGGAACCAACTACACATATCAAAAGTGTCTAGGGATCAAGTACATTTTAGAGTATCGCCGCAATTGAGGATTATTATTTTAACTTTTTTGGATCGTTAATGATTATTTGTAGTGAATTTCAATATTTGAATAAATAATTTTCTTTAAATTTTAATTAAAAATAGAAAATCAACTGTCAATCAGGATTCCTATAAAAGAGTGTAAAAACGTTTTAACAAAACTATTACAATTTCTCCATCGGAACTGAAAAAAATTGCATTGATATGGAACGACGACATCATTTGACACGAGAAGAGATGACGAGAGCCGTCAGAATGTTGCAAGCTGGTTCCAGGTAACGTACTGTGGCTGTCACTCTTGGCACTACACAGAGCGTCATAAGCCGCCTCTAGACACGCTATCATATCACGGGCAGCGTGGCCGAGCGACATGGAGGACGATCTCGCATCACCACTCACAGACAGGACCGGTACAACCAAAATACTGCTCGACGGAATCGTACCATGACCACCATGAGGTTGGCTACGTAGCTCCATAGCTCTTCAGGCTTGCTGATAAGCGACCAAATCATCCGAAATCGTTTACGTGAAGTGGACACAGAAATCGGGAGGAAGAAGACTGGCGTTGTGTTTGCTTTTCCGATGAATCTCATTTCGACATAAGGCCGGATACAAGTTCGAGTTTGGACCTCTGGACGTCAAGAACGTTTGAAATTTTATCAGGAAGTTCATTCATATGGAGGGGGAACAATAATGATTTGGGCCGGTATTTGGATCGGTGGAAGAACCGATGTCATTTGGATTAGGGGCAACCTCAATGCTCAGATTTATGCGAAGAGGATTGTTTCATACGTGATCATCCCGTTGCGAAGCCGGCTGAGTGATTCTTTTCGACTAATGCACGACAATGCACGTCCACACACGGCTAGAGTCGTAACACGCACTCTTGCCGATGCTCGCATCAACGTTCTGCCGTGGCCTGATCAATCGCCAGACCTCAACCCAGTAGAGCACGCATGTGATATGCTCCAAAGAAGAGCTCTGCCGAGTATGAATGCCGTGGATACCCCACAACAACTTTTTGACTTGTTAGAAAGAACGTGGGCGGCCATTCCTCAAAGTGATTTTGATAAACTGATTTTAAGCATGCTAAATCACTGTAATTGTGTGATGCGTAGCAATAGTGGAAACACAGATTACTTTTTTTTTATTTTTACAATAAAAAATTTAAAAATCCTCGTTTTTGCCTTTCTTTTGCCATTTAATTGACGACATTAACTTAGGTTAATTTCCCACAATTTGCAAAAATTACAATTTTTCTTAATTTTTACAAAATCTTATCCCTATGATAAGTTGTTAACTTAAACATAAAAATTAAAGAAAGAAGTCAATCATTTGGTAAATATTAATTGGATATTTTTTATAGTTAAAAATGTACTTGATCCCTAAACACTTTTGATGTGTGTAGTATTAAAAAACATCAAAACATTGACTTGTTGACTTGTAAAAGGTAGGTATTCAAAGAATATACTTACTTACAGAAATAAGTGTATAATTTCACTTCGACAAAGAAAAACCTAATTATGTAAAATCGGAGCAACAACTAAATACGCAAAAAAAAATAAGGCTCTCATGTGATTGTCCACGTGTGTTTAACTTTATTCAACACCGAGTACCATTAGTACCGTGATTTTCGATACTGTTTTGTAAAGTAGTAACGTAGATAAATCTACTAGCAAACAAAACTGCAGATCTAATTGCAATCACAAATTCGAAATCCCAGAAATTTGAGAGTCGTTGAGCTCCTTTTGTTTTGAGTTCTAGATAATTTCTGACAAATGCTTTCACTGACTGGACAGGTTTCGGTTCACTCAAATATGTGTGATTATTTCCTCAAAAGACCATCTCATACACTAATCTTCATGATCCTCAAATAGGTATAAATATGATCTGACCTAGATAAATGTCTGGACTAGAGACCCCAAAAAAAAAGAAACCCAATTTACAGAAATAAATATTATTTGTAATAATTTATTAAAAAAAATATCAATTGATAAACTGTACCAACCTAAGTACTGATTGATTCGCAAACAAAATACCTAATTATTGAACAGTAAAGCGTTGACACAATACAACCCAGTTTGGGTTTAGAAAACAAGTAATAATTGCATTACATAAGTGAGGTTATAGTTTACGCAAGTCTAGCGCGGCGTTGTATGTAGGTACGCCGCGCTCCGTCGTCGTCGCCGCCGCGCCGGCCGCCGCACCAGTCTGCATCTGCGTCTCTGCGCGCCTGCGCTGCGCTCGCGCAACAGCACCGACATCACGCGCGACCATTTCGATTTATTTACTACACTCATATAAAATCTCTTATTTTAATTTCAACTATGAAAGAGCTCTCTAAAAAATAGCTTGCTTTATTACGTTTCTTTCCCAAAAACCAATTCTACTTAGATTTGCCTAAAATCAAACTTTATTTATTTGCACTGTAAGATACACATAGGATTAGATTAGTCTTAAGATAACGGCCCATTGGCAACATTTCTGCTCACTCTCTTGAGACGGCAAGACGTACGGTTTTCAGCTGTGAGGCGCGTTACAACATAGAATTATCCAAAGTAACTGAACTTATCTTAGTCTCCTACATACATGCCCGCATAATACTGTCGAATGCAGGGAAATGTGTAAACTTCTATTTTAAAAGTGACTGTGTTTAATATTTAAGTGATCAAAATGGTGAAAATTTATAGGAAAAGTGTATCCCTTTCGGCTCTATGGGTATCGTCAAACGAAAGGCTGAGCGATTTTTACGCGTCGTCATGGCAAAGAGGAGAGTCGCCGATACCAATGCTGGTGTTCAGGATGTTGCTGGCGGGAGTGGCGCTGGCCATCCTCATGTGGTCTCTGGTGGAAGCCCCCAACCCCTACTGGCTGATATATCTCACGAACTGGGGACTGTTGCTGCTCGTCGGCATGCTCACGTGTGGGATCATTGTCTCATTCGAGGCTATTTACAACAAGCCATACGGTGAGTTATTTCATACCTAAAATTCCTATCGTTTTAACTATAATCTGAGGTAACCCTCTACTAATTATGATTGACCTCTTCGATCAAGTACCTTTGTAATTTTATTTTAATTTTATTTTACAAGGGTACTATAGCCTGGCAGGCATTAGGTACCCTTGCATCAAAAGTGAATTCCAATAGCATGACTTTTCGAAGTCAAGTTTTAATCCTAAAACTACTTGATAACATGATTGATCTGCAAGCAGCTGTTTATGAAAACAATTCTCAGTTTATGTTGATAAACAATCATCATGACGCTACATGATTTGTTTAGTGACCTTTCTATCTCCTACTTCAAATCAATCGGTAGATGACGAGGTTTAAAATATGGGTGGCCATCTATTATTTATTACATATCGAGACCCCTCCATGCCTCGGAAAGCGCGTAAGCCGTTGGTCCCGGCTGTCATTCGTAGATCTTTGACAGACGTTACGGGTAGTCAGAAGCCCAAAAGTCTGACAACCAGTCTTACCAAGGAGTCTTACCTGTATTACCCAGTAACTGGGTTGTGGGAGTCAGATAGGTAGTCGCTCCATGTAAAATGCAGCGGGTTAACGGGTAAATGCAATGGGTTAGACTGGAAGCCGAACCCCACATATACAGTGCCCTCCAAAAGTTAGTTGCAATTAATTCACCTTAACAATGATGTCACATAAATTCTAAATACGCAGTTTCAATAAATTAACTGTTTACTATTTATGTTCGGATACACTATTCTTATACGTAGGTACAGTAGGGAATTCCCCGAAATTCGTTTTATTTTTATAATCTATGTTTATGTGCCCACTACTTGAATTGAGCGCGTCAAAAGTCAGTTGAAGTATCAAACTTTTAAAGATTTTCAAAACTCTCGCGGTTTTAACTCATTTAATTAATAATATTAGGGCAGTGTGGGTAGTTTTAATTTAATAATAAGATATTGTGAGGTGATTTGACTGTTTTTGAATTAATAATGGCTCCGAGGCGAAAATTAACTGTCGAAGAAAGAACAAAGATCGTGTGTGAATACGAAAAATTGAAAAACTTTAGTGCTGTAGGAAAATTATTTAAAGTTAGTCCAGAAGGTGTGCGAAAAATAATAAAGAAGAGTTTGGAATGTCCTAATCTTGCAGATAGACCACGGTCGGGGCGTCCTAGGGCTACTAATTCTGTTGATGATCGACAAATTGTGCGGCAATGCAAAATCAATCCCAAAATTGTGGTACGCGAGATCAAAGACCTGTTACAGGAAGCGGGAACCTCTGTTTCGGAAACTACTATCAGGCGACGCCTGCATGATGCTAATTTACGAGGTCACGTTGCTAGAAAGAAACCTCTTTTAACACCGATCCATAAAAAACGAAGGTTGGAGTTCGCCCGTAAGTATTCGGATAAGCCAATAGACTTTTGGAAGAAAGTAGTTTTTAGCGATGAATCAAAGTTCGAACTATTTGGAAATCGACGTCGGCAAACTGTATGGCGCAAAAGCAATGTTAACTCTTACGACGACAAATACTTGCAGCCCACGGTAAAACACGGCGGTGGGAGTGTGATGGTTTGGGGGTGTTTTTCTTGGCATGGTGTGGGCCGACTGCAAATAATTGAAGGCAGGATGACAGCACAGATCTATTGTAACATTCTCCGTGAAAATTTAAAACAATCTGCTGAAACAATGGGGTTAGGTCGGATTTTCAAATTCCAACAAGACAACGATCCGAAGCATACAGCAAGGATAACTAAGCAATATTTTGAAGATAACGAAGTGGACTTACTGGAATGGCCTTCAATGTCACCCGACCTTAACCCCATTGAACATTTGTGGGATGAATTAGACCGCAGGATCCCTGTTTCCATAAGACGCAACAGAAATTTGTTTAAAAATAAAATTCTTGAAACATGGTCGACTATACCAATCAAAACATTACAAAATCTTATAGAATCAATGCCTAGACGACTTAAAGCAGTTCTACAGAATAATGGCGGTCATACAAAATATTAAAAGTTAAGACATTGGCAAATGCACAATCCTTAAAACAATTCTCCAACAATTTCAACTAACTTTTGGTACCGTAATTGCTCTGTTATACTCAATGCAGATAGCATAGATTATAACTATTAAAGTTGTTATGGTTCTCTTATTGATATAAATATTCAATATTGATTATATTTTAATAAATAGTTCTTGAAGCCATGATTTTATTTGGTTTTATTATAATTTCCTCATATTTATTACATTTATTGATCATTTCAACTAACTTTTGGAGGGCACTGTACATAGATAGTGCAATCCACGAAGACGCGCCTCACTATTCCTCCTAACAGTTTATAGTATATGTGTGCAAGCTTCCGTCAATGTTTGAGTGTTGTCGGTACACACTAATTACCTATGAGTGTACACGCACACTACAATGAATAGACTAATCAGGACAGAGCGTCATGGTCAAAGTGAAAGATGCTCTACTTCAATTTTATATTTTTTACCCGACCGCAAGGAAAGGGTTATGTTTATTTTATTTTTAGGTGTGGATATTTTATGTGTTTATTAGTTAATATCGATAATATTACTATTTTTAAAATGGGAGGTAATTATAGATATTAATGAAATACGGAAATAGTTTTATTGAACTTTATTGAGAAATGAAAATCGTCAATCACTCGTTTCAGAAATATCTGATTCAGAGTCTGATGTATCACCGACATTTACAATAAAACTAAAATCAAGATCACAATGTCTCATGTATTCGTCTTCTATTTTTTCCACGTGCTGACAAGTATTGAACCAGACATCTTTATTTACTCGATCAAATGCTTCATTTAAAATGGGCATAATCGAAGTGTAATTTTGATTGATATTGCGACTAGCAACATCGTTTTTTACAATACCCCAAATGTTTTCGATTGGGTTTAAATCTGCATGATAAGGTGGCAGCCGAAGCACTGTGAATCCATGTTCTTTCAATAATTCGTCAACTTTGTACTTGCGGAAGTTTTCTTTGTTTTTTAATATAAGGTCATAAAGTTCAGGTTTTTTGTAGCTTGGTTCAAAATAGATATTTTTTGCATTCAGCCAAGTCTGCATGTCTAATTTGTTGGAGTTGGATGTTGGTATTTTTTCCGAACTAGTATTGTGATAGGCTGCATTATCCAAGACTATCACGGCATCATTTGGGAGATTTGGTTTAAGTTTCTCCTTTAGCCACTTTAAGTAATTTTCTGTGTTCATGTTATCGTGGTAGTCTCCGGATTTGATCTCTGCTCTGTATGTCAACAACGCATTTGGTACGAAACCCTCTGCACTTCCGCCATGTACTATAATTATGCGCACTCCTTTTGTTAAGTTTTGTTTTATTGCTGTTTTACAACTTTTTTCGGCCCAAGACTTTTTTTGCACGTGGTTGGTATGAATATATGATTCATCTGTGTAGACTATAGGTCTACCTGCATTGCGAAAAGACTTTACCTGTTTTAAATATTTCAATCTTAGCATTTGAATATCATGTTTTTCGGTTAGCACCTTCCTGTTATTCTCAGTTTTTCTCCATTTATAACCAAGTTTATGTAACAATGTTCTTAGGGTTTGTTATACATCCATCAAATTGTATACGGTCTTTCAAAACAATATTAAGTCGTGATAATGTTGGAAATTGACGATGTTCTATATGATAGTTTTGGATAGTTCTTCGGACTACACCAATATCAAATTCGTCGAAATTAATTTTTCGTGGTCTTACCCTTCTCTTCTTCATAGGTGATGTAAAAATAGAAGCACTTCTGTATACTAAATACGAATGCGACGTACTCGCTTCATTTTCAGACTCAATATCCGCTTCCGTAGTCGGCTCTGTTGTACTCTCCGCACTTGGGGCTATAGGAACTATCGCATCCGTCTCCATAGTTATATTCGATTCCATAGCAGGTACTGTAGTTTGCTTCATTATATTAGTATATTCCTTTCTTTCGCGTAGAATTCTAGTCACTGTGCTTTCAGATACTCCAACAGCCTGTGCGGTTCTCCATCGCGCATCAGTGAGTTTTTCTGCATAATTTTTACTTGCTTCTTTTTTCATAAAATCGTAAACTTTAGAAATAATTTCTCTTGCCTAAAATTAAAAAAAAACATTACATAGTTTTACTTATTTGTAAAGATGAAATGAAATCCACTATTACTAAAATTTGCTATTTATTAAAATTAAATTACTTTCGTTAGCTAATTTCATGTATTTTAGTAACTACAAACTTCTTTACATACCTGGCTTTTAAGAACAACACGCTGAGATTTTTTCGACATTTTAAAAATATATAAAGTAGAGCAACTTTCGTGACGAGTCTGGATTTTCGCAGCATAAAGTGTAGTATTCGTGTGCATCGAACCGCTGACGGTTCGCGACTGCCGCTCGGAGCAAACTCCCCGCACCCCGCGATCCCCTCAACCAAAAATTGGTGGGGCGCGTCATCGTGAATTGCACTATCTGTAGTTAGGAAAAGGCAAACATAAATTGAGTCAAAGTCAAAAAACTTTGACTTATGTTTAGCTGCCAAGTTTACTAACAAGTAAAAACCTACCTATAATAAAAAATAAGACGGGAGTATTGAGATTCCAAACGATATTAAGGGGTAAGATAAGCTTTATTAAAAGACCCGTCATCTCCTTCGATCTTGACCTTAAAAGGTAGGTACTTTTGCCATAATTAGGCCTTACTATCTGACTACTGTTTTAATAATAACAATGAGCCTTTAGTAATAAATAAATAAACCAATATTTTTTACATTTATCAGCAATGAACAACGGACATTCTTGCGATTTCAGTTCACATCATATAAATGTAAATGTTTTCTGTTGCTGCGCGAGTACAAGAAGTAAAAAAAACCCGTCCCCGTATAATGCTTACTTTGATAAAGACATCACCCAATATTTTAACTCTACCGCGCTCAAATTAACAACTGAAGTTAATAAAGTGCAATCATAAATGTTCAAGTTCATTTCCCGCTGTCCCTCAACAGCAACAATAGCGAAACACGTTTAAAAATATAATTAACCACTTCGCCCTTTATTGCCGCTTGCTCAAGAAGGCGATGCATGTTTCGACAGCCACCAGCTGCAATCGCAAATATACGATAGATAACATCCGCATACTATTTAATCACCACTCGCCAGTAACTTGATTAGTCCTTTGTAAAACAAAGCCCCGATTGTTCGTGTTACACGCAAATCCGCTCATTGTTATCAAACTTCTAAATCAACATTCAATAAAGTTAATTTATATTAATGCCAACCTATTGTCACACGAGGGCTGTGATGGGATTATAAATATTGACACATACCTATTCACTTAGAGAGGATACGGTTAAGGTGAGCGGTTTATATCCGGTTATTCCTGTTGGTCTTATTGTTTTCGGCTAGACTAGTCGTGACGTCACAGTAACCGGTGAGACCTGCCTGTCTGCGTACTCGAAAATTGGATTACCTAGACTTTGTTGGCGTCTTCGTTAGAGCGACTGTTTATTTATGTCACACTAACCTTTTCTCGGCGTCGCGTCTACGCGTGCGCAGTTAGATAAAAAGTACATAGTGACTGTAGCAAGATTTAAGTTACATAATATGCATTGTAGATTAGGAGTAGATGTCTTACTTGGCCTAGATTTCTACCTACCTACACAATATTTAAAAAAAAATAACTATGCAAATTGAACTGCTGTCAGAAATAGTCATGTCATCTGCATTTCTAATACATGCAGGATTGAATTCTACATTATTAATGTTATTTTATTTTTTGTGATATAATATTTTTTTTGCATGCTGTGGCTAACGCTTAATATTGTTGTAATATATCGCTAAATTTGTATGTTGCCTTGTGTTAATAGGTTGAGCAGTGTAACGACTGTAGATAGACCAACAAAAACATCCTCTACCGTATTCCTAAAGTGTGAGTAAATCAATTAACAATTAAACCTCAACTTAGCGTAAATGGAAATCATCATTCCCGCAGCGCCTTTGGAAATATCTGCTCTTTATTAACAATATAGAAGGCACAGTATGATTCATTAAAATGAGTCGGTATATGGAAAAGTCTAAGACCTAGTTTCACCATACCATGTTAGTTAGTTTTACCTTCTGTTAAAATGTTAACGGGACATTAAGAGTAGAGTGTTTCACCATACGCTAATATATGATTAAATGTATTAATCAGGCGTTGAAATTTAATTGCTGCCCTAGAGGTTCGTTAACTTAAACCGACATTTAGGTCCGAACTCTACCAGAGCGGAGATGTGCAGAGACGAGAAGTTTTTGAGCTAGGGTGTATCCACCGAAGCTGTTTTGTTTTTGGGGAATGGCATCTCGCAGTTCAACCTATAGGAGTTTGTCGACTGCTTAACCGGGCTTTCCTGTGGATGCCTCAATAAATTAAGGCCTCCAGCCAGGCTTAAAACTAAGACTAAAAACTAAGCGACTACACGCTAAGGGCATCCTCTGTGGGGTACGGACCTCGGCTTAGGGCGTCGCTGGGAGAGGACAGCAATGGGACATGCTGGATCGGATTAACCACCGAAGCTGTGCGGAGATATGCACGTACTGGCTAGACTAGAGCAGAGACGTGTGTTGGCTGGAACGGAGACGTTTGCTGGCGGTCGCGGCTGGCGGGTTGTGCGACGCGGGGGGAACTAGGGGATACCATACGGCTAGCTGAAATTTTCATTTCATTGCATTGTCAGTGAACATTATTATATTATTTTATATATTTTTTTATTTATTATTATATTTATTATGTCGTTTATTCATTTTTCATTCTTATCTATTTACATTTTTAAATATTTCTAATAAAAATATATACAAAAAAACATTTAAAAATATAAAAAAATAGAGGTCCGCCGGTATCGGGAGCAGGGTCCAAGCTACCGGTGATTAAGGCTGCAGAGACAGGAACCTCCTCACAATACGAGCCGTATCGAGGAGTACTTCCTTCTGAATCAGGCTCTTGATCCAACCGCCTAACGCCAGCCTCGAGAGATGTTGGTCGAGGCTTTCGGCCATCAGGCCATTGGCCGTTACGACAATCAGCACAATGACAGCCGAGGTCACATTCCACATGTCAACAACCTCGTGTGCTAAGTCGAGATATTTTATTTTTTTCTCTTTCTCAGCTTTCACGAGGTTCTCGTCATGTGGAATGGTAACATCGATAATCTTGCGCGGCGCGCTAATCGATCTATCACCACTATATCAGGCTTATTGGCGACAATAGTCCTGTCAGTGATGACTGATGATAGACCGATCCCAGTACAACGTGACATGGTTATTTTCATGGCATATTTACATATTATTATATTATATTATATTATATTATATTATATTATATTATATTATATTATATTATATTATATTATATTATATTATATTATATTATATTATATTATATTATATTATTATTACATTATTATATAACATTATATGACATTGCGACTTTTTATATTGGTTGCTTTGACGACCGATATACATAAGAGTGAATGATACATCCTAACGCCAGGTTTCATAACGTGGTGTTATTTTTTTCTTGAGGAACGTAAATACCATTAACATCGATGTTTATTTTAATGGCTGATTTAATAATTAGCTCTAAAACATTAGAGGTAGAGAAACTATAAAATTCTTATGAACCACGTCGGTAAAAACTTATTCAAGATATTTTTACTAAAACTCAATTGTTTATTTATTTATTTATTTGCCAGAAACATGGTAAATTACAAAGGTGTTACATAAAATGCATGGAACTACATGTCTCACCGTTTTAACGGTATGCAAAATTAATATAATTACATGAAATTACAATTAACACTATTTATGTAGGTATAGTTGGTAACATGGTAGTATGAACTGCTTTACAAAATTCCGGGGCTGATTAAAATATGTAGTGCAATCTTATTTTTTATTTTTTGTGGATGGGAAATCATCAAATGACTTCTCCCGCTCTGGGCGGAGCGGGAGGGCGTGTCAGACTTTTACTGACTAAAACCCACCCGTGTTCCTTCTGTTGCCTGTGCCGGGGCCACGGTAACTCTTTCGAACATCCCGCAACCCTAGCTGGCATCGCCCTTAGCGGACCCCGTCAATAGTGCTGACATCTCTTTGAGGCGCGCGTGGAACACGACGCGCCGTCGACTCGGGCTTGGTCTTTACCGGACGGCGAGCTACCCATTGCTCGCCGTCCGCAAGCCCGCGCCTACGGTGGCCGGGAATCGGCTGCCAATCCCGACGCCCAGGGCGTCTCCTGCGGCGACTAGAGGCATGAGGGCGCGAAGCTTGCCTCTCCCTCACGCGTCCCGCCCCCTCCTTCACGAGCATTACTACTTCGCAGAAGGAGGTAATGGCTTCCCATGTACTCTCGCTCCGTACCATGGCCTGGACCAGGGCCGGACGCGAGAGATCGCCGCCGCCGATCGCTTCTGCGAGGACACGGCGGTGCTCCGCCCAAGCCGGGCAGACCTCCACCGTATGCTCCACCGTGTCCTCCGGGCGATCCACACAGTGGTGACACCCGGGCGTTTCCTCCCGCCTTATCCGGAACAGGTACCTCCCGAAGCACCCGTGTCCGGTGAGGACCTGCGTCAGGCGGAAGGTGAGGACGCCGTGGCGCCTCTCCAGCCACTCCTCAAAGAGGGGACTTATCGCCGCAATTGTGGCGTGCCCAGCGCTGGGTTGCGACAATCGCACTCTCCATGCCGCCATGAGATCCTGCCGGAGCTCTGTCCGCCGTGCCGCGATTTCTCGCGGCAACGGAGTTACGCCCCAGCGTCTTGCCTCCTCGCGCCACTCCCACATGTGCGCGAGGACTTTTGCCTCCAGATCCCATGGCGGTAATCCGGCAAGGAGGTTCGCCGCCTCCCCGGAGACCGTGCGGTATCCCCGGGCTAACCGGATGGCCATGACCCTCTGGGACGCGTTCAACCGACGGACCGGTCGCCGCCTCACGGAACGCGCCCACACCGGAGCTCCGTAAAGGGCCATGGACCGCACGACCCCCGCGTAGAGCCACCGGCAGGAGGCGTTTGGACCCCCCAGATTGGGCAGGAGCCGCCCCAAGGCAGCCCCGGCTCGCTCCAGTCTGGGAGCGAAACGTCGGAAATGCTCCACGAAATTCCACCGGCTGTCGAGGACGAGTCCCAGGTACTTCATCGTCGACTCGACACCGATGGGAACCCCTCCTACCGTTATTTGGGAACCCGATGGTGGCGCGTTCCGAGGACCATGAAAACACATGGCCTCGGACTTGTGCAAGGCCACCTCGAGTCCCAATTGCCGGATCCTCTCTACGATTGTCGCAACCCCGCGTGCCGCTAATTCGGCCGCCGCCTGGTGCGACCTCCCCTGCGCCAGGACCAGCGTGTCGTCAGCGTAGCAAACTACGCTGACGCCACCAGGGAGGTCGGCGCGCAGCACCCAGTCGTACCCGATGTCCCACAGATGCGGTCCCAGAACCGATCCCTGCGGGACACCGCACGACATCTCTCGCCGGTTCCACTCTCCCCGGTGACCGGGGTAGATGACGGCCCTGTCCGTCAGATAGGCCTCGACCACGCGACAGAGGTAGGTCGGCACTCGATGATACCGGAGTGCCTCCCGGATGCTACTCCAGGGCAGGGTGTTGAAGGCATTGGCGATGTCTAGAGACACCGCCAAGACGACCCCACCCCGGGCCACAGCATCCCCCGTCGTGAGGGCTCGAACGCGCATGATGGCGTCCACCGTAGAGCGCCCCTTGCGGAAACCAAACTGACTCTGCGCCAAATCCGGCCCCACCCTCACCAGTCGCCCAACGAGGAAATAGTGCAATCTTGCTTTTCATATTGTAGATTACCCAATACCTAATAAGATTTATTTCTAGCAACGTAACTATCAATTAACGCAATAAACCATGCGATTTTTAAAGGAAAATAACCGGGTTTGATTCCCGAGTCAATTTTCTTACTATATGCTCTCATACCTTTCGACTTTTCATGCTGCGATCTCTGTAACTAGATAGATAGACACCTACTGATCCATTTCAATGAATCATCGTATTTATTTATCGAATTTTGATGAAATATATAAACACACGGCACTGTTTCATGTCGTTTGGGTTAATGCGAGTTATAGAACAATAGTATCGCATCTGAAATAGAAATATACAATAATCGTAAAAACCTTATAGGTACTATTGTGTTTTTTTACATTAAAATAACTACATTAAACTTACTGCCTTCATAATTGAAATCTTAGCGAAAGATATGTTTTCTTTTTCTTGTTTTCGTAATTTCTGAAAGAGGTCTACTTACCTAATTCGTAACTGACTCTGGTTATAAGCTGACTTTATAGATAAGCATTTCCCATTTGACAATTAACTATTTTTCTTAAACTTAATTGTCGCTATTTGTACCTAGGTTTTATTGTGTAGGCATGTATGTATATGTTACGGCTAAAATCCGAAGTGCGGTTACACCTAGTTTTAGCCGGATACAACTAGTTGTGGCCGGTAGCAGTTGGATAAACTTAGATGTAGGCTGAAAGGTTGGTTAGGTTAGAACTGTGATGACACAACGGCTGCCGTAGCACCGCTCGCTCCGCTCGTTCGGCTCGTACGTTGTGTAGTCAGGTCACAGTACTAACCTAACCTAACCTACTTTTCAGCCCACACCTAAGTTTAACCAACTGCTACCGGCCACACCTAGTTGAAGCCAGCTAAAACTAGTTGTAGCCGAACTTCGGGTTTTAGCCGTAACATATACATGGCATGGCTACGTATAAACCTACTTTATTTTCTACAGGTGCAATAATCTTACTAAAATAAAACGGTACTGCCGGTAGAGACGCAGGTATATGTCGTAATTTCCATGATGTCGACGTGTGCTGGGACGACCCCATACGCAACACAGCATTACGTCTGACGCAACTATCACCAGCTATTAACATTCACTACCAACCATATATTATATGACGCCCCTTAAGATTACCATTCGTACTTGACCTTGTTCCTTCAAAACTTCTTTAGAAACTTGACACAGTTATTTGTCACGAATATACTATTAAGACCCAATTTCACCAAACTTTGTATTATTAACATAACCATCATGCCTTGTTTCCCCGAAGGGTTGGACAGAGGTGCACCTATAGCAGGGGTGGCGAACCTTTATGGATCAACCTGACATTTTTTCTAAAGAATTTTTAATGAGGCCATAGACGTGCCGTCAAATGATTTTGTCTTAGTGATTATTGGGAAAAAAATTAAAACTAAATAGGTACCTACTATCAACTCAAAACTCATCATTTACTACCAAAAATACATTTCGGATTATATTATAGTAATTAATGTTTCAGTCATACATGTAATCCTAATTAAATTAACATTAGTGTGTTGTTGCAGATTAAATGACAAATTAATATCTTTCACTTTTTGTTTTTTCTTTTTCTGAACTAGCTATGTTAAATAACAGTTAAAAATATAACACAAATATATTATTATATTATTCTTGTGCTCCGTACCGTAGGCTCACTCGCGTTCATTCGTAATACTTCATTGCTACGACTACATTGTCTCTATAAAGCGAACTACACTTCGCGCGCTCTCTCTCGCACACCGCTCGACGTCTCGCTGTACAACAGAGAGCACGCGAAGTATAGTACGCGTTATCGCGACAATGTAGCCGAAGCATTGCACAGCGAGATGCCGAGCGGTGTACGAGAGAGAGCGCGTGAAATGTAGTTCACCTTATCACGACCATGTGGCCGCAGCAATAGCGAGCTTTGTTACTTTGAACAGTTTGAACTAAAATGCAAATTGTTTCGATCGGTGGCGTGCCCAAAATATTTTGTGGCGTGCCACCAATGGCACGCGTGCCATTGGTTCGCCACCCCTGACCTATAGCGCACCCACATTTCGCCGGTTGTGTTTCAGTCCCATGTAATAGGGGGCGAGCGTATTGCCATCAATCGGGTACAAATCCAGACTCCGAGCTGCTACTGAGAAATTCCAGATAGGGAAACCCAGTAGCACTTTTCTCGACCTGGGAATCGAACCCAGGACCTCATACTCAGCAGTAGCACTTGCGATCACTAGACCAACGAGACAGTATATCTTTGTGTTATTAAATGTTGTGTCAAGCATTCTGACTGACCAGTGGCCAGTGACACACTTACCAGCAGGCTGAGTAGGCTTGAGCCTAGGGCGGCAGGATTTAGGGGCGGCAAAGGCGAAGTCATCGGGAAGATATCTTGTTGACTTCTAGAAGCAAGACATCAGAAAACCGCGAGGTTTTTTTTGCAAAAAAAAAGCAACCGTTTTTTTGCCGTCTTACGGAAATCTTTATGATTTCTGTAAGATTCAATGGTAAAATATCCAGTTCCCGGCCCCCAACCAGTAGTAATCGGCCTCTCACCTCTCAACACTCAAGTACGAGTGACAAGAAAGCGAAATGGCGGAATCTATACAGGATGGAGGAAGTGACATCGTCGCGCAAACTATTACCATGATTCAAGACCACCTCAGGGTAGAAATTTTTCATCGGTTATTAAAAAAAAATTGCTGCTGCAAACAAAATGGCAATTACCTACACGATCAAGATGTATGGAACAGCAGATTTTTTACTAAATAACCGATTAAAAATGTCTACTCGGGGGGGTCTAAAATCACTTACTGAATTCATGGTAACAGTTTGCGCGTCGACGTCACTTCCACCCTGTATTCCACACTCTTCTCACTACACCACCCATTCACACATTACCCAATTTATTACTTTTTAGTGTTTGTAAGCGCAATAAAATTTCTTTACTTTACTGTGTAAGTAGCATATCACTGGCGAACTAAGGGGGGGCTACCCCCGGCCCTGCCCCCAAATCTTGAAAAGTTCTTTTTAGTCAAATCCCAAACAAGGCCAAAATATGTTCAGTAAGAAGCAGTTGGAGGCCCCTTACATATGTAAAATTTATTTCAGGGTGCTAAAGTTTTCGAGCTCGTTTCGCTCGCTCTTGTCAATACTCTCTTAATTGTCAGGCTTTTTTGCATTACTAAGTCGACAAGTTAAAGAAAGACCTAACCTACACAAGCTGTGGGCAAAAATTTTCGAGCTCGCTTCGCTCACTCGGGCCATATACCATATAATTACTTGTCCCGACTTTATCAACGCAGAGCCTAAACCGCTGGGGCTACAAACTTAAAATTTTGGCAGGTGATGCCTTTTATGTTGTAAACATCACTAACCACCTTCCACCTCACTAATCACCTTTAAGGGGGTGAAAAGGGGGGATTTTGTTTTATGAAAAATCTTATTTCTTAAGATAATAATCTTGAACCTTGGCACGAATACTTATCTAATGAAATTATGAAGTTTTTCATTTTTAGTTTTTCTAAAATAACCCCAAAGAGGGATTGGGGTGTGTCAGTTTGTAATTGTATGGAAGAATTTTAACGCGCGGTTCCAATAACTCGAAACTCGGTATTTATACTTAAGACCAAAAATAAAGAAAAACGAAAAAAAAGTTAAGTTTTTGAAAATCTCCTAAATTACGAAATCCACGCGAAGTCGCGCAGGAAGTGCTAGTAGGTAATATAGAGTGTGATACTCTCTGGCCGCGCCACAGTGGAAAATTAATAAAACATGTTTCTAGATAAATTGTACCATTAATGTACTAAGTATACGGTACGTGTACCTAATGATAAAAATTATACCTCAACGAATACTGAAATATAAGGAAGTTTCTGTAAACTATTCGGGGTACCCGGACATAGTATACACTGAAAATGTCCGGGAACGCCTAATAACTCTTGCCTAATAACGCCTAATAACGCCTAATAAAACACAATTATCTAGAAACATGTTTTATTAATTTTCCATTGTGGCGCGGCCAGGGACACAATATAGATAGAAAACTGACACAATGTGTTGGTGCCTACGATAATCTTTTTCGTTCTAAACTTGACTGTCCTGTCATTCATAAACTAGAATTCAAATGAAAGAAATTAACCTGAACTTAATTAATTACATCATTTGTATTTAGATATCTATATATATCTATACAATGTATACAATATATCTATACAAGGGTGTCTCAGCAAGAACATAAATAAGTTAAGTTGCCCTTTTACAGGATAAAACAAAGTCGCTTTTCGTGTCGGTTTGTGTGACCGCTTAGATCTTCAAAACTTCACAATGAATTTTAATGCGGTTTTCACTATCATTTAACATTTATTCCGGACGGTTTTTGTATATACCAAATAGGTACATTAATATTTATTATCACACCATAGAATTTCTTGTCGGTGATCCTGTTACCTACAGTCTGATGCCTAATCAGTACCTATCTGTTCTATATTCAGAGATAAAGGAGTTGCCATGGTACGCGAGCTTGTACTGGGCGGTGTTCAACATTGCCGTCACTCTCTCCATCATGATCACCTCGCTGTACTGGCTGCTATTGTATAACCCTGGTAAGTTTATTACCTAGCTTGTTTCACCACCTATAACCTCCGTACCGTGTTTACTAAAACGTGCGTCTGTAACCGAGTATCAATCATTATTAGCGACTGCGTTTCCTGCCATCAATAGTGCAATTAGATCCACTGGCATCAGAAAATTGAGGAGTTTAAATGAATTTATTCGCGGATGATATTCCTCTACTAGTCTCATGTCAAAACAACCTTAATTTCAATGAAGAATTAAATTTAATAAGTACTCACCAAAACCATTACCTGGATGAACGCACACAACCTCGAAATAAACTACTCCAAAACTAAGCTAATTAGCTCCCATCCCCATCAAAAACACCTCTAAATATAGATTTTACTTTTAATGGCTCAAAACTAGAAATTGTTAAAGAATTTACCTTACTTGGATTTAGACACACACATAAACTGGAAAACACATACAAAAATTTAGATAAAAAATTTCAAGATTTTCGTATGCTTTCCGTGAAATTAAATAAACCACAAATCTTGAAACAGCGCTCCCCACCTACTACGATGCGTATGCTTATGCAAGGCTGAGTTACAGCGTTACTCTTTGGGAAAATAGCACAGATGCACCAACACTCTTCACCCTTCAAAAGAAATTTATTAGAATCCTAGTAACCATCGATCAAACTGACAGCTGCAAACCTCGCTTCCAAAATTATAATATTTTAAACCTCCCCAGCATATGCATATTGGAGACCTGCAACTTTGTTCGTAAGTATCAAGAATTTTATACAAAACGTGAAGACATACAGTCCGTTACACACTCCGACATACATCAAGATTAAACATCCCAACCTCTCGGCTAAAAATACATTCAACATGTCCCTATGTAATGTCCATAAAAATATATAACAAACTACCTACCTGAATTAATAAAAAAAGAAGACAATATGAATATATTTGTAAAAAAGTAAAATAATTTTTAGAAAAATGCTATTATAGTATAAACATATCTAATAAGTATTAGTACAGTAAACTATATAATATAAGGTGTAACATAAATAACGCACAACCTCTTAAGGGGTCATTGAGTACTTATCACTATGAACAACTTTTACTATCGAACCAAACGTGAAATCGTGAAAAAAATATCAGATGTTCCCTACATTTTGGCGAGTCATGCAAACATAAATGTAGGGAACAGCAGATATCTTTAAGCTAATTTTTCACAGCTTCCTCTCTCCTACTATGTTGCTGTGCCCGACAGGGTCCGCAATGATCACATATAATTTTAAATTACCACCTAAGTAGGTACACATTGTGGAATGCAAATAAATTATTGAGTATTGTGAACTTTAATTTCATTTTTTTTGCATGTGCAATATCTACACTTAAGAAATAGGCTTGATGACTAGCTAGGGATGTGGATATCCTGATTTTCGAGGTGGATCTTAAACTATTTATAAAAATAGAGAAGCATACCTGGAGGCAACGACCTCCACCTATATCGACAAGGAACGAGCAATCGAGCACTTTCACTGCTCCCTGCGTTTAAGTGATTTCGGACCGTATTTTTGACGATTTGTTAATAGGTCATATGAATAATAATAGGTAATAATAATATAATGAACCTTTAAATTAAAAAGACACAGGTTCTTGCCCAGTTGAGAACATATGGGACCCGCAGCTTCGTATTTGACCAGCAGATCCTTAAGCCTCGGGGACTTAATTGTTCTATTTTTATCGATTACAGAGTTACGAGAAGAGATGGAT
The DNA here is from genome assembly GCA_947568875.1 of Fissipunctia ypsillon. Lineage (NCBI taxonomy): Eukaryota > Metazoa > Arthropoda > Insecta > Lepidoptera > Noctuidae > Fissipunctia > Fissipunctia ypsillon. The sequence continues at coordinate 20,608,040 of OX387644.1, forward strand.
GCGCGTGCGTTCTGGCTGGACGTGTCAACGCACGGCATCACGTCCTGCGTGTGCGTAGCCGAGCTGCTGCTGTCGCGCACGCCCGTGCGCTTCTTGCACGTGTACCAGCCGCTCGGCATGGGGCTGTGGTACGCCGCCTTCTCCGCCATCTTTTACGTGGCTGGCGGCAAGGACATGTGAGTAGTGACAGCATAGCGACAGCGAAGCGAATTAATTTTGCGTAGCCATTAATTTTGAACTGTTAATTACAAGCTTAATAATTTGGAGTATGGCCTCTAACCCTCTTGCAATGCAACAAACACACAAAACAGATCATTCTCAACCAAAACAACGCCCAGTTACAATTTCTCTTATAAACAATATATTATTACAAAAGCGGGAAAGATGTATTATTCTTTTTCTCAGATATCAAACAGACCGGTTCCGTAATGAGAATGTAAAATTTTCACATGTAAGTAATGCTTATTATGGTGTTTTCATTTATTAATTTAAAAAAAGAATGATATTCATTAAATTATGAATCATCTGGATTCGTATGAGTCAAATGAATTTAATGACTGCCCGCCAGACAAATGCCTTTAACTATTAGGTTACCACAAAGCAATATGTAATTATAAAACTGCAATTTAATATACATAGCATTAATAAAAACTTTACTAACGTTCTAGTCTTATTATCCACATTGCAAACTAGATGTGACGTTATAATGTTCTCAGAGTGTTGGTTCAGTAAAACTTTGCCTATTCCGCAACTTCTCGCAACTCGGCTTATTCCACAAGTAACACTATTAACCAGTATGATGGCTTAGTGATCTACTTGCGCTCGGATTTGCAATATAATGTCATAGAGCCACAATTTATAGAAGGAAACTGTCTTGTTTGTAAACTTAATTCCGATACAGTCAATGTACCGACCACCATCCTTTAGACACACAGATAACTTTTTAAATAGCCTAGATAACATATTAATTAGCTTCAGTGTCTACGTAAAAAACAACCGACTGCCAAAAAACACTACAAAGTGTCTTGAGATCTGTATTTTGTGTTTGTTGACACCGACTTCCGAAATTAAAGTTATTTTTCACTTTATAGTGTTTCTGTGGAAGTCTGTTGTTTTTTTTTTTTTGCAAAAATGTTTTTTATTTTTCACTTTTTAGTGGGTCGGTTTGTAATGTATCTAAGTTACATTAGCCTAATGACAACTGCTTTTTGCAACCTTTTGCAAAACATTGCTTTTCCCGATGCAGGTACGTTAATTTTTGAGGAGTTCTCCTGGTACTTCACCATCAGCTCCACTTCACCGTATGCATTGTAACGAGCTTATATTGCTTAGCAATCATTTTATAGTAGGTAATCGAATGATACTTATTATTGAGTTTTTCCGGTGGCTATCTGTGGTCTTCATCATCAGTTCCACTTCACCAAATGGTGATTTCCGAGAGCAATTGCACAAGTTGCTATAAAAAATACTCAAATCGCTATAGGTGTGCCTACAATATTTGAAGAGTTCCCTCGATTTCTCCAGGATCCAATCATCAGATCTTGACCTTATGACAATGGGACTACCTGTGAAGCTTACCCTTTCAAACAGAAAAAGAATTTTCCAAATCGGTTCAGCCGCCTTCGAGTAATCAGGGAACACACATAAAAAAACATTCCGACGAATTGAAATCCTCCTCCTTTTTTTGAAGTCGGTTAATAAAAATATGATTCTGGTGGGAGACATAAACACAAAAGCCCAAAAAAAAATGATTACATTACAGTGATTATAGGGACCTGACTGCATCACATGGACTGCTACCGGCGCGGCGTATCTGTACATCTCCCACTTGGGAAAACAACTATTTGGCTCATACTACGCATACAACCCCGATCTCTTCAAAGTGAGAGTGAACAGGCTTCTTCTGGGTAAGCTCCATCGTCGACTTTGTCTCTGTCATCTCTGACCTAGACTAGAGTCAAGAGCAAACCTATCTCAAAAAAAAAAAAATATACTATGATAAAAGTAAAAAGTTCAGTAGTCTTATATATATTCGATACTCACATTACCGACCACTCACTAATATTAGACTGTTTAAAAAATTGCAAGAAAGTTCCAAATTAATCATAAGCATCGATCATTGTAAAGTATCCTCAGAAATATCCAACACGGATTTTAGTCCTGTCATATTAGCCAATGATCCGAATGAAGCTACCTACTGATCTTCTTATAAATACACTTACCTTATTAATGTACAAACAAATTACTAAACCGACTTAAAACTAATTATGAGAAAAATGAATTTATTGAAGCAAAAAATAATCCCAAAGCGACCTGGAAAGTAATAAATGGCATTCTAAATAAACAAGTTTCTAAATCTCTCCCACAGACCTCTTGACCCTTTCTAGTCTTGATGAAAAATCCTCAATAAATGAAGTCAATAATTTCTTCGCAAGTGTTGTCAAAAATCTCGCGGATAGACACACATACGTAAGGTGCTCTGAAAGTCTTGAGATATGTACTTAATAATACTAAGGGCCGATTTTTCAATCTTCAGATAACTTTTATCTCAGGAGTAAATATGGCGGTTTGACATATTTTCTATAATAAAAGCTGTCCAAACGTCAAACATATTCCCCAGATAAAATTTATCTGACGATTGAAAAATCAGCCCTAAGGCGAATGGCCGACGCGAGCACGTAGTTTGATTGTTTATGTTATGATATACGTTAGTGTCACTTGTCATTTGATTGCATTCAGTGGACGACTATCGAATATCGCGCAATTTTGTGTTATAACTTTTTACGTGGATTAAGTCCAGAAAACTGTTTAGAAGAAATGAAGCCTATACTTGGTGATGATTGTCCCTTTCGTGCAGCCGTCTACAGATGGTACAAACAGTTTGAGCGTGGCTGTTTTAACCTAGAAGACGACCCGCGTTCAGGACGACCGGCGGAAGCAGTTACTCCAGAAAATATTTCTGCAGTTGAAAATTTAATTGAAACTGACCGGCGAATAACCTACCGGCAAATAGAGTCCTTACTGCAGATTGGCTCAGCAGCGTTACATTCAATTATTCAGCATCATTTAAGTTATAGAAAAGTTTGTACTCTTTGGATTCCACATAAACTTACCGATGAACAAAAGGAACAGCGAGTTAAATGGTATAAAAAAATGATTGCAAAGTTTTAAAACGGAAAATCTAAAGACATCATTTCAATCGTCACTGGCGATGAAACGTGGCTTTATTAGTACGACGTGCCCACAAAGCAGCAAAATAATATGGATGATAGAAGGCGAAGAAACTCCGACTGAAGTAAAAAAAATCTAAGTCGATAAAAAAGAAAATGATCGTGGTTTTTTTTCGGTATTCGGGGAATTATTGAACAAGTAGTTCTCCGTGAGCAGAAGACTGTAAACGCTGCTTGCTACACCACTGTCTGCCTTCCTCAACTTATTCAGGAATTCAAGAAGCTTCCAAAGTCACAACTCTGCGCCTGGTATCTTCAACATGATAATGCTCCGGCACATCGTGCTGACGTTACATGCAAATTTTGGCTTCAAACTTCTTGAACATCCGCCTTACAGCCCAGACTTGGCGCCATGTGACTTAGGACTGTTTCCTTTCGTGAAAAGTAAATTGAAAGGGCAAAGATTTCGGGACGAAGAAGCTTTACCTATTTTCAGCCTGGGACAATATATGTGCGGAAATTCCTGAACAGAAATGGAAAGACATTTTTAGTGATTGGTTTATAAGGATGCAGAAGTGTATTAATTGTGGTGGCAATTATTTAGAAAAATAAAGTTAAATCTCAAGACTTTCAAAACACCCTACGTACGTACTATAAGCAAGTTCCATTTCTCCGGGATGATGCACAGCCGGACTCTCTCGCGCTTCTTACCACGGATTTTGATGAAATTGAGAGGTCCTGTTAATCGCTCACAACTCTTATCTACGAGAAGATTGAAAAGTTACATGGAAAGCTTTTTTAATAGTTCCTGCTTATTCAGACAACTTAAACATACACCACACATACACACGACACATATATACGACACCTAAACACGATACATACACACGACACATACACTTACCAAATTCACACTCGACAGAGAGGCTATACATTTTGTTAGTAAAACCTTCCTTCCTTTTTATTAGTTAAAAGATTAATATTTTGTTTTATTTCTTTATTTTATTAACTTTATTTTCTCTTTATACTCAACGATAGCTACTTACCCAATGTAAATCCGTACTAGTTTGTATAAGTTGGAAAAGAGCCAGCACCCATAACACAAGTTTAATCTTAGCTTAGGTGACAGTGGAGATAATCAGTGATTTATGCACTTTAAAAACAATATTGTTAACCTATCGCCTTTATGTATGGACGCCAGCACATCAAGCTACTACAATCTGTCAAATTTCCTTAATAGATTTTCGACTTTATTGCTAAAGCATTAGGTTCAAGATTGATTGGGAAAATTTGACAGTTTCGGGTAGCTTGATGTGCTGGCGTCTGTACATATATTGTAAAATTGGAAATAAAGTTATTATTTATTTTATTAGCATAGCTATCAGCGTAACTATAAGATCTGCTTAGCGTTCGACGTAGCGTTTGGCGTAGCAATTTGCGTAGCGTACGGCATAGCATACAGTGTAGCATTCGTTGTAGCGTACGGCATAGCATACAGTGTAGCATTCGTTGTAGCGTACGGCATAGCATACAGTGTAGCATTCGTTGTAGCGTACGGCATAGCATACAGCGTAGCATTCGTTGTAGCGTACGGCATAGCATACAGTGTAGCATTCGTTGTAGCGTACGGCATAGCATACAGTGTAGCATTCGTTGTAGCGTACGGCATAGCATACAGTGTAGCATTTGTTGTAGCGTTCGGCATAGCATACAGTGTAGCATTCGTTGTAGCGTACGGCATAGCATACAGTGTAGCATTCGTTGTAGCGTACGGCATAGCATACAGTGTAGCATTCGTTGTAGCGTACGGCATAGCATACAGCGTAGCATTCGTTGTAGCGTACGGCATAGCATACAGTGTAGCATTCGTTGTAGCGTACGGCATAGCATACAGTGTAGCATTCGTTGTAGCGTACGGCATAGCATACAGTGTAGCATTCGTTGTAGCGTACGGCATAGCATACAGTGTAGCATTCGTTGTAGCGTACGGCATAGCATACAGCGTAGCATTCGTTGTAGCGTACGGCATAGCATACAGTGTAGCATTCGTTGTAGCGTACGGCATAGCATACAGTGTAGCATTCGTTGTAGCGTACGGCATAGCATACAGCGTAGCATTCGTTGTAGCGTACGGCATAGCATACAGTGTAGCATTCGTTGTAGCGTACGGCATAGCATACAGTGTAGCATTCGTTGTAGCGTACGGCATAGCATACAGCGTAGCATTCGTTGTAGCGTACGGCATAGCATACAGTGTAGCATTCGTTGTAGCGTACGGCATAGCATACAGCGTAGCATTCGTTGTAGCGTACGGCATAGCATACAGTGTAGCATTCGTTGTAGCGTACGGCATAGCATACAGTGTAGCATTCGTTGTAGCGTACGGCATAGCATACAGTGTAGCATTCGTTGTAGCGTACGGCATAGCATACAGTGTAGCATTCGTTGTAGCGTACGGCATAGCATACAGCGTAGCATTCGTTGTAGCGTACGGCATAGCATACAGTGTAGCATTCGTTGTAGCGTACGGCATAGCATACAGTGTAGCATTCGTTGTAGCGTACGGCATAGCATACAGTGTAGCATTCGTTGTAGCGTACGGCATAGCATACAGTGTAGCATTCGTTGTAGCGTACGGCATAGCATACAGCGTAGCTTTCGGCGTAACGCTCAGCGTAGCGTTCGGCGTAGCGATCGGCAAAGCATTCAGCGTGACGTTCGATGTAGCGGTCGCCGTAAAGGGCGTCACACACACAGAAGTTAATATAAAAATATATATTATTTCAATAAACTTCTCTGTGTTATCTTCAACATATCGCTCACCGTATAATATAATGGTACAGTACACCACACACACTGGAGATAATATATGTTTCATATTAGAGTATCTTAAGATACTGGCCCATTTGCGAAAGTTATATTAATAGTTGAGATAGTTGGCGATTTTATCTTAAAATAAACAACAGAATGTTCTAATATTCGTGTAAAAAATAAACAACGATTTTTGGGTAACCTTTATTATGTAAAGCGTTAAATATTTTATTATATTGTGTAGGTACTTGGTGAAATACAAAATATTGCTGACTAACACTTCTTATAGTAATGTTTTGGTAAAAAAACAGTGAAGACCTTTTTATAGTATATAAAGCGTTATGTTAATAACCTACAATAATTTGCGTGGCCCCTTGGTGACAGAACATCATCTTTAGGATTTACCTAAAGATGATGTTCAGTCAGCGATATAAATCGATGACCATTACGGAATTTTGGATGATCATACCATAGAACCTAATTATTATAAATCTATTCTATCTAATAACATCCTCCTTTAGTCCTCCTTTAGTTATAAGTGGACAACGGTGTGGGTTACTTGTTTGTTAAATCTTAGGTTAAGTATTTCTCTGTAATCTGCAGCGTGTAACTGTGTTTTGTCCCTAATAAATAAAATAATATAATACAGCTGAGGTGTGTGTTTGTTTGAACGCGCTAATCTCGGGAACTATTCCGCAGTCGGATTTGAAAAATTCTTGCATTAGTTTGCCCAATTTTTGAGGAAGTTTATATCACGCTACGACCCTTTGAAGCTGAGCAAAAAGAAAAAATGTCAGAAAAAAACGCTAAGCCAAAACAAATTTATAGCGCGGCGCGGATGCGATGAGACGTGATGAGACGGAGGCCGAGGCCAGCCGCCCGACATGAACGTTTTCTAGTTATTATGTGGTCTTCTACCCAGATTTTACGATTTTTAATAGTCGATGCAACTTGAATATTGAATCCACTGTCCCAATCTTCGTCAGATGAGCTGTAGATCTAGCAATATTAAGTTTTGTATGCGCTTCATTACTAAAACTGAACAGCCTGTACAAGGGAGAAAACACGCTCTTGCGATATATTATAGTATCCTATGTGTGTGTGGTCGGTTAAGGTAATAATTATATCTTTACATTAAGCGCTATAATATATATTATCTTCGGTGTGTGTGAGACAGCCTTAACGTACTAACCGAGTAGGATTCGACCTCTTTCTCGCAGTTGGATCTAGCTAACTGGACAGTTTGTCCTAGGTAAACATAATCGTCAACAACTTCGTGAGTAAAGTCTGCGCTCCTCGTGGGAATAGTGCGAACATGGGTTTATCTAGTCCATATTCATTTTTAAGACCCACTCTTTCGGTACCTGGGTCTACTGAGGTCATCGAGCATTGTAGATTAGCTATCTGTAATTGTAGTAGCAACTTCGCTCTTTTATTGACACTGAATAAGTACCTACGTATTATATCGTTTCAGAAACGGGAATCGCTTTATTTATGACGTGCTGGACTGGTCGCATGGAAGGCGCGCAGGCATCGTGGTCGCAGCGTCCATGGCAGGCCTTATCATCGTGTATGCGTTCGTTTGGGGAATCGCACTGTGCAGAGACAAACTCTCCACGCTCCTGATACGTACGACCAGCCACGACCTACCTGCCGCGCCGCCCGACAGACATACGAGAATCGTATGAAGTAACTTATTTATTAAGATTTAATTAAGGAATCAAGATGGAAACCTCATTGAGCGCCGAAACCAATTACATTGCGATTAAGCTATATTCAATAGGGTGATGCCTGTGTAAAAAAAAAGAAATTCTATTTAGTCCGTCAGTCAGATAGTAAAAAAATATTAGACGCTTTTTATTTTTTGCTTTTTCATTAAAAAAAATATACGCCTTGACTTGAGACCCTCCTCCTTTTTTCCTCCGTTAAAAAATTATATTTAGTTAGAACGCATTAAAATTGGGGAGTGGCGGCTCGTTACGTCACAACTAAGTATAAAATCTAGCAAGGCTTCACGTCATGCCACATTTTAACTCAATGTATCGCCATAATCTTTTGATTACGTAAAAAACGAAAAAATACGTGTCCAATATTTTTTAATAATCTACCTGACGAATACAAATATTTTTAGTCATTACCTATCACTTTATTATATCTATTCATAATAACTATTATGAATGCGTTTTGACATTTCTCTGCTATGAGTGGTTATGGCTGTTTTTTCACATCCATGACTTGTTTTTCGCTCAGTGAGCGTTTTCGGATTATACAGTAGTGTATATTTTATTATAGTGGTGACATTAATGTTATTGTGTTCAGGATTCAGCAGAAGCTCAACTAATAGTTCTTAAGTAGGTTATTATAATGAAGCTACAAAATGTAGTACAAAATATATTTGTGTTGGCCATTTTATACAAAGCGGCCGTTGATCGGATAATACTGGTTTACTTAAGGGGGAAGCGCTAAGGTAGCCCGCGAAATTCAAATTTTCTTACGTTTTTTGCAATTTGCTGGTCAGTGTTAAGTTGTACGTTGATGAAAATATGATTCGCGGTCGTAACAAATATGTATTTACAGAATTATAATCATTACAATCAGTAATAAAACTTGTTAAGTTAGTATAATCCCCAAATGTCAAGATTTCATGAAATAGTAATTCTTGGGGTTTACTTGGTCTTAGAGAGTTGTGTTGATGACTTTAATGATTATAATTCTGTAAATACATATTTGTTACGGCCGCGAATCATATTTTAATCAACCTATAACTTAATACTGACCAGCAAATTGCAAAAATCGTAAGAAAATTTGAATTTCGCGGGCTACCTTGGCGCTTCCCCCTTATTTTAATGATACTTACGATAAGTCTTTCATTCAATTTTATAGAAAAAAAATGAACCGACAGGCTTTTGTTTTCACTCTGTATGAAGCATTCTGTATATTGCAGTATACATTAAAGTTTCTATTTTATATAATTCAATGTAAATATGGTTTATAAGTGTTACACATAATAAACCTGTTGTGTGTGAAATGTGTACCTTATTCCAACGTGCGTATAATGAATGTGTGTGGGGGTGTGTGTGTGTGTGGGTCAGCGCAGACCGAGCGACGGAGTGGCAGTAAAGCTAGTAATTTTATAACAACTGAAAGTCGATTTTATTCACTACAAGTTGTACCCATTAAAACAAATGAAATTGTTAGCAAAAATGATAACTCTGCAAGAACTAGTCGGATTTGAAAAAAAATTACATTTGGCAGCCCAATTCTTGAGGATGGTTATTGGCTATATAACATCACGCTACGACCCTTAGGAGCCGTGCAAAAAGAAAAACTATCAAAAAGAACGCTAAGCGAAAACGTAGTAATAGCACGGGCGGGCGATGCAACGCGGAGGTTCGCGGGACGAGGGAGTTTTATTAAAATGAGGCTATTATTTTAGTATATTGTGTATCTTACGACTTCCACGCGAACGAAGTCGCGGGGCACAGCTAGTTACGTAATAAAAACACACAAAGCGGCGCGCGGCGATGAGACTGTAAGCGCCGAAACTGGCGGCAGGAGCAACCTTCCGTTGACACGCGCCTGCTCGACCACAGAGTACATTATAATAAACTGACAGTATGCACAGAGTACTATAATTTTGATACACACTCACAGTATGGTGCGTGATTTTGACAGAGCTAGACGTGAAGCAATATTTCGAAAATTGACGAAAATTTGTGTCTATTCTAGTAATTGTTGCTCGAATTTTGCTTAACAAATAATCAAAAGATGTAGTTGACATACGCGTATAATTGAAAAATTTATCCTACTATTTTCTTAAACCTAAGTAATTCCGAACAAATGACCCATTTATCGATCTTGTACGTAAAAAGGGATATCAGATATTGTGCCTATAGAAGATTCTTCTATAGGCACGATTTCTTCTTATTTGATTATACAAAAACCAAACAGATAATACAACTGCAGCATCCTGAATGAATTCTACATTAATAACAATTTTTATATAGAAAACAAGGCTCTGCGCTGTACTACCACCACCGCAGGCTGCTGTAAAATGAGGCCTCTGGGCCACCGCAGCCCCGCGCGTTTGTGCGAAGAAATCTGCGTGATGATGCAGATCTGCACTCCCGCGTGGCTCCGTCTCCACGCACCCCGCAGCGTGGAGCGGGGCAGTGTGTGAATTGCCTAGGTGTTGGTCAACATTGTGCCTTGTACCTACCGCTCAGGATGTATTCGTTTCACGTGTGGGTGGACTTTTTTGTCAACTCATTTGACACCTCGCATGGCTTGCAGATTTATCCAAATAATCCAAAAATGAGACAATTAAAACACTTGACGGGGTTTCAAACAAAGATGTAAATGTATTACAAAAAACATTTATTAGGTACTAATATATAGCAAAATCTACAATTAAACACAAAGCAACCAATTAAAACTATGATTAATATAACAAACTAAATAATTGATATGTGATTAATTTAAATTTGACTTAGTAAATCTATACTGTGCGGACTGTGATAGCAAATATTACACTTATTCGTGGCATATTAATTAATTAATTAAACAAAACAAATATTAACAACCAAAATAAAACTCGTTTATAAAAATAATTTTGAAATACTTACATCTAAATCCAAGAATACAATTTCAACAAAAGATATCATGATCATAATTTGGACAACAGTCTCAAAAAATAAGCAATCTCACATTTACCTTGTATATCCAAAAATATAACTTTTTACATACAATCAATAGGTACGTTGTAAGACTAAATATGAGCGCAGGCGAGGGTGTAGTCCCAGACGCCCGGAAACCGACATACAGCTTAATGTTTATTATTGTTGGTCGTCTGACAACCGCCCGCCGCCTGCGCACGTCGCAAGACACTGCTGGGTTCACTCGGCGCCAAGCGCTCGCAGTTAAACTAGTCTGCATACACGTCTATCTCATTCGCTATAACGTGTTATATTCATTCAAAAAGTACCTGAAAAGGTCAATATTTTTTTCTACATTACAATAGTAAGACTGTGTAAGTAACATGCTCCGGTTAATAAGACCGTGAGAACTTTACATCTAGCAACATCCAACTGTCTCTTTGTACAGTATCAATGGCTCTTTCATAAACACTCAATATCACAAACATTCAGTATAATAATACTAATATTCTACTCAATTCTTAAATCTAAAAGGCATTTCCAGAGATCATAACTTACTTAAGAAAATTTCGAGTGAGCAAAGTTACCCAATTAGTAGATTAAAATGTAGTATCGAAACATCGTAAACTTTAAGTGAAGATATAAATATAAATATTTAAGAATTATGAAAGGGGATCGTAACTACGGGATTTATTATGATTAAACATCGTCACAATAATTACTCAATGTATGGATAAACACTGCTAAACCTTACTAGATTTGGTTTTATGCGAGTACCGTGCGAGTAGCATCTTTCCTATCCATACATTTAGCAAATATCTACTTATAAATACGAATAATAGTATTGTACATTTTGATCCTTGTATTACTTAACTATCTTATACAATGCTCATTTTATCCGGAAGCCAATTCAAATGTCAAAAACATCAAGCCCAAAAAATTGTGGCTTAAGTTCAACAAAAACACATTAAAAATTATTATTAGTATATATAAAATATTAGATAGTATTGCACCTTAAAAATAAAAAAAATCATGTCTTTCGTATTAAGATAGTGTATACCACATTTACGGCATATTTTAACATATTTGAGATCATCGAGTAGTTGACAAATACATTCAGCCTTTGTACCACAACATTAAAGGAACATTTGCATCTCATACTACTAATTGTGTGATGCACATGTATGATGTAATTAATGGTTGTCAGATTTTGGCGATAACAAAGAACTGATTCAGTATAATAACTCCGATGAAACACTTACTGAACTGTACCTGACAACAGTATCACTCATAGTGATATAATAGACTAAAATCAATAACAATGACTCGCTTGTAGCAGCAATTTAAGTGAACCCACAATGTATGGGCCACTTAGGTGAGCTCCTCGCCGTTCATGAGGAACACCCTGAATGAGGATTCGTCCGCAGCGTCCTCGTACATCAACTCCTCCTAAACAATAAGGACACTTGTCAAGCAACAGAAAACTAACTGCCGGATCTTAAAACCTGATGAAGCCTCAGAAATAAGATATAAATAGATGTCAAGTAATTTAAACACACACCTGGCAAATTGAAACAATGTCACCGTCTGCATAACTGTGATGGACAAGCGACTGGTGACAGATACTTTTCTTTTTTGTATGCTAGTATGAAGTACGATAAAAACCGTGTTGTTTATTAGTTGGATTATACTGTGTCGACATACCTGCATGAGATCAATGGTGGGGCGCGCGTCGATGAGGCACCAGTCGGCGTCCATCGCACCCGCCGAGCCACTGAGCGCCGCGCCCACGATCTGCCTGCACACAACATTTGCATCTTACTCAACTATCTACTTTAGCATTATGTAGTCTAAGTTGAGTTTTTAATGACCACAAATGGTTAATAATTTTTTTTTTAATATTTAGGACCTTATACTTAAATACAAATACATTCATTTTAGTTGCAATATAATTTGAACTTTGTCGTGTAATTACATTCGAGTTTATAGTTCTAAAATTCTTAACTGATGAAATATTTTGAATTCAAGTTTAAAGACGTGGTAAAAGTGTCGCGTGTTTAATTCCTAGTGTCAGATAGTACTCACTGGCTGTCGTCATCGATGGGCACGTTGCCGTGGAGGAACAGGTCGCTGCGCACCGTGTACACGTCGCTGACGGAACCCTCTGCTCGTTCCACCTGGAATTGCAGTTTTAGATATATTCGGCGATCTGTCGTAGTATGAGATTCTGATGATATTTTGCTTTTGACAGTTCTTCAAAAGTGGTTCGTGCTGGCCTTTTTAGTGTCATGAAGATTTGCAAATTCGCATAACCCTAAAAACGCCCTAGGAATGAAGTGATGGAGGCGAGCTAATATAGTAATAACATACATGCACATCGTCGTCCAGCACGTAATGCGCGTGCGCGGCGCGCGGCAGCGGCCACGTGCAGTGCGTGCGTGCCGCATGCCACTCCGCACCCCCCGCGGCCTCCGCGCCTTCTGCGTCTCCCGCGCCTCCCATGCCTACCGCGCCTCCCACACGACCCGCGCCTTCTGCGGCCCGGTCGCCCCCGGCACCGCCTGCGCCCTCCGCGCCTTGCGAGTGCTCGCCCTCGAGCTCAGTGCTCGCTAAAGACACTACCTTAGAATCTTCCTCTTCTACCACGACGTTATCTGGCAAACTGACCTGTAATTTGACATATTTATATTGTTACTCAACAAATAAAATGTAAAATAAAGCTTTAAAGCTAAAATACTGAGCCACAGCCATGCCATATTTTGCTGATTTAACAACTAATATAGTGGCAACAAGATAAAATCTCTCCAGTTCACGAAACCCGTGCACATATAAACAAAATGAGTACGTGCTTTTCTGTTCCTTTCTTCTTGTCTGTTTATTTGTGTGTACATAAATGGTTAAATAAATAAATAAAACAAGTACCTAGCTATTTGTTGCACACTCACCAAATATACGTAATCTCCGTCTTCACCGACAGTCGCCGGCGGAACCTCAGCGGCGGCTGCGACGGTCACTTCTTTACCTTTTCTGTGAACCTTCTTCATGTGCATGTACAGGGTGCTCATGTTCGTAAAGGATTGCTCACAACCTGAATAATAAAATAGACTATTTCAAGAAGAGACTTTGTTACCCTTTATGCTAGCCTAGCACGAACGTTTTGACATATAGTAACGAATTATGAATAAGAAATATTTGTCTCGAACAATAAATGTATTTCAATTAAATCGAAGACTTTATTCATGTCATTCATTTGGACTTTTCGCATAAAATTGAAGCTAAAATGTTACAGGACAGGAGCCATATTATGGCGTTCTAATGCCATCACGATTCCAGTGCGCGGGAGAGACCTAGCTATACATGACCGATTACACCATCCCTTCGGACTGGAATCATGGCATTAATAGCTCATAATACGGCCCCATGACGGTTGAATTTTCGTTTCAAAATTCAATTTAATTAACTATAACAAGGTTAAATCTAAATAAAATAAAACAAAAAAATAATATTGATATCATTTTTTTTTTTTGGGGGTCAACGATCGCTGGTAGTGTAGTTATGTAGGTACGTGAAGTACGAGGTGAGAAAAACAGTTATTTTTGTTTTATCGTGTTCATATATCGACGGATACCCATCACATAAGTGAAGCTTGCACCAAACAATAACTGATTTTTAAACTGGTATTTTAAACAACTACTATGTAGGTATGTTAATCCCAAAAAAACTTTTTACAAAAAAAAAAAACAACCGACTTCAAAAAAAGACTACAAAACGAAAAATAACTTTACATTTCGGAAGTCTGTGTCTTTGGATCTGTATTTTAGTTTATTGCCACCGACTACCGAAATTAAAGTTATTTTTCACTTTGTAGTTTTTTTTTTTTTTTGGAAGTCAGTTGTTTTTTTTTTTAAGTTTTTTATTTTTCACTTTTTAGGGGGTCGGTTTGTAATTTATCTAAGTTACAATAGCCTAATGTCAACTGCTCATCACGTTTTACAAAATATTGCTTTTAAGGAATTCTCCTGGTACCTCACCATCAGCTTCACTTCACCTTATGCATTGTGACGAGCATAAATTGCTTGGCAACCATATTAAAGTAATCGAATCGCTACCCGTGAAAAACTTTTAGTAGTTCCGGTGGGCATCTGTGGTCTTCATCTCAATTCCACTTCACCTCGTGTGCCTATAATATTTAAAGAAATCCCTCGATTTCTCCAGGATCCCATCATCAGATGCTGATCTAATGACACTGATAATGATGGTGTGATGAGTCCACTTGTGAAATATACTCTTTCAAACAAAATCATAATTTTCCAAGTCGTCGGTCCAGCCGTATTCGAGTAATCGGAGAACATACATTAAAAAAATCCGACGAACTGAGAACCTCCTCCTCCTTTGAAGACGTTTAAAAAACATCTAATCAATTTGTTTTCTTTTTTCTTTATCTTGTTTAGACACTGATACAGCTCGATTCAAACTTTATGGCGGCTCGGAACATGAAGCGAGTGGCTGCGCAATAACGAATTCACGTGTCAGCGGGGTAAACGGTGCGGTACTGCACAGCGAGTAGCGCACTTCAGAGCCGCCTTAAAGTTTTGACGCGTACTATACCCAGCATGTCTGCGTGCGGAGTTCTCTAAATTAATTTAATTTGACCCTTTTTTACTATTAGTACCCTGATTTTGTTACTATGAATACTATTATACGTCAAAATATTGCATGCTACCTGGCTCCGTGCAGGTGTGCGCAGCGCGCGCCTGGTGGTGGCGCGCGGCGTGGTCGCGCAGGTGCTCGCGCCGCAGGAAGGCACGGCCGCACGTGGCGCACGGGTGGCGCCGCTCGTCCGTGTGGCGCCGCGCGTGCCGCACCAGCTTGCTCGCCGAACGAAACGCCCAGCCGCAATCCTGCACGACACATTGAATAAAGGGAATGTTGTCGCCACAGAGAGATATATTAAGCACGGATTTCAATCTTAAAGGTGCTTCCAAAGGCTGGTTATGACTATGAACAGCTATGAAAACGGTGACAGGCAGCAATGTCGCCATCTACAGAAGCGTTTTAGAGTTCCATAGTCAACAAGAAACCCTTATAGTTTCGCCATGTCCGTCTATTTGTCTGTCCGTCCGCGGCTTAGCTCAGAGACTCTTGGTAAGTAAGTAAGTATACTAAGTGTACTAGAAAGCTGTAATTTGGCACGGGTATACATGCTAATCACTCCAACAAAAAGCTAAAATAAAATCTTGAAAAAAAAATCGGTTTTTTGGGTGCCTCCCCTACGGGTAAAGTGGGGATAACTTTTTTCTCGTCTATCCCATGGTGAGGGGTGTCGTTGTGTTCAAAAATATCGCGAGTTTGTGAAATATTAAGCTTTAAAGTGCTAATTTTTGTTAGAGTCAAGTGCCCCGCCCACCTCCACTGCCAGCTAAATGGTTGTTTTTGGATTTGTGAAAAAAATCACGGAAGTAGTATATACAGGGTGGCAATGACATCGACGCGCAATCTGTTACCATGGATTCAGTACATGATTCTGAAATCCCTACATTGAATTTTTCTCGGTTATAAAAAAAAATTGCTGTTCCATACATTTTGACCACGTAGGTACGAAACAGCAGATTTTTTTCTAAACTATCACAGCTAAGTACGCTTTACAAGTTAACGAGTAATAGTTGGCCAACTTACATTAATTGCAGTTGGAATGTTGAACGTGTTTTTCAACTACAATATTAAGTTTGTTCTTGGGATAAATTCATCTCAACTACGGAACCCTTCATTGTGCGTGGTCTGACACGCACTTGGCTGGTTTTTTAAAGTTACATAGAAACCAGGCAACGCCACCCAATCGCAATGACAGACCGCAGCAACACGTGCGGTCTGTCATTGCGAGATAGATGGCATCCCGGGAACGGACATGGCTACATTTTTCTTAAAAATAATCCTACAGAGTGATATAGAGGATGAAATTTTGTATAGGAAACCCATGATTTCTGAAGTCAGGGATATGAAAATTCATATTTAAACTTCTGGTAAGAAATAAAGAGTTATGTTTCAGCGTTTCTGTAAAATCACCCCTTGAAGGGGGTAAAATAGGAGATGATTTTAAAATTCACATGTAGGTAACAATTAAATTTTTGTGTACTACTTTTTTCTGAGATTTAAGGGATTGGAAATATTGTCATAGTCCATATCTTGAGGTAACATATAGTCTTTATTTCATTAAAATCGGGTCTCTCGGTCAAAAGTAATTACAATTAAAAGTCACAAAATAACTTGGCTGACACGTACAGTCACAAGCACTAATTTGTATACACTTTGCTACTTTTAAAACTGATTTTCTTTTACTGTATTGATTGTAATTTTATGTTGTTACGAACATAGTGTTTTGGAACACATGGAATTATGAAATAGGTAGGCATCTCTAAGTTGCTATCGTTATTCCACGAGAAAATCGCTTTTGAATTTCCCTAAGTGTATACATATTAGTGCTCGTGACTGTACACACACACTTGCGTGGTCAAAGGCGGCGCTAGAGTACTTCAAATTGATGTTGATAATATTAAAAGAATTAATATTATTTTTAAGTTAGTTTTGGAATTATAAAAACCTGATATTTTTTTTTTATCTTCGTTACGTGCATTCGTAAGCGGTGAAGGTGGTTTGTATTTTTTGGTGCCCTGGAAGGTACTGATAAACTTTTCTTTTAAATCTAACTCAAATCCAGAAACTTAGGGAGTTGCTGTTGCAGTAGCCTCCTCTGGAATAGCCGCCACGCCACGTTGCTAAATGGTGGCCGAACGTCACATTCGGTACTTGAACAGCCAACTTAGCTCATGAGGAAATGCCAATTTGTAACATTAGTAAAAACAGCGAGCGGGGACAGATGTTGCAGCAATGTAAACTGTTGGTTTGGAATAAATATACAATGGCCTACAAAATTGTAATCGAAGCACTAAACCGACCTATCAAAGATATTAAAAGCAACCTAAGTATCACTGAATATATGGTGGTACTGCTAGAAGGCGGCGATTTTAGACCGTCTCTGGGGATTTCCGACCACCACGCGGGCGAAGCCGCGGACAAATTTCAAATTTATTTATTTATTAATCACAATTTGTACAATAATAGAACAGACAGTGACCCCAAACAAGGTATTTGCCTGTATCTTGGGAGTCAGAGTTGCGACTTTTTCAAAATGTATACACAGTGATTATTGCAAATCAGGAAAACAAAAACTAAAGTTTAACTAACTAAAATCAATTAAAATTAAAATAATATAAAAAGTTAAAATATCTATTGCCATCAGCGTGAGATCAAGCTAAGCAAAATATAATCAACAGTGTGAGAACAATTAAATAACAAAATAATAAGTAATAGGTAATATCGAAACTAACAAAATATAAATCAAGGAAAATCTAATCAATTATATAAATCAATTTAAGAAAAAATATAAAAATAAAGTGTAGAGTGTAAGCGTGAGTATGTGTTAGAGAGTGGGGGTGTGTTAGTGTGTGTAATGTGTGTTGTGAATGTGAGCGAGAGCGTAATGTACTACATGTATAATGTTGCTTATCTAGCTAAGCTGGTGAATTATAAGCCTTCCAAAGGTGCAGATCCTTGATCCAGACCTTGCAAAGCTAGTGAATTATAAGCCTTCCAAAGGTGCAGATCCCCAAGGTCCCAAGAAATGTCAAAAACGTAGTAAATAATAATGTTGATGTTGTTTATGCAAAAAATTTAAAACTTCCTATTAATTACGTCGAGACATGATCTTCAAAATATCTTGAAATATTACTGTCGTATGAAATATTATTGCTAGTCACATATTTTGCAATATGAGTGGCAATATAGAAGAAATCGACTCGAAACCATTATCTGTCAGATATTTATGTTGCCAGTGGGATGTCACATTTTATTGCAATATGAGCGGCACTGATTGCTATATAGAAGACTAGAAACTAAAAATAGACTAAAAACTTTATACTGGCAAGTTTTTATGCTGCCAAAGTGATGTAAGATGTTTTTGATTACAACGAGGTATCACATTCTTCTAACTGAGACTGACTTCTAATTTAACTGAGTATGAAGATATTTATAACGCAAGACATGTCTGATTTTATTGCATTCAAAGACGCGACACATCTTTTTGAAGCAGATGCAGCATTATTATTGCCGAGCTGTCCATAGCAATATAATTATATTATATTTTATGCTCGTGACTGTACGTCATAATTCATATAAACGATGGCGACGATGGCATTTAGACGTGGGGTTAGGCTAGGCCTTGTATAGGCGTTGACTTACGGGGTATCGGCACAGATAAGGCCGGTCGCCAGTGTGCGCGCGCGCATGCTCGCGTAGGCGGCAAGGCAGGCGGAACACGCGGCCGCAGCCTGGCCACGCGCACGCCAGCCCGCCGCGCGCGCACAGCGACGAGCCGTGCGCACGCAGCCCCATCGCCCAGAAGAAGCGCCGCCCGCACACGTCGCACCTGCACACCAAATTTCACCAACTAGATACAACATACCCGCTAAATCTGCCAAGCTGTCCTTATACATATAATCATTATGGAATTTTAAAAAAAGTGTTTTTATTTTTTATAGCTTCACTAGCGCCCCGCCTCTGCTTCGCATGGTGTTTACGACTTAACAAAACTTCGAGATTTCTTGATCATACGTTAGTTTAACATTAATGTACCTATTATACATATAAACCTTTAGTAAGGTCTCTAAATGAGGGTGAAATCCACATCAAAATCCGTTGCGTAGTTTAGAAGAAAAATGCGGTTACACAGACAGACAGGAAAAGCGACTTTAATTTATAATATGTAATAGATTATAACGCATATTTCAATTGTACAAATCAGTAGCTGTGTTCGTACAGTAAATATTAAGTGACCAATATCTATGGGGCAAATCACAAACTATTGGATATCTACCTATGCGCGGCTTCTTCTAGCGTATGGTCCTCATCCAGATGTTTGAGCAGATCACCCCTCACTTCAAAGGTGCGCGGACACTTCTCTTCCGCTCCATCTGGGGTATTTTTTTTCACAGGACATTCATAAGTTATCTGTGTTGGAGTTCTATATGCCTGCCGTTTGTGCGAGTTTTTGTGCTTTTTCAACTTCTCGTCGCTCCAAAAGCCTTTGTTGCAATTAGGTTGATCACACTGCAAAAGATAAGTTCCTTGTCTATACTTTTTGTGGTAACAAAATCACTCAACATGTGGCAATTTATTTATATGTACTGTGTTTAGCAATAAAGATTTAATTTGATTTGAAGAACATAATTGAATGTATCATGATTATACCTTAAACTTTACAGCTCTATTGGAGTAATTGACAGGTATGCTTTGTGTTGGAGTTACTACAGCTGCCTGGTTGGGTACTTGCTCTGGTTGTTGCCCTGATACTTGCTCAGAAGGCACTACAATTACTGAATGTAACTTTTCTTCCAAGTCCCCCAACTGATGCTCCTTATCTGTAAAAGTATTCATTTTTACCTTGTATTTCTGTCAACTGAGCTGTCAACTGAGCTGTCAACTTGGCTTTTCTGTGTGGGAAAGCCCCTTTGTATTATATGGGGTGCAGAACTAACCCGCATCCACAATTTTATTAAAAACGCATGACATACTAGGAGTAAGGTGCTTACATAAAGAAACAAGTTTCCGGTACAGACAAACCCGTGCGGGTTGGTACCGATCGGTGCAGGTATATTATTCCCATGTTATCTTATCTGCTCACTTATAATAAAGAAACAGGTTTAAACTTGTCAGTACCGACTACCTTATTAACCCTACACGGATCGGTACCGACCCGCACAGATTTGTCTGTACCGGAAACCTGTTTCTTTATGAAAGCACCCTAACAAAACACAGAATCCTGGTGACAGTTCTAATATTTAGATACCTTAACTAAATATTATATCAAATATTTATTCAGAATACAATGTAAACTCTTTATAATGAAACTCAAGGGACCAAGCATTTTTTTTCGTCATAGAGAAGTGGAGTGAAGAAAGAGAAACAACCAAATACTAATGACAATACTTTTTAAATATTTTTATTATTTATTGGTTTACGACTCATAATACGAGAGGTGCGTAGTGTTTAGTAACTGGGCCCCTAAAGACAATGCGATCCAAGAGTAATGTCACACGTGTTCTAGGCAATTAACAATGACAAAATCAAGGCGGCTGTTTACCAACGCGGGTGTTATTCTTAGAAATTTTGGCACCTCAAAGATTAAGGCTGCGTTCACATACGCGCGATTTTTTCGGCGCGAAAGCGCGCGCGCTCCTCTTCAGAAACTTTAGAATTTAATAGTTAGTTGCTTGTCCTTAACGTAAATTTTTAGGGATACAAAGTACGCGCGCACGCCTAGCGCCCGAATAGCTATTGCGTAGTACACACGTCGCAATCACGCAGCGACCGCGTCGCAACCGCGCTGCCTCCACGCCCCCCGCTTAGGAGCCTGTTGTAAACTGGTACCATAAACAGTAATGCTGATGAAATATGATGGCTAAATATGAAGAAAGTATTTCTTCATAATACAGAATGGCTGTTGCACTATAAAGAGTGTATCAATGTATGGGTTTTAAAGGTAAACCAACCAAATTGAAATAATTTCTATGTTATAGGAAGTTTCACATTATATCGAAAGACGGATTGAAACGGACGGACGGATTTTTTTCGGATTTGAATTTGACGTTTTAAAGAGTATACACTGTATTTCTAATTAAAATCAATATTTATTTGTTTACTTACAATTATTTATTATAATGTCCATGGAATTGTTAGTTATATCAAAACACCATTTTGGTTTAGCTTCTGAAGTTTTATTTTCTGTTGATACAGTGGCATCGTAACCCATAGGCAGGGCCTGAAAAAAAACCTCAGAGTTAACGGCAGTTGAATAAATTTAGCACAGATTACTTCTTAAAATAGAATGAAAGAGAGATAAGCGAGAAAAATGTACCTGTCCAATACTGCCTGCACTATTGATGAAGGATTCAATATTGAGTGGATTCTGTTCCAAGCTTTTACCTTCACCTGAAAACATTGAAACAATATTATTCAGTTACTACATAAAAAAGTAACAATGTCTCCAGAATTCTTAGTTGTTTACAGCACACGTCAAAATAATAATAGCTTTTCATTAGTGCTAGACCACAACTTATTTCCACATTCTACCACATTTAGTACATATTTTCCGAGGTTATGGTCCAAACAGATAGAGGAGAGAGGAGAGGGGGGAAGGGGAGGGGGGGGGGAGGTAGATCGGTTACCTACCGAACATTCGATCTTAAAAAACGGCACAATGTCATATTATTAGATGACATGTGGAAGTAGGATGGCATGTCGTAATTATCGGGAGCGATAAAAGAGACAAGATGATATGTCTAGGCTAATTAGCCAAGTTTTGACATGCCACTTGCAGAGAATGTACAGTACCCGGCGATAAATATTGCACATCGACCTTTGGAAAGAGACAATCGGCTAATTTCGGCTTCGTAGAGCGTTATCTCTGTCGCACACTACCTATGTGACGTTTTGTCAGTCGTTGTTCAAGTGCGATAGAGTGCGGTCGCGTCCAGTTCAAAATATATATTTAGAGTTGTTAACACCCCCAAATTTAAATAATTTAAAGTTGTACTATGGCATCTTCAGGAAAAAGAGGGAAACCTTTACGAGGTCAGTCACGCGAAATTATCTACAATGTTTATAAATATTTTGTAACCGAAGCTGACAGATTTTTAAAAAAATGAAGATGAAAATGTAAGTTGTTATTTTAAGAAGGTTCAAGAGCGAGTTGCAAATGCCACTGGAATTTCAAGAAGAACTTTAAATAATATATTAAACGAAGTCAGTACTGAAACACATTCTACTGAAATTAAGTTCAGCACTCCAAAAAAAGGGAGACCAAAACAGCAATTTCGTTTGGATATGGAAGATTTTGATTTTGATGTTGTTCGAAGAATGGTGTATGATTTTCACTTACGATTTAATGAACTGCAAACAATAAAATCATTAAAAGCTAAATTATCTGAAGCTATTAATTACAATGGGTCGGAAAAGACGTTGAGAAAAATACTTCACGAGATGGGATTTCGGTTCACTAAAATGGAAGATAATCGAAAAAAAAGTTCTAATGGAAAAGCATGATGTAAGTGTCAAACGAATGGAATACCTCGATAAAATACGCAAATTTCGCGAATCAGGAAAAAATATCGTCTACATGTATGAGTCTTACATACACACATCCCACACTAAAGGGAAATCTTGGAGTGATGATAAGAAAAAAGGAGTAAAAAAGCCAATTTCAAAAGGTCAATGTTTGATAATAGTTCATGCGGGAAATGAAAAAGGCTTTGTAGCCGGTGCCTTTTTAACGTATAAATCCACGGACACTATAGGTGACTATCACAATGAAATGAATAACGATAACTACGAAAAATGGCTGGTTAATCAATTAATCCCAAATATACCCAGTGATTCTGTTCTAGTTATCGACAACGCACCCTATCACAACAAATATGTTGAAAGACCCCCCAACTCAAACACCATTAAACAGGAAATGATCAACTGGTTAAACAGGCACGAAATTCCAGTTGATCCAAAATTAACAAAAACCCAGATTTACGCTATTATATGTCAGCACAAGGAGAGGTATACAGAGTTTTCCGTGTTGCGATTGCCACCATATCATCCGGATTTTAATCCAATCGAAAATATATGGTCTCAACTGCAAGGCTATGTAGCCTCTAGAAATGTGGGTATGAATTTAACTACAGTAAAAACATTATTGACTGAAAAATTAAACATGATCGGGGCTGAAGAGTGGAAAAAGGTTTGCGATCATGCAATCAAATGTGAGAATGAATATGGAAGCATTCAACCCGGTTTAGACAATTACACTGATAGACTAGTGATAAATACGGCTGACAGTGACAGTGATATTGACCTCTTTGAGAGCACAGATACTGAAATGGAAGTAATTGAGAATTAGAATTATTATTATTTTTATTACAATGTCTCATTTTAACAATAGGTATAATGGTGTTTATTATGTACACTACAGCTGTAATTTTCCAAAATAATTAAATACATAAAGATAATGTGAACATGTTTTTTTTTATTTTATTTTACCCCAACCTAAAGCCATCACTTATAAAAAATTGGTGTATTTTTATCGAAAGAAGCAAATCATAATTGTGTTAACAGCTCCTAATAGATACCGGACTGTTTGTATTTCGTGTGACCGAGACAACGCTCTACGAAGCCGAAATTAGCCGTTTGTCTCTTTCCAAAGGTTGATGTGCAATATTTATCGCCGGGTACTGTATAACCTATCTACCTCCTTTTAACCAACTTCAAAAAAAAGAGATGATTTTTATGTGTGTTCCCCGATTACT
The DNA here is from genome assembly GCA_947568875.1 of Fissipunctia ypsillon. Classification (NCBI taxonomy): domain Eukaryota; kingdom Metazoa; phylum Arthropoda; class Insecta; order Lepidoptera; family Noctuidae; genus Fissipunctia; species Fissipunctia ypsillon. The sequence goes on from OX387644.1 coordinate 20,632,082, forward strand.
CGAAGACAACTGGACCGATTTAGAAAATTCTTTTTTGTTTGAAAGGGCTTCACAGATGGTCCCATTGTCATTAGGTCAGGATCTGATGATATGATCCTGGAGAAATCGAGGGAACTCTTCAAATATTATAGGCACACCTATAGTATTTTGGGTATTTTTATAGTAACTTGCGCATTTGCTCTTGGAAAGCACCATTTGGTGAAGTAGAACTGATGATGAAGACCACAGATGGCCACCGGAACAAGTCAATAATAAGTATTTCACGGATTGCAATTAGATTACATTAAAATGATTGCTAAGCAATATAAGCTCGTCACAATTCATATGGAAAGTACCAGAAGAACGCCTCAAAATTAACATCCCTGCATCAGGAATAGCAATATTTTGTAAAAGGTGATGAGCAATTGTCATAAGGCTATTGTAACTTAGATAAATTACAAACCAACCCACTAAAAAGTGAAAAATAAAAATCTTTTTGGCAAAAAGAGCAACCAACTTGTAAAGAAACACTACAAAGTGAAAGACAGATCCAAAGACAGCGACAAAGTTATTTTTCACTTTGTAGCATTTTTTTTTATTTATTTCGTTTGTTTTTTTTGCAAAAAGTTTTTTACTTAATAAATAATAAATAAATAATAAATTCTTCTTTATTGAACAAAAACACAGTATGACTACTTATATCATTGGTCCAAACACAATTTAATGAATACTATTTATACTTACTTTTGATTTCTGTATTTATAGGTGCATTACTATTTAAATTGGCATGTATGTCAGTCTCCCGAGATTTCAGTAAATTATTTTGATAATATTCACAATCTGCTAATGATAATCCCAATACTGTTTCTGTTACATTGGTTAACTTATGACTTCCTTCCAGTGTTGTGATGTTGTCTAACTGATCAGATATGTTGGTTGTTTCAATGTGAGAGGTGGTGACTAGAGATGTTGCTTCAGGAGATTCATTAACATTGGTTATATTTGCTTTACGAATAGAAACTTTACCTTTCCTTCTGAGAATATTAGGTTTCTGAAATGATTTTTTGGCAACATTTTTTTCATTTGATGCAAACATAATTTTTAGGGTTTTCTCTTCATTGGAATGCAATCCTGAAAATGATTAGTAAGTCAATAAAACATAAATGTTGGAGATGTTTAACTTCTATCAAATTCAGTTAGATGAGGTATAAATATAAGGCTTCAGGAACTAATGTACTATAACATCCGTTGCTTTTTTTATAGTAGTAGTATTTATTTTTCGGTACAATAGACTCTTTTTAGTGTATATTTGAAAACCCCAAAGTGTGCACACCATAGGAGGCGAAAAAAAAACCTAGTTTATTTTTTTTATTGTAGCTATTTTTTTATTGGATAGAATAGACCCTTTTTAGTGTATATTTGAAAACCTCAAAGCGTGCAAAACCATAGGCGCTGAGAAAAAAAAAGTAGTAAAGCATAGTCGACTGGGCTCTATGGTTTAAAGAAATAACTTCTAACCTAACCTGTCCGAGTCGGAGTGCCCCAAGTCCCAAACTCGCTTTGCTCGCTCTTGCATCCTAATGTTTAGTGTTACACAGTACATCGTGTACTGTGTAACATGTATAAAAGGAACACAAAAATAATAAAATTAAAAGACATTTCTATTCCATTTAATTGAATTTTCTAACTCTAGGAATTTTTTTTCTCAAAAACTAGGCATTAGCGCAATGTGAAATTTTGCAAAAGTGATTTACACAAGGACATCTACACACTATAAAATTGTGAAGCTTCAGACGCGCGGGTGTTACAGTGGAGCCAGGCTTCATAAAAGCTCTATGCATCTAATGCATCAGAACATTGGGTTAAAGTCTGACTGGGTTATTTTTTACAAAAAATAACCCAGTCAGACTTTACAATATCTTCTCAAACAATCTTTTGAAACCAATACTCAGACAGATGAGACTCAAACGAAACAGGGTAACAGTGAATTCCTAAGCCATGCAAAGAAATCAAACAAAAACTTACGTTTGTGTCACGCGACAATGAAGGTAAAAATAACTTTTCCATTTACTCCACAACGCCCTCACAGCTCGCCACCAATTCAGAATGCGATTGCTGTAATTTGGAACTTGGATCACTGGTCTACCTTTTGAATACCATAGGGGTTTTTTACTCGATCAAAATGCGTAGGCAAGTTTGTCCGAGTCCGACCTATTGTGAATCTCGTTATTTCAACTCGTGCTCTCCGTTTTTCAGTCTGATTTTGTAATTTCATCACAGCAGCTGCAATATGTCCAAACACCTTGTCTTGGCTAGGAATATATCTTATTAACAGGGTGCTGGTGTCCTGGGGTCAATAGATTTCGATTGATCTAGCTTTCATTTGGATAATTCTTCGTATTCGTAGTGCATTACATGGCGGCGTTGCTTGCTCAAGCCAGTCAAGTCAAATCAATCAAGCCATCAAGCAAATGTCAAATTATACATGTCAATGATGTCAAACTCAAAGTTATACGCCACATTCCGAATTTAGCTGTAATCGATTTAAGCGTGCTTACAGCCATTCCGAATGAGGATAAAAACTGCCACTTGCTCACTTCAGATGTCGCCACCATTGTCAGTCTTAAAATTTGACAGCTAACTGTTAATATTCATATTTTTTTCGTAAACAATCAACTTCTTTTACTCATAAATAATTAATATGCCCCGTTGCGCAGCTGTTGACTGCAAAAATCCGGGGACCCATGTATTCCCCAAAGATGTTAAAAAAAGAAAACTGTGGGAGAGGGTTCTCTGAAGAAAAAATTGGAACCTCAATAATACATTGAAGTTATGTGCTATCAATTTTAAACCTGAAGACTTTCATCAGAGAAATTCGTACACAGGTGATGCTTTTTGTCATATAACAGAGAACTAAGTGAGTTTTCGTTGCACCGACTTGTGGGTATTTATATAAATGCATTATTTAAGGGTGTGTGTGATACGATTATCCTTGTATCGACCAAAATATAATATCTATATCTAAGTAGCATCTAAGCAGCATTCGCTATGCTGCGTTGTATTTAATACCCTCATACCAAACTACCTACTGCCTAATATAAACACATATCCTGCACTGAACCTCATAGTCATTTAGAATGTTTCGCACATAGATAGATCAGTTTTGTCTGTTCTAGGTGATGAAAATATCTATAAAAGGCAGAGGAAGACTGCTGTACCCTCTATTTTCTCATTTACGAAAGTCAAGCCAGTGAACCCGTCAGCTGAAGATAGATTCGTAGACATTTTTGTCCCGTTTTCGTATATTTTGTAATTGACACAACAGTGAACACAAAAACCACAATGGCGATTTGAAGACGGACAAAAGTACTGCCAGCTATGACGAGCTTTCAGTTTTTAACCCCATTAGCGCGAGCGCGTTATCGATGTCCCGTGAATCATCATAGATGACGTCATGACATGCGCCATCTTGCAATAACGCTGACCATGCCCTAAAGATTGTTATCACCCTGAGCGCTGTGAAAAATGACAGTTGTGCTGTTTTGTTATCATCACATCATATCTTTAAACTAACGTGGCATTTTCGAATTTGTGCTTCTGGCTACTGCCGCCACCTAACTAAAGAAGAAGAAGAAGAAAGAAGAATGCCAATTTTTCACCTGACTATGATTAGAAATGAAATAAATTTTAAAATTCAGCCAATTTAATTGTATATTAATTACACTTATCACAATGCTAAAAGAAACGCAGGAAAATATTTTTTTATATTTCTTTATGCTTATTCTATTATATGTCAAGGGTAAACGTATTACCATGTTTTGAACGCATCTCAACTACCCTTTTTTTACGACGTTCCATTTTAAGTACTGCTACTTGACTTTATTCCTTTATTTTTTTCTCTGTTCCTGAGTTTTATACAGTAGTTTACGTTTTATTTAATCAGTAAGTATTTCTTTATTAGTGTTTTTATAATACAGATCAAATAAAAATAATATAATAATTAAATTAATTAATCATGCAGTATGTACAGACGCCAGCAGGTCAAGCTACCCGAAACTGTCAAATTTTCCAAATCAACCTTGAACCTAATGCTTTACCGATAAAGTTGTAAATCTATTAAAGAAATTTGACAGATTGTAGTTGCTTGATGTGCTGCCGTCCATACAGCTTGGCAAAAAAGAGTCTGACGCGGTGACAGTTGTAACTAAAAATCGATGATTGTGGCAACATTGCTTTACTTGTCAACTGCTAATACATTCTGTGTCAACAGTGCGTATATCCTATATGTTTTTTATAGATTTCTAAAAATTATCAACTTTCGTTGCTTAATTAACTATTTAAAATAAATAAAACTATTCGTAGTAGTGGCAGAGAAGTGATTTACTGCGTCTGTTCGCGGTGTTTGGCTGAATCTCAAGCGGGACAAGTTTTGTCCGATATCGACAATGTTTCTCAAAGAACTGCCGATATGACAGGTATTTATGTACCCTAAATAAGTCATTGTACCTTAAATAAGTTTGGAACCACTGTACTTTATAACCCACCGATTTTTTATAGTAGCTATTTTTTTTGGTATAATATAACCTTCTTAGTGTATTTTTGAAATCCCCAAAACCAGCAAATACATAAGAGACGAGAAAAAAAAACTTCATGTAGCGTTACAATAATATGGTTAGTGACATTTCAAAGGACAAGGTCAACAACCCAAAAGTAATATATTACCTTGTGACAAGTTTGGAGGTCAAGAGCATTGTCAATGTCAATGACGTCTCGAAGTAAGGCGTGATCGACGGAGCCCCGCTTTGCGGGGCTCCTATTTCTGGATGGTTTAAAAAAGAATAACCACCCGACTTCTAACCTAACCTGTCCGAGTCGGGGTGCCCCAAGTCCCGAGCTCGCTTCGCTCGCTCTTGCATCCTAAGTTTTCATTGCCTTTTACTAAGTTGAGATGTCACTTTGTCTGAACGTAACATGGAACAACCAAGGAGTGAAATTTATTCAATGTCTGTGGTAAAATGTCAAAAAATTTCAATTTTATTTCATAATTATGTGTAAGTTTTTGAAACTTTACTATTTATTTTCTCAAAAACTATGCATTTGCTGGACCTGTCATTTTGCAAAAGTGTTCTACATGAAGACATCTACACGCTTTAAAATTATGACGCTTCTGACGAGTGGGTTATAAAGTACAGTGGAGCCATAAGTTTCTATAAATGTTTTCAATGCATAGTTTTGTTGATATCCAGATTTAAGTAACTTTTAGTCTTGTTTACAGAAATTGAAAATTGAGGTTATGTTTTGTTGTTTGACAAGTCACGTATACGCTAACCTCCATGATTGATTCTTGAAGAAATGAACATGGAATTAATAATACAATAGTGTTATTTTTTTTTTGGTTTAGGTAAATCTGTCAACACAGTAAGAAAAATTGTTGAGGAAGGTGAAAAAAATAATGGTATTTTTTCAACACCGGGAAAACATCGCAAAGGTCGCCCGAAGAAAGATTTAGATGATTTCGATTTATGTGCAATTAGACAAAAGGTTCATTTCTTTTACACTGTGAAAAGGCAGGTACTTTTTATTCTTACACTACTCTCGATTTCATGAATTTAAAAAAGCAGATATAAAACAAAATACCATGTTTCAGGTGCCTACACTGAGAAATTTATTGCCGGTAGTTAGAGAGGACTTGGGTTATGATGGAAGCCGTGAACATCTCAGAAAGATATTACACTCTCTGTGTTTTTCATATAAGAAATATAAACCAGACAGATCTTCTCTAATAGAGAAACCTAACATAGCAGCAAGGTGGGAGCAATATTTGAAAATTATTATGGATAACAGAAACCTGCCTCCAGAACTACAAAATGAAATAATATATTTGGATGAAAGTTATATTCATTCATCATACAAGCTGAAAAAATGTTGGCAATCAGTTGATGTCAGCGGAGTGAAACACAACATATCAAAAGGCAAGAGATATATAATTGTACATGCTGGGAGCGAGAAAGGATTTGTTCCAAATGCCCTTTTGATTTTCAGTGGCACAAACAAAAATGAAGACTATCACTCGGAAATGAATAAAACTAACTTCACAAAATGGGTCACTGAAAAACTAATCCCCAACCTAAAAGAACATTCCATTATTGTAATGGATAATGCTCCTTACCATTCGGTGGTCTTGAACAAGGCACCAACTAGCGCTTCAAAAGTTGCTATGATAAAGATATGGTTACTGCAAAATAATATACCTTTTGATGAGTCTCTCCGCAAGCCTCAATTATTAATGCTAGTGAAGCGGCATAAACCAGAGAAATTGACCAAAGGAGATGTTTCAAAATGGGCCCAGAATATGTACAATACCTCGAAAAATCGAGAAAAATCCGTGGAATTCGGGAAAAATACTGATAAATTAAAAAAATATGATAAATTCATATTTCTCTTGTAATAATTTGATATTTATCAATTATTTTATCGACTTTCAATATGGCGTCTCGCCAATTAAGGTGCTCTGTGGTTAAAAACCAATGACAGTAAACCATAGATCGACCATTGATCATAGATCGTGAACTGTCTACTGTCACTTCAGTCGCTTTCGTTGTCGATCGTGTTCTGATGTTCTATTCTCTCGAGTTATTTTTAACAACCTGGCTTTCGTTTTTTGGATTTTGTGATTTTGTTTTTGATAGTTGAATCAAAAGATCGCTACATTGTTTTTGTCTGAGTTAATATTTCGACTATTGAATGTTTGTATTCTGTACGTTAGAAGTAAAAATCTTGGTATATCGCAGGTCAACCTATGAGATTGTCGTCTGCTTAACTGGACTATACTTTATGTACAGACGCCAGTACATCAAGCTACCACAATCTGTCAGATATATGATAGATGTCATTCAGTACATGATTCTGGAATCTGGACCCCGCTGCGTTGAAATTTTTCGTCGGTTATGAAAAAAAAAATTTGCTGCTCCATACATTTTGACCTCGTAGGTAGGCAAAAATGTATTGAGCAGCAAATTTTGTTTTTAATAACCAGTCCAGAATCATGTACTGAATACATGGTTTCAATTAATGTGATAACTTAATCGCCACTCTGTATATTAGAGCCTTAGTTCACCCACCAAACTCAAGGTGGCAGCACTTTCCCTACATGCAAATTTTACCACGGAGTTGTTACTCTTTACCTCTATAGTTACTTTACTCTTTGGAGCGCGTTCACAAGCGTTCCGAATTGTTGTCAGTTCTCTGCTGTCATAATCGTAATTTCTAAATTGAGCCTTGAGCGCTGTGAGTGATTATGGTATAATTCGGAATATAGGTCGAGTGAGCTGTACTTTTACTTGTCTATTGCTTCGACTTTAGTCACCAACAGGAAAGTACGGACGCCAGCACATCAAGCTACCCGAAACTGTCAAATTTTCCCAATCAACCTTGAACCTAATGTTTTAGAAATAAAGTCGGAAATCTATTAAAGAAATTTGACAGATTGTAGTAGCTTGATGTGCTGGCGTCTGTACCTAATATCGCCAGCTAGTCACGGTCGCTGCGTGTGAACCTAGCCTAGCTAAATGTGACTTTTTAGTATTGGGTTGGCAATTAAGTATTGACTCACTGAAAATAAACAATTCTTTCTTCTTATCGAAATGAATTAGAAAGTTCTTTTTTTAGATAAATCTAGAACATTCCAGAACCTTTATTGTTTAATAAATAAAAGGCGCCTAGAGCGCGTCTTTGGCAGTTTAATCCATGACATGGACGAGCACGCTATTCGAGCTGTAATATTTTACGAGTTTAAACGTGGCTCCAGTACGAGGCAGACAAATGCGAATATCAACAACGCATTTGGAGAGGGCACAGTCACACAGTCAACTGTAAGTCGATGGTTTCGTCGCTTTCGATCCAGCGATACAACACAAGAGGATCGAGCCCGTTCAGGTCGACCAGTCAAATTCGATGTCGACATGCTGCTGGCAGAATTAAAGCAAAACCCGGATGCTACTACTCGCGAGTTAGCACAGGCACTTGGCTGCAGTCACACGGCTATCGAAAAGCGACTGCATGCACTGGGATATCGGCGAGTGCTGGCAAAATGGTTTCCGCATCAGTTGAATATGGCAAACCGAGCTGCCCGAATATCGATTTGTCAATCGTTACTCCTCCAGCCCAAACAAAAGGAGTTTCTAAGTGATTTAGTAACAGGAGATGAGAGCGGGATACTGTATAAGAATGACAAGCGTAAAGCCTACAGTCCTACCAACTTATCTGTGAACTGAAAGAGGACGGCATCGGAACCGTCGATTCAGTGTTGCTAATTAAAATAAGGTGCCCAAAATTGAGTAAGTTTTCAAGAAGGAAATTTCACATTAGACATAATCGTTTAATAAGAATTACAGTTTTTACAAATTAAAAACAATGATAGCTATATAAAAATAATAAAATAAATAAAAAAAAATTGATAATTTACAGTTACGTAGGTACGCTAACAGTTTAGTCTCTCAGCAATAAACAATGGCTATAACTAAAAATTATTCCAATGAAGTGGAAATTCAGCAGATAAAATGTTCCACGGGGGGGATACAACTCATTTAATGCGAAGTTAAGTAGGTACCTACCTTGCAAGAGGTACCTGGATGTCTAGCATTTAGTTATGACAGTACCTAACCCCTAACAACAGATTTGACTAATTATAATTAGCAGTGGTACCTAGTGGTAGTGTAGTGTAATAAAAAAAAAACAAATTGCTTTACAATGATTTATTGAAAACCAGGTTTACAGTAATTGTGATCTTTAGATGAACCTGCATACACAACTTCATCCTGGTTGTGAGGCCATACTCCGCTTATTTCCGTACCACTATCATCATTATCACTATCGCTTTCGGTTTCAGTGTCACTTACCACTTCTATAATAAAAGGTTTATCTAAATACAAACCATGTTTTAAGTATTCTCCTTCTAACCTGCGAACGTGTTTACAATGCTGTGCCCACTCATGAACTGTAATAGCGTCAAAAACTTCTCTAACTAGGCGGGGAATTTCAGCATTTTTGTGCTCAATATTTACATCAGCAACTTTTCTTTTCATTGTGCTCCATAGGAGTTCAATGGGATTGAGATCACAGTGATAAGGTGGTAAATATAAGCATTTGTGTCTATTGTCTTCTAAAACTTTTTCAATCTCATGTAGGTTCAGGCTTGTTTCTCTTAATTAATTCTAAAAGCTGAGGTTTAGTCAAATTCTCTCCGTAGTCAATTTTATTTTGGTCAACCATAATTGCGTATCTTTTTTTAAGGAATTCGTATTTGGGACTTTATTCACACAAATACGGTGATAAGGAGCATTATCCATCACTATTATGGATGGCTCTCGTAACCTAGGTACTTAACTTTGCATTAAATGAAAGTTGTATCCCCCGTGGAACATTTTATCTGCTGAATTTCCACTTCATTGGATTACTTTTTAGATAAAACCATTGTTTATTGCTGAGAGACTAAACTGTTAGCGTACCTACGTAACTGTAAATTATCAAAATCTTTTTATTTATTTTATTATTTTTATACAGGGTGTGGCGTAAATAATGGATAATCCTGTATCTGGGAATGGAGGACCCCAAGCCCTATAATATAAAAAATTCTCAAACCCGAGAGTAATTTATTTTTCATTGCCACCTTTAGTCACTTCCTCGGCCACCGTATTCACAAATGAAGGAATTTTCACTATCTGATTTCTGCAAATAAATTACTCTCGGGTTTGAGAATTTTTTATATTATAGGGCTTGGGGTCCTCCATTCCCAGATACAGGATTATCCATTATTTACGCCACACCCTGTATAGGTAGGTATCATTGTTTTTAATTTGTAAAAACTGTAATTACGACGATTATGTCTAATGTGAAATTTCCTTGAAAACTTACTCAATTTTGGGCACCTTATACACTTCTGGACACATCTATTGGCCCACCTTAGAGTTTAGGTTTCGATGGCCCCTACCGAAATATGATTGCTAGATTGAACAAAAACTGTTGATGCAGTTTTAAACCTGATACATTTTACCATCTTTTTCGATCGTATTGTTTTAAATTTGAATTCAGAATACCATACGACATGGAGCTACGCCTAAGAAGTCGGATATGCGCCTTGTTAAAGGCAATTGATTTTTGAATAAAAAACATGTTTTATCAAATAAAGGTTTAATTTAATAATGCGTGTTGCCTCCATGGGCATCTACCACAGCTCTCATACGATTAGGCATAGAGTTTATCAACCGCTCTATGAAATTTTGAGGGATCATCTCCCATTCCTCTTCTATGGCAGTTTTCAACTCCTGCATCGTCTGGGCAACTGGCTGACGAGCCCTAACACGTCTTTTTAGCTCGTCCCACATGTGCTCAATGGGGTTCATGTCTGGGCTTCTGGCTGGCCAGTCCATAACTGTGATGTTCACATCCCGAAGATATTCCCTGACGATGCCGGCCGCATGGGCTCTTGCATTATCATGCATAAAAAGGAAATTTGGGCCCACATAGTCCGCGTATGGTATCACGTGAGGTTCTAAGCACTCACGAATGTACCTTTCAGCATTTAATGTTGGCAGCCGTGGTCCTGTAACAACCTCAAGTTGAGTTTTGCCGCTCGCGGATATACCGCCCCAGACAGTCCATGAGCCACCGCCATAAGCAACCCTCTCTTCAAAGCAGCATTGTGCGAAACGCTCTCCCTTACGTCGGTAGACCTTCTTCCTTCCATCATTGCCATGTAACACAATTTTAGACTCATCAGAAAAGAGTACACGGCTCCAATCTTGCTGTGTCCAATTTAAATGACTGCGTGCGAAATGAAGGCGCGCTGTTCGGTGGGCTCGCGTTAGTTTGGGCCCATTAGCTGGCTTGTGTGGTACCATATCGCGTTCTTTTAACCTTCTCCGAACAGTTGGAGCGCTCACAGATACTCCGTGGAAGTCGCGAAGTTGGTTTTGTATCTCAATGGAGGTAAGGTGACGATTTCTCAAGCTGGTCGTCACGATGAATCGATCCTGCCTTTCAGTTGTGACCCGAGATCGTGGCCTTCCTTGGCGACGAACAAAGCCGCCAGTCTCTAGGTACCTCCGATAAACATTTCGGACCGCAGATCGACTTAAATTAAGTTGAGCACTCACGTTTCTTTGGCTGTGTCCGGCCTGAATAAGTGCCACAGCTTGGGCGGCGACTTCAGGTGAAGTATCCATAGATTATTGATAGAACCTCACCTTAATGTTAAGAATAAGTAATGTTTGTTGCAAAACCAAAGATATCAATCACTTTTTCAAGAATTAAATCCAAGTAAACCAATAAAACCAAGTTTTCTTAGTATTCGATTGTTTGATATCAACAAACAGGCTCCAAATTGTCTTTTGTTTCTTTAAATTCTGTGTTCGAAATTCAAAAAAAGACTATTGAATGAAATTGTGAATGTGCCAGGTTCAAAACTGCATAAAAACTTTTTGCTCGACCTAATATAAAATTTTAGCTAGGACCAAACGAAACTGAAAATACAAGGTGGGCCAATAGATGTGTCCAGAAGTGTATTAATTAGCAACACTGAATCGACGGTGCCGTCCTCTTTCAGTTCACAGATAAGTTGGTAGCACAGTTGTACATTTTTATATGTTGGTAAGACTTGTAACATGTAACCAAACATAGTACCTAACCAAAGAATATACTACTCTCTGACGAGAGCATGTAACACTTGTCAGTGTCAAGTGCCAAACCAAAACCGTGCCAAAACTAATGTTTACTAAAAACTGTGCTAAAAATCTTTACCTCTACTTAGTCTGTATCTCTAACTAAAACTAAGGTTAGTGAAGACCTCTCGTCAGAGAGTAGTATATTCTTTGGTGAAGACTGAAGAATTTTTATAACAGTTTATCAAGATAAACTTCTTTTTTTTAATAGAATCTTAAGATGAGATCACCCGTCAAGATGAGACAAAATGAGATTGAAAGAAAAGATGAAGATTCACCGGTCAAAAAAAAGCGGTTAGAGGAGGACTCTGACGATAATAATATGAAGCCAAGTAATAATGAAGAGGAGTTACCAGCGCAGAAGATAGAAAACCATATAGTACTTGGTGATGTATTACAGGATATGGATGATTTAAATGAACCAGCTTGTATGGCTAAAATACTCATGTATTGCGAAGAAATCAAAGATGAAGATTATTTTTTTATGGAGGTAACTCAAGCCAATGTTGAATTAAATCACTAATAATACTGTCTAGTACTATTTAATGTAGAGTCGACGTGTGTACACTAAACCTCCAGCTAGATTGTGTTGAATAGTGGCTGGACTTAGGGCAGATCCATCCTGATTACTACTTCACTGCATAGAAATGGACTCAATGTAGAGAGTATTTAGTTAAAAAAAAAGCATTACAGAAAAGAAAACTGAGTTTGCGGAACTCAATAATTAATTAATTTTATAAATGTATTATTTTATTTCAGATATTAATAGACAGATTGAAAGATGAGAAAATAACATGGGATCAACCCTGGTATCAACAGACAAATTCTCTTTCAAGGCCACTTAAAAATATTCATAATGACAATCATTCTCAACCTTATCGTACAGACACCATGTGCAGAGCTGAATGTGATAAAATACAAGAGAATTGGAATGAATTTATGAAGGTATAGTAGGTGCACTGTTTACAATAAACACAGTCACCCCATGAACTCTCAAGTAGTATGAACCAATTTTTATATTTTTTTGTTTCATTAAATTCAATTCTAATTAAGTATAACAGAAGTTTAATGTTACTATGTTAAAATAAATGATGTAAGGTAAAAAATTAATTTGTCAATTAATGATACTTAATTAAAACTTTTCATACAACTTCATTTATATAATCTAGCATACAATATTACAAATACTTGTACTTACCATCTTTTTTCGGCAGCTATATAATGTTCCTGATAAGTTAATATGTTTGGCTCGGTGGAAAAATAAAATTAAAAGCAGATTACCCAATACACCTGAAGAATGTGCTAGACGTTTTGTTGTTGCTTTTTTGGCTCGTGGACTACAAAGAACAATGTTTCAAGTATTCAGGCATGTTATAACCCATTTTGGAGGCTCGGTCAAAGGTGCTTACTCTGCAGATGAAGAAAAAATCATGAAAGTGTGCTTCATGCATCATCCTAACCATTCAGTAACATTATTATCAATGGTTCTGGGCAGAGAACCTAGAGGAATTTACAAAAGATTACAGCAGCTGTTTAATGGTGTGTACACTCAAACCATTGTTATTACCACAAAAAAAAAATGACAAAGAAATAAGTAAGCTAAGTATGCTTTTTTTCATTTTTAGGAAAACCAGAGAAGAAGAAAATTAAATGGACTTTAGCTTTAGCAACTAGATTTTTAAGGCTACTAATGAAGTATTCAAAAGTACCTCTAGAAGAATTAAAGTATACAACAATAGATAAATCTGTTTGGTTGAAGCTTGAAAAGAAATTTGATCAACACTATATTTACTTGCAAAACTTTTGGTATGGGAGTCTCCATGTTCAAGTTTTTGTAAAAGAAAATTTAAAATTAAACCAACTAAGGAAAAAAGTATTTAAAAGGTTAGTATTTACTCAACTGACCCAGAAGGAGGGTAATGTTTTATTCATACTAAGTTATTTAACAAACAATGTAAAGTTCTAAAAAAATACTGGCCAAGTGTGTATCGGACCACTCACAGTGACGCATGATGGGTTCCCTGTGGACGTATTTTAGCAAAAACTATCCAATCCAATATTGAGTTATCTATACATTTGTGATTATAAAGTTGCATACCGTCATTGTCAAACCAAAATGTGCAAAAAGTGCAAAAATTATACTTTTGAAATATTGAAAAAAAAAAGTTCTGTAAAATTTTATATGGTGTATTTTAAGAACTGTATATAAAAAAGGTCCTAGATCGTCGTACAGTGCTCATAAGTACTTAGTAGTTTTTTTAGACGGTACATAGAGCAGTGAACTATATGCAAAGGTCAAAAAGTAGAAATCTCATAAAAGAGGACCAGATTTTGGTTTGACAACAACAATATTTACTCATAGCAACACCAGTCCACAGCTACTTTTTTTTTTAAGAAATGCTATACCAACCCACATGTAAGACCCGCCTAATTATAGAACAGGAAGCTATAATAATTATCATAACATGGATTAAATACATAAAATGAAGTTAAATCAAAAACTTCCCAAGCAACGTTAATATTAGGTCCTTACATATGAAATTGGGGCGAGAATCAATAAACTCTTTGAAGGCGGTTTGGACTGCCGCATCGGAGTTGAATTTTTTTCCTTGTAAGAAGTTGTCCAAATTCCGGAAAAAATGGTAATTTGATGTCACAGACATTCCAATTGTAGCTCATCTAACTTAGTGGTTGTTTGTTGTGCAGTGTGTGGTCTTGCGTTATCGTGAAGCAGCAGTGGCCTAGAGCGATTGACCAATCTCGGTTGTTTAGCAGCTAGTTCTTCCTTCATGGTTTGCAGTTGCTGACAATAGATATCTGCCGTAATCGTTTGGCCAGATTTTAGAAAGCTGTAGTGAACGCCACCGGCGCTAGTCCACCAAACACTCACAAGTAACTTTTTCTGAGTCAATTTTCGTTTAGGGCAGGATTTGGCTGGGTCTCCAGAGCTCAACCATTGCGACGAGCGCTTCCGATTATCGTTCAGTATCCACTTTTCATCACAACTAATGATCCGATTCAAAATCCCTTCATTATTGTGTCGGTTGAGCAAAGTAACACAGCAGTCGACGCGTGTTTGCAAGTTCGATTCACTCAATTCATGAGGTACCCATCGTTCATGTTTTTTTTTACTTTCCCGATTTGCTTCAAGTGGATTAATACAGTTTTATCACTTACCCCGAAGCCTGCAGCTATCTCTGAAGTGCTTTGTGATGGATCCGCTTCCACAATAGCCTTTAATTCTTCTTTTTCCAGTTTGGTCTCCGGCCGTCCACGGGGTTGGTTCTGAAGGTCGAAATTTCCAAAACGAAAACGTTGAAACCAAAAACGTACCATGCTTTCTTTTGCGACACCAGCGCCGTACACATCATTAATCCTTCGAGCTGTTTCTGCAGCACTGGTGCCACGGTAGAACTCGTACTCGTAAATATACCGATATTTCATGTTTTCCATTGTGCGGTAATAAGCAACGCCAAAGAAAAAAATAATGAGGAAAAAACAAATGAATGACTGTTTTCAAAACTCAAATGTACCAGCTAAATGAATTTATAAATTTGAATTTGGAATTCTTAACCAAGGAAGAGATATTTCAGATCAAAGTGGTCAGTACGACAAAACGCTAATTTCATATGTAAGGATCTTATATTTATATGGGACCATCGCGCCCCGTTTCCTCTACCAAATGAAAAAAGAATCACCCAGTAACCACGGAGAAATCGGTGTAAAAAATGTATTTAAAAAAAAACTCGTCGAATGCATAACCTCGACTTTTTTTGAAGACGGTTTAAAAAGTTATTTCTTCGGTTGTAACCGAAACTATTCCTTAGTATTTATCGCAAAAACTATTGACTTATACGCACAATGGTCCACCCTTAGGACTAAGTGCGGAAATCAAGCCCTCTAACATAGAACATAGAAAGAATTACAAAGTCGCATAGAAACATAATCTTTTTAATTGTGGGATTCAACAGCACGCTTAAGTGCGTTGTTTTTTAAGTGAAAACTTCTTTAGGCGCGTTGAACACTTTTTGGTAGGGGGGAAACTTTCGGTTTACGACTTGCATTTCACCTATAGAAAGCTACATTATCATATCAGCGAGTAACGTGGGCTATATTTTATTCTTTGATTATATAATGTCTAGATAGAGTATCAAATGCGCGCGAACGTGTCAAAAAATATCAGCCAACTGTTGGCTTATAAGTTCTTACCCGCCGAGTAGTGACGATCGTACCGCTTTGGTGTCACTACGTATTACGCACACTAAGTAATAAACGAATAACAGCGATAAAATGACGGTATGTGCTATTAAACTGTGCCGGAATTATAAAGGAAGGGTAAAAAATACCAAACACATCACCTATCATCGATAAGTAACCAAAAAACCTTATATTTATTTTTGTTTTTATGATTACCAAAATACGCCATATTTTATCAGTGTTACCAGTTTGTTTTTTCATTCTCTCAACTTAACGGCATTTTTTTGTGGTTATATTAGTTGGTTTATGGTTACGTTTATATTATTTAGTTCGTGTACTTTTATTAATCGACTTAAAAAAAGGTGGAGTTTTTCAATTCGTCTGTACTTCTTTATAATAATACTAGCGACCCGCCCCGGCTTCGCAGGGGTGGAGTTTAGAAAAAAAAGAGGTGAATTCACCAATAAATACACACTATTGTCGTATATTAAATGAAAACGATCCTATATTTTAAGTTGGGCCAAATTACACATAGTGACCAAATTTCATCAAGATCGGTACAGTAGTTTCGAAGTTCATTCAGGACTTACATCGTGATACGAGATTTTTATATATTTGTATAAGATAATGTTCGTGTATAACTTTTTTGTTTATGAGCCCATTTTAATGATTATTTTTGCATTGGGTCCAATAAACCGATTTCAAAGGTGCCAAGAGTAATTTAATAAGATTTATTTATTAAATGTTTCTTTATATGATTTTGAATTCGATGCCAAGTAAAAATTGTTATTATATTAGCTAGGTAAATAATTTACTTGGTACCGACTTTATGTTCACATTTTAGTAATTATTAATAACTGGCACTGATCAATAGTATTAAATTATAAACTGCCTAAAAAGTTAAAGATTGTAATACTAATTTAATTAACTTAGCTGATTTAATACAACATTCACACACAACTCTCATTAAATTAAATAGAGTTTTTTATTTATTTAAGAAAGTAACTACTTAATAAAAATACACTAATAAAACTGAATAATATATACTACATACATACATCTAAAACTTATTTAATTTTTTTTTTAATATGTGATTTATGGGAGAATTGTATTAGCTGGTATCATTATTCACGCACACAGAGACATAGGCGCACAGTGTAAAACACCGCCTGCACGCACACATGCTTGAAATTGTTGACTCGTTTTCTTTGTTTTGATTGTAGGGAGACGCTCCATCTAGACATTATATAATCAAAGATTTTATCATGAAAAAATTTAAGAGATCCCTACGAAATTTGCAATAATGTAACCCAAGGTATAAAATATTGCCTATGAGAGTCATTATTTGGCGTGCGCGGCGCAAACTATTGATGATACACTACCGTCCAAAAGTTTGGAAGCACACATGTCTTCAAACAAAACAAATGAATACCGACTATAGGCGGCAAAAATTAGCAATAAACTATCGTTTTACAAGCTTTTAAGATTGTTTACATAAAAATAAAAGAATTGTTATTCCACATTCATGAAGTTTTAACTAACTGCTTAGTTTTGACGAAATACGTGTTTTATGACTTAATCCGTCGGGTAGTTTATTGTTGCAATGGTGTGGTTTTATTGATAAATGATAATATTTG
Source organism: Fissipunctia ypsillon (assembly GCA_947568875.1). Classification (NCBI taxonomy): domain Eukaryota; kingdom Metazoa; phylum Arthropoda; class Insecta; order Lepidoptera; family Noctuidae; genus Fissipunctia; species Fissipunctia ypsillon. The sequence continues at coordinate 20,649,612 of OX387644.1, forward strand.
GTGGGTTTAACTTTTTAAGACCCTGTTTAGGAGCATGGACTGGAGCATTGGCACGTGAAAGTTGTGATATTAACATTGTCCGTATTCGAAAGATGTCGACGACTCCTTTGACCTTATTTTTTCTTCTGAAAATGGCAAAACGCAAGCAAATCACGCTCGAACAGAGAAGCGCTATTTGTACTCTACGTGAGGAAGGATATAGTGAACGTCAAATCGCAGAAAGGCTCGGAATCTCACGTAAAGGTGTCCACTGTACCCTTTTTAGAAAATGAGAAACTGGGAAAAATTAAGATAGAAAGAAATCTGGTAGGCCCAAATCCACAACAAGGCAAGAAGACAGCTTCATCAGGATTCTCTCTAAACGGAATCGACGCTTAACTGCACTACAAATCACCGCAGCTCTGAATGAAACGCGAGAAACACCCGTTTCAAAAACAACTGTTAAAAGACGTTTATTGTCTGCTGGACTAAGAGGATGTGTTGCAGCTTAAAAACCAAACCTAACAATTCGACATAAGAAAAATAGACTATAATGGGCAAAAGCGCACCAAAACTGGACTATTGTCCAATGCAAAAAAAGCAATGGGAAAATGTCCTTTGGAGTGACTAATCAAAGTTTCAGATTTTCGGATCCAATAGACGTGTGTTTGTACGCCGGTCAAAAGAAGAGAGGGCTTCAGAGGCTTGTACTGTGCCTACTATCAAACATGGTGGAGGTAATGTTATAGTTTGGGGGTGTTTTGGCAACAACAAACCCGGAAATCTTGTGATGATAACCGGAAAACTAAACAAGAAAGGTTACTTGAAAATTCTCCAAAATTCCGCCGTACCCAGTGGACTAAATCTAATTGCTCCTGGATTAATAAAATTGTCTAACAGGATAATGATCCTAAGCATTCTTCTAAACTGTGTCAGACCTTTTTGAACAAGAAAAAAGATGAAGAAATCTTAAACATCATGCAATGGCCATCTCAATCACCTGATCTTTCTCCCATTGAGCTTGTTTGGGATGAACTCGATAGAAGAGTGATAAATCGTTCTGCTACGAGCTCAGAACATTTGTGGAAGCTTAATAATTAATAGCTCTTTAATGAGAGTGAATGGAACAAATTAAATGAAGATTATTTTAATTAATTAATTAATAGAATGCCTAGAATATGCGAGAAGCTAATAAAGGAAAAAGGAGGACACTGATGAAGCTAAAATTTTATTTTATTTTATATTGTATGTAAAACTTTTGTCCTGCTTAAATTAGTTTTTGTTGATATTTTTAAATTTTTATCAATACATTGAAATTGAAACGACTTTGTTTTATTTGATTTTACATTGCTGCTTCCAAACTTTTGGACGATAGTGTACATAAAATAACTAGCTGTGCCCCGCGACTTCGTTCGCGTGGATGTCGTAAAATACACAATATACTTAAAACTCTGCATGCCTTGTTGGTATAGTGGTCGCAAGTGCTACTGCTGAGCATGACGTCCTGGGTTCGATTCCCAGGTCAGGCAGTGTTATTGGGTTTTTCTATCTGGAATTTCTCAGTAGCAGCCTGGAGTCTGGATTTGTACCCGGGTGATGGCAATAGGCTCGCCCCCTATTACATGGGACTTAAACATAACGCAAAATGTGGGTGTATACTATAGGTACACCTCTGCCTAACCCTTCGGGGAAGGCGTCATGTTATGTTATACTTAAAACTCCCTCGACCCTGAGCCGTCGCATTGAATCGCTCGCCCGCGCTATTACTTCGTTTTAGTTTTCGTTTCTGACTTTTTTATTTTTGCTCGGCTGCTAAGGGTCATAGCGTGATGTTAAGTAGCCTATAACCATCCTCGAGAATTGGGCTACCAAATGCAAAAAGAAGTTTTCAAATCCGACTTTTTGTTCATAACTTCATGGGTTTTAATTTTTTTGCGCTGAACCTTAATTATTTTTCTAAACTAAAAGTAGCCTACGTTACCCGCCGTAACATCAGCTATCTGCCAGTGAAATTCACGTCAAAATCGGTCTAGCCGTTTCGGAGATTAGCCGGAACAAAGAGACAGACAGACAAAAATTTTAATAATTGCTTTTTTGTTATAAATACCATGTCTACGACACATTCGCTCAATAGTCTTCATTCATTTTAAATTTCATTCATATTCATTCCTTCACTCGTTCAAAAATCACCTAAAAATCTTCTCTGTCCGTTACATATTAGAAAAATATTAAAATTGTAAAAACCTTAGTAAACGTATTTACCTATCAAGAAACCTTTGATTAATTTATCATAAACAAAAAGTGGCGACCGTGACAGGACCTGCAAGCTTCGGATCGAAGCTAAATAGCCACTCAGATTGTTCCCGTGTCAAGGGCACTCGAAGGTCACCGTCGACATTGGACGAAATCTACCAGTACCAACGGAAGGCCGTGTTGAGAATCCAAGATCGCCGTGCCTGTGGACTGACATCCTACTTCTACCTGGGTCGAGCAACCTTACCTTCGCCGAGCCATTCTGGGAACTCTGCTGGGACTACGGAACTCCGATCGAGCAAGTCCGCAATTAGAACGAGTCAGAGGAATCACTATCTACCTACCTACGTGCTCCTGCCTACAAAGGGACTGCTGGGATTAGCTGTCTGCCTATTTAAAGTGAGCTCGTTCCATCTTACTAACATACCTATTGTGTTATCCTTTAGTCTGTGCATTTAGCGGATTTAGTTTCTCGAAGTCAAGTGAAGTTCCTATTTCTATTTGTGTCTATTGCGCCTAGCCATAATTATCTTCGAAAGAGGTCTAAACAGGATAGGCAAAGCACAAATTAACCAAATTATTTTCACTTATGGACTTACCACCATCTTAAATTAATGCACATTTAACTACAAGTTAATCTCTTACCGTTACTCAAACCAAGCAATTTTTATAAAACTATTCCTATTACTACTAACTATTATTATTATCGATTCTTTATCCCTTTATATCACTCAATTTTACCTATAAATCACTTACATAGTAAATACTTCCCGAGTTTAACTGTAAACTTACGAACCGTCGTTGTTTCGTCATACGAGTAATTAATTGTTGTTATCAGTTTACAAGCGCACGATCTATTCCAGTGATCGTGGTTTGACTTGTGACACGGCATCACTTGCGCATCGCTGTTATCTGACTACCGGCGCGCCCCACCTGCATATCTCACCATTGCATGCAGTCTACGTGGGTCGCGGGCATCAGCTGATCAACAAAGCGAGGAGCGTATCGTATGCTATTTACCTATTTTGTTATCTATTAACATCTGTTTGTGTTGGCTCATTACGAGTTTACTACAATGTCCGAATCTTTAAAGTTAAAGGAACTAATAAGCAAACGCGGGTCTATCAAAGGACGCGTAACGAAATTTAAGTCAAGTGTCGATAGTTTAGCTTTATTAGAATCCATTCCAGAATTAGAAATGAGTAAACTCACATTGAAACTATCAAAAATTGAGGCATTGTTCATTGAATTTGATGAGGTGCAGAATCTGATAGAAATTAACAACGCAGATACTCAAAGTAGCGAGCTAGCTTCTAGAGATTTAATAGAAAACGATTTCTACCATTGTATTGCGTTAGTTCAAAATTTAATTAAGAAAAATTCAATAATTCAGGATGATGAGAATAATTCTCAAAATAAATCTTCTATGGCTACTTGTCATCAGAACGATCACAGTTGTAATGCGTTAGGTTTTAAATTACCGGTGATAAAAATTCCAAACTTCGACGGTGCGTATTTTAAGTGGTTGGAATTTAAGGAAACATTTGTTTCGCTAGTGCATAATAATGATAAAATCGAAAGTATTCATAAATATCACTATTTACAATCATATCTTGACGGAGAAGCCGCTCGGGTGATCGCTAATTTGGAAGTTTCTCATAATAATTATTCCGAAGCATGGAAACTTTTATGCGAACGTTACGACAATAAGCGTCAATTGATAAATAACCATCTTAAGTCTTTGTTCAACATTGATTCCGTTCAAGAAAATGATAAGTCCTTAAGATATGTTATTGACCACGTCACTAAAAATTTACGTGCACTCAACTCACTGGGGCTTCCTACTAACAAATGGGATGTTTTAGTTATATATATTATTGCAGGTAAATTAAATAGTAATACATATTTCAAGTGGGAAGAACATAGGAATAGTTTGAGTGACATACCTTCGCTTAATGATTTCTTCAGTTTCCTTAAATGTCGCGCTGATGTATTGGAGACCGTTTATCGCCATAAACATAATAATCAAGATAATAAACAAAAACAGTTCTCCAGTAATCATAACAAACATAATAGTTCCAAGTCTTTAGTGGCTATACCAAACGATGGCACCACTTCTACTTCTAAAACACCGGAATGTTTGTTCTGTAAGAACAGTCATCGCCTTTATGAGTGTCCGTCTTTTAAGTCGAGCTCAATAGAGGATAGGATAGCCTTTGTTTTTTCTAACAAATTATGTGAGAATTGTTTGAGATCTGGTCATATTGCTAAACGTTGTCGTCTTTCAGCTACATGTCGTCATTGCAAATTACGACATAATTCTCTTCTTCATAAATCAGAAGAAACTGAAAAATCCAATTCAGTTATTTCTGTTACTATGTCCTCAACGTGCCCTTCTGAAGTACTTTTGTGTACTGCTCGAGTAAAGGTTACCAACCCAGCCACCAACGAGACTATGATAGTGCGAGCTTTGCTCGACAGCGGGAGTCAGTTGACAATTATCACGCAGGACGTAAAGCGCCATCTAAACCTGATTCCTCAGCCATCAGACACTACCATAGTAGGCATTGGTAACACTAAGTTAAATATTAACACAGAACGCTGTATTCTACGCATTCATTCTGAAACAAGTTCTTTTAATGTGACAGTTTCATGTTTAGTTTTGCCGCAAATTACCGGCAACTTACCCAAATCATATTTTGATTTGAAAAAATTAAATATTCATGGATTTCAGTTAGCAGATCCCACTTTGAATGAACCATCCCCAATAAATATTTTGATTGGTGCTGACTTATTCTGGGACATCATTAGTGCCCAGCAGCATTCGTTAGGACATGGTTATCCTAAGCTTCAGGCGTCAAAATTAGGATGGCTCGTTACGGGATCACTGCGTTGTTTTAATAAAAATAACTCAGTCATGGTCAATTTTGTCTCAAATGATGACACCTCTAGTAGCATACATGACGAGTTGTCTAGATTCTGGGAACTTGAAAATTTTCCTCAAAAAAGGCCCCCGAGTAGTGAGGAAAAATTATGTGAGCAACATTATCTCACCAACACTACTCGCACTAGTAATGGTCAATTTTGTGTAGGGTTGCCACTTCGTGATAGCATAGATTGTTTAGGCAATTCCTATAATCTAGCCAAAAAGAGGTTTATGAATTTAGAGACTCGTTTCCGAAAACAACCAGAATTAAAACAACAATACTGTCAATTTATAAACGAATACGAAGCATTAGGCCATCTATCTGAATCTCCGGAGTCTAGGCCGTTCAATGCCTATTTCTTTCTTCTGGTGTTTCTGTTAACAACCTACAAATGGTGGGACCAGTAGTGCAAGAACCATTATTTAATATATTAGTTCGTTTTAGACAGCATAAGTATGTTTTAACAGGAGACATAGAGAAAATGTTTCGCTCAGTGCTTCTCAAAGAATCTGATCGCAATCTTCAACTGATACTGTGGCGTGATAGTGAAGATACGCCTTTAAGGACGCTTCGTTTAAATACGGTTAGTTACGGGTTCGCTAGTGCCTCTTTTCTCACCACTCGCTCTCTTTGGCAGATAGGTGAAGAGTGTTCAGATCAGCAGATCAAAACTATCATACAAAATGATCTATATTGTGATGATCTACTTACCGGTGCAAGCAGTGAGGAGGAGTTACGTCATATCCATCTTTCAGTCTCATCTGAATTAGCAAAGGGAAGTTTTCATCTGCGTAAATACCGTTCAAACTTGCCCAAGTTACTCTCAGACTCCGTTAACCTAGAAAGTGGCAATCTCATGATTAGTAATGCGACTAGTACGCTAGGTGTAGGTTGGACGCCTTCTTCGGATGATTTTCACTTTCAGCATGATGTTTCGGCTTCTAAAAATGTCACGAAGAGGACTATACTTTCTTCAACATTTAAAATATTTGATCCACTTGGTCTTCTGTCTATTTTCACAATTAAACCTAAAATTATACTACAAGAACTATGGAGTCACAAAATTGATTGTGATGAACCTGTTCCTCCAGAAATAAGGTCTTCCTGGTTAAAGTTTTCTACTAAGTCTTCATGTTTGTCTTCTTTAAGGATTCCTAGATACATTCTAATTGATAATAATTCCTCTGTACAAATACATTGTTTTTGTGACGCTTCACAGCGTGCCTACGGCAGCTGTATATATTTGAGGTCTATGTCTACTAGCGGCGCCATACAAGTTAGCCTGGTATGTGCAAAATCACGGGTTGCACCTATTAAACCCACGACAATACCACGGCTCGAACTTTGCGCTGCCCTATTAGGAGCTTAACTAACTGCTACAGTTTTAGCCGCATTACGTTGTCCTATTGAACGTCAGGTGTATTGGACAGACTCTAAAGTTGTATTAGGTTGGCTCAACTCTAATAAAACTAAAACGTTTGTTGCCCACAGAGTAGCTGCTATAAATGAGCTAACAAATCGCACAGACTGGCGTTATGTTCCTACTTCTGTCAATCCGGCTGATTTAGTCTCGCGTGGCATCGATCCAGACCAGGTAGATCTCTCCATATGGTGGAACGGTCCATCATTCCTTTTAGAATCCGAGTGTTCCTGGCCCGCTTATACTGCGGACTCTGTAGAATTGCCGGAGCTTAAGACCCACCATACTTTAGGAGGGGAGGAGGCACCTTCCATGCCAGATTTGTCTGTAGATTTAGCAAAATATTCTCATTTAACTACTCTTATTCGAGTTCTAGCTAGAGTTTTAAGGTTCGCCAACAATTGTAGGTCACACAAAAGGTCGGACAGATTACGAGGTCCACTTCAAGTTTCCGAGTTAGAAAACGCACATAACGTTTCTATAAAGTTTTTTTTTTTTTTTTTCCTCTTTATTTATTATTAGGGACTTTTATACAGGTGTACATGCCAGTCCCATCGGACCTTATAATTATGTAAAACGTAACAACACAAACTTAATTAAAGTATGAGCAGCTCTAGAATTAGGTGAGGACAAAATATGATGGAACATGCTAACATCGTACATATTTATCTCAAGCTCTCTAAGTAGATCCTCTCTTGCAGACTGAAATCTGACACATTCCGTCAATAAATGTATCACATCCTCCAGTGTGCCACACACATCACAATTAGGTGAATCAATCTTTTTCATTAAAAATCCAAAATTATTGAGCGGCATGTGTCCAGATCTCAGTCTGTGAGCTGTAACAATAATTTTCCTGCTAAGCCTAGTATAACAAAACCACGGTACATGAGGAGGCTCTGAAACTAGAGATCTATACCAAATTCCTTTTTCTTTTGATCTTTGATTAAAATATTCATTCCAAACTTCATGACATTGAATTTTGTACCTAGGCAATATTTCTATATAATTAGTTCCAATGTTTTTTTCCCTGCCCCCAACAATACCCAACTTTGCTAAACGGTCAGCCTCCTCATTACCCTTTATACCTATATGTGAGGGAACCCACTGCAACTTTAGATCTATATCTCTTTTAGTTAGGTTTTGTATTCTAGAAAGAATTTCATAAGCTATCGGTGCACCTCTGTAGCCAGAGGCGCATCGAGCTATATGTTGTAGTGCACTTTTGCTATCTACACAAATTAACATCTTTCTATTATGTTCAATGGATATAATATAAGTAAGCGCTTCTGAAATAGCAAAAAGCTCCAAAGACATAATTGACACATAATTATTTATTTTAAAGCAAGTATTATCATTATCCGAATTCATAGGATCATAGTAAGCAGCGCCATTACCAGTAGCGCTCTTAGATCCATCAGTGTAAATTTTATAATAATCTTGATATTTATCCGATAGTTCTCTCAAAGTTTCTGCTTTAATTAAATTCACATCATACGTCTTCTTAGGTTTTTTAATTGAGTCCAAATTAATCTTAATTATATTTTGAATGTTAAGCCTAGTTACCCATACCTCTAATGAGAACATATCTAAAATCGGAGATGACCTTATACTTTCCCCCCTAACTTCCTCAAAGACACTAACAAGTAGTGGGGGCTTTTTATTTGCCCAATATCTGGTATGTCTAAGAGCGCTTAACTCTGATAGCTGCTTTATTACTACGTTATCGGATATAGAATATGACTTTAAGCAGTATTTAAATGCTAACCATCTTCTCCTAACGTGCAGTGGAGGAACACAGAGCTCGCACTCCATAACGTGTATCGGTGTGCTTCTTATAAAACTCCCCACTACTCTTAAAGCCTGATTTTGGATTTTTTCTAATTTGTAAATATTTGTTTTAGCACTATGGTCATATAAGAAGCACCCGTAGTCCAGCCTACTTCTAATTAAAGCTATATATAGCCTACGAAGATGAATCTGGTAGACACCCCAAGAGGGATTCGTAAGAATTTTAAGTAAATTGAGAAGCCTCTGAATTTTTTCGACTATTTCGTTGATTTGTTTACCCCAGCGTAGTGTCCTATCCAGCCAAACACCCAAATATTTATAATTACATATACTGTCAAGTTCACTATTATTTATAAGAAGCTGTACTTGCTGTTGCCTAAATCCCCTACTAAAAACACAATACTTCGATTTATTTACAGATAGTTCTAATCCTAATTCATCCAATAAAACTGTAAAAGTATTTAAAGCAATTTGGATTTTGTTCCGACCCTCTGTGATATCCTTACAAGTAAAATACAATACGAAGTCATCTGCGTACTGGCACGAATACACTTCAACAATATCTCGACAAAATTTATAAGTGGCTATATTAAAAAGTAACGGAGAGATGGGATCACCTTGGGCTAAGCCATTTCGTGCATATCTAACCATATCGATTGCGGATTCATCAGCAACTTTAAGGTGCCGTTCACTAAGAAAGTTCCATAAATATCGGCAAATATTTTTACCAACACCCAAGCCATCAAGAACTCGCATTATCTTGTCTATTAATATATTATTATATGCACTTTTTATATCAAGAAAACAAGCTATAGTAGTGAAATTCTTTGAGAAGCCTATCTGAATTTGAGTAACTAAACGTGTAAGACAATCATAGCTGGATTGTCCTCTCCTAAAACCGACTGTATTTGGAGACAAAATTCGATTTTTCTCCACACACCATTCGAGTCTCTTAGTAATCATAGCATGAAATATTTTGCATGTACACGACATCAACGAAATTGGTCTTGGTTTGCTGTTAGTATTTGAGCCAGCATCCGACTTTGGTATGGGGATAACTCTAATATCACGCCACTGCGATGGAAAATTGCCAGAATCCAGTATAATATTATAGATTTTAAGTAAGTACAATTTACCAAGAGGTGGTAGATGTAAAATCATGGAATACGTAATCTTGTCTTCCCCTGGAGCAGTATCCTTTTTCTTTAAACAATTATTTAGCTCCTGCAACGTGAACTCAGATTCGAGTAATACATGTCTAGATGTAAAGATAGGTCTTTGTGAAACGACATAGTCTGGTGCAAGGTCACACAACATTTCTCTCTTTAACTCCTGAGAACACTGAATATAAGATTTTCTGTAACCCTTTACCCACCGCAATCGACGCCACATGTCTGAAGCTGAGACTTTGTAGTCAATATTTTCACACAGTTTCCTATAATCATTTGATCTCGCTTTTTGAATAGCCTGTTTAGCCTTCAAAGTTTTTCTTTCAAGTGATGCAAGATTCCTTGGAGTTGGATTGCGTCTGAATGTTTTAAGTGCCAGTCGACGCTCAGCAACTAATTTAGATAAATCTGGACCCCAATACCCCTTGGGCTTGAATTTATTATCTGGCAAATTACAAAATTTAATAAGAGGAATATTTTCATCGGCTGCTCTATTTATTTGACTAGTGAAATAATCATACAAAACCTGTACATCACCACCACCACCGTCCGCACCAGAAAGGGAAAAACAATCGAGAAGACAATTTCTGTAACCAGTCCAGTTGGCCAATTTGTAGTTACGTTTTTTATGGAAGTAAACATTCTCGCAGTAATTTACTTTAAATTTAATAAATAAATGATCACTACCTAGGTTTTCATTCATAACATTCCACTCAAAATTAATAGCGATATCCACAGATGCAAATGTAACATCGGGCGAAGAAGATTGCAAGACGTTATTAACTAATTTAATCCTAGTGGGCTGCCCATTATTCAGAGATGTAAAGCCAAAATCTAATGCAAACTCAAAAATTTGTTTACCTCTATTATCGTTTTTATACGACCAATTCGTGTGATGAGCGTTAAGATCTCCCGCTATTAAACAATTATTTGGAAACAAAGAAAAAATTCTATCCCAATCGGATTGTGTGGTATGAACGGAACTAGGACAATAAATTAAAATTATATATTTAACATAGCCACAATTATCAAGTTTAATACACAATAGCTCAATGCCCAGATTACTTGAATGTACCTGTAATTGCTGTATATTTAATGAATTATGAGCTACAATAGCAATCCCACCATACGAATCCTCTCTATCTCTCCTATAAATATTGTATGGATAAATATTTACATAAACCTCCTCACGCAGCCAAGTTTCACTAATTAATGCTACATGTATTTTTTCTTGCAACAGTAAACATTTAAATTCCTCTAGCTTGGGTTTCAAGCTCTGTGCATTCCACTGCATTATATTTAAATTGATATTTTTACGTGAACAAGCCATCTTTAAACAAAGAAATAAATCTATTATAGACATCTCCTTCCGTAAGTAACCTCCAAACTACCTTAACACATTGTTCAAATATAAAGTTACATACTAATTTAACTTTGACATCGAAGCTACAATCGGACATACACACTTCTTTTAATTTATGAAATAATGTTTTAAAGTCTACATTACGCTTTGTGGGCTCTTTCTTGCTTTCCATTCTTTCTTGTTGTAGATGTATTTCCTCTTCATTATCAAATGTAAAATTACAACTCTGATCTGACTTTTTTTTCTTTTTCTTTTGTTTTCTTACAGGTTTACCCAGAATGAGTGAATCTACCGATTCTTCTGTACTTTGTTCACCTTTGTCTTCGCTATTATTATTTTGTTTACTTCTTTCCGGAATTTGTTTCTCTGGCCGAGTTTTTGTGACTAACGTGTCTCTATACGACGGCTCATCATTATTTAAAGTATTTACTTTGTTATGCGTTATTTCCTCTATAGTCTGATGTTCAACTGGTGTTTTTCTTCCCTCTAAATATGTGGACAGGGCTTTTCGGTACGTAGTATTCTGCACATACATTATTTCTCGTATTTTCTTCTCTTTAATAAATACGGGACATGATTTTTCTAATGCCATATGTGGCATCTTGCAATTTATACATTTGTAATTGGTAGTGTCACAATTGCTATGATTTTCCCCACATTTCGGGCAACGTATTATTTTTGTAGGACATAACTTTATCAAATGCCCAAAACGCCAGCAACCGGAGCATTGCGTAACTGGAAACATATATGGTTCCACTTTAAACCGACATCCATACATAGACACATATGGGGGTAAAGTGGAACTTTTAAAACAAAGTCGTACTGTCTCGCTGTCCACCCATTCTTTAGATACATTAAGGCGTTTTAATCTTCTCACACTGACAACTTTATATTCACTTTCTAGGCTCAGCTGTATTTCTTCTATATCTATGTTTAAATCTATTTGTTTAACAACACCATAGGATAAATTGACTTCATCTATAAATTGGCACCTGTACCCCATATCTTGAAACTTTTGACACTTAACCAGTTTTTCAGCGTACTCTCTATCTTCAAATTCTAAAATTATCTTGTATGCATTCTTATACTGTATTTTGTTAACGTTTATGATGTTTTCTGACTTTAATAATTTAGCTAAACCAAATTGTTTTGGCAATACTGTATCTTTTCCCGTAATGCTCACTACATTACCCTGCGATTGTACACTTCTTTCACCGCTCATACTAGTATCAGATTTCCTAGATAATCTTCTTGCTAGCTTCTTGTTTCCTCTTCTAACGGTTGTAAATCCATCTTCGTCTTCTATAATCTCCTCACTATCCTCTCTAACTCTTTTCTCTGGGGCCCTCTGAGTTCCAATCGGAGTACTACAGCTCCCCTCCATTATGCATGGATTAACTTGTTGCTCACTTTCTTTTAATATTTCCTCCTCTATAATATCACTCCCACTCGATTCACAAACGAAATCCGTCACTTTATCCATTATCAGTAAACATTTGGATAATACGATGATACGTGGGTAGATGAAAAAAAAAAGTTAAGACCAGAAATAATAACTATTTATGACACGTGCGCTCGCCTCGGCTCTTCGCACGGCACTGTTTCTATAAAGTTAGTCCAGAAAGATTCCTTTCCTATAGAATTAGGACTACTACAAAAGGGTAAATCTTTAAATTCTAAAGCCGCTCTCTTGTCTCTTAATCCATTTTTAGATGAAAATGGGATTCTTAGAGTCGGAGGGCGCATCGATCAATCTACTTACCAGTACGACAAACGTCATCCTATCTTGTTACATTCCAGTCATTATGTAACAAAGTTAATATTTAAACAGGAGCATCGACGCTTGTTGCACGCCGGTTCTCAGCATCTCCTGGCATCTATAAGGGAACGCTATTGGCCTGTAGGAGGCAGGGCTCAAGCTAGACGTGCAGCGCGCGAGTGCGTTACCTGTCGTCGTTTCAATGCTCGTACTATGGATAATATTATGGGAAACTTACCTGCAGATCGCGTTGAAGCTGACTTTCCTTTCTCAACGATAGGTACCGACTTTGCCGGTCCATTTCTTATTACGGACCGCAAGGGACGAGGCTGTAAAATAACTAAAAGTTACCTGTGTATTTTCGTTTGCTTTCGGTACAAATGCGTTCATTTAGAGCTAGTCAGTGACTTGACAATGGATGCATTTGTACTGACATTAAAAAGATTTATAGCCCGCAGGGGTAAACCAAAAGTCATCTACTGCGACAATGGTAGAAATTTTGTTGCAGCAGCAAAAGAAATAAATTCATTTCTTACGTCTAACAGCGACTCTATTATTGACTCTGCATCTCGCGAAGGCGTTGAATTTCGCTTCTCACCAGCATACGCTCCTCACTTTGGTGGTCTATGGGAGGCCGGGGTCAAGTCCGCGAAATTTCATTTGTACAGAGTACTTAAAAATATTCACTTGACGTTCGAGGAGCTGAGTTCGTTGTTTGCTCAGATCGAGGCAATACTTAATAGCCGTCCTCTATGCCCGTTAAGTCCTTCACCACAAGACCTATCTTCACTCACCCCGGGCCATTTTCTAATTGGTAGGCCGCTGACGTCTTTGCCATCGCCGTACCTGCTGGACTATAGCACAAACCGTCTTGACCGCTTTCAGCGATTAGAGCAAGCTCGCCAGCACTTTTGGAAGAGGTGGTCAACGGAGTACGTCACGGAGCTCCAGCAGCGCACGAAGTGGAAAGTGCGGTGCCGAGAATTAAAGGTAGACGACCTAGTCCTAATCAAGGATGATAGGACTCCTCCTCTATGCTGGCGCCTTGGAAGAGTCTCGAAGTTATTTCCCGGCACTGATGGTGTGCCACGAGTCGCCGACGTATCTACTTCACAAGGCACTATACGGAGAGCCATCAACAGATTGTGCCTGCTGCCTTCACCAGATCACACAGAAAATGTATCTTGAAAGCTTCATCCATATCTTTCAAGGCCCCCGAGGATGTCTACGACACATTCGTTCAATAGTCTTCATTCATTTTAAATTTCATTCATATTCATTCCTTCACTCGTTCAAAAATCACCTAAAAATCTTCTCTGTCCGTTACATATTAGAAAAATATTAAAATTGTAAAAACCTTAGTAAACGTATTTACCTATCAAGAAACCTTTGTTTAATTTATCATAAGCAACCATATATACTTTCTTATGCATTTAGTAAAAGTTGTTATTTTGACATTACAAACAGACACTTCATTTTTATTTATTTGTATAGATAAACTATATGTTTTGATGTTTATAGTCCTCATCATTACTCACAAAAAGTCCTGGAGGCTGTATGTCTGACTATTTTAGTTGTTACAATAACCACTTTTTGTTCGAATTAGTCACTCAAAACACCGGTAGAATCGAAAGATGAATAAAATCGTATCGTGATATTAACCCTCCAAATAAATAGTTTCATATTCAAGGTTGATTATCAGTGATAGGAATAGGTAGTGCTAATTTGCCTAAACTTCGAGGAAGGAAGTAACATAGAGTGGATAATACCTCCTCTAAAATCCCGGAATAATTTTAATGACGTTTAAATCCCGGGATTTAAAAACCACGAATTTTTTATCGGACTTTATTTGTAGTTACAAATTATTGATTTGAAAAATCATAAAATTTTTTAGGGTTACACACACACATTTATATATGTAATTTTTATGGTGTACATAGTAAAGAGTATTCTGTCTATCTATAAATAAAGTCCTTTAAATAATTCGTGGTTTTTAAATCCCGGGATTTAAACGTCATTAAAATTATTCCGGGATTTTAGAGGAGGTATTATCTACTCCATGTTACTTCCTTCCTCGAAGTTTAGGCAAATTAGCACTACCTATTCCTATCACTGTTGATTATGTATGGACGCCAGTACGTCAAGCTACCCGAAACTGTCAAATTTTCCCAATCAACCTTGAACCTAATGCTTTAGCAATAAAGTCGAAAATCTATTAAATAAATTTGACAGATTGTAATGGCTTGATGTGCTGGCGTCTGTACATTTTATGTTTGTTATACAGATGATGCAGGAACATCAGGTATTAGGTTCAAGGTTGTTTGGGAAAATTTGACAGTTTCGGGTAGCTCGATGTGCTGGCGTCCATACCTTTGTGTTTATAATTAAATAAGTACATAGATGTAAATTCCTCTTTAAATTATTCGAATCGGACCTTTCGTTTACAAGTTACGACGGCTATAGTAATGCTAAAAGTATGAGAAATGCCGCGGTGTGAACGAAAGTTAGTCTATTATTTACCTACACATTTTATTTTTTATTGATTGCTAAATTATCTTAAGTTTTGTTGAACTTAACGATGATAATGATGCTAACAATTAAAATAAAGTCCATTAACATCTACTTATATAAATACAAATATAAGGTGTAAATAATATACAAATTATGAAATTTTAATTATTCATACTGTAATTGATTTAAAAGAAAACAGTTATTCCAAAGTTTTAAGTTTTCACTTCTGTCGGCAGTCCCCATGACTGCCTACTTTCTTTTTCTTTTCTCTGTACATGTATAGGAAACGCCACCCTTATTACTTTTTCGTTAATTCACTACCATTACCATTGTTTAGCGGTGCACAATACAACTTCTTTCCGATTTTCTTCAATATACTTCTAGTAATCTCCGAGTTGTGACTTCCGGACAGACAGACATGACGAAATTGTATGGGTTAAGTTTTCGTCATTTGGCTGTGGAACCCTAAAAGCCTCACATATGTATATTTTCAAGAACATTGCTTTGAATATATACATTTTTTTAACCATTTTAGTATTTTCAGCCTTAAGTCATCATCGTATCAAGTCTGGACTGACATTCGATGGAAAGATTTAGTGAAGCAGTTTTCTGATGGATTAACACACAGATTTTTATACCAATTATCTTACCGAGTTGTCTGCAGAATCCCGGAATACTCGAAAAAACCTCTATCGGAAGTTGCAGATCAGGCATTGGATAAACTCAAGACTCACCAATATTGTAAACGTCGTTTAAAAACCTTACAATTAAATGAGGATGGAGACTTAGAAGTAGTTAGACATGACTCTTAAGAGACTGAAGAATCATGATTAATAACTTCTGATGCTGAGTTTTTATTGATTGATTGAACTACTGAAATAAATATTTGATTGTTAAATAATTATATTGTTATTTTTATTCATAAAAAATACTAAATCTATATAAATAAAAAGAAAAGTCCTGACTGAATGACTCACTGACTGACTCATCAACGCCCAGCCCAAACCCTTAGACCTAGAAAGCTGAAAGGAGAATGTCAGTTTTACTATGGGTGCTGGTCCAAATGTGTTGCAGATGTGTATTGTATCTTAAATGAAAGGTCTCAACCAGTGCAACATTTTTCATTACGGCAGCAAAAAAAAATATCCCAGAGGAACTGAGAGTTTTGTACTTATGTATATGTACATAAAAAAAATTGTAAAAAAGGTAAAAGGTCTCATGTTATGAACATTTACATTACAGTATCCTGTTACTTCATTTTGCAGACCCATAACGACGACTCACTTCCTCCGCTATACATACCTACCTAATACATGCTCAATACAGAAACCGGTCGACTACCTGCTGGCAGAGCGCGGCGCGGCGTGCGCGCATGCCGCACACTACATGACGCATCAGGTACGCGACCAATCACGCAACAGGATACCGTACTGCGCATCCCCACTTTTTGCCAACTTGCGCGGTGAAGACTGTAACATGAATGAAACGAAAGACATGTCGCAGTCCGTTGTTAACAGCGCACTGTGTGTTACGTGTTATTATTTCGTTTAACATCTGTCGATTTTATCTACCTACCAACTTGGCTATTCCTCTGGACTTTATTCATCCACATTGAACTCGTTGACCTTGGCATTTGACTAATTGATTACCTTCGCATTACGAAATCGTCATTGTGTTCAAAATGTTCCAACCTGTTGCTGGAATCGTTTGTATTGTTTGTGATCGATCTGTGCTGCGAAGAAAAGACTACGTGTTAACACAAGGCCTTTATGGCAGACATCGTGCTATAGGTACTAGATGCAATAATACAACGCACCAAGACAGGTGAAAAGACGATTCCAGCAACAGTTTATGCCAATATATCCCAGAGGAATTAGTGTATTTACATTAAAAAAAAAAACATTAAAAAGTATGAAAGAAAACAAGAAAAAGAGAGGAAAAAATGTTACTTTAATGGTATCTCAACTTACACACTTTACTTAACAACATAGAAAAAACTGATTATAAATAAATAACTGAAACTGTTCTTCATCAATGACATAATCTAAAAACTCTGCTGGACGGTTAATATTGTCCTCGTGCCTGGCCCACCCCAGAAACCATACTACACACATTACATGGGCGCAGCAGCCCAGTGTGCGTTTCCCTATAGGGCATGTGCAGTAATAATGACTAACACGATTTAATCCTTGCTTATTGTCGTTAATCAATATATAGCAGTAATATACTTTGGAAGATGTATGCCTGCTGTTTATTTTAATTCTTAGCAACCATACATTGGTTTCGACAATGTTATAATTAGATATGTCGTTCAATTGGTCGGTATCGCGACAGACTTCAATTGTATATAAGCCATGTCGCACATGCTCGCTGTAGTAGCTCCTTGCCAACTTCAATTGATAAGTGCCTAGTGCGAATATTATCAAGTCATCTTCCGAGAGTTGCGGAAAATCTTGCAGTTCAGGTAAATCCCCTGAAAGTCTTTCAAATGCAACTCTTTGTCTGTTGAGGTTTTTAGCGATAACATAATATGCTAAGTTATTAGGGGTATTTACGCGACTGTTAATTATATCGGCAAAAGTGGCTGCATGACGGTTATCAACCAGCACCGGGTGAAAGGCATTTATCATGGTGGCTCCGTTTTTAAAATCCACGAACATGTGTGACATTGCAACATTAAAATACTCCTGTCTGAACGACTTAAAATCTCGTTTAAATCGGCCATTTACTACTTCAACAGACCACCTACAAATCGTCACCATTCTTGATTTATTTGCTTGCAGCGTCGTTAATTGTTCAACTCCCCTTTGTCTGGACTCTGGCATAGCAGTTATATAGCCCAATGAATTCAAACCAGACACGCTATCTCTGAAACCTCGGTCCAGGATGAATACGTCACCACTTTAAAAAAACCAATGAAACAAACTGTTTTCATTGCTGGTTATTTCGTTTACTATCGTAGCGTCCGACTTAGTGGCAGCATACGGCCCAGTTACGTCCAAAATATGTCCGTTGCAAGTAACTATTAAAAAGGGCTTGAGGAGATTGCGGAACTTGTGAAGGCTGTATGATTTCTTTTGAAATAAAAAATTGGAGCTCTTTTGTACGTAAACATAGGTGCCGTCACATATGATAATAGCTGGTCTGTTTTCTGCAGGTACATTTGGATTTCCGAACACAGCATTCGGGACTAAAAGATTACAAGCAGCTACTTCTTCTCTAGTCATGTGGTCAAGGCCTATGTAACGTGGTACGAAATCTTGAGCTATACACTCTCTCGCTATCTTTATCAGCCGTTCAAAATTAGTGCGGCTCGTGTGAAAAAATGTTGACAGTCTCTCATCAGATTCTCCGGTACTGAGTTTTGATAAGTAAAACCCTAAGGCTTTTTTAGGATTTCTGCACCGTTCGCTTAAAGAAGGAGTCTCTTCTAGAATGCGACTGAATTGTTCTGTAGTCTTCCCAATCCAGTAATGAAGTTCATATTCGTCAACTTCTTCTGTGTTGTCAAAGTCTATTAATACTCTGAGATGAATACTTTTTTTAAATAAATCAAATATTTATCAAGAATTTGTGCATGGTCAAAGTCATGGCATCGGTTGGGGGCGTCAAATAACTCTTCCCAATTATTTCTATGTAAATGTTCCTCACACACTCGTGCACTCTGAGGAACATAGTAATTGTGGCTTGTAAAAAAAACGATTTTCAACCTATCTAGAAGACGACAGCGCGTTCTATTGTTACACCCGTAAAAAATACATGAGTTTGAAGTGTTTGGTGCTCTTGTGTAATCAGCAAAATTAAATGGACGCTCTTCCACTGCAGGTTCAGCTTCAGGTTGTTCTAGAGGTTGTGCCGGTTCTACAGGTTGTACCAGTTCTACAGGTTGTGCTGGTTCTCCATGTTGCAATTGTAACCTGCGCGTTGTTTCCCAGCAGCTTTGACACTCTTTCTTGGTTATTGAATGTGATCTGAAAAAAAAAGTTACACACATGAAGTTACATCCATGTATTCGATTGCAATGAAAACGAAATCAAAATCTCGTCTAGCCCATCTGTCGTGTCAAAGGGTTTATTATAGGTCTCAATAAATGTAGGTGATGACCTACTAATAGCACTGATTTGATTACGCGTCGACGTATTCATATAGTCACGGGTATATTGAAAGTAATTACGGTTACTATAAAATGATATACGTGGCAGTAACCTTACTAATCCTGTAAACACGTTTTCTTGCATTATTGACAGTATTAACTTGTCTTTATGGCATTAATAGAAACTATGTAATACATACAACTAACTCCGCATATTCATCATTTTCTCTAAAAAGAGACCTGTGTGGCGGACTTCACACATCTGTTTAATGTATAATTATTTAATATTTATCATGTACGTGTTTAGTTACAAGTTCTTATATTAGGTATCGTAGTGTCCTGTCGCAGCTGCAAACATTTATCAATTTATAATGTATGTTAATAACTTCAACAAACAAACAGACACTCTTTATAATCCACTATTAGCGATCTAGCTAGCGCGCCACACGGCGATCGGTTCCTTATCGCCGCAGGCGCTGTTGAGGGGATGTTGAGGGGAACGCGCGCGGTCGCGGGGCGGGCGTCCAAGCTGCGCACGGGCATCGCCCCCGGCCGCTCGACTGTCGAGACACCTCTCCGACGCGAAGCGCATGTCAATTGCCCTCTCACGCCATAGCCTTTGTTTACTTCCATGCGGTCGTAATAAAGTAGCTTGCTGATCTGCCGTGCTTGTACTTGACTCTTTCTCCTTCTATTATTTTGCTGCCTGCTTGTGCCGAACTGTAATTGTGCATGTGGAACAATACAAAGTGTATCCCAAGAAATCAGTGCCTTGTTATTTGGATTCCCTACACACCTACGGCAACGTAAGGCTTCTACACCTGTGTCCTATAGTGACACGTATGTATGTACCTATACATTTAATATAAATAATAATGATAGACCTGTCTTGGTGATATGCGTTGTATTATTGCATCTAGTATAGTACGATGTCTGCCATAAAGGCCTTGTGTTAACACGTAGTCTCTTCTTCGCAGCACAGATCGATCACAAACAATACAAACGATTCCAGCAACAGGTTGGAACATTTTGAATTTCGTAATGCGAAGGTAATCAATTAATCAAATGCCAAGGTCAACGAGTTCAATGTGGATGAATAATGTCCAGAGGATTAGCCAAGTTGGTAGATAGATAAAATCGACGGATGTTAAACGAAATAATAACACGTAACACACAGTGCGCTGTTAACGATGGACTGCGACATGTCTTTCGTTTCATTCATGTTACAGTCTTCACCGCGCAAGTTGGCAAAAAGTGGGGATGCGCAGTACGGTATCCTGTTGCGTGATTGGTCGCGTACCTGATGCGTCATGTAGTGTGCGGCATGCGCACACGCCGCGCCGCGCTCTGCCAGCAGGTAGTCGACCGGTTTCTGTACTGAGCATGTATTTTTTTTTTTTTTTGGGTGGGAAGTCATCAAATGACTTCTCCCGCACTGGGCGGAGCGGGAGGTCGTGTCAGACTTTTACTGACTAAAACCCACCCGTGTTCCTTCAGTTGCCTGTGCCAGGGCCCCAGTATCTCTTTCGAACAACCCGCGACCCTGGCTGACCCGCGACCTTATTAGGTAGGTATAGCGGAGGAAGTGAGTCGTCGTTATGGGTCTGCAAAATGAATTAACAGCATAAAGTAACGTAATAAATGAACATAACAGGAGACCTTTTACCTTTTTTGCTATTTTATTAGTGTAAATACACATCTGAAAATCTCAGTTCCTCTGGGATATTTTTTATTGCTGCCGTAATAAAAAATGTTGCACTGGTTAAGACCTTTCGTTTAAGATACAATACACATCTGCAACAGACTTGGACCAAAGGCGGTCAATGTCCTTTGAATTCCTCAGAGCAGGCTGAAACATTCGCTCTTAATAAATCAATAGCAAGTGAGGGCGAGGATTTTAAAGTTTCTGTAGTTTTAATTGGAATATTTGTAAAGAAAGTTGCAAATTCCTGGGCAACATCGATGTTACCGCTAATGAGACCGCCGGAAGTTTCCAGTGTGTAATCAGTATTATGTCTCTTGTTCCTGTTCGTTTCATTGTTAATAATTTTCCAAACTGTCTTTATTTTATTGTCAGCTGACTTAACCTTGGTGCTAATGTATGAAGCTTTAGCCGCTTTGCAATTTTTTTTTTAAGTTAGAATAAGTAGCAACATACTTATTAAAAGTTTCCGAGTTTATGTACGGCTTAAGGCCATACAGTTCAAATTATTTTTCCCTACTTTTCCTGATGCCTTTAGTTGCCCAGTCACTGAATAAAAACTTAGGGCAAATAGTTTTAGTTTTCTTTTTAAATGAATTATTAAACTCAGTTTACACTAATGAAAAGAATTCTTTATACAAAATATTGCCATTGTTCATATTTAGGCCCTGAGCACTTAACTTGCTAATTAAAGTGCTATTAAATTTAATACTAGGCATTTGACAATATTGGTTAGATTGGGTGATTACGCTAATTACTGTTTCTAGATTATATTGTTCCTTAGAGACCATGGGTATAGCGAATTGGAATATTAAAAGTTTGCTTTGTATAGCAGCACTTGGGACTATTAGGGATTATAGTTTATTTATGTCTCGTACTACGTTAATTTGGCTGGGGATCTTATCTAATCCTTGCTGTAAATGTATTTCGTTAAATATTGCGGGTTGCAAGATTATTATGTTGGGCTAGGACGTAAGCTTCTTCGAGATGTTCGCAGATGTCTTTCAGTGTTTCGTATACTAAGATTACTTCTTGTAATAAATACTCTCTAGTGTTGAGTTTACGGTTTATAATTGTTATTAACTGGTTAAGTTGATGGGTCAGATTATTTATTTTGTGATTCATTGTGGTCATTGCGTTGGCTGCTAGACTAAATTTCTTATCAATGTTTATCATGTCGTCATTATCTAGATTTCCTGAGATAGCTTTAATTATAGATCCTAATCCATTGATAAGTCCTCGTTTCGGTCGTTTGATTTGCATTCGCGATAGACATTCACTTAAGTGTATTTTTAAATATTCTGTTCTTTGGTGTCGTACACCGTCAGTTTGTCCTCCGTTGTTATATAAGTTCGTTATAGATTCATAATTTGTTTGGAGTGGTTCTAGATTAATAGGATAGATGAAGTTCCATTCGTCTTCTTGTATTTGTACCTTCCTTTGAGGTATGATACTGATCCCTTGTCCTAGTCTGATGATGTTTGCTTCGCATCTGTAACATGAATTTGACTAATGTGAATTTGGTGTTCTTTATATCTGGCGTCATAGGAGAATTTATTTCGTGGGAGTATTTTTTTTATTATGTATGGGCCTTTAAAGGAGTTAACGTGTTTTGATCTATCATGTTTAGCGATATAGAATTTAGTTCCTATGGTGATTTCTTTAGTCACAGGTGTTCTGAATTTATTACTCCTTTTGTGTGCTTTTTACCTTTTCGATTTTGTCGTTTATTTTCTATAGGTAGTCAGAGGTTTGTTTGTTCTGTACGGGTAAGTTAATTTCTCGTAAAAAGTGTAATTCGTTGGGTGTTTTGTTAGTGGTACTATGTATAGTGGAGTTATACGCTAGTACTGCTAAGTTAACATCTTCTTTCTTTAGTTCCTGTTGTACTCTTAATCTTTCTATTAGGGTGGAATGAAACCTTTCTATGTCTCCATGAGACGTGTGGTGTTGGGGTGTCGTCACATGATGTTTGATTTTTAATCCTGCTAGAAATTCTTTTACTATTTCCGATATTAGTGTAGTCTCGTTATCCGTTGAGATTAGTTCGGGGGTTTCTATTAAAGCGAAGAGTCGTAATAGCAATTCTATTACTTGTAGGGAGTTGTTTTCAACTAGTTCTACGGCGAAAGTCCATTTAGAAAATATGTCTATTCCGGTTAAGTAGGTTTTCTTTTTAAAGTGGAACGTATCTATTTGCCATTTTTCCATTGGTTTTGTTGGTGTTTCGGTTTTTTCAAAGGGTGGTTTAAAAGGTTGTCGGTCATATTTTACTTTAGTACATGTTTCGCACTGATTTAGATAGTTTTGTGTATGTTTTTGATGTTCTCGATATAGTACCTATGTTTTAGAGATTTCCTTTATTAAAGCTGGGTTTCCTATATGTATATCTATAAATTCATGCGTTGTTCTAATTATTTTCAGGATTTCTTCTTTATCTGTGATTTCTACACGTGGTTGTGTAAACCAAATGATTGTGAGTTCTTTATTATTGAAATGTTTCCTGTATATGTTTCAGACAGTTGTTCTATGAGTTTATTACTATTTCCTACTGTAGCATATCTTTTTGATCCGAGATATTCTTTACAGAATTTTATAAAGTCTTGGGGATTGTTTATTTTTAGATTATAATCGTAGGTGTGGTTGTCTTTTTGTATTACTTTCACTTGATAGGGTTCTGTTGTTACAAATATTATATTCATACGCCTAGGGGGATGTTCTGATTTTATTCTGAATCCTTCATCTGAGTCATCAAAGTTGCTATGTACCGTTGCTTGGTCTGAGTTATGCATTAGTATGATTCTAGACAGAGCATCTGCTACGTGGTTAGTACTTCCCTTTTTATGTGATATTTCATAGTCGTATTCTTGCAGTTTTAACATCCATATGGTAAGTTTAGCGTTTGGTTCTTTAAGTTTGGTTATCCATACTAATGGTTGGTGGTCTGTTTCAAGTTTAAAGTGTCGCCCATAGATGTATGGTCTAAATTGTGTTAGGGCATAAAGTACCTATACTTAGTAGTTCCTTTTCAGTCGCGTTATATTTTTGTTCCGTTTCTGTTAGTGTCCGAGATGCGTATGCTATAGGATGATTTTCTTGTGAAATAACAGCTCCTAATGCTATATCACTTGCATCAGTCGTTACTGTGTATATGTTATTAAAGTCTGGATATGCTAAAACTGGTGGGTTAATAATTAAGTCTTTTGCTCTTTGGAAAGCTTCTAGAAATGGTGTATCATGTTTTATCTCTTTTCCTTTCTTTGTACATTCAGTTATAGGTATTAGGTATTAGGTAGGCTATTTTGGATAGGTTTGGTATGAATTTTCTATAATAGGACACTAGTCCTAAGAATGACTTGATTTCTTTGGTTGTTTTAGGTGGTGGGAATTTGGTTATTGCTTTGATTTTTTCTGGACATGGGCTGAGTCCCTTTTCTGTTAGGATATGTCCTAGAAATTTGACGCTAGTTTGCATAAATTTACATTTTTCATGGTTAATCCGTAAGTTGTAATGTCTTAGGTGTTGAACACTGCTTGTAATCTAGTTAGGTGTTCTTCCTTTGTGGTGGCAAATACTATTACGTCGTCTAGGTAGACTAGACATTCCCTATTTTCCAAATGTTTCCTTAATACGTCATTCATTACTCTCTGGAATGTAGCTGGTGCTGTTTTTAATCGAAAGGGCATTCGAGTATACTCGTAATGTCCGTCAGGTGTGGAAAATGCAGTTAGTGGTATTGATTCAGGCTCCATTTTTATCTGATGATAGCCAGCGGATAAGTCTAATGTAGAGAAATATTTTGCTCGATTTAATTTTGAAAATATATCGTCTATGTTTGGTAGAGGGAATTTGTCATCTCTGGTTTGATCATTGAGTTTACGGTAATCTATAACTAATCTCCATTTCTTTGGTTTTCCTGGGTCTACATGTTTTTCTACTAGATGTACTGGGCTTGCCCATGGGGAGTCTGAAGGTCTGATTATTCTATTTTTTAACATTTCCTTAATCTGGCGAGTGACTTCTACTCGTTGTATTTCTGGTAGCCGGTACGCGCGTTGGTAGATTGGTTCGTTTTTTGTTAATGTAAGGTGATGTTTAACGGCGGTGAATGAAGTCTGTGCCGCGTCTTCTGCGAATAAGTCTTCATTCTTTTTTAAGATTTGGTCTAAGTTAATCGACTTGTTTTCTTGATAATGTAATAGTATAGTTATATCGTCTGGTGTTTTTATTTTGTTTTCGCTAGGAACTATTAATAGGTTTTGTTTAGTTATGTTCGACTTCTCTAATAATTTCGAATACCTATATTCGAAATTATTAAAGAAGTCGAACATATCAAATTCTATTGGATTACTGTTTTGTCCAAAGATTTTTACCATGGGGTAGGTTATTATTTTACCATTATGTTTTGAGAGTCCGTGCGGGGTTTGGACTAAAAATGTTTCGTCAATATAAGTCGCGTATCCATCCGATATTAGTTCTTTAGCTATATTGGGTTTAATAAATCAGCGTGTTGATCCGGTGTCTATTAGTATTTTTTCGTCTATATTAGGTATTTTAGTATATGGTAGTTGAGTATGATTAGGTGTAGAATTTATGTTGGGGTATTCTTGGGTAAATCCGTTTGAAAATCCTCCGAGTTTGGGTCATATTCTTGTGTTGGTTCACAAATTTGATCATTATTTTCATATCTGGGGTTGATGTTAGTAAAATATTCGTTCACACATTTCTGCATGTATTCTTCACAAGGGGTATCAAGATATTCATCACTATTGGATTGAGGTTCGTCGATGTTAAGTACCTACTCGGTTTCTTTTTAATTGAGGTCGTTCTGTTACCTTTCGCATAGTCGCGTCTTTATCCTGTAGTTCAGGAATTTGTGGTTTTGGTTGCCAGTTGGGTCGAGTTTGTTGCCCTGAAGGTCTTTGATTGAAATTATTATTGATATTATTGAAATTAAGATTGGGGTTAGCGTGAGTTTGATTATTATTATGGTTGCCATACCAAGGTTGTTTAGCTTGCTTGTTGCATCCGAATCCTAGCCGAGAAAGGTGAGGGTGGATATACGTGTCTTTGCTGGACAGGTCTATTACCGAGGTTTGAATTATACACAGGGGCGCTGTATTGTTGAGCTCATATTATTTTTAACGAAAGGTTGAGTATGACCATTCGGTTTGTTTCCCGTATTCCTAATGTTAATTAGGTATCCTTCTTTGTCAAGAGTTCTAGCTCTAAGGCAAGTTTCTAGGAAGTCTAATTTTTTACAGGCTGGTTTATATTCAGGTGGTAGTAGTGATATTAACTTTTGGTTAGCTATTTCTTTTAAACCGGTGTGTACATGTTGGTTAATTGTACATCCTTCAGCTATTAACATTTGTAATTCGTATATAACGTTAGTTAAGCTTGATGAGCTTGGTCTTAAATTATTAATTTCCTGAAACACATCTCCTATCGTTCTATTCCATGATCCATACTGCTGTTTTAGGATTTCTTTAATTTCTAACCAAGTGAAGTTATGAGGGTAGCTATATATGAGCGTAGCCGAATTGCCTGTTATCTTTGACAAGATTGTATTGACTTTCTGCGCATCTGTGCCAGAGGTTATCTGGATGAAACGTTCTACTGCGGTGACAAAACCGTGTAGGTACCTTTCTCCACCTTGTCCAGAGAACTGGGGAATAGGAATATTACTTTCTGGTCTAATTTGGGAGTTGGAGTCTACGGGTGACATCATTATTAATTTTGGGGTGGTCACTAATTCTCTACCTGAAGGAGTGAATGCCAGTTTGAAGTTGTTTTAACCGGGAAATAATCACATGTACTTACAGTTGTCTTGTGAGAATGATGAGAGCTATCACTGTCTTCATCTGGATGTAGTAGAGGCTTCGTAGAGTCGGGTCTTTGAAATCCGTCGATTTACTCCGATGAGCTTCTATACTGCAATGTACGAAGAGAAGTTCTTCTTAGCCAGCGTCACCTTGATGTGTACGGGGAAGAGCTTTTCTGAGTCTGCGTCACCTTGCAGGAGAAGTCTTGAATCTTTTCCTTATTTGTAGGTTCTGGGCAGGTTTGATAGAGTAATCTTCTTGGTTCGGTGTCTGGTAGCGGAGATACAGCAATTCAGCACGTCGTCTTGATTGATAGTTTCTTCAAGAAATGCCCGTAACGTTGGGCGCCAGTTAAAAGACTGAGACTGGTGATCGAGATAAACAATAATTTTATTCTCAAAGCGTGTTAGTAGTACAGTGGTATGTTGTAGAGTTGATACAATAATGCGTGTTGAATTATATTTAGGTTAGTTTATATACTAAGTCTTATCAGTTAATACAGTAGTGGGGGCAGGACGTTTGCCATCATAATTCTTATTTATATTTATTACACAAGCACTTATTTATATTTATTACGCGAGCACATTCGTAAGAAGCTGGCAGTATCATCACAACGTTAACGTTTTCCCATTGTTTGTCTTATTTATTTATATATTTATTTGCGCTTATTTATATATAATTAGGTATATATTATTATATTTATAGTTTGTAATAGGTATATGTGTATCTTTATATTTAAATAAATATGTAGGTATTCCACAATTTCTCATAATTGCACCTACCACTGTTTGTCTCTGCGTCACCCAAAGGTTGACTGGTAGAAAATGCCTATGGCATTAAGTCCGCCTCTGTACTTTTCTGTGCATGAAGTATTAAATAAATAAATAAATATTACTTAACTTATAATCTATTCCGCTTATTCCGTCGTTATCGGGTAATAGCGTTATCTTTATTGATGACTGTCTGGTCTCGTTATCTTGACTCGCGCGTCTAGCGCACCGTTCATGAGTTTACGAACTCGAGTAGGTACTAAGCTGCGTCACAGAATAGAGCAATGCAGTAGATCAACTTGAACTGATTAGTATGTTTTTTTTTTTTTTTGTAGTTAGTATTTAAGGTTACAGATACTTTAGGTATGAACCTAATTACTAATAAAAATAAGTACTAGAGGCCCTATTGCTTTCTTGGAGGAGAGTAATGGGGTCATCTGGGTCTAAGAGTGTATGCCTCGGACGGCGGACTTTATTTATACTAGAGGGGGTATAACTAGCGGCCTCGATAACTAGAGGGTTGCGATGTTTGACGGCGGTGTCAAAGAAACGCTTCATGAATTCATGAACGTTTTATGAATTGGTGGATGGTGGGGATTTTGAGGTCGAGGTGGATGATTTCGTTACGGACGTAATATGGGGATCCCGTAATTATTCGGAGGGCGCGGTTTTGGAGGGTCTGTATCCTATGGATATGGTGGGGTTTTGCGTGTGCAAAGACTGCACAGGCGTATCTCATGATAGGGCGAATGCACGCCGTGTAAATGCGCAACTTGCACTTTAGTGACAATTTCTCTACAGATTATACTTCGGGGAGTGTGATCAAGAACTCCACGACCTCATTCCGCCGGCCCCCTTCTATCAGCGGACATCTAGACGCACTGCAGGTTACCATCCTTACCTAGTTGATATCCCACCAATTCGCACTAAGGGTTTCCAAATATCTTTTGTGATGCGCCCAGCAAAGGAGTGGATCTCTGCCTGCGTCTGTGTTTCCGAATGCATACAACCCCGATCTCTTCAAAGTGAGAGTGAACAGGCTTCTTCTGGGTAAGCTCGCTCCATCGTCGACTTTGTCTCTGTCATCTCTGACCTAGACTAGAGTCAAGAGCAAACCTATCTCAAATAAAAAATAAATAAAAATTTGCTTTTTGCATTCATTATGAAATGGAGTCTACCGAGAGCGAAAGCGGCGCGCGAACGAACCTTCTTTATGTGCTCTGAGAAGGTGAGGTGCTCATCAAGGATCACACCTAGGTATTTGGCTCGCTTCTCCCAAGGGATAGGCTTACCGAACATGGTGATTGGTCGGGGGGGAAATGAGAAATGGCTTTTTTTTTTTTTTGGTACGGACCTTTTGCTTGTTGGCTCCGGGAGCCTTTACTGCGTAACCGGGCTTTGGTGGGGCCAGAAGGTCCTCTCACCGTGTAACAAAATTTTAAAATAGCACGTCTAAGGGTGGCGTGCAGGCCCTTATATACTTTCTGGCCGCAGCGGGCCGCGGCGGCGAGCGCGTTAGTGGGGCACGGTGAGAGGGAACACGCACATATGTATGCGCGCGATATGGCGTCGTGTGCTGGTAGTGCTACAGTCTCCCCTCTGTCTCCGATGACGTCCCGGTGAGGTGGACAGGACTGTTTTCTGTTCATCTTTCCAGGACCAAACAGAATTATTCTTCATTGAACGGGAAAGGGGTTCGGTGATATTTGCAAAATTGGGGATAAATCGTCTATACCACGAACACATCTGCAGGAATGATATCAAAACAATGGCCATGCCATCCACGGAATAGTATAAATAAGGCTGGAAAGGCCCTCGTTACAATTTTGTATTAGGACCAGTGTCGCCGCTTGACTCCCACTATTTAACTTCAAACACACGCAATACTATGTCTACAAATATTTCGCACACAACCAAATCACATACACACAAAAATCTCAGGGCAGCTATTCGCCTTATTTATACTATTCCGTGATGCCATCAATACGGGGATCTTTTATTCAGAATTATAACGGAATGTAGGTACATAAATAACAACTTATACCTAATTAATTAATAAAATAACAAAATTATATCCTAACTTAACTAAAACTATTCACAAACTAAAATATGGCGTCGAGAAATTCTTCCGCATCGCTGTCGACTGCTAATGTACCCAAGAGACTGGCGGCATTGCCATGTTGTATAGCAATGCTTAGCCTAAAAGCCGGCCCTTGGGTCATGGGAAGCGTCTAATAGCCGTTTGGAGATTTCGTTAAACAAACCATGAGCGCTCGGACTCCACGACCCGAGGGTTTCAACCCCAAACGGCTCGAAAATATAATTACCGATAAGGTTATTATACTTTCGCTGCTTGAGGTTTTCTGCAGCCGCAGCAGCAGCGCCAGCACAGCACGCCGAGCCGGGAAGATGGGATGGCGCAAGAGCGTCGACACAAGTTGCGTCCCACACTAAAGGCCTACCCACCTTCCATGGAAATAAAGACATGCCGTCCGGTCTCTTGCCATCGTCGCGTGCCAAGCCATTGGGTTCTAATACAGCTGGGACGCCGACGGTGACAAGAGCTCGTCGGATGATGTCATTAATGTTCGCGTGCCGCGCTATGCGACCCGAACTTCGGCTGCAAGACAGGCCGTGGTGTCCTAGGCTGTTGACACCGTCGTCACAGTGACAGCGATGAGGAGAACAACAAGGGGCTCCTAGTCGCAGGGAAGCAGCGAGGCGGAAAGTAGTGTCATCAAACAAAGCATTTGATATCATCTAGGTCTAACACCTAGATGTCAAATGCTTTGCTGGTGCAGCCATACCACTATGGAAGCAACTTTGTCTGAATCCACTTGAAGACCATTAGGTGTTATATAATGAACTAGATATTTGGCCTTAGAACAGAAGAAAACACATTTGTTCTTATTTGCTCTGTGAGATTGTACTCATTTAAGCGATCGAAGACGTTTTGCAGGTCTCTGAAATGATCATCTAGACTGGCAGACATGACTATTAGGTCATCTAAATAAATGAGCAGCTTAATGTGACTGAGGGATATGCGAAATCTATCCATAAGACACTGGAAAGTCGCAGGAGCATTTCGTAGACCAAATGGCATTCTCAATTGTACATAGGTACCGAAAGGTGTGATAGAAGCCTCGGACCAGCGGAAGGCGTGTCGTGTTTACAACGTAAAAACAATTTATTTAATAACACCATGTCGGGTGTAATATATCAAAAAAACCTTATGCTTTAAGAATATCTACATCTATCATAGGTTCCAGGGTTGTTTTAAGCCGATAAAATCGATATGAAAAAACACGGCCATGGTGCCAAATTGCGCAATATTTTTATTTTGTTTATGTAATTTTTGTAATATTTCTGTTAAATAATCTATCAAAATATTTCTTGTAATATGGAAAATAGGTCATTATTAGTATTTAAACACACATAGACCATTAAAATACAACGAAAATAGTTAGCATTATACGTTATTAATTACGCGGAACCTGAAATGCGCGGGCGCAGGCCGGTGGACGGTTTGTTTGTTTTAATTTATTGTGCTACTCAGAACATACCAAGTAAGGACATATGGGCATCAAAAATAGCTTATATAGTCTAGTTTAATCATAAAATAGGTATTATTGACACAAACTACAAAATGTTTCGTAAAAAATTATGTATAGCAAATATTTTACTCAAATTCAACCCATATTCTCAAGTTTAACTTTTTTTTGAAGTACTTAGGACTAGTTGCTGTAATTCACGTTTCAAATAAATTGATTCTATATAGTTTCAGCTATACACACGCATTTTCACTATTGTAGTATTGTTAGTAGTTTACTAGATAATAACATTTCAATTGTAAATAGCGCGCAAATTTTTTGCAAACTGCGCGGGTGCAAAGGAGCGGATGTTTGACAGGTTAGAAGCTTTAATAGAGATGCCACTTTTAAAAAAAACCTTTTGAAGGGAATAATTCGGCTGGGCCAACATAGTAGCTGGGACGCTTCA
This sequence comes from Fissipunctia ypsillon, assembly GCA_947568875.1. Taxonomy (NCBI): domain Eukaryota; kingdom Metazoa; phylum Arthropoda; class Insecta; order Lepidoptera; family Noctuidae; genus Fissipunctia; species Fissipunctia ypsillon. The sequence goes on from OX387644.1 coordinate 20,681,174, forward strand.
CCAGAAAAATTGGGCTACTTGAGTAGCCTGGACGGTCCAGTGGTTAAGTGACCCCCCCCCCCCCCCCAAAAAAAAAAAAACAATAGTAAAGAGTTGCCAACTTTTTCATATCGAGTTTACCCTTTAGTTGTTAATTTTGTAAGTACGTGTAGAAAATTGTAGACGAAAAAATTGTAAAATGTATTAAGTATATTGCAAAGGAGTCAAACCACTGAGCAGTGGTGGCCCAGTGGTAACGGCCCTGACTTACGAGTTGTAGGTCGTGGGTTCGAACCTAGGCAGGCGCTTACTTTGTGTAAATAATTTCATCACCACTGTTCTAAAAATAGTGAAGGAAAACCCTTCGCCATTTTGGTGATGAAATTATTTCGTCAAACGTATCGTACCTTTCGTAACGTATTATCATGAGAAAACTGGCATGTCTTAGACCAAAAATTTGAAGACATGTGACATCTACGAACCGGCACTTTTTTTTTTGTGGATGGGAAATCATCAAATGACTTCTCCCGCTCTGGGCGGAGCGGGAGGGCGTGTCAGACTTTTACTGACTAAAACCCACCCATCTTCCTTCTGTTGCCTGTGCCGGGGCCACGGTAACTCTTTCGAACATCCCGCAACCCTGGCTGGCATCGGCCGTAGCGGACCCCTTCAATGGTGCTGACATCTCTTTGAGGCGCGCGTGGAACAGAACGCGCCGTCAACTCGGGCCTTGTCCTTACCGGACGGCGAGCTATCCATTGCTCGCCTTCCGCAAGCCCGCGCCTATGGTGGCCGGGAATCGGCTGCCAATTCCCGACACCCAGGGCGTCTCCTGCGGCGACTAGGGGCGTGAGGGCACAAAGCTTGCCTCTCCCTCACGCGTCCCGCCTCCTCCTTCGCGAGCATTACTGCTTCGCAAAAGGAGGTAATGGCTTCCTATGTACTCTCGCTCCGTACCATGGCCTGGACCAGGGCCGGACGCGAGATATCGCCGCCGCCGATCGCTTCCGCGAGGACACGGTGGTGCTCCGCCCAAGACGGGCAGACCTCCACTGTATGCTCCACCGTGTCCTCCGGGCGATCCACACATTGGTGACACCCGGGCGTTTCCTCCCGCCTTATTCGGAACAGGTACCTCCCGAAGCACCCGTGTCCGGTGAGGACCTGGGTCAGGCGGAAGGTGAGGACGCCGTGGCGCCTCTCCGACCACTCCTCAGAGAGGGGATTTATCGCCGCAATTGTGGCGTGCCCACGAACCGGCACTGGGCCCGCGTGATAGATTACCGCCCACTCCCTCTCGAAAAGAGGATGCCTGTGTACCAGCAGTGGGAACATTATAACTAATTATAAGCTTAAGGTGTCATACATATTTATTTTGTTTTATGTAAGACGTACGATTTGAGGGCAAATTTATATTTTACTACTGGCAACATAAAGCTTGTTGGGTTTTTTTTATTTTTCTTTACATGTCATATGTCATGTCATTGGTCTCGACCGCAGACTACATCATAGATAGAGTTTTGTTTGGTAAATCTATGATTTCGTCAGAAGTGAGAGGAATCAGAAAAGTATGGACGGCAGCACATCAAGCTACTACAATCTGTCAAATTTCTTTAATAGATTTTCAACTTTATCAGGGAAAATTTAACTGTTTCGGGTAGCTTGACCTGCTTGCGTCTGTACCTATAATCTGTGATCCTGATCAGATTTGTGGTGTTGCCAGACCGTACGATAATTATGGGGGCGTACGATAATTTGGCCAATGGTACGATGTACGATAGTGAATGTCTAACGTACGATAATTTTGAGCTTTGAAGATAAAAAAAAGTTCCGTTCAGGGAGAAGCGCCAGGTAGATCGTGAAATTCAAACTTTCTTATGTTTTTTTTCAATTTGCATGTCAGTATTAAGTTGTATGTTGATTAAAGTATCATTCGCGACCATGACAAATATGCATTTACATAATTATTATAATCATCAAAATCAGTAATAGAACTCCATATGTTTGTATAATCCTAATTGTCAAGATTTCATGAAATAGTCATTCAATAGAATTACCTGGTATTAAAGAGTTGTATTGATGACTTTAATTATTATAATTCTGTAAATACATACCTTTTACGGTCGCGAATCATATTTAGATCAACATACAACCCAAAGTGACTTGCAAATTGCAAAAAAACGTAAGAAATTTTGAATTTCTCGGGCTACCTGACGCTTTCGTAACAAAACGTATTTGTCAGACATAACTAAATTCTAAAAAAAATCAACAAAATGTGAATGTCAAAGTATGTCAATAAGCAAGTTTATGTCACAGTGTCTCTCTCTTTCCCTCATATTTCTTTCACTTACGTTTCCATCCATCCGCAACTCTGTGTTTAGGGCCTATCTATGCACATAACCGCGCAACGCAAGGCGCTGCCGTAGCGTGAGGTAACCATTTTTCTGTGATTCGTGAACTACTTACCCAATTTTGATTTTTTTTTTGTTGTACTTATCGTATACGATTTCACAAACGCTTATCCACGCTGCTTGTTTTATTCATGTTGAACCATGGTTGTCTCCAAGCGTCCTATAGACAAACTGATGTTTTGTTAACAAGTATGACGTCACAACGCCGCGAGCCGGAATGCCGGTGCGTTCTCGACAAAAACTGCGTTGCGGCGAGTGGCGTGTCCGATTTTGGCACTGCGGCGCCGTAACGCGGTTATGTGCTGAGGCCCTAAATCCTGTATGCGTGTAATTATATCAGATACCTTTATAATTATTTGCTTCTATTTAGCTAGCTTTATGTGTTGTGGGCACGTGTGCCGGAAGGAAGGAAGGAAGGGGAAGGATGGAAGTTAATATTGTAGTTTGTTACCAATTTGAATTAATGTTTTACGTATTTTTTTCTATTGTATATACGATAATGATGCCCACAAAACGATAATTTCGACGTGGGAACTCGATAATTTGAACTTTGGAGTTGGCAACACTGATTTGTGCGCTAGCGCTGAGTTGTCACGTTTGTTTTTGCCTGTTATCGTTACACACGAGAGTACTTTTTTATAAATCGTTACATTAGCATTCTGATCATCCTTATCAAAGTTTTGAACTTAGTATTACCTATTCTATTATGAGGAAGAAATTGGCTAAAAAAAAGTCTAACAATTTAAAAGACATACTCGATAGTGATGACGAATTACCAAGTAAGCGTAACTACTTGATATTATACTTACTAAATTCAATTACTTTTAGGTAGTTTTGTTCTATGTAGGTAGATGCTTAACAAATGTCGGTTATTAAAAATATTTTATGTAGGTACTATGCTTTCAGATGAATACATCGACTTACCCTTTGTTCCTGCCTATCAATTGGATAATCGATTTGAATATATTGAAAAAAAGAAAGTAGACAAAGAACTAAATAAACAGAAGAAAGAACAGTCAGAGCGCCGTCTTAGGGGCGGGTTAAGTAATGGTGGAACTGTGGTAGCTTGTGGATACTTAAACAAGAAAGACACATTCTGTTTCCATTGTCTTGAATCTAATACTGGGAAAAAAACACAACAATGGTTTTTTAATTTTCTCATGGTAAAGGATCTACATGCAAGTTACACATATCTCACAACCTGTTTAGTGCCTAGCTATATTAATGATTAGTCTAGTGCAAATAGAAAATCCTTCAGGGACTGTAATAAGAAAATGTGGAGGTTTAAAATGGTAGCTATTAAATAGATTTAGAAAGTAATAAAAAAATGTGTTTTTTATTAATGACTTTTTATTTTTACATTATAATAATGTACATTATCTAATAGTAACAATTATTACATACCTTACATTATAAATATTGTGGAAAAAATGACTACTTACTACATATGACCCAGTTTAATAAATCACCTTGATTTAAAGAGTGAAAAACATAATTCTGTTGTAAGAAGCAGGTATTATGTTTGGGAAATCACATCACTTCTGCAAGCTTTCCAAAAATCCTTTAGAGCACCTTAGTGACTGCTGGTAACACTTCTCAAATCCTATTGAGTCACTATCCTGAAAATTAACAATAATATAATATAAATGTATTTTCTAGAGAAAAAAGAAATATAAATAACATATAATTTATCTAAAACATTGTATATAAATATTTTATTTCTGTAAGTAGGTTTGTACAAACACTTTTACATGTCAATCATATTTTTTTTAAACTAGATGAGGGTGGTGTTTCCTATCTGACTGATAAGGCCGAAACAAACTCGGAGGTCACAGTCTCTTTTAAGTCCAGACATAATCTTGGTCAGATCATGTAAATTGGTGTCTGTAATGGTCTTTTGAGGAAAGAACCACACAGATTGAGTGGACCTATCCAGTTGATGCATGCATCTGTCAGTAATCATTCAGTTCAACTCAGAACTCAAGGAGTTCCACGATTCGACGAACAATGCCAAAGAAAGGACATTTGGGTAGGCTGCATAAATTACTCAAACTCCCAGACTATGATTAAAACTAACTAAGAGAAAATAAAAACAAGGACCCACATTAGTTTTCACATCATTGATATATAATATTTTTGTATATCAATGCTTCACATTCACAATAATTAAAGAAATATAATACTTTACAAAGTAAATATTCACGTCATTGTATAAATAAAATTCATCAACAATGTATTGACACATTGGTGTATGAGAAAAAAAGTTAGCAAAAAAAAATCAGTAGGTATGTAAAAAAAAATTTTGGAGCAGCTCAATCCCAAGCCTTTTTGTCTTCGATATAATCTTTGAAGGTATAAAAGACTTTCCGGCACAACTTACGTTTAATGAATGAGTTGAATTTATAAAGGCTCGGATCTTAAACATGGCTTTGAAGTTTATTATAAAAATGTATACATTGACACCTGAACGAGCCACCTATTTTCTTGAGCCTTGTTGTAGGTACAACAAATTTGTGTTTGTTCCTAGTATTTATATTATGGAAATCACTGTATTTTTTAAACAATTTTATATTTTTATGGGCAAAAAATGTAATGTAAAAAAAACATACATAATATGGATCCCTTATAATCCTTTCACCCTGAGGGTCACAGTCTCCAAAGAGAATTAGTTTTGCTTTACTTCCTTTTGGAGCTCTTTTATTAAGATCCTTCATGTTTGCTTCATCCATTCCAAATATATAATCATAATGATTAAAGTCCTCTGAAACAATCTGAAAAAGTTAAACTAGTTATTTTTCAATTAAGCAGGTATGTATTAATTTTTTTTCTTCACCTTCTACATAATGTGATAAATGTTTTGTGGTACTGAATTGAGGAATTATGCAAAAACAGAAACAGAAATTAATACATGTAAAACGACAGTCCCTTCAAGGTCTGACTGGTTATATAAATGGTTTTGACTGTATTTCTCTTGCTTTATTCTAAGAAGTTGACCAGAACTTAATTGCTGTGTGTAGTAACATTGAAAGCCAACAGCCAAAACAGTTTACCTGTCTTGCATGGTTGTTATATGGGACATCATGCTTTTTCATAGTGTCCAAAGCTCTCCAGTCTGGTGGATTACCCACATGCCAGCCTCCTATAGCTGCACTGTCGATTTCCCATTGATCACCCAAATTCATGTCATTCACAGTTTTTTGAAACACACCTTCTGCTATTGGTGAGCGACAAATATTACCTGTAAGATAAACTCATTATCACTTCTGACTAATAATAATGATTGTTCTGTATATTTAGATTTTCTAGGCTTTCTAGTAAGACACTGGGGTTACATATTTTATCTCTGTTATTTTATTTAGCACTAGCTGTACCCCGCGACTTCGTTCGCGTGGATGTCGTAAAATACACAACATACTAAAATAACAGCAACATTTTAATAAAACTCCCTCGTCCCCCAAACCGTCGCGTGCGACCCCCGCTCTATTACTTCGCTTAAGTGTTCATTCTGACTTTTTACTTTTTGCGCGGCTCCTAAGGGTCGTAGCGTGATGTTTAATAGCCAATAACTATCCTCGAGAATTGGGCTACCATATGCAAAAAGAATTTTTCTAATTCGACTTTTTATTCATAATTTCATCGGTTTTATTTTTTTAGCACAGAACCCTAATTATATTTCAAAAATGATAGTAGCCTAAGTTACCCGCCGTAACATCAGCTATGTGCCAGTGAAATTCCCGTCAAAATCGGTCCAGCCGTTTCGGAGATTAGCCGGAACAAACATACAGACAGACAAAAATTTTAAAAATTGCTTTTTTGTTATAAGTACTGTACATACTTTCTTATGCATTTAGTAAAAAGTTGTTATTTTGACATTATAAACAGACACTTCAATTTTATTTATTTGTATAGTTATACTACATGTTTTGATGTATACAGGTCGTCCCACGGATATGCCACATGGAGGGAAAGTACCTTGAATATTGTAAATGGAACATTTCACTGAAAGAAGACATTATTTGAATTTAAAAAAACAATTTAAACTGCATTCATAGATATTTAAATAATTACATGGTTGAACGGGAAATCGAACCCGTTATACGAGAAAAATAATCACCCTGTAGCTTTATCATACCGATCGAAACGCTTCATCATAAGGATTATTTTTTGCTAAATAACATAGTATCATAAACAAAAGGAAGACCATGAATTTTAAAATTTGATGTGAAATTTTGTTCAGAAAAATGAACAGCTGACATTGCGACTTTGTTTGCAACAGGGACTCATTTTGAGCATTTGATAAATTGATTAATTTTGTATTTTTTGTTTTGTTTTGTATTATTGTCTAGGTTAGGTTAGGTTCCTTCGTGGTTATTTTTTTTAAACCACTCAGAAGTAGGAGCCCCGCGAAGCGGGGCTCCGTCGACCACGCCTTACTTCGAGACATGTTATTGACCTTGATGCCCTTGACCTCAGAGCTTGTCAAAATGTAATATTCCAAGATTTAACTATATTTTGGTTTAACTTTGACTTTTGGGGTGTTGACCTTGACCTTGAAAGGGTCATTGATCTCATTATTGTTTGGAAACGAATTTAGACCCGTTACGTGGTTTTTTTTTAGTTAGTGCAGAAAATTTGAAAGTTAGGTTAAAATATTTAAAAAAATCATATCTTAATAAGGGGGGGGGGCTTCGCAATTTTTCCTTCATAGGGGGGGTTCTACCCCCCCACCCCTCTGCCTCCCCTTCCCACCCCTTAAATCGATGGCTGGTAAAGTCCTACCATATTTATTTGTATAGATTTATTATGGTCAATTATGGTGTAGTTATTATCAGGGTGAGGTAACCTCACGGAAAGTATTTTACCAGGCCTATAGTACAGTTTTATAGTATATCTAAGTTCGTGAAGCAGTCGGAAGGTAGCGGTTTTCACTAGCAAGTGGCGCTCGCGAATTCCGCAAAGGCGGATTTCGATTTCGGTAAAAACAATTCAGTGGTGCTGGGCGCGCACATGCTTAAAACCTTCATAGTTTATTTTCCTGTAAAATTAAATGATACTACCATACCAACATACCAAGGCATATAAACAGTGCTTTTTTCTTTCCTCCTGACATTCTATACCTAGTCACAAGCACAACACAACGCAAAACAAATCCAAAAATAAATCCACTTCGATTTACTTTAGAGTATTAAAAAGTCAACAAAAAAAAGACTCAATTTTCAAACGTGTGTGTGTAACAAATCAAAGTTACCGATAACCCATAAAAATAGTTACTACTCTTTGGATAACCCGACAACCAAGAAATGGAGAAAGTTACGGAATCAAGTTTTAACAGATAAAATAAAAATGTACTGTAATTGTCGCTCACAGAACATAATATCTAATATCACAGATTACTTATTAGCATAATATACCCTATCATCCATTGCTCGTCGTCGTCGTTATATTTATTATAAACGTATAAACCAAGTCGCTGTCAATGTCAAATTCAGACGTGACAACAACGAATTTTGTTTCTTTTGGCTTCGTACGGTTTGTGCATTTAGCTCACCTTTTTACTTAGAATATCATTGATTTAGCTAATGTCACGTCGCGTCGCGTCGGTTGCTCCTATGCACAGAACATACAGTTTGGCGAGAAAGTCTTGAAACGGAACTAAAATATTTAATCATTGGCAACACTTGACTCTGCCTCGTCGAGTAAGGTACAGACGCCAGCAGGTCAAGCTACCCGAAACTGTCAAATTTTCCAAATCAACCTTGAACCTAATACTTCAGCGATAAAGTTGAAAATCTATTAAAGAAATTTGACAGATTGTAGTAGCTTGATGTGCTGCCGTCCATACATATTCTGTCATTTCTTGTAATCGGTGACTGTTTCTCGTGTTTATTTTTATTTATTTGTGTTATAGTGGTGATACTGATGACCATTGTGTTCATAATGAACAGATCTACTATTCGGAGTTCCGCAAGAGCGATAATTTATAAAGTATATGTGAGATGTTTGGCGGAACTAGAGGCCGGACAAATTTTATCCGATCTCATCGATGTGTATTAGGTTGGGGAAAAAGTCTTTTCGCATTATAGTATGTATGAACTTGTAATAAAATCTCTTTGTGTCTGGCTGGTTTTGGTATCATTGAAAGTTTAAATTTTAAAGAACATAATTCCAAATTCAAATTAGGAAAATGTGTGATTTTCATTTGTTTTTCGTACTGTCAAGATGAGTGAATCTAATGAAGAAATTCGATACATTTTAAAATTTTACTACAAAAAAGGTAAAAATGCAACACAAGCCGCGAAAAAAAATTGCGATGTTTATGGACCTGGTGCAGTATTTGTGAGAGTAGCACTTTGGTTTGAGCGTTTTCAATCCGGAAATTTTGATGTCAAAGATGTACGTCGCTCTGGTCGCCCTATTATGGATATAATGGATGCTATTTTTGAAAAAGTGGAGCAAGATCGACATATCAGTAGTTACGACGTAGCTGAAGAACTGGGAATTGACCACAAAACAGTTTTGGCGCATTTGAAAAAAACTGGGTACACAAAAAAGCTCGATATTTGGGTACCTCACGAGCTCACTGAAAGAAACCTAATGAACCGTGTACTCATTTGTGATTCTTTATTACGACGTAATGAAACCGAACCATTTTTAAAGAAGCTGATAACTGGTGATGAAAAGTGGATCACGTACGACAAGAACGTGCGAAAAAGGTCGTGGTCAAAGGCCGGTCAGGCTTCACAGACTGTGGCGAAACCCGGGTTAACTCGCAACAAGGTGATGCTGTGTGTGTGTGGTGGGATTGGAAGGGCATTATTCATTATGAGCTGTTACCACCAGGCAGGACCATCGATTCTGAACTCTACTGCGAACAACTGATGAGATTAAAGCAAGAAGTTGAGAGAAAGCGGCCGGAATTAATCAACAGAAGGGGTGTAGTTTTTCATCATGATAACGCTAGACCTCACACATCTTTAGCCACTCAGCAAAAATTAAGAGAGTTTGGCTGGAAGGTGTTAATGCATCCGCCGTATAGTCCTGACCTTGCACCTTCAGATTTCCACCTGTTTCGGTCTCTTCAGAATTCTTTAGGCAGTGTCAGGTTAACATCACGAGAGGACCGCCAAAACCACTTGTCGCGGTATTTTGATCAGAAGTCCCAAAATTTCTATAGCAATGGGATCATGTCCCTACCTACAAGATGGCAAAAAGTTATCGAACAAAATGGTACCTACATACTTTAGTTAAATGTGAATAAACTATATTAAAAAATGTTTTGAATTTTCTTAAAAAATGCGAAGAAACTTTTTCCCCTACCTATTATAAAAGAAACGCTGAAATGACAGCTAAAATTATATTTTATACACGTAATCAGATGTAACGTGGTGGTGCAATATCTAGTATAAACCTTTCATACAATTATTGAAATGTACACTACCGCTCAAAAGTATTTGGCCACCTAGTAAAATACATTTTGTAAAAGTTTGATTCAATGAAACTGTTTATTAGCATTTTTAAACATAACAATAATACACTTTTTAAAGGACTCATCTATGTGTCTACCTTTATTTTTAATGACAGCCTCACAAAGCTTCGGCAACCTAGCTACTAATTTTTCCAATGTTGTCTTGCAGTCTTCTCCGCAAGTCTTCCTGAGATGTAGGACAGCGTTTCCGCACCTGTCTATCCAGCTGATCACACAATAGTTCTATCGGGCTTAGGTCTGGGGACTGTGGAGGCAATATGATGAGTTTCAAAACCTGTTGTTGTTCTTTTCCTTTCAAAAAGTCCTTGTATAGTCTTGACGTGTGTTTCGGGTCATTATCCTGTTGAAATATAAATCCCGGACCAATTAAATGGGTTCCAGAAGGCACTGCGTTATTCTCCAATATCTTTTTATAACCTTCTTTTTTTAAGATTGCCTGTATTCGCACAAGATCTCAAACGGCGGAGCTACAAAAACAACTCCAAAACATCACAGACCCTCTGCCGTGTTTAACTGAAGCTACAGTACAAGCGTCATTCACCCTTTCGTTTGCTTGCCGCCGTACGAAAACTCTTCGTTTGGATCCAAAAATTTCAAATTTTTATTCATCCGTCCAGAGGACCTTTTCCCAATCTGCTATTGTCCAGTTCTTGTGTTCTCTAGCCCAATTAAGTCTCTTCTTTTTGTTAATAGTTTTAAGAAGTGGTTTTAACACTGCTATGCATCCCTTAAGTCCTGCGTCACGGAGTCTTCTTTTGATTGTGGACACACTGACTGGTTTATCACGATCCACATTAAACTGTGCTGCTATTTCCGGTGCAGTTAATCGGCTATTTCGTTTGCTTTTAATAACTCAAATCTTCACTCGAAGTTGTGGCTCTCGTGTTGCAAATTGTTCCTTCAGTCGCAAATTTCATATATACTCGTATATATACATATATGATCCTGGCCGATTTCGGCCACAGCGACTTGGATCTGCCTATTGATGACATCGCTGGTGTGCCCTCAGGTGACTGATATAACCAATTTTTGCCGTGAAAGTGCGTCCACATTCACGGCAAGTCAGCACCGCTCCGATGTAATTATATTGGATGGCCGCGGGTGGTCGGGCCTTGAGCTCATCTCGTTTAGCATCGAGCTCCTCTTTACGTCGCCTTTCAAACGCAAACACCTTAGTGCTCACGGTATGCCTCCACAGTGACCGGTCTGTATGCTTATGCTTGGTATTAGTAAAATGTTTGTGTACCAGGCTATTAATAGGTACAATGAGACCTCCTCTGTTTGTGACAGAAAAAGATCTGGCCGTCCACGTAGTGTTCGTACGAAAAAGGTGGTCAAAGCAGTAAGGGAAAGAATTCGAAGAAATCCTGCCCGAAAGCAAAAGATTTATCTCGGGAGAAGAAGATAGCACCTAGAACCATGTCGCGTATTTTAAAAGATGACTTAGGACTTGCAGCCTATAAGAGACGTACAGTGGTGCTATTCTGTAAAGATCCCACCGTGAAAATTTAGGTGAAGTGAGCGTGATGTGAACTGTCATCCCACCTTACTCTACTAGGGATTGAGCTCACTTCAAACTCACTTCACCTAAGTGCTCATGGTGTGATGTTTACAGAATAGATCGGCTGGTCATTTCTTAACTGATAATTTAAAAAAGAATAGGGTGGTAAAATCGAAACAACTACTGAAGCTGTACGCAAAGGGAGGTCACAGAAAAATTTTGTTTACGGATGAGAACATTTTTACAATTGAGCAACATTTTAACAAACAAAATGACCGTATTTATGCTCAAAGCTCTAAGGAAGCTTCCCAATTAGTTGACAGAGTGCAACGTGGGCACTATCCGACTTCAGTGATGGTTTGGTGGGGTATTAGCTATGAAGGAGTGACTGAGCCATACTTTTGTGAAAAATGTATCAAAACATCGGCACAAGTGTATCAAGATACCATTCTTGAGAAGGTAGTGAAGCCCCTTAACAACACCATGTTCAATAACCAAGAATGGTCCTTCCACCAAGACTCGGCGCCGGGTCATAAAGCTCGGTCTACGCAGTCTTGGTTGGAAACGAACTGTTATAACCCTTATTACAAGGCAATAAAGCCTAAGTCAGCTTTTACTTAAAGACAGTGTACTTTTCCTTTACTAAAGTACTGATGTTGCATTTTTACCCAATGCATAGAAATAATATGTATAATTGAGTTAGTTAGATTCTGGACGCTGTCGCGTAATCTCGTGTGTGCCCAAATTAAGGGAGCAATTAAGAGGGACATTGCCGAAATATAAGTACCCAAGAACTTGTGTGTCAGTGTTTTTTTGTTATGTGGTGAATTAAAGTGGTTCCAGTAGAATTATTGTTTTTTTTTTAAAAGACAAACGGGGTCGGCTTTGTAACAAATTGGTGTCAGAAGTGGGATACCAGAGACGAAGTCTTACGACGTTGAGTCAAACAGACACTGGTATCCTGAACCTACAGCCCCCTGTTCAATTGACCGACAGTGAGACTTGACCCAAGGTCAAGCCTGCGTCACTACTTGGACGACGGTCAGCCTCAGCCCTTCAGCTTGAGCCCGCTCCAGCCACATCAGTAATTGGACGACGGTCAGCCTCAGCTCTGCAGCTTGAGCCCGCTCCAGCCACATCGACACTTGGATGACCGCCAGCCTCCACTGTATAGTGTGAGTCCGCTCCAGACGGCATCAGCATCACCAGCAGCCCCAGGTCTAACTCACCAACCTTCAAACTCAAGAAATTCCACAGTCAACCACCGTGAGAAAGTTCAACTCCAATACGTCACAGCGCAACGTGACTCCGGACTCCGAGTTCCCACCGCACCCGATAATGCAGGTGTCAACAATTATCGTGTTACTGTGAGTGTTTCTTGTGAACTACCATTTTTCTAATTCAAAGTGTCTCTGAATTCGTGTCTCTATTTGATATACATGTAATTTTAAATAGTTTAACACTATACTGTTTTTCTATCTTCGCCGACTTTAATTGTTTTGTCTTTTCTATTTCATATTATTCTAATATTGTTATTTAACTGTTAACTTAATTTTGTCCAACACATCATAATCTTTTATGTCTGTTAAACAAGAGTTACCTAAATCAAAGGAAATGCCCGACAAAATTACACTATCTTTTTTAAGCAAATTTATTAAACCTTATAATGGTGACAGGGAAACCCTCCCTGCATTTCTTACAAATTGTGAGAATGCCATGTCCTTGGCTTCTCTAGATCAACAAACTGTGCTATGTAAATTTGTTATTTCACAGCTAGAAAGTAAAGCACAGGTTGCATGCAGCCTTAAGTCATTTTCATTGTGGTCGGAGCTAAAGACCTTCCTGAAGGCTACTTTCGGGGAGAAAAAGCACGCCACACATTTATTATCAGATCTACAACACTGTAAGCAATTATCTAATGAGGATGTCACTATTTACTCTTTAAAGGTCGAGTCGATATTGACTCGTATACAGTCAGACATACATTATAGTTGCAAAGATGACAAGGAACTGCCTGGCAGAATAGCAGCCATGGAGGACCTTGCCCTAAACACCTTTATGTTAGGGTTAAACCCTTCCATATCGACTATTGTCCGTTGCAAAAATCCCTCTAATCTCAATGAAGCTATACAGTATGCTATTGATGAAGAAAAATTATATAACTTATCTAGATCTAATCTAAAATCTCCTAAACAGTGTTCTACTTGCAACAAGCCGGGTCATAATTCATCAGAATGTTTTAAAAATAAAAAGCGTAATCGAGATTTTAAAGTTTACAATAATTCACCGTCTCCTAATTCTAATACTAATCTCGAAAGTAACACTAAAACTTGCAATTATTGTAAAAATGTTGGTCACGTGATCAAAGAGTGTCGCAAGCTTCAATATAATATGAAGCAACGGCAAGCCGCTGACAATGCACAACGTGACCGTAACTCGGCACCTACTAACTCTAATGACGCACCTACACACACGTGTGAAAATACGGCTATAATTAATGATGATAATTTAAACTAAACGAGATTTTGGTACCGTGTCTGCCAAAATCGAACAAACTTATAAATGACACGACCTATGCTAATTCTTATACTACTCGTAATTCTACTAAATTCGCATCTCATCCAAAAAAGATGAGTTCTACTAAATTCGCATCTCATCCAAAAGAGATGAGTTCTACTAAATTCGCATCTCATCCAAAAGAGATGAGTTCTACTAAATTCGCATATCATCCAAAAGAGATGAGTTCTACTAAATTCGCATCTCATCCAAAAGAGATGAGTTCTATTAAATTCGCATCTCATCCAAAAGAGATGAGTTCTACTAAATTCGCATCTCATCCTAAAAAGATGAGTTCTACTAAATTCGCATCTCATCCAAAAGAGATGAGTTCTACTAAATTCGCATCTCATCCAAAAGAGATGAGTTCTACTAAATTCGCATCTCATCCAAAAGAGATGAGTTCTTCTAAATTCGCATCTCATCCAAAAGAGATGAGTTCTACTAAATTCGCATCTCATCCAAAAGAGATGAGTCCTACTAAATTTGCATCTCATCCAAAAGAGATGAGTCCTACCAAATCTTCATCTCAGTCAATTAAACTGAGTTCTACTACACATAGTCATAAAACAAAATGTCACGTATGTACCGAAAAATTACAAGCTTCTTATACTAATTCTAAACCTATTTACGAAATTAATGACTACTGTAAAAAGGTAGCTTTACCTCATACTTATCTACATACTAATCACGCTCGCGAACAGTTATGTTTCCTTATTGATACAGGATCAACCATTAGTATTGTTAAAAAGTCCTGTTTACAAAAACTTCCAAGTCTATCAACCGAAACTGTCAAATTAAAGGGCATTAATAGTTCAGAAATTCCAGTTGAAACTCTAGGTACCTTCCAAATGGAATTCAACTTATCGGGTTATTACCCGATAAGTTAATAAGTACAAGTTTCATGTCACTAAAGATGACATCAATCTTATTAATTATGATGGAATAATCGGTAGCGATTTTTGCAGCTATTTTAAAACAAACATCGATTACTCTTCAAAGTCAATTTCCATATTAAATCATTCTATTCCTATTATTTATACTCAACCTTCATACAATATTCCAGCTCGATCTGAAGTAGTTATCGAGTGCACTGTATCAAATTACTCTCCCAAACTTTATCACAACAATGAAGCTCTCATACTAGATCATATCTTACGTGAAGGAGTTTATGTCGCTAATTGCATTGTCTCAATTAAACCGAATGGGAAAACAAACGTGACCATTTTAAACACTACAGAGTGTGACATTGAAATAAAAGATTATCACGTAACAGCGACGCCCCTTGAACTTGATTGTTCATTTACTAAATCTTATAATATTAATGCTATTTCTTGTTCGAAAAGTGATCGCATAAATAAAGTACTAAGTCTTATCCGTTGCTCTCATCTAAATGATGAAGAGAAAAAGACCCTCTTAGAATGTTGCTCTCACTATACAGATATTTTTCATGTCGAAGGTGAACCCTTAACCTTCACGAATGCTATTGAGCATACTATTAACACAGGTGATGCCCCACCTATTAATGTCAAATCATATCGTTTCCCTGAATGCCACAAGGAGGAAGTCGATTCCCAAATTCGTAAAATGCTAGACCAAAATATTATTCGACATTCAACTTCGCCTTGGAGCGCCCCAGTTTGGGTAGTCCCGAAAAAAATGGACGCTTCCGGCACACAAAAGTGGAGGATAGTCATCGACTATCGCCGTCTTAATGACGTCACTGTTTCCGAATCTTATCCACTGCCTCTTATCACTGATATTTTAGACCAATTAGGTCACTCTAAATATTTCAGCACGCTAGACCTCACAAGTGGTTTCCATCAACTGAAAACTTGTCCCAAGGACGCGCCTAAAACAGGTTTCACAGTTAACACAAATTCAGACAATGTCTGGTCATTACGAATTTTCCAGAATGCCTTTTGGGCTGAAAAATGCCCCTGCCACGTTTCAGCGTCTTATGAACACTGTGTTAACAGGCTTACAAGGCCTTCATTGCTATATCTATCTTGACGATTGTATAGTTTACAGTCAAAATCTACAAGATCATATACAGAAATTACAACTAGTGTTCAACAAATTTCGTGAATACAATTTAAAACTCCAACCGGACAAGTGTGAGTTCCTAAGGCATGAAGTAACTTACCTTGGCCATATTATCACCGATAAAGGTGTATCTCCGAATCCTGAAAAGGTCAGCGCTGTATCGCAATTTCCAGTTCCTAAAAATCCTAAAACATTAAGTCATTTCTAGGCCTAATAGGCTATTATCGCCGATTCATTGAAAACTTTTCTAAGTTAACCAAACCACTTACGTCTCTATTAAAGAAGGATGTTGTGTTCCACTGGGACACAGAACAACAACATGCATTCGATATTCTAAAAGAAAAATTAATTACTGCCCCTCTTCTACAGTACCCTGACTTCTCACAGCCTTTTAATGTTACTACTGATGCAAGTAACTTTGCCATTGGCGCAATACTGTCTCAGGGTCCCGTCGGCAAAGATAAGCCGATCGCTTATGCGTCGCGCACTCTAAATAAACCTGAAGGTAATTACTCAACTACGGAAAAAGAGTTATTAGCTATTATATTCGCCGTTAAAACTTTTCGACCATATTTATATGGTAATAGATTTAAAATAATAACAGACCATAGGCCCCTCGTATGGCTATTTAATGTAAAAGATCCGGGTAGTAGACTCATTCGCTAGCGCCTCAAACTTGAGGAATAAGATTATGAAATCGTTTATAAACAAGGTCGTCTCAATTCTAACGCCGATGCGCTATCCCGTTGCCCTATCAATGCTATTGACGTAAACAATTTAAATAATTTTTCTTATGAACAGTATTTCAAGGCTCAATTTACAAATCAACTCCCAGTCCCAAATACCATCATAGAAGAGTGTATTCAAGGACTACACTTATCTAAATTAAACACAATTGCTTGTCCAGTCTCTTTAGACTTTAATTGCTCTATGCCTCATTGCGAGGAAATATTATCGCAGCTCGATAATTCTGCTGATCTACTAAATTCCGAACGTGAGCCACTTACAATACAATGTGTTAATGACAAAAATAAAACCTACTATTTTCTATTTACAAAAGTACATCACTATGAAGAAACGAATTATAAAGATGTTTATATCTTACTAATTAAGCTTAGAAACTCACTAATTGATTGCCAAAATATTACCAACCTTGCATTACCAGATTTCACGGACCCATTTTCAAGACTTACGTATACTAAAATCTATAATATGATTTCCTATATATTTCACGATAGATACCAATATAAAAGTCCACATATATAAAAATCAATTAATCTATCCTACTCCTGTAGAAGTTCCTAAAATATTAAAAGAAAACCACGACTCTGTTATAGCTGGTCACCCAGGGTCACAACGAATGTATTCACGTATTAAAGCTGCCTACTATTGGAAAGGCATGCGGTCTGACATCGAACAATACGTAAAGAAATGCAAGCTTTGCCAAATTAATAAGCCCTTAAGAAAATCAAATAAAGCTCCGATGGAGATAACTTCCACATCTACTAGGCCGTTTGAAAGACTAGCCCTTGACGTCGTAGGTCCCTTACCCGATGCAGGCTATCAAAACTTTAGATTCATCCTAACTTTACAAGATGACTTAACTAAATTTACTAGCGCTTACCCAATGGTTACGGCTACTAGTGAAGAAATATCCAGAAACCTTGTTCATTTTATGTCTCTTTTCGGTTTTCCCAAAACCATTCTTACAGATTTAGGTACATGTTTTACATCTGAATTATTTAAACAATTGACCGAAATACTAAAGGTCAAGGCCCTTTTTACTACTCCGTATCATCCACAAACCAATGGAGCTCTTGAACGCTCACATGCTACTTTAAAAGAATACCTAAAATCCTTTGTTAATGAGAACCAGAACGACTGGCATTGTTACTTATTCACTGCAATTCTAGCTTATAATACCACTCCTCATAGTACGACTAACTTTACTCCTCACGAGTTATTATATGGTTATAAACCATCCATTCCAAACTCGTTATATGAAAGCTCTGGTAATACATACAACGAATATATTCGAGCTTTACAATATAGAATGCGTTTTAGTCGCGAGAAAGCCATTCAAAATATTATAAACAGTAAAGAAAAATCAAAACAATACTATGATGCAAACTCCCGTGACGTTACCTATAAGGTAGGAGATATGGTTTATCTCAAACAACATCATAGGCTTCGTAAGGCCTTATCGCCTATATGGAAAGGCCCTTATAAAATTATCAAAGTTCATAACAAACACAATGTAACCCTACAAGTAGGCCGCAAAACTATTAAATACCATACCAATGAAATTAAGCCTTCTACTTCATAACCTATGTACTATATTTCTTTTCAGAATAACATTCACATTGTCAAGTCTACGATAAATAATTTTAACACTACTATTTACAAACTTAATCAAAATGAGATGAAATTAAACGCCCAAATTAATCAGATGAATGAAATATTTTCCCAAATTACGAAGACCTATTACTACATACTTCAAAATTAAACAACCTTCTTACCATTATCGAAGGTTCTTTACTAGCTATAACTAATTTACTAGATACTACACTAAATTCTATTTTATTTTCTAATGTTAATGTACTACATCCTAGTGTTATAAGTCCCTTAAATCTTTATTTAGAATTAACTAAGCATAGTAGTCAAGTAAGCAAAAGGTTAGATTTTCCAGTTCCCTTAACCATTCAAAATATTCATTCTATTATTGATGTTTCCGAATTTAGTTCCTATTATTATAATAATAAGGTCATTTTTATATTACAGATCCCTTTGATCACTCCTGATAAGTTCATGACCTATAAAAACATACCACTACCTACACCTCACGATGACTCACATAATACATTTGCTTTAATTCAACCTTCTAATTCTTATATTGCATTAAGTGATGACAGGAGGCATTATGCTATGTTGGACACTCTTGATAAATGTAAAATAATAAATAGTAACTTTTCTATCTGTGAATTAAATACTATATACTCATGTATAAGTAATCCTAATTGTGAATCTAAAATCTTAACTGAGATAACATTGTCATTACCTACAGAATGCAATGCCAAAATATTATATGGCCAGATTGATATTTAGCAAAAATTAAGAAATAATAAATGGATATATGTTCAATCAAATACAAATAAATTGACTATTAAATGTGATGAAAACATTGATGACCATTCAATTACAGGTACAGGAATTGTAAAACTATTGCCTAATTGTATTGGGTATTCTAAAACTGTTCAGTTGATACCGACTAGTTCTTATTCTTTATTTACTAAGTCTCCTTTAGATATAAGCTTTGATATAACAGCAGATGACTGCTGTAAGAAGGACATATTTAATAAAAGTTTACCACATTTGTCGCCAATCTCTTTGAGTAAAATTAACTTAGATTCTCTCAAATATGCAACTCATCAAATTGATAGTTTAGAGCAAGAATTGAATAATTTGGAAAAAGAATCTCATTTTATCAAATATGGCCCTTACTATTCTACTTTTACTTATATTCTAATTGTGTGTTTATTTTTATACTTAGTTTATAAATTATATAGGTATTTTAAGAACAAACATTCTTCTAATACTGGATGTTGCGTGCAAATATTTAATCAATGTTATAATCATAATACCAAACGCAAGTCCAAAATTTCAAATAGTATCGAGATGACGGAAGTATCTTCAACTTCTGAAGAAGACAATAAGTCAGTTCAGTCTTTGCCTATTAATTACCGAAATTATAAATCCACTAATAAGATTAATACAGTCAAAATTCCGTCAAATAGAAACTTAAACTTCTAATGTAATGTAAAAATATTGATTCAATATGTTATCAATTTTCATTCAAAATTATGTAACTTTCATATTTAATGTAATAAAAGCTGTAAAGTGTCTCTCTTAATAGCTACATCTTCAATCTCACTTCGCTTCATCTTGATGAGATAAAGCTTCGTTTAAAAGGGGGAGCTGTTATAACCCTTATTACAAGGCAATAAAGCCTAAGTCAGCTTTTACTTAAAGACAGTGTACTTTTCCTTTACTAAAGTACTGATGTTGCATTTTTACCCAATGCATAGAAATAATATGTATATGTAATGGACGCCGAGCATTAGCCCTACATAGATATAAGTTAAGACCCATTTGTATTAGGATAGACATAAAATAGGCATAGTTTTAACTTATTTAGGTAGGCACATATTTTAATTATATAGCGGTAGTACATAAGTTTAGGATAAGAAATTGTTAAGATAAAAGTAGAAATAATTCATTTTTGCGAAAAGGTCCCCGTTACGGTAAAGTTTCGTCGTAGTTAAGGTTCGGGACGCCTTTTCGTGCTGCGCTCTGATTGGTCGAAACTTTTGAGCTATTTCTGAGAATTTGTCCGAGGCATTGTTCAACTTCTCAGAATATTGAATAATTATTTCCGAGAATCAAAAAATGTAGGAGATTTTAAAGTATAAAAGTAGGAACATTTGGCTGGTAGGACACCCCGTCCCTTGCTCGAAGAAGCGCCAGCCCGCGCCGAAGCTGAGCCTGTAGCTTTAAATTCCCCAGACAATAATAATTATCCAATTTTGATCCAGCCTGTCCCAACTTGCTGTCCCCCCAGTGACGCCCTAAGCCGAGGTTCGTACCCCACAGGGGGTGCCCTTAGCGCGCAGTCACTTAGTATTGTAACTAACACGCCCCTGGCTGGAGGCTTTGAGTTAGCTTAAGGCAGCCACAGGATTGACCGGTTAAGTAGTCACGGCCACTCTTGGCCAACTACGAGATGCCATTGATAGGAAAAAAAAAAAACTGGTAGGACACAGTCGGCCTCCAGCTCTACTAGAAGAACCACAAGGAAGAATAAAGGGAAGAAAATCAAGAAGTCTTTCATTCCTCCACCCCTCAAGCCAAGAAGAAAACCAAATACAGTCCACAATAGTATAATTGAGTTAGTTAGATTCTGGACGCTGTCGCGTAATCTCGTGTGTGCCCAAATTAAGGGAGCAATTAAGAGGGACATTGCCGAAATATAAGTACCCAAGAACTTGTGTGTCAGTGTTTTTTTGTTATGTGGTGAATTAAAGTGGTTCCAGTAGAATTATTGTTTTTTTTTAAAAAGACAACCGGGGTCGGCTTTGTAACAGAACGTTTCGGACTTCATCAGAGCTGAAGACTGGCCGTCGTCTAGTCCCGATCTTAATCCGCAGGATTATGATTTATGGTCAGTTTTAGAGAGTACGGCTTGCTCTAAACGCCATGATAATTTGGAGTCCCTAAAACAATCCATACAATTAATTGGCAGTGAAGA
Organism: Fissipunctia ypsillon; assembly: GCA_947568875.1. Lineage (NCBI taxonomy): Eukaryota > Metazoa > Arthropoda > Insecta > Lepidoptera > Noctuidae > Fissipunctia > Fissipunctia ypsillon. The sequence goes on from OX387644.1 coordinate 20,702,458, forward strand.
ATTTTCCCATGGGAAGATTACGTGCTTCTATTGATAACTGGCCTCAACGTTTAAAGGACTGTATTGCAGCCAATGGAGATCACTTCGAATAAGCTTTTTATATTATAAATTGTTTTATATTATTTATGTATTAAACTAACACACTGTAAAACTAATAAATGTTATTTGCAATGGAATTTTTTTTTCTTTGTTTCAGTATTTATGGCAAGACTAGGTATAGTAACAAGGATGAAAGCTGAAATATTATTGAAAAACGCCGAAAAATTTTGTCGGTCGCCTTTGACATTTGCTTTGTTTACTGTCGCGTAAAAGTAGCGCCATCTGCTGTCTTAGCTTTGCGTAATATGAATAAGAAACCTCGTTTGACAGGAATAAACTCAAGAACAATGGCAGGTGTCCATACATCATTTTATTTGAAGTAAAAAGCTTGATACATTAAGGTGAAAGCACCAGGGTAGCCCGCGAAATTCAAATTTTCTTACGTTTTTTGCAATTTGCAGGTCAGCATTAGGTTGTATGTTGATTAAAATATGATTCGCGACCGTAACAAATATGTATTTACAGAATTATAATAATTAAAGTTATCAATTCAACTCTCAAGACCAAGTAATTCTATTGAATGAGTATTTCATGAAATCTTAACATTCAAGATTAAAGTAACTTTGTATTACTGATTCTAATGATTATAATTCTGTAAATACATATTTGTTACGGTCGCGAATCATACTTAAATCAACATACACCCAGATCTGAGCTGCAAATTACAAAAATCGTAAGAAAACTTGAATTTCGCGGGCTACCTTAGCGCTTCCCCCTTAATGAAAACTACCGTTAAAAAACACCGTTGTGTCCCAATAAATATTGAGACATTAGTCTTTTTGGTGGGAATTTTGAATTTGAAACGTTATTTAACGCAGATGTTGCAGTTAATTCATAAAATCCGAGGACAACGAGGTCTTTCGTTGTCTCTCATTGTGATGGTGAAGTGAATATCCAACACCAGTCAGACAGAACCAAGTTGTGAAGCAAAATCCGAGTGCAGGTAAGAAGAGTACAATGTCACCACGCAAGGAAGATAATCACAGTCGATCGAGAGTCCATAAAACAGTCCGGGTCAAATAAAATTATAAAAATGTAAACCAATCTAAACATAACACATGAAAGTCACAACGACAACAACAACAGCGGCTCGAGTGCATCTGTCACTGTCAGTGTGTCTGTCAAAGTCTGTGTCGCCATTTTTATCATTCTTTTGGACAAATAAAACAATAAAAATGTTATTTCTATATTTCAAACTACAAAGTATTTAAAACAATAGGTATGTTTTTTATGTCAATTTATTTATTTATCACACCATCACCACTACCTAGTAGGTATTTCTCAGACATTTAACTACAGCAAAAAAGTGCTAGATCTGGCGCAAAAAGCATTCAATTGGCAAGATTGTTGTGATTACCCATAATAGTTGTTCTAAAATTCATATTTACCACTAAAAAACCAAAGAATGAAACTCAATATTTATTAACAACGTAGTTTTTTTAAAATATCTTTTCTACGCTATGCTTAAGAATTAGTATCAAACATTTTACTTTTTTTTAATTTATGTAACAAGCTTTTTTGTTCAAATAATTAGCTCCCATTGTTCTTTTGGTGATTTTTCGTCAAGTTTAGACAATTTTGTGACAAGAGAATCGGCACCATTATCTATATTATAAGCACAGTGACATTCATAACATTAATACTAGAAACAAAGATTTACAAACCGACTGTGCCCACGACTAGGCACCAAAAAAATAAGTAATTCATTAAAGTGCCAAAGTATACGTTTTTACAACATCTCCCAAGCCTTGTTAAACAACTGGAGCCCCAATTAATTTAAATCGTTTAGGTGAATCGACAAGGGTAGCCCGCGAAATTAAAATTTTAGATACCCAAAAAAAAAAAACAAAAAAAAAAGAGGGGTGTTAATGTACAGTGGTCCCTCACATTTTGATCAAGTTAAAACCTGACACTGAACTGCAAATTGCAAAAAACGCAGGAAAATTTGAATTTCGCGGGCTACTCTGCGGATCCGGATATCTGTATTGTTTGCAAATTATATTGCCATTTTTATTGATTCACGTGACATAACTCATGATATTTATGATGATGAGAAAACTGACTGTGGATCATCAGTATCAGTGATCAGAATAGGCTGAATATACATATTTACCTAAACTTCGAAGAACAGAGTCAAGAAGTGGAGACTCCTTATGATCACATTTTTTTTACGGGACATATTTTTCGCTTTCCTTACTGACAGAGCATCGCTGCTATTAAGACTGTTTAAAACATTTGATATTTTATCAAAATATTTGGCATAATAGGTTGCAGCAATATAACTGGTAGGGCAAAGTTACATGAGTGTATAACAATGCAAAAGTCGATATGTATTGTCCCACACGTTTTAAAAATTAGAATTTCTTGGGCTACCTTTGCGCATTCACATTAACCCGTAGAATACCCAGGCGAAAGCGTTTTTGGCCAACACTGCCACCGCTTTGGTATGAATGACAATTTTTCAGCAGTTTTATGAAAGTGTTTTTCAACATTGCCATTGGTCATTGTCGCTTAAAACTCATACTATAAATACGAAAATACCTCTTTTTTTTTTCTTTTTTTTTTTTTTTTTGTGGATGGGAAATCATCAAATGACTTCTCCCGCTCTGGGCGGAGCGGGAGGGCGTGTCAGACTTTTACTGACTAAAACCCACCCGTGTTCCTTCTGTTGCCTGTGCCGGGGCCACGGTAACTCTTTCGAACATCCCGCAACCCTAGCTGGCATCGGCCCTAGCGGACCCCGTCAATAGTGCTGACATCTCTTTGAGGCGCGCGTGGAACACGACGCGCCGTCGACTCGGGCTTGGTCCTTACCGGACGGCGAGCTACCCATTGCTTGCCGTCCGCAAGCCCGCGCCTACGGTGGCCGGGAATCAGCTGCCAATTCCCGACGCCCAGGGCGTCTCCTGCGACGACTAGGGGCGTGAGGGTGCAAAGCTTGCCTCTCCCTCACGCGTCCCGCCTCCTCCTTCACGAGCATTACTGCTTCGCAGGAGGTAATGGCTTCCCATGCACTCTCGCTCCGTACCATGGCCTGGACCAGGGCCGGACGCGAGAGATCGCCGCCGCCGATCGCTTCCGCGAGGACACGGCGGTGCTCCGCCCAAGCCGGGCAGACCTCCACCGTATGCTCCACCGTGTCCTCCGGGCGATCCACACAGTGGTGACACCCGGGCGTTTCCTCCCGCCTTATCCGGAACAGGTACCTCCCGAAGCACCCGTGTCCGGTGAGGACCTGCGTCAGACGGAAAGTGAGGACGCCGTGGCGCCTCTCCAGCCACTCCTCAAAGAGGGGACTTATCGCCGCAATTGTGGCGTGCCCAGCGCTGGGTTGCGACAATCGCACTCTCCATGCCGCCATGAGATCCTGCCGGAGCTCTGTCCGCCGTGCCGCGATTTCTCGCGGCAACGGAGTTACGCCCCGGCGTCCTGCCTCCTCGCGCCACTCCCAGATGTGCGCGAGGACTTTTGCCTCCAGATCCCATGGCGGTGATCCGGCAAGGAGGTTCGCCGCCTCCCCGGAGACCGCGCGGTATCCCCGGGCTAACCGGATGGCCATGACCCTCTGGGACGCGTTCAACCGACGGACCGGTCGCCGCCTCACGGAACGCGCCCACACCGGAGCTCCGTAAAGGGCCATGGACCGCACGACCCCCGCATAGAGCCTCCGGCAGGAGGCGTTTGGACCCCCCAGATTGGGCAGGAGCCGCCCCAAGGCAGCCCCGGCCCGCTCCAGTCTGGGAGCCAAACGTCGGAAATGCTCCACGAAATTCCACCGGCTGTCGAGGACGAGTCCCAGGTACTTCATCGTCGTCTCGACACCGATGAGAACCCCTCCTACCGTTATTTGGGAACCCGATGGTGGCGCGTTCCGAGGACCATGAAAACACATGGCCTCGGACTTGTGCAAGGCCACCTCGAGTCCCAATTGCCGGATCCTCTCTACGATTGTCGCAACCCCGCGTGCCGCTAATTCGGCCGCCGCCTGGTGCGACCTCCCCTGCGCCAGGACCAGCGTGTCGTCAGCGTAGCAAACTACGCCGACGCCACCAGGGAGGTCGGCGCGCAGCACCCAGTCGTACCCGATGTCCCACAGATGCGGTCCCAGAACCGATCCCTGCGGGACACCGCACGACATCTCTCGCCGGTTCCACTCTCCCCGGTGACCGGGGTAGATGACGGCCCTGTCCGTCAGATAGGCCTCGACCACGCGACAGAGGTAGGTCGGCACTCGGTGATACCGGAGTGCCTCCCTGATGCAACTCCAGGGCAGGGTGTTGAAGGCATTGGCGATGTCTAGAGACACCGCCAAGACGACCCCACCCCGGGCCACAGCATCCCCCGTCGTGAGGGCTCGAACGCGCATGATGGCGTCCACCGTAGAGCGCCCCTTGCGGAAACCAAACTGGCTCTCCGCCAAATCCGGCCCCACCCTCACCAGCTGCCCGACAAGGCGGTCTGCAATGACTCTTTCAAAGAGCTTGCCCACCTCGTCGAGCAGCACGATGGGCCGGTAAGCGGACGGCGAGTCCGCAGGGCGCCCCGGTTTCTTAATGAGGACCAGTTTCCCTGTCCTCCATTGAAGCGGGAACTGGCCCCTCTCCAAGCATGCGCTTAGGAGCCCCCTTAGTCGAGGCCCGAGAGCCTCCAAGGCCAGGACCCAGGCTTTTCCAGGTAAGCCGTCGGGTCCTGGGGCGGTATTCTTGGCATTCAGCCTGCGCACCGCCACTCTCAGCTCTACCTCGGTCACCTCCGGAGCATCGTCGTCATCGTCGGCTGCGTGGTCCGCATCCGACACCGCAGGAGGCGGAGCCATGGGCGGGAGAGTATGTTCCCCTCGCGAAGGGAACAGAGCGCTCACCACGTCCTCCACGAGCTGGGGCCGGAGACTCTGCGTCAGCGGGGGAGCCCATGGGCGGAGCTTGTTCCGCACCATTTTATAGGGGCGTCCCCACGGGTCCCTGTTCAGAGTCTCCAGCGACTCCTCACGGGCCAGTCCCTTGGCCCGCAGGATCTCCGCTCGGAGGGCGGTCTTCGCCGCTCTGTACCCCTCGTACAGCTCCGCCTGAATGGCTTCCGTATCCGGAGGGCGGATACGGAGCCTGCGGTGCCTGGTGTACCGGCGTCGCGCAGCAACGCACGCGTCGCGCAGAGACGTCAACTCCGGCGACCACCAGCACACCTGGCGCCGGGCGCGTCCGGGCCGGACCCGGGGCATTGCCACGTCGCATACTTCGGACATGGCCTCCCGGAACCACCCCGCCTCGTCATTGATGTCAGCAGGCCTGTCCGGTGGTGACACCCAGGCCTGCACGATCGAGGCTTCCAGGAGGAGCTCCCGGTCCAGCTGCTTCAACGCCCACCGCGGACCACTCGGGGTCTGTCGGACCGGCGCGCTCGAGGTCTGGGCGGAGACGTCAAACCGGATGTACCGGTGATCGGAGTACGTCTCCACCCCCTCCATGACGCGCCAGTCGAGGACACGCGGCGACAGAGCGGGGCTGGCGAACGAAATGTCCACCACTGACTCACCCCGCATCCGCACACACGTGGGGACAGAACCCCGGTTTAGGACGACCAGGCCCGTCTCCAGAGCCCAGTCCTCCACCATCCTGCCCCGTGTGTCCGTAAGCCGGGAACCCCAAGCCACATTCTTGGCATTGAAGTCCCCAAGGACGAGCACAGGCAGGGAACGGAACCCGACGACGACGACTCTCAACTCCGCAAGGGAGTTGTGGAACTCGGCGAGTGTTCGGTTCGGGGAGAAGTATACCCCTACCACGACAATCTCCCCGAACCGTGCTGCCACGCAACCCCGTCCCCTCTTGACCGCCTCGAGGGACGGGGTACCGGCGGCGGCCGATGAAATTAGAGTCACTGAGCCGCTCAGGTCCTCCACCCAGTTATCCCTGGGCGGGACAAAGTACGGCTCAGCGACCACGGCGATGTTAATCGACCACTGCGCCATGCTCTGGAGCAACAGATCCTGAGCGGAGGCGCAGTGGTTGATGTTCGCCTGGAGGAGGCGTAATGGGGCCATTATTGGCACTCCATATCAGCCCCCTCCCGAACCGCCTGTGAGGGCCCTGCCGCGGTGACGAAAATAACTCTGTCTTTTTTTTTTTTCTTTTTTTTTTGTGGATGGGAAATCATCAAATGACTTCTCCCGCTCTGGGCGGAGCGGGAGGGCGTGTCAGACTTTTACTGACTAAAACCCACCCGTGTTCCTTCTGTTGCCTGTGCCGGGGCCACGGTAACTCTTTCGAACATCCCGCAACCCTAGCTGGCATCGGCCCTAGCGGACCCCGTCAATAGTGCTGACATCTCTTTGAGGCGCGCGTGGAACACGACGCGCCGTCGACTCGGGCTTGGTCCTTACCGGACGGCGAGCTACCCATTGCTTGCCGTCCGCAAGCCCGCGCCTACGGTGGCCGGGAATCAGCTGCCAATTCCCGACGCCCAGGGCGTCTCCTGCGACGACTAGGGGCGTGAGGGTGCAAAGCTTGCCTCTCCCTCACGCGTCCCGCCTCCTCCTTCACGAGCATTACTGCTTCGCAGGAGGTAATGGCTTCCCATGCACTCTCGCTCCGTACCATGGCCTGGACCAGGGCCGGACGCGAGAGATCGCCGCCGCCGATCGCTTCCGCGAGGATACGGCGGTGCTCCGCCCAAGCCGGGCAGACCTCCACCGTATGCTCCACCGTGTCCTCCGGGCGATCCACACAGTGGTGACACCCGGGCGTTTCCTCCCGCCTTATCCGGAACAGGTACCTCCCGAAGCACCCGTGTCCGGTGAGGACCTGCGTCAGACGGAAAGTGAGGACGCCGTGGCGCCTCTCCAGCCACTCCTCAAAGAGGGGACTTATCGCCGCAATTGTGGCGTGCCCAGCGCTGGGTTGCGACAATCGCACTCTCCATGCCGCCATGAGATCCTGCCGGAGCTCTGTCCGCCGTGCCGCGATTTCTCGCGGCAACGGAGTTACGCCCCGGCGTCCTGCCTCCTCGCGCCACTCCCAGATGTGCGCGAGGACTTTTGCCTCCAGATCCCATGGCGGTGATCCGGCAAGGAGGTTCGCCGCCTCCCCGGAGACCGTGCGGTATCCCCGGGCTAACCGGATGGCCATGACCCTCTGGGACGCGTTCAACCGACGGACCGGTCGCCGCCTCACGGAACACGCCCACACCGGAGCTCCGTAAAGGGCCATGGACCGCACGACCCCCGCGTAGAGCCTCCGGCAGGAGGCGTTTGGACCCCCCAGATTGGGCAGGAGCCGCCCCAAGGCAGCCCCGGCCCGCTCCAGTCTGGGAGCCAAACGTCAAATAACTCTGTCTGTTACCTTTTCACGCCTAAATGGCTTAACGGATTTGGATAAAATTTGGCACACAGGTAGACCTGTGATAATTTTTATCCTAGTAGTACCTTCCCGTGGGATAATTACCGACCTCCATGCGGGTGAAGCTGCGGGCAAAAGCTAGTAGGTATAGTATAAATTCAGAGTAACAAATGCTGAACGTACCCTCCTGCTGGCTGTGGGTGAGTGGGAGTCGGGCTTCATGCACTACCGTCACCCAACATAAGCACTTTGCTGGGGGACACCCCTTCCTGCTCGCAACTTGTCTGCGTCTGGGTGCTCCATGCGGGGCTTCGCATCACTGCTACTGCAGTGAAGCTGTTGACTGCCTCGGACATCATGGCCTATTTTGCAGAAAGAGCGCAGGTCGGATAGCATGGCACGCCAGCATAAATGATACCATCCGTTGACTCACGTCATCGCCGCCGGGGTGCCAGCTGTTTTAGAATGTGGGATGCAACATGTGTCGAGACCCTTGCACCATCCCATCTTCCAAACACGGCGAGCTGTGCTGGGGTGGCTGCTGCAGGTGCGGAAAACCTCAAAGGGCGAAAATATTCCAATCTTATTGGGAGTTAAAAGTTTATTTTCAAACAAGATATTTTTTACGAAATACGAGTATATAAGCTAACAGACTTAATAATAATATGAATATGTATATTAACAAGAGGGGAAAGTAATAAAGTACAGACGCCAGCCGGTCAAGCTACCCGAAACTGTCAAATTTTCCCAATCAATCTTGAACCTAATGCATTAGCGATAAAGTTGAAAATCTATTAAAGAAATTTGACAGATTGTAGTAGCTTGATGTGCTGCCGTCCATACAAAAAAACATAGGGCATCGAAAAATACGTACACATCGCTGTCAACAGTAAAGGTGCCCAAAACGCTGGCAGCATTGCCACATTGTATGGCGATGTTGATTCTTTGCCCAAAAAATAGGCCAACCCTCTGATCACGTGAAGAGTCGACCAACCACTAGGTAAAAGTGTGATTCGCGACCGTAACAGATATGTATTTACAGAATTATAATCATTAGAATCAGTAATACAATTCCTTAAGTTAGTATAATCCTGAAATGTTAAGATTTCATGAAATACTCATTCAATAGAATTACTTGGTCTTAGCGAGTTGTTTTGATGACTTTAATAATTATAATTCTGTAAATACACATTTGTTACGGTCGCGAATCATATTTTAATTAACATGCAACCTAATACTGACCTGCAAATTGCAAAAAACTTAAGAAAATTTGAATTTCGCGGGCTACCCTGCCTGGAGGAGTAATAAATATCGCACCTTTATAATCACAATGTGCAAATACTATTCACTCGAAAAAAATGCATTTGAAACTTTATTTTTACTCTTTCCTCAATATCTTTTTTTTTATGATAATATTTATAGATAATTAATATTATACAAATACCTGGTTATATATACTTTAATGTTAGTTAAACATAATGTATTTGTATTTTGTAGTTTAATTAATACAAATTTTCGAAATACGGGGCACCTACAGTTAAGTCTTTGTTCCGCTAAAATATATATAAAATACTAAAAAATAGTGACGAACAATGACGTTAAAGGTAAAACTAAAAAATATTTTTATTACTATCCACAATAATTATATGTCCAAAAAGAAAAAGAAATATTTAGAAGTTAGTGTATAACTTGAAAAAGGCGAATCGAAATCATTTTGTTTCGTGTTATAAAGACGTTAATAACCCTGCTATAAGCAGAAGATAAATAAAACATAGATTATAATAGAAAATTATCTACATATTTATTTACTTTGAGACAAATCAACTAACATCAGTCTTCTGAAGAATTTTTAAAGAGATAAAATACGTAGGTAATATTTTTAAAAACTTATTAACACTCAAAAATCACATAATAATGGACTTACTAGTAATTAACTTTTTAACACAAAAAAGTTACATTTGAGTCAATGTTCTATTAGTTCTATTTCTTCTAAAAAAAAGGCCTAATTGCCTTAGCGTCGTTGTAACACTATGAAGCAAGTTGCTTCAAGCAACTAGCTCGTCCCGCTCCCCGCGAGTAACTCACAGAGCATGTAACTTTAGAGTAACTGGCCAATCAGGCGTTGTTGCTTTCAAGTCTCGCTCAATTTCACGTTGATGCTACTTCCATCTAGCGGAATTTATTGTAATTACAAAAAAGTCAATATTCCACAAGATAGTTTGTCACTTTTTACAGCGTTCGTAATACCCAACTAATTTTAATGATATTTTGCACTTGCGTCATTGTAATTCTAAAGGTGCGGTATGTATTTTAGTCTTCGATGGCAACATTGTGATGGAGTGACAGTGAAACAACAAGTGACTTCAGTGCGACTAAGTACCTAATTATATTAAAAACAAAACCACTAACAAAACTAGTCTCGTTTTTCAGCAAATAACAACTACAGTACCCGGCGATAAATATTGCACATCGACCTTTGGAAAGAGACAATCGGCTAATTTCGGCTTTGTAGAGCGTTGTCTCTGTCGCACTCTTCCTATGTGACGTTGTGTCAGTCGTTGTTCAAGTGCGATAGAGTGCGGTCGCGTCCAGTTCAAAATATATATTTAGAGTTGTTAACACCCCCAAATTTAAATAATTTAAAGTTGTATTATGGCATCTTTAGGAAAAAGAGGGAAACCTTTGCGAGGTCAGTCACGCGAAATTATCTACAATGTTTATAAATATTTTGTAACCGAAGCTGACAGATTTTAAAAAAATGAAGATGAAAATGTAAGTTGTTATTTTAAGAAGGTTCAAGAGCGAGTTGCAAATGCCACTGGAATTTCAAGAAGAACTTTAAAAAATATATTAAACGAAGTCAGTACTGAAACACATTCTACTGAAATTAAGTTCAGCACTCCAAAAAAAGGGAGACCAAAAAAGCAATTTCGTTTGGATATGGACGATTTTAATTATGATGTTGTTCGAAGAATGGTGTATGATTTTCACTTACGATTTAATGAACTGCCAACAATAAAATCATTAAAAGCTAAATTATCTAAAGCTATTAATTACAATGGGTCTAAAAAGACGTTGAGAAAAATACTTCACGAGATGGGATTTCGGTTCACTAAAATGGAAGATAATCGAAAAAAAATTCTAATGGAAAAGCAACATGTAAGTCTCAAACGAATGGAATACCTTGATAAAATACGCAAATTTCGCGAATCAGGAAACAATATCGTCTACATGAATGAGTCTTACATACATACATCCCACACTAAAGGGAAATCTTGGAGTGATGATAAGAAAAAAGGAGTAAAAAAGCCAATTTCAAAAGGTCAACGTTTGATAATAGTTCATGCGGGAAATGAAAAAGGCTTTGTACCCGGTGCCTTTTTAACGTATAAATCCACGGACACTATAGGTGACTATCACAATGAAATGAATAACGATAACTAAGAAAAATGGCTAGTTAATCAATTAATCCCAAATATACCCAGTGATTCTGTTCTAGTTATCGACAACGCACCCTATCACAACAAATATGTTGAAAGACCCCCCAACTCAAACACCATTAAACAAGAAATGATCAACTGGTTAAACAGATACGAAATTACAGTTGATCCAAAATTAACAAAAACCCAGATTTACGCTATTATATGTCAGCACAAGGAGAGGTATACAGAGTTTTCCGTGGACAAAGTACTTGCCGAACATGGGCACACTGTGTTGCGATTGCCACCATATCATCCGGATTTTAATCCAATTGAAAATATATGGTCTCAACTGAAAGGCTATGTAGCCTCTAGAAATGTGGGTATGAATTTAACTACAGTAAAAACATTATTGACTGAAAAAGTAAACATGATCGGGGCTGAAGAGTGGAAAAAGGTTTGCGATCATGCAATCAAATGTGAGAATGAATATAGAAGCATTCAACACGGTTTAGATAATTACACTGAGAGACTAGTGATAAATACGGCTGACAGTGACAGTGATATTGACCTCTTTGAGAGCACAGATAGTGAAATGGAAGTAATTGAGAATTAGAATTATTTTTATTATAATGGTGTTTATTATGTACAGTACAGCTGTAATTTTCCAAAATAATTAAGTACGTAAACATAATGTGAACATGTTTTTTTTTTATTTTATTTTACCCCAACCTAAAGCCATCACTTATAGAAAAATTGGTGTATTTTATACAAAGAATAAAAAGAATTATCAAAAGAAGCAAATCATAATTGTTTTAACAGCTCTTAATAGATACCGGACTGTTTGTATTTCGTGCGACAGAGACAACGCTTTACGAAGCCGAAATTAGCCGATTGTCTCTTTCCAAAGGTCGATGTGCAATATTTATCGCCGGGTACTGTACCACAAAATGCATAGTTCGACGAGTCATTTTGCTGTGCTGCCGTCACCACATGACTGACTGGCAGAATAGTCGACATCGGCTCAGTTGCCAAAAAGGAAAAAAAAAAAACTTGACTGATTGTTTGATATTGACAAGACATCACTAATGCCACGTTCCGAATTGAGCTATAATCGATTTGAGCGCGCTTATAGCCGTTCCGAATTAGCATGAGCGCGATAAGAATGTCCCGTGAATCGTCATAGATGACGTCATGACATGCGCCATCTTGCGATAACGCTGACCATAGGTAATAGGTAATACGGGCTGGTGTCCGCAACTCCACGTCAATGCGCGTATTTTGCGTGATGGGTGGGAAAATCGATTATTCGATCCACCCCAGCTCCTCAAGGAAGGCCGGCAACGCCTTGGTGTTACCGACAATCTCACGTAGGGTACCTGGGTCACCGAAGTACTTTGCCCTGTATGTGGCGAGCACTGGGCAGTTTAGTAGCACATGAGCTGCTGTCTCGTCGTCCTCCATGCAGGCCCTGCACAGCGGACTGTCTGTGACTCCTATGACAAAGAGGTGTTTATTAAATGACCCGTGGCCAGTTATGGCTGCTGTAATTATACGCAGCTGCTGTTTATTTAGCCGGAGAAGCCGCTTCGTGAGGCGGCCATCAATTGCAGGGACTGCTTCCTTGGCCTGCCTACACTCACCCTGCTCTGACCATTGCTTGTGGTGTTGCTCGCTGGTGCGTTTCCTTACCAGAGTGCGTATGTACCCGAAGGGGAGTGGCACGATGGGTTCAGGTCCCACTGGTGCCATGCTCGACCCCCTCCTGGCAAGTTCGTCGGTTGCGTCGTTTCCTAACGAACCGCTGTGTCCCTTGATCCATTGAATGGTTATGTTATTATGGCTACCCACCTGGTTAAGGCGCTGGTGGCACTCGTATATTAGCCCAGAATCAACTGTGTGGCTGTTTAGCGCTTGCAGGACAGCCATGCTGTCTGAGAGTATACGGATCGAGTGGTCCTTAACTTCCCTGGCCATGATGGCTGCAGCCGCCAAAGAAACACCCATGCATTCGGCCTAGAACACTGTGTTATGGAACTTATGGACACCCAATGGTGTGGCTATGTGCATGTTGAAGTCCTCCGAGAAGATTCCAGCACCTGTACCACTACCTGTTTTGGATCCATCCGTAAAGATGCGCAGCTCCGCGGGGCACAAACCCTAACACCGGTGATCCTCGTTTTTATCAAAGATAAATTGTTTGGGTACCCGGTCATTTATAGCTTTTGTAATGGGGAACTCCTTGTTGAGTCCCTCAAGCAGCACGGTGTGTGGTGTGTCTCTCTTACCCCAGAGATTCAGTGTATTAAGACGTACCGCCGCCATCGTCGCTTCCTGCTGTATAAACAGGTGGAGCGGTGGTAAACTCAACATGGCTTCCATTGCTGCAGCCGGAGTAGTCCTCATGCAGCCCGTAATTGCCATGCAGGCTAGTCTTTGCATGCGTTGCAGTTTGTTGCAGGCTGTAACTAACTTAGTTCGGGGCCACCAGACCACGGCCCCGTAGGTGATCATGGGGTGGATCACAGTGGTGTACAGCCATAGTATAATTTTGGGGGATAGGCCCCACTTCTTACCTATCATTCTCCTGCACTGCCAGAAGGTGATGCAGGCCCTGTTTAGTTTATTGTCTAAATGACTACTCCAGTTTAACTTACTGTCTAAAGTAACCCCAAGGTACTTGACTTCGTTGACCAGCTGGAGTTCTGTATTGAACAGTTTTGGTAGGCGGAATGGGCCTAATGCTCGCTTGTGGGTAAACATGACCAGTTCAGTTTTAGTGGGGTTCACTGATAGGTCAAATTCCCTGCACCATCTTTCTACGATACGTAGCGCTTGCTGACTGAGGTTGCAGATAGTTCCTGTCACCTTCCCCGATACAAGGATTGCGAGGTCGTCTGCATACCCTACTGTATGAAAGCGTTTGGCGTTGAGTCTGGTGATGAGGTCATTAATAACCAAATTCCATAGAAGGGGGGACAGCACCCCTCCCTGGGGACAGCCTCTGGCTAACATGGCCAACTGCTGCTTCCCCTCAAGGCGAACCACTCGTTTGCTTTACATATTTGTAATCCAGTCCGTTAGTACCTGTTCTACTCCATGTCTGGAGAGGGCACTGCTGATGCTGGAGAAGTTGGTTTTGTCGAAAGCTCCTTCGATGTCTATAAAAGTGCCCAGGTAGGAGCCTTGTTGGTAAATCGCTTCCTCAATCTGGCTGACCACTAAATGAAGAGCAGATTCGGTCGACTTACCCGAGCTGTATGCGTGTTGGTTACCGTGTAGCGGTATGGTTTTCAGAGCGCCGTCCCTAAGCTCCCTATCACACAGCCTTTCCAGAGTTTTCAGTAGAAAGGAGGTCAGGCTGATTGGTCGGTGGGATTTGGCGCTTGTGTAGTCAACCTTACCTGGCTTGGGGATGAATATTACTTTCACTTCCCTCCATCCTTTGGGAACGTATCTAAAGGCCAGGCACGCTCTCAATAAAGGCACCAGTCTTAATGCGACAGAGGTTCCACCCCACTGTAATAGGGCGGGGAAAACTCCATCAGGACCAGCTGCCTTAAAAGGATGGAAACTTTGGATGGCCCATTGGAGTTTCTCCAACGTGATCACCCTACTTGCATAAAGCCAATCGTTGTCTGATGGTGTTTGAATTACATCAAGCCAGTCGATTACCTGTGTAAGGACACATCCAGGGAAGTGAGTTTCAATGAGGACGCGTCTCGTTTCTTCTGGCGAGGAGGTGAGTGTATTATCAGGTTTGCGGAGGGCAATGGACCCCGGTGTGTTCTGTTGCGCCAGTACCTTCCTCACCCGATTAGCTTGCTGGCAAGATTCTATATTACCACAAAATTTACGCCATCCCGTGGTACTCCTGAATCTGATGCATTTTTTGTAGCTGGATTTGGCCACGTAGTAACTATCCCAGTCCTCATCCGCACATGTGTTCATGGCTCTACTCAGAGCCTGCCTTACCTTGCCGCGCTTGCGCTCCAGGTCAGCACCCCACCAGGGTTGTTTACCTGGAGCGCTACGCGGGGTGGTTTCTGGGCAGGCAGTTAGGTAGCTGTCTGTCATTGATTTGGTAAAATAGCTGACTTGTACCTCAATCTGTGCCGTGTCCGGAAATGTCGCCGGATTGCTTTGTGTCGCAAGCTTGAATTCAAGGTTGCGTGTGTAGACGGCAGGATCCGTGTTACGCAGATTGCGCCGTGGTGGTGTTGAAGAAACACAGACCTGGATGTCGAAGCGGCACCACCTGTGATCTGAGCAGGAGGCTTCTTTGGAGACCTGCCATCCAGTGGTGATTTCCGCCGCTCCCTCTGTTGCCAGAGTTAGATCTATGATTGTGCGGCTTCGCCTGGTTACAAATGTTGGTTCCGAGCCAGTGTTTAGTAGGGATAGGTTAGTCGAGTCAACTAAGGCCTTACCCCTTTCGTTTTGCTTGTCCCACAGTTGGTGGTGAGCATTGGCGTCGGCCCCGACGACGACCTCAAACCCGCACATCTCGCAATGGCTCACGAGACGGGCAAGGTCATGCGGAGGCGGCGCCTCCGCCTCAGGCATGTAAGCCGAGGCGAAAACGATCACCAGTTCCGTGGCGTCTTCACGCTGTATCAGCAGCTTTGCTGCAGAGACATCTCTGCAACAGAAGTCAGTCAAGAGCTGTGCTTTGAGGTTACCTGTCATGTAGATGCACGCTCTGGGATGATCGTGATCTGTAGTGACCAGGAGCTTACCGCCAAGGTTGGAGAGTCCTTGTATGCGGCCGCCCCTAATCCACGGCTCTTGGATCAAAGCAATGGCCGTGTGTTGAACCTCCATCCACTTGCGAAGTTGAGCCGTCGCGGTCTGACTGTGGTGGAGGTTTGCTTGGAGGATCCTACAAATTGACGAAGGGGACGCCATCGCTGGTCGAACCCTCCTCTTCTCCCTCCAGTCTGAGCCCGGCAAACAGGTCGCCCTCGTCGAAGCCGTCCCCCCCGGGCCCGAAGCCGGAGACAGGATCATGTCATCCAGCTCCCCACCCGATGAAGGGACGGCACCCACGGTGACGGCGGCAGGAGCGGCCGACTCTGCTGCAGCAGGTTCAGCCGCAACTGCTTCCGGGTTGTTTGTTGGAGGAGTGGACTCCCCTGCTGGTGTCTGCGGCAGCACCTCTAGCGCCTCGCAGATGGTTCCAGTGGCGGGGTCCCAACCCTGGGGGACGTCGGTGAACCTGCCGTTACGGCCCTGAAACTTTACGTACACCGCTCCCAAACCTATTGAGAGACGACGCCCGGACTCCATCAGGGCCGGGATCTGGTCCACAGGCACACCAACCACCACGAACCATGCTGCGGCTTGTTTGTCGGCATGCAGAAGTACCCACCTCTTTATGTCGACCCAGGGGTTCTGGTAGCTAAGAGCACGACCAATATTAACGCTGACCATGCCCTGTTATCACCGTGAGCGCTGCCAAAAATGACAGTTGTGCTGTTCTAAGTCGCAACAAGGTCGCAACATATCTTTAAAACTATCGTAGCATTTTCGAAATTGTGCTTCTGCCTACAGTCGCTACCTAACCAAAGAAGAAGAAAGTGGTGTATACACAAAGAAATACTGTAATCCAACTATGAGTATTCAAGTGCAATGTGAGCGCGTTCATGAGCGTTCCGAATTGCTGACAGTTCTCAGCTGTCATAATCGTGATAATATATTTAAATCGGAACGCAAATTATTGATGTGAGCGATAACGGTGTAATTCAGAATATAGCCAAAGCGTACGTTCCGAATTGCACTATAATCGAATTGAGCGTGCTTACCGCTGTTCCGAATGGGGTTGGCAACTGTCAAACTTGCGCTAGCATACCTTTAACCAAAACTATTTTCATTTTTACGAAGTATTTGTTTGTTTATAATTTTATAAAATGCCTAAGAAATGTGAAGTGGCTTATTGCAAATACATAGGTGCACGCCAATTTCCGATATCTATGCAGTGACCAGAATAGTACTTACAAACAAAAATACTGCCTTATATGCATTTTATTAAGCGGTGGTAATGGGGAAGGCAACTGTCAAAATGGCGCTGTCGTAGCTAGTTCCCAACACAAGCCAATAATACAAGGCGTGAGGTGGTTTTATTTTATTTTTGAGAAAATGATGCGTTGTTGTGTCCACCATTTCCCGAAAGACCCTAACATTAAAAGATGGTGGCTTAAAGCTATGCGTAGAGATGTTTTATAAATTAAACAGAATAGAAACATTTTGAAGAAAGTGACTGAGGATATATTTATGATTTTAAATTCTGACACTTTCCATGTCATTTACTTGATTTAAAATATTGAAGTCACCGAAAATAACGAAATAGCGAAATAAAAGTAAACTCATGACTGAACGAAATGTCAAACTTATTGTAGGCCGTGGGGACCTAGCTATGATCACGCCATCTACAATTAGCTTTGCCCGACCTTCCCCATTTAGTACTGCTGTTAATATCCCAATAAGTGTTCGAATCAGGAACCTGCACTATCGGGTCATCATCTTTTTGAGCACTAGTGTTCCCAAAATTGAAATTTTGGTCATAAAGCTCCAATCTTTAAAAAAATTACATGAAATAGGTCATGATCATAGAAATCATTGTTATGTGTTCCATATGAAATTGTATGTCCAATTTGGCTTTTTGTAGTAATGTTGGCGTTGGCGAAAAGTATTACGACATGTGGACTTCCTACAAACAAAACTATTTCATAAATAAAAAAGCTTGATGTACAATTTTAAAGTTATACCTTTCAATAAGATCTGCTTTTCTTCCTTGTAAAGAAACACCACATTTTTTCAATTCAGCCTTTAGCTCGCTTATTCGCCATGTTGAGTACATATTTTTCGTAGTATCCATCTTGGTATTTTGATGAAAAAAATCACAAAACCAAACACACAAATTGAAAAACAAACGTTACAGGGGAAAGCTATGTTATCGCCATGTGTAAAAATTTTCAAGCGGCCAACCCCATTAGCGTGAACGCGATAACGATGCCCCGTGAATCGTCATAGATGACGTCATGACATGCGCCATCTCGCGATAACGCTGACCATGCCCTATATTGTTATCACCCTGAGCGCTGTGAAAAATGACAGTTGTGCTATTTTGTTTTAAGTCGCATCATAATTTTTAAACTAACGTGGCATTTTCGAAATTGTGCTTCTGGCTACAGCCGCCACCTAACCAAAGAAGAAGGAGAAATTTGTGGTGTATACACAGAAGAATACTGTATTCCAACCATAAGTATTCAAGTGCACTGTGAGCGCATTCACAAGCGTTCCGAATTGCTGACGGTTCTCAGCTGTCATACATAATCGTGATATTTATCTAAATCGGAACGCTAAGTGCGCCTTCAAATTTGCCGCAAAGTGCCGCGCGGCGGTATCGCAGCTGCAGCACGGCTGCAGCGCTGCTTTGTTAATCCATATAAATAAAAAACGCTGCGGCGGCGCACCAGTTCATTGATCGACTATACTTCATAAAAGATAGCTTGATCTCTGCGACAGCTGTCAGCAAAATCACGCCTATGAAGTCCTGAATTTCATAATAGTACAGACAGTACATGTCAATGTCATACTTTATGGGCATGTCAACCTAATTAGTGATGGGCGATGAATCATCGTGACCACAAACTATAAACTATCGATATTTTAAATAACACTTAATTTAAAATTAATTTATCTTTTTATTTTATTGTATATTTTAAGCTCATAACATTATTTACATTTGTACAGACGCCAGCAGGTCAAACTACCCGAAACTGTCAAATTTTCCCAATCAACCTTGAACCTAATGCTTTAGTGATAAAATTAAAAATCTATTAAAGAAATTTGACAGATTGTAGTAGCTTGATGTGCTGCCGTCCATACATATTTGATCTAAAATAATAGTGAGTAAATAAAATATAATTTCTCACCTACTCATGTAACATTCCATCCTTGGGTTTCGGGAGAAGACACGCCGCGTTATTTGCGAACAAGAGTTTATAATAAATTTACAAGATGATTCTAGCGATGCAGAAACTGATTCAGATGTGGCGGCATATCTACATCGCCACAATGGAACGCGTCACACAGTGTGACTGACGTCACGCAAAATCCTACATCGCGCAATCAGAGTTTACCGCGCGACTAGCATATATACAACGTCCCGACATCAACCGTCGGGCAGTAGCCCACCAGACACAACACCCGTCTGGTCGGAGGATCCTCCATTTTCTATGGAGGATGAGTGAACTTTACTCTGTTCCTCATGCCTCTATACAGATATGGATTTGGGGTGTACTCCTTTCAGAGAATAAATGTATTTTATATTAAAATATTCGTTTAATTTACTAACGTTTGTAATTAAATTTAATTTAAAAAAAAATATATCTTACATTAGCATCGATAATAGTAAGAAACATCGATAATTTCTATCGACAATTTTTTATCCTGACAACCCTAGGAATGTCAGTTTGACATATGTCGCAGAGATCAAGCTATCTTTTATGTAGTATAGTGACGATCGCGATGTGCACTGAAGGAAAATCAGGTTGAAGAATTTATCGATGAGGTTGAGTCGTCCAGCGATAATGGGTAACTAGTAATTGGTAATTCTGAAATTTTTGATTACAGTAGCCTTAAAATGAAATTCAGTTCGTTCTCTTATACAAAATAACGGCAACGTTTTCATAGGTTTCTTTTTTCTAAATCTTTTTTTCGTTTTAATAGTAATACTAACAGCAGTGTTTCGTCGTCAGAGTCAGAGTCCATCGTGAAACTAAATGTACAACACTGATGCAATAACCTAGCGGTTGCAACGTGACTGCAGCGCTGCAACCGCGCGGCTAGAGATGGGTCGAGGGCAAAAACAAATATGGACAAAATGGGCATAAACTTGGCATATTGGGCATAAATGAGTTTACGCCCGAATAAATGCCAGATCGCTGGGCACAAAAACTAATAACTTTGTTTTGTATAAATAAAGCAGGAACTTAACTTCAAATTAAACTTAATGTCAGTATTTTGTAAATTAAAATTTAATTGAAATGATCAGTCTTGTTATAAAAATCACTGTTGAAAATTCGAATAGGTAATTATCTCCGAAACGGCTGGACCGATTTTGCCGGGATTTTCACTGGCAGATAGCTGATGTTAAGAAAAGTAACTTAAGCTACTTTTTATTAAAGAAAAATAATTAGGGTTCCGCGGAAAATCATTAAAACCTATGAAATTGTGAACAAAAAGTTGGATTTGAAATATTCTTTTTGCATTTGGTAGCCCAATTCTCGAGGATAGTTATAGACTATTTAACATCACGCTATGACCCTTAGGAGGCGAGCAAAAAGGAAAAAGTCAGAAAGAACACTAAGCGAAAACGAAGTTATAGCGCGGGCGGGCGATGCAACGCGACGGATCGTGGGAATCTTTTTTCTTGTTCAAAAAGGTCTGGCATAGTTTAGAAGAATGCTTAGGATCATTATAGATACTGTTGGAAAATTAATCCAGAACCAATTAGATTTAGTCCACTGGGTACGGCGGAATTTTGGAGAATTTTCAAGTAACCTTCCTTGTTTAGTTTTCCGGTTATCCTCACAAGATTTTCGGGTTTATTGTTGCCAAAACACCCCCAAACTATGACATTACCTCCACCATGTTTGATTAGGCACAGTACATGCCTCTGAAGCCCTCTCTTCTTTTGATCGGCGTACAAACACATGTCTATTGGATCTGAAAATCTGAAGCTTTGATTCGTCACTGCAAAGAACATTTTCTTATTGCTCTATTGTTCAGTTTTGGTGCGCTTTTGTTTATTCTAGTCTATTTTTCTTATGTCGAATTGTTAGTTTTGGTTTTTTGGCTGCAACACATCCTCTTAGTCCCGCAGAAAATAAACGTCTTTTAACAGTTATTTGTGAAACGGGTGTTTCTCGCATTTCATTCAGAGCTGCGGTGGTGTGTAGTGCAGTTAAGCGTCGATTCCGTTTAGAGAGAATCCTGATGAAGTTGTCTCTTGCCTTGTTGTGGATTTGGGCCTACCAGATCTCTTTCTATCTTCTTTTTCCCCAGCTTCTCGTTTTCTAACAAGGGCATAGTGGACAACTTTACGAGAGATTCCGAGCCGTTCTGCGGTTTGACGTTCACTGTATCCTTCCTCACGTACAGTACAAATAGCGCTTCTCTATTCGAGCGTGATTTGCTTGCGTTTTGCCATTTTCAGAAGAAAAAATAAGGTCAAAGGAGTCGTCGATATCTTTCGAAGACGGACAATGTTAATATCACAACTTTCACGTGCCATTGCTCCAGTTAGACTAAACAGGGTCCTAAAAAGTTAAAACCACCCAATATTTTCAATAAAACCGCCGCCTATAGTCGGTATTCATTTGTTGTTTGAAGGCAGGTGTGCTTCCAAACTTTTAGACGGTAGTGTATGTTCATATTAAGCTGTAAGACTTCCGAATAAAATAAAATAAATATATCTCAATTTTCAAAATCATCGTGGCCCTAATTATAATTTTGGCTTGATTTCGACGTATATTACGTAAACATTAGGCAATGAAATAGCTCAATACAATGTAGAGAGCTTCAGTCGTCATCATCATCACTAAAGTTGATATTAGATGCAAAAAATTCTAGGTTCAACAAATTCTAGGTTTCGGTGTGTTGAAGTGGACGTTGATGGGCGGGAATCAAAATCATCAGGCGTATTGAATTGAATCGAGTTAGATTCATCTTGACTATCATAATCATCGCTTAAAAAATCGTCGATTTCCGTGTCAAAATCGTTTACATTGGACTATTGAATATTTGTAGATGGATCATTATTTTCCTTTAAATTCCAATTGTATGCCAAAGATGTGATTTGAGCTGCTCTTTCTGTAGTAAGGCGGTTTCGTTTAGCACTGTGTATGAAACTATGAAACCAAGGATGCTCAACGAGCGTTCAGTAGCCGCAGATGTGCAAGGTGCAGTCAGGATACGAAGTGCTACTTTACTTAACGGCGAGGAACCACAAATTCCTCTGCACCACAATACAGCATTTACCTTCTCTGTAGCTTTCCATGTGAATTCTTTTCCCCATATACCATCTCTCGCTCTACAGGCTGACTTTAAAAACATGCGACAAAATTTAAGGGGGTGTTCTACCCATCAATATGAACAACTTTTACTATGGGACCAACTTGGAATTCGCAAAAAAAATTCGACCTTCCCGTATAAAAGTACATACCCGATTGGACTATTTTGTTTAAAAAGGTCGAATTCTTTTTTGCGAATTCTAAGTTGGTCCCATAGTAAAAGTTGTTCATATTGATGGGTAGAACACCCCCTTAAATTTTGTCGCATGTTTTCAAAGTCACCCTGTATATTGAGCAAGATCAACCACCAACCAATCTAATTTCAAAACAAAATCGCCAGGATTTTAATAAAAATATTATAGCTATGTAGTTAAGCATACTCTTAATATTATATCAATTTCTGCAATATATTAGCTATAGTCCAATACGTTTTTGATAATTAACCTTTTCTGCACACTCAAATAAAGCTATTTGAATGAAAAATTTAATAAAACTTCTGTTAAAGTTTTTTCCCAGGCAAAAGGCGTTTACGGGCATTTATCCGGCGTTTATTCAATGCGCCCAATATGCCAGGGCATTAACCCATCTCTACGCGCGGCACTTTGCGGCTAATTTGAAGGCGCCCTAAATTATTGTTGTGAGCGATTATGGTGTAATTCGGAATGTAGATCAATAAGTCCATGTTATGTTATGTCATGTCATGTCTGATGTCACTAAATCGCTGGAATTTTCATGTCGTAGAACGCAAGTTTGAATTACATAACAAATAGAAGGAATGCTGAATGGCTGAGGTATTGCAACTACTAATGCGTTGTCTAACAGAATTTAAACTCTGTATTCGTCCAAATAATATTAAAAACTCCTCTCAAAAGATTTTTCATAGAATGTTTTCAAGGTTTGATTGAGCATTCAAAAGATAACAGAAGTAGGTCTAAGGACTATTATTCTACTTATCGACTCGTTTTAATCAACCAGTTATCTGAGTGACCGACTACTGTGTATATGTGGAGAAGTTATTAAACTTTCGTTAAATATGAAGCATGAATTTGTTACACTAAACCACGTGCAAACACATTTAATAACTTACGGGGATCCATTTAATTGTGATGGAAAAGATGTTATTGTTTGCATTACTGGAAACCCGGGTATACCCGATTTCTACACAGAATTTGCTGCAGAATTACATAAATCGACTGGATTTCCTTTGTGTGTTATAGGTAAGTTGAACTTACATTAAACTTAACAAATAACTATTCAAAACAAAATTCTTATTATTTACTAAGCCAAACATTGATTCCACTTGCGTGAGTGAAATGCACATCTAGTTTACCAATAATTCTCTATGAAATAATTTTTTTAATGATTCTCAGAGTAATCTATTGCCTGCCTCCTGACTCTGCTGAGCATTTATTTATTTATTTATTTATTTATGCAAATCTTACCTACAGCTACCATTACAGATCAGCAATCCAATGCGATAGAGTGGCCTTAAAGCTAAATCCTTAATCTACATCCTATAAAATTACATATGTATTATATCCTAAATCTTAACCTACATCTAAATAACATATTATATATAATGTAACTTTTGCGAATTCACTCAAGTTGCACCACAATACATCAACCCTCTCGTGAACCTCGTTCACCACGCGCATAGCTCTAGTAAGAGGAGTTCTCGCCAGTAGGTTGGTCCTGGCTGCAGGCACAGCAAGCAGGGGCGGGCTTCGCCGCCTCCACACGTACCGGTCTGGCACGCAAAGTTCCAGGTGCTGCAGCACTCCCGGATTATGCGCCACGCCACGCAGTAGCTTCACTACATACGCTGCAAGTGCAAAGTCCCGACGCACCTTTAACGCGTTGTACCCTACCATACCCAGTACAAATAGTGTAGGGTACATCAATGGGAAAAGTGGATATACCCCATACAGCTTGAAGTACAAGTGTCTTGTGAACTTATTTTGGACCCGTTCTAACATGACACTATATTTCGCCTCATGAGGAGCCCATATGACTGCACTATGTTCAAGGTGACTCCTGACTAGTGCGTCATACAACACCTTGAGTGTCGTGATGTTAGTGAACCCCTGAGCCTGCCTGAGTACGAAACCTAGGTTTCTGTATGCCTTCTTACATATCTTATTGATATGCTCACGGAAGGTTAGTTCCTGAGTGAAGATTACCCCTAAGTCTCGTACCTGAGACACTCGTTGAGGATCAAACCAAAGATCTCATGAGGTCTTTGGCTTGATTCCCAAGCCAGGCAGTGTTATTTGGTCTTTATTCCATCAGGAATTTCTCAGTAGCAGCTCAAACTCAAACCATTTATTTCAAATAAACCAATTACAGGCACTTTTGAATTGTCAAAGTGTCGGTCAGTTAGTCAGAAAGTTGAAGCTAGTTGCCCACTCCAAAGTGTAGATCTCTATGGAGAAGAACGAGCAGGAAACTCCACGGACACTCTGTTAAATTAAAATATTGTTACAAAATATTGGTTATATCATTCATGTTGTAATTAAGTATGTGAGAACAATGTAGAAATACATGCACATTAAAAGTGTCCACAACAAAAAGATAAAAACCAAAAATTATTCAAAAATTAAAATAAGCCATGGCAGCTAAGAGATGACCAGTCCCTACTGACGGCACCCGTTCACGAACATGACGCATGGATCAGCACCATTCAGCTCAACCATTTTGAAGGGAACTTAATGATTAACACACGCCACCACCAGCGAGACATTTGAGTGAGCATGACATACTCTCAGTCGCCAGGGCAAATTCAATTCAATGAAAGACATACCCAGTTAATGGTAGCTTTATAGTAGGTAGGTACATAGTGCTCACACATGTGCTTTGCTATATACAATACTAAGAGATTGTATCTATATAATGCAAAGATAATTTTTTACAATCTTCAGCAGCTCCAACAATATTTATGAATGCTAATAAACGGTGGTTATTTATAAG
The DNA here is from genome assembly GCA_947568875.1 of Fissipunctia ypsillon. Classification (NCBI taxonomy): domain Eukaryota; kingdom Metazoa; phylum Arthropoda; class Insecta; order Lepidoptera; family Noctuidae; genus Fissipunctia; species Fissipunctia ypsillon. The sequence continues at coordinate 20,727,355 of OX387644.1, forward strand.
TACCTCCTTAACTTGAGTATTTGTAGCATTTTTAATTTCTTCTATACACTTGATTGACTAAGCAATTATATTGCAATAGCGCTACTGTTTCTTACTAATATCTATAAAAGACAGCCATCCAGTTAGTGTATATTTCATTAAGCAGCATATTAAATATCTCTGCTCATTTTACTATTAATTAATTGGTTTTCAGGACATGCTGGTCACGATGTAGTTCCAGATGAACAGTCCAATGTTCTGAAAGGTCAAGAGCATCTGTTTCATCTTGACGGTCAACTTAAACACAAGCTTGAACTTATCAATAATTATGTAGATAAGCAAAGCAAATTACATTTAATTGGCCATTCCATTGGATGTTGGTTAATTTTAGAACTACTGCGAGATAATGAGAATTTAGCAATGCGACTTAAGTCAGTTAATCTATTATTCCCAACATTACAAAAAATGTCAGAAACCAGGAATGGAAAATTTTTAAATAACTTTCTCAGAAAGTTCCATAGTTTTATACTGTTTCTGTACCTTGTGGTTAGTCTATTGCCAACTGCAATAGTCACTTTCTTAGTGGGAATATATCTAAGAATATACTTATTGCCTTCACAATATTTAAAATACATTCTCAAGTTTTTAAATCCAAAAGTTGGGGAAAAGATATTATTTTTAGCTTATGATGAAATGGATACTGTCAAAAGTTTGAATAATGAAGTATTAAACAAAATTAAGCATTTAACTAATGTTATTTATAGCAGTAGAGATAACTGGGCTCCCGTCTCGTATATGGAAGACTTGCATAAATACCAACCTGAAATCCCAATGAAAGAAGTAAATATTGACCATGCATTTGTTTTAAAATCGTCAGAAAGAGTAGCAGAAATGGTAACGCAGTTTATAAATTCGAAATTATAATAATAAATGTAAGAAATAATGTTGGTAGACATTATTGACACTGGGCGATCAAAGGAATTTTAACCTTTTGAACGCCAGAGCATAAACGCACGCGCGTGCCCTCCACGCCAAGCCACACTTTTTAAACGTTTAATTTCTCTTTTTTTGTCATCAAATTTCTCTATATCCATGGTATAATTTAATTCGTTTCAAGCAATTAAATATGGAGAAGAGCTTAAATATTTAAGGTATACAAATAAAAACACACAAAAGTAATGATTTAATTGTTTATTTCGTGATAAAGTGCACCGTATTTTTTGTCACATATTTGTGTCGTTGGCGTACAGGGCACGCGCTTGCTTGTCACGTATATGTGACAATGGCGTTCAAAAGGTTAAAGAATATTGGCAACTTTGAACTAGGAAAAAAATAGAATTCGTTACTGAAATAAGACTATTACTAAAATGAAGTACATTGCTATTGTAATCTAATCATTGGATTTCATTAATCCAAATGCTTTATGATTTTTTTTTGGTCAACATAGAAAATATTGAATAAATGTATTTTTCGCAAGTTGCTGAAAATAGAATCATCAATCGAAGTACAATCGATCGCACTTCGGTGGTAACACTCTGAATTCGAGCAGGTCTAGCGTAGTTCGGAGTTTCAATAACTTACAATAGCTCCAGCACCCTGCCAGCCACCCAGCTTCTGGTTTGTTACTATTGACGTGCGGCCTACTGTACCTATAGCTTTAGATCAAAGCAATAGGTAGGTAATCAAGATTTCGTACCTACTTTCTTTAGCACTACTGTTTTGACTGATAACAGGTATGTACTATCTACATTATGTATTATCATTATCAGTGATAATCTTGATCATCTTAGGCACAAGCATTATAAAATTATAATACGCGTCAAACTTTATGGCGGCTGTGAAGTGCGCTACTCCCTGCGCAGTACCGCACCCCTCACCCCCGCTACGTGAATTTGATACTGAGCAGCAAGGCTCGGAACCGGTTTAAAAAATACCGGTTAATACCGGTTTATTTCGGTTTTCCTCCGAACTTTTCTTAAAAACGTGAACGTTTTAAGAACTTTATTTTAACCTAAATTAACCGGTTTATTCAAGGAACGGCATGTCGGTAAACGCGTTGCAACTTGTAAAGATATAATCCATCTATGTAGGTACGAGTATTACAGCATGCAAAATGGTGTCCACACATTAAGCAGATTAATAAATTCCTGAATCTAAAATAAAACTTCGCTCTTATTTTCCTTTATTTATTTTTTATTGGTAACATTTCAGTACGAATGATCACATTGATATTTCGCATGTTCGTCCAGGCACATTATTCGTTTGTTTTTAATTAAATATTTATTTGTTTGTTTTCTCACGATGTGAATGTTTTAAAGCATCTATATACTATAAAATATTGATATATGCTTCAGAGCGCCTACATGGCGGCAAAAATTGTAATTCACTTATTAGCAAATTTCCAAAATAATAGTTTCGTTTATCGAGGTTCTTATCAAATATACATAAAACACATTGTTTGAAATTCGAAGTACTTTCTTCTCCTGGTTTAGCACTGCTATCTTCGCCTGATTTGTTTCCGTTACTATCAGAACTATTTTCTGCATCATCTTTCACAATTTGGGTGTTTATTTTATACGTGTTCTTAGATGCGTTGATGATATGGTTTTTAGATGCTAGCAATGATTGGGATTGATCTTCACCATCAGAATATTCCTTTCTTCTTTTTCGTGATTCACTTGTAGCACAGTAATATCACATTCATTTAAATAAACACTGAAATAGTTTTTCTTTACCACTTCGACACACGCGACCAGTTTCACTGGTCGTTAATACCACCAGTGAAAACTGGGCCTTAGATCATCTACATATCTATGTGTCGTGACCAGATCTTAGAATTGATTATTTCATGAAGGTTTCGACCATTTCATGAAATGGTTGTATTCCATGACGGGCAGGTGATGTGACGGGGTGGGTCGGGGGACAAGAAATTTCACGCGGACGAAGACGCGGGCTAGTTATCTATAATTACGATTGATATACACGTTTTTTGGCCTATTTGTACTCTAATTTTGAGAGTTTTCTTCTTCAGTAAAAAATGGCTGACTATCTAATTGGTCCATAGGATCTGTGCTGTGAAAAGTAATGTTATGTTTACCGATTATTTATCAACTTAATTTCACCAAAAAAGTATTAGATACTTACCCATTTTTTGTTTTTGCAGCGAAGCTTATTGATGCAATGACATAAATAAACGTCCAAACCGAAACAAAAAGAATCTTACTTCTGAATAAAAACTGAACAGCGCATGACGTTTATCATGCGTCCGTATTAACCGGTTTTTAAGGCTCTAAACCGTTTAATCCGAAAAAACCTTTATGTAAATACTCTTGCAAATACCGGTTTAAAAAAACCGGTTTGTGCGAACGAAACCGAAATGTAAAGGTTTTGCGTCAAGTACATAATAACGGTTTGAAAATTTAACCGGTATCCGAGCCTTGCTGAGCAGCGACTCGCCTCGTGTTCCGAGCCGCTATAAAGTTTGAATTGGGCTGTAGAAGTTAACACTAGTTAATGGGCGAAAATACACATGCCTGTAGCTGGTACAAAACCATGCAAGTAGCTGGCATGCCGTATGCCATAACAACTTGTGATTGGTCAATTTCACAATGGTATGCTAGCTACTCCCATAGTTTTGTACCAGCTACAGACGTGTATTTTCGCCCTAAAGCCATTTGATTCGTTGAAACTAGTTCTAAGGAATGCTCGAGTCTTGAGTGAGCTTCTGTAACACGATCGAAGTAGACTGTTTTTATAATGGTTCCATCAAAACATTCCAAACTTGTTGTTACGATTCAATTATCAAGTGTAATGAAAAAAAGTTCATGTTTAATGGCGCGTTTACATTAGGTCGGCCACCGTATATGGCGACCGCTTTCGGTTGAACCGGGTCGGTTAACCGAATTGGGTTGTTTACATTAGGTATGGTATGTCATCGCTCGCGTGATGATGCGATGCGATTTCATCGTGCGAAGAAACCGCTCAAATGATCGCGCGACCTTCAATAGGACATTCAGTGTATATCAGTATGTTTGAACGCACGGTCGCACGATCATTTTCGTCGGATGCGCGCATCATCGCGCGAGCGATGACAATAGGACGGCGCCATACGGTTTGACCCATCCGGATTTATACGTACCCATACTACAGACATAGTAAAAAGAGAGGAAGTACGTTATCTTCATACAAACGCACCGCGCGCGGCTTGTATGTGTGCGCCAAAGTATCTATGCGTCGCCGCAGGCACACTTAAACAAATCTCGGCCCGTTTCGCAGCGCGTCAGTCGGGGCCAGCGATGCCAGACGTACGATAATTATCGTACATGTACGATAATTTCGACACTCGTACGATGTACGATACAATATGTATTATCGTACACCAAAGTACGGTAATTTCTAACCCTCCTCCGAAGTGGGTGAAAAGACTATAACAGTGCCTTAAAATCATCTAAAAATACGAAATAATGTTGATGGTTGGGGATTTCCCTTCGAATCTATCAAACCAACGAACGAATGACAATGATAGTTCATTTATTCAGTACTAGGTACTTAGTCTGTAATTTATTCTTATTTATGGTCGAGTTCGCTAGCCGAGTGTAACTAAGTTTGAAATTGATAAAAGGTTCTAAATTACTTGGATTATCGTACTTTCAACTTTGGTAAGTGACTAACTTTGTTTTTTACTTTTTAGTTGCTTGTGGTTGTGTAACAATGTGCACATCGTCCAATTTTAGTTAGCAATGTTTTTTTCCTGATTAAATAGGTAGGTATTTATTTAGTATTATTCGGGATTTCAGGTAAATAAATAAGATCTTAATATGTCAAGTGACACCGATGACAACAGTGAGGTTTTGGGATATCATACCCCAAAAAAAAAGAAGATAGATAATTCAAAGCACCTGTCTTCAAAAATATAGAAGTGATTGGGAGAAAAACACTAAGGATTTTGGACCTGACGTATCATTGTGGTTAAAACCTCATCCTAACGATAAAGGAAAAGCTAAATGTTCTTGGTGCGATTTAACCTTATCAGCAAATAGTACAACAATTAAACTGCATTATGCATCCAAGCGGCACCAAAAAGTTATGAAGAGTCGAGACGCTACTACCTCAAGCGTGATGGCCAAATTTGTTGAAAAGGGTTCGTCTGGATCTGGAGTGTCACAACTGAAAAAACAAATTACTGAAGCGGAGCTGAAGATGAGTGCCTTTTTTGCTACGCACAACTTAGCATTTAAAATAATGGATCATCTTGTTCCAACGCTAAAATCCTGTTTTCCTGATTCTACAATGTGCCAAGGAATGCAAATGAAAAGAACTAATGCACACAAATTGTGACTAATGTAATAGGTGCTGCACACGAAGAAGAAATATGCGAGAAATTGAAGAAGGTAAAATTCTCTATTCTGACAGATGAGTCTACTGACATGTCTTGCAAGACATCATGCATTATGGTCCGATTTTACGACTCGACAGCGGGCCGTATTGTAAGTAGGTTGTATGATTTGCATGACGTATTCCCAAAAGGAGATGTGGCTGCTGCAGAGGAAGGTGCCACTGGTGCGCGACTTTACGAGCTGATGATAAGCTCTTTAAAATCAAATGATATACCTTTGAAAAACTTATTGGGCTTTGGTTGTGATTCTGCAAGCAACAACGTTGGTGACTACAACTCCATTATAAGTCGTCTGCGACAAGAATGTCCAGGTGTTATCCTAATGAAATGAGTATGTCATTCTTTGTACCGGGCGTCCAGTGATGCATGCAAGACCCTGCCACGATTATGTGAAGATTTGGCCCGAAATATTTTTTCCTATTTCAGGCAAAGTGCCAAGAGAAAGGCTCAGTTGCAGCAATTTCAAGAGTTTACATCCGTAAAGGATCACCAGATGCTTGGCTTGGCTATCACACGCTGGCTCTCCTTTCTACCTGCGATAGAACGAATTTTGGAACAGTGGCAAGCTCTTCGGCTTTACTTTACTGATGTCTGGCTTGCAGAGCGTACACTTGCAGCTGAACAAATTTTCAATGCCCTTCAAGACCCATTTACGAAATTGTTCTACAGCTTCTTAGCTTGGGTGCTTCCGAAAGTCACTTATATGAATGCATTTTTTCAGTCAACAACAGTTGTAGTCACGACACTCCATGACAAAATGGCAACTGCATACCGTGAACTTCTTTCCACGTACATGTACCAGGACTATGTTGCAAGGACAATTCTCACAGAAATTCAACCTGACGATACTAGCAGATTCATACGGCTGGAGTGCATATATTTGGGAGTCGCTGTCATGGAAGGTCTTAATAATCCTGATGTGACGGCAAGGCCTGACCTTATTACAAGTTTCAGATCAAAATGCCGAGACTATCTGCTACATTTATGCAAAGGAATTAAAGATCGCTTCCCATTTGACGACAAATTGCTGGTGGCGCTGCCAATTCTACAACCAGAAAAAGCTTTGTCGGCAAGACAGCGAGACAACACTCCGTCGCTCTTATTTTTGTGTGAACTATGTCCCAGAGCGAAGCCAAGGGACCATAATGAATTGCAGCAACTAGACGATGAGTGGCGACGTCTACCGTTGGATCAAGTTAGTCCCGATGTCGCCCAGGAAAAAGAAGTTGACGTATTTTGGCATAAAATTTCGCAAATGGCTATTGATGGAGAGCAGACATACACAGTTTTACCTCAATTTGCTCTGGCTGTTTTGACCCTTCCACATTCAAATGCAGACACCGAACGACTATTCAGCAAAAATAATTTGACGAAAACCAGAATAAGAAACAAACTTGCAACAAAAACTGTTAAAGGGGTTTTACTTTCAGCGCAATGCGTAAAAAACCAATCAAAAGAATGCTGTTATGGTTTTAAACCAACTGATAAAATGATATCATGAATGACTTCAGCAGTCCTTTATTTAAAAACGGCTGGCGCTGCTGCAGACGTAGAAGTAAATAGTGATACCGATGATCCCACTCTTATATAAAATAAATACCGTAAGTTATTTTAAAATTTCTGTCTAATTTCACAACTTTCTAAAATTCCTATCCTATTTCTAGTTTTGCGAAATAGCGCGTTTCGCGCGGTTCTGGTAGGTGTGCGATAATTTTTCATCTGGTACGATAATTTTCGAATATTGATACGATAATTCACTCGAACTCGTCTGGCAACCCTGGTCGGGGCTAACATCGCACGAGGTTCGCGCGTCACGGCTTTTCGGCACCGCTAAATGAATGAAAAATGTGTCATAATCGCAGGAGAACGTATTGCTGTGTGTTTGGGTATCTTAATAATTCATCGATTCCAGAATTGTCTCTGTTCAAATTACCTATTGAACAGGAAAGAAGTCACTTTTTCTAGCATATCATTTTTACTTGATGATGAGATAACTACTTACTTATTTTTTGTTGTATTAGTTTTCTATCAGACAGAGGAAGTAGGTAGGCCTACATTCCCACTAGAATGTACTAGGTACTTTTGATCTGTCAATTGATTTGCCGCTATTGCTTTGTTTATGTTTAGTCATGCCGATTTCTCAGTACCTATTGTAGGTATAGTAACTAAGTACCTACTTACAGTTATAAAATCGTACTTAAAAAATAAGTAATTAACTAATTGTGAATCAGATAAATAGAGCAAAGTTCGAATCACCTACCGTTTACTCGTGCTCATCACCGCCCCGCGCCGCCCGTCTGCTGGCCCGTCGCTCTTTCTTTCGTCGTGAAAGGTTTCATCATCGTTTAGGTACCCAGACAACACAAGTAAAAAATACAACTTCCCGACCCTTGCCAATTTATTGGCACCGAATTAAAATTTAACTAAAAGTGACAACCCTGAGACAGTAGGCAATTATATCGCGGATTGTGCTGGAGATAACCTACTTCCTCTCTTTTTACTATGCTACAGATTACCAGATAACTCATTCCATATAAAATTTTCAATACCTACTGCTATAATAGCCTACACTTTTGAGTCGCTAGACGCTGCGAACGAAAATGTACCTAACCTTACAATCGTAAAGTGAGTTTTGCTTTGTAGCTGCGCGCTGCTGCGTCACAGCTGCGTAGTTATTGTGAATTGCTAGGGGCCGACTCTTTCGATAAAGATGTCAGTAGGTATACATATTTTGTAGTACACTTTATGAAATAAAACAAAATGCTTTTTAGTTTTAGCATGTTGAAAATACTTATGAAAGACCGAGGAATATTTTTATGGTACGTAACTATTTAGTATTCTGTGACCACACCCCGAAACTGCAATTGTAAGGCAAGTAAGGCACACATCGTATGCAACGTGTAGTACTTAACTATTTAATAATCAGTGACATAACCACTCCGCATGGCCAGGAATACGAATGAAATACGAAATGGAGGAAACTGAAAACACGATTAATTGATTTGTTCGTTCATTTACACAATTAGCGTAATCGGTTACTATGCTTCTACACTATGAACAAACCTGCGCTGGCGCCATATTGTGACGTCATGCACGCTTTTCTAACACTTGCACGCTTTTAAAAACAATAATCATATGAAAATAACATTAGGTAACAAGATAATAACGATACCTAATAAATATTATTGAAAATTAATTTGCAAAAGTAGATTTTTGCTATATTTGACAAATGGACGTCATTAACCTCTCTATTCTTACCTCAGAAGCATAGTAGAAGTAATTTACATACCTACTAATAAAATACAAAACACGAAACGTGCAAGTTTAAACAATTTACCTATTTAAAAAACAATAGTAAAACAAATTAGATACCTACATTTCTGTATTAGCAGGTAAACTGAAAAAAGATAAGTTTTTATTTTCTCCTCTTGTTGGATCTACATCCATCAACTGTACATAATACACCAGAACCAGCCATATCATAAGAATTTGAAAACTAAGTAAAAGCAAATGGGTCGCGCGGGCGAACCAGCGACCAGGTAGTTAACGCGCGTAAATACATGGAGTGAGTTAACTGGTAATCTTTGCCCATACGGGCTGCGAGTGCGACCGAATACCTGTAGTTTACACGAATCGATTACAGAGTAGGTACAGGCTGAGACCGAATACGCCCAACTGAATAACTGTTTACACTAGTCGTTGACCAAATACGGTTGCAGCCGAAAACGGCCTAACCGATCTAATGTAATCGCGCCATCATACTCTGTAGTAATTATTGGATAATGCTTATTGTCTAATGTAATGTAGCCCTAGCACGAATAACTTTGAAGAATAATATTTATTATTTAATCGCAGTTTATGTCCTGTGATTAGCTAATCAAGCATAAAGGGTCACCGAAACGATCAATTGCAATTGTCAATTTTTACGTGATTGATAAATATTGATGCGCAAATTGACCGTCTACCAAGTGCAATTGAAGCGATTGTCTATTGACAGCGATTGTCGTTTCGAAAATATTATAGTAATTTATCGTTTCGGGGCCCCTAAACGACCAATTGCGATTTATTAATTGCCATCAATTTCGATTGTAGTAATATTTTTGTACAATAGAAATTGATGGTAATTAGTAATACTTTACCACAATAGAAATTGATGACAATTAATCAATTGCAATTGTCATTTTTTACGTGACTGATACACATTGATGTGCAAATTGACCGTCTACCAAGTACAATTAACCCTTTAACCGCCAACGTCGGATTGATCCGACAAGTATTTTCGTGTCCATTTCGCCAGGGTCGTATATTTACGACCAAATACCGTAATAATTCACTGTGCCCGGCGCTGGGGGCACGACAACTGATATGAAGTCGGGCGGTTAAAAGGTTAAAGCGATTGTCAATGTTACTACAATAGGAATTGATCGCAATTGATCGTTTCGGGGACCCTTAATAAGTAGGTACCTATCATATTTGTATATTGCCATAAGGTACGTAGGTGGGTGGGTGGGTAGTTCATTTTACTGAGTAGCTACGGGGGTAGCCTTATGCAGTATTCTGATATAAGAGAGGTTAAGGAAAACTATATCCATGTAGATAAGTTTTGTCTGTTTATAATTAGGTACATATGTAGGTGTGTAGCAGCGGCGAGTTGTGAAAGCTTGTAAAAGAGAAGCCGGTTTTAACTTACTTACCAATAAAGTAAAAAATTATTTATTACCTTAAAAATAAGTCTTTTCTTTACTGAATTTAACACCATCTACCGTCAAATAGCTGAACCAAAAAGACGCTATCACTACACAAACAAAACTCAATGTTTTAGAGAAATTAACTCAACTAAATTAGGTGCTAATTATCATTCTAAAATTATTATAGGAATATAGAGAATCGAATATAAAACAGTTGGAGTTTCGCATCAGCAACTCTACCAGTTGCTGATGCGAAACTCCGAACGGAAGCCGGTATGAATCGTGTTATATGGTGCTTTCGCCACTGGTGTGTAGGTATTACGAACTCTGTTGTGTGATTTCAGGGAGAGATAGGGCAAAACTAATTGTGGATGCGTTATAATAGCTAGGTCCCTACGGCCTACAATATAATTTGACATTTCGTTCATTCATTCCATGTCGTGTTCATTCATAGTTTGTTTTATTTCACTATCTCGTTTTTTTCGGTGATTTCAATATTTTAAATCAAGTATGTGACATGGAAAGTGTCAGAATTAAAACCCTAAATATTTCATCACTTTATTCAAAATGTTTCTGACATTACTTATTATAACGCCTAATTAAAAAAAAAAACTTTACGAATAGCCACAATCTTCTAATTTTAGGGTCTCTAGGGAAATGGACTCCAATTCTGGAGTTTTTAGGAACATAACAAGGCGTCATTTTCGCAAAAATGAAATAAAACCACCTCACGCCTTGTATTATTAGCTTGTGTTTTGGGAACCAGCTACGACAGCGCCATTTTGACAGTTGCCTTCCCCATTAAAACTTTTATCCAACCATTCCGTGTTTCAATAATTACAGTAGGCACCTACCTAATTACGTAAACTACGCGGCCGTTAAGGGAAACGCGCACGCATGCGACGAGCTCAATAAATACAGATTAAAATAAATATCTATAAAATTCGCCGCATCGAGTTAGCGCGGCTTCTATCTAATATACTTATTAGTGGAGCCACATTGGTGTGCGTTACTCCAGCAGGAAAGTAGCTCCTAGAGTGATTTGAATGGAACGTATAATTAGTGCGTATTCTGCTGTAGATGTGCGCCAAATAAAAAAAAAAGTGCGCTTTGTCGTTTTGGAAAAAACCCGAAAAAACGATTCCTGCTGGAGTAACGTTGCTCCAGCAGGAAAATTCTAAACGAATGATCGGAGAGAGAAATATCGTGCATGGGCAGAGAGCTTATATTTGTGCAAAATTGTGCGCATCAGCGGATGTCGCGGGGCCAGAGGTAAGCAGCGGTGGCGAGGCGAAAAAGGGGAATCTTCTATTAAGGGCCAATACTACCTCAAATAGCTTAGAATGATCCTCCGTTATATCGAAAATATTGCAGCATTAATTTTGAAATAAATATATGGTAAAGTTGATGATTAATTGTATGTAAGGCAAAAAACACGATTCCATAAAATTTTCTCGATAGAAAAAAATTACAAAGTTAGATACCTCCAAACCGAACAATAAACCGCTAGTATTAAAAAAATACTCCAAATTAGATCACGAAACTTTGCATTAATAACTGAACTAAATATAAAGTAGATACTGTTTTTTTTATTATTATTTTTAAATACTATTATTTTCATCGTAAAAAGCAATTACCTAAACTATCGGCGCTCCCTGCCGCCCAGTACCACACTCAGTCTGCGCGCAATATCGTGCGAGCGAGATAGAGTGAATTTTAGCTGAGGTAGTATAGCCTATACTATTATCTACAGCTACAGCTCTTACTGATGAAAAACTTAATGTTAATCTATCTAACCACGGCTGAATTCAATGTATGTAGATACTTTGCCTTTTTTACTGTTGTGTTAATTGGCTTCTTATTTATAAACTACTAGCTTTAACCCGCGGCTTCGCCCGCGTGGATGTCGGAAAATATCCCACGGGATCGTACCGGGATTAAAAGTACCCTATTTTCCGTTATACTCTATTGGTTTTCACGGCGGACGCCAGAAAGCTCCCAGTCGGCATGATTTTTTTGGACATCTTCAACAATCATCATATTTCAGCCAATTTACATAAACCTTAATTACCAGTAGTGGGCCTATATATGAGGATATGATTTTAAGTCGTAAGGTGTTTAAATCAACATAAATTGAAATGGGTAATTAAGAATCAAGAAAAAATAGAAATGGATATATTGGCCTCGCTCCATACAAAGAAATGTTTTTCTTCTTTCTGGAAAGGCACTAAAAAGCTTAATATCTCTCCAAGCTTACCAGTTAGCGTGGAGGGTGAGAGTGATAACACTGAAATAGCGAATATATTTAAGGAACAGTTCATAGTGAGCTCACCTCTGGAGTCTGTGGGGAAGGTGAACGATGCTGAGACCTATTGATCAGGGATACCCCTGCGGTTTACGTGTTCAGAAATAAAAGCCGTGATTAAAGGTATGAAGCGGGGAAAATCTCCTGGTCATGATGGGCTCAGTATTGAGCACCTTCAAAATGCTGGTCTGCACTTGCCAAGAGTATTGACGATGTTTTTAAATTTATGTGTGGGGCATTTTTACCTACCACAGGAAATGATACAGGATACATTAGTTGTACCTATAGTAAAGAATCAAACAGGAGACATAGCAGACAAAGGGAATTATAGGCCAATCTTACTGGCAACTGTGATAGCCAAAGTGTTTGATAGTGTGCTTGACACGTACCTCAGTAGATATACAAAACTACATGACACACAGTTTGGTTTTCGTGCTGGGCTGTCTACTGAGAGTGCAATACTTGCGTTGAAGCACACTGTCAAATATTATACGGACAGGAAAACACCAGTGTATGCTTGTTTCCTGGACGTTTCCAAAGCTTTCGACCTGGTTTCTTATAAGATCTTATGGGAAAAGCTTCGGAAGGCGGGAGTTCCTGGATCTTTAGTGTCAATATTATCTATCTGGTATGACAGGTAGAGGAACTTTGTGAAATGGTCCAATGCCTTGTCAGACCCTTACAAACTCAAATGTGGTGTCAGGCAGGGAGGTCTTACTTCCCCGAAGTTATTTAATATCTATGTTAACAACCTGCTTGTTGAGCTCAGCAACACTCATGTAGGATGCCATATAGACGGAATTAGTGTAAATAACCTAAGATACGCAGACGATATGGTGCTGATGAGCCCCACAATCGGTGGAATTAGGAAATTGCTCACCATTTGTGAAAGATACGCCGAGCAGCATGGGCTAAAATATAGCCCTACAAAGAGTGAGCTGTTGGTATTTAGAGGAAGAAATAAAAGACCCACAAATGTCCCTCCCGTAGAACTAAACGGTTCACCTTTGCAGAGGGTAACACAATTTAAATATTTGGGCCATATTGTTACGGAGGATCTTAAAGATGACGCGGATATGGAAAGAGAGCGCAGGGCGATGGCTGTGAGGGGAAACATGCTTGCTCGCAGGTTACCTGGTTGTTCAGTATCGGTTAAAATAACGCTTTTTAAGGCGTTTTGTCAAATATTTTACACCAGCTGTCTGTGGGCTAATCATGCCCAAAAAGCTGACAACACACTGCGCATTTATTTATTTATTTATTTATTTAAACTTTTCACACTTAAAAAAGTACAAAGGCGGACTTAATGCCTTAGGCATTCTCTACCAGTCAACCAAGGGTGGTGAAGAGATTAGATGGCAGGTGCTCTGTTAGAAATGGAACAATTTGTACATAAATAAGTCATAAACTTATAATACACATACATACATATTTACTATAATATATACCTATATTATATACATATATTATATACAAATTCAAGAGAGAGAGGTTTTGAGATGACTCTACGCTATTTATTTTGAAAATAACTCCGCAATCTCCGCTTAAATGCATACCGACTGGTGGCCATCCTGATGTCAAGAGGTAGCGCATTCCAAAGAAGAATGGACTGAAAATGAAAGGAAGAATGAACAAAGTCAGAAGTATGAGAAGGACAGAGTAGGAGAAGATTGTTAGAAGAACGAAGATTCTTAGCGTGTGAAGAACATAGATATTGGAAGTGAGACACTAGATAAGAAGGAGGAGTGGGAGAGTTAAGAAGGGAGAAAAGCGTGGTCAAAGCACGCAAATTTCTTCTCTGGCGAATGGGCATCCATTTGAGCTCAGACCTGTAGCTCGACACATGGTCATATTTTCTGAGGTTGAATATGAACCGGATACAATTGTTAAGCAGTCTGTCAAGCTTATCCAGCAACACCGCATTCAAGTCAAAGTAGCACACGTCACCATAGTCAATGATAGGGAAAATCAAAGTCTGCACAAGCATAGTTTTCGTCTTAGCGGGCAAAAAGTTTCTCAGACGATACAGAGATCGTAGAGTACCGTTGACCCTTTGACTAACATTAGAGACCTGGCGCTGCCAGCTAAGCGTCGAGTCAAGATGCAAACCGAGATCTTTCACAGTAGGGGTAATGGGTATGACGGTACCATTGAAAATGAGAGGAGGAAGAGAGCTAAGCGTCACCCTACCCATCATGCGCGAGCTTCCAATTACAATGGCCTGACACTTTGAGGGGTTCACTGATACCCCAAAACTATCAGACCACTTTTTGATTGCATCTAAGTCTCGGTTTACATCTGCTACAGCATCCAATAAACCTTCCACCCGCGCAGCTGTATACAATTGAAGATCATCGGCATAAAGATGATACGAACACCGAAGACAGTGAGTTATAAAATTAATGAAGATGGAGAATAACAACGCATTCAATATAACCATGCCTTCAGGGCAGAGGCGGCGTAAGGCGTGGGCGACGTGGGCCACCGCCTACGGCCTCGCGGTCTAAGGGGCCTCGCGCCTCGAAGGCCCGCGAAAGCAAATATAGATATAATTACTCATTAAGCAATAAATAATAAAAAAACCGGCTAGCAAGTGTCTGGCAACACTATCCTACCACATTCGTTTTTTAAATATCTAGTCTGGCAACATTTGCTGACGTTGCGTTGCGTGTGGTGAATGACGCGGGGAATCCTCGCTTCGCCCGCTGAAGATTTTCCATTCTGTTTGCTCCGTCTATGTTCGCGCTTCTAAACACATGCATTCATGCAATCATGCGACGACGCATGTACCTAATATTTTAATGTATTTCCAACAGATTTCGATGTGAGAATAAGTGTTGCGTTTCATTGTTTGAAAAATTTGAAATAAATAAAGAACTGTATTATAACTGTTGAGTGTGAAAAGTGTGTTTTTAAAGAACAACACGTCCTACCCATTTATTTATTAAAAGCAAGGTAAGAAAATATTGATAAATTTTGTAGTTTTTAGAACTTGTTTATATCATGCCTTCGATTTGTTATATGTACGTACGCAAACTACCTAATATTTTTTTAAATATTATTTACAGATTATAATATTTCAGGCTTACTTAACATGTCAGGCCCAGGCCCCAGTAGAGATAGAGATGACGGGAGAAAATGAAAATCTGGTTCAGCAAAACGAAAAAGCTGAACAAGCTGTAGCAAATCAGATTTGAAGTTCAAGTATGACGAAATTTCTCAAAAAAACTCCTTCAGAATCATCTGAATCAATTGCTTCGACTTCCACAAAAGATATAGACACTTCCGATTCCGAGACTCCGTCAACTTTTGAAAGCACTCCAGACGCAGTGAGTACCAAGCTAAAGTCATAAATACAGGTAGAATCAAACTCCAGCCTATCCACACCAGTTAACAGCGATACCAGTGTGCAGTCAAACAAGCATTTGTGTGTTCGGATCCGGCACTGTGGAAGTTTCCCATAACGGATTCTCAGCGTCATGATATAGTTCAAAGCGTAAAGCGCTAATAAAAAATTATTTAGAAGTACAATGGGTCAGGAAAAACTTTCAGCGTTGGCAGTTCTATCTATCGAGGCAAATATAGCATCTAATCTAGATTATAACACAGTTATTAGGGAGTTCAGTAAGGCTAAAAGCAGTAAATTTCTGTTTCTTTAATTGTTTACTTTACTGTTAGTGCATGATATAAATTCTATTTTGAAATATCAATTACAATTATATGTTAAAAAACTTAAAATATCTTTTTCCACTAACTAACGAACTAACTAACTATACAAATAAATATACAAAACAAAAGGAAACTTAGGCGTCGAAGTACTCGTCCGCATCGCTGTCATCCGGAAACGTGCCCAGAAGACTGGCAGCATTGCCACGTTGAATGGCAATGCTAATTCTTTGGCCAAAGAACGAGCCAGCCCTCTGGTCACGTGAAGTGTCGACCAGTCGGCGAGAAATTTCCTTAAAAAGGAGACGCGCACTCGGGCCCCATGACCCGAGCGTTTCGACCCCAAACGGCTCAAAACTGTAGTTACCGATAAGGTTACAGTATTTGCGCCGCTTAAGGGTCTCAGCAGCCGCAGCAGCGGCGCCAGCACAGCACGCCGTGCTTGGAACATGAGATGGCGCAAGGGTGTCGACACAGGTTGCGTCCCACACCAGAGGTCTACCCACCTTCCAAGGCAACAACGTCATGCCGTCTGGTCTCTTCCCATCGTCACGTACCAAGCCATTTGGTTCTAATATCGCTGGTACGCCGGCGGTGACAAGAGCTCGACGAATAATATCGTTAATGCTGGCGTGTCGTGCTATGCGGCCTGCACTCCTGCAGCAGGACAGGCCATGGTGTGCGAGGTTGTCGACAGCTTCACCGCAGTGACACCGATGCGGAGCAACACAAGGTGCGCCTAAGCGGAGACACGTAGCGAGCCGAAACGAAGAGTCATCCATCATAGTGCCTATGGTGGATGACGGAAGCGCTTGAAGTCACAAGCCTGACTCCCATTCTCCCACAGCCAGCAGACGGGCACGCTCAGCAGTATTAAATGACGTATTTACTAGGGTATTTCGTATAATACTGCAGAGCGGCACGTCCCACCGTTTCTGGGAGGCTGGGTTGTCAGGTAAATCCGTATTGGGACAAGCCATCTTCCATGCGTTCAATGCATCGGTCAAACACGGTACCTCAAAATCGACCAGTGAGGAAGATAAAATTTTCCTGGTTAATTTGTCGGTACCGTGGACCGAAGAGAGGAAGGCCGGTAAACTTATACTTGAAATTTTGCGGACGCCGAGACCACCCAGGCGAATGGGAAGTGTGGCTTGCTGCCACGCTCGGTCGTCCGGGGCCACATTTAGAATAGAAGTGTTTCTAATAATTTGGTCTACTTTTTCTAAAAGTTGTGGATGCTTCCATAGATGGGAGGAGCGAAGGCTATACGTAAATGTTGGTCCAAATTACTGTTAGTTGAGGTATATGTACTTAATATTGTAAAATAATTACATTGAAGAAGTTTGCATTTTTATGAATAAAAATTTGAGTATCAAATAATTTTTTCTCTTAACAAAATCCGTCCTCTTGCGTCATCCATCATGGGGCCTCGCAAAATATATCTTGCCCACATCAAATTTAGGTCTTGCCCCGCCACTGCTTCAGGGCGCTGTTGAGGCTTCCGCGTTACTGTAGTGCGTCAGGGATGTTCGCTGACGCACACACGGACGATTATTTCGCGATCATGCGCAAGAAAGTGGCATCAATGATGCGCAGGGTGAGGGGGAGCAGCAACAGCGTACTGAAGGTTTTTTCAGATAGGTTAGAAGGGTCTACAATGGATAGGTTTATCAAGCTACATGTCAGACATGTGGCTTGATAAATCTTCCTCTAATTGGATACTGTGTTTTTTTTTGTGTGCTACTACTAACATAGTTTGTAAGTTTTTTTTGGTAATAATAACATGCTATGGGCCGTCGATGCCTGAAAATAAACGACAGACGCGGCGGGAGGACTTTGCAAAAAGAATTTGCAAAACTATTATGCCGTTCAATAACAAATATGAAATAACTTTTGACCGAGTGAACCGATTTTAACAAAAACTTGTTTATAAAAAAATAAAAAAACAACCGACTTTCAAAAAAAAAACACTACAAAGCGAAAAATAACTTTAGTTTTGGAAGTCGGTGGTTTTTTTTATAAATAAGTTTTTATTTTCCACTTTTTAGTTGTGGAATACCCCACCCAAATTCATATACCACTACTTTCTAAGTAAATAACAATGGCAGGAAGTTATTATCACATCATCAACATACACTAAATGGAAAACACGAAAAACACACGAAACGAACATGAAAAAACGTATTATTGAAGCTAACTCAAAAACCACTCAACAGAATTTGACCAAATTTATATGCAACCACCTCAGGACTATACCCTTTCAAATAAAAACTTTGCAAAAAGGCAAATATATGTCGCGCTAAGTCGTGTCAGAAGTTTGGAAGGCGTAGTTTCATCAGGTTTGGACGCCGTCAACAACAAATTATTAAGTCAACCACACGACGACAGATCGTTGACCAAATCTGTCTTCTGACAATCAAGGCCACACATAACATACGACTCAAGTAGCGCAATTTGAAGCATATTACCATTAAAATAATTTATAGCCAGAGTACATCTCATGAAAATTCCAATAAGCCCAAACACGGCTTTTATTACGGAGTTCCGGTGCCTACGTTCCGGCTTCATCATCAGATCAGTTCAATGCTACCATTTTCATCAGAACCATTTATTTAAATATACTTCGTAGTCGCTTAACTATCTTAATCCAGATATCGCCACCCATGAAATAACTATCATTGAGGAGTTCCCGTGGACATATGTGGTCTTCTGCATCAGTTCCGCTTCACCAAATGATATTTTTGAATGCAAATGCTTGACTTGTTGATGAAAATACGTAGGTAATTAATATTATTTAAATGCCTATAATATTTGCAGTTCCTCACGGATTCTATCATCAGAACTGGATTTTGATAATAATGGGACAAATCTGGAAGTATGTCCTTTCAATATAAAAAAAGAATTTTCCAAATCGGTTAAAAAAAATACATACAATCGAATTGAGAACCTCCTCCTTTTTTAAAGTCGGTTAAAAATAAAGACTAAAATGTTACCTCAAGAAGTCAAGATACGAACTATAACCACATTTTCAATCCCTTAAATCTTTTAAAAAGAGGTACACAAAATTTTTAATATTATTTGTGATTTTTAAAATCAACCCCTATTTTACCCCTTAGAGGATGATTTTTCAAAAACGCTGAACCACATAATTCTTTATTTCCTACCAAAAGTATAAATTTGAATTTTCATATCCCTAACTTAAAAAATGCAGGGTTTCCCATACAAACTTTCATCCCCTATATCACCCCCTCTAGGGTTATTTTTGAGACAAAAAGTAGCCTATGTCCTTCCCCAGGATGCCATCTATCTATTTGCCAAATTTCATCGAAATCCGTTCAGTAGTTTAGGCGTGAAAAGGTAACATACAGACAGACAGACAGAGTTACTTTCGAATTTATAATATTAGTATGGATATCGGTAGGCTCTTTTTTGTAGTACCTATTCATCACACATTTCTTGAAAAAAATTTTTTTTAAATAACTGGCAATCAAAATTTTGGTCTATAAAGTACCTACATTTCCACTAATATTATAAATGAAAATGTCTGGATCTATGTCCTTCGTTCACACACAAAATACTGAATGTATTTTAATGTTTGCAATTAAGAAGATAGCTTATACCTTGGATTAGCTCTTAGGCTACTTTTTATAATGTAGGTACTTAATCATGTGCAGTCACGGAAAAAGCTAGTAGAATATAATCCAATAACAAATTTATTTTTTTACTTCTTTTCTACTTCAGTGTACTTGGGCACAATACGTGTCAACCGGTTCGTGAGTAAAATTTAGAAGGTCATCGATGTCTGAATCCGTCGCTTTTTTGTAGTCATTCGAATTTGGTCGGATAACCAGCCGTTTTTGACATTTTTGTTTTTTGTTTATGTCTACTTAATGCGAAACATTCCAAGCTGAATATTTTCACTACCTATATATTTTTGACTACACGCACTAATTTTTGGTTTACATCTTGGGTTGAGGCGGTTTCTTGTATTTGCCGTCAAAGTTATGACACCGTTGTTTTGACTTTTACTAATATTAATCGATAACGCATGCATGTACCTACACTTTTGAAACTTTTTATGCTTCTTTTAAGCGTTAAGAAGGACCAAATACAGTTTTCAGCGAGCTTATACATTTTCTCATTTAGTCGCTGCGGCATTTTTTCGGGTTTTCAAAAAAGTGCGATTACATAAAAATTATAAATATTTTCTTAATCTGTCACAAATACGCACAAATTAAGAGCTACTCGTGTATTTTATTCTACAGGCGCACATACAATGGTTTTCGAGATACACGATTCTGCAAAACGTTACTCCAGCAGGAATTGCAATATCTCGAAAACCTGAAGACGCACAAATTATATTTGCACAAATATAAGCTCTCTGTCCATGCACGATATTTCTCTCTCCGATCATTCGTTTAGAATTTTTCTGCTGGAGCAACGTTACTCCAGCAGGAATCGTTTTTTCAGGTTTTTTCCAAAACGACAAAGCGCACTTTTTTTTTTTATTTGGCGCACATTTACAGCAGAACACGCACTAATTATACGTTTCATTCATATCACTCTAGGAGCTACTTTCCTGCTGGAGTAACGCACACGCACGCCACATTGTCACGATAAGGCGAACTACGTGAATACGAGCTCGCCCAAACCACCGCGCCCGCCGCCGCTCCCGCGTTTTCGTGATGTAACATAAATAACGCACAACTTTTACTTTGGACCCGAACCTGAAATCGCGAGAAAAAATCAGCTGTACATTTTGACGAATTATGCGAACATAAAAGTAGGGAGCAGCTGATTTTTTTTTTCGCGATTTTAGGTTTGGTTCAGTGTGCCTCTTGGCAAAGGCCTCTTCTAACGATTTCCATTGCTTTCTGTCCTTTGCAACTCTTCTCCAGTTTGGACCTGCTGTGAGAGTGAATTCGTCCTCCCATCTTTTACATTGTCGACCGCTATTTCATTTACCATTAAAAATAAAATTAATAATGGTTTACCTTAAATATTGAGGTACCTATGCACCTAAGTATTTAAGTTCCCCTGCTTTTAGTTATCATGCCTAGATAATATGTATAATTGTAAGCTGCATAAGACCATAGTGCGTGATCCGGTATAAGAAATATATACCCTCATCTGTTATTTGACGATGACAAAGAATAAAACGTAACATAACATCACGCCTTGTTCCCCGAAGGGTTGGGCAGAGGTGTAGCTATAGTACACCCACATTTCGCCAGTTATGTTTAAGTCCCATGTAATAGGGGGCGAGCCTATTGCCATCAACCGGGCACAAATCCAGACTCTGGGCTACTACTGAGAAGTTCCAGATAGGAAAACCCAATAACACTTTGCTTGACCCGGGAATCGAACCCAGGACCTCATGCTCAGCAGTAGCGCTTGCGACCACTAGACCAACGACGCAGTCAAAGAACAAATACGACAAAACAAAGAATAAAAGTTATATATACTATAGAAGTATAATAATAATCCACAGATAATTAACAGATGAAGGTATATTTTATATTTCTTAAACTGGATCTTAGACTACCAGTTTTAGTTTTTTTTACAAAAATATGTGGGTACTAAAGTACCTATAATGTTATAATTTGAAAAATCCTAAATAATAATCAATATATTTTAGATATGTGCAATTTAATTAGTTTATTAAAAAGTAATTTACCTCTTATTTTACAATTTAGAGATAACATTTATAATATATAGTCATAAAATAGCTGTCGAGTCGAGACCAACTAAACAACTCCATTTCCTGTACATTATTAAATCAAGTAGGTACGTACATATTTCTTATTAATTGGATGCGTACATAACGAGTAAATCATCGTTAAAAACGCTAGCTCAGAATAGGACTGCCATTATCTAATGAGTAGGTACATCATTATTCTCAGGATCAAATTAAATTAGCTAGCGAAACTCCGTAGATGTGATGGGTATCGATATCTGACGATAATAAAAAAGATGATTTTCTAAACTCGTAATTACAAGTACTTAACTACACTACCAGCGGCGGTTGACCCAGTAGTCGGCTGAAGTTACTTGTAATTAAGACATTAGCATATTTCTTTTGGTTTTATCGTCATTAGATATCGATCCCATCGTATCTATGGAGTTTCGCTAGCTAATTTAATTTGACCCTGTATACTTATTGAATCACACATCATACATAATCAGCCTATAATGTTCCCACTGCTGGGACACAGGCCTCCACTCTTTGATAGACAGAGGGCTGTAATCCAGCACGCGGCCCCAGTGCGGGTTCGTAGATGTCATGTCTTCGATATTTTACCCGACTGCGGCGTTGGTTCCTAGGACATGCCGGTTTCCTCACGATGTTTTCCATCACCGTTTTGAGAGCAGTGGTGATGAAATTATTTACACAAAGTAAAGCGCCTGCTTGGGTTGGAACCCACGACCTACAACTTGTAAGTCGGGGCCGTTACCACTGGGCCACCACCGCTCCTGCTTTACTACTTATTGAATGCAACAGTAGAAAGCTGCTAGATAAGTGTACCTAAGTGTGAATAGGTTTATGTACTTTATTTTAAGTATTTCTTGGCGAACACTAATTATGTACCAGCGCCATCGAAAGTGACAACCTAGTCATTACAAGATGGCAGAGATCTACCTTGATCAGGGATGTGTTCAGATATTACAGCAATTCATGAAGTAATGGCACTAAAATGTGAATTTAGTTTTGGGCCCTAGGTAAGTGTGAAGATATTGAACTTCATTATTACTACTTATATCATTCTAATGTACTTATATTACATATTACTTTAGAATGGTACAAGTTCTTTAGTACCTATATACATTTACTTACTAATTACCAGGACCTATACATATCTATAAATCATACGAATGTACACCTACATCAGCGTCGTATGATTCTATACCTAACTTTCCTGTTCGAATCAGCATCCTAATTGCGTAACATTATATCAATAACAATCTGAATGATTTTGAAGAATATTGCTAATCCATTGTTTCATATGTTCGAAAAATTTGTATGCTCACCAACATAAATAAACCTTTACCTGTTATCAATTTATAATTTAATTAATTATTGACCCGTTTCGGGTGGCGCAACTGATAACACAATGAATGTTGTTGAACTGTCAAAATTAAATAGATTCCTACGGTAAGTGTTAGGCAATTAGGGTGCAGTTTAGTGTGCCCGTTTCCATAAGTTCAAATTTCCGAGCGGTGTCAAATTGGTATCTTTGTAAATACATTCTAAGTACAGTCAGCGACAGAAGTCGACTAAGACTTTAGTTTTTTAAATCTTATTTATTGAACTAAATTTTTAATTAAAATCGGAATAGTACTAAAATGAAAAGAATATGAACGCTCTTAGCTATTATACAAGACGTAACATAAATAACGCACAACCTCTTAAGGGATCGTTGTACTCAACATTATGAACAACTTTTACTATGGGACCAAACCTGAAATTGCGAGAAAAAAAATCAGCTGTTCCCTACATTTTGACGAGTTATGCGAACATAAATGTAGGGAGCAGCTGATTTTTTTTCGCGATTTCAGGTTTGGTCCCATAGTAAAAGTTGTTCATAATGATGAGTACAATGACCCCTTAAGAGGTTGTGCGTTATTCAGGTTACACCTTGTATAAAATGCTGAAATAAAATGTATCGAATAATTTTGTGTCAATTTAGATAATGTGTAAAAGTAGCAATGTTAATGGACTTTCGTCGCTGATCGTACAATATCTATTTCTATAACCAGCACCCTAATAGCGTAACACACTATCTAACACAATCTGAATGATTTTGAAGCATATTATGCTAATCCATTCCTTCATATGTTCGAAAAATTTGTCTGCTCAACAACATAAATAACGCAATGAATGTTGTTGAACTGTCAAAATGAAACCGATTCCTACTGTGTGTTACGCAATTAGGGTGCAGGATACATTTTGTAATGTGTTTCACTAAAAATAATCATTTATTGTTTATAGTTGACCAACATATTACATGTAAGTAAAGATTTTATGATAGGTATTCAGATTACTATAACATTTGGCATTGTAACATTAAAAACAAAATAAAAAGAAACTAGGTACTTATCAGATCACAATAATTTGCTTGGTCAAAAATCGCCCTTTAGAAGGATCCACACACACAGTTGAAGATGAGATTGGAAGAGGTTTGCATTGAGTTTCAACATCGAATCCTAAAATTGTTTTAGTTACAGATGTAGACATTTACGTCCCAGCTCAAACTACATTTAAAACATTAAGTACTGGTTTTCTAATTTTTTAAAAATAATTACAGGAATAATGGATACAAATTAATTTAAGTAAACAATTAAACATACTTATTTTTTTTTATGATGACATAAAAAGAAAGACTGCAAAATGTTGGCAGGTTCCATTAATGCCTACGGCCGCATTCTAACCAAAACCGATCGTCGCGCGAGCACGCGATCTTCACTTTTGTTCGGAAAACCGGAAGGCGGAGTTTTCCGGTTAACTGTGCCTGTCGGCGCGACCACGCGTTCTGAACCGCCAAACAAAAAAATAACGCGACGATCGCTTTTGGTTAGGTCGCGGGGTACGTGTTATCACCGAATTCTCATAACACACAACACCGACACAGATGTTTTTACATGTCGTCACATTAGTAGACTACACCCGTGTGAAGCAAGGGCGCATCATAAAATAAATTCGCTTTTCGTGTCTCTATGTGGACACGTAGGTAGTGAATCAGTGATCATAATTCATAATAACATGCTATTATAATTTAAATTGTTAATCAATATGTTTACTGTCAACCAAGATATTGCATAAAGCAGTTTGTTGACTGTTTGAGATGAAGTATTTCCATTCATACGATGGTAGGTCACAGACCATGGGATTAGCGGCGAAGTCAAATGATTAATTCGTTTACAGTAAATAAACTCGCCTTTAGAGACTTATCTTGCATAAGACTAAAATTAATGAAATTAAAATTACGTGGCGCTTCAGTCTGTCAGTGTGATTCTACGTCGTTCTAGTTTCACCGTTGTTACCGAATTACCCGCACACTTCGATAGTCTTTACTTGGATCCCGCTTAACCGCTAGTAGGTTTTTCGAATGACTCATAAAATAATGGGCCCTGACTAGGTACTCATTCATTCGCTGACACCTTTCACGTCAATCAAACAACATGCTCAAGCCATTAAAATTATGAAAAGATTGAGATTGTAATGCCGACGGTAAATTAAAATATTGAGGATTCAAATCAATCAAAAACTATATAGCGCGAAAACACATATTATAATTTAATTGTAACTCAGATTGAATAGAAGTGTATTCGCAAGAATTAGTACCTATCCTTGCGAGTAAAACTTTATCTATTTGAATATTTAACGCAAAATAACGCACAAAAACTATGTACCTACCTATTTTGTTTAAAACTTTTTATATCTGATTTTGTAAAGCTTTTCAAATATATGATTACTGACGCATTACTGAAAAATCACCTAGTTTGATTATGATAATTACCTACTTGTTTGTGGAATGTATACATAGAAACTGATCATGCCTATTAAATTGATAATGATTTAATTTTACAATATTGTATAGTAGGTAATCGAATTACAATCAGATTTTGATATAATAACAACTATAAATATGGTTACTTCATATATAAAAATATTTACATTTTATGGAAGATGCATGGATAAGTGAAAATATGCAAGAGATCTACCATGATATTGTGCGTTAAGTTCTTGGTGTACAATAGAAAATAATGTGATAGGAGCTGGATGAAAGAAATTTTTCGGATGCTAGAACAACGGTTTTAAAAATGTAACTACAAATTAAACTATTTTTTTTTAAATACCTTCAAATGATGCAGAATTTCTAATTACGCACAACCTCCCGAAGTAAAAGATAATTATACAATATTCATGAAAAACATTCATATTTATCATATCATAACACGAGCATACTTTTTATATTTATCAAATATTATGATACAGTACAGTAATAAATTTTGAAATCTTAATCACTAAAGGGATACAAAATTCGCACTAATAATACTCATACACCAAGGCCCCCCCATATTTGGCGTGCGCCGGGTGCGCGCGTTACTCGAATGTGTGAACGTCGCTAACGCTGCGTGCGCGTCGCGATTACGAGGCGTGCACGTCGCGCTTTACCAGCGTGCAGCGTGTCTACAGCGCGCACGCCGCGTTGTTGCGGCATGACGCCTGGGCTATCTCGTTGCAGATTTTACAATCACTGAGGCGTTACGCCGCACGCCGGTAAAACGCGTCGTGCTCGCTTCGTTGTCGTGGCGTTCGCGTCGTTCACACGCTCGGGTAACGCGCGCGCCCGGCGCACGCTGAATGTGTGTGGGGGGGAGGGGGCAAAAGGGACAACACACACCGTACATAAAACGGTTCTTCCCTACCAGCAGACGCGGCAGCGGCGCGGTCCGCATCTTCATGTAGGACTACCGTCGTCCGTCATCTTAGCAGGTTGTCTCCAAAAGAGGATCGGCGAGCTTTTTCACTCGATCACCATCGATCGAGGCGCATATAATCTTCTGCGAGGCAGACTTATAAAGGCGTCGCGGACGATCTTCGTCGTCAGAAAGAGCTCGCGGAGGTGCGCGCGGGCGCAGGCGAGCGGGCGACGGGCGCGGAGAGCGCACCGCCTCGCACGTGCACTGCGCACCCAGCGAGCGCGCCGCGCGCGCCTGCCGCGCCCAGCCGGTGCGCCAGCACTCGCAACTTTCGTTACCACACGTCTCGCATACTACTGGTGCTCGGCGCTCGAGCTTACCTCGTTTGAAAGAAGGCACCTCTCGTTTCTGCTCCGAGTCAGACGACGCCCGACCCACGTCCTCTCGGGATGCAGGTAGCTCGCTTTTCTTATCGGAACGCTCGCTTTTCTTATCGGAACGCTGAGTAGGGTTTCTCACCCAGGGGTCGAGCGCTCCGCGACCGGCAGCTCGACCGCGGCTACCGGCTGCATTCAAATCGACTTCGCTCATTTTGCGCCACGGATTTCCCAGGACGGAAACGGCGTCGCTGCCAGAGCGATCGCGGCTCCGTAAACGAGGTTCGACGCCATCGTTGAGTGCAAGCGACGACGCATCGGGCGAAGAGCGCTCACTGCGCACGATGCGCGGCTGCAACACGTACGGCGTGTTCGCGGGTGACGGCGGGGTCCCGGGCGGCGGCGAGGTCGCGGGTGATGGCGGCACCACGTGCGACGGAGACAGCACTCGCGGCCGTTCCGAGTGAGAACGAGCTCGCGGAGTGAGCACGCGACAAGCCGGAGTTACATCGCTATAAGAGCGAAAATGTATCCGCCT
This sequence comes from Fissipunctia ypsillon, assembly GCA_947568875.1. NCBI lineage: Eukaryota > Metazoa > Arthropoda > Insecta > Lepidoptera > Noctuidae > Fissipunctia > Fissipunctia ypsillon. The sequence continues at coordinate 20,754,731 of OX387644.1, forward strand.
TCGCACGCATGTCGGCGAGCTTGTGTCGGTCACGTTTATGCTGATCTTAATACGCGTGACGGAGGGTTTCTGGTCGGCAGAGCTTTTTTCGTTATTGTCTGTTTTATTGTTTTCCTTGTAATTGTGTGGACTCACAGAGCCGTTAGCGTTCGCTGAGTTTTTGTTGGGGCCGGCCCGGCTAGGCCCGGCCCCCGCTAGCTAGAGGAGTCTCTCTGTCGCTGAACTAGAGGTGCCGGAGCTCAATGTCGATGCGGGATTTTGGTCGTCACCTAAAATGCAGAAGTTTAATTAATTGAATGTGTCACATGCTATATTCGTAGTTACTTCGTGTTTATGTTTTAAAAATACGTATATAATATTTACCTTGAGTTGTCTGGCCTGGGGCCGGCAGTTTTTGTCAGTTGAGCAATTCCACTGAAACGAAACGCTTCAGTCTCTCTAAATATTGGTTGAAAAGTTCAACATCATTATGTCCAGCGCCCTGAAATAAATAAGAACGAGATAAATTCTAATAGGAAATATAACGTTAAATGAAAAATTAAGTGTTGTATTTTATTCATTTTGTTACCTCCACCCATAATGGTTCGACAGCACGGGGACAGCGTTCATATATTGCTAATCCGTGTGAAAAATCTATTACCTCATCTTCAGTTCCATGAATAACAAGAACCGGAGAGGTCACCTTGGGAATTTTGTCGATACTGCAACGAAAAATGATAGATTCTAATTTAACAATCAGCATTTCTTAATTTGATAAATCCATACCTAAACAATAACAAAGCGTTTAATTTTTAAGGGGGGTCATTCGTCTGTATTTTACCTCACTCTCTCAGCCCTACTCCCGACATCTTCGAATCTGAATTATTGGCTGACATTGTTCGAAAGAAATAGGTTGCAAATTGCCACTAATTCGAAACAAATACCATTCAATGACGATAGGAGTAAGTACCTAAGCCAGCTGTCAAACTTTTCACTGGCAATTGGTAGACCGCTCTATGATTATTTTCAGATATATGCGGTGCCTGCATGTTTTGCCACGTCTATTGTCCAATTGACTTATTCCAGGCGCTCCATAATTTTATTCTCGGCAGCTCCAAAAATTTTAAAGTACAAATTGCACAAAAAATTATATATTTACAATAAAATTAATTTATGATTCAACAAACAAATTACCGGAGTAATGCGAGTGTGACAGTCAATTTGTGATGACAGAAAGTGTGAGATTATTGTTTTCAATTTTACAATAAGTAGTGTAAGTACATATTTAGCATAAGATTGATTTGTGACTGCCTATGTACTGAAACTATTTACCACGAAATTATAACTAACGAATTAATGTTAACAATTTGTGTTTTGTTGACCTTACGAAATTAAGTTTGGCGCCACTGGGAACAATATTAGTATTTTATTATTTAACTAATAAAATTATGGAGCTCTTGGGAATCAATGTATGGAGAGAAATTAATTGGAGAACAATAGATTTGGATCTCCTGGGAATAAGCCGTCCAATTGTCTATACTAGGCAAGCATTTTAACATAGAATTCAGAATTGATGTCCGACAAAAAAACATTCATAAAATGTTCAAAGCAGCTGTTTTTTCTTTGAATATTCATTAGAATTTGTCGCACATGATAAAATCAACTTATTGATGTAACAACTACAAACGTTACGTGGTATAAATCATCTAGCAATTCAACGCCTAATGGTTATCGAGGGCTGACGGCTGAATATGTAAGCATTACAGTGAAAGCAAATAAGTGGGCAATTTTAACAACAATGAATACTTCATTGCTTTTGCAATTAGCAATACATACTGAATTTGATCAACATCTTTAATTAACTACAATTAAAAAGCCAATGACCAAAACATTTATGGAGCAAAGGTAGACCCACTCAATAAATAATAATTATGTTAACGCAGAATTATTACGCAATTATAAATATTTTGTAAAACGTGTGCCACTAAAGAACACTGTCCTTCAAGATACACGATTTTCCTAGTTTGAAGGCCTGCGGGGCAATTGCGTAACACACAGTACGAATCGGTTTCCTTTTGACAGTTCAACAACATTCATGCGTTATTTACGTTGCTGAGCAGACAAATTTTTCGAACATTATGAAGCAATGAATTAGCAATTTGCTTCAAAATCATTCAGATTGCAATTGATAGTGTGTTACGCAATTAGGGTGCAGTAGTCTTACTCATTTGTAATAGTCGTACCCATTACCCATCCCTCAGTGAAACAACAATGACGTTACTTAGACTAAAGTGTTTGGTAAATAAATGATTACTTCTTATTTAGTAATGGTGCCTTTTTTTCTTGGCGGCCGTTAAGGGCGCGTTTGCAATTCGGACAAAATTATGCTGTTTTTCGGTACATTTTGTAACTAAACTGAACCAAATTAAATAAAACCAATAAGTTACATAATGTAGATTGGTTCTTCATCTTCAAATAATAGTAACATTTTTATTGAAAATTATAGAATTTTATATTGTAAAAACGATCTTCCGATAACCTTTTCCACAATGTTTACGATACCGGGTTGAGTTTAGGTACATTTTTTGTCCTATTATCAAATTTTTTAGGAATTCTAAAAATACTGTAAGTAGCCAGACATATTCAATTCCAAAATATATTAAAAAAATTCTATCAAATGTCTCAAATAGTCGCAGAAAAAAATAAAAACCAGAACTTATGTTTTTTTAATATTTTGCTATTACGGATGAATCGTAATCGATGGTGTTAAGGGTTATTTTTTTTTTTTGATCCTCGTCTTGATTTATTGCACAAACATTTCAAATGAAACCTCAGTCCGCGCTCGGCCGCCGTCGTGAGTGGACACTGTGTCGCCTGTTTGTAGCAGCTCGTATTGAAAAGATCGCTGTACAAATACAAAATATTCGATAAACCTAATTTGATACTTGACAAGGTAAGATTACAATCACAGACTTTTTTATTATAATAATTTATTTCGCTACAAGTAAGTAGGGTTTGTAAATGCCTATTCATATAACTCGATGGAGTGACCTGAAGGTGTACTTCGGTGACTGCTACTGGAACTGCTCGACGAGTGGAACTAGGTGTGCTGAGTGTGGGCTCGTTTTGTTAGCTATCATTAGATCTTACCTCCGGACTGGATGGAGTGACCTGTAGGTCTACAACGGTGACTGCTACTGGAACTGCTTTACGAGTGGAATTACTAGGCAAGACACTTGTGTGTTTGCTATTTGGACAGCTCCTGGCAAAATAAAGTACCAGTGCGTAGAAAAAGATACACAATTTTGGAAGGAGAAAATGGAGATAAATCTAATTCGATTTTACAAAAATTGTCTCCTCCCAGAATTGATTGACCCAAGACAGGCAAGAAATAGAGCTAAGAGCACATTCTTCACATATTGAAACAAATATTCTAAAAACAAAGAATTGATTACCTCTAATTTGATGTTTTAATAATCATCGTCGTACACTCTCAGGTCAATCTATAAAATCCAGAGGTAATATCTCATTATAACTACCAAACGAACCCAAACTCGGCATACCTAATCTAGTTCCACTCGTAGAGCAGTTCCAGTAGCAGTTACCGAAATACACCTCCAGGTCACTCCATCAAGTCCAGAGGTAAGATCTCATCATAACTAACAAAACGAGTCCAAACTCGGCATACCTAATCTAGTTCCACTCGTAGAGCAGTTCCAGTAGCAGTCACCGAAGTACACCTTCAGGTCACTCCATTAAGACCAGAGGTAAAGTCTTATCATAACTAACGAAACGAGCCCAAACTCGGCATATCTAGTACCACTCGTAGAGCAGTTACAGTAGCAGACACTGAAGTACACCTTCAGGTCACTCCATCAAATCCGGAGGGGTTTTTGATATATCAAGGCCGGAGGACCATAATAACTAACAAAACCAGCCCCAAGACCACAGCCTACATCTCACTACTGCGAAGGCTTCCAGTGCCTAGCAGTCACTGAAGTAGGTATCAAAGTATTATTTAGTAAAAATATAAACAGCAATAGGAAATAGTTTTTGTACGTACCTAGCTACGTTATAAAAAGAAATGAGAAAAAAAAATCTAACTTTCAAAGTATCAAAATTAGTTCACTTGGCTATTATTACCGCAGCTAACAGTGCCTATACTTGTGTGCGTGACTTGTATCAATGTAGTAGTTTGATTCTATGCCTGTCAATTTTGCAAACGCGTCCATAATGGAACATAAAAAATTACGTACAATAATAATACACATGAAAAGTGTTTAGGGATCAAGTACATTTTTAACTACAAAAATTATCCAATTAATATTCACCAAATCTAAACTATCAGACTGGCTACTTACTTTATTTCCGGTTTTAAGTTAACAACTTATCCCCATATTTTGTAAAAATTAAGAAAAATTGTGGGAAACTAACCTAAGTTAATGTCGTCAATTAAATGGCAAAAAAGGGCAAAAATGTCCCATTTTTTTTTTTAACATTTTTATTGTAAAGTTAAAAAAAATAATAATCTGCGTTTCCACCATTGACACGAATCTCACAATCATAGTGATTTGGCATACTTAAAATCAGTTCATCAAAATCACGTTGAGGAATGGCCAACGTTCTTTCTAACCAAAAGTAAAAGTAAAAGTTGTTGTGGGGTATGCACGGCATCTATACTCGGCAGAGCTCTCCTTTGGAGCATATCCCATGCGTGCTCAATTGGGTTGAGGTCTGGTAATTGAGCAGGCCACGGCAGAACGTTGATGCGAGCATCAGCAAGAGTGCGTGTTACAACTCTATCCGTGTGTGGACGTGCATTGTCGTGCATTAGTCGAAATGAATCACCCAACCGGCTTCGCAAAGGGATGATCACGTATGAAACAATCCTCTCCGCATAAATCTGAGCATCGAGGTTGCCCCTGATGCAAATGAGATCGGTTCTTCCACCGATCCAAATACCGGCCCAAGCCATTATTGCTCACTCTCCATATGAATGAACTTCCTGACAAAATTTGAAACGTTCTTGACGTTCAGAGGTCCTCCAAACTCGAGTACGTCATGAATTTGGCCTCATACCGAAACGAGATTCATTGGAAAAGCAAACACAACGCCAGTCTTCTTCCTCCCGATTTCTGTGTTCGCGAGCCCATTGTAAACAGGCCCTACGATTGCGGGATGCAATAGGTGGAGCTCTCAACGGCTTTCGGGAACGCAGACCCACTTCACGTAAACGATTTCAGATGGTTTGATCGCTTTAGTCGCTTATCAGCAAGCTTGAAGGGCTGTGGAGCCTCGTAGCCAACATCATGGCGGTCATAGTACGATTCCGTCGAGCAGTATTTTGGATGTACCGGTCCTGTCTGTGAGTGGTGATGCGAGATCGTCCTCCATGTCACTCGGCCACGCTGCCCGTGATACGATAGCGTGTCTAGAGGCGACTTATGAGGCTCTGTATAGTGCCAAGAGTGACAGCCACTGTACGTTTCCTGGAACCAGCTTGCAACATTCCGACGGCTCTCACCATCTCTTCTCGTGTCAAATGACGTCGTCGTTCCATATCGATGCAATTTTTTTCAGTTCCGATGCAGAAATTGTAATAGTTTTGTAAAAGCGCTATTACACACTTTTATAGGAATCCTGATTTTCTGAGTTGATTTTCTATTTTTAATTAAAATTTAAAGAAAATTCTTTATTCAAATAGTGAATTTCACAAAAAAAAAAATCAAAACGATCCAGAAACTTTAAGTGTTAACTCAATTGCGGCGATATTCTAAAACGTACTTGATCCCTAGACACTTTTGATGTGTGTATATTATACAGGGTGGCGATTAGGTTATCACATTAATTGAAACCACGCGTTCAGTAAATGATTCTGGACCCCGCTGCGTTGAAATTTTTCGTCGGTTATTAAAAAAAAAGCTGCTCCATACATTTTGACCTCGTAGGTAGGCAAAAATGTATGGAGCAGCAAATTTTGTTTTTTAATAACAGACGAAAAATTTGAATGTAGCGGGGTTCAGAAACATGTACTGAATACGTAGTTTCAATTAATGTGATAACCTAATCGCCACCCTGTATTACTAACGAAACGAAAAATTATTACGGTAAATCATCAGTCCGAACTGAGTTATTTCAGTTTATTTATACAGGGTGATGTCTGCGACAGTACATCCAGGGTAAATCAAGCCGCGCCGCACTGCTTCGTACGTGCGGCTGCTGGCATGTCGGCCAATCACCGGGTTGGGAGCAAGGCCTGCGCTCCACCCACCAAACCCAGGGGCAGGGGCCAGCCCTCCGCCACTGTCGTCACCGCCGCAGCCGCCACGGCGGGGCCCTCACAGGGGGCTCGGGAAGGGGCTGATATGGAGTGCCAATACGGCCAGTAATGGCACTCCATGCGGCGAGCTTCCTTGCCGGATTGCCGCCATGGGATCTGGAGGCAAAAGTCCTCGCGCACATGTGGGAGTGGCGCGAGGAGGCAAAACGCCGGGGCGTAACTCCACTGCCGCGAGAAATCGCGGCACAGCGGATAGAGCTTCGGCGCGATCTCATGGCGTCATAGAGAGTGAGATTGTCGCAACCCAGTGCTGGGCACGCTACAATTGAGGCGATAAGCCCCTCTTTGAGGAGTTGCTGGAGAGGCGCCACGGCGTCCTCACCTTCTGCCTGACGCAGGTCCTCACCGGACACGGGTGCTTCGGGAGGTACCTGTTCCGGATAAGGCGGGAGGAAACGCCCGGGTGTCACCATTATATGGATCGGCCGGAGGACACGGTGAAGCATACGGTGGAGGTCTGCCCGGCATGGGCAGAGCACCGCCGTGTCCTTGCGGAAGCGATCGGCGACGGCGATCTTTCGCGTCCGGCCCTGGTCCAGGCCATGGTACGGAGCGAGAGTACATGGAATGCCATCACCTCCTTCTGCGAAGAAGTAATGCTCGCGAAGGAGGAGGCGGAACGCGTGAGGGAGAGGCAAGCTTTGCGCCCTCACCCCCCTAGTCGCCGCAGGAGACGCCCTGAGCGTCGGGAATTGATCGCCGGTTCCCGGCCATCGTAAGCACGGGCTTACGGACGGCTAGCAAAGGGTAGCTCGCCGTCCGGTCAGGACCAAGCCTGGGTCGACGGCGCGTTTTGTTCCACTCGCGCCTCAAAGTCGCAGAGATGTCAGCACTATTTACGGGGTCCGCTAGGGCCGATGCCAGCTAGGGTCGCGGAATGTTCGAAAGAGTTACCGTGGCCCCGGCACAGGCAACTGAAGGAACACGGGTGGGTTTTAGTCAGTAAAGTCTGACACGCCCTTCCGCTCCACCCAGAGCAGGAGAAGTCATTTGATGATTTCCCATCCAAAAAAAGGTCTAAATCCTAATATCTAAAGTATGGGTAGTAGAGCAGAGTGTCCAAAGGTACCATGACCTACACTTTAGAGGAAAACTAAATTGCATTAATTATTTTTAGGGTTCCGTACCTCAAAAGGAAAACCGGCCAAGTGCGAGTTCGACTCGCACACGAAGGGTTCCGTACCACCGTACAATATTTAACACTACATAAATATTTTTTTTTAAATATATAAAACGAAGAATATTTTTCATTTTTAACAATCGCAAAGATACCTTTGTATTTCATATTGATAATGTGAATTACAAAGTTATTTTTGCAGTTGCAGAAAATCATCACCATATTTAAACAAAATACCTTAAGAATCGGCGTTTTTCGTATTTGTTTATTAAATATAGTAATTATGGTACATGACATACAGAAGTTTCAAATTCCTACCTTGTTTAGTTGTAGCGATAGAGCTCGTACAAAAATGGTCTAAAATTGACAACTTTTGCGGCCCCATATTTCTTCAGTTTGACCATTAAAAATATATATAAATAAATATATATATATATATATATATAAATTTGTACTCTACTCGATGAGTTCTAGACAATGACACCACACATGCTAGGGTAAGAAAAGAAAAAAATTCAAAATCAAAAGTTTATTGTATGGGGGGACCGGACCTTCTTAATTTTTATCTATATTTTATTTTTATTATTTGTTGTTATAGCGGCAACAGAAATACACAATCTGTGAAAATTTTAACTACCCACCTATTATGGTTCATGAGATAAAACGGCTCGCTGACAGACAGACAGATAGACGGATGGACGGACAGCGGAGGCTTAGTAATAGGGTTCCGTTCAGCACCCTTCGGGTACGGAATCCTAAAAAACGGAACCTTTATAGGATTACTCATGTGTCCGTCTGTCACAGCTAATTTGCTCCGAATCTAATGGACCGATTAAGTAGAAACTTAGTACACATATGAATTTCTATGATCCAAACATGAACGTGTGACGTAAATAAATGAATTTTGAATATGGGGGTCACTTGGGAGGCAAGAAAATTAAAAAAAAAGTTTTGCAAACTGTACCGTGTTAGGCCTCCTGCCTGCAAACAGGCGCGACACGTGACGCGAATCGCGCGCGATACAAATGCACCGCTCGTCGCGCGACAGTCGGTGCCTTCGTGTCGCGTCGCGTGTCGCGCTTGTTTGTAGGAGCCTTTACATATCAAATGAAAGGGCTTACTGTGAGGGTCTCAAATAGATTTTTCAAAATTTACCACAGGTACCACTCTTATTTCCGAAACTCCACATAACAACATTAACACCACGCCATGTTTCCCCGTAGAGTTGGGCAGTGGAAACCGAAACTACTGAGAATTATTTTTTTTAAAAACGTATAGGTTACAGGAAAACCTATAAGAAGTCTATGTTCTTAAAATAACATGGTAAATCTCTCAATATTGTGCGTACAAACTTACATTTGCAGTTGGAATGCATGGGAGAACACATATTTTTCAACTACAATGTTAAGTTTGTTCTTGGGATAATTATTTCTCTTCTTTCTTCATCCTAACTACGGAAGTCTTCATTGTGCGTGGTCCGACATGCTTTTGGTCGGTTTTTGACAAAGCATCTTCTTTCTGAGCTAGGAATCGAATCGGCTTTATTTTATAAAAACAGCAGCCCTAAATAATAAAAAAAAATATTTTCAAAATCGGTCCACAATTAACGGAGAAATATGTGTGTACATACATAAAATATAATAATATTATACAGGCTGGCCGGCATTGACGTCAAAAAAGAAAGTATACACGCGACGATTTGAGAACCTCCTCCTTTTTTTGAAGTCTGTTAAAAAATGTCTATTCCTCTAGATTCCACGTAATTTTTTTTCATGCAAAATCTAGCACTGTAGGGTTTTACAAATAATTTTCCTTTGCAGTATTTCATCCTTATCAGCGGGACTATCGCTCAGTAGTAAAGGCTGTTTTTTTTTTTGAAAAAGCGATTGAATACTATTCCTGGTTCAGGCAGAAGCTTTTTCAAAAAACTAAAAATGCATTTATTTTCCTCTAAACTCGAGGTCATGGTTCTTTTGACCACTTTGCTTTACTACACGTCCCATCTCACCTGTATAAACTCATTTAACTCGACTCAGACTTATTTTTAATCTTTACCGCTATACAAAATTTCGTTTAATATGTTAGTTTCGACTACTTAAATGTATTAAATTTCGTTAATTGGCCGCCGAAAAAAATAGGTACCCGTTTTGTTTATTGGCTTTAAAAGGACAGTTAATTGCGGTCTGCATTTTGCTGTGGCTTGGTTGTATTATGTATGTATTTTTGTTCCTGAGACTGGTGTTTTATGATAATGGCCACCAGCAAACTGAAATGTTATTGGTACTCACTGCATGTGCACTGCACTGCAGGGTATAAGCCTCCCTTTGCCTTTCTGTACAATTTATGTTTATATTATAACTATGTTTGATTAAAATACATATATCAATCAAATCAATTTACCTCGGACAACTAAAAGATCTATACATTCTTAGTAACAGGTTTGCACTTAAAAATACTATTGTTAGTAACTTAAACTAAAGACGAATCTGAGAGATGACCACCCACCAACTAGTCCCAACGATAAATGGAAACTAGGGTACTTATTAGCAGTGATAGGAATAGGTAGTGCTAATTTGCCTAAACTTCGAGGAAGGAAGTCCGATAAAAAATTCGTGGTTTTTAAATCCCGGGATTTAAACGTCATCAAAATTATTCCGGGATTTTAGAGGAGGTATTATCCACTCTGTTACTTCCTTCCTCGAAGTTTAGGCAAATTAGCACTACCTATTCCTATCACTGCTTATTAGTCTTCTCACAAATTGCCTTATTATGGCGGGGGAAGTGTCTGCCGTCACACCCTTCAGGATACTATTGCGACTGCAGGAGTGAGGCCGGGGATATATGGGTCATTCCTTGAAAATAGGCCTCCATTAATGTATACTTAATTGAAGTCAACGACCATACAGCCAATAGACGCCTAATAACAGGCGACCAATGTCTGTCAACACATCAGACTTATAGATCTGAGGGGCAATTGCGTAACACAGATACAAAAGGAATCGGTTTCATTTTGACAGTTCAACAACATTCACTGCGTTATTTACATTATTGAGCAAACAATTTTTCGAACATATGAAGCAATGGATTAGCAATATACTTCAAAATCATTCAGATTGTGATTGATAGTGTGTTACGCAATTAGGGTGCTGATGTAGGTCGCCACACAACAATTTCGATTCAGTTTCAACCACTTCTGTGAGCCGTAAACACTTCCGCATTAGTCAATAAAATATGTGAAAATAAATATTAATATTGCACAATACGTTGGTGTGGTAACAACAGCCAGACTGCAAGTTTCCGGAAATATTTCATTGGTAAATAATAGTAACATAATCTTAATTACATTTATTTTCTGATATTATTTATCGGAGTTCATCTTATACTGGTCATACTTGTAGGTGAACCAGAGGTGCAAGGAATCTCGTTGATGTCTTTCATGTTGGCGTCCCTTTCTTCTGCAAGTAATTTTTTACTATCTCTTTTCCTCTATTATTTGGTAAACATCTAATGATACACCAAATCCTATGACCAAATCTGCTATCGATAAAGTAAAAACCTACTATTTATACGAAAAAAAATCACGAGAGAACTGGTTCCCATCAACACTTAGTGTAATTATGTTCACGACTGAAGGTTTTATGGCTATGAAAAACCGTCGCCGACTACTAAGTTCGGCAGTACCAACAATGTGTTCGCCTCTTTTGTTGGTGAGTATTCCATTTAACCCTTTGGCCATGGGCCACGGCCCACAACCTGGTCGCTCAAGCGACACGCGTTTGGCGTTAGCGACTGCGTAGAGAACAAATATCAAGTATATAATAGTAAACATAAATAATAAACAACTATAATAATGAACAAATTTAAAAAAAATGATATCTTCGTGTTTTATTTAAACCTGTCCCATCCCTAGTGATTTGTAATGTAGGATCAATCAGAACGCAGTATCCCGCTTCCTCATAGAGCTAGTACAGAATTGGTTTGGTGAGTTAGATCAAGCATTAGGCGTCTATCGGCTGTATGGTCGTTGATTGAAGTACAGTATACAGGGTTATTTTAAATTGGCTAGCTAAACTCTGCAGACGCGATGGGTACCCAGGACGATAAAATCTATACAAATAAATAAAATTGAAGTGTCTGTTTGTAATGTCAAAATACTTTTTACTAAATTCATAAGAAAGTATATGCAGTACTTATAACAAAAAAGCAATTTTTAAAAATTTTGTCTACCTGTCTGTTTGTTCCGGCTAATCTCCGAAACGGCTGGACCGATTTTGACGGGTCTTTCACTGGCAGATCGCTGATGTTACGGGGAGTAATGCTACTTAATTTTAGAAAAATATTAGGGTTCCGCGCAAAAATAAAAATTAAAACCCATAAAATTGTGAACACAAAGTCGATTTCAAAAATTCTTTTTGCATTTGGTAGCCTAATTCTCGAGGATAGTTATAGGTTATTTAACGTCACACTACGATTCTTAGGAGCCGAGCAAAAATAAAAAAGTCAGCAAGAACACTAAGCGAAAACAAAGTATTTAATAGCGCGGGCGGGCGATGCAACGCGACGGGTCGGGGGACGAGGGAGGTTTATTAAAATGTGGCTGTTATTTTTGTTTAATGTGTATCCAGGGTTGGAAAAAAAACTTTTTTTTTTACATTTTATAAAACAACAGTTAAAAATGTTTTAAAGAGGTGTTATTTTTTGTTTTTTTTCCTAAGTTAGTTATCATCCATTTTTAATTGATTAAGCCTGATATAATTCACTTTTATACTATTTTAAAAACTGCATGACAAAAATTGATCTTAATTCAATACATCCTGTATGTTCCGACGTTCATTTTTAGTAGGGAAATCACCTTAACTTCTCTTAAAATAAGGGGAATACCCAAAACATATATTAAATAATCACGTTCACGAATTACGGAAGTTCTGGGAATTCCCCGGGGGACTTTACCGATCAGGGTTGGCATGGCAACACCTAATAAAAAACGATGTTTTATTTTAAACTGACACTGTTTAAAACACATGTTTTAAACAACTTGTTTTTAAACATGCCAACCCTGTGTGTATCTTATGACTTTCACGCGAACGAAGTTGCGGGACACAGCTAGTAAAAAATAAAAAGATTTGATGTTTTTTTTGGAGGTCAACGACCGCTGCTAGTATTGTTAACTTGAAGTATGAATTGAGTATGTTGTATCTTGTTCATATATCTATACCCATCACGTCTGTGCAGTTTACACAAAAAAGAACAGATTTTTAAACTGATATTTCAAGTGAAAACAATAACAGCGGTCGATGACCCCACAAAAATAATCAACAAATTAATTTATTTTTTGTTTTATCATGTTTAGATAACGATACCCATCGCATCTGTGGAGTTTAGCTAGCCAATTTAAAAAAAAACCCTGTATGTACAGTTTCAGATGAATGGCAACTAATTTAGTATTATAATATAGGTACAATTAAAAACAAACAATGACATGATTCTAACATCTTACATTTTCGAAATTCAGAAATGAACATCCACTTTTGACACTGGATGTACCTACATACTTTTAACAAATAAAGTACAGCTAATAGTGTTCTCTTCTGTATTCATACCTTGCTTTGATCACAAATCCTTGGTAAACACATTGGTGTACACCTGGAAAAGGGCTTAAAATACTTCTGAATCTATACTAATATTATCAATTCGAAAGTAATTATGTCTGCCTTTTCACCTTAACACGTCTTACCTTACCACGCCTAAACCACTGAACGGATTGTTATGAACTTTGACAGATTTCAGAGATACTTATCCACTTTATGATTATTTAAAGCAAATACTTTAACACAGTCCTATTGACTATGTACAGTCGGTCAATGTGAGGAATCTTGTTCTACATAGGGGGAAGGTAGCCAGTCTAACTTAGTGGTGGTCTAACTTAGAGCAGTTTGAGACATGATTTTATGACATTTCTCAAGTCCTATTGAATGTATCATAATATAATTTTATTTTAAAAGTCCTATAGTTGGTGCAATATAAGGTGGCAATTGCAGTCATTGCCCTTTTCTTGATTAGGAATCTGAACAACAAACTATGTACTGATTTTCATTAGTGAATGGTGATAGGCTGTAGGTATTGGTTTAGGATATTTATTACAAGACTTTCATTTCCATTTTTTGTAAATAAATGTAAATGGGATAATTTGTAAATACAATGTAAACTCTACATAGCGACACTTAAGAGACTACACATTTTATGGCGTTATTGAGTGAGAGTTGTCGTTAAAAGAAGAGATGAAAAATCAATATTATTTTACTATTATAATACAGTATGGAGCCCACATATATGCAATAAATGAAACCGTAAGTAATACCAGTCCACAGAAGTATAGCAAAATTAAATATTAAATTAAAAACTGTAAATTAAAAAAGTAACATTTTCAAAAAAAATATATATTAAAATAAATTCAGTAAAGTAAACACTGTTTAGACAACCGAGCTGGCCACCTGCGGTGCACCACAGCGCCCAATCCATTGTTCACCAAACATGTTTTTTTTTGTTTGCGCACATGTCCAAGGATTCAAGTTCATTGAATCATTAACTTAGTGATCCAATTCTACAGTGTTTAAATTTGCTCAAAATTAAAATTATACTTTTTGACCTAATTACTGGACTGATTTCGTAAATTTCTTGTATATCGTCAGCAAAGACGATAACAAGTATGTGGGTTAATTTATTGCATAAATATGGTGTCCATACTGTATAATATTATGCATTTATTAATAAATTATAAAATTTACAAACATTTCTCTTACTCGCCATGTTCACAGTTTGAATGTTTGTGAGCAACTAGGTATATGATAACATATAGACAGTGCATAACAACCTAACGACAGTCTAGCAGCCGAGGTAAACATGTGCAAGGTAATCACAACGAAACAAAAGAACGAATTTCTTGGAATCTTCAGTGCGTATGATGCCGACAATCAAGGTAAATACGTGCTAGAAAATAAAGCAACAAAATAACAAACAAAAGAACATACACAGCCGCAGTTCTTATTAATTTTGGCAACTTAGAAAGTACTGTTTGTTTAATATCACATATTGTTGTTGTTATTTAGACTGGGTGTGATGCTACATAGAGTGTATCATTGTATGGATAACAAGCTAAACCAACCAAAGTCAAATAATAATAGAGTAATTTCGAAGTTTTAGGAAGTTTGTTGTTAAATGGAGTCTACACTGTAAATGTATAGGGTGTTTCAGAAAGGTATAGTTAAACTTAAGGTTGTGGTATAGACCATCATACTGAACAACTTTCGACTTTAAACATTCCTTGTTATTTTAAGTTTATTAACCTAGCCTCGGACTAATTTTGGGAGGAAATACCATGTGATGTGATGTAATGGGTAACTGCTCAGGTGCGTTAATTCTTTATGAACCTGCTTTTTACAATCATTTGCAAAAATATTCAACTTGAGGTGATTTGAATGATATAACAAAAGTTTTTTAGTAACAAATGTGTTCCATTCAGTAAAGAAACCATGAAAAGCAGCTTCACCATGAACAAATATCCTAATAATAATTACTGTGTTAATGATGTTATCTCTGATGTGTAGATAACAACTGGGTATTATAAATAATGTTATCAAGCTAAAATCGTGACCAACATCCAACATCACTGATCTGTAATGTTTCTAGGTGAATGTTTTTAATTTGTTTGTTAATGTTTTTTAACTCATTAGAAGAATACAAAATTAAATATCACATCTGTAGTTACTCACATTGGGAAACTTCAAGAATCCATAGTTATATTATGTTTTCATGAAGTAATTATTCCTGGGACTTGTCACTTGAGCCCAATTGACTTGTATCAAACATATTATGAACTTTGCATTTATAAAAATACCCTTCATGGTAGTCAGGTAAAATTAGGTGTCTACAGGAATTTCTTTATTGTATAGATAATAAAGTTGGCACATTTATATTTTTAATTAAGTTGGACTAAAATCTGAATGATATAAAGAACATAATGCAGTTATAAAATTGAAAAAAGTAAGTTTAAAAACAATAATATTGATTAACGAGTCATTACAAGGTCAAAATAACTGATCAGTTTGAAACATTGTAACAAGATATGATAATATGTGTTGTTATGTAACCTGTTGACTTTATTAAAGGCAAACTTAAACAGGTAAAATATGAATTAACATGTTACATTAATACTGTTATTATCTATTGAATTCTTCCTGTAGAAACTAGTGCTGTTTAGTAAATAATATTGTATTGGTATTAATGATTCATTTATTATTTTTATATTGTTTAAGATAGACTTTTCCTATATTGGAAACCCAAATAGTAGGTATAAAATTGTTATTTTGTATAAAAAACTAAAAATCCAAAAGTGTATACTACCCACATATTTGTATAATCAACTAATAATGATTATATCCACAATAATTATGGCACTTATTCTAAAATTTTAATTGGATAACTGTAAGTATAATTTAATTACATACATGTCATTAAGGCAACCTATGCATCATACTTGCAGATGACTCACCAAAACATCCATATATGGGCAAAACATAATTATTATGAACAATGTTAAGACAATAACACTTACCTTGGAAAAGCATCAAAGAACCATGTTCTTTTAGTGTTGGGGAAAGCGACTCGCATACCAGACATGAGAGGTGAGTGCAACACAACGGCTCCAACCTCATAGCGAGCAGCCAAGTCCACTGTTGGTACTGTTCCAATGCTTTGTCCATATAATATTATATTTTCTGGGCTGATGCCATAGCGAGTTCGCAGCGCCTGCCACGCAGCATCAATGTCCGCATACAAATTCTTCTCTGATGGTTTCCCACCACTCACACCATAACCAGAATAATCATAGCTGAATATATTACAGTTTATTCTAGTGCCTAATCCTAAGTAAAAACTGCTCATCTGACCGAGATCTACGGCGTTTCCATGTGAAAATAATATCGTAAAACGGGCATTAGGACTACACCGAACAAAGAGGCAAGCTATTCGGTTGCCTCTCGTGGTTCTCGAGTAGAAGCCTTCGATGTTCTCTTTTTCTCGTTCTGAATATTGCCATTCTGCTCGTTCGGTCAACGTCAATGAGAATTTTGATCCTGTTTCGTCAGGTGTGAATGCATACGTAGGTTCTGGAGGCAGAAACGCGAGCTTAGCCGCAATTTTCCCCGGGCATGGTGGACAACAAAACAGGCAACAGAGTTCACTGAAACTTAACCCGTTCATGATGAATGTTTGCTAATACTCATGAGAAAATTATTAAACACTATCCATTACAAAACCACAACTCACAAATTTCTATTCCTGATCATGGCGAAAATAAAAGATTTCACAAAATTGACAGATAGTCAACAGTTTCGTTCAGCCATGACGGCAATGTTGCCAACGTCATTAGTTTTGATTTACAGTTCATAAACAACGCAAAGTTTCGTACTTAATGCTAGTTACACACGCAGCGACTATAATCACTGGCGATTTCAAAATCTTTCGTCTACACACAGATTTAAACAGTCACTGCGCCATGAGCTGCCTAGCCGGTTTCGGTTACGCGTGGACGTGAGATTTTGAAATCGCTAGCGACTGAAGTCGTTGTGTGTGTATCTAGTACCAGCCTCAGCCCGCGAATTCGTCCGCATGAAATTTCTTGTTCCCCGGACCCAACCCGTCGCATCGCATTGCTTTTTCGCTTCAAGATTTTACCTTGATCTTACTTACATATTTTATTTTTGCTCTGCTTCTATAATAGTCACTAGTGTTATAGTATATCCTATAGTCTTCCTCAAGAATTGAGCTATCAAATGCAAAAAGAATTTTTCAAATCGCAACTGATAGTTCCAGAGATTAGCGCGTTTAAACAAACAAGAAACAAAATATTTAGCTTAATACTAGCATAGACTAGCTGTTGCCCGAGTGCTTTCCTATTTTAATTGACTTTTGTTCACAATTTCATGGGTTTTATTTTTTTTGAGTGGAACTCTTTTTTTCTGAAATAAAAGTAGCCTAAGTTACTCCCTATAACATCAGCTATGTGCCAGTGAAGGTCCCGTCAAAATCGGTCCAGCCGTTTCAGAGATTAGCCGGAACAAACAGACAGACAAAAAATTTTAAAATCGTTTTTTGTTGTACATACCATATATACTTTCTGCATTAGATAGTAATAAAAAGCTGTTATTTTGACATTACAAATAGACAATTCAATTTTATTTATTTGTATCTAAGTTACAGATATTTTAATCAGGGATTGAAAAGGTTCTTAAAATACCGGTATAGAACCGGTATTAAGTGGTTCCGGGTACAAGAACCCGAACCGGAACCGGAACCTAAATTGGAACCTATAAGAACCTTTATGTTACCGGTTCTTCAAAGCAAGTCCGAATGCCCTTTACTCACACAAATGCATAATGTCTCTAATTGGGCGTAACCAGGAAGGGGTGTAGTTTGTCACTAGCTGCGCTCCCGCAGAAATATTTTCGCGGAAATATTTTGACTCCACTGTACCTACGAGCGGCCGCCGCGCGGGTGAAAAGGACTACCTTTTGCTGACTGTAAATACTCAAGTATGTCGATATAACACCTAGTCCTGAGACATGGTTTAATATTCTTTAATTCTTTTGTAATCAGTTGAGAAAAAATTTGATTTCCCCCATCATGCTCGTCATCGTCGTTGTGGTGCAAAGCACAATCTTTACACTCTATTCTTTGTTGTTTTTCAATATTTGCAGTCTTAGGTTGACATTTTTCTTGAAAATTTCTTCTAAGCAATTGCTTCAAATTTAGAGGTAACTCTTGCTCTTGGAATTGA
This sequence comes from Fissipunctia ypsillon, assembly GCA_947568875.1. Classification (NCBI taxonomy): domain Eukaryota; kingdom Metazoa; phylum Arthropoda; class Insecta; order Lepidoptera; family Noctuidae; genus Fissipunctia; species Fissipunctia ypsillon. The sequence continues at coordinate 20,773,001 of OX387644.1, forward strand.
GTGTCTGTATCGGTATCGGTCACAATACGGGCACGTTTTGTTCCTGAAAGTAAGATACCAAATATAACCAACGTGTAATTGGAATAGCGTAATACCTCGGCGGTAGTACCGTAACCCATGAAACTAAACAACCATAAAACACATAATATAATCATAAAACACTGTCCACACATGTTCAAACAAAATAATAATAATTTATATTAAAAAATCCTCCTCCTTTTTGATAGTATTATCTAAGTGAATACAATACGATGAAACTTACCTTTGTCCATTTTATATTAATGTATTAACAGTAACTGTAGATTATATAAACCACTAATAATAATTACTGACAATATTTGCTGACACTGTTCAGTACAGACTTCCACTCGCCAATAATTCGAAGGCGAACTGAAAGAAAAGATACGCCAGGCACGCGTCAAACATATCCCATCTTTCTTAGAGAACCTTTAAATCGGATGATACGGAACCGGTATATTGGAACCTTTATTTGGAAACGGTACTTTGGAACCAGAACCAAACCGGAACCTGAACCGGAACCGTACCGAAAAGAAGAACCTTTTTAAGAACCGAAATGAAGAACCGGAACCCAAATTCGTACCGGTTTTCAATCCCTGATTTTAATATAGTTTATAGACAGATACCTACCTTTTATTAAGTTTCAAAATTAAAAAGTGTCCGAAGTTTAGAATCTTTAAATGACTCTTGCACTTAGCTCACGTTCAGTTCACACGGAGTTGATCAGTAGGTACGTAGTAGTAGGTATTTTACTCAGTAAAATAATAATAAATTATGCAGTAAAATTTACTGTATAATTTTATCATATTATATTATACAGTATAATTTTGGGATCACATGGCAGTACACTGCGTTCTTGTTTTAAGCGTATAAACCTGTACCTATATTTACTTCGTCGATATTGACGGGAGATCCCAACATTTTACGCGCCGTGTGTACCTACAGCCGGTTCATGTCACATTTGTTTAGAAAACCGGAAGGCGCCCTCTGTCGGCGCGTCCACGCGTTTCGGTTTACCGAACAAAGAGTGAACAAATGAACGCGACGATCGCTTTTGGTTAGGGCGCGGCCTTACTGTCCACTACTATTTATTTAAACAACGTATAATGAAATAAGAGGCAGGTAGTAAAAGAGCCCAGTGCACGGAGAAGCCTCGGTGGCCGGCAGCTTCCGTGCTCTGTGCCCATGATGTAGGTAGGCTGTACCACAGTATAATAAAGTAAGCAGTATTGTGTCTCGGCAGTGTCTTTGAAATAATTACCTACGGCAGCTCGGTACATAAACACGCACTAGGATTGCCCACTGACTGTGACCCTTGAGTTGTAACTGTACTTTGTAAGTTCGGAAAAAATGATGGGAGAGCATTCTTTTTTTAAAACCTTGTGATTTGTTTAAGATAGTATGTCCTGTTAATGTACAATGTTTTTTTACGAATCCGGCAATTTGTGGTGTTAGGTTTGTTTGCTAAATCATCTCGGCACATCAGATGAAGTCATTCTGATAGTCTGAAATAAAAATACATATTATCCATTTATTCGGGTTCAAAAATAAAATATGTTCTATAAAAAAAAGAAAGAAAGAAAAATAGGTTTATTTGTCACAGAAACACGTGCATACAAAACGATAAGAATAGTCAGAAAAATAAAACAAAATAGAACCACATTATAATCACGAGCTCAAAACAGAAATAGTCGGAAGCTGCACGTCATGACTGTGACAAGAAGGCTTCCACTCAGCATGATGCTGTGCTATGAGGGACCCACAGCACGCGCGTACATACTCTTAATCTATACTCTCTAAATAAATAAATAAATATACTAATATTATAAAGAGGTAAGTTTGTATGTAGGGGTAATCTCCGGAACTAATGACCCAATTGTAAAAAAAAAATTCACTGGTAGAAAGCTACATTATTCCTGAGTGCTATATATAGGCTATTTATATTTATATCATGCTTATTAGCCGAGCTATCACAATTTTTGTCTATCAAGTCGGAAAGAAATACCTCCTAAAACATAATTATTTGCATGCGCTGCCTAAACACTTGCATACATATAATTGAAAACAATTGTGTTTGTTAGAAATATGGTGTCGCGGACATTTTTGTAGAATGATTTAAGACGGACCTTGCCATACATTGTTTTCAATTATATGCAACTGTTTAGGCAGCGCATGCAAATAATTATGTTTTAAGAGGTATTTCTTTCCGACTTGCTAGACAAAAATTGTGATAGCTCGGCTAATAAGCATGATATAAATATAATTTATAGCCTATATGTACGAGGAGGGATCAAAAAGTAGTGAGAACGACATACTTCTTGGTAAGAAAAAAAAATAAATACTGGCAGGCATAGCTCAGACACATATTTGTAATATTAATAAAGAAAAAAATCTTCGATTCTCTTTTGTTTTTTTCTGAATGTAGTCATTTGTTTGTTTCGTGTCGGAACGTGTTCTCGAAAAAGGAGAAAAACGAAGTGCGAGCCGTTATTAAATACCTCTGTTTAAAAAAGTTAACGACGCAAGAGATTCATTGCAGTTTTGTATGTTGTATGTAATAGAAAATGTGCGACATGCAATTCAGAAAAATACGGTTATATCGCAGTTAAGCAACAAAAATTGCAACATAAAACCCTGGATCACGACAGGTCTTATCCGCTGTATGAAGCATAGACATAAACTGCACATGAAAGCTAAATCTCACCCAGATAATGCTATGCTTCAACTGTCATACAAAAGATATCGTAATTTTTGTAATGATCTACTCAAAAAAGTTAAAAGCAACTACGATAAAACTGCATTAGAAAAAGCTGGAACAAGTAGTAAAAAGATCTGGAAATGTATTAAGAATATAACATATTCAGCGAAACAAAATGAGTCATCTTCAGGTTTATTACAACCGCACTCGTCACAGCTGACATCTGCTAACATAGCAAATAATTTCTTTGTTAACGTTGGAAAGTGTTTGGCAGAAAAAAATCGGAGTCAATCACTTTATCTAACGAGCACTCTTATTACAGGGAGTTCCACTTTAACAACGTTTGCTCTGCTAGATACTGACGAGACTGAGATAGAAAGTATAATCATGACTTTGAAAGACGACTGTGCAGTTGGTTGGGATAACATATCAAATAAAATTATTAAACAGTTCAGGAAAATTTTAGTACCACCCCTGGCTTATATTTTTCGCATGTGTTTATCTTTGGGTATTTTTCCGGAGTGCCTCAAAAAAGCAGTTGTTGTCCCTATATATAAATCAGGCAGTAAAGAGCAAGTAACAAATTACAGACCTATTTATCTACTGCCTTCTATGTCTAAAATATTGGAAAAAATAATAAACAAAAGGTTGTTCAAATATCTGGAGGACAAATCAATTTTGTCGGAACGACAATTTGGATTTAGACCTAAACTTTCAACTGCCGATGCCGTTCATCATCTGACTGACTATCTGGCTCAAGAACTTGACAAGGGTAATCATACAATAGGAAACTTTTCTGGACCTCGCCAAGGCTTTTGACACAGTTTCCATTCCTATTCTGTTGCGCAAGCTTTAGACAGTGGGCATAAGAGGCATTCAGCTGAAACTCTTCAAAAGTTACTTAGAAGGCCGTACTCAGTGCGTGAAGATTGGCAGTGTTCTCAGCGCAGACCAAAAAAATACGTCATTTGGTGTTCCCCAAGGAAGTATTTTAGGGCCCACTTTGTTTCTGATATACATAAATGACCTTTGTAATCTAAAGCTAAAGCATGGCACAATAATATCTTACGCTGATGACACTGCCCTTCTTTTTTCGGCTGAATCGGAACATGATGTCTACAAGCTCGCGCAAGACGGCTTTAGTGTTGTAAATAAATGGCTTCAGCTTAACTCACTAACTCTAAATGCAGACAAGACAAATTATATAAAGTTTTCGATGCGCAAACCAACTTCTAATATTCCTTTAACGTTGTATGCTCATTGCTGTACAGTACCTGCAGATTGCCCGTTTATGTGTCCCTATATTAATAAGTCGAATAAAATTAAATACTTGGGTGTTATAATTGATGAAACCCTAACGTTCAAACAACATATGGATGCTCTAAATAGTAGAATTCGTAAGCTGATATACGTATTCAAAAAGCTACGATATATCGCAGACCCAATAATTATTAGGCAAGTTTACTTTGCTCTATGTCAGTCAATTTTGACGTACTGCATTACCTCATGGGGTGGAGCATGTAAAACTTTATTACTACCCATCGAAAGAGCGCAAAGAGCGATTCTCAAGGTGTCTACTTGTCGCCCGTTCCTCTTTCCCACTAACCTGCTCTATAAATCTTGTGAAGTACTAACAGTTCGACAATTATTTATAATGAGCATTGTACTAAAACAACACGCAGCCCTTCGCTACAGCACTGAATTTACTAAAAAGAGACGGAAAGATATTGCTTGCCCCACAAATAGTACAAGACATGCTTTCACAGCCAAATTTCATGTTTTCCTTGGACCATTACTGTATAACAGACTAAATGCAAAAGCAACCATCTATTCCCTAAATTATGCAAATTGCAAGAAAACTCTCAAGGTAGCTCTTCAAAGTTTGTCCTATGAAGATACAGAGAAGTTGTTAGTAGTATTGAAATAAAGTGTGTTTAGCGTACTATTTATTTTTAATTAGTTCGATAAGTTAGTATGATAAGATTTTAGAAAGTAAGATTTTACACCTTACTTACATACCTATTAAGTAGATGACTATTTTATTTTGTAAAATTACAGTGATTATATCTTAATATTTTTACCTCCTCTCGCCTGAAACACAGGATGTCCTAGTTCAGGCAAATAACACTAGTGAACTTGACATAGATTTAAGCATAATTGTATTTTCTGTTTTACTTTAAAACTTGAATAAATATATTATTAATATATTATTATTATTGCGATTTGGAGACAACATTAGGAGAGTCTGCTCCGCCGTATTCCACTGTCGCAAGGTGGGTTTCTCAATTTGGAGTAAGTAAGGAAAGGAAGACGAACATCATTGCGGCCGTCCATCGACGTCAGTCACCCAAGAAAATGTTGCGAAAGTCGAGAAAATTGTATTGAGCGATCGAAGAATTACCATCCGATACTTAATTCCAATTTTATTGAAGAAAAATGCAGCATAACTCTGCATGTCAAAACTTTTTGGTTCTTTATAATCAACCTTTTTTCCGTTTGTATTTGAGCCTGGTCGATTTTTATCTTTTTATTTCGTGATTCGAATTTCAAACTGTCATTCGATGGGAACGCTTGATTGACAATTTGCTGTCGTTTGTGATTTTATTGAAGAAAAACGATTTTTTACGTCCCAAAAATTACAATTAGTGGAAAATATTTATCGTAAAAGTGTTCGCACACTATATCCCTGCCTAATACCATAGGGCAAAGCAATTTTAAGTATAGTATATTAAGTACGAGTCTAACCATTCATCTTTATTTTTCCTGGTACGTATCTTTTAACAGTTTTCCTCAATCGGAAGTTCAGTCTGATCATGCTGGTCTAACCCTAATTCATTTTGTCTTAGGATTGAACAGTTTTGAACAGGCCGCCTTTTTTTTTTTTTTTGCTACAAAGTCTGACAACCAGTCTTACCAAGGGGTATCGTATTACCCAGTAACTGGGTTGTGGAGGTCAGATAGGCAGTCGCTCCATGTAAAATACTGGTATTCAGTTGCATCCGGTTAGACTGGAAGCCGACCCCAATATAGTTGGGAAAAGGCTAGGAGATGATGATGACTTAATTCCAATTCCAAGAAACGAGCATTTCATATGGAAGTATTCAATCCATATTGAAACAATCTTTGAATATGAGAAAAGTCTCCGCAAGATGGGTGCCGAGAATGTTAACCGACAATCAGAAACCAAATCGACTTGACATTTCGAAGATATTGTTGGACAAGTTTCAAGAAGATTCTGAAAACTTTTTGTCTCGTTTCGTAACAATGGACGAAACATGGGTCCATCATTTTGATCCCGAGACAAAACAGCAATCTTCGCAATGGAAACGGCCATCATCACCGACCCCGAAGAAGTTTCGTGCCGTGGCATCGGCTGGCAAGGTTATGGCCTCAATATTTTGGGACTCAAAAGGGATATTGTTGATTGATTACCTGGAGCGTGGAACCACTATTACAGGCCAATATTATGCAGCTTTAATTCCCAAGTTGAGGAATGCCATCAAAGAGAAAAGGAGAGGGAAACTTCGAAGGGGCGTGCTGTTTCATCACGACAACGCACCTGCGCACAGGTCGGCAGTTGCGATGGCTGCCATTCAGCAAGCTGGCTTCGAATTGGTTGACCACCCCCCTTATTCACCAGATCTGGCACCTAGCGATTTTTATCTGTTCCCCGAATTGAAAGAATACTTAAAGGGAAACAGGTACGAAGACGATAACGAAGTGATGGATGCCGTGGAGAGCTTTTTGCAGGACCAAGACAAAACTTTTTTTTTGAAAGGGATTGAAGCCTTGGAAAAGCGCTGGACTCGGTGTGTAGAGAGACTCGGAGACTATGTAGAAAAATAAATTATTATGTTATCAATAGTCATTATATTTTATCTCATTCTCACTACTTTTTGATCCCTCCTCGTATATAGCACTCAGGAATAATGTAGCTTTCTACCAGTGAAAATTTTTTGCGCGATCCAAAACGTCTTCCAAAAAGTCTTCTGTTTCTTGCTCATAAAATTTTGACAAGCGTCGATTAGGTAAATTGCATTAACTTCTATGTCCATGCGTCTATCTTAGTACATAATGCATTAAAAACAAATGCAAAGAAAATAATAAAACAGCAAATCTCATTATTTTTTATAATTAATTAGATAATAATAAAAATACAGGTTGCAAACTGCCCAGAAACTTCATGGAAAATGAACTTTATTGCTGAGAGATGTGAGTCTCGAACTTAGACAAACCATGGTGTTACAAAATACGGCGCGCCGTGTCACTACGCAACGCAAGTCCGAAATTACTTAAATGAAACATACCCCAACAGATGGATCGGACGCAGCAGACCAATTAAGTGGCCTCCACGCTCACCTGACCTCAACCCCGATTTCTTCATTTCGGGCTATTACAAGGAAATAGCATAACGCCCGAGACTGTTCAAGTGAACTAGAGCTGAGGCAGAAGATTGCAGAAGCCGAACGTGTTGTGAGAGAGAACAGAAGCGTTTAGACGATTGACAGACAATTTATTACGTAGGTGTAGAATGTGTATTGCTCCTGGAGGTGGCCACTTTGAAAACCTTTTGTAAAGGTTAAAAAGATTTTTTCTTCACATTATAAATTTATTAATAAAACCACTTCTTACTTGAAACTTTTCATACCCACCATCTGAAGCTATTTGTTGGTTAGTTTCCAGTATTCTTATCATTAATTAACTTTAGGAACGATAAAATGGCCATTTTTTTAAAAATCAGATGTCTTGAATTTTCCACCTCGCCTCGTTGTCTTTGAAGGCCGATTTTAGCCAAAGTAGCAAATTAAGTACTACTTTTTTTAATGATTATGAAAGCTGAGAGTCTGGCGCATTTTTGAGGCCTATACCATGCGCCATGCGCTGTACCGCGCCTTAGGTATATGCGGGGCGAGACGGGGGGGCAGTGCAAGGTGCTCATTTGTCAACGCTCACGGCATCCCGCCGTTCATTCGTCAGTCCCACCCCGCGCCTCGCCGCGCATTCCTAAGGCGCGGTACAGCGGTATCGGTCAAACTATACTATAAAGAATGTTTCACATCTTACAATAATGATTGTGCGCTCAACTGTACCATGCGCGGTTTCACACTCGAGCCTACGGGTGCTTATACAACTTATAATTAACGCACAACTTCTTAAGGGGTCATTGTATTCATTATTATGAACAACTTTTACTATGGGACCAGACCTGAAATCGCAAAAAAAATCAGCTACATTTATGTTCGCGTAGCGCAGGGGCGCGGGCGGGGTGAGCCGAAAACAACAACTACGGTTACCAATGACCAAAAGTAGCAACCGGCGACTGTGTCCGATCGTCGCTACAGGATACAGCACCTACGGTTTCCTGTGATGGTGTGCCGTGTCAGTAACAAAAAGTCTACGTTTGCGCAGCCCCTAAAGAAACGGGTTTCCGGTTCAGGCGAATCTGTGCGGGTCGGTACCGATCTGTACTGCACTTGCACACAGCAGCTGCCCACTAAAATGCATGTCATTCGTTACGGTCAGCTGGTGAAACTGCCCACTAAGTATTTATAAATTTAAAGATTTTGTTTTATTTTATTTTTCCCGAACCGTATTATAGTTTTATGTAGATTTCTTCTGCTTCCTCGCGGGGCCGGAGGATGTTGTGACTTTTGGTACTTATTAAAAAGAAATTGTTTTTTACTATTATAAAACTGTCAGTAGAAAAAAAAATTGAAATGAAGGTCTACATTCTTTCTGTAATCCCTTTATTTTCCAAGTAAATCGTTGTACATACCTAATAGCACCTAATACTTTACGCAGCGGGCGTACAGCGCACTGCGCGTGCAGTACTACAAAGCTTTCAGGATACTGTTGGGGTTTCCGCGATGTTGTAGTGCCTCAACTATGTTTGCTGAGGCGCGGACCGATGCTTTTTTCGCGATCATAAGGAAACGGAACGCTTCACTACTAAGTCGCCTACGAAACAGCTCCAACAGTTTCCTGAAGGTATTGTCCGAGCGGTGGGATCTACCCGTGTTGCACAGGTGGATGCAGCTTCATAGTGGCGCCTCCCCTCGTATTATGTAGGAAATATTTTTGTGTTGTGTTTTATTTTATTATTGTGAATGACATGTGTACCCTATTTAATTTTTTTTTTAATTTGATTTGAATGTTTGTGGATTATTATTTTATTGTGTATGTCTGATTTTTATATCAATTTAATGTTTGTAATTTAATTTAATGGACTTTGTCTGAAAATAAATGAATAATATAATATATATATATAATAGAGCAGTTCCCGATCCAATCTGTAATAAGGTAGTCGGCACCGACAAGTTTAAACCTGTTTCTTTATAAGTGAGCGCATAAGATAACATAGGAATGTTATACCTGCACCGATCGGTACCAACCCGCTTAGACTCGCCTGCACCGGAAACCTATTTTTTTATGAAAGCACCCTATGTTCAGAGGGCTTGTAAACGTCATAGAAGTGAAACTTCGTATAAAATAAAGAATAAGAGAAATTTAGTGTGAGGCAGAGAGATATCTTTCTTCTTCCTCATGTAACGAAATGTGCCTAAACGTGACGCGTCCTTGAAATTTCACTCTTAATAAAATTCTCGTCCAATTTTTGAATCGCCCGCCTAAGAAGCTTCAGTTCAATTTGTTCCGGCTAATTTCCGAAACGGCTAGACCGATTTTGACGGGACTTGTACTGGCAGAAAGCTGATGTTATAAGGAGTAAATTAGGCTACTTTTATTTTAGAAAAACAATTAGGGTTCCGCGAAAAAAAAACCCATGAAATTGTGAATAAAAAGTAAAATTTTCTTCTACAATCAGTATAACTAATTTAATAAGTCTCGGAATTAACGTACACCACCAAACACCCCAATTAGAATATTATGATAATATAATCATAATCCATACACTGAATTTTTATTACTAGGTATTTATAAAACATTGTTTATTTATTAAATTAGTTATGTTGTTGTGTTTAATTAGTTGTTTATGGTTAAGCAGCCTTTTGATAGGGGGTTCATCGGTCACGGACGTCAGGGAACTTTTATTATGGTCCAAAAGTCTGTACAGTCGCCATCAAAAGTGAACATTTTAGTTTAAAAATGGTTTATTAATTCATTATAAAAATTATTAAATGACTTTCCTTTTACTATTAATATCAAATTATTATAATAAAGGACAAATATTTGTAACATAGTATAAGATAGAGGGCGAATTGCACGTATGGAATCTGGCACCTCATCAATTAGCGATTACGATGAATACAGGGTTTCTGGTAATTAATGGATAAACTTGAATTTGATTATAAATTGAAAAAAATCTCAAGCACGATTAACAGAGATATTTTTCTAAATAGACAATTAAATTCTTGTATGCTACGGCCGCAAATAAATGAATTTTATCGGTTTCTTGTTGTAAAGGTATGTGAGCATTTCTCTTTTTTTTGCCATTAGACACTTGTGGAATGTCGTGGAATGTGTAAATCAAATAGAATTCCTTGCAAAAAATCCAAATATTCTATCTGTTTTCAAAACAAAAAAAGCGATTACTGATATTTTTATTTTTGGCGACTTTTTGAAAATATGGCAAAAAAAAGAGAAACGCTCATGTAACGATAAGTGCTGATGGATTGGCTACATGATTATATGTTTAATTACTGACTTATACATAAAACACCTTACACTTAAGCACCTTTTTTTTCAATGGTCATTCATTTTTATATTAGCCATTTCAAGGTTATCCATTAATACCGGACACCCTATATTTTACACGTAAAACTTAACGGGTCAAAACTTTCTTTGACTGGTTTCAGTCAAAACCTTTATACGTAAGTTAAAACCGTTTGTACGTAACGCTTTAGTTATATCTAGAATCACAACAAAAAAGTGTTGTTTTAAAAAGGGTTACAAAAAAACCTACTAACCCAATAGGTTTCCAAATTGTTAAAAATGTTAGTGTGTAATTGCTAAAAAGGTTTTGACTGATATTTGCAGTCAAAACTAGTTGACTGTGGCATATTAGTAAATCATTATGAGGACTTTTTTCATAAATAAATCATTACGTTTGCGCCATCTCTATTTTGTTCTCGGAGAGGACCTATCTCAAGTTTTTCTTATTATGTCTACCAATCGATGTCATACCTAATTCCAAAACAGAAATAATACTAGCATTAAGAGTGCTCTCGGGGTGCGGATTAGCTACCTTAGCCCTAACAGTTAAAGCTAAATAATTTATTTAATTCTCAATATAAAAATATTGATAAAAAAACAACTTCCACATTCGAAAACTGGCATAATATTAAATCAAATCATTTGAACTTATGCATAATAATACTTTTATTAATTATTACTAATAATTACTAATCTCATTAGAGATGTCCGTCAGTCAGTTTCTCCTTTTATATATTAATATAAAAGGAGAAACTGACTGACGGACATATCAACGCACAGCCGAAACTACTGGGACTAGGAACGTGAAATTTTGCACACGGCTTACTTTTATAATGTAGAACGGGTTTTTGGAAATTCGACCTTTAGGGGGTGAAAAGGAGGGATTTCGTTTGTATGAAAAATCTTATTCCTTGAGTTAGGTAATGAATTTGAAACTTGGCACGAATACGTATCTAAGTAAATTATAAACTTTGTGATTTTTTGTTTTTCTAAACTACTCCCAAGAAGAGGGTTGGGGGGTGTCAAATTTTGTATGGAAGAATTTTAACGCGCAGTCCGATTAACTCGAAACTCAGTATTTATATGTACCTACTTACGACTAAAAATAAAGAATAACCTGTATCAGAGTTTGAGGGGTGAAAAGGGGTGTAGTAAATTTTACAGGAGAGGATTTTATTGCGTGGCTTGATTAACTCGACAATTACTATAAATAATCTTTAACTTAAGTTTAGGAAGTGTCCTAAACGATTTTTTTTAATTCCACCCCTGTGAGGGAGAAAAGCGGGGATACAGTTTAGATAAAATATCTTATTCATTTTCTTAATAAACTTGAAACTTGGCAGGATTATTTATTTGTCTAAGTAAGCGATATAGTTTCTTACTATTAGTTTTTCAAAACTACCCCTTAAAGCCGAGTTTAGGGATGTTAAAGTTTGTATGGAAGAATTTTATCGCACGGTCCGATAAACTTGAAACTGAGTATTAATACTTTTGACAAAATAAATAATAATAAGTTTTGGGTTTTTGACGACGGGGCGAAAAGGGATAATTAGATTTTAAGGGGGGGTGGGGGGTTACCACGTGGCTTGATTAACTCAAGAATTGGTATAAAAAATCGTTGATTCAAGTTATGGAAATATCCGAAACGATTTTGTGGGTGAAAAGGGGGATACGGTTTATAATATGAAAAATCTTATTCCTTTGGCTAATACTCTTGAAACTTGGCAATATTTGGCTCAATAAATAATAAAGATTGTCGTTTTTAGTTTTTTAAAACCACCCCTCACGGACCACGGAAGATTTAGGGGGTGTCAAAGTTAGTAAGGAAACATTTTAACGCGCTGTCAGATTAACTCGAAACTCGGTACTAATACTTAAAACAAAAATAGAAAAGTACATGTTTCAGGGTTCTTCAAAAATGAACTCCTAACGGGGTTGAAAAGGGTAATAAAGTGTAAGGGATGGATTTTACTACTTGCTTCAATTAACTCGAAAATGGGTATAAATAATGTTATAGTCATACAATGGAATGGTGCCAAACGCTTTTTTAAAAAGAAACAAGCCCTAGATGTCGTGATGAAAAAGGAGGACACAGTTCATCTGAAAAATCTTATTCCTTTGATCTATAAAATTCAAAATTGGCTCGAATACTTATTTATCTAAATAAATTATAAAGATTGTATATATTACTTTTCGAAAAAAACTTTCAAAGGGGATGGAGCGGGCGTAATTTTTTTTAGAGGAAAGTACGAAGTCACGCGGACGAAGTCGTGGGCAAAGTGCTAGTTATTATATAACTACTTAATTATTATGCATGAGTTCAAATTGATGTTATTTAATTTTATGCAGTTTAATGACTAAGTATCGGATAAACTGGCAAATATAATATTTACCAGTTTACGAAAGTGAAGTGAAGAAAATGTTGTTTTTATTATTAATATTTTTAACATCACATCTTTTCATCTTTCACTACAGTAGCAGCCATTTATTTAAATAAAATGCAATTTTCATAATAAATAATTATTGAGACAGTCATATCACAGTAAGGATTAAAAACTGAAACTAGAATAGATCATAGCGCAAGCTCGAAAAGTTGCAGTAACTACCTAAAATACGTTAGACATTTTTTTTTGTATTAATACAATTTGAAATGTTAATCATATTACAAATGGTAATAAAGACAACAAACAAACGACGTTATTATTTCATTATCAGACACCACATTAGGGAAAGGTGAATACCTTTGCATTGTAAACTACCTTCCAGTAGAATTATTTCAAGGTCAATTTTGGTACCTCTCTTTTGGTACCCAAAATTCCAGGGCTGAATCACATGTGCCGACCACTAAAACGCCGTTCAAATATCGTAGCTGGAAATGAGAGAAAGAACAAATTAAAACATGACTGCTGAAATCATCCATAAATAACTGATCATTGTGTAAAGATAAGTAGGTAAGGCACTATTTACCCGTGTTACATCAAATGTACTACTCTTTACATTTGTATATTCTTGTGGAGGATGACAGTTGTACATGAATTTAATTTCACCTCTGTCTGAACAGACAATCATGTTGCCTGGACTTTGATGACAGCCTGTTATCTTACTGGATGGTTTTATTATAGGTGGCTCAGGCCAAATTTCATGAGTTCTCACGTATTTGTGGTCTTCAGGATTAAAAAGGTGCAGACAACCTTTAGAGTCTCCAATATACAAGGCAGATGGACTCCAACTAATGCATACTGGGTAAGCTTTATCAGTTGGTATCTTCACATCACTCAACAAGAGTTTACCAGCTACTCTGTCCCACACGGCCATAGTTTTATCCTCACTTAGAGATGCAACCATATTATTATATGTTTGAAGTGCTAGGACAGGTCCTTTGTGTGGTTTGTAGGTGTAATTCGGGCTAGGTCCAGAACGCAAGTCAAACGACAGAATCTTTTTGGAGTATAATCCAGTAATAACTTCATTACCAATAGTAACAACAGACAATGCTGACATGCCACATCTGAAATAGGATGTTTTTCATAAATATTAATGTATCAAACACAGAAAAATGTCGAAAGGAAACAGTAATATTATTAGATTTTTTTTTTTGTTTTATCAAGATTAAAACTAACCGAAATGTTTGTTTACATTCAAATCCAGCCTCAAGATCCCATGCTTTCACAGTGTTATCCCATGACGCGGAGTATATAGTGGTAGCAGAATCTATGCTGTCTGCAGCCAGGTCCCATACCCAGCCAGCGTGGGCGTCGTGCCTGATTTGCTTTGGCTTGGCGTCTGTGAATGTGGTAATATTGTCACTTTCGTCGTGAGGACTAATATCCAGGACATTCCACAACGCCAACCCGCGGTCCCTACCACCCGATATACATAATTCGCCATTCTGGAAAATATGTAGAGCATGAGAGAATAATCTGATCACCCAGACATAAAATTCATCAGAAACTGCATAGCATGATAGTTTCATAATGATTACTCACATTAACTAATAGAACAGTATCCACAGATGCAAAATGTATATCTTTAACAACAATATGTCTTGTTGTGTCCTTGACATTGGTCCATTTCTTCATCTCTACATTCATTTCTACACAAACTGCTTCCCAGTCCATTTGTGTTTCTTCCCATATTTTCAGGCGAGGCAATGTAGGGAAAGTGCCGTTAATTTTACTATGTACCCAATACCTCCATAGGTGATCATCTGCTAATATGTCGTCGAATCGCTGACATACTTTACTCAATGTGTACTTTAAGAAATGTGCATCCAAAAATGAGCATATCTTTAAAATAATCTGTAAATAATTAATAAATGTGTAAATTGGTAAAATTATATTTTTGACAGATTTTAATATTTATAATAATTAATTATTAACTGAAAAAACTTTTAACTGAAAAAAAAATGGCGCTGCCGTCACGCAAACATTGAGCTCCGTATTTATTTCTAATAAAAAATTAAAAAGACAGTCTAACCATAATATTTTTCTAAAATGATGAACGGTAAAGTGTAAAGAATAAGTGGAAGTGTTAGCAAAATGTAATTTTCGCATTTAAGAAAGTTATAGTGTGTTAAAAAATGTAATCTCAATCTGTGCCAAAACTGTGTTTAGGAAGTGAAAAACTTTCTAAAAATTCAAAGCAGCAAACAATAACACTGCATTATTATTATAGTGTTCATATAGAACTAATAGTATGTGTTAATTCTGTGTTAGTCACAAATAAACAAACCATGCATGCCCCGCTGTAGTACAGATTACTTTTTAGACTTTTCAAGATTTGTTTACGAAGAATTTATTATTTTCATTGGAAACTGGGTGTATTTGGTTGCCGTAGCTGCCGTCGTGAGCAAGTCGAGTGTTTTAGTCCTGGCGTTGTGCATTTGCTCGTACAATTAGCGGAAGCGCCGCTGTACACTAACAAGGAGGGACGTCGCGTTAGTAAAGTACGTAGCGAGGGTGCTGCGCGGGCTGGTGCAACACCCAGATGTGCTGGAGGCGCTGTGGCTGCGAGTCCCGGATGGGTATCTGGGAGCGCGCCGTCGCCCCGCTTTGTTAGAGGTGCCAAGGGTTTGAACGAATTTACTGGAGTTTGCAAAAAGGTGCATTAAAGGAGGCATATTATGTAATTTTTATTATTTTAGTTTTATATTTTATTGTGAATTTTTATGTTTAGGTATATTTTATAAGAAACAGAGGGTATAACATCGTCTTGGGTTACTGTAAGATGTTGTACTTATTGGTGTGTGAAATAAATTTATATAACTAATATTAGATATTTAAATTTTGTAACTGTCAAATTTGAGCTCTGCGTGAAATTGGGTGTAGCCAGATTTAATTTATTGTATTTGTTGTTTAATGCGAGTGCTGTTTGTATTATAGACGCCCAAATGAGTACCCTGTCCGCAATGTTGTCTTGTCCTCACTGCCCTGGGTCTTCACGTGCATTTAGCTCGCATGGGCTCAAGATCCATATGGGCCGTATGCACAGGAATGCGCGTCAGCCGGTCGCCACTCCTCAGACGTCGTCTACTGTCTCCGATTCCCAGCCAGTGAGCCAGGTGCCGTGGATTTCGCGCCCTTGCCCTCTGGAGAGGCTCTCGGCCTGGAAGGTGAGTACGCCAGTACTTAGGCACATTCCTAAGGGTGCGCGGAACCAGGCGGAGGGCAAGCTGTGCGACATTATCGGTAAGTGCGTTAGCTGTAACGGTGTGGAGGACTGGGGCGCGCTTCTCAGTTTTGCGTTTGGTGAGCTGAGAGTTCCTTCGAGGGACACACCTGGAAACATCACTGCAAAGGTGAAGGCTAACGTCGAGTCCGTTGGTGCTGACCAGTTTGTGGATGAGTCGGGTTGTGTGGCAGGGGTAGCTATGTCGCGGGATTCGAAAAGCTATCGAGTCTAAGGTGTTCGAGGGAGACCTGAGAGGGGCGGTTCAGTTGCTGGTTTCAGACGACTCGTTCGCACGACGCGATCCTGACAACGCTAAGCGCCCTTACAGTCAAGCACCCAAGCCCATCGCGTCCGCTTAATTTTCCATCGGCGCCGGACTCGTCATTTCCAAGGGTGACTGCGTCAGTGAATGACGTCGCGTTGGCCTTGAGCTCTTTTTATAGTGGCTCTGCGGCAGGCTTGGATGGAATTCGTCGGGGGCATTTGAAAGAGATAACATCTGGTTCTGCGGGTGAAAATGGGCAGCGTTTGCTGGAGTGTTTGACAAAGCTCGCAATTTTTTTAATGAGTGGTCAGCTCAATCCGGTAGTTTGTCCTTATTTGTATGGTGCTTCTCTTTGCACACTCAAGAAAAAAGACGGAGGGCTGAGACCAATAGCTATCGGCAGCGTGTTCAGAAGGTTGACAGCTAAGCTGGCGTGCCGGTCCATAAGAGTAGCTATGTCCGAATACTTGCAGCCGCATCAACTAGGGTTCGGGACGCGTCGGGGGTGCGAGGCTGCTATCCACACGACGCGGGCGTTCGTCATGGACTCTGAAAACTCGAACTGCGTAGTGCTGAAACTCGATATCCGCAATGCTTTTAACACCCTGGAAAGAGACGTTCTCTTGAGTGAGGTCAAGGATACAATTCCTTCTCTATACCTCTTCCTCTATCAGGTATATTATTCTCCTTCTAACCTTTTCTTTGGTGATAGTCTCATTTCGTTTCAAGTGGGAGCGCAGCAGGGGGACCCATTAGGGCCGCTTTTTTCAGTTTAGCAACTCACAAAGTCCTCTCTGGACTGAAATCGTCTCTGAACCTGTGGTACCTTGATGATGGCATTATTTGTGGATCACCGGAAGAGGTTTGCCAGGATCTGGAGGTTCTTGTTCCTCAACTTAGGAAGCTGGGTCTGGAGGTGAATCCCTCCAAGTGCGAATTCTTTCCCTGTAGCGTTGGGGCTCGTACTCACTTCACACGCTTTGATTCTTATTTACCTGGCCTCAAGGAACTTTCTCCTCTTTCTTTCTTCCTTTTGGGATCTCCCATTTTTCTTGACGGAGTGCCAGAAGCCATTTCCTCCCGTAAGCAGCTACTCCTCAATGCTCGGGAACATCTCAAGGATTTCTCCACGCATGTTGCGATTTTGTTATTGCGCATATGTTTCGCCTTACCCAAGGTTACATATCTCTTGCGGACCGCTCCTACCTGGCTTTGTCCTGGGGAGGTTAGTTCTTTTGACTGTGCTCTTAAGTCAACGGTTAAGTCTATCCTAAATGTGTCCTATAATGATGCGCAGTGGAGACAGGCGGCTCTTCCTATCCGGTACAGAGGTCTGGGGATGCGGTGCGTGCATGATGTGGGACTGCCGGCTTTCCTGGCGTCGACACATGGGGTGGTTGACCTCGTCACTGTAATTCTGGATTCCAATGGTGATGGGGCAAACATACCATTTATGTCGGATGGTAAGTCAGCTTGGTCTGTCGTCAACATGGGGGCAGCGAGCCCTAACGTGAAACATGTTCAGCGAGCTTGGGACGACGTCACGTCTAAGCTGATCCAATAACAGATGTTGGTAGGTTCCTCGGGGGCTGATTTAGCCAGACTCAGGGCTGTATCGCAGCCGGAATCGGGGGCCTGGTTGCACGCGCTTCCTTCGCCTCACCTGGGCACGTTGCTTGATGACGACTCTTTGCTTGTGGCCGTGGCCCTCCGCCTGGGCTGCAAGGTGTGTGAACCCCACAGATGCACCTGCAGTTCCATGGTAGAGGCCGATGGCCATCACGCTTTGAGTTGTCATCGTTGCTCGGGGAGGTTCCCGCGTCACCACGCGCTCGATGATATTGTGCGGAGGGCATTTGTATCGGCAGATGTCCCCTGCGTGCTGGAGCCTCCGGGTCTATGCAGGACTGACGGCAAGAGGCCGGACGGGATGACCCTGGTGCCTTGGAGGGACAGCAAGTGCCTAAAATGGGACGCAACTTGCGTCAGCACTGTTGCCGCCAACCACCTTGGTCGCACCGTCCTCTCGCCGTCGGCAGTAGTGGAAGACGCCGCTGAGAGGAAGAGGGTGAAGTACGCACCGTTGGTGAGCCGTTACCATTTTGTGCCCATTGCCGTTGAGACCATGGGTGGTTGGGGCTCTGAGGCTAAAAAGCTCATTAGTGAGATTGGGCACAGGCTCCGTGACAAAACGGGTGACTCCCGCTCCGGCTTGTTCTTGGTGCAAAGGTTAGCCGTTGCTATCCAACGTGGCAATGCAGTAAGCGTTATGGGCACCTTTGCGCCGGGAACAGTTAGGGGTGGGTTATTCGACTAGTTGTTTGACGTATCGTTGTGACTAGAGATTAGGGTAATTTAGGTTAACATGTGATACAGTTTTTATTATTAGTTTAATAAGTATTTGTGTAATAAGAAGTTAATAGTTTTATTTTAAAATAGCTTAAATAAATTGTCTGTTTTAACTCCATGTATTAAATTTATTTTTAACTTTAATAAATAACAATTATTAGTAGATTAGGCCCTGACCCTATTTTAACAATTAATGTTAACATTTATTATATAGTGTTAATGTACAAAGTGGATTTCGGCAAGCCATAGATTTTGGCCAATGCATTATAGTCTGGCTTGATCCCTTCCAATAACAATAAATTTAAGACAACACCACGCTCGCAGTGGCGCCCTCATCGTTTGTTTGGTTATTTGTTTTATTTTAGAATGAAAATGCAGAAAATAAGAATGTTATGTTATGCTCCACAAAACAATTTTATGTTATTATTATTACAAACAGTAGTTTTACAATGTTAAGTTTTATTGTAATCCCTAAAATGGAGCTTAGTGGCCACTATTTTCTGTTTTAAGAAATATAATAAAACCTAACAATGTAAAACTACCATTTGTAATAATAATAACGTTATCAGTCATAAGGAGCACAACGTAACATGCTTATTTTCTGCATTTTCATTCTAAAATAATAGAAATAACCAAACAAATGATGAAGGGGCAACTGTATGCATGGTTCTACTACTATAGCTCATAATCTGGAAGGCAAGACATAGGGCTTGCTCATGAGCACATCTACTATCTAAGTCTCAGACATCTAAAAGAAATCAATCACAAATTCTTGCACAACAGAATGTTACCTGCAGGGCTGAGGCTCTATTCACTGAAGTTATATATAAAAATAACTTACCTCAACAGGCATATCCAATAATGAGGGTTTACTGCCATCATACATATCACAAGTCTCTATATTTGTTTCATTTTCAATTTCTGTCAACTCGTCTTTGACTGATTGAAGTATTTCACACATGTCAGCTATGCCTGCTTGCTTGACTGTGGAGACCTAAGATGTTCAATAATAAAAAATTATAAAATGAAATATTTTCGAAAAATTCAACACAAAATCTTAAAACTTTTATACACAAATACAAATAATTACATATATTAACTGGATTCCAATGGCAATTTTTTAGAGGTTCGACTTAATTTTTGTTTGTATATTATGTCATGTTGTTTTAAGCTTATCTACCAGATGTAAAATAAATAATGTACAACCTCGTAAAGGGTCATTGTACTCATCATTATGAACAACTTTTACTATGGAACCAAACCTGAAATCGCGAAAAACAATTAGCTGTACCCTACATTTTGACGAAATAAGCGAACATAAATGTAGGGCACAGCTGATTTTTTTTTTCGCGATTTCAGGTTTGGTTCCATAGTAAAAGTCCTACATAATGATGAGTACAATGACCCCTTAAGAGATTGTGTGTTAGTTATGTTACACCTTATATACATATAAGATATTTAGGTCTGCCATTTTTTAAGAGCAATAGAATATTAGAAGAATATTGAATCCTTTAGCCTACATACATACAGACCCCTTTAAACATACATTTTCATTTTCTAGAAGTTTATAATAACATGGTGTGGTCTTTAGTATATTATTGATAGATTAGACAGATATAATACAGTTCATTGTACATTAAATTTTTAAACACAGCTCATAAACTAAACCTAAATTGAGTAGGTATGCCTATTGTGTCTATCGTGTTTGACCTTGTTCTGCATAATGTGCAGAAACCCTACAGGTAGCCTGTTTGAAAAAGCAATTGTCACAGGACAGTTAAAGAAAATAGAAGGAGTGACAGTAGAGAAAAGGCAAAATACAAGTTTAAGTATTTTGCCTTTTTTCTGGACTGCCAGATATTCATAACTCTAAATGGATGCTGCAAACTGTTAATACTTTTTATTTAACCAACTAGTGAGCTAGGTACCAAAAAATCGAAGATAACTTGGTGGAACTACTTGTTTTTACTTCTGCATAGCTAGTAAGAGTACTCTACTAATATTATATGGTCTTTATTATTATTAGTAGGATTATTATAGGCCAGAGGGTCATCTTAGGTGATAGGAAATATTGAATGAAAATTTAAAAAAAAACCTTTCATTTATGTAAAACGTTGGTGCCTTTGCCTATATTTGGCATCATGTATGATGATTCAGTAAATATGAACTATAACCCAAGGGTGTTTGGATATTAAAGACCTAAAGCGTAAAAACCAAAAAAAACATATGTTTACCGTTTATCGTGAGTTTATTAAATCGGAAACAAAGATACATTCGAATAAACTACAAAAAACTTTTTAATAAAGTAAAATATCATATTAGATTACCGTTTTGTACTCAAATACAGATTGTTATGAAGCTTTAAATTTAAACTTTAACCCACTGTGTACTATTTTGGTAAAATTTAAAACAAACAAAACAGAAATATACAAGTCACACAAGCAGAAGTGTCATTTTTTTTTTTGTTTTATCGTCAAACTAATGTTTCGGTGTGTGGGTATAAGGTTTTTCATCTCATTTTTCGCTGTCTTTCACAAGTTTTTCCATAGACATAGAAAAGTAAGTGTTTTTCCCAATCTCAATGAGTTTTTCAAATGCCACCCGGCTTCTCATATAAAATTAAAAAGCATCAGATGACCACCAAAAAGTAGTAACTATTTAATCAGGGCATCCCTATTATTACAGATTCAGAGCAGCTTCTGTCTATCTAAGTTCTGTGGGCAGCTCAGTGCCATCCATTATATAATCAGTATCACCAACTTTATTTTTACGAACCCACCAAATATGGTCTCTCAAACTACCAGAAAACCACTAAATCCAACTCAACCAATCTCGTGCTAAGTGCACGTTCAAACATATTTATATACTCTGGTAAATGTTGAACGTGTTCTTGGCGTAGCTTTTTTTTCTGTACAATACGTAGGTACTGTAGAGGTATGATGCCTCATGCCGGTAGCAACCTTATGTGTCACAGGCCGTTAAGTATTTGCCTATGGGCACGTTCGAACACCAGCAAGTGTCGAACATATTTGAATTTGATAGGTTAAGCCAATTTTATTGTTTTGGTTAGAGTCAGTTGAAAAATAGCCGTGTCATGTAAATCTGTTTCCTATAAGTAAAGTTAATATAATACTCGCTGGAGTCTGTGATTTCGTAATTTAGCTGTCCTTACATTCCACAATCCAGACACCAACACAACATCTGCTTGGTCCCCATAAGTATACTTGCAGATTGCTACAGTACTTAATTATCCTATTAGGTATACAAAAACTTTATTTTTGTTATAGCGTCCTGTTAACTAATTTCCCATTGGTCTTAGCTGTATAAACTACTTAACTAAAGCAAAATTGGTAATAAATTAGTTAAGGCGAAAGCTCCGTGGTAGCCCGCGAAATTCAAATTTTCTCACGTTTTTTGCCATTTGCAGCTCAGTATTAGGTTGCATATTGATTAAAATATTATTCGTGACCGTAACAAATATGTATTTATAGAATTATACTCATTAAAGTTATCAATACAACTCTCTAAGACCAAGTAATTCTATCGAATGACTATTTCATGAAATCTTAACATTGCAGGATTATCTAACTTAAGTAATTGTATTACTGATTCTAATGATTATAATTCTGTAAATACGTATTTGTTACGATCACGGATCATACTTTAATCAACATACACCCAGACACTGAGCTGCAAATTGTAAAAATCGTAAGAAAATTTGAATTTTGCGGGCTACCTTAGCGCTTACCCCTTAATGTACCCTTGAATTCTGCAAGTGCTTTTTGGATAATCCATGATTCTTTAAATCTCCGCAATAGTTCCTTAAAATTTACTGTTCTTTTCTCTAAGCCATAAATTAAGATATGCGTATCCGGTTCCGGTACGGTGAAGTGCGTTTGTTTTTGTTGTTTTTGGGGAATGGCATCTCGCAGTTCAACCTATAGGAGGTTGTCGACTGCTTAACCGGACTTTCCTGTGGATGCCTCAATAAATTAAGGCCTCCAGCCAGGCTTAAAACTAAGACTAAAAACTAAGCGACTACACGCTAAGGGCACCCCCTGTGGGGTACGGACCTCGGCTTAGGGCGTCGCTGGGAGAGGACAGCAATGGGACATGCTGGATCGGATTATACGGTGAAGTGCTAAGCCTCGCAGCGTTATATCCATTCCAAACTGGCAGGTAGTGGGGATACGTTTGCGCAGCGCATGACGATATCCAAGGATCTCATTGGCGTTCGGAATTCCGAACGGTGTAGTCGCGTTTAAAAGTAACTCCTTACTTAAAAACGGTGTCCTATTTGTTAGTATTTTTAGTATTAAATAAAATTAGTTTTAGTGTTTTTATTTATGTTAAAAAAAATTCTTTGAACGCAAAAATATTAATCTATATATAAAAAAGGAGAAACTGACTGACTGACTGACTGACATATCAACGCACAGCCGAAACTACTGGGACTAGGAACGTGAAATTTTGCACACGGCTTCCTTTTATAACGTAGGGGAGCACTAAGAAGGGGTTTTAGAAAATTTGACCTTAAAGGGGGTGAAAAGGGGGGATTTCGTTTGTATGAAAAATCTTATTCCTTGAGGTAATAAACTTGAAACTTAGCACAAATACTTATCTTAGTAAATTATGAACTTTGTAATTTTTGGTTTTTCTAAACTACCCCCACGAGGGGGATTGGGGGATGTCAAAATTTGTATGGAAGAATTTTAACACGCAGTCCGATTAACTCGAAACTCAGTATTTATACTTCGGACTAAAAATAAAGAATAACCTGTATCAAGGTTTTTCGAAAATCTGCCCGGGACGGAGTGAAAAGGGGTTGTCAATTTTATAGGGGAAGATTTTACTGCGTGGCTTGATTAACTCGAAAATTGGTATAAATAATCTTTGAGTCAAGTTTTCGAAATATTCTAAACGATTGTTTTAAATTCCACCCCTGTGGGGGTGAAAAGCGGGGATTTAGTTTAGACGAAAAATCTTATTCATTTGGTTAATAAACTTGAAACTTCGGGCGGATCTTATTAGATCCGCCCCTCGATTAAATATTCATAGTGAAATAGATGGGGATGACATCATGAAATGCGTACCGGATACGGGTAAAATAGAAATTAATTTCACTCATAGCCAAGGAAAAGATAGTATTATTCTTAATGTCCCCATACGACGCATGCGTGCTAGGCGCAGTTCATCCAAAACATCAACGAAGAAAAAGGGTTTATTTGTTAATAACACCAAAAAGAAAAACTGGGTTCTTAAACAAAATTATTTTAAAAGAAGGCCTAGGAATATAGATAAAAATTTTGTAAAGACGTTTTCTATTATAAAGTATAAGTTTTTAAAATTAAATAAGCCACCTTGTAAATTAGATACTTATAGATACTTTTAACATTGAATGGAAACTTTTTCTTTTAAGAATCATCTAACCTATTCGATTGTCTTGTAATGCCATGTAAATATTTTCTTGTTATATCAGTTAACTGTTATTGTCATGTCAATGTAATTTAGATGTAAACATCATTTATATTAGTGCATTATTTTAGTTTGGTGAATGTTACATTATAATAATGCTTTGTTTTTGTGTGACATTTCATACATACGAGACACATCGGATGCGGCAGGGAGAGCTCTTGAGGGGCCACGCCTCTCAGCTCTCATCAGAGCTTGAGGGAGAGTTCCATTCGGGCCTCATCAGCGCGCCAGAGAGCCTCACTTGGGCCTCATCAGTGCGTCATCTACGCGCACCATCTTCGATATTTTATATTCGCGCGGCCCAGAATAGGATGGTCATCCTCCAGATTTATTAAGGCGTATTAGAAGAGGGAAATAGTTAATTGAAACTGTGGTTCCAGCCTTGAACGGGGGGATAAGCAGTCAAGTTGAAACCAACCTTGCTGACGGGACATAGTCCTTGCGAGGTGTGTCAGGTTGACACAACTGGTCCAACTGACGATTGTGGACCCACAGTTTGGTCAGGATTGTCTGACAGTCAATGGAGCTTAGTGACTTCGCGATATTTTGAGATTTTTCCCTCTGGAGTGTGACCATGAGTTAGGACTTCACATAAACTATTGATTCTTGAGCTTTTACCTCCCTCACGTTCGTATCCGTCCGGTGTGGTACAAGTTTAAGTTGATTAGTTTAAATTTTCTCCCTTAAGCCCCATCTGGGCAGATGTGGATCTGTCACATCTTAGTGTTAACACTTAGGGGGCACGTTAGATCCTTTTTGACGCACGAGTTTTTGGCCAATGAGGTTGGGTCAGCAAAACGTTAGCTTGTGTGGGTGCTTTGTGGCACATGTTAAGGATTAGTGTGACGTACGCTCAGCAAAGTGCCGGAGCTTCGCGGATCGTTATTGCTGAGCCCAGCTTTCTCCTGTAAGAGATAGACCCCACATTGTATATTTCTGCCCGTGCGTAGGTTCCTCTTTAGTCAGGCATAGGTAGGATTAAAGCAGCGTTTGTCTTGATGTTCGTTTCATATGGATAAAATGGGGCACCCTGGTAGCCCAATTTATCCAGTGGGGGCGTAGATGTAGAGGCTTTAGTTGAGCCTGCCTTCCGCATGAATCCTCCTTGGGTTGTGACATTGGCTGATAAGACAAACACTGGTTTTATTTGAAATTTAGAATAGGTATAAATTATGACGTATAGTCATATTGTTTTATGTCGAGTCAGTGAAGTACTAGCCTTGCTCATATAATGTATTGTGCTTTTCATATAAGCAAATAAATCACATCAATAGTGCGGCTGTGTTCCTATTTTCATATAAGTCCCCAAACACACCTCGAAGTCGAGACCCTACAGACAATCTATGTGGTGACCTGCCTGTGTATCGTGTCAGGTCACTACAGTACCTACCTTGCAAGAGGTATCTGGATGTCTAGCATTTAGTTATGACAGTACCTAACCCCTAACACCAGATTTGACTAATTATAATTAGCAGTGGTACCTAGTGGTAGTGTAGTGTAATAAAAAATAAAAAAATTGCTTTACAATGATTTATTGAAAACCAGGTTTACAGTAATTGTGATCTTTAGATGAACCTGCATACACAACTTCATCCTGGTTGTGAGGCCATACTCCGCTTATTTCCGTACCACTATCATCATTATCACTATCGCTTTCGGTTTCAGTGTCACTTACCACTTCTATAATAAAAGGTTTATCTAAATACAAATCATGTTTTAAGTATTCTCCTTCTCACCTGCGAACGTGTTTACAATGCTGTGCCCACTCATGAACTGTAATAGCGTCAAAAGCGAATTTCAGCATTTTTGTGCTCAATATTTTTAAATCAGCAACTTTTCTTTTCATTGTGCTCCATATGAGTTCAATGGGATTGAGATCACAGTGATAAGGTGGTAAATATAAGTATTTGTGTCTATTGTCTTCTAAATTATTTTCAATCTCATATACAGGTTCAGGCTTGTCTCTTAATTATTTCTAAAAGCTGAGGTTTAGTCAAATTCTCTCCGTAGTCAATTTTATTTTGAGTCAACCATAATTGCATATCTTTTTTTAAGGAATTCGTATTTGGGACTTTATTCACACAAATACGGAATAAGGAGCATTATCCATCACTATTATGGATGGGTCTCGTAAATTAGGCACAAGTTTTTCAATAACCCACTTTTTAAAGTTGGTACTATTCATCTCTTCATGATAATCACCACTTTTTGTGTTTGATTTAAACACAAGTAGTGCATTTGAAACAAATCCAGTATCTCCTCCCGCATGAACAATAATATATCTTTACAGGCTCCAATACAGCCGTCTTCACCCTCTCCTTGCCAACATTTACCCGATGTATGCGAAGAGTGAATATAGGTCTTATCTAAATAAATTATGGGCTGGGGAAATTTATTATTTTTATCCACTGCATGTTGTACTTAGCTCTCCAAGCTGATATTTCATTACGCTCCATAAGAACCTTCCGATTAGATTGAGATTTTTTAAAACGAAATCCCACCTTGTGAAGCAGCTTTCGCAGACTCTCTCGCTGTCCTGTGTAATTTATTTCTGTCTATAAGACCTCTAGAAGCTTTTTAACAGTTGGGACCTCTTTTTTAGCAGAATAAAATTCATGTACTTTCCTCCGTATAACTCCCATGTCAAAATCATCGACATGCACATATCCACTTTTACGTTTTCTCTCCTTGCCTGGTGTCCGAACTTTTGTACCAGTTTCTTCTGCTGCGTGCCCTTCCTTAACTATTTTTGAAATTAGTCCTTGACTCACACCTGAAATATAAGATAATAAAATAAATGTTAGTAGAAATTTGAAATCTGGCAGGTTAGTTTGCTCACTCACTTAGCACGTTATCTATTAGATGTACGTTACCGTTACGCTAACCTGCAGCAAGAATAGAAACGAATATTTCGTGGACTTAAATAATTAGTTAAGTATCGGGTAATTTATAACAAGAAAGTTGACAACACTAACCTGTCGCTGCCGAAATTCGTTTGTATATTTGATTAAATGGAATAATCGGAGACCCCGCCCGAGCTTCTTCTCCAAAAAAAGTTTTAACCTTTAGAATAATGTTTCGAGCATCACTTTTAATAGCTTTCGGCATATTTAACTTTATAAATTCAGCAATATCACGACAAAACAACCAGAGAACCCGAATGTAGTATACACTGACAATCGAATGACATTTCAACATGACGGCCGTAGTTCCCATTTTCGCCATTTCACAAATAAGTTGGTAGGAGTGTACGCCTGCGCGCGACAGGTGGCGTTGCCTGTTACCTGTACCTTACAGTATTAGATGTTTATCAAGATTTCTACCTCGTGGAAACGTGGTCTTAGATGACAGAAATGTAAGACCTGAAATTATTAAACCATATTGACCTGACATAAGCGACAAGACGGCGGCGGCATACGATAAGTTCCGATTTCAGCCGCGTGCATGTGCAGACTTATCTTGCGCGCACTCTATAAACTAATTCCATGTCATTGACAAGTAGTGACATTGAGTCACTGACACCCACACTGACTCCTATTTTGTGAGTATGAATGACATTCGCAATGACTCCGCTAGGAGTATTAGTGTTCTGTGGACATTCGTTTCCAGCAGTTTCTGTTCGGTTCTTCCATTCGTCTTCTTTCTTTTATCTTTTCCTTCTCAAGCGTGCAATGTGGTTAGAGATTTAATTTATTCACACACAACGTATCTCTATTTGCACCTGTTGTTGCAAGCTTTGTCCAAAAAGTCAGGGGTATGGAGCGTTGTCATAACAATAAACAAGAACGAAATTAGGGATAGAAGTTATAACCATCTGTAAATATTTACACTAATTATTCTTAGCAAGTAAGTAAATATTCAAGACGCTTAATTTTCATATTCCTAGCCATTGAATATTTTATTATACTGAGAGTTCAGCCGACCGAGAAATAATAATAAACTACAACATGGAGTTAGAAAAAGATTTGACCAGTAAGTTTTTAAGTGGTGAAATGTCATTTGCTGAATATTCCAATGAATGGTATAATATCGAAGATGAAGAGGATATAGATGAGGTAAGCAAAAGAAATGAGGAAGAGCCATTTATGTTAACCGATAAAGGATTGCACAGGCGCCGTAAGTATGCACGGCTGCCGCCAGGCCTCCTGGGTTTGATGGGTGAAGCAAATTTGCGCTTTGTCAGAGGAGATAGAGACACAGCCGAAAAGATGTGTCATGAAATTATTAAGCAATTCCCAACTGCTCCAGAACCATACCAAACTCTTGCTCAACTATATGAACATGATACTGAGAAGTCACTACAGTTTTCTTTGTTAGGGGCTCATCTGAGCCCTCCAGATGCTGCAGAATGGCTGAGACTAGCTGCTATATCTAAACAAAGAGAGGATTATAGACAAGAGATGATTTGTTACACACAAGCCATAGCCGATGATCCACACAATTTGGACAGTCATTTAAAAAGAATGGAGCTTCTTGATAAATTAGAAAATATGAAATATCCAATTAATACTTTACATATCACCAAACTTAAGTGTTATCACAAAATAGTAACCGCCTTGCCTCCATCCGAAGGGGAAACTATTATGAAATATGCTAAATTGGCTGTAACACAATATCATAACAATAATGAAATGGAGCGTGCACTTGCAGTGATGACCTCGGCTTATAAGAAATGTCCATCACTATTCAATTTAGAAGACCTCAATATATTTTTGGAGTTGCTTATTGGTCAAAAACAATTTCAGACATGTATTGAAATATTTGTTGCTAATGCTGGAGTTGAAATTGAAGCTGAAATACAAACTGTAAAAAATGCTGAAGGCAGTATAGAGGAGCAAACTAATTACTTGAATTGCTCTCTTCCTAATTCCTTGCCTATAGATCTAAAGAGCAAGTTGTTAGTATGTTTCATACATCTTGGGGCTGTTAACTTAGTTCAAACATTGTTGAATGATTTTTTGAGCAATGATGTGGAAAAGGCTGGAGACTTATATATGGATATAGAAGAAGCACTTTCTTCAACTGGACATCACGAGTTGGCAATACAACTTTTAGAACCTTTAGTGAGAAATAATAGCTTTGACCTTGGAGCAGTATGGCTCAAACATGCAGAATGTTTGTACATGCTAGGCAGAGAAAGTGATGCCATTAACTCTTTTTATAAAGTATTGAAACATGCACCACAACATCCTGATGCTAGGAGAAAATTGTACTCCATACTTGAGAAAAAAGGCCGTATTGATGAAGCCTTGCAGATGTTAGAACAAGATTTTAAATATGTAGTCAATGCTAATTTGCTTTATGAACAATGTTTAGCTTTGAAGAAGTACAATAAATGGATTAAATATTTAGAGGTAGGTGAAGCCCTACTCTCTAAAACATTTGTTAGGTTTAGACACCAAGAAGAATTAAATATGGCATGTAAAGCAAGGTGTGGAATTGATCTTATTCACAATTTCCGCACAATGCGGGGTGAGAACCAATACCATGAAAATGACATTCACTTTGATGAGGATGAAACATTTAAATTCACTCCACAAGAAGAATGGGAGTTTTTTCTTGAAATGCTAGATACAGGACGTAAATTTAAAAAATATTTTACAATGCAAAGATTGACCTTTGGTGCAATGATGTCTAAGAGCTTATCACCACATCGAATGGACATTGATTTTTATTGTTTACAAGCCTGCCTTTTAAATAATGATAACCATAATGCATTTCGTTTCATAAGAGAATTTGCTCAGAAACACCCTAGCACTCGCTCTTGGAACTTGTTAAATCTTGTAATCAACTACATTGATAGAAATACACATTCAAAATTCTTGTTAAGATTGTTCCAGAGAGATAGTGGTAATGTTGTGAAGAACCTATTTCTGGGAAACAACTTTCTAATATCAGGGAGATACTTGGTGGCACTGAAATACTATTTAGAATATCATGAAAAATGTAGGGATCCTTTGTCTGCATTTTTAATAGCTATTACTATTTTGGTAATGGCAGCACAAAGAACTGTGGACAAACATCACAATCTGATTCTGCAAGGAATGGCTTACATGCAAACTTATCAGAATTTAAGAAAATGTGATCAAGAAGCTAACTATAATATGGGAAGAGTTTATCAAATGTTAAATATTAATAATCTTGCTATTGAATACTATGAAAGAGCCCTAGCTTGTGAGTACATTACGAAATGTGATCAGCATGGAGTCATTGATCTGACAAAGGAAACTGCTTACAATTTATATTTGCTTTATAAAGACCATTCACCAGTGATGGCCAGGAAATATTTGTTAAACTACCTTGTTATCTAATAAATATATGTGATTAAAATATACCAACAGTTTCAATTTCATACCTTAGTTTTAGACAGAAAGAGCTAAAAATGGCTAGGTATATTTAAATTTTTGATAAAAAGCTCATTTTTAAATTAATATTGTTTACCCCTTAGAAGAAACTCTTGTGAAAATCACCAAACAAGTTGTGACTACCCTGTTATGCTATATATATATAATAGTATCGGCCGTAGGTTTTTCTTTTGTACATTGATGTATAGTCGACCTAGTAATTGGTATACCACCCTAAAGGTTGAATGTCACTTGCACATCATAAAACGGAAAAGTTATATTCTGGTTTCAAGATCAGACAGATAGTGACAGAACTTATGTAGTTTCAACTTTAGTGAGATTCCGATTACTGGGAAATGGCAAAACTGGTAAAGCATTTACGAGGTTAAATAAACATCTCAGCTTAAGCAGATAATTGTAATAAAAATCATTTCAATTTAAGCTCTGTATTATTTTTGTTTGTTTTAGGAGCCCAAAAAGTTGTTTAGTTTATTATCATGGCTAATGAAGTAACACCAGCAAATGAAATTAAGTTTGAAAAACTGTGTAATCTCTTAGAACAATTGCACAGGAAGAAAAAGCAAAAGCAAGAACAAGACAAAATATTGGGAACTTTTATAAATGATTTTAAACTGAATGCGTCGCAAATAATAGGGCAAAAGGTAATGACTATTTTATTTCAGTCTACATTTTACCTTTACATACACACCACGGAAAACAGCCGCGAGTTTATGTATGCACCTCTTGACAATAAGCGGGTGTACTGGCTCCAGACCACATTATTATTGGACTGTGGTAATTCCTACATGATTGTGAATAAGTTGAGGATTCACGACGGTCTACCTCTTTGGTCTAGTGGCCGTTCAACAGGTGAGCGTGTGGTCCGTGTGTTCAATACCCGGGTCAGTGTTTTTTTGTTTTTCTATTAAGGGAGTCTGGATTTGTGCCTGGTAGATGGCAATAGGTTCGCCCCCTATTACATGGGACTTAAATATAACTGGCGATATGTGGGTGTACTATAGGTACACCTCTGCCTAACCCTTCGGGGAAACAAGGCGTGATGTTATGTTTATGTTATGTTATTAAGGAAGTGTCAGTAAAAATATGAAGTCTGGACTTGTACACTGTTAAGCATAATCAGTCTGTAATGCTCCCACTGCTGGGACACAGGCCTCCTCTTGGTGAGAGGCCGTAATCCACCACGCGGACCCAGTGCGGGTTGGTAGATTACACATGTCTTCGAATTTTTGGTTCCAGGACATGCCGGTTTCCTCACGATGTACACGGTTAATAGGCTCGCCCCCTCCCCGTAACATTGTACTTAATATAACTACCAAATACGGGCGATGGATTTTAAAATACAGGCGTGATGTTATAATATTGTGTTCTACATTTTCAGAATCTCAGTATTTTTCCTATCTTGAGGCTGCTGTTACCTAAACTAGATAGAGAAAGGAATGCGTACAACTTAAAAGAGAAGAACTTGGGTTTTTTACTGGTAAAAGTTTTATCGCTTTGCAAAGAGTCACGTGATGCGAAGAAATTGCTGAACTATAGGTCAGTCGGTAACTCACAGGACAGTGATTTTGCTGGTGTAGCATATTTTGTCTTTAAAAGTCGCCTTAGGCCAAAATCAGATGAATTTACTGTTGGTGATATTAATGACATCCTTGATAAGATCTCTTCTGCTGAGGTTGGAAAGAAAGCTTGTAAGTAATCGTGTTTTTTTGAGGATTTTTCTGTATCTCTTCCTTCCTTCTACCACTTAAAGGCATCAAAGCCGAACGCCAAAGGCTGGTCTCTGCTGTGACTGTTCGCCATGGCCGAAATTCGGACTGGAGGACTAAAAAAACTTGAGAAGTCCGCTAGAGCATCCATATTCTGCACTCATTCGTATGCAAAGCCCTTTAATTGCGAATGAACTCTTCTCGGTGACAGAAAGGCAAATATGGAGAGCGAAAGCGACTATCATTGTTAACTTAAACTGTAGGTCAATATTTATAAAAGTCAAATAAAGTATATTAGGTGTGCTCGTGTTTTGTAAAGATGATACTTAACCAACACTATAAACTAAAGTCATGACTGACGTATACCTAAGCATTGCATGAGACATCCCACAGGGGCGGGCAATTTTTGATTAGATAATCTATACCGCAGAAGGCCTTCCGCGGTATACAACATGTCCCGGAATTAACGTACATCCTCTTAAGGGGACATTATACTCATCACTTCTTCATAAATTTTTACTATGGGACCAAACCTGAAATAGCGAAAAAAACATCTGCTGTTCTGTACATTTAGGTTCGCTGAGCTCGCCAAAATATAGAGAACAGCTGATTTTTTTTCGCGATTTCAGATTTGGTCCCATAGTAAAAGTTGTTCATTATGATGAGTACAATGACCCCTTAAGAGGTTGTGCGTTAATTCCGGGACATGTTGTAGATTATCGGGTGTTGTGGCGCCGGGAGAGGCCTATGTCCAGCATTGGACTGCGATAGGCTGAGGTTGATTGAATCTACAAGGTGTAATTGTAATAACTGAAAACCTCTTAATTGAGTCATTGTACTCATTACTATAAACAACTGTTACTATGGGATCAACCCGGAAACCGCGAAAAATAATCAGCTAGTGCAGTATCAGCTATTTTTAAGGTGTACAATAAAGAATATTCTATTCTATTCTAGTGCCCTACATTTTGTCGAGTTATACGAACATAAATGTATTGAGCTCTTTTTCACGATTTTCTGTTTCGGCCCGTAGTTATATTTCTTCATAATGATGAGTACAATAACCCCTAAGATGTTTTCAATTATTTCAATTACACCTTATATACCTGCCTGTGTATCTACCTACCCAGCCTTTCGAGGATTACGAGCACGAAGGACATTAAAATATGTATTAATTACATTACTCATCTTTTCAGCGGTACTCGACGACATGTTTAGTCACGTTATAAACAAAGTGACCGCAGAGCAACTGAAGTGGTTTCTGAGACTGATCCTGAAAGATCTCAAACTGGAAATGGGAAGCACTCGCATATTGGGGCTGTTTCATCCTGATGCTCCCGAGTATTTTGAAAAATGCGGTCTGTTATCCAAGGTAAGCATTAACTACTCTGCCATTTGCATTTTTGGGTGGGAAGTTCCACCCTGTTCCCAAAAATGCAATGGGCAAGGTCTTTGGTCTTTAACCGAAAAAAGCGTATAGCACAGAGTTTTCGGTTGGCAAACCATTGACGAAAGGGACATCCGAGGACGCCCGAGAAACCGTTTGATTTCTGTGTTGATTTTCATACAACTTTGAGCTTTATGGCTCTTAAAATAAAGTTTATTATTCAATGTTATCTGAAAATTCTCTGATTTTCGCTGCTCTCGGTCTGCGCTGAGCCTTTTTGTCCACATCAGAGGAAGAAACTAACTTCCCACACAACTTAGTGTCAGAGCAACTTCGTTTACTCAGGTGTGTGAAGAGTTGGGCGACGGTGACGCTCGCCCCTTGGAGCTAGGAATACAGATGTTCCTTGCTATAAGTCCGATGCTTTCCGAGCGACTCGACGTCAAACATATAGTACGACAACTTTCCATCGACAAGACATATCAAATAGAGAACAAGTTTGATGGTGAAAGATTCCAGGTAAGCCGACTTTTGGGATATAATATAGGTAACTTTGGTAGGATTTACCCACCACAGTGTCCATTGCAAATAATTTTTGTTTAATTTCATGATTTGTTTACCTACAGCTTTCCTCACATGCATTTTTTGGGATTGCTCGACTTTATCGTGCGGCGAGTGTCAAGTGTTTCTCATTAAGTTAAATGATCAACACATGTTTTCAAGTTTGTATGGTTCATGACAATTCTGTTTGAGTGCGAAACATGCATGTGATCAAGACAATAAACATCACAATTATATTTTAAAGAAAGATCAACCTGTATGTTACAGTTACTTATCTGAAATAATAAATAATATACGAATCACTATTGTTTGGTACCTATAGAAGTTCCTTTTAAAAAGCTAGATGATTTAATAAACACGCAATTTTATTGGCAGAAGATTGCTGAGATGAAGTGAGGAAGCTGAAAAGCTTTTAATAATGTACCTCCTCATCATTTAAAATTGTCTAAGGGGCTTCTGCGAGATGGCTTCGGTCCCTCGTACGCCTTCCAAAGGTCCGGACCCCAGGATCCCGAAGGCGAGATATGATAGACATTTTAAAAATAATAATACATAATACTAAAAATCTTTATTGCAGACCACATGATCCATAGAAACATAATTTAAAAAACAATTAAAAAAAGTTAATCCAAAAAAAAAAAACAATAAAATGGCATACATACTAACACAAACATAAACTCACGCCTTCCTTCTCTTGCGCATTGAATATACAAATATTTACAAGCTAATGGAGAAGTATGGAAGAGAAAGACATGTTGCGCCGACTCCAAGTAAATTGGGATAAGGACAGGAGAGTGATGTAGTGCTATCAAATGCGTTGTTTCTTTATTTTGTTATTAGCTAAAATGGGCTAGAGTCTAAAGGTACTGTATTATATGGATTTAAATTTTACTGTTATTACTGTAGTCTGATACGCGACTATTAGTTTTAGGATCTGAGGTTCGATCCCTGGGTCGGGCAATGAGTTATTGGGTTTCCATTAACACATTCAGTGCCCAGCACCCGACTCCCGGGTCCAACCATAATTCGTTGTTTGTTCGTTGGCGTGTTTTGATTTGCACCCGGTAGGCGGGTGCTAAGCATGGTCACATGTCAACAATAGCTATCTATATGTACGACTCGGGAGCCGGGTTGTGGGCACACGAACGAATTATTGTTGGACCCGGGAGTCGGGTGCTGGGCACTGAATGTGTTAAGGAATTCTTGGGAACAGCCTGCAGTCTGGATTTGTTTGCGCTGTTTGTAATGTGGGTTCACTACATATAATACACCTCTGCCTATCCCATCAAGGAATGCAGGTGTGAAGCTATGTCGATGTGATGCGATACTGTAAAATAGAAAAAATCATCCAAACTTCCATACAATAATAAATATAAATGAGAAAGTAACTCTGTCTGTCTATCTGTCTGTCTGTTACCTTTTCATGCCTACAGTCTGGCCGTCGAGAAAATCCGTTCTTGACACCTGTCAGTTTCATACTAACGAATATTGTGTTTTGCGAATTTGATCCTTATTACTAGAAAATGTCCAACTGACAGGTGTCAGGAACGCGTTTTCTCGACGGCCGGACTGTTAACGGCTGAACGGGTTTGGATGAAATTTGGTACACGGATAGACCATGTCCTGGGTTAGGACATAGGATACTTTTACTCTACATGCAGGCAAAGCCACTGGAAAAAGCTTGTGTATCATAAAGTCTATATTTTAAAACAGATGCACATGGAGAATGGAAAATATGAATATTTTTCAAGAAGAGGTTTTCCATTTACTAAGAACTATGGAAGTACTTATGATTCTGGGTTGCTGACGCCTCACTTGAAGAATTGCTTCTCATCAGATGTCACTAGCTTCATTCTAGATGGTGAGATGATGGGCTGGCATAAACAATACCAATGTTTTGGGTGTAAAGGTACGTTTTGTTATTCATCAATACAAACAACTTTGTGATTTATAATTCGATATCGATTTCATCTCAATATGACAGCTAAGCCAACAGTTTTAGGGATACAGTCCTACCAACTTATCTGTGAACTGAAAGAGGACGGCACCGTCGATTCAGTGTTGCTAATTAATATAAGGTGCCCAAAATTGAGTAAGTTTTCAAGAAGGAAATTTCACATTAGACATAATCGTTTAATAAGAATTACAGTTTTTACAAATTAAAAACAATGATACCTATATAAAAATAATAAAATAAATAAAAAGAATTTGATAATTTACAGTTACGTAGGTACGCTAACAGTTTAGTCTCTCAGCAATAAACAATGGCTTTATCTAAAAAGTAATCCAATGAAGTGGAAAATCAGCAGATAAAATGTTCCACGGGGGGATACAACTTTCATTTAATGCGAAGTTAAGTAGGTACCTACCTTGCAAGAGGTACCTGGATGTCTAGCATTTAGTTATGACAGTACCTAACCCCTAACACCAGATTTGACTAATTATAATTAGCAGTGGTACCTAGTGGTAGTGTAGTGTAATAAAAAATAAAAAAATTGCTTTACAATGATTTATTGAAAACCAGGTTTACAGTAATTGTGATCTTTAGATGAACCTGCATACACAACTTCATCCTGGTTGTGAGGCCATACTCCGCTTATTTCCGTACCACTATCATCATTATCACTATCGCTTTCGGTTTCAGTGTCACTTACCACTTCTATAATAAAAGGTTTATCTAAATACAAATCATGTTTTAAGTATTCTCCTTCTAACCTGCGAACGTGTTTACAATGCTGTGCCCACTCATGAACTGTAATAGCGTCAAAAGCGAATTTCAGCATTTTTGTGCTCAATATTTACATCAGCAACTTTTCTTTTCATTGTGCTCCATATGAGTTCAATGGGATTGAGATCACAGTGATAAGGTGGTAAATATAAGCATTTGTGTCTATTGTCTTCTAAAATTTTTTCAATCTCATATAGGTTCAGGCTTGTTTCTCTTAATTATTTCTAAAAGCTGAGGTTTAGTCAAATTCTCTCCGTAGTCAATTTTATTTTGGGTCAACCATAATAAATTGCATATCTTTTTTTAAAGAATTCGTATTTGGGACTTTATTCACACAAATACGGTGATAAGGAGCATTATCCATCACTATTATGGATGACTCTCGTAAATTAGGCACAAGTTTTTCAATAACCCACTTTTTAAAGTTGGTACTATTCATCTCATCATGATAATCACCACTTTTTGTGTTTGATTTAAACACAAGTAGTGCATTTGTAACAAATCCAGTATCTCCTCCCGCATGAACAATAATATATCTTTACAGGCTCCAATACTCCCGTCTTCACCCTCTCCTTGCCAACATTTACCCGATGTATGCGAAGAGTGAATATAGGTCTTATCTAAATAAATTATGGACCGGGGCTGGGGAGGTTTATTATTTTTATCCACTGCATGCAAGTACTTAGCTCTCCAAGCTGATATTTCATTACGCTCCATAAGAACCTTCCGATTGGATTGAGATTTTTTAAAACGAAATCCCACCTTGTGAAGCAGCTTTCGCAGACTCTCGCTGTCCTGTGTAATTTATTTCTGCCTTTAAGACCTCTAGAAGCTTTTTAACAGTAGGGACCTCTTTTTTAGCAGAATAAAATTCATTTACTTTCCTCCGTATAACTCCCATGTCAAAATCATCAACATGCACAAATCCACTTTTACGTTTTCTCTCCTTGCCTGGTGTCCGAATGTTTGTACCAGTTTCTTCTGCTGCGTGCCCTTCCTTAACTATTTTTGAAATTAGTCCTTGACTCACACCTGAAATATAAGATAATAAAATAAATGTTAGTAGAAATTTGAAATCTGGCAGGTTAGTTTGCTCACTCACTTAGCAGGTTACCTATTAGATGTACGTTACCGTTACGCTAACCTGCAGCAAGAATAGAAACGAATATTTCGTGGACTTAAATAATTAGTTAAGTATCGGGTAATTTATAACAAGAAAGTTGACAACACTAACCTGTCGCTGCCGAAATTTGTTTGTATATTTGATTAAATGGAATAATCGGAGACCCCGCCCGAGCTTCTTCTCCAAAAAAAGTTTTAACCTTTAGAATAATGTTTCGAGCATCACTTTTAATAGCTTTCGGCATATTTAACTTTATAAATTCAGCAATATCACGACAAAACAACCAGAGAACCCGAATGTAGTATACACTGACAATCGAATGACATTTCAACATGACGGCCGTAGTTCCAATTTTCGCCATTTCACAGATAAGTTGGTAGGAGTGTAAAATTTTGTTGTTAGAAATATATCCAGTTTTTTCAAGCATATTTAAACCTCATTCAATGATTTTTTGTTTATTTAAGGGGGGGGGGCATCCCTGTAATCCTCTTGTAGTCCTGTTTCTATCGTATCGAACGAAAAACTATGTGGGCATAATTTTGTGAAGTTTCTGTAAATTGATGAAACTTTTCATCAACTAAACTATATAAATATATATTTGTATAGTTTGACAGTCATTTATTATTACAGGTATGGCATTCGACGTTAAAAAGATAACAGAGAATTCAAAGTTCCGTCCTTGTTTCTGTGCCTTTGATATCCTGTACTTCAACGGTAGAACTCTCGTGGGCCCTCCAGAAAAGGGGGGGCTGCCCCTCGGCGAAAGACTTCGTATCTTAGATAAAGTATTCGTGAACACGCCCGGAGTTATACAGCATAGCGCACGACAGATAGTGGCACAGAGGTAAGTAAAAAACTACATTATATAGGGTGTAAATAAAACCATAACATAGCCGTCAGTTACGCATCCTGTACGTCTGTACATCATTACACAATAATTGCTGGGAAACGACTTTAATTTTTTGTGTGATAATTCGATGTTTACGGTAGTGGTCAATATAACGCAAGCAAAATATTGTGCTTATGGGTGCATGCAACGGTACAGGGGTTGTGGGTGTATTTAAACTTATACAACGTGCCGCTACAATGGCGACATTAATTTAACACACGGGTAGGGCTAGTGGCCAGTAATCATAAAAAAATATAAAATAAAATATTTCGTAAATTGAAAAATTAAAATTTACAAACAAACTAAATACATAATAAAGTTCTTTATTTTTAACCGAGTTCAAAAAAAGGAGGAGGTTATCAGTTCGGTTGTATGTTTTTTTTTAATGGTTGTTACGAGTACCTCAGTACTCCGTCATTTATGAACAGATTTGAATTTTTTTTTTTTTTTTTTAATTTTATTTGAAAGGACATACTTCCAGATTGGTCCCATTTTTTATCAAAATCCAGTTCTGATGATAGGATCCAAAACGAATTGAGGAAACTCCTCAAGTATACACATAGCGATTTTGGTATTTTCATCAACAAGTCAAGCATTCAGAAAGTATCATTTGGTGAAGTGGAACTGACGAAAACGACCACAGATGACCACAGGAACTTCTCAATGATAAGTCTTTCACGGGTGGCGATATCTCGATTAAGATAGTTATGCGACTATGATGAAGCTTTAAATAAATGGTTGTGATGAATGGTACCATCGAACGGATCTGATGATGAAGCTGGTAGGCACCGGAACTGCGTAATAAAACAATGTATCCTAGCCATGTTTGGGCTTATTGGAATTGTTATGAGATGCACTTTGGCTATACTTAAATGATTTAAGTGGTAATATGCTTCAAATTGCGCTACTGGAGTCGTATTTATTTAAGGCCTTGATTGTCAGAAGACTGATTTGTTGGTGACGGCCTCCAAAAGCAGATAAAACTACACCTTCCAAACTTCTGACACGACTTACCGCGACATTTATTTGCCTTTTTGCAAAGTTTTTATTTGAAAGGATGTACTCCTGTGGTTGCATATAAATTTGGTCAAATTGTGATGAGTGGTCTTTGAGTTGGCTTCAATAATACGTATTTTTTTCCATTTAGTGTATGTTGATGATGTTATAATAACTTCCTGTCACTGTTATTTATTTAGCAAGTAGTGGTATACGAATTTGGATGGAGTACGTTCCACAACTAAAAAGTGGAAAATAAAAACTTATTTATAAAAAAACCACCGACTTCCAAAAAAAAAAAAACACTACAAAGTGAAAAATAACTTTAATTGCGGAAGTCGGTGGCAAAAAACGAAAATACTAAACCAAAGACACCGACGTCCGAAATTAAAGTTATTTTTCACTTTTTTTTGAAGTCGGTTGTTTTTTATTTTTTTATAAACAAGTTTTTGTTAAAATCGGTTCACTCGGTCAAAAGTTATTTCATATTGGTTATTGAGCGGCATAATAGTTTTGCAAATTCTTTTTGCAAAGTCCTCCCGCCGCGTCTGTCTGTCTAAACGCGATAAACTCTAAAACTACCGAATTTTTATCCGGTTTTCACCAATGGACGGAGTGATTCATGAGGAAGGTTTAGGTGTATAATTCATTAAGTTTTTATATAAATTGGCTGAAATAATGATGACATGATGATTGTTGAAGATGTCCAAAAAAATCATGCCGACTGGGAACTTTCTGGCGTCCGCCGCGAAAACCAATACAGTATTACGGAACATAGAGTACTTTTAATCCCGGTACGTTCCCGTGGGATATTTTCCGACATCCACGCAGGCGAAGCCGCGGGCAAAAGCTAGTATCTTCATAAAACGAAAACGCGAAACCGTATACGTGTGTTAAATTAATGTAGCCATTAAAGTGACACGCTGTAAATTTAGTGAAATTGTTCCATAGTATGTTCTTGCAATTCACAAGCTCAAGTCATGTGACTCTTATGTCATTGTAGCAAGGTGCAAAATTGCAATGATTGACGCGCGTTCGTGATAATTATGTAACAACTATAACTTTAGGACTCGGCTAAGCCTTTGCGTATAACTGTTCCATTTCTAGGACATGCTGGCCTACCGAGAGTTTTTCGCTTTCAGCTGCTCTCTGAATTATTAATGCTCGCTATTTGCTTAAACTGAATAAGTTATAGATTTCCTACTAGCTAAAAACTATACAATAGTTTTTAAAATTATTTCATAATAACTTTAATATAATATTTCTGTAACGGTTTCACAAAGGTCGATTTATCCTGAAATACTGGAGGCTTTGAACAAGGCCATCGAGGACCAAGACGAAGGCATAGTGGTCAAAGATGTGGAGTCCTACTACATTCCTAACCGACGCAACGCTGGATGGTACAAAATTAAGCCCGAGGTAATTATAGCTAAGCAATTGTTATTGATCGTTATTATTTATGTATTTATTTTTATCCTGTGTTGTTCCACTGTGAGGCAAAAGCCCTCGCTTTCTTATTTACACTCCTCTATCTTGGGCTAGTCTTATAAAATTAGTTAATCGATAAAGGAAAATTAAATTGCCATGGCCGATCTCTCACTCCGATCGAGTTGCTTTAGTAGTAATGAAGTGATTTTAGCAATGTTCTGTCATTTTAGTACACGGACGGTACTATGAGCGACCTCGACCTGGTGATTATCGGGGCTGACGAGGCCGAGAACAAGAGACAAGGACGCGCCAAGAGTTTTCTCGTAGCGTGTGCAGACGGCGTGGTTTCAGGTGCGTAGATCTTATCAACAGCCATCTAAATATACAGCCCGATGCACTTTATGGCGACTCGGAACATGAAGCGAGTCGCTGCACAGTAACAAATTTATGCGTCAGCCTGCGGGGGTAAGGGGTGCGGTACTGAGCAGCGAGTAGCGCACTTCAGAGCCGCCATAAAGTTTGACGCGTACTATACCTACTTCTATGTATACAGTTTTAGTTCCAAGGAAATATCAACAGTTTACAAGTTACAACAACGTTTCCAACGTTGAAATAAAGTCGAAATCGGTTTGTTCAGTTATGTTAAAAATCTTAAATTCATTCACTGATAGACCAACCGCTGGGTCCAGAAGCTTGAAATTTTGCACACGAGTTCCTTTCATAACGAAGGTGAGCAGTTAGGAAGGATTTGCGGTTAAATAGGTGATGAATGTTTGAATGGAAGTTCGTTATTTTTGTCGATGGGAAATCCCTTCGGGCGCGTGACTTGTTCATAATAAAACATTATTGTGTTAATTAGCGCTGAATTATTAAGGAGTTATTGTTTCGTTATTTGCAATCGTAAGCGTAACACCTCCAGCCTTTAGTTTATAAGTAGGGCCTACCTGTACCAAACAATAATTGTAGGTACCTTGTGTCAGGTAAAATGCCGGAGCGCTGGGTGTCAGTTGGGCGCGTGTCTACGGGCCTTACGTTCGATGAGCGAGAGAGTTTGTGCGCTGCCCTCGAGCGACACTGGACTCCCTACAAACAGACGCCTGCGCCGTCACATTTGTGCTTTAACAAGGAGAAACCAGACTTCTGGATCCGGCCTGAACATTCCGTGGTTTTAACGGTAATGTCCTAATGCGTCTTATATAATTTTAGCCATCGTTGTATACTATTGAAATGGTTGTAACATTATCAACAGTAGACTACCTCGTCGTACCGGTTTAATGATCGCAAGCGCGGGTTTTGGGTCCTGGGTTCGATTTCCGGGTCGGAAAATGTGTTGCTGGATTTGTGCCCGATTGATGGCAATAGGCTCGCCCCTTTTTATTTATTTTATAAGCCTAATACATGAGAGAAAATGGGATAACAATGCAATAAGTATTTCAGTAACTTAGTTCCTTGTAGTGATTAGACTAATTACATGCTCGATTTTGTGAAACTCCTGACACCCAAACAAGGACGTGTCCTGTATTTCGGGTGTCAGCGTTCCTCCCTGCCAGGCACATCGTGAAGCCTATTTCTTTAAATATTGATGAGCTAATAAATATATATTTTTTTATGTGATTACAATAAAGAACAGTAGTTATAGTATACAGGTTGTAAGGGACAGCCCTCCGCAAACTAACAGGGTGCATTCAGCTCCTTATTTTGAATCATATTGCACCGAAAATATTCTCAGGAATTTTTTTTTATCGTATTTGCAGTTACTATTCCTTTGTTTCAATGTAAAATTAGCAATGGATGTTGAAATACTCGGCGGCCGAAGGCTCGTTGCGCTGCCGTTCGCTACTCGCGTTTCGCTACGGGAACGATACATTGCGTGTGAGGTAATAAAACAAATCAGATTTATAGGATTCCCATAACGTTCCCGAAATAATTTCATGTACTGGTCATCTAAGTATGATATACTGAATTCACCCCATCAGTCTGCGGAGGGCTGTTCCTTACACCCTGTATATAACCCCCCCCCCTTTCCCTGTATATTACGTATTTTGTCTCTGCTATACTGTGTGTGTGGAGAAGTGAATGTAGTGTAAGGGGAGTGTAGTGTGTGAGTGTGTATGTGTGTCAGTTTATTGCTTGCGGGTGTGTGCTTTTAGGTGCGCGCGATATAATGTATGTTAGCCAGCAAATTCTCAGTTTCCTGATAGTTTAGAGAAGTGAGCCAATCCTTCTTCACCTTCATTCTATTTAGGTTTAAAGATATCTAATAGTTTGTTTGTCTTGTTATACAATCTTACGCTAAGGATAAAGTAGTGTTTACCTGCAAAAGATGTTCTTGTCCGATCAGGCTTAAAGATGGTGTGTTTAATTCTACCTCGAGGTAAATACATAGGACTTAAAAATAAGAAATGTGGGTATACTATAGGTACAACTCTACCTACTCCTTCGCGGAGTATATGGTATAATTATAGTTTTGACATCTGTATCATACAGGTTCGTGCATCGGAGTTGATCCGTAGCTCAGCCTTCGGCGCGGGCTACACGCTGCGGTTTCCACGCGTCACTAAGGTACGAGACGATAAACCCGTTCAAGACGTCATGACCCTGCAGGAGTTCGAACAACTTTGCGCCGTAAGTAGTTTCGATTACCTGCAATAAACGAAGGACCAACTGTTTACCACTAAATAATATTTGCACTAAATAACAGCCGACCCAGACATATCTCTATTGATGGTAGACAGTATAATTCTAACTGTTCTTATGTCAGGCCAGTAAGATTCCATAATCTCTTATAGATTATTGGGACGTTAAAACCATAAATAGATACGTTTTTCTGTCTCCAGTATGCCAAAACTGGTGATAGATAGGTTATCGGGTTCGGCCGTAAATGTTTTACCTATCTATCTTTTAAAACGCCATCGTTTTGAACAGAACAAAGGCCCTGTAGTGAAGTTGAGTACCAACCAAATAAATGGAGATCAAATAATGGAAGTGAAGCCACGAGCGAAACGAAAGACGCAAGCGCCGCAGGTCGCAGAACAGTTCCAGATCACTTCGAGTGGCGATGTCGAGGTGACCTCGAAGGCTCTGCTCGGAAGGAAACTATACATACTGTCCGAGGATGACGACTGTAAGAGACCGGAACTCGGCAAAATTATCGAGTCGCACGGAGGAAAGGTGGTGGCTAATAATGGTAAGTTAAATACTTTTATCACAGTCTAAAGTAGAAAAAAACGTGTGCGGTCGGGGGACCCCCGTCAGGAGCGAAATTCCTTCTCACGTATGATTTAAAACAAAAACAAAATTTTCGCAGCCGCCATCTTGGATTTTCATTTTGACTTCACTCGGGTTTAGCACCCTCGAAA
The DNA here is from genome assembly GCA_947568875.1 of Fissipunctia ypsillon. Taxonomy (NCBI): domain Eukaryota; kingdom Metazoa; phylum Arthropoda; class Insecta; order Lepidoptera; family Noctuidae; genus Fissipunctia; species Fissipunctia ypsillon. The sequence goes on from OX387644.1 coordinate 20,817,689, forward strand.
ACTACGAAAACGACACCTAAGACAAAAAATTTCAAAATTTTCGTAGCCGCCATCTTGGATTTTAATTTCGACTTTACTATCGGCTTTAGCACCCTAGAAAACCATGAAAACGATACCCATGACGAAAAATTTGAAAATTTTCGCAGCCGTCATCGCGGATTTACATTTTAACGTCATTATCGTCTTTAACACCCTCGGAAACCATGAAAACGACACCCATGATAAAAAAAAAATCTAAATTTTCGCAGCCGCCATCTTGATTTACATTTTCACCTCACTATCGGCTTTAGCATACTCGAAAACTACGAAAACGACACCCTTGTTAAAAACAAAATTCGCAGCAGCCATCTTGGATTTCCATTTTAAAAAAGAAAGTCGCATGGAGGGACATGTATGAACGTTATCGAGGTTCCACTGAAGTATGAACGCGCTTTTTCGCAGTTTACTCTTACCGGAAGCCGCGTTAAAGAACTTCGTTCCTGAGATAGGCGATCAATGACTACGATGTCAACAAGCAAGTTAACGATTTAATCGATGTGCACTTCAAAACATTACAGCAAGTCGCCATGTGGAATCTTTATCCACTTAAGCGAAGTGATTGCTGCATAATTATGTTTTTTTTCAACGTTAGATCTTAGGGAAACTAGGCCTGATTAATGTCGATATGTTGCAGACGTAGTCCACATTCAGACTGTCCTGATCGAGCAATGCGGAATTTGTTGTACAGTACAGAAACAGTGCATGTATAGACAGATAAATAGAAAGTCACATCACTTTCCGAAAGAAAGGTGGTGTGGCGTGGTGGTGTAGGCCTCTCATCACGTACGCGTATTGCACGCTCCCGTTTTCCATTCAATATTATCTAAACCGCGAAGATCGTCGCTACCTAGCCTGAAGGTATGAGAAAGTATTTTAACTATTCACGAAAGTTATCCTGTTGAAAGGTTCGGACACGTGGTGCAGCGTAGCTGGTAAACTCACAAGCCGCGTCCGCGCAGTACTGGCAGCGAACAACACTGACGTCATTAGCACGGCGTGGCTGCGTGCGCTGCCGCCCGAGCCCGTGCCCGCGCGCCTGGCCCCGCTGCACATGCTGGCCCTAGCGCCCGCCACGCGGCAGGCGCTCGCCAGGAACTACGATGCCTTTGGAGACAGCTACACTGAGCCCACTGATGAGGATACCTTGAGAAAGTTTTTCGAGAAAATGAACGCTGATGTAAGTGTTGCCTCTTTTTTGACTGCAACTAGCATTATTTAATCTTTTTGTCAACAAAATTTAACTCACGACCCAGCCTAATAAGTATTTATCAAAAAGTACAGACTGTAGAGAGAGGTGCAATTGGCCGGCTCGAGAATCTCATTTTGATTCATTTCCGAAATTATAATTTATAAGCGCGTTGTTTAACCACTCGTAATTACAGAAACGATTATAAAGCCGTTGTGTCTCGAGTAGACCTGTGTTCGAAGAGCAGAAGGGTTAAACTTGGTAGTCTTCGCCGCCGGGTCCCGTTGCTTTCGTCGCCAAAGAAGCTCTTGACATGACTTCCTCTAGAATACAATAAAAGATATGTGTCATCCAAAACAGGTACAGATTTACCTCACGAAGCAAGAAATGTTGGACTTGGACAAAGAAATCTTCGGTGGAAACAACTCACACTCGTTCCTGCGACCATGCTGTGTTCACATACCGGACCAGGAGAGTATAGCCGCTATACTAGCTCGCATGTACGGGGCCACTGTACTCGACAGTGCCATTAACTGCACTCACGTTGTATTGCCTAAAACTGTAGAAAAGACTGAACTTGATAAGCTCAGGGAGACAACCAAGGCTTTGATAGTTAGTGAAGATTGGCTAGATGCCTGCTTTTCTCAAAAGGAACTAGTTCCGGAAACAACATTCATTATGTGACGAGCTAATCTGTATACGTTACCTTTATAAGCTTTAGTTACTTTATTAGATACCGTGATGAGGTAGCCAAAATAGAGTAGTCAAATTGCTAGGCAAGTTTATATAAGTTTAGCTAACTTATCATACTACTTTTATATTTTACCATAAATATACCCAACTAAAGTGTACTTACGTGATAAAATCCTAGATAAATTAAGGAGCAATAAAATGTCTATTACATTATTGTTAAACGTGTAAAACAGCGTTATTATTTTAATTAATATATTGTTCGTTATAAATACAGGGTCAAATTAAATTAGGTAGCGAAACTCCGCAGACGTGATGGGTATCAATATCTAAACACGACAAATAAAAATAAAAAGGATTTGATGATTTTTTCTGGGGTCAATAACCGCTGCGCGCTGGTAGTGTTGTTCCATGAAGTGTGAGATAATAAAATCTGTTTTATCGTGTTGAGATATCGATGCCCATCACGTCTGTGAAGTTTACACAAAAAACTGATTTTTAAACTGATATTGTAAGTGACTACACTACCGGCGGTTGATGACGCCAAAAAAAAAACATTCAATTTCTTTTTGTTTTATCATGTTTAGATATCGATACCCATCACGTATGCGGAGTTTCGCTACCTAATTTAATTTGACCCTGTATATTAACTACCTTCCTATTGTTTTTTTTTTTAGATAATTATTAATTAATTTATTTCATTTTCTACACATATATTTTTAAATATTTTTTATAAAAACATAATTATTATTCTGATTTCTTTCGTCTTCTATTGCTATGGTTTCACTATGAATTATGAATTGACAATAATGTTCTGTTTATTTTGTTTATTATGAAATTACAATAAAAATATATTTTTATTTAAAAAAGACATGACTTTAACTTGCCACACCGATGATGATTCTACATCGTTTTTGCATTTTCCTTCTCAACAAGCAATACGCTCTCTTATACCTACCTAGCGTAATTGTTCCGCGTCTGTGCTAAGTACATACATAATGCACGATAGATAAATAGGCAGAATCTCTACAAAAATCTAGGATCCCATCATCAGATCCTGACCTGATGACTATGGGGCCACCTGGAGAGTATACCCTTTCAAACAAAAAAATATTTTTCAAATTGGTCCAGCCGTCTTCTAGTAATCGGGGAACACGCTTTAAAAAAAGGTTCCGACGAACTGAAGTGAGAACCTCCTCCTTTTTTGAAGTCGGTTAAAAATAATTTATAGCCAGAGTGCATCTCATGACAACAGACGCGCGAGATGCTGTGACAAGCGCACGTAGTTTCGTACGATACGTTCTCAGAGTTTTTTACGCATACCCGCAAATTCATTATGGAGGATAATTTAAGTGAGTAAGACAAAAGTAATGAGGATATTATTGAAGAATGTGAAAGGGAATTAAACGAGATGGAAACGAATAGAAATAACAAAAGAGAGAGAGATAGTGAAAGTGGTAGTGAAGAGGGATATATTACTGTGACTAGAAGAAGACCAAAGAGATTAGCCAGAAGTGAATCTGCAGATAACAATAATTTTGACACAATTGAGGAAAACATGGATATTGGAGAAAAATATGAAGTTTGTCTTCATTTTAATAATAATAACGTTGCAGGAGCGCTTCTTTGGTCGCCTAAAGAAGGCATGGGTGCCGGCAGGGGGGTGCCAGGGGGTGCACTTGCACCCCTTGGGAATCTCGGGATCAACAGGAATTATTGAAATAAAAAGCCGTCTGTTGGAAATCATTTTTTTATACTCCTGGCCCACCAACTTAGAATTTTTAAATTTCGATCGTCGTGAACAAATAGGTGTGAGCCGTGACGACTGGGTACCTATATAATAAATTCATAATGAATAGTCAGAAATTTGTAAATGTCTCGAACATTCAGACTAAAATTTCATCTTTTTATTAACAATCATATACGGCAAAGATTGTGAGAAAACTAAAATCTGCACCACCTGGAAATTATTTCTGCCGGCGCCCATGGAAGAAGGTATTAATTAGTCTTCTTTCGGGCGGGAACAAGGTGCGCGCCTTCAACGGTTGGGTCATGCCGGTTCTGATGTACTCTTTCGCCATACTCAAATGGACTCAGACCGAACTAGACGCCCTGGATAGGAGGGTCCGTACACTGCTGACCGCAAACCGGATGCATCACCCACGATCATCGGTGATGAGACTATACATCCCGCGGAAGTGCGGGGGTCGAGGTTTTTTAAAAGACCCTCCACAACCGCGAGGTCTGCAGCCTCAGGGAACATTTTTTAAACGCCGACGTGGGTATGCACCGTAATGTGGTCGCAGTGGACAACGGGCTCACCCCGCTCTCCATGGCTAAAGAGAACTGGCGCAAACCTGTAGTACTTACTACAGATGACCGCAAGGCGGTATGGCAAAGCAAGGAGCTTCACGGACGCTTCTATCGGGCTCTACACGAGCCCGGTGTAGATTTCTTAGCGTCCGTATCCTGGCTACGTTTCGGTGACCTCTTTGGGGAAACTGAAGGTTTTGTTTGTGCAATTATGGACGAAGTTATTTTGACGAATAACTACCGGAGACATATTATGAAGGACGGGACGGTTGACGTGTGTCGGGCATGTCACCGTCCGGGTGAGTCCATCAGACATATTATCTCTGGTTGTTCTCGTCTGGCTAACGGAGAGTACTTGCACAGGCATAACCAAGTGGCCAGGATTATTCACCAGCAACTTGCTTTGAAATACAAATTTGTGGACTCTGAGGTATTACAAGTATGTGCCCGACCCAGTTCTTGAAAATGACCATGTCACGTTGTACTGGGATCGGTCTATCATCACTGACAGGACTATTGTCGCCAATAAGCCTGATATAGTGGTGATAGATCGATTAGCGCGCCGCGCAATGATTATCGATGTTACCATTCCACATGACGAGAACCTCGTGAAAGCTGAGAAAGAGAAACAAATAAAATATCTCGACTTAGCACACGAGGTTGTTGACATGTGGAATGTGACCTCGGCTGTCATTGTGCCGATTGTTGTAACGGCCAATGGCCTGATGGCCGAAAGCCTCGACCAACATCTCTCGAGGCTGTCGTTAGGCGGTTGGATCAAGAGCCTGATCCAGAAGGCAGTACTCCTCGATACGGCTCGTATTGTGAGGAGGTTCCTGTCTCTGCAGCCCTAACCACCGGTAGCTTGGACCCTGCTCCCGATACCGGCGGACCTCTATTTTTTTATATTTTTAAATGTTTTTTTTTGTATATATTTTTATTAGAAATATTTAAAAATGTAAATAGATAAGAAAGAAAATAAATAAACGAATAATAATAACCCCATCGCCGTATCTCTACGTTGACGTCGTGGTGGGACTTGCGCGCTCCGAACTCTAGGTCTGTGCCGGTAAAGGTTACTTTGCCGGAACAGGTCTAGGGTAAGGAGCCAGACCAAGAGAGATACAGAAACCCGCAAGGCAGCATGTGGCGAGCTGCTAGGCAGTAGCGACCCCACGTACCCTATCTCTCGGGTATGTTCCTATTCCTCATGTGCCTTATCTCTGGCTTGCCTTTATTGGCCGGCTGGAATGAACACTGACGAGAACTGACCTCCCACCTCATTCTTGCCTTTATTGGCTGGCTTGAGTAAAGATTCGCAAGAGCAAACGTGCTCAGAGGAAGGAAGTAGTCCAGAAAGATGCTGGTAGGGATCTTGACCGTACTTCCGGGATTGTCCTGATAGCCGTGGAATACCTCTCCACTCCTCTTAAGCACCTCAAGACATGTTGCCCCCTTGTCGCTACGACACTATGTGCTAGCGACCGTTTCCGGGGGCCCATTGTTGAGTGTGCAAGTCACCCCCTGCCATTTTATCTGTGTATTGTATTTATCAAACATTGGTCAGGCAGGGACCATAGTCCTTCCATAGTTTTAGATAACCAGTCCACTTTAGCCATCCAAACCCATAGCCCAATATTTATTTTGTCTCCATATCCTGCAATAGTCCTACACCAACCGGGGGTTGTCCTTGGGTGCACTTGCATAGTACGCACAGGGATAATCGTCGGTTGGTGCCTCATTTCCATTGAAAGCGTCTAACGGGCCTCTGCGAGTTGGCTTCGGCCCCTCATATGCCTTCCAAAGGTCCGTGACCCTAGGGTCCCGAAATATAATAATAATAAATACATTTATTTTCACCACAATATTTAACAGAAACATTTAGGTACATAATTAATTGCCAAGTATTACAACACTGAAAATATTGTCAGGACTGGTGCCTAAGCTAGGCCAATGGCCTGTGTTTCAGGTCACCAGGTCTCCACTCCGTGATACTATGTCTGAATTGCTTACGTACTAGTGACAAGAGACAATAAGAAACTACTGATACTGTGATGTTAATGGGTGTAAAATGTTTGTAAGTAATTATGAAGAGAGTTGTGTCTGTGATTTAGAGTAAGTGTTAATGTATGTGTTTGTTTTATTGAGTGTAAGGTTGTGAGTTATCTGTTTGTGTTAAATTAAACAATGTAAAATATATTGAAAAATTAAAGCGGGGTAGGGTTGTAGGGTATAAACATCCACGTGTTAAGAGATAATGTCAAGGATGTCTTCAGTGTCCTCGTATGATAGGTTTGCAGCCAACTTGTGAGTTTGAGTTTTAATTTATGCTTGGGTAAGGCGTATATGTCAATTTGGCTGTTCACTTTGTTGTAGATACAACCACTTAGAGCAGTGTAATGACGGCTTGCGAATTTTGTCCGGCATCTTACAGTACTTCTTCTTTTAACTGATCTATTACGACTTGCGACAAGAGGTTATTCCTTATTATAGTTCTTCTTTGATCTGAAATCCCTTGTTCTGAAACAGAAATCTCTGGGTATTGACATGAGAAAAGTTCATGCAGTTGTTGTCTGTTGGTGGTCAGGTCAGTCTCTAATTTAGTGATGTATAAGTAAGTTCGCATGATGAATTATTCATCAAGAAGAAGTTAACCTATTATAGGTTAACTTCTTTGCTCCATCTCATGCGCACTCTTGCTTTCCCAGTCTTGGTGGATGCGGGTAAAAAGGTAGATACCTCCCGCGCAACATTCAAGGTTGGAGTGGGTTGAACTTAATTTAAACTATTAATGAGGGGTGATGATGGAATGGAAGGTGACAATGGTATGGATGGTGATGATGGCCTAGAAGGTGTATATGATACTGTGCTTGGACTATACGGTTCTACAGGGGTGTTTGGCCTGTCAGTCAGTCTGTCACCATCGTCAATGACATTGGCTGTAGCATCTTTGTCGGTGGGAGCCCGCCTGTTCAACTCCTCACCGCTGACGGTTCGCATGCTGAGACACCCAGCGTCAGCTCCAGGTGCGCCCCGGCGATCGCCCCCGGGCAGCGGTCCTAAACGTTTTCTTTTTGAACGTGTCTCCATGTTAAATGGGTTTCCAGAGCCACGTTAGCTACGCCAATAATTTTTCATTCGTGTATCCGCCCCCCACGTGATTAGATGGTCAATCAGGACGTGTGGTTGTTTAGGAGGCCAATATTATTATTATTATTTAGGTAAAAAAAACTTTGAAAATATCAAATGATGGGCAGGTCTGCACGCGCCTTAACACATCTAAAGTTATATTACTTACAATAAAACGATGCACTGGTTTGTTAACACTGTATATTGTACAATCAAAGCCAGTGGGCCGCATAATGAATCGAATGCACGCGTGTCGGTAGCTGGTACAGCGACACAGGCAAGCGTTTGTTTTGCCCCGCCACCAAAGACCGCTTTATGCTCCGAAGTAACCCACGATTACGACTAACAAAGATACTTTGTGCGCCGCTATTATTAACTTAATTCTTCATTAGCATAACTGTATTAGAGCTGGTAGTAGGTAGGTACCTACTTGTTGTTAATAATTAAACAAATCTATAGATATGGACTAATGCAACCTTTGAAAGATTTTTGAGGAATAAGTCCAGGCTTGCAAGCGTCTAACACCGCGTTTATTTAAAAGCGAGCAAGTCGCAAAGTCGCGTGCATAATTATTTCAATTTTTGTTCGAAAAACCTGAAAACACCTTCTGTCGGCACAACCACGCGTTCAGGGTCACCGAACAAAAAACTGACATATGCATACGCGACGATCGCGTAATCACTTTTATATAGGATCGGCCTTAGGCACCTACAGCTAGGCTATATCAATGTCATAAATGAAGCTCTTTAAGACTTAAAATTCCATGAAGCGTCGCCTTACAAATTAATTACTAAACCTATTAACCTACCTTACCTATATCAAGATGCAGCAGATTTTGGCTATTCACTCAGCGAATATAATATAAAATACACACTGCTTTTTTATTGGCAAGGGAGCTGCCACGATAGTGTTATACTCATCATTATGAATAACTTTTACTATGGAGCCAAACCTGTAATCGCGAAAAAAAAATCAGCTGTTCCGTACATTTATGTTCGCTTATCTCGTCAAAATGTAGGGTGCTGCTGATTTTTTTTCCGCGATTATCTTCGACATAGCTATCGCTCACCGTACAATTTAATGGACCACGTGAATCTAGGTACCTATACTATATTAGTACATTATGATACAAGTGTTTCAATGCACACTCGTTTCATACGAAGTTTTTCAACACACTTGCGAGGCAAAAAATAAATAAAGTTTCATAAACTAATTACCTATGTAATAGTAGTATGAAACTGTCGCATAATGAGGGGTATTAAAACACGAGTGTGTGTTTAAAAACCGAGCTGTAGGCGAGGTTTTTAATAGTATCACACGAGTGTTTTAATACCGAGTTATGTGTAGTTTCATACACTATTTTATCTGCTCTCACACATTGGGATTGAACCTATTAAATAAAAGATTGTTTGCTTATTTGGCATGCCATAAAGTCGTGATAACATTTATCATAATTATGTATAAATTTCTTGACTTTGCTGGTGGCAGAGTCAAATTTTCTTCACATTCACTGATATCAGACATTTTTAAGCAAGAATAAAAAAAATCACACGAAATTCAGTACTACAAAACATATGAATGGCGCTCAAAACCCAGCACATCACCGCGCATGCGCTAAAGCGGCGCTACGACAGACAAGTAAAAATTGGAATGTCCGTATAGATTGAGGAGCCACGTCAGATTTTTAAGGGCAACTAACACCCTTATTTAGCAGCAAAGTAGCTGATTTTGCAGCACAAATTCTGGATTTAGCAGCAAAATACATAAATAACAAGTTATATTCTAATTCAAAATACTTTATTTCACATAAACCTACATTTACACTAATGAAATAACACTTATGAAACGTCAGAAGCTAGGTGCACGGTTTCAATTGGTCGTTTCCTATGGAGAAGAATCGGCAAGAAACTCCACGGTTACTCTTTTAAAAATAATTGGCTTTTACAATGTTTTCAAATTACAGTGTTATTAAACACGGGAGGACAGTGAAGGCCTGTCAACAAATACCAGGTACTTAACAAAATAGAAAATGGTCTACAAATTTACAGTCTATTAAGCCTACAACATTCTCACATTAACGAAATATAAAAGAATCTATTTAAAAGACAAGATTAGATAATGTAAAATAGTGTCGCTTCATTAAATATACATTTTAAATTGAATGGTTTAAACCAGGTATGGGCAACCTTTGACATGTTGAGGGCCAAACTTTAGCTTGCAAATACGTTCGCGGGCCGCGTTTAAAAGTACTTGGTGCATTTTAAAGTAGCGATAATATTTTTTGCGATAGATATTAGACATGAAATAATACGACAATGTTATTATAGTACAATTTATTAAAATAACAAAATGACATGAAATTTAAAAAAATGGTACATTATAATTAAATCGTTAAATTTGCACACTTTAGACTGATCACAAATGCATCCAATATTATGGTTTACTCTCTTGTCGTTTTCATACAAGTAATAAGTTATAGGTCAAAATCAATAAATATGAAGACAGACCCAGTAACCGAAGCCGGAGCGTGGACACGGACAATCGAAATATGAGAGCTAATTGGCAATCGCCGCTCGAGATTGAATATCATTTTCACGTTACTATTGTCGATTAAATTGTTACGTGTTTCAGATCTTTTGTTTTCTTTAGGATTTTAGTTTTTCCTATTTATTGGTTCAAACGATTCAAACGTCTTTTGCTGAGAAATTCCTATACTTATATATGCCTTTTTGAATACTTCTGGGGTAGGTAGATAATTAATTTGGATAATAACTATAATAAGTAGGCTACTGTAGTTAGGTATAAGTAGGTCCGAGGTACCCTCGGTATGATTCAGAGTTAACACCTTTCCAGACACATACCTACTCAGGTACCTACCTACCTACTTAAAACCAGTAGTTCTATTGAATTGTGTCAATACAACTTTTAACTGCCCATCTCTTTAAATATCTATTTTCAAAAAATATAGAAAGCTTTCATAGGGGAACAATAAATGAAAACAACATAGTTATTGCTTTTTTAAAGTGTTCGTTATGATAATGTGTCTTTGAAAACGGTAAAAATACGCATTACAAACACTTAAATATGACCCAACAAGCGATTAATGTATCATTTTGCTACGAAAAATAAAACTGTTTTACAATAAATACAAAAACGTTTGGTGTCGTGCCGCCCGCCCACATGTAGACTCCGCCAATGGAGAAGCACGCTGGGCGGGGCGACGGCTGCCACTGAACTTTTAAAACTTGAAGCCCGTTTTACAGCCGTCAATCTCTGAAACGATATTTCAGCGTCAACATGACTCGCTGTCGCGCCTCATTAATAATTTAGTAATCCGTGGGATCGGTTCGAGTAACATGAATTAGTTTGTGGGTGATATTGTGATTCACTTTTAAATTATTTGGGGTGAATACAAAATGCAAAACGAGGGTGTGGGTGAGAGTGAAGGCACGGGCAGCAGTCGGAAGGCACTGCGGACCCCGAAGTGCGCCCGCTGCCGCAACCACGGGGTCATCTCCTGCCTGAAGGGACACAAGAGACTGTGTCGCTGGCGGGACTGTCGCTGCCCTGGCTGTCTGCTAGTGCTCGAGCGACAACGCGTTATGGCTGCACAGGTACCGTACCAACTTTATTTGTTTCCTTTTGTCGGATCAGTGATTCTTAACGTTAACCAATTAAAGATTTGATAATTCAAATTACTCGCAAGATGTTTGCTACGAAGAATAACATTTTCTTGAGAGCAGAGTGGCCCAGTGGTAACCGACTTACGTGTTGCTTGGGCAGGCCCACAGGCACCTTACTTTGTGTCATTTATTTCATCACCGCTGTTCTCAAAACGATGAAAGAAAACATCATGAGGAAACCGGCATGTCCTAGAACCAAAAATTCAAAGACATGTGTAAATTATGGCCCAGTCCCTCTCTCTCACAGAGAGAAGGCCTGTGTCCCAGCAGTGGGAATGTTGTAGGCTGATTACGCTATGCAAGTTTTACACATCTGAAATCAGTACCAAGGTATGCAGGTGTACCGCTGCTGTAGGTATACATCATACAGTTAACACGGATTTTTTAATAGATCACAAATCTCAACATTAACACTATATTTTTGCGGGTATTTTCAACTACAGTTGAAACTTTATGAAACTACTCTTTATGATACTTTTCCTATAGGAAAAGTTAAAAGATCAGATTAGTAACAGATGTAAACCAGAGTTAGGATCATCTGCTATGAAATCATATAGCTAGCATTATACTCAGAAGCTTGGCTGTCAGTTCAGTGGTATAGGTAGTGATTTACTTACCTAAATTTAAATTAAATATTCTTGTAATGTATTAAGTCACAGCCACTTGGGCTTTGTTAAAAAAATTTTTTTTTTTTTTTTTTTTTTTGTTTGGAAGAAATGCGTCCCTTTTTTCTGACATTATGACCTTATTGTTTACTAATCTTTTAATACAATCATTGCAAACTATAGTTTTGTATAAATTAGAATCATTTTTTCAATTTTGTAAATGTGAGTACCATAGAGCGGTTTTATGTTATGATGTAGGTACCTATGTTGACTTGAAAGAGTATGGCAGTTGAGAGTAGGTATGTCATGCTCACTTAAATGTCTCGCTGATGGTGGCGCGTGTGTTGGATCATTCGGTTCCCTACAAAATGGTTGAGCTGGATGGTGCTGATCCACGCGTCATGTTCGTGAACGGGCGCCGTCAGTGGAGACTAGTCATCTCTTAGCTGTCAGGGCTTATTTTTAATCTTATATTTTGAATTGTTTTTAATTATCTATTTTTTACATTGTTCTCACATATAGAAGCAACAAGAACAATGTACCCAGGATTTTGTAACAATTTTGATTTAAAAGAGTGTCCATGGAGTTTCTTGCCCATTCTTCTTCATAGAGATATCTACGTTTTGGAATGGGCGACTAGCTTCAATTTTCTGACTAACTGACTGACTCTTTAACAATCCAAAAGTGCCTGTAATTGGTTTAATTGAAATAAATGCTTTGAGTTTGAGTTTTTTTTTTTTATTAACAAGTCTCGTTTGTCAAGAACTCAAGAGGTCGCGAGCGCAACTGATGAGCATGAGTCCTACCTCCGGGGTCGGACAAGTGTTAAATTATTAGATTTTTTCATATAAAATTTCTCAGTAATGAAGCAGCCTGGAGTCTCGATTTGTGCCCGGTTGATGGCCACTGGCGCGCACGATAATACATACGTCTTTAACATAACTGCGAATGAGGGTGGACTATAACTTAAACTTTTCGGGGGATACAGATAATGATGATGTGTTTATGTATCCACGATTTCTGTATTGTTCAAACTATAAGAAACCAAACTATAATATCTCCAGCGTACCTACTTGATTAGATTAGCCAAGTAGGTACGCTGAGGATATTATGATTTTTATTGTTCAAAGGTGGCACTACGCCGACAGCAGGGTGCAGGCGGGACAGACGCACGGGACGGCGAAGCGGCGGCGCTGGCAGCCCGCAAGCGCGCCTACCGCGCCCGCTTGCGATGCATGCAGATGTCCAGGTCGTTCCCAGTGCAGCCGTCCATCTATGGTGAGTTATCATCTTCCAACAAGCCCTTGGTGCCGATCCATGCGTCATGTTCGTGAACGAGCGCCGTCAGTGGAACTGGTCATCTCTTAGCTGCCACTGCTTACTTTAATTATTTTATATTTCAAAAGCTTTTTTCTTTGCTTTTTGCGTTTACTCTGGAGGCTTTTAACGTTCATAGCATTGTCACATATTATTATAAATTCAACATGATGTTGTAACAATATAAGTTAAAAGAGTGCATGAACACTCACGAGTTTCTTGTCCGTTCTTCTCCATAGGACATTAAAAATCGGCGTATTCCTAGGTACAGTCGTACAATTTTTATTGTCAACCGCGATGATTTAAAAGTGCCGATTTATATATTTTTGAGAGCAATGGTGATGATAAATTGCACAAAGTGAAATGCATGTCTGTCGGTCTGGGTTCGAACCTACGACCTACAACAACTCTTAAGTCGGGGCTGTTAGCACTGCTCTCCGCACGCCTGTAATTTTACTAACTACATCGCAAAACAATAATTTGCTCGCCTGGAAATCAAGCCCAAAACACACTTCATTATACTTTCGGTAACTGCCGAACCTTGCAATCGATCAGATCTATATAAACCAATCTACACCAGCATAACAACATTGTTTGCAATGTACGTAGGGTGTTCTGAAAGTCTTGAGATTTAACTTTATTTTTCACAGTTTTTCACAGTTTTTCAAAATAATGGCCACCACAATTAATACACTTCTGCATCCTTATAAACCAATCACTAAAAATGTCTTTCCATTTCTGTTCAGGAATTTCCGCACATAGGTATAATATATTGTCCCAGGCCGACAGTAAAGCTTCTTCGTCCCGAAATCTTTGTCCTTTCAATTTACTTTTCACGAAAGGAAACAGTCCAAATTCACATGGCGTCAAGTCTGGGCTGTAAGGCGGATGTTCAAGAAGTTTCAAGCTGGCATCTCGCAAAAATTGGCATGTAACGTCAGCACGATGTGCTGGAGCGTTATCATGATGAAGATACCAGGTGCAGAGTTGTGACTTTGGACGAAGCTTCTTGAATTCCTGAATAAGTTGAAGAAGGCAGACAGTGGTGTACCAAGCAGCCTTTACAGTCTTCTGCTCACGGAGAACTACTTGTTCAATAATTCCCCGAATACCGAAAAAAACCACGATCATTTTCTTTTTTATCGACTTAGATTTTTTTACTTCAGTCGTAGTTTCTTCGCCTTCTATCACCCATATTTTATTTTGCTGCTTTGTGGGCACGTCGTAATAATAAAGCCACGTTTCATCGCCCGTGACGATTGAAATGATATCTTTAGAATTTCCGGTTTTAAACTTTGCAATCATTTTTTTACACCATTTAACTCGCTGTTCCTTTTGTTCATCGGTAAGTTTATGTGGAATCCAAAGAGTACAAACTTTTCAAGAACCTAAATGATGGTGAATAATTGAATGTAACGCTGCTGAGCCAATTCGCAGTAAGGACTATTTGCCGGTAGGTTATTCGCCGGTCAGATTCAATTAAATTTTTAACTGTAGAAATATTTTCTGGAGTAACTGCATCCGCCGGTCGTCCTGAACGCGGGTCGTCTTCCAGGTTAAAACAGCCACGCTCAAACTGTTTGTACCATCTGTAGACGGTTGCACGAAAGGGACAGTCATCCCCAAGTATAGGCTTCATTTCTTCTAAACAGTTTTCTGGACTTAATCCACGTAAAAAGTTATAACGCAAAATTGCGCGATATTCGATAGTCATCCATGAAGCCATTATAGTGAACTTGTTCGAACACGGTCTGCGGCAATACTGAATAAAATCAAATGACAACTGACACTAACGTATATCATAAGCATAACATAAACAATCAAACTACGTGCTCGCGTCGGCAATTCGCCTTAGTATTATTAGGTATCTCAAGACTTTCAAAACACCCTACGTAGGTATGGACGGCAGTACATCAAGCTACTACAATCTGTCAAATTTCTTTAATAGATTTTCAACTTTATCGCTAAAGCATTAGGTTCAAGGTTGATTGGGAAAATTTGACAGTTTCGGGTAGCTTGACCTGCTGCCGCTGCCGTCTGTACATAAATAATTTTTCAACACAGTTCCTCGTAAAGTGGCTCTTATTGAACTGCTTTTAGGTTCATAATGCAGTGTATTAAACACGCGTGCTTTATACTTTATATTACCGCACTAGTGCGGTAATGTGCGCCACAGAACTATTTACTAGTCGGAGATGTGCGCTTTTTATTCTCATCAAAGAGACTTCATACCGTTTTATGCCTACTGTGTACATAAATAAAACATGATAAATCAACATAACATTTCATCAAATTATTTATTTTTGTCAAAAAAATAACATTATTTCCTGTTCTACATCCAAATAACATACCAAATAATCAGTTTTTATGATTTTAATACCTATTAGGCTGTTCGACGTCCTCGTGCCTTTGCCTCTCCTTCAACCTGCGAAGACACCGCGATAAAAGGAATCCGCGGATCCGCGGGCCATACCTATTTCATTTTTTTCTTACAGTAGGTAATTAGTTTATGAAACTTTATTTATTTTTCGCCTCGCAAGTGTGTTGAAAAACGTCGTATGAAACGCGTGTGCATTGATCATTACACACTCGGCTCCCTTTTCGTGTTCGCCTATGGCTGGCGCGAATAATACCGCCTCGAGTTTGATGACCAACATAGCACACTTGTATCATAATGTACTAATTCAGCTTTCCATACTAGAGCTACATAACAAAACCACGCCTGTATTCCCCTTATGGATGGGCAGAGGTGTTAGGTAGGTAGGTATCTACACCCACATATATATTGTCCGTAGAATTTCTCATGACAAAGTTGGGTTATGCATGTGTAGATATCTAAACGGTTATTTTAAAATGTAATGTATACGGTGACAGCGAGCAGGGTGTCGTCCGACTCCGCACCACTCCGCTGCTTGTTATTGTAGTAACCGAACCGACACTGTCGAGTGTTTCCTTTCTCATCCGTGAAATGCTAAATGCGAATTAGCTGGATAAATATTTGTTTTGGAACAGCGGGACCGAGTTAAAATTGAATACTTTGGTGAGCTTCATTTATCGGCAGAGACGTAGATGTATTATTGTTCTTTTCAGAAAACCTACATAAACCCCAAAGTTTCGATCTACCTTAATCAATTAGGGATTTCTAATGTCTTGTATTTTTTAACAGACAGACAAATCCTGAATAGTCCGTAGGTAGGTCGTAGTCAACGACTGCAGGTACAGTCGTTGACTAACGGCCGCTTTCTACACTTCTGGACACATCTATTGGCCCACCTTGTATTTTCAGTTTCGTTTGGTCCTAGCTAAAATTTTATATTAGGTCGAGCAAAAAGTTTTTATGCAGTTTTGAACCTGGCACATTCACAATTTCATTCAATAGTCTTTTTTTGAATTTCGAACACAGAATTTAAAGAAACAAAAGACAATTTGGAGCCTGTTTGTTGATATCAAACAATCGAATACTAAGAAAACTTGGTTTTATTGGTTTACTTGGATTTAATTCTTGAAAAAGTGATTGATATCTTTGGTTTTGCAACAAACATTACTTATTCTTAACATTAAGGTGAGGTTCTATCAATAATCTATGGATACTTCACCTGAAGTCGCCGCCCAAGCTGTGGCACTTATTCAGGCCGGACACAGCCAAAGAAACGTGAGTGCTCAACTTAATTTAAGTCGATCTGCGGTCCGAAATGTTTATCGGAGGTACCTAGAGACTGGCGGCTTTGTTCGTCGCCAAGGAAGGCCACGATCTCGGGTCACAACTGAAAGGCAGGATCGATTCATCGTGACGACCAGCTTGAGAAATCGTCACCTTACCTCCATTGAGATACAAAACCAACTTCGCGACTTCCACGGAGTATCTGTGAGCGCTCGAACTGTTCGGAGAAGGTTAAAAGAACGCGATATGGTACCACACAAGCCAGCTAATGGGCCCAAACTAACGCGAGCCCACCGAACAGCGCGCCTTCATTTCGCACGCAGTCATTTAAATTGGACACAGCAAGATTGGAGCCGTGTACTCTTTTCTGATGAGTCTAAAATTGTGTTACATGGCAATGATGGAAGGAAGAAGGTCTACCGACGTAAGGGAGAGCGTTTCGCACAATGCTGCTTTGAAGAGAGGGTTGCTTATGGCGGTGGCTCATGGACTGTCTGGGGCGGTATATCCGCGAGCGGCAAAACTCAACTTGAGGTTGTTACAGGACCACGGCTGCCAACATTAAATGCTGAAAGGTACATTCGTGAGTGCTTAGAACCTCACGTGATACCATACGCGGACTATGTGGGCCCAAATTTCCTTTTTATGCATGATAATGCAAGAGCCCATGCGGCCGGCATCGTCAGGGAATATCTTCGGGATGTGAACATCACAGTTATGGACTGGCCAGCCAGAAGCCCAGACATGAACCCCATTGAGCACATGTGGGACGAGCTAAAAAGACGTGTTAGGGCTCGTCAGCCAGTTGCCCAGACGATGCAGGAGTTGAAAACTGCCATAGAAGAGGAATGGGAGATGATCCCTCAAAATTTCATAGAGCGGTTGATAAACTCTATGCCTAATCGTATGAGAGCTGTGGTAGATGCCCATGGAGGCAACACGCGTTATTAAATTAAACCTTTATTTGATAAAACATGTTTTTTATTCAAAAATCAATTGCCTTTAACAAGGCGCATATCCGACTTGTTAGGCGTAGCTCCATGTCGTATGGTATTCTGAATTCAAATTTAAAACAATACGATCGAAAAAGATGGTAAAATGTATCAGGTTTAAAACTGCATCAACAGTTTTTGTTCAATCTAGCAATCATATTTCGGTAGGGGCCATCGAAACCTAAACTCTAAGGTGGGCCAATAGATGTGTCCAGAAGTCTATAATAATAGGTATTGACCTATGTAATTGGAGATTATATAACCAGCATTTTCAGATTTAATTATCTGCGGATTGGCGCGCAATTCGAAATTCAAATAATTTTTATTCGAAAGCCGTGCTAATTTAATTTCAAATTCAGTCTTTTGTTTTTAGATAGTTTTTTTTTTTGTGAAATTGTGGTAGTTTTTGGCGCCATGGATAAACTGAAAATTCGTACAATTTTCGAATATGACACAGAGTACTATTTTATATCTACGGAATATGAGTTCCTACGTGGAAATACTGCTGCGCAAACAACACGAAAAATTAACGACGTGTACGGGCCTAACACTGCTTGCATAAACACGGTCCATTATTGGTTCAATCGTTTTAAATCTGGAAATTTTGAGTTGAAGAACGAGCCTCGCGGTCGGCCGGTTACTATTGCCGACAACGACGAATTGAAGGCGTTAGTGGAAGCGGATCCAACTCAATCTACGGCTGAGCTTGCTGCGGGCCTTGGAGTTAGTGTCAAAACAACATTGAAGCACTTGCGTCAAATCGGAAAGATTAAAAAGCTAGATAAGTGGGTACCACACGAACTAAACGACCAACAGCGAGACTTACGCGTCGAAGCATGCATAGCACTACTGAATCGGCATAGAAACGAGGGAATTCTAAATCGAATTGTTACCTGCGATGAAAAGTGGATCGTGTACGACAACCGTAAGCGTTCGTCTCAGTGGGTGTACCCGGGTACAGCACCTAATCAGTGCACTAAAAAAATATTATGTACTCATAGGAAGATGATGGTGACTGTCTGGTGGACCAGTGCTGGACTTGTACATCATAGCTTCTTACCGAATGGCACAACAGTGACGGCAGATGTCTAATGTCTATTGCCAAGAATTGCAAACAATGATGGAGAAGCTCGCAATTCAACAACCAATGCTGGTTAACCGATTCGTTGCGGATGGCACGTTTCAGTGCCATCACTTTTTTTTGCGTGAGGCGTTAGGCACGGATGTGTGTCATTTTAAAATCGATGGTAACTCCTTCAATTAAGTTAATCGAAGGAGTTCCTTACCATCGATTTAAAATGACACACATCCGTGCCTAACGCCACACGCAAAAGAAAGTGATGGCACTGAAACGTGCCATCCGCAACGAATCGGTTAATCGCTCTTCCCCATTGCTTCTCTACGACAACGCGCGAGCTCACACTTCACGACAGACCATCGCAAAGCTACAAGAGTTACAGCTGGAAGCTCTCCATCACCCACCGTACTCACCGGACCTTGCCCCAACAGATTCCTACTTTTTTCAAAATTTAGCTTCGATCAATAATAGCACCAGATAAAGGATCTGGAACAAAAATAAGTTGTTCAAGTGGCCACGTTTACACACACATTAAAACATTTATAATATTTCGTACTACGAAATATAGAAAAAAGTTTAATAACATTAACAACTTCAGTTTATTATAAACCTTATCACTCAAACATAAAGTTTAATCATGATTGCAAAATATTTTTGATAGGTCCTTCTGTCATCGGAAAGCAATAAAAAATGTCGCTCGAAAATAAAAAGTAATTTTTAAGTAAAAAATATTTATTCTAAAATGAAACTTAACAACATTTTGTTGACAATTTCTTGCTTACTCTATTTTGGAATTGTACGTAGTTCTTGGTATTACATTTCAACACTTAGAGTATTGAAAGACGTAGAGTTGCAGAATATATTTTTAGGCGAAGGTTCGTTTGTATGGTGGCAAATATTTTTGACCGATTAAAAAAAATAGTAGGACTAAACTAGTAGGTACAATATTTAGTTATATTGCTATTAATTGTGTGCGGGTTGGCTCATTGTAATCAACCCGTATAAATAAATGGATCCGTCTACTTTTGTACGCAATTTAAAAGTAATAAAAAATATTTGTATTAAATCAATTTGATTAAAATGCGAATTGGGTCGCTAGGAAATCTACAAACATAATCATCTGCTAGCCTTTTTTAACTATATTGGGGTCGGCTTCCAGTCAAACCGGATGCAGCTGAATACCAGTATTTTACATGTACCGACTGCCTATCTGACCTCCACAAACTAGTTACTGGGTAATACGATACCCCTTGATAAGACTGGTTGTCAGACTTTCGGGCTTCTGACGGCCCGTAACGACTGTCAAAGATACACGATTGACAGCCGGGACCAACGGCTTAACGTGCTTTCCGAGGCACGGAGGGGTCTTGATATGTAAGGATGGTCACCAATCCACGGACCAACCGCGGCAAGCGAAGATTAACCTGATCGATCGACCCGTGCGGGTGTTATTTCTTAGCCACAAGTCACGAGCCGTAGAAATCTACAAACAAAAATAACATATAAAATAACAATACTACTCCATGCATTCCCTTTTCCAGAACAGTCGATGTTTGTTACAATAGTTGGCGTGTTGTCGCAAACGTTGGTCAACCAATCATAATATTTGCGATTTGATTTATATTATTTAATTCGGTTTTTATATTATTCAGGAAAACACTGAATAGGTAATATAAACTTGCCGAAAAAAGATATTCCCTCCAAAATCTTGTTTTTACGGTGGTTATTTACACAGTTTTTCAACGCGTAGGTACTGCGGCATTTTGACGTCTTCACGTTGGCTATGATTGGACCATACTAATTTGAAATAAGACCACAAAAGTATTTGTGCTCTTATTTTTCGGGCCGTTTTTGAAGCGCTTATCGGGGATCTAGTGCTATTATTGATCGAAGAAATTTAGACAATTTTTAAGTGGGAAAAAATTCAACACCCGAGAGGCAGTACAAAATGCTTTCGCTGATTTCATCGCCTCCCGTCCGGCAGACTTCTACAGTAAAGGGGTAAACAAACTGCAAAAATTGTATAGTTAATTTGGGCCAGTATTTTGATTAGCTGAAATAAACAAATTACCAAAATTTTTAGAAATTTTCATACAAATATCCAATTTCATAGGTAAAGACCTAATAACTCAATCCTAATCTTGTTTCCGATCCTTGTCTGTAACCAATCAACGGCAGAGTTTGTAAATCTGAGTCATTGAGAGGAAGAATCACAAGCAGCCGACAAAGGCTGCGGATCAAGATTGGGATTTAGATACCTACATTATAGAATCCCGGCTTAATCTGTATGTACAGAGGTACCTACTGATTGTGCCGATTAAATACTTACTACCTACATTTCTACAATTTGCATTTATATTGCATCTGAGTTGATTAGGTTAGTAGGCTGGTTACGGCTGGTATAAAGACAAATTGCAGAGGTCTGGCTACATACCTACCAGATTACCTTATTAATAAATAAGGTCGAAAGTGGTTCATCGCAAATGTCCGCGATGGTATGGACGCCAGCACATCAAGCTACCCGAAACTGCCAAATTTTCCCAATCAACCTTGAACCTAATGCTTTAGGAATAAAGTCGAAAATCTATTAAAGAAATTTGACAGATTGTAGTAGCTTGATGTGCTGGCGTGGCGTCTGTACCTATATACCTTAACAAATTAATTGGAAATTATCTAAGGCGACTTGACCACATCATAAACTCCTGATTTGTTACTATTTCGTTTGGACTAATTGCGTTTGTAGTCAATCCATGTGCGTCGTTCCATGTTGCACAAAACATCTTCAAAGTACAAAAATAGACATCACAGTCGTAATAAAAAATTTGAAAGACTTGAAAATGTCCCCGCTTCATTACAGAACAAAAGCTGTCATCCAACACTCGGCAACATTTCACTGTCTATTAACACGAAAACTACTATTTCTTTTAACTATTTTTATGGGCTCTAAAAAAGTGTGAAGATTGTTTTACAAGAGAAGGCGGAGGCGGCTCTTTGTCGGGGTGTCGGGTTACAGCAATACTGTTGACTGTAAACATGTCTTTCCGTTCTGTTGAATGATAGCACCGCGGGTGCCAAAACCATCCTCACAGTCATATTATTAAGATAATATTAGTTTTAATGTGTATCTTTATGAGCTGCTTGATAAAAGTAACAGGTTGTACCGAATTTATCATCATTCATACAGAAAGTAAAATTCTTTTGATTTTTTTAATTGTGGGTAAGTACTTAATTTGGCCAGCGAGTCGTGTCATAACTTATTTATTCAAATTCTTCATATGACAACACTTTTATATGTCAAAAAGCGCCTACACACGGCCCTAAAATCAGAGGCAATATCGGGAGAGTGGTGGCGGGGATGAAATCGGCTACTACTCTACACACGTCCCTGCCAGTTAGTACGTAACCCACCGTACAGCAAAGCGCTCGTCGATCCAAGATGCCACCTATACTCTCAAAAAATCAAAAAATAGGCATCGCTCTGGCACTTGTTACAGTGCGACCATGTGTAAAGTGTCTTTACCGACCTCTTCATTGTACGCTTGTAATAGCATTTTAAATGTCTCCTGCCTCATGTCACGGTTAAAATACTCTTTATCTTTTTATCCCATAAATACAACTCCTTGAAAAGATCAATTGTTTTCGTCCAGGCCTCTCGCTCCTTCTCCTTCGCCATATCTCCGCACAAAATAACAATTGATTTACAAAAACACGCCATGTTGCCACTATAGTCGCACGCACACTAAGGTGAAATCGGTTCCGCGCTCCCTAGACGATAATCGGCCCTAAATCGTGAGCTCGCCCGAACCAATTTCTGAGTTAGGGGTAATAATAATAATACTGATTACGATTTGCCTACTGACGAGGCGATAAAGGGAGCGATCTAGGGCGCTCCTCACCACTTCCCTGATATTGCCTCTGATTTTAGGGCCGTGTGTAGACGCTTTAAGCCGATCCCGAACTGCGAACAAAACGATATTAGTAGTTCGGGATATATCATTCAGGGCTAACGCGTGTTTGTTTTTATTTGATTATTTAAAATGGTGCATACGACGTGTGCTGTTAGTGATCGCAAGTCTTCATCTCATATAAATAAAGATCTGCGGTTTCATCAGCTTCCACGCACAGAAGAAAGGTAAATAAATCTGTTTTGTTAATGTAGAGTGCATAAATAATTTTATTTGTAATGTCGTGCCACGTTGATAACGCTAATAAAATGGCCGACCGGCGCACGGTAAAAAAATAATTTTTAATAGGTTATTGCACAGGGCATCTGTTTGGAAATCCTACTAATATTATAAATGTGAAAGTGTTTGTTTGTATGTTCCGTGTCAAGATGGTGGACTTTTTTTATTATTTACTAAGGGTGAATTTCGAGATGGTGGACGTAACTTTTTATAATAAGATATGGATGTCAATTTTGAGTGTTGGAATGCTTGTTACGAAAAAGCCATCCTTTTTGAAATCCAAGATGGCGGACGTCAATTTCTTATAATTTGATATGGTTGTCAATTTTGAGTTTAATTGGCGGTGCTTGTTACGAAAAAGCCATCCTTTTTGAAATTGATTTCATTATTATATTAATATGTAATATTGTTTTAATTATAATACTGCTATCGATGTTGATCTGTAATAAATAAATAATTTCATAAATATTGTTTACTTGTGACAATCCTGGCCGATGCGTTACTGTCTAGACGATGTCGGCATTTTACACGAGATCAAAGACGTCGTCCTACTGTATGATTTTTATACTGTGACATAATCCTATCTGTAATTTGCGCACAGGTAATGATCGGGTATTTTCAAGTGATCCAGCGTGGAACGAGCGCGTGCGCCGGCGCCGAGCCTTCGCAGATGTAGAGTTGGAGAGAGGGGCGGCGCCCCTGCCACCCCCGCCGCCCGCGCCTCCCGCCGCGCTTCTCTGCAGGAACCTCCTCGCCGCACTACTCACAACTTACGCACCCGTACCGCCACACACCCAGCCACAACGACAAAAACTGTCATTCTCCATCGAATCCATAATAGGAGTTCAGTAAATTCCTCGGAACAGCTCAAAGAATTAAAGCTTCTGCAAACAGGCGCGACACTCGACGCGAGTCACGCGCGACACAAAGGCACCGCTCGTCGCTGGACACGCAGTGCTTTTGTGTCGCGCCTGTTTGCAGGAGACTTAAAGCACTGCGAACCGGCGACTATTTGCGCTATCACTATAATCGGAATGCAAGTAGGGCGATTATTAGTCGTATCAAATAAAAATTAAACCATCGTCTTCGAACAATGAGTGCTTTATTAACGAAATGTATGGTAAAAGAATGTCTATTGTGAGGTCATCTTATTACAACCAGAACTTAAGATTTAAACAATTGATTAGTATCTGGATATATTAACTTTTATAATTGAATTTGTGTATATTTTTTTCATTATATAAAATGAGTACAGAATTTTTATTTCAAAAGCGAGTTATACAAATATATTTTTCCAAAATTATAATTTATGTTGTTAATTTTGAACAAGACGCCTAGGGTTAGGCCTTAAAATAGAGGTAGGTAGTGTCTATTACAAGATGCATCCATCTGTACTCACTTTATGTAAACAAACAACATAATCATTATGTATGGTGTGTAATTTTGTACCGGTTGACTTATAGCTGAAATTATGTATACAATACAAACATTACAGTTGCAACAATTTCATGTTTTTTTTAATGTAAATAACTTACCTACACATTTGCCTACAGGTGACAAGAATTTACATTAGTAGTTAAAAATATATTCATTTTCATACACGATACAGTTTGCACGGATAGATTTCCTATCGCCATTTGCAAGAGGACTAACTAATGGTAGTGATTTGTAAATAAAACTAGTGAAATAATATATGTAATAAAATATTAGTACATATTTAATATAGGTTTATATAATGTGTTTAAAATTATAATCAAATATATAATTATATCGAAAAATGGAAAACAAAGAATGCGTTTTTTTTTTAATAGATGAAATGTAAAAATATCACATTGTCTACATTAAGTTATGATTTCAAAAAATATAAGTACTAGATTTCGGTAAGCGGAATGGGAATGACCAAGTAGAAACTTAAACAAAGCGTATTAACATTAGTATTTACGAATCGTATATTTAGCTATTTGCAATTTTGAAATCAATGGTATGTAACCTTTCTTGAATTTTCATGTAAAGAAAAAATTCTGCAAAGCAATTTAACTTATTAATGCGCGTTGGACCCCCGGGATAGGCAATTATGTACATTCGATTGATTGGTCAAGGCTATTTCAAAATAAGTTGCACTGTTTATCCAGCTCTGTAGTACCTAAAACCGGCCAAGTGCGAGTCGGACTCGCACACGAAGGGTTCCGTACCACCCTACAAAATTTAACACTGCATATAAATTTCTTTTTTTATATGTAGTGTTAAATTTTTTGGACCCCCGCCACCCCCCTTGGGATCCCCTTTAATTTTTAACTTTATTTTATTTTTATTATTTGTTGTTATAGCGGCAATAGAAATACACAATCTATGTAAATTTTAACTGTCAACCTATTACGGTTCATGAGATACAGCCCGTTCAAGAAATCCGGGGATACTTAAAGGTGAACGCACATTGGACCGAGACTACAACGCACACAACGTATTTTTAACCTCTTTTTTTGGAACCGAAAGGGTGTCACAATGGGATCCTCTCTATGGTTCGTCTGTCTGTTACAGTTTTTTTTAAACCATGTAGTTACGTTGAATTTGTCACCATAATACGTGTTACTTTGGTCTTCATCAAGGTAAATAAATATAAAGAAGTTCGCATTTTAGGCGGTTTTTTATTCAAAAGTTTTAGTATTAATTGCACGAAATTCTATATCAAAAGCACGGTAAAATCTTGATGTTCCGACGAATTCCACCAAGTCTTCAGATTCGCCACGGTCGAAGCGATGCGATGCGATACGTTGCTATTTATTACAGAGCCACGACAAAATATGCGTGAGATTTACGCCGAATTCACTGCGTGCCCGCAGTGAATTGAGTGAATTCGTTTGGCTTTCACACTATACGACTAAACGCCGACAGACAGAACACCGACAAGACTACTTCGACGGGACTCTTCGCCGACAGGGCATCCTGACTTCCGATTATTCCGAACCTGACCCGAAAATCCTAACCCTAGACGGTCGACGTCAGGGGCACCTCGAGGTTTGGTTTAGTTCCTTTTAACCCTGCAGACAGAAATAGGAGCCCCGCGTAGCGGGGCTCTGTCGACCTGCTGTTAGTCTGTCGACGAAGAGTCCCGTCGAAGTAGTCTTGTCGGTGTTTAGTCGTACACTCGGCTCTCACGGCACTCGGTATGTGTGTGTTCAGCTGAATCGAATTGCGGAAGATTTGTGACATGACGTGTCCAAAAAATTGCATGGGATACCTATAAATATTGCAAATGCTACCAGATTACAAATTTTATTTTTCTGTAGTGAGCTCTGTTTTTTGTTTCTAGTCTGATCTGTTGCAATTACGGTGTTTAACGAATGTGGACAATGTGATTTATTTACTGTTATATTCACATGCTTATATAAATAAATAATGTATTATGTATTACAAGCACAAAATATGTACTTTTTGACAATAATGCACATCACAATAAGACAATTTAACGCGACACAAACACCTACATTATTTATATCGACAATGCATCACAATTTAATGTTCGTCCAAACACAATACAACTATTAGTTAGTATTTTTCATAAAATACTAACTATACCTCAAGGAAGGGAGTGCCTTACGAATGCCGCCTCACTCACACATACACGCATGCGATCACTTATCCAACTATTATCACGGTTTTTTTTAGGAAAAACAAACATCTACATTTAAAAAAAATCATGACCATAAAATCTACTAACCTTAAAAATAAATTACGAGGCCACCCGTAACATCGATTTAAAATGGATTCTACTTAAAAAATAAACAATGTGTCTCAATTTTATCAGACTACAGTAATTTAATGTTCCTACGGGTACCGAGACGTGAAACAGCTACCGTATCGACGCGACGCTCGGCGCGGTCTGCACCTGCGAGTCGTCCGGGCTTCGTTGGCACATGACACGGGATGGGACTAGACAGGACTCGGGATAGGAACTCATTGGGTCTCAGGGATCGGGGACTTCGCTTACTCAAATAAATCACAATGTATATGTATCTAAACAGTACAAATTTAGCGAGACGCAACAAATAAATATATAATATAGTAACACTCGAGAGTGAAATTTTAGTTGTGACTGAGCCAAAAGACAGAATTTAGATTACGGAATGTTTCAAATTTCTTTGTATCCCCGAAATACCGTATTATATTGACGCTGTACCCTATGCTACGATTGCATTTTGTAAAATATACTAAATGTTCATTTGAACTACATAATTTCAGATCCCCGTATCTGAAAAAAAACTAAATGATATAACAAGTGTTTAAAGTCAGACTTTTAGCTTTTATAAAACAAAAAATAACAATTTTACTTGAATATAATAATAATATACATCGCAATATGTATTTACATATACATAATATTACTTTAATTAAATATACACGTAAATAGTACTTTATATCAATCATACAAGTTGACCAGACGCATGGACAGTCGCGGTCACGACGCACATGAGCACAAAATGTGTAAATATAGCTTTGTAAGATGTTGCACGAACTGCGTACGCGTCGCCGCGCAAGCGTCCACGCACGCGGCCAACTCACACATACAATTCCATTAAACAATATACAACGTAAAAATACTATTTGGTATATTATATAGCAGAAATCTAGCCGTCATAAAATCTATCAAAGCAGTATATTATATCTACACTGACACAGACATATAATCATCATACACATATATTAGTCAAAAAAAACCAGTCACAAATCACAGTTGACATAAATTCTCGATTTTACTAAGTCTTTGTAATTTATATAAAATAATAGTTAACACGTCAATTTTAAATATCTACTAAAATATATTTGAAAAGCTCTAGTGGGTGTAGATAAATGCTTTTGGATAAAATCAGTTACCAAATGACTCTGTTACTTGAAATCCTCTAAAACAAACCGCAACGACGCTGTTTTGATGTCAGTGAATTATAAAATAAACACGTGCTGTATCTGTGTTGAGCAGTGAATGGCATCAGTCAACCTAAGCTAATCTAATACGAGCAATAAGACAAACGATGTGACTGGCGATCGATTGCCTGCGTTCAAACTATCGTCTGCTTCGAACCGTTGCAAGTAGCTCGCGACATGAATATTGTTTACATTATATTGTTACCAGTATCAGCTTCGACGTTATATCAACGATATCAATTCGACACGAAACAGTAGTTTACTATACTAACGTTTCTTTAGGTGATTTCTATGATGAGACTGACGATTCGATGTGTCGTTAAAATCTTATTATTAAAAGTTGAAACTAAATAACACAAATTTTGCATTGAAAAAAAAAAGAATCAATCATAATTTTTTGAGTAATTACATATTACAATTTAAAGTAACATATCAAACAGAAAACAAACTAGTCTCATCTTTAAAGTTATAAACTAGAAACTATCTCTGAATTTCATGCAATTACAGTTGATATTCCACATCTAACTTGGTAATAGTCACTGCATTACAATATTTAGCGAGTAAAACTACAACTATAAAGGGCCAATGAATGTACACTCGTTACGATGGTTACATAGATGCGCACGTAAGCATGCAACGTGCAACATGAATGTAACAAGATACGAGTAGAAAGCCTAGCACCCCACGTATACGTGTGTACCGGTCCCGCCCTGTGCGTTGTGCGTCTGATCGTGTGAGCCGAGCGGAGCGGTTCATAACCTGCGCGGCCCCAAGCTACTTACTATACACTCGGTGCACAATACACTCATTACGATTAAGTGATTACGCCGCTTCTAAATGTACGTCTCGTCGAACGAAAAAGATATAATTTTCAGGTACAAACAGAAGAATGAAGTGTAACAATTTACAATCTAGGTTATATTCTCTGTCGATAGGTACAAATGTGTAAATATCCTCGCTAGTGTAGTGAGGTCAGTGTGTTGGCACAATACGCGGCGGACGAGCTGCGGCCGCCCGTGCATGTTCCCTACGCGCGGTGCCGCCGCCGGTCCGGCGCGAGCGACACCCTCAATGTCTTCCCGACCCGTGCTGACATTGGTTCCCCTGCGGACAAACACAGCATTAGTAGTAGTACTGGCCGAGCGACGTGCGACGTGCTGCGGCGGGGCGGCGCGCGTACCATGACGCAGTGATGACGTCTATATCCCGCACATGGCGGACAGGCGCACGCTGAGCTGCACGGGGAACTGGTCGGTGAAGTGGCGCCAGTTCTCCTCTCCGACCTGGTTCTTGAAGCCGTGCAGGATCTTGGTGAACATCTCCTTCAGGTCGTCTTTGGGGTGCGACCACGACGCCACCGCGTCGCAGAAAAACATGAAGTCCTGCACCACGCCGGCCGGGTTCACCTGGATCATCTGACAGATACCACGGAACGCAGAGTCCTTCTCGTCGTTGTCTCGGATATTCCGCAGCGATGTGCACCTGATACCAAATGACGCATTATCAGAGAGTACTCAATCGATCAGAACTCATGATCATTATTTAGATGGTTTTTCAAATATCTCTTACTTGTAAATAAAACTGCTCACTACTAAATTAGTGCCAGAACTTTATTGCGAAAAAGCAGCTATTTTGTCATGTTGAAAGATCATCTAAAATTACTGTTCTAAAATAATTTGTATGAAAATTAATCAAGCGTAAATATACTGTATACTGTCCAAGGGAAAATTGTGGAAAACAAAGGAAAGGTTATTAATGTGAATAGCAAATATTTAAACTGGCACACGAAAATATTTGTATGGATGTTGGAACTCGATAATTCCAAACTGTAAGCAAATTACATTAAATAAAATATATAATATTAAATTAAATCATTCAGTCATACTAATAATAATTCAATCATAAGAGCAAACTACGTTTGTAATCAGAAAAGTTAGTTAAAACAATTTGTCTTGCAGTTTGGTGTAAATAATAGTTTATATTGTTTAGAAAGCGGATGGTGTTCAACACATATACAAAGTACAGCACTGAAAATAAAATGATCAAATAGGTAGTTTCCACCCAACAAATCAGTTTCCCTCAAAGTGTGGCCGTACTATTAATACATAGAATTAATATTCTCATGCTTGGTTCAACTTAAATCAACAACATATCATATAAAACAATAATATTAACAAGCCCTGGACAAACACCATCCACAATCGAAATAATACCGGTTAATAACTTATTCAATATTAAACGTAATAGTAATAATATAAAGTAATAATAAAAAAAATTACTACAGACCACTGGCGTACAAATTGATGTAAAACGGGTGCGACGTCGTGGGGGCACACATAACCTAGCCGACCGATAGTAATCGCTACACGCCACGACATACCGAGAACAAAACCAAGAAAACAAATCAACAAACCATTCAAAACATATTAAATTACATAATTCAACAGCAACAAATTAGTGTTACAAATGGAAAAAACGTGAAACAATCGTATCTGCTAAATAATCCATTAAATAATATAGGTATCGTGTGTTTGACGAAAGATGGCCTAGAACTGTACCGCGTCAAACATTGAGTAGTGCTACAATGTAGATGAACAGGTACACATGAACTCATGCAAGCTGATGATATAATACTGCGGGATCTACGCCATCTTTAACATCGGAAACACGCTTCAGATTTCGGCTCTACTTTGATTTTAACTGTATTTACATTATACCCCATAAACAAAAAAAAAATATTGATGTAAGGTAAATAAGCTATGGCCTGAGAGTTCTACTGTTTGTGTTTATATAACGTGAAAGATATTGGTAAGTATGCAATAGAATACATGTTTCATAAATATATTGTTTCGTAGTAGAAGTGTGAAAAGATTTAACAAAGAGTTGTTTAGTACGGAGTTAGTACACATCAAATAGGTACTAGGATACATATTATATGAGTTCTGCCAAGTACAGATAGGCAGGGACTACTACAGCGAACATAAATGGGGTATACAGGTAAACATGAACATCACAACAACTCAATATAAAACATTGGATAGTAACATATACATAATAAGTATACATAACATGACTGCCACCAAGAAAAGTCGCTTATTGAATATAGTTCTAGCAAATAATAAAACATTACTGATTAGTTATTCTCACTTTTTTCAATAAAATAATAGTGTTCAATATTAAAGTTTATCAAAATAATCACTTACCTGTATTTTCAAGTAGAGTCTTAGGAGTGTTAGGCCTGTTGATAATTTCAACTAAATGATTCAACACTAGAGGGATATACTTTGATGTTTCAGGCCCTGAAATAATTATTTATTGAAACATGGGTAGCAAACTCTTCAATAGCATCGGGAATTACTTCTTTTCATCACTTACCTAATTTGATGCTAATTTCACCGATTGCCCAGGTGGCATTATTGCAAACAGAAATGAGTTCGGGATTGAGGTTCATGCCAAGTATCGGCAGAAACTCGGGTATGTATGGCAGTACATGTTGGAAACACGCCTTTGTCAGGTCGCCCAGCAATGCAAACGACGACTGACGCACCTGATGGTTATAATCACAGCTTAAAATTATAATTCTATATGCAGACAAAAGAATCCCATCGCCCAATACGTGTTAGTTACTGTTACATGGTTGTTACAAGATATACAATGAGTATTAATGGTTTTGTGGGTGAAATAAATGCAATATCCTTCAACCTTAGACCAAGATGAGAAAATGCGAGACAAGTTGCGCGATCCAAAGAAGAGTACCTGACGACACAAGCAACAAAAAATAAGCGGGTTTTATTAATTACATGGGCCTGGGGTCCCTTATTATACTCTAGTTACTAGAGTATAATAATCATTTTACTAGAGTATAATAATCATTGTACTAGAGTTTAGTACAATTCCCAGTTGATATAAGGCGAAAGCGCTAGAGTAGCCCGCGAAATTCAAAATTTCTTACGTTTTTTTTGCAATTTGCAGGTCAGTATTAGGTTGTATGTTGATTAAAATAGGATTCGCGACCGTAACAAATATGTATTTACAGAATTATAATCAATAAAGTCATCAACACAACTCTCCAAATCTCTCTCTCTCTCTCTCTCTCTCTCTCAAGACCGTGATCCTATTGATAGACTATTTCATGAAATCTTGACATTTTAGGATTATACTAACTTAACGAGTTGTAGTACTAATTCTAATGATTATAATTCTGTAAACACATATGTTACGGTCGCGAATCATACTTTAATCAACATACACCCAGACACTGAGATGCAAATTGCAAAAATTGTAAGAAAATTTGAATTTCGCGGGCTACCTTATCGCTTCCCGCAATTTAAAAAAGGTTTTACGAAAAAGTATTTAAGATTATCTTCAAAGTGACAATATTTCCATGGCGAATAGCGCCCACTACACCCATAGCATACAATATTTAATTTCTACATTGTTCTAGTGGTGAATGTGCATGATGCAAGGACCAAACCATTGAACACTATAGTCTGTTCCAAAAGTATCTGATGAAAGTGTAAACAAAACCTATTCAGGTTGAATTCTTCTTCTCACTCACTAAAGGAAATTAGTAACAAATTCATCTGTATTTAGGTTTCAACTTTATATTTCACCACTTTTTAGCTTTTTCCAACCATTATTGTTAGAATATATTAAATTGTAATTGAAAAATCGTCATTGAGGTTATAAAATTAACCATAATTGTCAAATGATAAAAATCTTTAAGGTGATTTAGAATTTGATTCGAATAATTAATCAATGCACTCAATTTGTAAATGGCAAAACAAATTGGCTTCCTTTGTTTTTACATTTTCATCAGATACTTTTCGAACAGATGGATAAGTTCAGTGGCTGGACTCGCTAAAACGCACTTTTCACTCATATTTACCCAACATCCGAAAATGGATGCATTTTTACACTAGTATACAAGCAAACCAACAAAAAAAAATTTGGACAACGCAACCAGTAAATATAAATCAACAATATTAAAAAGCTAATTAAATTAATAATTAAATACATTAAAACTCCATAATACCTTGACATTACAAAAAATGCCCTATGCGCCCTTGTCCCTGTGAGTAGATAAGCATGAGTCACATACAAGATATACCTCAGGCATCGGATCCTGCATGCACTGGTAGAGTAGCTGCATGAGGTTGGAGTTGAAGACGAGGTGGTCTATGTGTCCGTCCAACCCCTCCGCCAGGCCGCTCAGTAAGTCCAAGGCCACGATCATGAAGTCTTTGTCGGGCGCTTCAAATTGCTCTGGACTTTGACTGTTTGCCTAGAAACATTGCAGTGTTGGTATGATGCCTAAATGTTGCTAGAAATTCGGCAATCCCGCCAGTTTTAACGTACTGCGCGACCGTAAAGATAGGGTTATGTTTTTTTTTCACGCGTATCTTCTTTGTATGTATGTGGAATTCTTTATACCCATGAAGCATCCTAACGGCCCGATAGATTAATACATGAGGTGTCGATTGACTCGTTTAGGCCGCGCGATGGTTACTGCTAGGTTTTGTTTTTATAAAATGAAAATGGCGAATTTGAGACGTCAATACGTGAAAACGTAAAACGTCAAAACGTGTTGAAAAAAAAAACAATTTTAGTACCGTGATCATGTGGGGTATCACAATAAAGGGCTTGAGGAGACAATTAGAAAAATATAACACACTAAAAGGTTGAAAATAATAATTGCAAAAACCCGATTGCAACTAGAATGTTCAAAACAAGTTCACTTTTCAAGCAGTCTGATGCAGTTGGTGGCATCAAATCTGAGATTGAACTAAAACAACTGCTACTAACTGCATCAGCCTGCTTGCAAGGTAAGCTTGTTTTAGAATTATTAGTTGCAGTTTTTTTTTTTTTTTTGTTTCTGTCTAATGGCCAACCTTTTTATAATCGCAGTAGGTACATAAATGCTCCTATTACCAAAGGGGTGAAGAGAGGAAGGAATTTTTTTTGTAGAATGTAAAGTATTAATTTATATTTGTATAATAATACTAACATACTTTTATACAATGTGGATCCGGACGTACGACATTAAATTAAAACGAGCACAGTACTAGTCCATCTAAACATTTTAAAACATGAAGATTAATAGTTAATGGAAAATTAAAAAATTGCTGTTTTCAAACAAAATAAATAGCAGAATCAACTGCATAAAAAGTAAACACGCTTTATCTACGAAAAGTCGCTGACCAACGGTGCGGTGCGGGGTGCGGGGCGCGGCGGCGGCAATGTTTACCTATTATTACGGACTCGGATCTACATCATGTTGAAAAATAAGAAAATGAAAAATAATTTCCTGTGGCTAAAGTATTCATTGGATTTGATTGGTTTGTGTAAAGAACATGATTCTCTTTACGTGGTTTAAAGGAATGTCAATCGTCCTGTTCCACCTTGTATACTAATAATATTATAAATTCGAAAGTAACTCTGTCTGTCTGTCTATATGTTACCTTTTTGCGCCTAAACCACTAAACGGATTTCTATAAAATTTGGCAAGGAGATAAATGGCATCCTGGGGGAAGGACATAGGATACTTTTAGTTTTAAAAATAATCCTACAGGGGGTGATATAGGGGATGAAAGTTTATATGAAAAACCCAGCATTTCTAATCGTTCTACACGAGCGGAAAAAAAATCAGCTGTTTCATACATTTTGGTCGAGTAGGTATTGAACTTTTGTATGAATCAGTTGATTTTTTCTTCGTGATTTCAGAGTTGGTCCCATAGTAAAAGTTGTTCATATTCATGGGTAGAACACCCTGCGAAAATTTGGATAGTGATTAAAAAAATGCCCTGTATAGTTAAAAATTATTGATTTGAAGAATCATATTACATTTTTTAGGGTTGCCTATTAAAATTATGTTAGGGAGTAAGTAACATAGAGTGGATAATACCTCCTCTAAAATCAAGGAATAATAATAATGACGAAACAAGTAAGCACATAAACCAGCCAACTTACTTTTATTTTACCTTCTTAAAACAAAACATTTGAATTTGACACAATTTTAGTATGGAACCCTATAAAAATGTAATATGATTCTTCAAATCAATAATTTTTAACTATATAACAAGTCCAATAATTCGTAATTTTTAAATTCCAGATTTTTAGAGGAGGTATTATCCACTCTATATTACTTACCCCCTCGAAGTTTAGTTAAATATATTGTACCTATTTTGATCTCTGATAATTATACCTTTCTGGCTAAGAAAAGGCCTAAAAGTGCCAATGTGACAACTCAATAAGTTTTGTACACTTTTGTCTAAGTACCACATTTTTTTTGCTGTTACCTGTTTTGCACTTAATCAGAGAAAAGTACTATTTCGGCCTATTGTATATGTTTGACTGCATTGTGTAACAACAAGCCTTGTTTCAGTTTTTTTTCTTGATCTCAATCTATATTGTCTTCTTTTTACAGTAATAATAACCGTCCGTTATAATATGGTGGTCATTTAAATGATTTTACCTTGATATGCTAAAAAATATCACATTTAAAACTTCAGTGTATAATTGTTATATTTTTTCATATAGGTACTTACAATATTTTGATTTAACGTCTGTTCTATTAACGATACACATCTCCTGAACACTGGTTCACAGTATGGCAAGAATCCTGACTGTAGAGCAGTTGCTACAGATGAGAGACACTGTAAACAATACTTTTATTAGTATCAACTAAAGATTGTTACAACATGTTATATTGGTTAAGTTCATACCTCTAGAAGTGGGAAAAGATCTTTATCTTCATCCTTCAAAACATTCCACTTATTGATAAGTGGCGGCATCAACATATTGATATATTCTGGTTTATTGAGGTGGTGTCCTACAGAATCTGCCAGTGTACCGATGGCGTCATACAATATGAGTAAATTCTTGTGTTGGTACTTGCTGAAAGCATACACGAGGGTTTGTAAGATGAAGCCGAGATAGGGAACAAGCTCTGTGCACGCTTCCTCCTCGAGCGTGGCGAAGGCCGAGCACGCCGCCTCTTGTACGCGCTTGTTGTTGTCTAGAACGCGCTTGAGTAGCTGAAATATAAACATTGAAGTGAGACACTGCACTCCCACCTTATAATTTATGAAAGGGCAAAATACAAACACATTAGAAGTGACATACCCATATAAGGGAGTATTACAAGAATATAATAGTAATAAATGAGTAACCTCAGTCATAACCGGCTTGAGGTAGAGGTCGTGCGATTGCGACACGATCCAGTGCGAGTAGCGGCTTAGCGTCCAGCACGTGATGGCGCGCACGAGAGCCTTTCGCTCGGCGAGACAGCACACAAGGTACGGCACCAGGTCGGGCAGGTGCGGGACCATGCCACCCATGCAACCGTCTGCTACCGCGCCCAGAGCCAAGATGCCACTCTCCTGAGGAAGGACACAACAACATTACACCATTATACCTATTTTTCTGGTGTATTTGTAGTAAAGAAGAAGCGCTTTGCAGCTACTGACCTAAAGGTTCCACCAGTGGTCAATTGCTGCTATCATTACCATGTCCTAACAATTAGGTAATCAAAAAGCTATCTGTAATTTGTATTTTATTTATTTATTTCTTCTTACATCTACCATTACAGGATAACCCAATGCGATTGTATTATACAAAGCAATCCCCCATCCTCGTGGTGATTCTTGGGGGAGTGCTACAACCAGGCTTTGGAAGGCTGCCTATATTCCCCGAAGTTAGGCAGAGGTGCAGGGAGGGGTGGAGTGTGTTGTATTAGTGTTTATTTTAATTTTATTAGTCGTTGTGTCTGAGTTTAAAACTCGTTTAACGCACCTTGATGACCCAATCCTCGTGGAATAGCGTCTCCTTGAGTATCGGGAACAGCACGGGCAGCAGGTCAGCGCCGAACACGTTGGCAAGCACGTCGAGCGCGGCGGCGCTACACTTGCGCAGGTTCCAGTCGGACAGCGAGCCGTCGTCCGCGTCCGCGCCGCCGTCGTCGTCGTCATCCGACTCACCGCCGCCGGACATGTTGCTGTCGCCCGCACCCGCTGTATGACACCACACAATTATAATTTATAATCTCTTTACTTCATTTTCATTTTAACAATATCCTGACTAAAAACAGAAAAGGCTTAATACAAAGGTCAATATTTAAATACTCTTGACTCTTAACTAGTTGTAAGTTCCTGTGATATATATGTAAAGTCAGTGATTCTATGAATAATAGGAGTCAGTGATTCTCCAACTAGAAGTAGTGCTAGTGAGTAGTGTAGGATCTTTTGGCGCCAGAATGACATTGACAGGGGCGTTGTTGGTAAACATTTGCAAAATTGTCTATCGACAAAACTAAATGGCGGCGTTAAATTTGTAGTGTTGTAGCAGAGACAGATAAAAGCTTCAGATCGTAAGAGGACCATCAGCAGCTACATACTTCCATAGATTTTGGAAGGGACAATTCTGTCGTCATTGCACATATCAGACACTTAATAACTTGGTCAGACAACAGCTTTGGATAGTGCTGCCTCATATAAATCTTGGCTAGTTTTTTTTTTTGTTTTTCTGCTTTGCAGCAATCTATCGTCAACAACAATAAGCTACTTCTTTGTCCAATATCTCTGGTTTTTTTTTAAATTAGGTTATGGAGCTTGGTGATGACTGCAGTTAAGTTTCTCATTCCAATCAGCTGAATCTTTCCAGAAGAGTTGGGACGCCTATGTCTCCTTAACTAGTGTGGACATTTTTCATGATATTTTTGTTTTCTCACTACTACTATAATATATATTTTGAGTTAGAAATAGCTCTCTATTGTAACAAGTATTACCATTGTGTTTGACAGTGTGTGAGCGCGGCTTGTGGAACCGCGGTCGTATGTCGGACTCCCGATCGGGCTCCGCATCATCCGCATCATCGTCGCGGTCCCCTCGCAGTAAGATCACATCCATCTCCGAGTAGCGCATGCCGCGGACTAAGATCGGCAGCAGGGCGGGTAGTCGGGGGCCTAGCACCTATGAAATGAATTACAAAATGTTAACTTGTGAGAAGTGATGTGGGTCGAAAGGGGGTCGTCGATTACTGAAATAATTGCTGATGATGACATGTGCCTGAAATAAGGTGGGCTAAGAACAAGACGTCGGTGATTATGATGTATAATGTGTATCAATGTTCAAATTGTACTGAAACATCACTTTGATATTATAATAGTTATGACAAATTATCAATTAGTTATATATTCATAATCTGACATTATATTAAACTTTATCTCTTGAACTGACATAGGTATAACTTTGACATCAATAAATTAATTAAAATTCGTTCCTTAAAAATCCTAATGCAAAGCTCTTATTTCTTGTTGTGGTCATTTTTATTTAATTCAAATAATAGTATTGTGCAGGATAAAATTAAATATTTGCACACCATAATGTAATGGTAGAATGTAAGGGCAATTATAGTTTTAAGATCATACATTGTCAATCTACATTTTGGCAAATAAATGAGTTTGAATTTGATACTAGCATAAACAATTTCATCAGAATTATTTTTAGGTTATAAATACCGAGCCTCATTAAAGGATTTACATGTTAAATGCAGCCACAATTTTGATTGTAAGTCATAGATACATACTTTGATTTCTAAAGATATATAATTGTGAAACAAAAACATCTTTTCAACCAAATGTCTTGTAATGTTATTGACAATAGTGTTATAATTTTTTTATAGTTGTACAAAGTAAAAAATATTCCACTTACCTCACGGCAGACATTCTGTTCTGCAAGTGAAAGCCAGAACTCGCAGGCCTCCAATGCAACACCCTCCTCAGCATCTTGTGTCCGCACCAGCATGTACTATGGAACAAGACAACCTGGTTATAGAACAAAAACACAGGCAATGTTGCAAGAGTTGGTCCACATTACACAGGAGAGGACAATTTTAAGAGTGGAGAATGCAGCATCATCAAAACTAAAAAACTCATATAAGTAATTTCTAAACATTACCTCCCTTACTCATAAACAATGCTTAAAGTTAAGTAATGTTTAGTGACTGGTTTTTCATTATTTTTTTATGTATACATTTAACTTTAATCAACATTGTGAATATGAGGGTACATTTGTAATGTTGCATACCTCAATGATGTTAGGTAGGTGAGGGATGAGCCTGTCGAGTCGCACCTCGAGGAGTAGTACTAAAGCATGACAAACATTTTTCCTAACATCTGGGTCTTCATCTGCTGCTAAGTGGAACAAGTTCTGGGAACAAAAATTATTTTATTATTTAGTGTAACAAGCATGAGTTTAAGATTTTTGTTCTTAAAGTGTAATTCTTTTTCTACAATTTAAAGCAAAGACTCAATGAATCTTTAAAATAATAGCAATATATGGATAATATAATCTACCTCAATAAAAGCATCAATATGCAACATGAGAGCTTGAGTCCGGCCCATGATGAAGTAGTTGACACAAGCAATAGCATGGCATCTGATTTTAGGTGATGAATGTCGGAAAAACTGTAGAAATTTAGGTATTAACACATTCAAAGGCCTGTTCAGCGCATCACTGTCCAGGATCTCCGCTGTGTCTTCACATATCTTCTGCAGTGCTCCAAAGGCACCCTAAAATTATAAAATTGTAAGTTCAACAACAGATAATCATAATTTTAACAACATTAATTTTTTGAGAAAGAAACATTTTTAACAATAATTACTGAAGCAAAACTTCAAAACAGATATCTTGAGAAATATTATCAAATAAAATTTAATTTATACCTATTTGCTTACCACTAAATAGACTTATTCCAGATAATCATTTAAAATTTTTAAATGCTCACAATTTTGAACATATCAAATACTAAGAAATAACGTTTAGTATGAGGTCATTTCAAAGTTATCAATTTTCCAAACAAGTATCTCAGATCTTAGCTTTAGAACTCTTGTATAATTAAATGTATACTTATAAATCAAGAATAGCTGAAATACACAGAAATAATAAATACCTCACAAACATTGTAGTCTTGGGAATCAAGCATCTGACATAAGGCTGGCAGCAGCTCGGGCCATGAAGTTAATTCACCTTTGCTAGCTATGGTAGTGATGATGATACCCACAGTGGCCCGAATCAAGGGCGATGGGTCTCCGACGGCTGATAGGCATTCTCGTTTTATAAATTCAGCCACTTCAGGCAAAAAGCTGTTGTAGTGAGCTTTGACATTATTTTTCAAAATCAAACCACTCAAAGATCTTGTAGGTTCTTCTTCAGTGACAAGTTTAGTCAAAACGAAAATCAAATAATTATTGAAGTCTGGATACTTGTTCAATTCTTCCAATTTCTGAGATTACATTGTTAGGAAAATAAAGGCTGTCAATGGCTGTCATGTCGGAAAAATCGATTTTATCGCAAGCGTCTAGATTGAACAAATAATTATTGTAGAGGTATTAACACCTTGTTTTAAGTTAAATTGCATTGAAATATGAAAACATTGATAACGATTAACACGTAAATAAAAAATAAAGCGGTTATAGTTACAAAAAATATCCACGCCGATAGCTGTAAAGATGTGAAAATTATGAAAAGGATACTTGTTGAACGGCTCTCTGAGTTGCTGTATCTGGTGATTGAGACTCTTTGAGAAGTGTTAGTATTTGTCTTAGTCCTTCTTGTTCTGGTTTCCACTCCATTTTCATAATAATTCTACGAAACGGTTTTATTTCACTCGGTCCCGTAAAGATCAACCATGCCAAAATTTGAAGAATTGCCAGATTAAATTATTACAATGGAAAGCAAAATGTGGGTGTATGTGAAATATCGAAATATGAATACCTATATAGACGTAATCCTGTGATTATATATTTGTCACCCTCTAAATGACTAAAATGAGGTATAATAAATGTAGGAGAAGTGTGTGTAGTCTAATTTAAATGCACAGACTAAGTAGTTTAAATGTTTATTTAATTTTCTAATAGTTCAATTTTTGTACGCAAAATTGTTATCTTTTTATGTCATATAGCGTGGATAGATTTTTGTAATTAATTTTAATAAATTTAATTTTGCTGCCTAAGTGTAATTTTAGATACTACTTTATTGATATTTGTACGCCGTCAACGGCAAAACATAGTGTACCTATATATATTTTATTTACAAGGCCTGTTTTTACACCCACCTAAGTTTTACAAATTAATAAAAACTTTACCTTGACTTCGAGAATATCCGCAAGTGTGACTGGGGCTAGTCGATTAATCGTTGCATTCCAAAGAAAAATTCAAAAGGCTTTGTTTCGAAAATGAAACTCTGAGCTGAAAAAAATATTTATGACAGCGCAACTAGAGATGAGATATACCTGCCATTCTCCATACCCGGCCTTTAAGGTATGGGTATCACTAAATACCTGGTACAAATACCAGGTATCAAAATACTTCTAAGTATTTGGGTGTGGTAGGATTTCGATAAGTAAACGTATGCGATAAGTATGGTATGCCTCCAATATAATGTAGGTACGACGTTTCAAGTACCTATACGTAATTATGCATTATGAGATATGAAATCTTTCCTTCCTACTTTACCAGGCTTAGGACTGTCGGCTAAGAGTATGACGATGGTTATTAATGAATTCTAGTTATTTCTATATAAATTAATGCAAAATAACATTAATTATATTTAAACTGACTAACTAGCCGGCGTAGTTAAAAGATTTCAAATCAATTTATTTACAATCGTAATTTTAATTTGCAATATTTTTTTTAGTTTTGTCAGATTTTTTGTTTTTTTTTTTGTACGGTTTTTAGTGCTTTTTATTTTGCTGCAGGAATATTAATTGCTGGACTTTTCGACTACCAAGCCGCGATCTTCTGTCTGTCAATATATTTCCGGCAACGGAAAATAGCCGTTCACATGGAACGCTGGTGGCCATTGCGTTTAATTTTAATTTGGCCAGTTTGGCTAAGTTAGGGTAAATACCTTGGTTAGCTCGCCACCATGTCAAAGGGTCCATGTCTGGTGGTAACACACTGTCATCTATATATTTTTGTACTTCTATGATAGCCCTACTGTTGGCTGTACCAGTTAGCCGTACATTTTTCATGGTTTTAATATAATGTTGCCAAATTAAACTATTTGATTTTTTTTCTTGGACATCTTGTGGTGCTTCAGAGCCTGTAGTTGTAGGTTGATTAGTTTCTGTTTGTTGGATCATAGATGTTACTAAACCCACAACGTGATGTTTAGTATTTTCTGCTACGGTTGCATTTTGAAAATATAATTTATATCTTGGATCTAAAAATGTAGAGATAGTTAAGGTACGGCTCCTTTCTAAATTTTGAAATCGACTATTAATTTCGGAGAGTAAATCCTGGCGGCACATTTCAACTTCGTCTGGAAATATACTTATATTGTTTTCTTGTCGGTATGTCTCAGTAGCAATTTCCTGCAGAGCATTGGTAAGGCCAACCGTTATGGGAATCACCGAGCTACCACTAACATATTTTTGGCCGCTCATTTCTCTGGTAACTTCCTCACATGGACGCAACACCCAAATTAATGATTGACATATATCCCAATCGTAACTTGTTAAACGAGTGCAATTCACTACATCTAAATTGCTCATTGCGCAATTAATTTCATCTTTTAACTCGACAAATCGTGACAACATATAAAATGTGGAATTCCACCGTGTAGGGACGTCTTGAAGGGGCCTCTTCACCACCTTATTGGCTTGCTCTTGGTAAGTCTTCAATTTGTTCCAAGCCACATTACTACGCTTAAAATATGACACTATTGATTTTACTTTACTTAAAGTGTCTTTAATGTAGGAGTTTCCTAATATCTTTTGTACCGCTAGATTTAATGTGTGCGCATAACAGCTAAAATGTTTCCACCCTAATATTTGCTTTACAGCATTCGTTATGTTCGCACCATTATCGGAAACTACAAGAAGCACTTTTTCAGATGGAATAGACCAATCCTGAGTTACATTTTTTATCTCCTCGGCCAAATGTACACCAGTGTGACATTTTTCTAAAACTTTACATTCGAGAAGTACAGATTGTAGAATAAAATTCCTGTCAATGTAATAACCCGTGATCGCCAGATAGGAGTCATTATTTCTCGACGTCCAAATATCGGTGGTTAAGCATATACTGTTTGCATCTTCACTTACAGAAATTTTAGTGGCAGTTTTTACTTCTTCATACAGCTCTGGCAATAAATTGTTTGCAAAATATTTTCTTGATGGTATTATATAATTCGGGAATGCAAACTTGATCAATTCACGAAATCCTTTATCTTCTATTATGGAAAAAGGCTGCATGTCACATACAAAAAGATTAATTAAGTGATCATCAATTTCCTTTTTTATTTTATTACAATCGCGTCTAAGAAATGCTGATATGCTGAACGGATGAGTTCGTACCATACTCGACGTCGTCGCAGTTTGAGAGGAAATACCGGTTGCAGTAGTTTGTGACATTGGTGGGGCATTCATCTGTGCTTCTTGAATAGGTTGATTTTCTAGTTGGTTCAAATTATTATCCCTCCTAACTAAATTTACAGCAAGATGTTTCCTCTGGATATGTTTTGTGAGATTTGTGACTCCGGATTTGTAAGAGAAAACAGCTTTACACATTTTACACTCTGCTTTAAAATCACCTTTATCGGTAAAGTGATCCCATGCCACACTTTTTTTAGGAGCCATTATTACTAATTTATAAATTATAAGTCCTCTAATATACCTACTAAGAAGAATACCTAACCTAAGTACTATCCAACTAATATTTACACTTTCTTGAATATATTTACACCACAAAGTTGTTACACATAAATAAAAGCTATTATTATTGAATAATTATACGTGAACGTGTCTACTATACACTTTTCTAGATAAAAACAAACAGGTGTAACGAAATCGCAATCACAACTGACGCAAAAAATCAAAACATTGTCGACCTAAGTACCACTAGACAACGTAAACATTCAAACACGTAATAATATTCCCTAACATAAACAAACTAAGGAACTCTTTCACGTCGTGACAAAAAATGTAATTATGCTATTATGTTCCTTATGTACGTAAAAATAAGTACCCATTTTGTCTAACTAAATTAAATCAACCGAATGTTCATAAAGCACGAATGACGTTTCGGGTCCCTTCGTAAGCTGTCGGGTAGCTTCGGGTTGCTTCGGCGTACCGAACTACCAATAAAACTGGGCGCCAAGGCTCGGATACCGGTTAAATTTTCAAACCGTTATTATGTACTTGACGCAAAACCTTTACATTTCGGTTTCATTCGCACAAACCGGTTTTTTTAAACCGGTATTTGCAAGAGTATTTACATAAAGGTTTTTTCGGATTAAACGGTTTAGAGCCGGAAAACCGGTTAATACGGACGCATGATAAACGTCATGCGCTGTTCAGTTTTTATTCAGAAGTAAGATTCTTTTTGTTTCGGTTTGGACGTTTATTTATGTCATTGCATCAATAAGCTTCGCTGCAAAAACAAAAAATGGGTAAGTATCTAATACTTTTTTGGTGAAATTAAGTTGATAAATAATCGGTAAACATAACATTACTTTTCACAGCATCAGATCCTATGGACCAATTAGATAGTCAGCCATTTTTTACTGAAGAAGAAAACTCTCAAAATTAAAGTACAAATAGGCCAAAAAACGTGTATATCAATCGTAATTATAGATAACTAGCCCGCGTCTTCGTCCGCGTGAAATTTCTTGTCCCCCGACCCACCCCGTCACATCACCTGCCCGTCATGGAATACAACCATTTCATGAAATGGTCGAAACCTTCATGAAATAATCAATTCTAAGATCTGGTCACGACACATAGATATGTAGATGATCTAAGGCCCAGTTTTCACTGGTGGTATTAACGACCAGTGAAACTGGTCGCGTGTGTCGAAGTGGTAAAGAAAAACTATTTCAGTGTTTATTTAAATGAATGTGATATTACTGTGCTACAAGTGAATCACGAAAAAGAAGAAAGGAATATTCTGATGGTGAAGATCAATCCCAATCATTGCTAGCATCTAAAAACCATATCATCAACGCATCTAAGAACACGTATAAAATAAACACCCAAATTGTGAAAGATGATGCAGAAAATAGTTCTGATAG
The DNA here is from genome assembly GCA_947568875.1 of Fissipunctia ypsillon. NCBI lineage: Eukaryota > Metazoa > Arthropoda > Insecta > Lepidoptera > Noctuidae > Fissipunctia > Fissipunctia ypsillon. The sequence goes on from OX387644.1 coordinate 20,862,558, forward strand.
TAACGGAAACAAATCAGGCGAAGATAGCAGTGCTAAACCAGGAGAAGAAACTACTTCGAATTTCAAACAATGTGTTTTATGTATATTTGATAAGGACCTCGACGAAACTATTATTTTGGAAATTTGCTATGTGAATTACAATTTTTGCCGCCATGTAGGCGCTCTGAAGCATATATCAATATTTTATAGTATATAGATGCTTTAAAACATTAACATCGTGAGAAAACAAACAAATAAATATTTAATTAAAAACAAACGAATAATGTGCCTGGACGAACATGCGATATCAATGTGATCATTCGTACTGAAATGTTACCAATAAAAAATAAATAAAGGAAAATAAGAGCGAAGTTTTATTTTAGATTCAGGAATTTATTAATCTGCTTAATGTGTGGACACCATTTTGCATGCTGTAATAATACCTACATAGATGGATTATATCTTTACAAGTTGCAACGCGTTTACCGACATGCCGTTCCTTGAATAAACCGGTTAATTTAGGTTAAAATAAAGTTCTTAAAACGTTCACGTTTTTAAGAAAAGTTCGGAGGAAAACCGAAATAAACAGGTATTAACCGGTATTTTTTAAACCGGTTCCGAGCCTTGCTGGGCGCTACCTTGTGGTAGCGGTTCGTATCGTACTATGCGTCTGACGTCATACCTTCAAGGTATTTACCCAGTATTTCGGTCCGTACCCGGTCTATGTACTGGGAAGCACATACTTGGTATATATACCTCTACCAGTATATACGTCTCATCTCTAAGCGCAACAAAGCGCGTGTTTTGTGTTATCATTTGTGAGAATATATTTTTTTATTTAAGATTAAAAATAATTCTTGAAGAAAAATTATCAAAATGCCTAAAATTAAATCTGAAAAAAAGTCACGAGTGCACAATGAAATAGCCAAGCAAGGTAATTGGTGACTAGGTTATAGTCTATTCTGAATAATTGAAATTTTAATGTTTATGTGGGAGAAAATCATACCAGTATGATATAAACAACAAAAATGCAGTGAAATGATATTTCTCTTTATTTCAGGGATCCAGTTCAACAAGGATTTTGGCCAACATATATTAAAAAATCCTCTCATAATCACTTCCATGCTAGATAAAGCTGGCCTAAGGCCTACAGATGTTGCTCTTGAGATTGGTCCTGGTACTGGTAACATGACAGTCAAGTTACTAGACAGAGTCAAGAAAGTTGTGGCCTGTGAAATTGATACAAGGTGTGTAAAACAGTTGTCTAAATATATAAATTGTATTTATTCATTAATTTAGAATTAAATATTGTAAATAACTTATTTGTTATAGATTGGTTGCTGAACTTCAGAAGCGTGTTCAAGGAACTCCATACCAAGCTAAACTTCAAATAGTTGTAGGAGATGTCCTCAAAACAGAATTGCCTTTCTTTGACATTTGTGTTGCCAATGTCCCATATCAAATCAGTTCCCCTCTTGTCTTCAAATTATTGCTGCACAGGCCATATTTCAGATGTGCAGTTCTCATGTTTCAAAAGGAATTTGCTCAGAGACTAGTAGCAAAACCTGGTGATAAGTTATATTGCAGGCTCTCTATAAATACACAGTTGTTGGCTAGGGTTGATATGTTGATGAAGGTTGGTATAGGTTTAGGATTTCATTTAAGAACATGAAAATATTGTATTCTGTACAATGTATAATGTTACTATTTTATTCACAGGTTGGCAAAAATAACTTCAGACCACCTCCTAAAGTGGAATCAAGTGTAGTGCGGATAGAGCCAAGAAACCCACCCCCACCCATAAACTTTGTTGAATGGGATGGTTTGACAAGAATAGCATTTGTAAGGAAAAATAAAACATTGGCAGCTGTTTTCAAACATGCTACAACTATGGCTGTGTTAGAGAAAAATTATAGGGTGCATTGTTCTCTGCACAGTAAGGTAAGCTTGATCCCTCCTCAGTTGTGTTGCGAGGGTCATACAATGCCTTCTGAAACTCCACTTGAGGACTTTACTAACCTACATTTCTTTTTAGGAGATACCTGAAGACTTTGACATAAAAGAGAAGGTTCAAGAAATATTAACTAAGTCAGAAACGGAACAAATGAGAGCTAGAATGATGGACATAGATGACTTCATGAAGTTATTACACGCTTTCAATTCTGAAGGCATACATTTTGCATAGTATATTTGTAATTATAAGAATAAAACACATTATTATTAATTTACTTTTTAATAACTATTTTAGTTCACATTTTGTAAAACTAATAAACAATATAAATATGCAATAATAGATGGATAATCTTGCATTTTTAAGAATTCATATTTATATTGTAGAATTCTTGAATCCTCTGCTGGCATAGTCATCAGGTTTACGGTCCGATTTGAAGGGGAACCCTGGTTGCCCTGGCAAAACCATTGGTTTTGAAACATGTACTCTCCAGCCTCCTTTTTTGGTCCAATCCTGAAATCATAACATAACATCACGCCTTGTTTTCCCCAAAGGGTTAGGCAGAGGTGTACCTATATAGTACACCCACATTTCGCCAATTATGTTTAAGTCCCATGTAGTAGGGGGTGAGCCTATTGCCATCTACCAAAATCATAGATTAAGTAGATGTTATTGTTATCAGGTATGAAGGTATAAACAACAAAAGGGTGTTAAAAATAAATAAAACATTAGGGATTGGCTACTCATCATCATTTCTGCCCAAAATATTCCACTGCTGGGTAAAGGCCTCTTTGTTTCTATGATTCTCCATACCTCCATGCTTTCCTAGTGCAGGTGTTTTCCCATAACGTTAACAATGTTGCCAGGTGACCAACTTCTAAACAACCTATTGCAATATACACTAAGAATTTGTACTTCTCTTCAACCTGTATCCACCCTATGCTATGCTGGGTGTAATCAAATGTTTACTTACATTTCCATTATATTTAAAGTAGTAGTGAGTACAAAGAATCCCAACACCAATCAATGCAAATTTTCCAGTTAGATATCTATAATCGGCAGCACGTGACGCGCCCTATAACAATAATAGTAAAAGTTAGTGAAGTATTTTATACACCATTTAGGTTACTGTTATGTAACCTCACCAGTATTGGCGTAAGAGCACCAAAAATTTTGTCCAAAGGCGCGCGGTAGATGCGGCGGAATACATTAGTGCGTTCTCTCCAGTATTCTTCTACATGTACTGGTTCATTTGGAGCCAAGACTTGGTCTTTCAACCACTGCTTGCGCCAGGATCTCTCGACATCGGTCATTCCCAGACATCTTTCGCGTTCAATTGCCACACGCCCAGCAATGGCCATGGGCTTAACGCCCGCAGTTTGAGCCATGTTCGCTCAATATTCTTTTTACTTAGTCTCAGTCGTTCGTTCTATAAAAAAATCTATATTTTCATTTTCACAGGACCACAAAGCAAACTGCGTACAGTTACTGTGACAGGTGACAAGTGAAGTGACAGCTACAGAACTACAGAATACATAAACTCGGTGATAGCAAGAGAGTGACGGTGACATCCACAGAGCATCATACCTACTAGAACACCAGCCGGCACGCGTGCCATTGCCATTGGTGGCACGCACAGATATAAAAAGAGTAGGTGGCACGTATTTCTAACAAAATAATTTGGGAACGGTATCATTTCAGGAATGTAGTAATCTTAACTCTAATTTTTTATTTGCTAGACAAAAGTGACTAAAATGTCAAAATGAATAAAAGAGGTCAATCGCAACTGTCACTTTGGTCTAACTTATTAAAAATCATAGCAAATTTTGCAACATCAGAAGTCGCACTCATCATCATTCATACAGTCTAAATGGATGCAGCTGAATACCAGTATTTTATATGGAACGACTGCCTACCTGACCTCCACAGCTCAGTTACTGGGTAAAACGATACCCCTTGATAAGACTGGTTGCCAGACTTTCGGGCTTCTGACGACCCATAACGATTGCCATAGATCCACGAATGACTGAACCATCCACGGACACATCGCGGCAAGCGTATTCTAGCTTAACCTGATTGATTGACCCGTGCGACTGTTATTAGTTAGCCACAACCTGCACATTCTGACTAAGATGTAAGGTTTGTAGAGTTAGAAGCTTGGCTCTACATTAGATCTTAGGTGAGTCTTAACAACCTCACTTTACGTGAAATGTTATAGGCAGGATTGTGCTTACTAATTCCATGGTAATCTCCGTCTAGTCTAGCTTGCTACGCTTGCTACGCTTGCTGCACTTGGCTGTAGAGTAGACCACAGATTAATAATATGTAGCAGTCTAGTCTCTACTCAGCTGTGCTACTCAGATACTCAGATACAGTACTACTTAATCTGTGCAGATACTCATGAACTCACACTGTTTTAGCAGTAGATCTACTGTTTTTTCAACGGCATCCCTGTTTTCTGTTTTATTCCTATAAAACAGAAAACAGGAAATAAAACAGAAAATAGTTTATTGTAAACCTGTCATAGTGAAAAGTTTCGCCAAATATTCTGATTCCGAGTTGATGTCATTTATGTCATTGTTTTCGAGCATCTTTTACTAAGTTTTTAATTGTACATTTAATATTTTCGTCATCTAAGCCATTTAGAAACAAGTAAGCGTAATGTAAGACAGAATAACAATAATTCAACTGTTCAACTAATTATGTACATATGTAAGTATAGTGTCTTTGGAAGATATTATTACGTATTTAAAAATAAAATTTAAAGGTACGTACATATTTACGATATAACGATGAAACTATCGTCTATTGAGTATTGTGAAATAAAACATACTTTATGTAGGTATTGAAAAGTTCCTGATTATGAAAAATTGATAAGTATCAATATGTTTTGTTAAGAACCTGATGTCGAAACGTTCTTTTGACAGCTGCAAATGTTGTCATGCAAAGAATATACTACTCTCTGTTGTCATGTGAAGAATTTGAATAAATGGGGAAGGTCGGGCAAAGCTAATTGTAGATGGCGTGATCATAGCTAGGTCCCCCACGACCTACAATAAGTTTGACATTTCGTTCAGTCATGAGTTTACTTTTATTTCGCTATTTCGTTATTTTAGGTGATTTCAATATTTTAAATCAAGTAAATGATATGGAAAGTGTCAGAATTTAAAACCATAAATAATAATATATCCTCTGAATCACTTTCTTCAAAATGTTTCTACTCTGTTTAATTTTTAAAACATCTCTACGAATAGCTTTAAGCCACCATCTTTTAATTTTAGTGTCTCTTGGGAAATGGTGGACTCCAATTTCGAGTATTTAGTAACACAACAACGCATCATTTTCGCAAAAATAAAATAAAACCACCTCACGCCTTGTATTATTGGCCTGTGTTGGGAACTAGCTACGACAGCGCCATTTTGACAGTTGGCTCCCCCATTACTTGTGATTGTGACACGACTCGCTGGACAAACTATTGACCGTTTACCAAGTGAAGCGATTGTCAATCAACAACAATGATGTTTGTCTACAATAGATCAATCGTAATTGATCGTTTCGGGGACCCTTTAGTTTGGTAGAATTGGCAACACTGCACTCGCTCATTTCTACCTATGGAAATATTAAAAAAAAAAACTTCATTCAATTTTCATTCAAGTCGGATAAAGAAATATATCGAAATCCTCTGTTGGTGTCAAAAAGATAAATTACATTTTTATCTTTTGAATTTTGATTTCGGCAGTGTGGTGGATAAAAATATCCCGAAGAAGATAACAAGATGCCTCGGTACCATAAGGTGGAAATTAATAAAACAGAATGGATTGTCCCGGAAAGATATCAAATGCTCACACCTGTGGGCTCAGGTGCTTACGGACAAGTCTGGTATGTGTATTCGGCAATATGCCAGTATAGTGTAAGGAAAGTGCTACATTTATTTATATCAATAAATATTATTCAATGGCGCAAAATCTATGCTCGGTAACAGAATGCGATTTAAGTAGGTACATTGCCCTTACGTACGTGGGCGGACAGAATTTAAGCTGTCTATTCTTGAAATGTACAACAATTTGTTTACAGTTCCGCAATCGACACTCTGCATAATATGAAGGTGGCAATTAAGAAATTGGCGCGACCATTTCAGTCTGCCGTGCATGCCAAGCGGACTTACCGCGAGCTAAGGATGTTGAAGCACATGAATCATGAGAATGTTATTGGTAAATGTGCCAAATTATTATCTGCATACATGGTTGGGCATCAATTCTGAAAGAATCTCACCAGAGACTATAGATCAAATAAAACATTGTTTACTCTGATGAAGTGTGTTTAGCCGGACAAATCACAGCACTCTAATATGCTAAGTTATTTGTTTAATATGTACAGGTTTGCTGGATGTATTCAGCCCTGAAAAAACTCTGGTAGAGTTTGAACAAGTATATTTAGTTACACACTTGATGGGAGCAGACTTGAACAATATTGTTCGTACTCAGAAACTCTCTGATGACCATGTCCAATTCCTGGTTTATCAAATTCTTCGTGGTCTTAAATATATTCACTCAGCGGGAATCATTCACAGGGTATGTATCTTTAATAGTTAACTACACTTGTTTCCTATTTGTGAAATTGGGTCATTCACATGTTGTGTCCATATCACAAGAAAAAATATAGATCAATGAACTAATTCCCTAATAATAATCAGAAAATTATTTAGAATCTAGATAATTTGCATGGCTTAACTCTACTTGGCATTTCATTTATTTAACACAAATATTAATATTGTAGGATCTAAAACCTTCTAACATTGCTGTCAATGAGGACTGTGAGTTGAAAATCTTAGATTTTGGACTAGCCAGGCCAACTGAGACAGAGATGACTGGCTATGTAGCCACAAGGTATGTAGGTCAAATTTGTTTACTTCTATATGTCTACTACAGACCATATTTACTTTTAAAATTAGTACAGTGGATTTCATTTATTACGACCTTGGTTGTAGCGACCATTTACCTATAGCGACGTTAAATCTAAGTCCCTTGAATTTAAAGCATACTTTAGTACAAAATTCATGTGGCTATAGCGACTTTGGATGTAACGCCGAGTTCGGGTGTAGCGACTGTTTTTAATGAATCATTTGTAACAAATTCCTAGAAATCCCATGCAGATATTGCGACCGGAGTCGGCCGCCAAAGACACAAAGATTTTTTTCTTTCACAAACATTTCTTATCTTTTGTTTACATCCATTGCACACAGATGGTCAGCAAGTGTGGAGACCTTTACCTTTTGTTTATAGATATCAACTAAGTAGGTAGGGGAAGCGTGTACGTTTCGGAGCTTTTATGGTTCAGTTACAAAGTGATATTCTGAGTAGCAACTGGGTTTAGTAAACTTTTGAATAAGTATGGCTGCTAGACGCACATTCACTGTTAAAGAAAAGGCGGAAATCATTTCAAAATTGAAAAACGGTGAAAACAATGCTGATTTGTGCAAAGAGTACAAAGTTTCCCATTCAACAGTATCTACGATGTGGAAAAACCGTGATAAAATATTAGAATGCTTTGAATCCAAATCCTTAAAAATTAAGAAAAACCGCAAACCGACGCATCAAGATATCGAAAATGCCCTTCTAATGTGGTTCAAAGCCCAAAGAAGCCAAAACGTACCTTTGAGCGGTCGTCTGCTGCAAGAAAAGGCTAATCAATTTGGCAGACTGTTTGGAAAAATGGATTTTGAGTGTTCGGAAAGCTGGATATACCGATTTCGTCAACGACACGATATTGTAGTAGGCAAAGTTTGTGGAGAAGCCGCTAGTGTATCGCAAAGTGACTGTGACAACTGGCTAAAAACAGTTTTCCCAAAATTGACTGAAGGTTATACTGATAGCCAAATATGGAACGCTGACGAGACAGGTTTGTTTTTTAAGTTAACTCCTGACAAAACCTTGAAATTTAAAGGGGAAAAGTGCGTTGGTGGAAAATTATCAAAAGATAGAATCACCGTGCTTGTTGCATCAAGTATGGCAGGGGAAAAAAGAAAATTATTGGTCATAGGCAAGGCAAAAAAACCCAGATGTTTCAAAAATGTTAAATCTTTGCCAGTTGATTACGAAGCAAACAAAAAGGCCTGGATGACTTCAGAGATTTTCGAAAAAGTTCTACGCAAATGGGACTCCCAGTTAAGAAATAACAAAAAGAAGATCATTTTATTTATTGACAATTGCCCAGCTCATCCTAAAATAGAGAATTTGACCAACATAAAACTGGCATTTTTACCACCAAACACTACATCAGTGATTCAACCGATTGATCAAGGGATAATTAAAACCCTCAAAAGTCATTATAGGAAGATTTTAGTACAGAAAATGATGAACGACATTGAAAACTCGGCAGGCCCGTTTTCCGTTAATATTTTAGATGCCATTGAAATGGTAACTACGGCATGGGCTCGGGTGACTCCAGATACGATCAAAAAGTGTTTTCTACACGCTGGGTTCCGTAAATCTTCGGCTATCACAACAATTGACGACGACTCCGATGATGAATTGGACATACCATTGGCACAACTGACTACAGTATCATCAAGCGGAACAAATGTTGCGGACTGGGCAACATATGTTGATATTGACAGTCAACTTATCACTACTAGCGATTTGTCCGATAGTGAAATTGTTGAAACTGTTGTTCCATCACATACGACGCAAGATGAGGAAAATGAGGAGGAAGAAGAAGATTGCAAGGAAGGTGAGATTCCTACAACTAAGGATGTGTTAGGTGTTGTAACAAAGCTTAAAAGATACTGTTTATTTGGTGATGGAAAGGATATTATAGATATTGAAGAAGTAATGAAAATAGAATACACCCTACAGCGTACACTAGCACAAAAAAATAAATTGAAGCAAACTAATATTACACATTTTTTTAAATGTACCGGTGAATAACTATGTGTGCAAATATTTTCAATAATAAATGAATATAAACTACACATGTGTACGTGTCTGTATCTCTTTACCTTTGCTTGTAACGACTTCCGGATATAACGACGAAAATAGAGTGGTCCCTTCATTGTCGTTATACCCGAAATCCACTGTACTTACTATTAAATTTCAGTCAAGGTCAAATACTATATTCATAACATAATTCCATAATTTAGTAATAATAAATTTTGCTCTGCTTAAGCAAACTTTCTTCAATACTAGATAACTTAAACCTCAATACTTACATTGTAGTTATTTATTGATCACCTAGTTTTTTGGCCTTGTAGCTTTTTATTTATAAACTAACAACATTGCAGGTGGTACCGCGCCCCAGAGATCATGCTCAACTGGATGCATTACAACCAGACAGTTGACATTTGGTCAGTGGGCTGCATCATGGCTGAATTATTGACTGGCCGGACTTTGTTCCCAGGCTCAGACCGTATCCTTTTATTTTCAACAGTTTTCTATATCTCTGAATGTGTAAGGTTTGATTATGCATGCATTCTACTTTCTGCTAGAATATTTTATTTTTTTACTGTGGGAGCCCTATTTCATCTTTGTAATAAAACATAGGTTCTGGTTCAGTGTTTTTTGTACATACTATGAGTAAGGTTAACAGAAATACACCAAAACCCGTTTTGCTAACTGGGGAAAGTAAGTTTGTAGGTACCTACTTGTCACATAACCATACAAAAAAAAAAAAAAACATTAGCCGCTCTTTGTTTGTAACTTTTCGTCATCTGCATTTTTTTAAATTCCAATTTAATCTTTTCTTTTCAGTCAATTAGTGTTTGTTAAATAAAACAAACCTATTCAGTTTTTATTGATAGTTACGTTTCAACTGATTTACATTAGATTTACAGCTTAGCTTGTAATTTATTATTTTTTGACCCTCAATGGCTTTCACCTTAATGGATGAGACAGATATCCATCAATTGAATTTGATCATGGAGGTACTTGGGACACCTGCCCAGGAGTTTATGACGAAAATATCTTCAGAGTCTGTAAGTAGCTTCCATTCATTGTTGCAGTGGTGATATGGTGTAAAATTAAGTGTACATATCATGAGCAAAATAGCTTCGCCATTAACTTGCTTAATTTGATGTTGTTATGTCGTGTCAATAAATGGCTTGTGTAAGTTTGGTGCTTGTGTAACCTTAACATGCGTGTACTCAGATATTGATCACCTCACAAGAATTTTGTTTTTGTGCGGAAGACCTGATCAAGAGACTATTGACAAAATAATTAGTGAAGAGGTAAGTAAGGCAACTAATCATTTAATTTTTTAATACACATAACACGCCAGAAGTTAATGCTGGTTTTGACGCTTTCTGATATGTGAAACAACACAATAAATATAAATATTAACAATAATCGCCAGTTTTTAGATGCGCAACAATAATGAGTGTTATTCAGCAAAGAAAACATGGTGTATGTTGTATATTAATTGTTCGTGGCGTGCTAATTTCACATGAAATTCAATTTCATGTGTTCGTTTATTTGTGCTTAAGGCAAATTACTTTTGTACAGAATGAGTCATCATTGAAAGTACCTAATGCATAAAAAGAAATAGTTTTATAGGTCATGTCTGGCCAAACAAATATCTCTGGTCTAAGCGCGTTAATCACTTTGTTTATTAAAACAAGTGGTGCTATGCTGTCAGCTCGTATTAGTGCTGACATCATTGTGACACTGGTTCATTCCTTCCGTCCATTCATTACATAGTAGATAGGTGGCAATTCCGTGGCATATGTCCTTCCATTTATCATCATTACCTCAGCCAATAGACGTCCACTGCTGGACAAAGGCCTCCCAAAGCGTCGGAACAATGTACAGTCCTGCAATGTGCGCTTCCCGCATCCAGCGGATTACCACGACCTTCACCAGGACGTCAGTACACCTTGTGGTTTGGGTGCTTATGCTTACCCACTGTGCTTTCCAGTAGGTACAGAGTCTCCACTCCAGAACTTTTGGCCCCATCGGCTATCCGTTCTGCGACTTATACCAATGCTCCCACTCGCTGCCACTAAAGTTTAGCAATTAAGAAGTATTAAACTTTAGTGGCAGTGAAGCCCTGCTTCGTCGAAGTGCCAACATTATTGTTTCAGAACAAAAATAACATGATTCAAGTTTTGCGTAATTCTTTTGTGTCTTTACCTTTTCCTCTCTAGTTTAGCATTCAATATTAATCAAAATTTTATTTATCGCTCATTTTCATAACAAGTCATAAATCTGCAGTTATTATTATATTCTACTTACTAGCTGTTGCTCGCGACTTCGCCCGCGTGGATGTCAATACTTCCCTATTTGAATCAGATTTTGTTAACGATTTCCTGGGTTTTATTTTTTTTTGCGCGGAGCTCTTAATTATTTTTCCAAAGTAAAAGTAGCCTAAGTTACTCCTTATAACATCAGCTATCTGCCAGTGAAAGTCCCGTCAAAATCTGTCTAGGCGTTTCGGAGATTAGCCGGAACAAACAGACAGACAAAAATATAAAAAAATGTTTTATTGTTATAAGTAGGTACGTTCATGTGTTCATATGCATTTAGTAAAAAGCTGTTATTTTGACATTAAAACAGACACTTAAATTTTATTTAAGTATTTGTATAGATGTATAGAAAAATGCCTACGTATTTTGTATTAATAACGTAATTTTGTGTATTAATAATGTAATAATAACGAAATGTAACTGGAACAGTTTTTATAATTATTTTACATATAGAGTGGAAAGTTTAACCTTTTCAACGCCAACGTACGCAGGACGCGGTGCCTCGCCTAGCGCCAAGTTATAAATGTATAACGAAATATATAGTAAAAAGTAATGATGAGGGTATCGTCCTATCGATAAATAAGATTTATAATACGTATTAGGTTAAGTTTTTATTTATAAATTTACGAATATAAATAAAAACAATATTTCCTTACTTGGTTTTATATCCCAATATCGTTAGTAAGATAAACCAGTATAAATTATAAGTATCAAGGAAACAAATGCTTAACTCAGAGCTAAGTATAAGAAATGTGGTACATCTCTATCTGTTTCATGACATCATCCGTCGACTTTATTTCAAGTCCTTGGCGCTCACATCACGGTAAATTCAATTATGATTAGGGATGTCATCTATGGTCTTTCTTTCTTCTATTTTTGTCTTTCCGTTTTTTTTTTAACCTAAATACTTCAGTCAACGTTTTTTTCGTATCTAAGTGGCAGAACTCTTATCTCTTGTTTATGATAATCTAACATCCTCAAACTGTAAGGTAACCATTATAACTTTGTTAAATTCGCACTCCTGAGCCACCGGACATATAATTATGTCACCATGGCTGTTCAACTTGTACATGGATAGTTGTCTGACAAATTTGAAAGAGGATGAGTGCGGATTGAGGATGAATGATTTGTTTGTCAAATGCCTTCTCTACGCAGATGATCAAGTTCTACTTGCATCGTCAGCAGAACAGTTGCAAGACATGGTGACTGTCATGGATGAAGCATACAAGATGAAAGGGATGAATATAAATGTGAATAAGACGAAGGTCATGGTGTTTGAAAGAGAAGAGGACGTATCGATGTGTGATGTGAAAATAAATGATAAAAGTGTGGAGCAAGTAAGTGAGTTTGTATATTTGGGGAGTCTGTTTACAAGGGATGGAAAGATAGATAAAGATGTGGAAAGGAGAGTAAATGCGGGAAATAAAGTAAATCCGCCTGCCCCTTCTACCACCGGACATCTAGACGCACTGCAGGTTACCATCCCTACCTAGTCGCTATTCCACCAATTCGCACTAAGCGTTTCCAAATGTCTTTTGTTATGCGCACAGCAAAGGAATGGAACTCTCTGTCTGCGTCTGTGTTTCCGAACGCATACAACCCCGATCTCTTCAAAGTGAGAGTGAACAAGCTTCTTCTAGGTAATCTCGCTCCATCGTCGACTTTGTCTGTCATCTCTGTCCTAGACTAGAGTCAAGAGCAAACCTATCTCAAATAAAAAATTAAAAAAAAACATAGAAGAAGAAAGAGAGAATACGTTTATTTGCGGTAAACATGACGCAAAAAACATATCCACGCAAAACGGCCATCGCTCAGCATAATGCTGCAACCCTATGCGAGACATAAATGGGGCGGTCCGCGTGCTTCGTGGTTGGTTCTTAAATTCGAGATAAGAATTCGGTTTATATTTCAGAGACATTTTATTACACATCTAAAACAAATATCTACATCCGTACAGCCGTTTCGGCATTACATAGTCACAAACGTACCTACAGACCCATTAATTGGTTTACCCCTTTGGTACACACGTTACGTTAATTCCTGTTGCTAATCATGCCAGGGACATTCCCGCTTTTACTCTTGTGATATAACATGCGTTGGTGTTGCCATGTTCCAGGCTAGGAACTACATTCAGTCTCTGCCGGCGTTGAAGAGACGTGATTTCCGCGAGGTGTTCCGCGGCGCCAACCCGCTGGCCGTCAACCTGCTTGAGCTGATGTTGGAGTTGGACGCTGACAAGTAAGTTATCACCATCATGGGCAGGCTTGTTCCACCCAGTGCTGGGAAAAGGCCCTTTTTATGCCATGCTTCCCTGGTATGTGTCAGAATCTGATCCAGCAGCCTAACCACAAACCAGAAAAAAACTACAAAGTTATCGCAGTATTACGACTAGAGAAATATTGGTAAAGGGAACTGTCTTATGTAATTTTGACGTTCGAAAACTGATTCTCAGCCTAAATTTATATACAAGATGTAACATAAATAACGCACAACTTCTTAAGGGGTCATTGTACTCATCATTATGAACAAGTTTTACTATGGGACCAAACCTGAAATCGCGAAAAAAATATCTGCCGTTTCCTACATTTTGACGAGTTATGCAAACATAATGTAGGGAGCAGCTGTTTTTTTTTGCGATTTTAGGTTTGGTTCCATAGTAAAGATGAGTACAATGACCCGTTAAGAGGTTGTACGTTAATTATGTTACACCGTGTATATGACTTCTGTTTTTGATTATGTGGCATGATGATGATATCGAAAGGAGCCGGAGTTTTATGAAAAACGTGTCTGTGGGGTATTCTTGGGTTTGACGACTTCAGTTGTTGTAGGCAGCAGTTAACAAGTAAAACCTGTTCTCCATCCTTTACCTTATAGAGTTTGAACAAATATGAATATCATTTGAATACGTTTACGTACATTTTAAATTATGTACAGATGGACAAGATTTGATATGAATGAAACAACCGATATAGGTAGGTACTTTAAATCACTCACAAGTAACGAGTTTTAGTGCAATTCAGTTGCGTGAGTTTGTATTTTACATTCACAAAGCTCATTGAAAGCTGATTTGCTTTTTTGTGTTGGCTATTTTCATTATAACCACGACATTTCCTTAATCCTCTGACCCTTTACCAATTCAATTGATATTATTATTGATGTTGGGGTTTTCTATCTCGCAGCATTATGCTAAGATACGAGCCTTTTCTGGTCTCGTACAGGTTTTGTTTTTGTTTATTCTTTGAGCATCCAGAATAAACACTTTCTTTTCTTTACTCTTGACCAAGTGCACTGTTCCAGGCGTATCACCGCAGAGCAGGCGCTTGCGCATGAGTACTTGGCGCAGTATGCCGACCCGGACGACGAGCCCGTGTCCGCGCAGTACGACCAGAGCTTTGAGGATATGGAGCTGCCCGTCGACAAGTGGAAAGGTAACCCTCGATTTAAAAATCGCGGCTTTAGATTACCACAAATAATCTTTTGTCTCTGGATGACGGAATTAACCCAAATCATTCGCGAAAGAGTGGCGGCTGCTCTATTTCTAGTGGTGCGGTTTTTCGTTTGCTTATTTCGTATGGCAAGATAAAAAATGATTAAATAACAGATGCTAATTGAAAATTGTTAAAAAACGTTATCAGTACGTTTTTGATAAGAGGTGGAGTGCATGCGTGCGGTTTACGCTTGTAAGCTTTACCTCGACCAAATCCACTTATAAATAAACCCGAACGCATCGTCGTGCCGACACAGGGCCTTCCGGTTTTTCGGATAAATGAGTTAGGTGTCCTACCCACATGTTCGAGACGGCATGATTCGCCATAGCCAGGCGGCAAAATCTAATGTATATTTTGCCGCCTGGCTCTGCCGAATTATGCCGACTAACAAATGATCGCGACAATCTTATATTAGTACACGACCTTATACGCTTTATCATACTAATATAATAAAGAGGAATTTTCTGTTTGTGGGCTAGGGAGGCTTATCTGATGGATTTGATACGATAATTATACTTCTATCAGATTACTGACTAACTGTGCTGATAATTACGATTTAGGCAAAGGGTTTATTGGATTTTCCTAAAGCTTAGTGGCTTATCTTTGTGTATTGTTAAAATAAAATAATACTTAGAAGTTGAACCTCGAAATAGAAGCTTACGTCATTCATTCAATTTGTAAAATAAGACTTCATTGTGTGTGAGTAATATGTTACACAACTGTAATTAAAAGCTACAATTAAATTCACATTTTAGTACTATTACAAAAATATTCAAGTTACCATGTCTTTTTACAGAGCAGGTATGGAAAGAAGTGGTGGAGTTCAAGCCCCATCCACAACACATGAACACAGTGGTAGAAGTGACCCCATCTTAAAGTAAAAATGTTTCTTTTAAAACTATCATCCATTTATTTGAACCTTGCTGTTACAACACCGGCGCTTTCAACTGTGGGTTAGTACAATCCAGGGTAAATAATAATTAGAATTAAGCAAACTAATAAATACCTTTATCTTGTTTATATTAACAAAAAACGCGTTAATGTAGACAGATAAATCTTGGAGCTTTAAACACAGAAAAACACGGAAAGATCATAGTGACTCATACAGTAGTCGACGCCGGGTATGTTTGACATTAACATTACAAACGTTTTGTTCTATAATCTAATTAGCAGCACTGTACGTGCAGTACGCAGAGATACTTAATGTTTGCCTGTGTACTGTGCCTGCAAGCTATTGTTTACCACTTGACAGCTGCGATGACAAAAATGATGTATGTAGAGTGTTTCATTTTACTAATGGATAAAAATTATGAACATGTAATTTTGATAAAATTTGGAAAAATATTATAATACTACATTATATCAATGTATCGTGTCAGTTTTGGCCTAAAAATGATTATAGGCTGGCTGTTTTATGATAAAAATATGTATGTACTTACATGGATTTTAACTTGAGATAAGAAGTAAATTGAGCACAAACTTGACGATCTGAACAACGCCTCTGACGCCGCAATGAATGTGGCGACCTACTGGGCCCAAACAGTATAATAAGAAACATAGAAGAAGAAAGAAGCACAAACTTATATTTTTTTGGAAATATAATTATAAATTCGGGTTTAGGCATAATATTCAGACAGTTACTAATGATTGAAGTCGAGTTATTGCTAAAACGAGACTCCGGCAGTTATACTCCACTGTGATGTAAGTTTTCGGAGAGTATACCATCAATGAAACTTAGGGCCTTACAGATTCGGGGGATTTTCGGTGCGTATAAGCTCGTTTACGCACGCTCGAATGATACGAGTTTGTCGCGCAAACTCAAAGCATTTATTTCAATTAAATCAATTACAGGCACTTTTGAATTGTTAAAGAGTCAGTCAGTTAGTCAGAAAATTAAGCTAGTTGCCCATTCCAAAACGTAGATCTCTATGGAGAAGAATGGGCAAGAAACTCCATGGACACTTTTAAATCAAAATTATTACAAAATCCTGGGTACATTGTTCTTGTTGCTACTATATGTGAGAACAATGTAAAAAATAAATAATTTAAAACAATTCAAAATATAAGATTAAAATCCATACTAATATTATAAATCTGTTACCTTTCACGCCTAAACCACTGAACCAGTCTTTATGTTTGACAGATAGGTAGCCTGCGGGGTAATTGCGTAACACACTACAGTGGCAGTGCCTTTTATCCTGACAGTTAAACAACATTCATTGCGTTATTAATTAACGTTATACGTTTTCAAACATGAAGCAATGGATTAGCAATTTCTTTCAAAATCTTTCGGATTGTGATTGAAGTGTGTCACATAATTAGGGTGCTGGGACCTGGAGAAGGACACAGGCTACTATTCATCCTGGATATTTGTATTAAAAAAACTAGCACTTCCCCTGGGACTTCGTTCGCGTGATTTTCTTCTACAAATTCTAACACCCCTTCCACCCCTATAAAGTGAAAATTATTTATGGTTATAATCTTAATTAAGTATACATAATTATACTTCGACGCATCGCCCGTCCGCGCTATTACTACATTTTCGCGTAGCGTTCTTTCTGACTTTTTCTTCTTGCTCGGCTCCTAAGGTTCGTAGCGCGATGTTAAAATATACCCTATAACCTTCCTCAAGAATTGGGCTCTCAAATACAAAAAGAAATTTTCAAATCCGACTGGTAGTTCTAGAGCGCGTTCAAATAAGCAAACAGACTCTTCATCTTTATTATTATAATACTAATAGCGCCCCGCGGTTGCACCCGCATAAGTCTCGATCACGTGGGGATATCGGGAGAAAAAGTATCCTATATGTTAATCCAGGTTATAAACTATCTGTGTGCCAAATTTCATCCAACTCCGTTCAGTAGTTTTTGCGTGAAAGAGTAACAAACATTACACACACATTCACAAATTTTTGCCTTTATAATATTAGTGTGATTAGTATAGCTACCCATATTTCTGTGTTTTTGAGCTTATTATCGCGTCTTCACTCGGACGATGCCAATGCAGCAATATTAACATAAAGGTATATCCTTTTAAGACCCTGCCAAAGCAAGAATACACACTGAAAACACGCCCAATCCCATATTGGCCCATTATTAATAAAGGATATGTATTTTTAATAATAAACTGTATGTTATTGTACGTCACTTGTTCAAATACTGAATTCGAGCCTTTTATAAACTTTAATAGTGATATTCAGAGCAATATATTTCCTGCATAACGAATATTAGATGTCCATACCATTTGTAAGTAAAGGCTTTTGTAATTAACGCCTTGCAAGCTATACAATAATGTCGTGCAGGACACGTCGTTAGTCAGTGCGCTCTGTGTTACCCGTTACTAATTGGCTTTATAATGCTGGTGCTAACTAATTTGCTGCTAATAATGATTAGATAGAAGTAAGATTGTATGTGTAGCAAAACAAGGTTACTATAGTATGTGAATGAAAATCAAAATCAAATGCTTCCCAGTAAAATCATTCTGTAGTATAAGTAGCTCTACTTATTACATAGATCGCCAAAAGTTGGTGACTGTTAAAATTGACCAGCCGTCCATCGAGATGACTTTCTTTTTGCTCAGTTTACGCTCCATATTTTTTTTAGAAATGATTACTTTATAAAAGTAACATTGTGGGGAATGGAGAGGGGTTTTAGGCAAGGATGTTTATTTTTAGATTATGAAGTAATATCATATTATTTGCCATTTGTTACTGAAGTTGCGACTAATACGCGAAAACTGTTATGGCCTACTGCACCATGCCTATTGAATAAAAAATTATCAAAATTATAAAGCACTTTAATTTTTACTTTTACGCGTATTAGGCGTAGCAAGATAGTTATATAAATATTTTTAAGATAATCTTATATTTTAATACAGACTACGTCAACAATTTGTAAGTATTACACAAGGTAGAATATGTATTACTGTTGAATCGTAAGAGTAAAAATTTAAATAATTTAAAATAGTATTTTATTTTTAATATTTTCCCGAACCAGACGCCCCGTACGTAACTAAAAACGTTCAAAATCTAGTCGCAATCTCATCTCGGCGACAATCAAATGTCAAAAATGTAGGGAAATTATAGGTACACTCCTACCAACTTATCTGTGAAATGGCGAAAATTGGAACTACGGCCGTCATGTTGAAATGTCATTCGATTGTCAGTGTATACTACATTCGGGTTCTCTGGTTGTTTTGTCGTGATATTGCTGAATTTATAAAGTTAAATATGCCGAAAGCTATTAAAAGTGATGCTCGAAACATTATTCTAAAGGTTAAAACCTTTTTTGAAGAGGAAGCTCGGGCGGGGTCTCCGATTATTCCATTTAATCAAATATACAAACGAATTTCGGCAGCGACAGGTTAGTGTTGTCAACTTTCTTGTTATAAATTATTCGATACTTAACTAATTATTTAAGTCCACGAAATATTCGTTTCTATTCTTGCTGCAGGTTAGCGTAACGGTTTGCGGGATGTTCGAAAGAGTTACCGTGGCCCCGGCACAGGCAACAGAAGGAACACGGGTGGGTTTTAGTCAGTAAAAGTCTGACACGCCCTCCCGCTCCGCCCAGAGCGGGAGAAGTCATTTGATGATTTCCCATCCACAAAAAAAAAGGTTAGCGTAACGGTAACGTACATCTAATAGGTAACCTGCTAAGTAAGTGAACAAACTAACCTGCCAGATTTTCTACTAACATTTATTGTATTATTTATTATATATATTTCAGGTGTGAGTCAAGGAATAATTTCAAGAATAGTTAAGGAAGGGCACGCATCAGAAGAAACTGGTACAAAAATTCGGACACCAGGCAAGGAGCGAAAACGTAAAAGTGGATTTGTGCATGTTGATGATTTTGACATGGGAGTTATACGGAGGAAAGTACATGAATTTTATTCTGCTAAAAAAGAGGTCCCTACTGTTAAAAAGCTTCTAGAGGTCTTAAAGACAGAAATAAATTACACAGGACAGCGAGAGTCTGCGAAAGCTGTTCACAAGGTGGGATTTCGTTTTAAAAAATCCCAATCCAATCGGAGGGTTCTTATGGAGCTTAATGAAATATCAGCTTGGAGAGCTAAGTACTTGCATGCAAATCTCCCCAGCCCCGGCCCATAATTTATTTAGATGAGACCTATATTCACTCTTCGCATACATCGGGTAAATATTGGCAAGGAGAGGGTGAAGACGGAGTATTGGAGCCTGTATCGAAAGGGCAAAGATATATTATTGTTCATGCGGGAGGAGATACTGGATTTGTTACAAATGCACTACTTGTGTTTAAATTAAACACAAAAAGTGGTGATTATCATGACGAGATGAATAGTACCAACTTTAAAAAGTGGGTTATTGAAAAACTTGTGCCTAATTTACGAGAGCCATCCATAATAGTGGTGGATAATGCTCCTTATCACCGTATTTGTGTGAATAAAGTCCCAAATACCAATTCCTTAAAAAAAGATATGCATTTATGGTTGACCCAAAATAAAATTGACTATAGAGAGAATTTGACTAAACCTCAGCTTTTAGAAATAATTAACCTTTTCACCGCCAACGTACACAGAGCGCGATGCCGCGCCAGCGCCAAGTTATACATCTATAACGAAATATACAGTAAACAGTAGTGATGAGGGTATCGTCATATCGATGACTGAGATTTATACGCGTTATGTGAAGATTTATTTATAATTTTACGAATATAAATAAAAACTGATTAAATATTTCCATAATATTGTTTTATTTCACAGTATCCCTAGTAAGAAAAACCAGTATAAATTAAAAGTATCAAAGAAACAAATACATAACTCAATTAGAACTGTAGGAAAAGGTACATCTCTATTTGTTTCATGACGTCAGTCCTTGACTTCATTTCAAGTCCTTGGCGCTCAGAGCACGTAAATTCAATTCTGATTAGGGATGTGGTCTACGGCCTTTCTTTCGTCTATATTTGTCTACTCCCGTTTTTTTTTTAACTCCTTCAGTCGACGTTTTTTACCCCGTGGGTAAGCGGCAGAATTTGTCACTGTATTTAAAGTGTTTTTCTTCGTGTTTTTTCGAAATGGAAAGTAAGTCATCATCTGCCTAGCCTTTTCCCAACTATGTTGGGGTCGGCTTCCAGTCTAACCGGATGCAGCTGAATACCAGTATTTTACATGGAGCGACTGCCTATCTGACCTCCACAACCCAGTAACTGGGTAATACGATACCCCTTGGTAAGACTGGTTGTCAGACTTTCGGTCTTCTGACGACCCGTAACGACTGTCAAAGATCTACGAATAACAGCCGGGACCAACGGCTTAACGTGCTTTCCGAGGCACGGAGGAGTCTCGGTATGTAAAGATGGTCACCCATCCACGGACAACCCCGGCAAGCGTAGCTTAACCTGATGTATCGACCCGTGCGGCTGTTATTACTTAGCCACGAGCTCCTGGAAATGGAAAGTAAGTATATATTTAAATTATAACACCTAGGTAGCAGTGTACCTATTACAGCTGTTTTAAAGCCTTGTCTGTGTTTTTTCCTTTATTCATGTAACGGTAGCGTTTACTCGACAGGCCGGCCATTCTAAAGCCGCGGTCCCACAACCCGATAACGGACAGTCCGCGCCAGGTCGTGCCGAGCATTCCCACGAATCTTCCCATACATTCGATCGGACGGGGAACGACAGGCCACTGCAGGTATCATTGGATGCGACTGTTCCCACGGCCTGTCAGCCTGGCCTGGCGTGATCTGCCTCGTGAGAAAGTGGGCCGTGGGACCACAGGATAATACTCAAGCCCAACGTACTTAAACCATAATTTTTAATTTTTATTTTGCATTCAGAATTGAATCGGAGTGTACTACGTGAGCCAGACAAATGGGTGTGCGATTACAAACTGTAAGCCGTAAGATAACCATTACAACTTTGTTAAATTTGCACTCCGGAGCCACAAGACAACCTACAAGCGAAGCTTAGTTTGTGGCTCACCGAACATTTCACTTGAATTCTTACTTTTGGATGAATAAACGTTATCATTATGATCTAGTTGGGCATACCTCAGAATCATCTTCTTTTTTTTTTTTTTTGTTTCGGGGTGGAAAATCCTCATGGATGTCCTCCGCCCTGGGGCGGGCGGAGGGGTCTGTCAGACTCTTACTGACTAAAAACCACCCCGGTGTTCCATCTCACACCTACGCCGAGGGTCGCGGGAACTTACGATCCTTCCGCAACCCCCGGCTGGTGCCGGCCCGCCACGGCAGGCCTCTCCTCGTGTCGAGGGGGGGAGTGAGGTGTTTGACTCCCCCCGCGACGTCTAAGAGGGGCGCGCGTGGAACACTACGCGCCGCCACCTCGGGTCCGATGTATGGGGGGCGACGGACGTCCCCGAGTCCGTCGCCCCTGGACCCATTTAGGGGGGCTGGAAGAGGGCGTTGTCCGCCCTCCGCCGACGCCCAGTGCGCCTGCTGCGGGCTGGGTGAGAGGATGTGATCTCCCTCTCCCTTTCCGCAGCCTCCTTCTGCGAGATGACTGTCTCGCAGAAGGAAACCACCGCGTCCCAGGACTCCTCGCTGCCGACCATCGAATTAACGACAGCCGGCAGCGACAGGTCACTGCCTACTCTAGAGATGAGGGCACGGCGCGGCTCCTCCCAAGCGGCACACTCTGCCAGCGTATGCCGCGCCGTGTCCTCCCGACAGTCGACGCAGTGGTGACACCGGGCGTCTGGCTCCCTGGTTATGCGACACAGGTACTTCCCGAAGCAACCATGCCCCGAGAGCACCTGCGTCACCCGAAACGACAAGGAGCCGTGCCTCCTCCCGAGCCAAAGGTCGAGCACCGGCCGGACCGCCTCGATGGTGCCGAGGCCGGCGGTAGGGCGTGAGAGCCTGTCCCGCCATTCCGCCACCAGGACCTCGCGAAGCAGCAACCGACGCTGCTCCATTAGTCGCTGCATCGGTCGCTCACCTCGCGCCTGCATTTCCTCGCGCCACCGATACAATGACGCGAGTAATTTCGCCTCCAGGTCCCAGGGCGGGGATCCGGCCAGTGCACAAGCCGCCTCGTAGGAGATCGTGCGATACCCCCTGATGACTCTGACGGCCATCGCTCTCTGCGGCCTCCGCAGAAGTTGGGCATACCTCAGAATCATCTTCTGGTGCAACATTCTCCACAAAATACTCCCGAGTCCGATTACACACCCTCTAAAATGTTTAGAAGCTCATCCGAATCCAGTTCTTCATTCATTTCACATATAGTGAAACTTACTTATTAATAAAATATAACTTACTTATTATTAAAATAGAATACTTAGTTTACTAGCTCAAGACAACTGTCAGTAATGAGACACAACACAATTACTTTTTCTATTGTTAGACAGATTTTAGGAGATTTTGTGACATCGGATCGGATATTGTTACAACCAAAAGAAGGATGCGTGCGCGCTCACCCGACTAGTGCTGCACTATGCCAAAGTGACCTTGACAGCCGTACGCTTATGACGTCACAGAACGACTTCTATAATAGTCCGTGGCGCCCGGGGCACTGACAAGTTGACAACCAATTGTTTTGTAGAGATGGGAATATAATTATCGACAAGGATTGCTAACAACTATTTAATTCCGGATCAGCACCCCTCTGAAGGTCGAAATTCGTCTATTTTCCCTTTGTTATAAAGTAGTTAACTAAATTCATATTTTACTGAGCTCAAATTGTTTTAGATAATACCTAGTATTGAAAAATATTTCAACGGGCGAAATCAACGGTTGTAACTTTCGCGGCACATCACTGGCCGACTATATATGAAGTCCTTGGCGTGCTGGGGACATCAAAAATATTCGGAGTTTTTGTTTTTGCCGATTCTAAGACAAATAAGGGCTTCTTTTGTGTGGAAAAATATAAAACAGGGTATTAGACAGTGCTATATTTAATAATAAAATGAAACAAACCTTTTAAATACAGTAAGTTTATTTTTATAAGACAGTTAAAATGAAGACCTTCTAATGAAGTCGTGGCGCTGGTGGCACGAAAATCTGGAACTTCTATTGAAGTCCATGGCGGTGAAAAGGTTAAGAGAAACAAGCCTGAACCGGTATATGAGATAGAAAAAAATTTAGAAGACAATAGACACAAATGCTTATATTTACCACCTTATCACTGTGATCTCAATTCCATTGAACTCATATGGAGCACAATGAAAAGAAAAGTTGCTGATGTAAATATTGAGCACAAAAATGCTGAAATTCCCCGCCTAGTTAGATAAGCTTTTGACGCTATTACAGCGAGTGGGCACAACATTGTAAACACGTTCGCAGGTTAGAAGGAGAATACTTAAAACATGATTTGTATTTAGATAAACCTTTTATTATAGAAGTGGTAAGTGACACTGAAACCGAAAGCGATAGTGATAATGATGATAGTGGTTCGGAAATAAGCGGAGTATGGCCTCACAACCAGGATGAAGTTGTGTATGCAGGTTCATCTAAAGATCACAATTACTGTAAACCTGGTTTTCAATAAATCATTGTAAAGCAATTTGTTTTTTTTTTTATTACACTACACTACCACTAGGTACCACTGCTAATTATAATTAGTCAAATCTGGTGTTAGGGGTTAGGTACGGTCATAACTAAATGCTAGACATCCAGGTACCTCTTGCAAGGACCTACTTAACTTCGCATTAAATGAAAGTTGTATCCCCCCGTGGAACATTTTATCTGCTGAATTTCCACTTCATTGGATTAATTTTTAGATAAAGCCAATGTTTATTGCTGAGAGACTAAACTGTTAGCGTACCTACGTAACTGTAAATTATCAAATTCTTTTTATTTATTTTATTATTTTTATATAGGTATCATTGTTTTTAATTTGTATAAACTGTAATTCTTATTAAACGATTGTCTAATGTGAAATTTCCTTCTTGAAAACTTACTCAATTTTGGGCACCTTATATTAATTAGCAACACTGAAGCGACGGTGCCATGCCGTCCTCTTTCAGTTCACAGAAGTTGGTAGGACTGTATTTTTGACACATTGAGACAGATCAGACTGAATGTTCTTAACATTACGAGAATAGCCCTCAGGTACTGTTCAACTCCGATTTGGAGGAACGTTTAGGGTTCCGTGAATCCGAATGAAAAAACGGAACCCTTATTTATAGGATCACTCGGACTCGTGTGTTGTCTGTCACAGCCAATTTGCTCCGAATCTACGAAACCGATTGTTTGGTACACATTATTCTAGCGAAATAAAAGGTTAATCTTTGAAGGGGTCTTGGAATAAGGCAAAAATATAGTTCTTGGCATTTTCATAGTTCTCGACAGGGTTCTCGATGTCTCTGGAGACACTTTTCACGGGACAAGGGTCGATTTACACTAGCGCAGACTCGAAGCGCCAATCAAAAAAATAACATACTTTGCCAATTCACTATCTCTAAAACGTTAAGCGCGCGCACCAATCAGCGCTGGTCGCTCGCAGACGCGTGTATTTCGTAGAATTTCGCGAATTCGCGATTTTTTTTGTCTCGGTGGAAATATTACGTTGCAGAGATAAGGGTGAATTTGCTATGTTATCTTTTAGATTTACGCTTAGCTGCGCTTCAACTCTGCGCTATATAGCAAGAATCAATCCTAATGACCGTGTTTTCACGCGTCTATTCCTGGAAGAGCAACCGCAGAGCTGGCCGCGTAATGCATGCTTGGAGAGCGGCCGGTTACCACTTCGTTGGAAGACGGGGAAACTGGTCCTCATTAAGAAAAAAAAAGAGTAAATATCGATGTAATTATTATTTGAAGATGAATAAGACAACCACCAAATTTCTTACCACTAACATAGTTCTTAGGTACTTACCTATTCACTAACCCATATCATTATTTATTTCAAACAACAAGGTCCATATGGCCCATATGGACCTTGTCGATTGAAATAAATAGGTAATTATTATAATTTGATTTTGATTAAGTAGACGGGGCGCCCTGCGGACTCTCCGTCCGCTTACCGGCCCATCGTGCTGCTCGACGAGGTGGACAAGCTCTTTGAATGAGTCATTGCAGACCGCCTCGTCGGGCGGCTGGTGCGGGTGGGTCAGATTTGGCGGAGAGCCAGTTTGGTTTCCGCAAGGGGCGCTCTACGGTGGACACCATCATGCGCGTCCAAGCCCTCACGACGGGGAATGCTGTGGCCCGGGGTGGGGTCGTCTTGGCGGTGTCAGTTCGGTAGCATTTCCGACGTTTGGCTCCCAGACTGGAGCGGGCCGGGGCCAAATGTCATCTTCAGCAGTGAGAAGAAAAGGCGGCGAGAAGATATAATTAAAAATTAAAGATCATTTTACATCACTTTATTTCCTGGCTTTACCAGTAAGATACAGTACCATTGGAAAAACCTTAAAATGGCCACTTGTAACAGCAACATTTCTCCTCCACATCTTGAGTCCTGGCTAATGCGAAAATCAGAGGAATCTATACACTTTCTTTTTTACTAAAACTGTTTAATAGGATCCTAAAGCGAAGCTACAATCAATGCATATTTTAATTATCTACTTGACATTCTGTAATGTGTACCAGCATTGTCGCAAAGATTTCTGACAAGACGTAACCGAGATGCAAAAAAAAATTGTATTTTAAAAACATTTCACTATACACGGCATTAGATATTTCGCAACTTATTAATTGATCATTACTATATTTTATCAAAGGTCTTAAATTAAAGAATCATCCATAATCTACACAAATACCCGTATTTTAAATAAAAATAATGAAGTGCTTAGTGAACATAGTGCAAATGTGTTTACTTGAGAGTTGAGTGGCAGACATAATAAAAATAAATAAATAAATAATAATTAATTTCGGGCTAAATATGAATTTCTGTCTTATTATGTATAAAATTGCATGGTAATGAAATAGGGAAGAATAAATCAAATAAATGATTCATTTTAGTAAGTCAACAGTGCTTGTAGAAGTGCTATTACAAATATACCATGCAGTCTTCAAGTGTTTCACTCAAGGAACTTGCAGTAATCTAAATGTGCCACTGATAATATAGGCAATTTTTCTATTTATAACATATTTTTCGGAAAACCGCTACATGCTAAATATTTTGATTGAACTCCAGAATATAAGCAAACTTTTTGTACAAATAGTTGTCCACAATTTACAGTCACAACTGCTTTGGTTTATTATTTCCCAGTGACGCTAATATTTCCCAGTAATTTGATGAAAGTAAAATGCGACTGAATCAATACTTAAGTGTAACACTACTTTAATGGTTTAACTTTTAATAATTTATATTTATCACATTAATTATTATTTTTACATTACACTTCATGACGAAGAAAACGGATTTAATTTCTGTAACGTAAGATTTAATGGTAAGTTATCTTCAGAATCTGATGAAGTATCCGGTAGTCGACGACTGGTTGCCGATAGTTCGTTGTGACCGTTGGGTGACGCCGCGATACCGGCCCGAGACTCACTAGCAGCTGGTGTCGATTCGACGTCAGACCTGTTTCTAGTAGCAGTCACATTTGACAAGTTACTGTAATTTGCACTCGAATTTGATTCATCAGTATTTTTATGACTATTATACATAACATTAACAACACTTCTCAGTCTTCTGTTCTCGCGGCTGTCGCGCCGCTGTCGTTTCCATTCCTTCAATGCTTTACGCTTTTCTCTATCCCTCTTCGACGTGCCGCTAGTGCCGGGTTGATCTAAGGCAGGTAAAGCCTGCTCGGCGGGAACTGAGTACTCGTTATTACTCGTTTTATTCGACGACTTAACGCCCTTTCCCGAGTAAGACTTTCGCTTGCTCCGCTTATCCTTTTCCGAAGACTGGACATTCTTCTTTTCTTTGTGATGCGAATGTGACGACCGTTTCTTGTTTCTCCTCCGATCTCTACTAGACGTCGCACCCTCTTTGCTCGACTTCTTTGATTTCTTCTTAACTACATATTTGGAGTCATCGGTGTCGTCGTCGTACGAGGAGGTGGGCGCGGTGGAGGGGCTGGGTGGCGAAGAGTGCGAGGAGGGCGCGGGCGAGAGCGCGGCGCGCGGCGGCGTGGAGTGGCTGGTGTCGGACGTGGGCGCGGCGCGCGTCGGCGTGGAGCGGCTGGTGTCGGATGTGGCAGCGGAGTGTGCGCGCGCGCGGCGGCGACGGCGCGGCGGCGGCGGACGGTAGGAGCTGTCGTCGCTGTCCGACTCGCTGCGCATTTCGCCGCCGCTGTCGCGCGCGCGGTGTCGCTTCAGCGTGAGCTTCACGGACGGCACGGGCCGCTGCTCTTGGGTCTCTGCGGGTTGCGTCGGCTCCGGCTGAGGAATGTCCTGTAAGATGACGTCGCTGTCGGATCCTAGCAAGTCGACGATCTCGGGAGTCCTCTCCTGTGGAGGTTTGATGTAGCCCACGACCATCACTTCGGAGGAGTCGTCGTCGGTGTCCGATTGAGATATAGTTTCGATAGGAATAACACTATTAGTAGTGGGCTGCGATATATAACTTTGTGGGTAAGCAGGCACTGGGAACCTCGAGGGCCCCGGAGGAGGCTCGGCTGGCTCCGAACTGGAGACCATGACAATATCAGAATCCACACTTGCTTCAGAGTCAGAACTCGATATCACCTCATTGACCATTGTAGATATTCTACTGTCAGTGGTATATTGCACGTTGCGATCATAGCCAGTCATGTCGTAAGGGGTAGAGGCGAAGCAATACAGCTCATGTAGGAAGTGTTCTGTCCTGTCTCCGAAATATCGATGCAGCGCTTCTCTGAATTCGGATGAATTGATATGGTGTTGTGGTAGCAATTCTAGAATCCGGGCCATGACGTAAGATATGTGGCCGATATTCTCATTCAACAAATAATGTAATTCTCTGTTAAGCCAAGGAACCAACCGGTGCATTTGTGTGTCGTTGTACCTTCAAAGACCAAATTGTAACATTTGAATATGTAGTCAATAGTAAGATAACTTGCTAAGTGATCGTAGCAGGACGAAAAAATTCGGGCAGGCCGCTATTTTCCCCCATTTAATGTCTAGATACCTGTAGAATTCTGGTGTGCAAGTCCGGAACCTGCCGGTGAAGTCGGGCAGTGGGCGCGCCCAGAGATTGTGCCGGTACACGGTGCGCCGGAATGAGGCCGGCGAGCGCCGGCGCCGGGCCGGCGGTGCGCGCGCGGCTGGCGGCGGGAACACGTCCGCCATGAACGGGTAGTGGCGCAGGAGCTGCTGGATCGCGATCGTCTCGCGCCGCGGTAGAGTCAGCGTTGTCCTGAATACCAATAAACCATAGTAACATATTACATCTTCATGCCACATTATTTTAGGAGATGGTTGAACGAAAACTCAGTCCTGGGACCTTTCGTTCAAAAAACATGTAATTAGCACGCCTATTGAGGAGCTCGTGGCTAAGTAATAACAGCCGCACGGGTCGATCCATCAGGTTAAGCTACGCTTGCCGGGGTTGGTTCGTGGATGGGTGACCATCTTTACATACCGAGACTCCTCCGTGCCTCGGAAAGCACGTTAAGCCGTTGGTCCCGGCTGTCATTCGTGGATCTTTGACAGTCGTTACGGGTTGTCAGAAGCCCGAAAGTCTGACAACCAGTCTTACCAAGGGGTATCGTATTACCCAGTTACTGGGTTGTGGAGGTCAGATAGGCAGTCGCTCCATGTAAAATACTGGTATTCAGCTGCATCCGGTTAGACTGGAAGCCGACCCCAACATAGTTGGGAAAAGGCTAGGCAGATGATGATTGCTAAGGCATACTGTTAAGGCAGATTTCATGAAAACAATTAAAAAAAAAATATTTGATCGAATTACTGGTACTTTTTTGTATAAATAAGAGAAAATATTTTCACGAAAAAAAAGCTTGAATTTGTCTGAAAAACTCTTGATGAATATCTCTCTAACGGATGGCATAGCAGCCCGAACTGCCAGAAGTGCTACAGTGTAGGAAAAAAAAATCATCCAGTAAATATCAAGGGTCTTATAGATATTATATAAGTTTGCACTTGTCATATACATAAACCACAACTGCTTCCTGAATAAGGATCATTAATTTATTATTTGTAATCAGTACAGTATTTGTAAGTACCAATTATTGAAATAGTTCATGCTAATAATAATTATTGTACTGCCGGAGTCCATGCCTATAGGCTACTACTCTTACTGTCCATAGTATATCTGATTAGATTTATGTGTGTATTTGTCGCAGTAAGATGGTCGCAGCCGTCATATAATTATATCCCGAGGGATATAGCTATATACGGAAATATAATTATTACGTAATATACATATGAAAGCGGTTTATAACTGGTGGAGTGCCCTAATTTTGTTACTGCGACCAATTTCGACGTAGCGCTCGCCGGCCGCTGCCGAAGCACCGCTCGCTCGGCCCGCGCGTAGTTGGTCACAGTTCTAACCTATTTGGTCAGAGTGCCCAAATAGCTCTATTACTAGATCGTGCTCGTTTAATAGTTATATTCCTAGTAATAGTTATGAACCGCTTTCATATAACTATATTACGGTATACAGCTATATTCCTAGGGATATATGATGGCGACAACCATCTTACTGCGACATATTGACTTCCTCCTACTATACTTAAACCCTTGAATCCTCAGGGTTAACATTCTTTAAAGGGGAATAGATAGGCTCCCTTCTATTTTAGTTATAGACAACGTGTTTTTTTTTATATGTCAACTCATAACTCTAGGGTTATATTCTATAAGTAAAAATAATACAAAAAAAAATCCTTGAATATGTGGTCCAAAATGCATAGTTTCGCTGATAGCAACAATCATAATTAAATTAGGTTCATTCTAAGTTTCATTGATAAATATGAGTAATTCATACCAATCATTCAAGCGACGTTGTCATATTTCACGTAAGGGTGTTTGTTTTACATTAATAATCGTGATTTTGTCGAATTATTTTGTATGAAAAATGAAAAAAAAAAATATATATATAATTGAAAAATAATTCATATGCCAGTTGATTCTTTGATATGGTCTCATTTATACCCTAGAGTAGAAGTACATATAAAAACATACAAAACACAAAAACACAACACGAAGTACATATATAGAGTGTAAATACATATAAAAAAACACCTTGTATATTATTAATTTATTATAGTACTTATAGCAGTTTATATTATATTATGTACTGGTGCCATTTCTTAGTGCACTTTAAAAACTGGGTTCAAGTTGTGTTGCTCAGACATGGTTCATGCTATTGTTGAGGTAACCTTAAGCCTTTTACTACATAAAATTATCAATCAAACCAGCTACACACTCTTGCTATGTTTATGGGAATCTTTCTAGAAGATACTAGAATTGATTTAAAAAGACATATTGCACTATCCGAAAAATGATTGTGCAATTTCTTTATCACCTTAATTTGTCTGAATTTTCACTCTAGCAACACCTACATTTATGTACCTATAAGTTATTTAATTTCTAATAACTGGGAAGAACCAGAAAGTGGGGTCCTGCAGTATGCTGGGTGTGATGGTTATGCATAATTTTATGTTATGCTTTATAACATTTCAAATACATACAAGTCCAGGCCCACCACTGTACCTGTATCTGAACCTGTGTGTGGCTGCAGTGACTCTGTCAATGTCAATCCTGCTGATTGCAGGTGTCGACTCCTCACTTTGTCGTTGAACCACCAAGTACTCCTCATACTGGTGGTTGGAGCGCACATTGTGAATGATTGATCTGAATGCTTGCTTGCAGAGTGGGCACTCTGCTTTAACCTGGAACATTTATATATTTATTTATTATGAATACCAAAACTGTATTCCAAGTTTGCAGGTAAAGGTAAAATGCTCCTCAAAATTTTGTTTTGGGCAAAACAAACTGCTTCTGGAACTTAAATACTATACTCATTAAGAGTTGGTTGAAACCTATTTAATCTCAAAAACTTTTCTCTTTTATTATGGTTAATTACACAGGCCTGCAAATTTAAGGTCATGACATCCTCTCTAGAATCTGACAATTAATTCTGGGGTATTTTGATGCGCTGGTTACGAATATGAACTCAGTTTTTTTCTATCACCTCCAGATTTTTCAGAAAAGCTACAGACAGAAAATCGAGAAAAAACACGCTTTTACTCAGAAAAAAATATAATTTAAAAAAGTGCCTACTGTCTAACTTTGAAAACTATTAACATATAATTACAAAACATCGTGAAGTTAAAATACATATCAGTTTTGTTTGTGGAACCTGGTCCTTTTTTCCCCAAAGCTTCTGTTGTGCGATTTTCTCTTCAATTTCCGTTTTGTATCGTCGCGCTTCAGTGGCCAACAATAGTCCGCCACATGCTAGAATTCCATCGTTCTTGATACCTGTCTTCAAGTTCTTTCAAATCTTGGTGAAATCTTTCGCCTTGTTCTTTGCTAACGGCTCCTAGATTTTTTGGAAAGTATTCAATATAATAGTATTCACGGTGTATCCTGGTTATTGATGGTATGTCTAAAATAACTGAACATTCTTCAAAAAGTGTAATTTTATTTGATTGTTTTATCACCAAAAATTTCGCAAAAATAAAACAAAAACACTGGAGGATTTAAACAACTTTGCAATTATTTTTCATACTTTATGTTACAAGATCAACTGTTAATTTTCTAAATTGGTGTTACTACCTTAGTACTTATACAAAAAACTTATAGTTTACCTTCATTATACCCTCTTCTAGTAATATTCACAACAATAAGGTAATTTTACCTAATCATCATGTATTGATAGGTTCATTACTAAATGAGGCTAAAATGACCTGTTTACAATGTGGTAAAGGCGTATTACATATACTTATTATTAGAGATCGGATAATCGGATGCATATTTACCTAAAATTAATTTTTGGCTAAGAAATTATGGAAGCGGCTTCTTATTTTTTTTTTTTTAATATAAATCCCGGGATTCCAGAAAATCCGGGAATGTAAAACTAATCGAATACATGGTATGGAAACGACTTCTAAAACATGTGGTATTGTTTATTTAATAAATACCGAGACACCAGGATCAAATATACTTATGCTTGTTTACTTGAAATTCATTTTTAACCCCCGATGCAAATGTGCATGTAGGGTGTAAGAGGAAGGGTAGTGCGGGTTTATTCTATAGTCAAAAAGTACTAAATTTATCAATTCCTGAATTGAGAAATTTTACGATTGATACAAAAGTTCATTCCATATTAGCCAACACCCCAACTTTAGGTAAATATGCATCCGAATATTCGATCACTGCTTATTATGTAGTAATTAGCAAATTACAGAATAGAATTAATTTGTTTGTCTCATCAGCGTAATAAAAATTGCATTCAATATTAGGCTGAACTAATTTAATAAAGTTTTATAGCTTTTAAACCAGCCAATTACCCAGGCAATTTTAAATAAAATGTTAAATATTTAATATCAAATAATCCTGACATGATGGACGTTTTTTTATTTTTCTCGGAATATTCAGATCCTAGAGAGGAAAACCACTGTAGGCCTTTTTTTTGGATGGGAAATCATCAAATGACTTCTCCCGCTCTGGGCGGAGCGGGAGGGTGTGTCAGACTTTTACTGACTAAAACCCACCCATGTTCCTTCAATTGAAACCATGGTAGGCCTGTGTTATTATTTATTAATTACGTTTCAATTAATATGACAGCATCTCTTCTGCAATTAGAATTTAAATAAAAATGAACTCATTCTGTGAAATGAATTAAACATGGAACTTTGATTTTTCAATCTGTTGGTCTAAATAAAAATGGTTGTTATCAATTTTGTTATGAATCAGCAAGCAGTTGGTACTCACAGTATTTTTTTTCAGGTTTCTATAAATCAGAAACATCAAAAACATATTTCTTCTATAAATGTAAGGTAAAGGTGTTTAAGAGCTCACCTTACTCCAAGTTAGAAGACAAGAAAAGCAGAACTGGTGTAAACAAGAATCAGTGAAGGATTTGTTCTTGCAAGTGCCAAGACATATAGCACAGTTAGGTGGAGGAGAGCCCGTGCGACTGTCAGGCCGGGGGCTGCTGTCATCACTCTTGACACTGCTGGGGTTTGCGCCTGAACTGTCATCTTGAGCAGCAGACAGTGTCTCCATGGCTAGTTATCTGCAGATGTTGTATTGATTTACATTGACAGTCTCTCTATACATAATATTTTGTCCATCTCAGACAATCAGGAAGTTAAAATGTGGCTATAAAGCTGGAGTTATTAATAAGATTTTATAAATTGAGATGGTCATGATACTGCAGTGGGTGAAATAAGAGTACAGCTAATGGAAATACATTTATTTTATAGTAAACATCACCTTTTAGGTGATTATGATGTACTTCAGAATTTATTGAGAAAATAGCACTACCTAATGTTTTCATGTAGGTATCAAAAATACATTGACAAAGTGTTTTTAGGTATTTCAAAATGGTTAAGCTATAAAAACTGGGTTTCAGGAAATGTAAATGTATGAAGAGGTACTTCACCACACTTCACTACATAGCTACCTTATTACTCGCAATTCACTTTGAATTATTACTAAAGGGATAATATATATTGTTATATATATGTTGTTATATATATTGTTTGATATTTGAATTCAGGACAAATAAGTACGGTATAGAACGTTTGAACACAGGTGTTTTACAGAATCATTTGAACACTACAAAATAATGTCAGCTACAATATGAGTATGGTGCTTTAAAATATTTTCTTAGTAAAATGGAAGTTCATGAGATGATAATACTCACTGACAATGTGTGTGATCTTGACAGATTTCTGGTGAATTGTGACGTGACGATGGACGAAAGTATCAGAGTTCGATCACTGAGATTCGATTTAAACGAAATAATGTTAAATCTGTCGTAAAATTAACTCATATCACAAGAACATATCCCTAAGATTATGATTAAA
Source organism: Fissipunctia ypsillon (assembly GCA_947568875.1). Taxonomy (NCBI): domain Eukaryota; kingdom Metazoa; phylum Arthropoda; class Insecta; order Lepidoptera; family Noctuidae; genus Fissipunctia; species Fissipunctia ypsillon. The sequence continues at coordinate 20,897,083 of OX387644.1, forward strand.
ACAAATATATTGCTATTTCCAAAAGCAGGTCTCTATATACACAAATCAACTCTGAGTCTGCAACAGCGCATTATAGTAAACACGTTCGCACACATGGAAACTGTGGAATGGAAGATACAACTATTGAGTATTCCATCTACTTAGATACAAGAACAGCATTTGGATCACAGTTTGACCACACACAGTAGGTACGAATGAAACAGACTATGTAGTGCTATGTAGTAGATTGAAATCATATAAGACAGACCAAGACACTTCCAGACAGTACAGACAGTGTACAATACAATAGATAACTGATCAACCAGTATCTATGTAGTGTCTTTGTATCTATATACTTCCCTCTATGGCTATAGCAAAAGAGTGTAATAATATTAGGCAAACCTAATCGCAAAAGGTGTGAGGCGCGGGTGAGAGGGGGGAGGGGGGTTGCTACAAAGCAAATCTAAAGGTACAGTTACACATGCTCATTCCAAGCATGAAAGCATGCTTCTATTGAGCAGTTGCTACTTAGTAGCATGTGTGTCGGAATGTTGCTCAAAATTAGCATACTCATTTCGAGTTTGCTTAAAAATCGACAGGTGTGCGATTTTTGAGCATGCTACCTGCAGCGCGGATGGAAGGGGGCGTGCTTTAAGCGCGTCTAAACAGGTTTGCTTATTGAGCATGCTAGTATCGATCAGTCGTTCGCTACAGGTGCGCGTGCACAATTTCACGCATACTTAAGCATACTCAAAACTAGCATGCCTATTGCTAGCAAATGTAAACTGCTCATAAGCATGCTCGTATTGAGTATACTTAACAGCACGCTTTTTAGCATGCTAATTTAGAGCATGTGTAACAGTAATGCGTTCTCTGCGAGCATGCTACTTGAATTGTAAAAGTGTCTTCTTGCCGTATCACGTTAATCATATCATAAGGTTTAAATTTCATAACTAACAGGACTTTGTGAAATTGTTTAACTTTAGTACGCGATGGCTCGATGGGGCGAAGTTATATTTCTTTACCGAAATTATGAATGTTTTTGGAATGTACGGTCGGCACTATACAAAAACAAAATTACGAGGGAAAATGCGTACCAAAGTTTATTAGAATCCTTGAACGGCAACATTTTTTCATTTATAAAGTTTCTTTATTAAATGTAAGAGAATATAAGAGAATGTAATTCATTCCGCAAAATAACGTTCATTTTGAATGCCAAATAATGAGCACCTGTATCTCAGACGTGCCAGAAAGTAGCATGCTCATAATAAGCCTGCTTCTGAGGTCTGTGCTTTCATGAGCAAATGTACACGCTCGGAGAGCATGCTATAAATGAGCACGCTTTATAGTAGCAACCAAGTATGCTTTTTAGTAGCATGTGTATTCCAGGCTTTATCCAAGTGAGTAGCAAAGAGTAAAGTAACTATGTGAGTAGCTTCGTACTCCTTTTCCTACCTCTATACTTGCTTTACTTTGTACAAATAACTTTCCTGTATATAAATGTATAGTCTCATTTATTACTTTAAATAATATTAAGTTATAATTTTTCGTCATTGTAATTTGCTCATTAATTACTATGGTATCATCACATTCGTAAATACGGATCCTATATCGTCCTACTCTAAATCCCGTTTCATCTAAACGTGACATTGGCTAAATGCACACACCGTGCGAAGCCAAAAAAAAAAATGTGAGTAGCTAGCTACAACTGTGCTAGTACATATCTATATTACTATACTCTATGGTACATGTGCCGAGTTACCCAACCCAACACTAGCTGTCAGTGTCAAACAAATAGGAGACAGGACTGACCGACTGCTCAGGATTGCAGGTTGTTGTGATTATCTAATCGTTAAAAATGGGACTACTGAAAAAGGTAAAGATATAAGTATTTTGGTTTAGCGAAGCTTAGCTTACCTCATTTAAAATAAATATAATATCAATGTAGGACAATCCCTTTACTTAATCAATTGTGTTATCTGGAGGGGTTGCAATGTGGCTATTGTTATTTATTTGATCAAGAAGACAATGTTTTTTATAACTTTAAGAGTACTGGCCTTGTTGGCATGGCTGTGGCTCCAAATGCCCATCACACCCTTGGTTCTCTATATGGAAAAATTTTGCGAGTCCTGCAAAAGATGCCCGAAAGTGCTGGTTACCGAAAACATACTGAACCAACTATACGTGAAAGAGCTGCAGTGTTAACACAGGTAAAATATCACAGTATATTTATTGACATTAATTGAATATTATTTTACAATTAATTTATTTATATTTTGCAGACTAAAGATGTATATGAGATTGAATCAAAAATTAACTGTGGACAAGCTGAGGAGCTGATTATTCAGGCCGAAAATGAATTGAACTTGGCTAGAAAAATGCTGATTTGGAAACCATGGGAACCACTTGTTTCTAAACCACCCCAAGGCCAGTGGGACTGGCCTCCTACAAAGTCTTAATTTTTCAGAAAGTTTTAGTGAATTTAAGTAATGATGTAAATAACCATTTTGTTTGTTAATTCCTCCATAGTCCACTTGAATAATAGCTACACTGGGGTTTATTTTAAATGTAAGCATTACAAAACATGATGAGATCTTAATAAAAAATAAAAGTACAGTGTTAATTTTTCATTTTATTATAACTAACATGATTCAGTTCAATTAAATATAAAAATAATAGATGGAGCAGTGTTATTTGGCACAGTGCATAAACCATTATGTATTACAAATAATGTTTGTAACATTTCATTTATATCTATTTATATATTTATTTTTCATGAATTTACTGAGCCATAACAAGGTAAGGTTTAATGTACTGACTGCTTTACTCTCTTAATACACTTCTGTATCTCAATGAAAGTGATTGTTACAGGCACATAAGTATGTATAAATACACCAAGTATTTGTGAGTAAAGCAGATAGTATGATATAACCAATTCATAAATTTTATAAATTCAAATGTAACCACTAATAAATACTTAACTAAGTAATTTTTTCCATGACAATTACATGTTTTCATTTAATTTTGTAAAAAATAATAACTGCTGGTGTAAATGCAATTGTTTTGTATAAAAATATGTCATTGGTAACTCATTAATATAAATACTTTGAAATGCCTCTTAGTAATTCGCTGTACTTTGTAGGACAGTTATACAAAAGTTGCACAATTAAACAGTAATACAAAATACTCTACAAACTAAAACTTACAAATAAAAAAATAATAAATAACAATATTATAATCACTTGTCATAATATAATACTAATTCAGTGCTCCATGCTCTTATCACCATAACTCAAAATCTCAAACAATATCCCAATTTACTTATAAACTTTATGATTACTTGAGGCTCTTTTACTTTATAAATTGTAATATTTACATTGGACTTTAAAAATATGTTTGTGTACAAAATTACTGGAAAAGGTACAAATATGAGTTATGTTGTTCATGATATTTGTATTTTATTTTTTATATTACAACGTACATAGGCTTCACATTAATATAGTGTAGGTATAGTTCACATCAAACTTTATGGCGGCTGTGAAGTGCGCTACTCACTGCGCAGTACTGTACCTCTTACCCCTGCTCACACGTGAATTTGTTACTGCACAGCAACTCGCCTCATGTTCCAAGCCAGCATAAAGTTTGAATCGGGCTGTATAGACGAAGTTTCATTGCAATTTTCTAACAGAAATTCTCAATTACAATACCTGGTAATCTCATTGAAAATGCAATCACATGTCTTGTAACTTAAAATAACTTATTATCATACAAGTGGGTGGTTATATTGGGTAAGTTTGAAAGCAACTGTCTCAGATTATATGTATTATTATGGAGAAGATAAAAGGAGGTATTGCCTTGAAACTGTTTCATAACATGCCGAATGTAATATTTAGTTCTGTTCGTTAATAACTCTTTACCTGAGATAACAATCATTTTTCTATTTAGGGGCTGGTTTTTCAATCTTCCGATAATTTTTATTAGGGCTGATTTTTCAATCGTCAGATAACTTTTATCTGAGGAATAAATATGGCGGTTTGACATATTTTCTATACAAAAGCTGTCAAAACATCAAACTTATTCCACAGATAAAAGTTATCTGACGATTGAAAAATCAGCCCTTAGAGGAATAAAAATTGCAGTTTTACAGCTTTTTTATATAGAAATGATGTCAAACCAACATAGTTATTCTTTAGATAAAAAAGTTATCTGACAATATACCGCAAGTACATTAATTTCTACTGGATCACATTTCCATTTCATAAATTATTTAATTAAATAAAAGTTATTTATTTAATACAATGGGGTCCAAAAAGTGACATATTCTTAAAATTATTATTTACATAAATCCACATACAACACATAATAATTTATAGATGAACAGTGAGACTTTTAACATTCATCTCAGCCTAGCAAAGGAAATGGATAGTCATAAGTATGACATTTGGAACCATACTTGTCTTCAATTGATTACTCATTTCAACTTATCTTGGACCCTATGAGTCAATTTTATTAGATACCTCTTTCACAGATTCACCACATTCCTTTTCAAGATGGTCTTTGAGATTCCTGATTCCACAACCTCTCTGGTGTGGGGAACACAAAAAACATATACCTATATCAGTAATTGGAGGGACGTACATATGGCTGGGGGAGAGCAGACACCACTTGGTGTGAACTACTCAGATGATCTCATCCTGTCAGTAGTCTTTGCGTATATGGCCCCTATGAAGGTGACCTGTATCCACAGCTCTAGAGAGGCACCTTTCACTCGAGTCGTAAACGAGAAGACACCTGAGGAGGTGGATCAGGGAATTCTTGCTCTGGTGCTTGCATCTCTGATGTCGCTTGCTAAGCCTGTGACACCACAAAACATACCCGCTTACACCAAGAGATGGCAGGCTGCTTTATCCACACAGAACATAGTGGATCTTATACCAACAGCAAAATGGACCACCATCACCAATCTCGCCGCCCAATTCATGAAAGCGGTTAAGGGCGGTGAGAAGCTTCGTGAACAAATAGTCGATCGTGTCTTGGAGTTGAGAAGAACGGGGCCAGAAGGCGCCATATTGAGTCAGGTCCGCCTTGTTTGGGAATACTCCTCCTTAAAGTCCGTCCAATATATGGCGGCGTTCATCCAGTCGCACTGCCGTGCCCTCGAAATACCGGCCGTGCTAGACCAGGCTCTGGATCTAAAGACAAAGTGGGATGCAGCAAGAAAAAGTGATTCCATCCTTGCTTTTAGCAGAGTGAGGGATGGCAATTCACATCCGGAATTGAATCACGCCCGTTTTCCAGACCTATACTATGCTGCGATTGCCTTTGCGAAATTTAACCAGAGCGTGGGCGACAATTTCCAGATATCACAGTCACATCAACCCGCCCATGCTTCCCTCATTGACAAATATATAAAGAAGACTGCTATACCTGAGTTAGGTGAATTGTCTGAAGAGATGAAGGAGAAGTTGACCAGACTCGGGTACCCGACAACAAGGAGAAGGAGAGCTGACTCCGACTCAGAGGAGGACCAGCCGAGGAAAAGAGGCAGACGCTAATTATAAGATATAAAGTGGTATAAGCCCTCATTAACCTTCGGCCCGTCGCATGGGGTCTTTGAAAGCCTAGGTGTTAGAAAAATGTGAAATTAACACATTTAAAACTATCCAGGAGTTTTAGTATTTCAGGTACCCTCCGAAATTAGATTATAGTTAGCGCGCATGGCCGCTAACTTCGGTTCGCGCGCCAGCGCAGTGAGATACAGACGTGTTTTGGGCGCGAGGGCCGTAAAAGACCCCACGCGACGAACCCCGTAAGTAAAATTGAATTGATTGATAAGTCAAGATAACAAAATGGGACGCAAGTATTTCTTGAAAACACTGGCATTTGAATTGTGCCGTCCTCAATTGCAATCACAGGCCACTATTTCAACTTTGTCTAGAGAATTGAAACAGATCATAAAGCGATTCACACCCCAGCTTCAGAATATTCAACCTGATGGAAACGACATCGCTTCTATGATATTGTCCAAGACGAACAGATAGAAAATTCAAATCAATCTGCCACTTTTGCAAGGGTAACATTATGCCCTACACATACTAAACTGGTATGTACTGACTATGTCCAAACGGAAAATTAGTCTGATTTAGTTTGATAAAAGTTGTGTTTTTTTTTTTGTTGGTGCGAGCCAAATTTTATGTTACAATGTTTTTTGTTCTTATGTGATCTCATATAGGTATAATATAAATTAAAGTTCATTGATTTAGTTAGAATAAAAATATTATTTCTCCGATGTGATCTCAAAGAGACAAATTTATGTTCCTAACTTTAGATTTGAAGTTTAAAGAGTAAATAAATGAATATTTTTGATATTTTTTTTTGTAATTTTATTGTTATTAAACAAATAAATAAGAAACTGCTAGAATAGTTAGAAAGATACAAGTTTTAAGGCGTTTTATTCTTGAGGTTTTGAGGGACCCCACGTGACGAACCGCGTTATTAAAAGATGCGCGACGGGCCGAAGGTTAATTAGATTTAAGCTTAAACATTTGTCTTTAAGAAAAAAGAAAAATGTGACCCGTGGGAGTCATAAGCAGACACGATGGCAGATACCGATATGATGCTAGATGACGAGGACCAGCTGGACGCCGCAATCCTTGTCGTGGGCGGCAAGTCAGGCAGCGACACCATACACCAGGGTGTTACAGGCCTACCTACAACCCTTCCAGGAATGAGCACGCGAGCGGCGACACGAGGAACGTCCACCGATGCAGCACCTGCCAGCAAGAAGAAAAAGGCAGCTCCGGCCAAAACACCAGCAAGAGCAGGGCAGAGCGACCCAATAGAGGAAGAGGGAGGTGAACGGGCACACTCATCGCGAGGCCATGGAGAACCACCAGCGTACCCTGAGGACAGCGGCCTAATCTATACAATGTTAGCGGATATTCAAAAAACAGCGAGAAATCTTGTCCATCTTGGGTAGTATGCACGCCCAAATGATGCAAGACCGGCAACGCTGCAGTAACTTAGAACTCAGGGTGGAGAATCTGCATATCAGCAGCCTATGATTCGGTCCTCCTCCCAATTCTCAGGCAAAAGCTGCACGAGCTGAGAATCCCGGCTAGGATTTTGTCGTATCTTTGGTAGCATCTTTACCAACCGTGTCATTCAACTAAGAATCCCTGGAGCTGACTCTGAACAAAGAACAGTATGGAGAGGGCTACCTCAAGGATCTGTTCTTAGTCCCCCATTATACAATATATACACAGCGAATTTGTCCTCATCTTTAAATTTTGACTGCAAAATCCTTCAGTATGCTGACGATATTGTGTTACTGGTCACTGGCAGTTCCATTCAGGATGCCGCTCTATCGATGAATGTCTCTCTGTCTTCGTTAAACCAATGGCTCCTTGATCACGGGTTATCTTTAAGTGCGCCAAAGAGTACAGCGGTTATTTTTACCCGTAAGCGTTCTGTTCCCCAAGTAGATATAAATATCGACGAACAAATCATTCCAGTCAAGGATAAGGCTAGGTTTCTGGGAGTAACGTTGAACTCGAGATTGTCTGGGGTTGACCATATTAACAACACGGTCAAAAAATGTGAACGCTCCGTATCGGTCCTTAAGGCTTTGGCAGGGGTGTGGTGGGGAGCTCACCCCTACACCCTCAAACTGGGTCTATAACGCGTTGACCAGGAGCGCTTTGGACTACTGTTGCTTCCTTATTGAGCCTTGCAACAAAGAAGCGCTCAAAAAATTAGATAGCATCAGGCCAAATGCCTGAGAATTATTATTAGAGCCATGAAATCCTCTCCCATAAATGCGCTTCAAGTTGAATGTGTAGAACCACTATTATAAAGAAGACAATATTTGGCTGATCGTTTCTTGTCTAAAATATTCTCCCTTTCATCCCATCCTTTACTCACAATTTTAGAGCAAATCGACCTCTCCTTCAATAATTCTCCTTATTGGAACAATAAAGCTGTTCCTCTGTTGATAAATAGGTACAGAGAGCTTAAACACCTCTCCTCACCTGTTTGTCAATATCCAATTTTCCCCGTCTTTTCCTCTGCATATGAGGCGATCCACTTCGAACCAAAAGCCGTTTTGGGACTAGGTATATCAAAGAATTCCCAAAACGCAAGACGCGACTTCGAGTTAGCCGTCAAACGTTACTGGGAAGGATGGAATTTTTTCTTTACTGATGCATCAAAATTTTCACAAACAGAATGTACAGATTGTGTGCGCTGATTCGTTAGCAAAATACGCCACATCAAATCCGGCTGATCAAAAACACTACGTAGCTCATAACTACGATATGCGAAATGGTGCCAAGCTTAAACTGTTCGACTCGTGGACAAAAATGTGGAATGAGACCTCAAAAACCAAGGGGGTCTACTACGCAGCTATACAGCACGACATCCAAAGGAAACCTTGGTTTTTTAAATATCCGAAATTGTCCAAAAGAACTGTATCGTCACTTTGTAGACTTAGACTCGGACACTGTTGTAGCTCAGTGTTTCTGAATAAGATCCATGTTAGGGATAGTTCCCTGTGTGAATGCGGTCTTGCGGAGGGTACTTTGGACCATATATTTTTCTCCTGTTCCTTGAACACCAAATCCTTTGACCTCTTTTGAAAAATTACGAAATGTAACATTCCCCTCCCAACTAACTTCCATTCCCTTTTAACCCACTTCTCTCCCAAAATTATTAATATTTTAACAACTTTTTTAAACAGAAATAACATTAAATTTTAACTGGTGTGTAATAATTTATATGTATTGTATTTTTTTTTGTGCTGTTTCATCACCCTGTTGCATTGATTGTTTAGAATACTTATGTAGTACTAACCCTTGTCCTCGTCTTTTCAGCAACTAACACCTAGATCTACCACAAAGTGCAAAGTCGACGGTCTGCCTCTGTGCTGCTGTCTAAACATGACGCCGGCAGAATAGTCGACATCGGCTCAATTGCCATAAGAAAAAAACTTATCTTGCAAGATAGCATTAAGCTCTTTATCTATTCTATAAATGTAATAAATAGACAGATAAAACCTCAGTTATTACAAAACTAAATAATGTTTATAAGTAAGATGGTTAATAACAAATTGTTGTTTTATGTGGATGTAACACCTTTCCTTGCTACTAATAAGTTTAAGATGGGATGTTTCTTTATATAGCTTACGGCTTTTTTGTGGGTCACCATTGTGAAGTCATAGCCATTACACTGTAAGATTTTGTCATGCATCCTCAGTCCAGATTTTGCTGCAGGACTTCCTTCATGCACTTCTGTCACATATATGCCCTGAAAGAGCAATAGTATAAAATATTGGCTGCAGAGCTACTATAACAACCAGTTATTTTAGTTTTATTTTTTAAATGAATAAAGCCTTACGTTATCAGTGTATCCTTGAGGACTTTTACGAAAATCTTGATCAATTCCTCCGCCAATTTTAAAACCACATTTCATAACTTCTCTTCCTTCTGAATCAACACCAGCTTCTTTCTGGAGTGTTATAGGTATCTGTGAAAGGTTATAAATTCATTGTTTATATGAAAAAAGACCAAATAAAACAAACAAGCCCAGGAGTGATCTTCTGACTTACACTTAGACACTCCATAGCTGTTCCAGCTTGGTGTTGAAATGCCATTTTCGCCATGGTGACTGGTTGATTATTAAGTTCTTCGGGTGAGTAATCTTCAGTAGTAGTCTAAAGACCAAAAGCAATAATTTTTCCAGTTTAAAATGCAACACAATGTTGAAATAACTTGTTTATACACAATTTACTCAATAGTGCTGTCTTTGTGTGTTGCCTTGCCTGCTTTTCAAAGAAAGGGTATAATATAAACACAGAACACTTATATTCAGACAGAATACAAAGGGCTGCTTTTAGTCACTTCACTCAATTTTTCAATTGTCAGCAGATTGACAACACTGTGGAAAGTCAGAGAATTTATCGAGGCATCGACATTTTTTTTTCATGTTTCATAGAATATAAAGTTACAACACTTACAACGCGAAAGCAATGCAAGGCACCATAGACTATTTGTACCAAGCACTGAACTGACCCACAGAACACAAACACACTCCTAGCACTGAGTCCGTGAGTCCCACTTGAGCAATGATTTAGAGATGTGATTTATACAACGTCACCTTTTAATAACTGCAAATATTTTATGGCTAGATTCAATAGCTTTAGATAAACATTTCTTGAAAAAATCATAAATTTCTATACGCTAGTTTCCAAGAAAAACACTAAAACCATTTTGTTTAAAAAGTTAAATTCAACACTCCGTGTAAAGCGGGGAATACCCGCTAACGGTACTTTAAGGCAGAAAACAAAGGAACCCCGTCCCCTGCCGCCCCCACCTTGCGCGGCCGGCGTTCGGCGCGGGAGCGGCCTCAGTTTGCTAAAATCATTTGTATTGTTCGTGTCATGTGCGCAAACAAAAATTTCAAAATGCCGTATCTTTATTCATCACAAGAATACATGAATATGGCTATTTGTTATCACGAGGCAGGTGAAATAATGTTGCGGGCACGAGAACTATACGCCCAGAGATTTGGACGAGTGGTAAATATTCACACCATTCTTGCAGCCGTGCAGCGCTTCAGAGAGAGTGGCAGCTTCCAGTCTCGTCTTATTGACTTGGGGAGGCCACGACACCCCGTGCAGCTTGAAGAGGAGGTGCTGGATTTTTTGGTTTTTTTGGCGTAAGCCAGAATTACGTGTGGCAGCTCCTGAGCAGCGAAGGTTACCATCCCTTCCATTTCACTCGAGTCCAGGAGTTGCTGCCTCAGGATTACGCGCCGAGGGTCGAGTTTTGCCGTTGGCTGCTGCGGAACTACGTATAACGTGCTGTGGACGGATGAGTGCACATTTACGCGCGAGGGACTATTTAATGTGCATAGTGCGTATTACTGGTGCGAGTACAATCCACGAGTGATTCGGCCGGACCACTTCCAACACCGCTTCAGTGTAAACGTGTGGGCAGGAGTGTTGAACGGCCAATTATTGGGACCCGTTTTTCTGGATCGACTGACTGCGGACACGTATCTGCAGCTCCTCCAGCAAGACCTAACAGAGCTGCTGCTGGATGTACCTGTGTGGTACCGCAGGTACATGTACTTCCAGCACGACGGCGCGCCGGCGCACTTCAGTGTGCGGGTACGCGCCTACTTGGATGAGGCGTTCCAAGGGCGATGGATTGGGCGCGGTAGCGTTATCCGCTGGCCGCCACGTTCACCTGATTTGACGCCAATGGACTTCCACGTGTGGGGTCGGGCCAAAGACCTAGTGTATGGGAACGACGGCCATACAATCGGTACAGTAGACGACTTACGTGCGCGAATTGTGAGTGCATTTGACTTGATGTCTAGTGATCAGCAAGTGCTAACTGCAGTGCGGAGGCATTGTCTCGATCGCGCTAGACAGTGTGTGCGTCGACAAGGCCATCACGTCCAACAATTGATGTGACATGATTGTGTAAATAACTAGTAAATTGTGTTAATAAGTTTAGTGTAAATGAATTTTGACTTTTAAACGCCAAATTAATGCAAAACGTTAGCTAAATTGTTAACATTTTACATTCATTCAGTAATAAGTACCTAAATGAAAAAAAAGTCCAAAACCTGAAAGTGTGATGGAGAGTCAATGTTTGTGAATGTGAATGAATATTGGTGAGTTTTATTTATTGACAATTACCTACTCATTTGTAATATTAGGATTAATTTCCACTGAAGCGAAGCGAAGCCGTACTATTTACCTCACACGTTTACGTTATTGTTGTGATCCCTGCAGTCTTACACCCTAAGTCAGTAGAAACATTTTAAATGAATGTTAACGCATTCTGTGCGAACGACGCGCATGCGCGTTTTTTGGACTTATGGCCATATGCTTGCGACGCGTATGCGCGTCCACTCAATTTACATAACTTTCTTCAAGTGCGGCGCGCCGCACCTGTGCGTTCATTGTTCATTTCTATTGTTTCGGAAACAACCGCGCATAAGCATTCATAGCACCACACGAATTTTTTATTGAACGCGTAAGAGCGTTTACCGCACAGGGTTAGTGAGCTACTAATAATTTAGCAGGTAACGTGTTAATGGGGAAGGCAACTGCCAAAATAGCGCTGTTGTAGCTAGTTCCCAACACAAGCTAAAAATACAAGGCATGAGGTGGTTTATTGTATTTTTGAGAAAATGATGCGTTGTTGTGTTCCTAAATACTCCGAAATTGGAGTCCATCATTTTTCGAGAGACCCTAAAATTAGGAGATGGTGGCTTAAAGCTATTCGTAGAGATTTTGAAAAAATTAAATAGTGGGTCAGTAACATTTTGAAGAAAGTGATTAAGAGGAAATATTTAAGGTTTTAAATTCTGAGACTGTCTATATCAAATAAATGTCTATATTAAAAATAATGAAATCGCCGAAAATAAAGAAGTAGTGAAATAAAACCAAACTCATGAATGAATACGAAATGGATTGAATGAACGGAATGTCCAATTTATTGTAGGCCGTAGGGACCTAGCTATGATTACGCCATCTACAATTAGTTTTCCCGACCTTCCCCATTGTTATTATCTATCATTAAAAAAACAATTGCTTCACACCACAGACATCTAAATAATAATTTAGATGTCTGTGCTTCACACTGATCCGCTCAGATTCATTGGAAATATCTCCGCTATTAAATTAACATTAAAATACGATAGATTAGCGCAAAGGTTAATATCGTTTATTGCAGCGGAATATTAATAGCGTAGCTTGGAGTGGACGTATGATCCTAGAGGAATAGGGAAGTCTTAAATAACTGTTTTTTACTACACGTGGCGGCAGGTCCGAGCGATGACCGTGGGGTTATCCCGCAGGACGATCCAGTCGGTATACAGGGTGCTTTTAAAAATATTGTTATTTTTGTGTTAGAAAAACTGAAAAAAAAACTAGCCTGAATATTTGAAATTAAATGCTAGGGCCGTATTTCTAGCGTATAATTATATGTTCTGTTTAAATATTTGCAGTTACTAAAAGGTGACGTTGGTTATATTATATTGGAAGTAACTCCAAGCAACACCACCCACAGGCCACACAGGCTTACAAGCCTATGGGACTTTATTGTGTATGACGTGCAATGTTACCAGATTCAAAAACTTAAAATACAGTAGCATAGCTTGAAAATTATGGTGTCATCATACAAAATCACTAAAAATTTCCAAAAAATACAGTGTTTGAAAGCTCTGAAGTCAAAATTACAGTCTTTGTATGAAATTGTACAAAATTTATTACAGTAAACAACATGAAAATACAGTAAATTTACTGTAATTACAGTGTATCTGGCAACACTGATGACGTGTGTCGTTGTTGTGTGTTTTCAAAGAATGGGGAAGGTCGATCGAAGCTAGTTGTAGATGGCGTGACCATAGCAAGCTCCCTACTACCTACAATAAATTTGACATTTCTTTTTTATTAATGAGTTTGGTTTTATTCCATTATTTCTAATACATGTACCTTTTTCAGTGAGACTTATAAAATGGAAAATAATATAATATGTATGAAAGTCGTAAAGAGAATAGGTATAATACTCGTAGATTAAAAAAAAAACAACTTGACGGTTTTTACTTGACACACACAGCTTTGACACAATGTTCTTTTTTATGTCACTACAGCTGTAGCATGCCAAAGAGGCTTTAACAATTTCGTTATTTTCGGTGATTTCCCTATTTTAAATAAATATTTATTCGACAAGAAAAGTGTTAGAAATAATTAAAACCATAAATATTGTTTATTTCCTCGTAATAACTTTCTTCAAAGTGTTTCCGATATAACCTCGAACTCTGTTTTATTCAAATAATTCCCTACCAATAGCTTTAAGGCCCCTGCAAACAGGCACGACACGCGAAGCTACACGAAGACACCGCGTGTCGCACCTGTTTGCAGGCGCCTTTAAGCCACAATGTGCTAAGTTTAGTCTTTCGGAAAATGGTGGACTCCATTTTCCGAAGATTTAGGAACACAACAACGAGTCATTTTTACAAAAATAAATAAAAATCACCTCACGCCTTGCATCAATAGTTGGTTTTGGGAACTACCAACGACAGCGCCATTTTGACAGTTGCCTTCCCCATAATTTGTGTTTTTTGTTGACAGTGTTGTTGGACTTACGGAATACGGTACCTGTAAATGTGAACGAAAAAACTCTTCCTCTTATATGCAATCGTATCGAAAATGAGGCTGTTGCTCTATACAGTGGCCTACCTTCCTATAGTAAAATCTGATTTACCTGGCAACTTTAGTTTCCAGTTTTCCGCTTCCGATCGTCAAGTCAATAACATTTAGAGTAAAAAAATCTAGTAACTCATACTAATTCCATGATTAATATAGTACTTACTAGATCCATCATCTGCATAGCCTTTTCCATGAAGTTAAAAACTTCATCGCCTTTTCCCTTATAGCATTTACCGGGATAAAAATAACTGACAGCTGCAAACCTTATTTTGTATTGTTAAAAATAATGACTTTACCTTGCTTGTATATATTTGAGACTGCTTTATTTGTTAAAAAGAACATGCATCTATTCAGAAAAGCATCTGAGAATCGCTATAAAATGATTAGACAAGTATATAGACATGAATTATGCGTTCGACCATCAAAGACCGCCTTGATGCACAAAAGCATACTTTGCATGGCCCCAAAAATATTTAATAAATTACCGAATGGAATTAAGGACTTAAATATTATTCAATTTAAAAACAAATTAAGACATCTGTTATTGGAAAAATGTTATTATACTATCGACGAATTCCTTAATGATAAATTGTAAGTTACTTGACATTGATATTTATTTAATTTTGACAATTTATTATCTTTACTTCCATTCATTATTTATCATAAATTCATATATAATATCATCATTCATTATAAATGTATACTTAATTGTTAATGTTTTGCTTGTTTTTTTTTCTGTCTTATGTTGTGTTTTGTTGTAATTATTTTATTTTAATATGTTGATTATTCTTTTCTATAACAATTACTAATTGTGAATGAGTGTACACCTTTAAGGTAGATTTTTGAGGAACTATTTATTATTTATTTATTAAGATCTTACGTAAAAAATGTACCAAAAATCACACCAATAAACGAATTTGAATTTGAAGGTGAAAGCGCTAGGGTAGCCCGCGAAATTCAAATTTTCTGATGTATTTTGCAATGCGTAGGTCAGTATTAGGTTGTATGTAAACTAAAATATGATTCGCGACCGTAACAAATATGTATATACAGAATTATAATAATTAAAGTCATCAATACAACTCTCTAAGACTACGTAATTCTATTGAATGACTATTTCATGAAATATTAACATTTCAGGATTATACAACTTATGGAATTGTGTTACTGATTCTAATGATTATAATTCTGTAAATACACATTTGTTATGCTCGCGAATTATACTTTAATTAACATACGTCAAGACACTGAGCCGCAAATTGCAAAAATCGTAAGAAAATTTGAATTTCGCGGGCTACCTTGGCGCTTCTCCCTTAACATAAAAGTGTCAAGGGATCAAGTTAAATAAAAAATATTTTATTGCCCTATGGAAATTATAAAAATATATGGTTGATCTGTTACTCAGCTACACCCGGTTTGGTTGGAAGCCGATAAAAGTGTGCTAGTTACTAAATCAGGTTTAGTAAGATGTTATGTCAGTGTCATCTTGAACTAATAACCATTCCACTATTGCAGTTTTCCTTGATGTTAATGCAGCCTATGATAATGTTGTATTATCAGTTTTACAAAACAAATTAAAAGCCTTGCAAGTTCCTTTGAATTTGTCGAATTTTATTATTAAAATCCTGACTGAACGCTCTGTTATCATGATAATAGGAGGTCATGAGGTATCTCATCTAGCATGGAGAGGTCTCCCACAGGGATCTGTGCTCAGTCCCATTCTATACAATATTTACACTTTTGATTTAGACTCGTCCTTAACTAACCATGTTAAAGTTTTTCAGTATGCCGACGATTTATTATTATATTCTTCAAGCCAATCTGTTGAACAAGCTAGCTATGCTCTCAATTCTGCTTTATCTACTTTGGAGTCATGGTTACATCTAAACGGTCTGGATTTATCCTCGTCTAAAAGCGCGGCTGTTTTATTCACCCGGAAGAGAAATATTTATAAGGAAAGACCTATTCCAGTTAAAGATAAATTCAGATATCTAGGCATAATACTTGACTGTAAACTAAGTAGTGTCCCTCATTGCGATTATATTGTTAACAAATGTGAAAATCACCTAAACATGCTTAGATGCCTGTCTGGTGTGTGGTGGGGTGCACATCCATTTTCTTTGAAACTAATTTACAACGCAATCATCAGAAGCACTCTGGATTATGGATTGTTTGTCCTAGAACCTGGTAGTGTTATGGCTTTTAAAAAATTGGACCGCATCCAGTCTAAAGCTCTACGCATTATTTCGGGTGCCATGAAGTCTAGTCCCATTAATGCACTCCACAAGTCGAATGCGGGGAAGCTCCTTTATATCTTAGAAGACAATTCCTATTTGACAAATATTTGTTCCAGATTCTTCAGTTCTCAACTCATCCTCTCATTCCTAAACTGGACACTTTAGTGTTGCAGATTGAATCTTTAGATTACTGGACCCGTAAACGTGCTCCATGCTTAGTCGTAAGCTATAAAAAAATATTTTCTCTTTCTTCTCCTATTCACCGTTCCAATAAATTTCCCCTATTTAGCAGTAGTTATGAGAGTTTACAATTCAGCCCCACCATTAAATACTGTGTTAGTAAATCAGATCCCGATTGTCATTTAAGTTTTAATCATTTTCTGGCTGAACACTTAGAGTACCATCATGTATTTACGGATGCTGCCAAGCGTTCTCCAACGGGTAGTGTTGGGTTAGGTACTTACCATTCTCAATACAATATTGTACAAAAAATAAAACTGCCTCCGGAAACTTCCGTCTTTACGGGGGAATGTTTCGGCATCTTAAAAGCCATAGAATACACTCGTGTTTTAAAACTCAAAAAAAAACAATAATTTTTACTGATTCACAAAGTGCTCTTCTGGCCATCAACAAATCCCCTTTCGAACACAATTCGCAATCGCAGTTTCCTGTCATTTACTTAATAAGGGAATTTGCCTTCAGAACCATCTCCGAGGGCAATACACTGCAATTTGCGTGGATTCCGGCCCATGCCATAAAAATTGCCATCCATGGCAATGAAATGGCTGACACACTTGCCGGTGATGCGGTGCAGTGTGGGGACTTAGTTCCATATATAAATTTTAATATTGACCTGGTGAAGTTACCAAAGACTTTCTTCGGGACACCTGGAAGGTAGCTTGGGATGTCGGAAGCAAATTGAAGGGCCGTTATTTTTCTACTATTCAACCCAACGTTCCGGAAAAACTGTGGTTTGGCAGGGCGGAGACCTCCATTCTAATACGGATGAGACTGGGTCATGTTTGCTCTCCTTCCCATCTTGCCAAACTGATTATCATAGACGACCCTATTTGCTTGTGTGGCACAGAGGTAGGCGACTTAAATCATATTTTTTTCTCCTGTCCCCTATATGACCGTTCTTCCTTTCTCAGTAACCTCTTGTCCCTTCGTACTCCTTTTCCTACCTCTATACTTGCTTTACTTTGTACAAATAACTTTCCTGTATATAAATGTATAGTCTCATTTATTAGTTTAAATAATATTAAGTTATAATTTTTCGTCATTGTAATTTGCTCATTAATCACTATGGTATCATCACATTCGTAAATACAGATCCTATATCGTCCTACTCTAAATTCCGTTTTAATTAATCTTTCCGTTTCATCTAAACGTGACATTGGCTAAATGCCAAATAAGTTCCTTGCTAAATGCATAAACCGTGCGAAGCCAAAAAAAAAAGTGAAAAGGTAATGAGAAATGTCAGTGTCATCCTTAGGTCATGTCATCCAATAGTGTCGAATTTGCACGCCTGCGCTAATCAGGCAGGAGTCAGCTGATTCTGAAAAACAATAGGGGAATGTAATATCGAATAAAATAAAAGATACGAAATAATTGACATTCTAAAGGTAATTTTGTTCTCACCCCTAACATGATATCCAGAATGATATAAATATAAAGTTCATATTTAGTAATTAACTATCTGGAGCTGCGTCATTTGTTGTAAATATTTGCATTAATTTGGCAAATACCCAACATAGTTTCTGTCTTAACAGTAACAGTGTTATTTTATATTATAATGGCCGTCGTTTCATGTTTTCAGATGTCCGGTCAACATAGAAATGTGTGGTGGATTGTTGTCAGAAATTTTATTGACTCATTGAGACCCCGCCCGATAAGTGGGAATAATATGGGTAAATTAAATAATAACATGCATATTCGTTGCATGAACCTCTCTCAGACTTAACCCACATTCTTGTTTATTTAGTAGATTTTCATTCCAAGAAACTATTTGAGAGAAATGACATACATACATACATAAACTCACACCTTCTTCCCATGGGGGTAGGCAGAAACTACAGAACGCCACCTGCTACGACCCTTACGTACTTCTTTTGCCTTGTTTACATTCATAAATGTGGTCATACACACACGCCGGTTGCGAGTACTACGCACCTGACCTTTCTGAAGAATATCACCAATAAGATCACTATATGTCTTCCTAGGGCGTCCCCTCCCGGCGTTTCCACTTACATCTGCCTTGTAAATACCTTTTGTTAGTCGACTTTCATTCATCCTCAACATGACCAAACCATCTAAGCATACTCTTTTCTATTTTTGTCACTACATCTTCTTTTAAACCGCACCATTGCCTTATCACATCATTCCTCAGCCTATCATTTATAGTCACACCACACATGCTTCGCAAAGAATGCATTTCCACAGCATTTATTCTACTTTCATGCTTTTTTTGCCACACCCAACAAGAAAAGAATTGAGAGAAATGAATTAGGCAATTTAGTGTAAAGGCTATTTTTTACTATTTATTTATTTGAAATAGGTACCTACCCCAACAGCATATAAATTGTACCTACATTAACACGTTCCAGTGTGGTATATGGGTACAGCCGTCATAACAATAAAACTTCTGTGTCTTTTTAACTGCGTGGGAACCTGTTAATCAACAAAGGTAACAGGTTTGTGTTGTTGTTACATGGGACTAAAACTTATCTGGCCAAATGTGGGTGTACTATAGGAACACCTTTGCAACCCTTTGGAGATTACAGGCATGATGTTATGTTTGTAGTTCTTTTGTATATGCCTATAGTATAAGTAAACCATTTTCAGGTGTATACATGCATTCACTTTTAACTAAAGCAATATAGGTATTATTTTAAAGTTTCAACTAGGCAAGGAAAGCACCCCACTCATATTGTATAATAAAAATGACATTAGGGGGTTTTACACTGGGCTACTACTGAAAATTTTTTCTTAAAAATCTGGTAACCACTGCCAGACTTTTTTTTTTTTGGATGGGAAATCTTAAAACCAAGCCGTGTTCCTTCAGTAGCCTGTGCCGGGCCACGGTAACTCTTTCGAACATCCTGCAACCCTAGCTGGCATCGGCCCTAGCGGACTCCGTCTATAGTGAACCACGGCCAGACCTCGAGATAAACCCAGGTTCATTCATGTTCAGTAGTTTCAGTCAAACAAAGCAATTTTTAATACATATACAATGTTACTTTAAATTGGCTAGCTTAAGTCCGCAGACGCGATGGATATCTAAACACGATAAAACAAAAAACAAATTAATTTATTGTTTTTTTTTTGGGTCATCGACTGCAGTAGGTATTTGTAGTCACTTAAAATATCACTTTAAAAATCTATTTTTTTGTGTAAATTGCACAGACGTGATGGGTATCGATATCCAAACACGATAAAACAAAACAAAACAGATTTTCTCCACCCACACTTTAAGTAACAACATTAATAGCGCCTATTAGTCCGCCTTTGTACTTTTTTAAGTGTGAAAAGTTTAAATAAATAAATAGCGGTCTTTGACCTCCAAAAAAAAATAACCATTAAATATTTTAATTTTTTATCTTATCCTATTCAGATATCGATACGCATCGCGTCTGCAGAGTTTAGCTAGCCAATTTAAAATAACCATGTATACATACAAGGTGGAATAGGACGATTGACATTCCTTTAAACCACGTAAAGAGAATCATCTTCTTTACCCTGTATATAAAAAATCAATCAAATCCAAAGAAAACTTCAGCCACAGGAAAATAATTTTCATTTTCTTGTTTGCATTTTTTTTTGTAAATTATTACGGACTCATATCTACATCATGTTGAAACATAAGAAAATGAATAATAATTTCCTGTGGCTAAAGTATTCATTGGATTTGATTGTTTTTTTGTACAATATAGGTAAAGAACATCTCTCTAAGTGGTTAAAAGAAATGTCAATCGTCCTGTTCCACCTTGTATACAAGGTGTAATTTAAATAACGCACAACCTCTTAAGGGGTCATTGTACTCATCATTATGAACAACTTTTACTATGGGACTAAACCATATATCGCGAAAAAAAATCCTGTGTATGGACTGGAGCACATCAAGCTAATACAATCTATCAAATTTCTTTAATAGATTTTCGACTTTATTATTGCTGCATTAGGTTCAAGGTTGATTGCGAAAATTTGACAGTTTCGGGTAGCTTGATGTGCTGGCGTCTGTACAATATATTTTTTTAGTTTAGCCTATGCTGTCTCACCGCTGGGCAAAGGCCTCCCTTCCAAATAATTATTATAAGTTTTCTTTTATTGCAGGCAAAGACTACTTGGGAAACGCCTACTTTGAAATTCCTGCTAATCCTAGTGTTGGTAAAAGGAAAGCCACCAGATGGTATAATCCACCAAAAGAGCAAGACTTCCAAGATCCTATTCCTGCAGAATGGGAGGCATGGTTGAGAATGAGGAGGTATGTGAAGAAGACCTGAGGGACAATTCCCGTAATTTTAAGACTATTCAGTCTGATTTCAGTTTCAATATGTCAAAAATACCTATAATTTTCCTACATTTTTGGCAAGTTTTGGACATTTGATTGTCGCCGAGATGAGATTGCGACTAAATAGATTTTGAACGTTTTTAATTGGTTTTTAATTACAGGAATTTATTCAGTAGGTATCACTAAATAATTCATATCGTACATAGTTTTCATCACAATTTTGGAAATTGAGGGCAGTGGATGTTTATGACATTAGTGTAAAAAGTTACTACATCATCATAATTATTTTTACAGATCAGAGCCACCCACAGAAGAGGAAATTGCAAAAAACCTTGCTGTCGCCCAAATGAAGAAGATAAATGCAGCAAAACTTGAAGCTAAAAGGTTGGCAGAAGGAGGCGCCCTGCCTACAATACCAGAAAGAGGAGCCGAGTCATTTCCTGTGTATGCTGACTTTAAACCGGGAGACCCCGAAAACAAACCAGGCAACAAATAGGCAAATGATTAACATTAGCCAATGTGTATGAGACAAGCACACAAATCATTTGTTACATTAGCTGACATAGTAAAGCACAGGTTATCTTGCTATTACAACCATAGAATAGGCATCATGTACAGACGCCAGCACATCAAGTTACTACAATCTGTCAAATTTCTTTAATAGATTTTCGACTTAATTGCTAAAGCATTAGGTTCAAGGTTGATTGGGAAAATTTGACAGTTTCGGGTAGCTTGATGTGCTGGCGTCCATACATAAATTATAAAAAAAAAATTGGTAATAATGTATGAGCTCTTTATACAGAGTGTACCAGAAAGGTGTGGTCAAATTTAAAGATGTGGTACACTTGGTACACAGACCATCAAACTGAACAACTTGCTCCATGGGACTGAGACGAATATCGTTATCGCGAAAAAATAATCAGCCGTCCCATACATTTGTGTCGAGTAGGTAAATTTTCTATGAGACAGTTGATATTATTTTCGCGATTACGATGTAGATGTACTTATTTAATAGTTTTCTGGTGATCCACAGGATGAAAAAGTGATTGTGGTAGTATGTGTGTGCGTTATTAATCAGCGACGTGCAGATATCGCGTTCTGTTCCTATAATAGGCAAGTTCCATGTTATTGGTTTTGGTTCCTGGGCACCACCTCTTATAGGTATATTTTACATTTTTATCATGCAATATTAACTTATTAGCATTTAAAAGATTTACTACGTATTTTGTTTTTAATCAATCCACTTTATTTACACTATACAATGTAGGAAATTCATGTCAGCAAAATAACCGAGGGATGGAAACCTGACTGGTAGCTTAGCTATGAAATTAATTCAGTCTTGTTTCTTACAACTTACTCAATAACTTAGTAATCTCTCCAGTGAATTAAGCAATATACGTTTCCTAGTTTTATAGAGGTTTTTTTAGTGTGTATAAATAAATTAATAACCCTCCTTTTTTGGCTTCGCCACAATCGGGTAAATACAGAGTTGTAAACACGTAGTTTCTAGAAAAAAACACCTTGTGTTTTCTAGAAACTATTTTCGTAAATGTTACTGTTTATTTCGAGACTTTTCTTATCTTATTCGTCAAAGTTAAATCTTGAATAAAAATTACTCTCTTTTGTATTGTCTGATCTATGCTAGATAATAGTTATGAGCTGTGATCATTAGTGAGTAGTAAATTGTATTATTAAAATTGTTTTTTATTTAACTACCTACTTACTTGTGCATCAGCGTACATGTTTCAAACTTTAAACCGTTATTTTGTGAGCTTTTTTATTTGCTTTCTTCAACTTTTATTGGACCTGGGGCCGCCGTATTATGAAGTATAGCCATCATGATTCCAGTCCGAAAAAGGGATGGTGTTATCGGTCGTGTATAGCTAAGTCTCTCTCGCGCACTGGAATCGTAATGGCATTAGAACGTCATAATATTATGGCATCTGGACCTACCAAAAAATGACATAGTTTGGCAGCTGACATTAAATAAGCCTTACTTTTAGTGACTTCAACTTCATAATCTCGCGAGTGCGCTTGTTGATGCCCGCGGAGAGAGGAGCTGCTTAATGTCTCTACGATATTAGTTCAACATTACTTACACTTTATGACACTCAGAATAAAGAGTATGATTCAATGGCATCAAAAAATCCTCAGCTCTGCGTGGTGACAAATTCAAGACTTGAATTTGCCAGCCACTCAATGAGAGCCAAGACGTTATTTTGTCTCAAAAATGCCCCTAGAGTTGCAAGGTCGTAGGTGTTATTATCCCCTCGGACTCTCGCCTTTTCCAGTACCCGTACAAATGGCCAAAGTAGGTAGGTACTACAGCCTGGTGCTTTCGCCAGGAAATTGACTATCCTAATGGGACAAAAATTGGCGTAACTTCAAATCAGAGGCCCTGGTGCATAGACGAAATTGGGCGCCCGTCACCCAACCCGCCTCGTATATGTAAAATTATCTTTACTTTGTCAACTTACGCAGAAACGAACCTAGGTTGAAAGAGCGAGCGAAGCGATCTCGAATACTTTAGCACCCCGCCACGGAATGGGTAGATTTTCTTTTGACCATTCATAGTATGAATAGGAGAAGACCCATGCCTTTTTGGGTTACGATACACTTTCTTCCTAGCTTAACATGTTATTCTAAAACCATCTCGCCGTCTGAGGCCCTAGCCCGGTGCCTTGTTGGCGTGGCAGACCTCCCAGCCTGGGCACTGAGTAGGCCCCCCAACACCGCGGGCCCTGGTGCCCCGCACCACTTAATAGTTACGCCAGTGGGCACGAACTATGAGGATAGCTCATGCTGTGGTGCAACTACCTGTCAGCAAGTTGTCGGGGCTGACTGACCAGCCTGCGCACCAAACGTCCGTACAAACTATGTATCTAGCGCCAGCCACTTGAAAGTAATGAAGTGCCTACTTACTCAGTGCTTCGGTTTATGTGTGGGTACACTGGGTACTTAGGTACCCACACATAAACCATACCCGCGTGTGCGCAGACAGAGGCTACAAATACAGACTACAAACAATGGGTAGGTTCTCGATAAACGAGTATGGCCGGTAAAACCTAATTACATTTTACCGGCCTTTACAGACTTCAGTAAGGTACTTGGCTGCACACGCGGGCACTTCAACTTAGTTTTGTGAATGCTGCTGGTTTGAGTGGAAACTGGAATTCGACATTTTAAGACTTGCTAGCCGATTGTTACCAAAATACTTAGTGTCGAGACCCGGAGGAAAGCTAAATTGTATTGAGTAAGTAGATATAACTATAAGTAGGTATAAGCATTATTTAAGTAATAACTCGTTGATGTTCTAAAATGCAGTGTATCGAAAATAAAATGTAGTGTATCGAAAAAAAAGCAGTGTATCGCAAATAAAATGCAATGTACCGAATCAATTAAGATTATTTTGACTTTCGTTGCTGACTGTACCTACCTATATAGTTCACCGTTCAAGCATTCGGGGAACCATTTGCCATTCTGCCTCGTTGGTCAAGACTTCTAGATAAAGGTCGCACGGTCATATGGTTACTGAGCAATCCTGCTGGAGGTCTAGCTGAAAGTTTGATTGACGGGTTAGCCAAAGCAGCAAATCCGCAATGGTATTATTACAGCCGCTTGTACTTAGTAGATTTTAAACAGTAGCAGTACGCGTCCGACAATAATTATACAGCACAAGTTTTCGACAGATACTCTCACACATGATGTAGGTACCAGTGGTGCAGCTACAATTATCACTAGAGGGAAGCCGAAGAAAAAATTGTTCAGTTCTCATAAACTCAGACAAAAACTGTAGGTTTTTAATTTTGTAATGTATTAAACATACAAAGTTTACAGACACAGGTTTACCATATTATTTGGCAATAGTAGACATTAGGAAGACTGGTTGTTCCGAAGGGAAGCCGATAGGAATCGGGTTGTATGAAGGCTACGCCCCTGGTAGGTACCTATTATTGTATGAGTGACAGAGACGCTCTACAAAATCTAACATTTTCTATTTCATGCACCTTTCAACAGCTGGGTACTGTACCTACGTGGCTTGGTTGCAATATTGTTGTAGAAGCCCATATGCCATTAAGGGCGAGCGCGCATTATCGCCCGATTAAAAATCACAAGTGCGCGCTCGCCTTAAATGCCCGTTTTCGCGGGGGAATCCGAACATGCGACGAAAGTGCAGGAGCCAAATCACTGAGCCACCGAGCGACCGTGTCATCCATTGGCTAAAGACTAGGTTAGGGGAGCCAAGAGGGTTTTTGAGCAAGCATATGCAGGGCGAAAAGTTAATAGCTGAGTAGGTGCAGCATGATGAGAGAACACCAAAAATAAATTTGAAAAAGTTTCAGATAGGAACCGAACGTGGTCAGGAGTCCACTTTCAGATTTTGAAAATGGACATAAAATAACGCCCTAAGGGTTGATTTAACCAAAGTCATATTTTTATCCGCGGAATAAAATTGACGTCTGACAGTTTTTGTATGGAAAATCTGTCAAAAATTAAAAATTAATTCGCTGGATTAGACTTTCAAGTATACTAGGTATAAAAGTTTG
Source organism: Fissipunctia ypsillon (assembly GCA_947568875.1). Lineage (NCBI taxonomy): Eukaryota > Metazoa > Arthropoda > Insecta > Lepidoptera > Noctuidae > Fissipunctia > Fissipunctia ypsillon. The sequence continues at coordinate 20,922,580 of OX387644.1, forward strand.
GTCGAATTTGCCCTTAGTAACATAACCCTGACTTAAATAAGTAGGCAAATCTGATGAAGAAATTGTGGGCTTTCCCTAAATCTGACGACTTTGATAACTCAGATTTGGACAATTTTTAAAAGGATATCCAGGGCGAACAAAAGTTATTCTGTGCAACAGTGAAATAAATACAATAATGTAATCTATCTTGATAGTGAATATATAAACATCTGACAGAATGATGGATCCTTATGGCAAATATAATGAAATTAAAAAACAAACACACTAAAAATTATTAAATTTAGTAAAAGTAAAATTAATGTTTTAAGTATGACACTTACTTGAATGAATGAGTCCGCGTATCACTGGTCAGTTTCCCTCAGTCGTCAGTTTATTTAATTCGCCAGTTTCGTTGACCTAGTCAGTTTCACTGATTGGTCAGTTTTGCCGATTAGACAGTTTTCAGTGTTTGTCGGTTTTCGTCGTTTTGTCACTATTATTCAATTCGTCAGTCAAAGTACAGTCGGTAGAAAACTGCACACACGTTTGCGTTTAAAGCACTTGAAGAAGTCAAAGGTCATAGAATACACAATAGGCAAAACAAGGTTTATGTAATTCCGCACTTAGGAGATGAATGTACCCTACAATAAAAATTTTGCAGGTCCACTTACCTAAGTATGTGTCCCAAACTGCATCAGTCGTGAACGTGATACCTACAGTTAAGGACTTATAATTAGGCACGAACGACTGATACTAAGTTACTTTTGGATAAACAAATTGCTTTTACTTTTGTATCAACTTTCAGTTTCACCTTTGATCCACATAAAATAATAGCTTTATTAGTAGGTTTTAATGAGTCATACTCAATAATAATCAAAATAATTGCACTCCCCTATAAAAAACAATTTATCGTAAATTGGCTGTATTTGAAAAGTACTGCCCATTGGACAAATAATTAAGAACTCAAAAAAATATGTTCTCAATTTTGAATTTCGAAAACAAATAGCACATTTTTTTATTTCCCGCCTATCCTTTGGTTACTTTCTCCTACGTTTTTTCAGTAAAAAGTGCATATTTCAAAATCATGGGTAAAAAGGAAAGTTGTGATATGGCACTGTATGAACGTGATTGGTCGTATAAAAAGATTGCTGATCTAAGGAGTGCTCCAAAACTAAGGTTTATAACGCTGTAAATCACGTCAAGACATTAAACACTACAAATAATGTTTTTCGAAAACCTAAATCTAGAAAAACGACACCGCCTGAAGATGCTTTGATTGTTCGTTTAGCGAAGACTGATCCATTTAAGGGTACTGAAATTATAAGAAGGGAAGTTTTTGGCAATGGAGGCGTACAGCACGAGCGCGGCGTACCTTACGAAGACGCATAACGGATGCAAAGTTATTTGGAAGAATCGCCCAGAGAGTAGGTACCACCTCTCAAGAAGGTGCACCGAAAAGCAATATTAGATTTTGCTAGAAAGTATGGCGACTGGACAGCAAGTCAATGGAAAAATATATTATTTTCTGACGAAACGGAAGATAAATAGACTAGGTTCTGACTGACGGTAAACAATATGTGCGTCGACCGGCTAAGCAGGCATTGAATCCTAATTTCACGAAAAAAGTAGTATAGCCATTGAACTATTATTACTAGGGTAGTACTATTTAATTTTTTTTTTTTTTTATATTTCTCGGGACCCCAGGGTCCCGGACCTTTAGAAGGCATATGAGGGGCCGAAGCCAACTCGCAGAGGCCCGTTAGACGCTTTCAATGGAAATGAGGCACTAACCGACGATTATCCCTGTGCGTACTATGCAAGTGCACCCAAGGACAACCCCCGGATGGTGTAGGACTATTGCAGAATATGGAGACAAAAAAAAATTGGGCTATGGGTTTGGATGGCTAAAGTGGACTGGTTATCTAAAACTATGGAAGGACTATGGCCCCTGCCTGACCAATGTTTGATAAATACAATACACGGATAAAATGGCAGGGGGTGACTTGCACACTCAACAATGGGCCCCCGGAAACGGTCGCTAGCACATAGTGTCGTAGCGACAAGGGGGCAACATGTCTTGAGGTGCTTAAGAGGAGTGGAGAGGTATTCCACGGCTATCAGGACAATCCCGGAAGTACGGTCAAGATCCCTACCAGCATCTTACTGGACTACTTCCTTCCTCCGAGCACGTTTGCTCTTGCGAATCTCTACTCAAGCCAGCCAATAAAGGCAAGAATGAGGTGGGAGGTCAGTTCTCGTCAGTGTTCACTCCAGCCGGCCAATAAAGGCAAGCCAGAGATGAGGAACATGACTTCTCCCGGGAGATAGGGTACGTGGGGTCGCTACTGCTCAGCAGCTCGCCACATGCTGCCCTGCGGGTTTCTGTATCTCTCTTGGTCTGGCTCCTCATCCTAGACCTGTTCCGGCAAAGAAACCTCCACCGGCACAGACCTAGAGTTCGGAGCGCGCAAGCCCCATCACGACGTCAACGTAGAGATACGGCGATGGGGTTATTAGTATATTATTACTATATTATTACTGGAATTTCTCAGTAGCAGCCCGGAGTCTGGATTTGTTGTGCCCGGTAGATGGCAATAGGCTCGCCCCCTATTACATGGAACTTAAACATAACTGGCGAAATGTGGGTGTACTACTATAGGTACATCTCTGCCTAACCCTTCGGGGAAACAAGGCGTGATGTTATGTGTACTATTATTACTACTAACTATTATTACAGCGTAACGTACTAGTAGTACTTACATCAATGAGTAAAGCATGGGGGTGTAAACATAAAAGTTTGGGGATGTTTCTCAGGGTATGGTGTTGGGCCAGTGAAAAAGATTGAAGGCATTTTAGACCAATTTCAATACAGGCAAATATTGGAGGAGACTATGCTTCCTTATGCTGAGGAGACGTTGCCTGTAGTTTGGACATTTCAACACGATAACGACCCCAAACACACTGCTCATTCAGTGAAAAAGTTTCTTAGTGATCAACAAGCCACTGTGTTAGATTGGCCTGCAAACAGCCCATACCTCAATCCGATCTTTAGATCGGATCCCCGTAGAATTTAATCTACGGGGAGAAGTAAAGAAGAGTGTGACTGCTAAAAGGGCAAGTAATTTGAATGAACCCATGATGATATGATGCCCATTACATGATGCACCATTCAATTTATTTCCCGCATTCACTCTCCTTTCCACATCTTCATCAATCTTTCCATCTCTTGTAAACTCCCCAAATATACCTACTCATTTACGGGCTCCACCACATAGCAGATAAAAGAGGTTAGAAAGGAAATAGTTCCTGATTTCTTTTATCTGACCTCTTTTATCTATTCTGTGGGCTCCACACTCTTATCATTTATTAGGTATTACGTACCTAATTTTTATTGAGGGATATACCTTCCTCTAAAATGTAGTATCTAGTCTCGAAAATGTAGTGCACTGATTTCTCAAAAGACGCCATTTCCCCATTTTCCTTTAAAGCAGGTTACCAGGGGGCCAACCACCACCTCTTAAAGCAATATTATTTTGTGAGAAAGAGATGAAGCTATACAGGACGTCTAGCTCCATCTCTTTCCCACACTCAAGTAAGATTACAATAATACTGCTATAAGAGGTGGTAGTCTAGCTCCTGAACTGTTTTTTACACAGTTACATTAACATCAGTTCTGAAGGCTGTTCCGTGGTGAAAGCCTGTTTATATCGTCTATATAATTTAATCTAAGTACAATAAACTGGTTGTTTGTATCTATGTGCTTAGTCGAGATACGTACAAGATGTAGGTACTTATAAGTATAAAAACCAACTAAACAATGAAACCACCAAATTCTGTTTCGGCTGTGTCAGGTCTGGTGAACGTGGAATAAATACATATTTAATCAAAGTCTGATCTCTTAATCTTTCCGCTGAAATAACTATGTAACACAATATAACGTTGATGGCGATAAGATATGTAGGGATAATAATGAGTTTTAATATTCGTCTGCAGGTCAAACAATATAATTTCTGAGTAGAATGTGCGGAAAAGATTACAATGGTATGTAAATATAAAATAATAGTAAGATTAATTGAATCCATGTGTGCAGCATGCGTTATAATGTTTTGTTCTAAGAACATTACCTATACTTACAGTTAGATTCAAGGAACTGATGATCAATTCAGCACCCTCCTACCTCAGACACCTTGATTGTGCATTTTATTAACCAGTGCCTGTAATATGAAGTTGACTTAAATAAAGATTTATGATTATGATTATTTGGTATTTGAAACAGGTGCAATAATCTATTAACTGTTGATTAAATTGACTTCACTCACAGCGTCTATCGAGTACCTAATAGCATAGCCAAAACTGATTCTGGAGATTTTACTCGCGTAGAGTAACATTAGGTAGTTAATCTGTGGCGTTAACAATGCAAACCCGATTTTCGTTTCTTTGCTCTGTGACCAGATTACCTGAGAGAGTGCTAATGTATCTATCGGCCTGCGGCGGCCGGACCGTCGCGCCGGCGCCTGCGGAATACTGGCACAACTAGTCCGTTCCAAGTTCCAACCGACCGGCTGATTATCCAGACTTGGTAAGGGAGGGAGTAACTTAACTTACCCTCGCTGGGTTAGGCTTAAACTGTGACCATACTACATGTAGTATGGTCACAGTGTAGTGCTCGGACGGCTCATGAGCCGTCCGAGCACAGCGTGCGCCGTAGCAGCCGGTAAAGAAGTACCTATAACCGACCAAGGAACGGATGGTTGAATCTGGGATAGAAAGGTGTTCCTGCTAGAACAGCTATCTACTTATGACTTAGTACCTACCTATATAATATGTACGAAGCTTTAATAATTCATTGGTGCTCTGGACAAACTTAAAACTATGGTAGGTACCTACTTATTATGTGTGTGTCAGGAAAAGCTGCGGGGTAATTGCCTAACCCACTTACAGTAGGAATCGGTTTCATTTTGACAGTTCAACAACATTCATTGCGTTATTTACGTTGTTGAGCAGACAAATTTTTGAACATGAAGCAATGGAATAACAATAAGTTTCAAAATGATTCAGATTCTGATTGATAGTGGCGCAATATTAGGGTGCTGGTTTATATTATGCGAGACTTTTGTTTGGCTACCAACAATCAACATACAGCTAGGTATACATATGTGTAGGTACATACATACGTGTTACAGAATAAGTAGAGTTTCAATGCATCAGTACATGTGTGACTCTCGATTATTGTATCAGGTAGGAGTACCTATGTAGGTATAGACGAAGGCGCGACGCGACGACCGACAACGGTGTGCGACGCGATTCTGGTAGAACAATTTCCATGAAGTTTCACAAAAATTGTTCTACTAGAATCGCGTCGCGCCGTGTTATTGATCGACTCGCACAAATTTATTCGCCCGAATCGGGCGAATCGTCATTTTTAAATAATATTATTTTTTCGGTGGCGATTCGCACGAAGTTAATTTATTTGTGGGCGAATCGACAATTCCAGAAATATATTAGACAATTTATGCTATTTAAAATGAAGAAAAAAGTACACTAGCGCACATAAGTGATAAGGGTAAAATAGCCGAGGTCCGTACCCATAGCTAGTGGTCGCTTACTTTTTAAGTTTCTATGCACTGGCTGGAGCGTCTGTCTGCAGGAGCCTATAAAAGGGACTATAATTATCTAGGTTAGGTATAGTTGACTTCCAATAGGTGACAATAGTCCCTCTCTTTGTTATTCAACTCATAACCGCATCAGGTATCAGATCAGACAATGACATGCCTGTGTTGAACAAATAGGTTAGAAGTCTAGTAATACTTAGGTAAATTAAGATTTGTTAGGCATCTGGTATCTAATAAGCGAGACTTGTACGCGATTGATATGCACGATTTTTTTAAATAGCATGAATTATATCGTCATTGGCACTTTTCAATTACATAGGTACCTACCTATAATATCTTCACGACGAATTCGTGTAACTATGGTCGTGTCGCAATCATTTAGGATCTCTATTTGTGAAACGAAACGCATGAAACAATTAGGTAGCCTTATTTTACTACGTTCTATAGAGGCCATTAGCGCCATCTTTTCTGTGTTCTGTTAATGAAAATACATAGGTAGGTATACCATAGTACCTAAAGTAAGTAACTATAATGTTATCATTATAGGTCACATGATCAAAGTTATTTTGAGCATGACTTTCAAATAGTGATAAGTAACAGTAGGTAGTAGGTATATATATAATCTGTTGAGAGGGGCTCGTATACCGGGCACGGCGGGCGCTATACTGTAAACTCCATGGAGTATAGGCAGGGTTGGCATGTGGCCCCCATCAATCAATGAATTTCTAATTAATTAACCTGCAGTCTCTAGTAGAGACTGCTATAAAATAGAATGCCTAGTTAGACTTCTACTTTTTATTGGGAAAAATTTACTTGACTTACGGCCGAACCCAATAACCTTTTTTCAGTAAAAGACAGATCGCTATTGATAGAGACTACTTACTGACTGAGACTAGAAACCATAGATACAAAATTCAAAAGACAAACAGGAGTCAAACAGGGCCACTCGCTACGTCCTAAACTGTGCACCAGTACCCTAGAAGAAATCTACCGAAGGTTGGCAGCCGATTGGGAGAAATTAATGGATCGTATTCGAAACACAATACTGTGTGGAGCTCGTGGCTAAGTAATAACAGCCGCACGGGTCGATCCATCAGGTTAAGCTACGCTTGCCGGGGTTAGTTCGTAGATGGGTGATCTTTACATACCGATACTCCTCCGTGCCTCGGAAAGCACGTTAAGCCGTTGGTCCCGGCTGCCATTCATAGATCTTTGACAGCCGTTACCGTCAGAAGCCCGAAAGTCTGACAACCAGTCTTACCAAGGGGTATCGTATTACCCAGTTACTGGGTTGTGGAGGTCAGATAGGCAGTCGCTCCATGTAAAGTATTCAGCTGGGTCCGGTTAGACTGGAAGCCGACCCCAACATAGTTGGGAAATGGCTAGGCAGAGTGATTGATTGAACCTTTTATATGATGATGTGTTGAGACGAGTGAGTGACGCTTGCTGGCGATTGATATTGTCAGCCCGGGGGGCCGCATGACGTAATAATCATCGAGACTCGATAAACAATCCATGTTGTACTTTTCCGACGGCGGGCGGTAAATATCTTTATTCAGTCATTGGAAAATTTCGGACGCAGACACACATCTCTTGGGTTACGTATTCTTACTAGTTTTGCAATCAACGATATTTTAAATTAAATTAGCAATCGAAAGGTAGATATTTCATCAGCTACATTTCTTTCAATTAATCATTCATTAAGAGCTTATAATACTTTGTTTACTTAACGGAATAATTAATTACAATTAATCATCCACATACACATGAATGAAATATTAGTTTATAATTAAACCTCATTCACATTGAGTGAAATATGAGTTTACCGACTCCTACATAAATAGCAAATCTTTGTTTACTTGCTATTGCTAACTGGTTTTGGTCTTATTTCTGTGATCTTTAATCAATTAAACAATAAGTCAATTGTAAGTTTATCACCAGGCACACTGTGATTAATAATAAGTAGGTATTTATTTTATTAATATATTATGTATGCGGAGACTGTAATCTAAGCTCTTTATTGTCTCATCTCAGGAGCGGTGGTATATATATAAAGACACATGTTCATTATTTTTTGTCATTATAGTAAAGATAGTCACCGAAGTAATAGCTTCACTTACAAAAAAATAACTCAAAGTCAAATACGAAATAAAGTACGTACTTATTTTACTAAATTATATTAAAGGTGTTGATTGCGGGGATTTTAATGTAGTTTTTGGATGACTTCGTCTCTCTGGGTCCTTGGTCTACCGATTTTAATTTATTGTTGTTTTGTTGGTGCAGCATGGTTGGAAAGAGCGATCAGCTGTCGTCGGAGGAGATCTTCGCTCTGGAGGACAAATACGGGTGCCGCAACTACGCCCCCGTGCCCGTCGCCCTGAGCCGCGGTGAAGGTAAGTTCCGAGATCCTGGTACAGTGACCCAGGTGCTCTTTTATTACCTACCTAAGTAGTAAAACGTAGTAACAGCAACCTGAAGATCTCAAAAGCTTTCATAATTTTTTATCCAAATTTCATGTTATAGGTACTCAAATAGGCACTCAGACTCACAGTTTCCCATAAAATTAATTTAAATAAATTGATATTTTTGCTGTATAAACTTTCACAATAAGACGTAAGTATTATTTAAATTTGTAACTTTTTGTTTGTTGGTTTAACTATTTATTTATTCCATTAAGAATTTCTCAGTAGCAGCCTGGAATCTGGATTTTTGTCCGGTCGATGGCATAGGCTCGCCCCCTGTCACATGGAAATTAAACATAACTGGCAAAATGGGGGTGTACTAACAATAGGTACACCTCTGCCTAACTCTTTGGGAATTACAAGCGTGGCGTGGTGTGATCTCAAAAGTTTAATAGCAACTGACAAAAACATTGAGTTAATATTATGAAATTATAGAATTTAGTTTTTATGGGTGTAAGGCAGACAAATTAATGATTTTTTAAGGACGGTTATTTTCAAGTGAGCCGGGGAATAACCGAGGAAGTACAGCGTTAGAAGTTTATAATTTTTTATACAAAAACTTTATTACAAAAAAAGACAGCAGATTTAAAAAAAAAACACGAGGTACAAATTTATTTTTTTTGGAAGTCAGTTGTTTTTTTTTTTTTTGAAAAAAAAAAACGTTTTTTATTTTTCACTTTTTAGTGGGTCGGTTTTTAATTTATCTAAATTATAATAGCCTAATGACAACTGCTCATCACATTTTATAAAACATTGCTTTTCCCGATGCAGGGACGTTAATTGTTAAGGAGTTCTCTTGGTACTTCATCATATAAATTGTGACAAGCTTATATTGCTTAGCAATAATTTTAAAGTAATCGAATCGTAACCCGTGAAATACTTATTATTGAGTAGTTCCGGTGGTCATCTGTAGTCTTCATCATCAGTTCTACTTCGCCAAATGGTGCTTTCCAAGAGCAATATAAAAGAAAGTCAGAACCATTATTTTAAACTGAAATAATACAATTATTTATTATTATTTTTAGCCTGAGTTGTCCCACTGCAGGGCAAAGACGTCCCTTTCTACTTTCCACTCCTCTCTGTCTTGAGCTAGTGTGGACCAGTCCTGTCTGTAGGCGTCAAGCTTAATGTCTCGTTATCTTCTCCTGGGACAATACAAACACACACCGACAAATACAAGCAACTGCTTAATACCTACATGAGACGCTGAAAATATTTGTGTGTGTGTCAGTTGACTTTCTGTGCCGACCGTACCTATTAGATGTTCAATATTGTCATATCATTGCGAATGTTGTTGACCCCCCCGATCGACCCGATCTAACGCTACGTAGGCGCTACGATGCGATATCTGCTCAAGGCGGAATAAATCACAATACTTAAGATAATTATTTATTAGGTATATTGCTCATTGCTTAATACCTACCAACTAATGATAAAATGTCAACAGTTTCATCAGTCTATGTACTCGTATATTTCTGCTGAGCCCAACAGGTATATTGTTTCCATACCGTACCTATCTCATTATAACAACCTAAATACGTATTTTACTAAAATACTAAACCCTGTGATTATCTAGTAGGTGCTGTAGGACATTATATTATCTACTTCAGCGAAGCTCCTGCTTGTGTGGCTTCAGTCTACCAAGCGATATTTTTGAAGATTAATGCACCATCATTATCACGCTAATTATGTTTAGGTACGAACGGCACGTGAGGTATTTTTTTATAGTTTTACAATACCATAAACATTCTTAGACGGCGGTAAATTTCGAAACTGGTACTATTGTTTACAAATTAGATAAATAACGATTTACATTTTCTAATCTTTAAATTGCTTTAGCTAGGTTGATGGTAAGTAATTCTCAAATACAATGGCACAAACTACATTATTATAATTAACTGATAACATATTAAACAGAGAACTTTAAAGAATAATTTTAACATGCTCAGTGCATACATAGTATATACATACAGTACCTAATTCAGATCTCATGTAAAATAACATTTAACAACATAATGCAAACCACCGTTCCGTTTACAAGCGGTTCGGACGTGTGTTCTTCTGAGAACTGCTACTATTAACAATTTCTATTTTACCTATATTTTTTCAGGAGTCTTTGTTTGGGATGTAGAAGGCAAGAAATACTACGATTTTCTGAGCGCATACTCCGCGGTAAACCAGGGTCACTGCCATCCGAGGATCATAGCTGCTCTCAAGGATCAGGCCGATAAACTCACCCTAGTGTCCAGGTAAAGGCAGCACTGAACATTATTTTTCATTTGAAATTAGAATCCTGAGAGATGACTTATAGACTGTTGGTGAAATTCGCCTACTTATAAATAGACGAATTTCACCAATGAAACTAAACGCGATCAGCACATCTAAACCGCGTCAAGAGCTTCAGTGTCAATCATTATCAGCCTACAGCAGTCTAGTAATGAATATAAGCCTCTCCATTTGCACGCCATTCAACTCGATTCTCGGCAACTCTCATCCGGCTGCTACCAGCAACTCTGCGAAGATCGGCACTCCACCTAGCCTGACGTTTGTCAATTCGCGGGCTCCACTCCAGAACACCGTCTACCCCTACGGTCATGGGTTCTTCGGCTAATTTGGCCAGCCCATTGCCACTTCAGCTTGCTTATTCTGTGAGCTATATCGACAACTTTGGCTATCTGCCGGATCACCTCGTTCCGGATTCTATCCCTCAGAGAGATTCCGAACATAGCCCGTTCCATAGCTCGCTGAGTAACCGCAGTGTCAATATTCCACAAAAACGATGATAGGTATTGACAGCTCCTGAACGTGGTTTAGATCTGCTGATCGCTTTCAGTTTCATTGGTGAAATACGTTCTCGTTCATTAGTCTAAATATTAAAAAAAACTCTCCCTTATGTAATGACAATGAATAATAAGAAAGAAACCAATAATATTCAGGCTATAAACATCGGTTTTCAGAGCATTCTACTCAGATCAGCTGGGTAATTACGAGAAGTTCATGACAGACCTCCTTGGCTTCGACCGTCTGCTGGCGATGAACACTGGTGTAGAGGGCGGAGAGAGCGCCTGCAAGATTGCCAGGAAGTGGGCCTATGACGTCAAGAAAATACCCGATGGACAAGCTAAGGTAAGCACGTTTAGCTGTTCTTATGAAATACGAAAATGGACTTTTGAACTCGGTGTTAAAATGTACTTAAAGGTAGTGTTTTGTTAGGATGTTATCTTGCCTTTCTTTGCTGACCGTAGGTACATTTCTAAACGGAAACCTGGAAACTTTACGTAGGTAAAATGATACCTAAGTACAGTGTAAACTGTTTATAATCGTCTTTCGATATAACGTAAAATTTCCTATAACGTAGAAATTAGTTCAATTTGGTTGGTATGCCTTAAAATCCATACATTAATACAGTCTTTATAGCGCAACAGGCATTCTCTATTACGAAGACATACGTTCATATTTAGACGTCAGTAAATATATTTTACCAGCATTACTGTTTATATTACCAGTTTACAAAAGTCTCCGACTAAGACTGGGAATACACGTCAGATTTTCTTTCGATTGTCTGACCAGACTATCGGATCGTATTTACTCGATACATGTCCGTTTTTTACCCGTCTTACCTATCGTCGTACCTCGTGTATACGTCGTTCCCGAGCTATCATCCCGAGTGCTTGCGTACGGAGCAAAAAGAAAAGATGGACGAATTACTGTTACTTATTACCCGACTGCGGCGAAGTCAAAAACAGGGTTTTGTGTTCGACCTGTATGTACATATCTATGTATATATGTAGGTATGTCTGTCCCTACGTGGATCGTAACTACTAAACGGCTGAACCGATTTTGATGAATGATATGTCGTTAGATTTGTCTTTATTGCGCGAGTGTCACTGGGTATATTAAAGGTATCTTTTTAAATTTAACAACGAAGACCTATGTAGGTATGAGATTGTTTGGAGACAAAATATGTCATCTTGTTTCCATATTTTTTAAAGTTCACTTTTTACGCAGTCGGGTTGATAGATTTTTTAAATTTACTTTTTTTCTTGCATACTAGCACTCTGCCCGCGACTTCGTCCGCGTGGATTTCGTATTTTCTCATATAAAATTTAACACCCCTCCACCCCTTCTAACCGGTAGTTTTGGAAAATTAATGATTAGATCCTTTTACTTATTATTACATACATAAACTCACGCCTTCTTCCCATGGGGGTAGGCAGAAACTACAGGACGCCACCTTAACTTATTATTAATTTATTGATGAAAAGAAAAGAAAATTTTCATATATAATATAATAAAATGTTCACCCCGAAAGGGGTTGTTTTTTGAAAAATCTTCAATCATGTTTTTCGTCATTTAATGTGTAGATTATTTTGACTTAAGCCAGACACGCAGTGAAATCCTCCCCCCAAAACTTAATATTAGGTACCCCTTTTGCTGGTCGATTTTCGAAAAACCCAAAAACTTGTCTATATTTTTTGTCAAAAGTATTAATATCGTTATTCGAGGTAACCGTTAGGAGCGCTTTATAATTCTTCCAAACAAACTTTAGCACCCCCTAAAATCCCTTTGACGGGTTAGTTTTGAAAAACTAAATAATGATAAACTTTATTATTCATTTAAGAATAATTTTCGCCTATTGTCCGAACCATAATGATGCGTCCGTTCAGTGTCAACGCTAGAATCAACTGGCAAGTCGGAGGGAGGAATCGGACGTCTATTTGCCTCTGTCCAGAAGTATACAGACCGCACTTTCAGACAATCGGACTGACAATAAAATCATAAAATCGGATATGCTGCGCGCCAGTTTCGGTCGAGGATCGGACGTGTATTGAATGTTCATTTAAACTAATGGCTCCAACGCCTTCCGGTAGCCGAATCAGTCTGATGAAAAAATCTGACTTGTATTCCCAGTCTAAATCTTTGAGGTGCCGAAATTCCGAAAAAAAGACATGACGTCGTAAACTTGCTTTTGTTATTTTTAATTGTCTAGAACACGTGTGACATTACTCTTGGATCGCATTGTCTTTAGGAATGTTGGGCCCAGTTGCTTAACCCATGGCCCTCTCGTATTATTAGTCGTAAACCAATAAATGAATAATAAAAATATTAAAAAGTAATGTGATTAGTATTTGGTTGTTTCTCTTTTAGTCCGCATAACGAAAACTCTGTCCGTAAAAGAAATGCTCCATCCCTTGAGTTTAGTTATTAGAGTTTCCACTGTCTAGGGAATGCAAATACATTTTATTTGATATTTATCTAAAAACCTAATGCAACATATTTATAGCATCTAATAAAAACAAAAGTCGTAATAATCATATCAGCTTCATGCATGTGCAGAATAATCTCGGACCACTTAAATCTTATCATAGTAATCTTATTGCAAGTGTGATGCACCGAAACTTAAACTGCGCTAAAACATGTGGCTTCAAATTATTAATGTTATTGAGTACATTATATCGCTTATCGAGTGGTTATTTTTAACGCGGGTTATCATTCTGCGTGGAGACTAGAAGAATCCGGTCCTTTGTGTATTGAGACATGAGAGTTGATAATGTTGACATTTAAAGAGAATACCGACTGTGAATATGCCTACCATGCAGGTTGGATGGATTAACATGACTTTATAACTATCTGGTGGTTTTATTTTTTATGTGGTCTACGCAAATGTTCTGCAGATCTGGTGCGTCGTTTGACGGCTCGGTGAGCTCCTTAAAATAAGGTTGAACTACACAATGATTAAAGCTGCAATGGCTTTTTCTTCAAAAAGCCCTTCCAGATACGGCCCTGCATTGTTAGACTCACATAAAATCTTATAATGTTCGGCCTCTGAGTTTGTTTTGCCATGTCTTCTCAGGGATCAGTCAGCTACGAAATGCCGGCGCCATTTAGTTTTATAATATTGACCAAAAAATCGACGTGTCTTAAAAGATCTACTAACAGGAGCTAGCAGTATTATTGTAATCTTACTTCAGTGTAAGATAATACTGCTTTAAGAGGGGTGGTTGGCCCCCAGGAAGAAACATCATTTCATTTCATGGATCGGTGGCTCATTTATTTTTCTTTGGGGTTCCGAGGGTACCTAAGGGGCATGCTTTTTTTTTTTTTTTTTTTTGTGGATGGGAAATCATCAAATGACTTCTCCCGCTCTGGGCGGAGCGGGAGGGCGTGTCAGACTTTTACTGACTAAAACCCACCCGTGTTCCTTCTGTTGCCTGTGCCGGGGCCACGGTAACTCTTTCGAACATCCCGCAACCCTAGCTGGCATCGGCCCTAGCGGACCCCGTCAATAGTGCTGACATCTCTTTGAGGCGCGCGTGGAACACGACGCGCCGTCGACTCGGGAAGGGGGGCATGCTTAGGGGAGGGTAATTTTTTTTATGTGCAATACACAAATATTACTCCAATTAAAAAATTAAATGAGTCAACATCTCATCATTTTCTCTCTCCGAACCTAGGTGAATATTTTTGTTTTTCTTCTAGATAATCTTCGCCGAGGGCAACTTCTGGGGCCGAACACTGTCTGCAGTTTCAGCGTCGTCTGACCCCACCTGTTACAAGGGCTTCGGACCCTACATGGCTGGCTTCCACTTGATTCCTTACAACGATACTGATGCTCTTGAGGTAAGGTAATCTTGATTTAAAAAAAAAACTTTCAAAAGAAAAAAAGTTCGAAAGTGAAAAATAACTTCAAGAAGTCGGTGTCTTTAGATCTGTATTTTAGTTTCTTGTCACCGACTTTCGAAATTAGTTATTTTTCACTTTGTACTTACCTAGTGTCGTTTTGGAAGTCGGTCGTTTTTTTTTTGTAAAAAAAGTTTTTTTACATTTTAGTGATGGTACCCATACCCCACACCAATTAGTACCTATAGGTACCACTACTTGCTATGTAAACAACAGTGGCAGGAAGTATTATAACATCATCAAGTTACACAAAGTGGATTAAATACGTATTATCGAAGCTAACTAAAAAAAACCGGCCAAGTGCGTGTCGAACCACGCACAATGAAGGGTTCCGTAGTTGGGAAGAGTTTATCCCAAGAACAAACTTAACATTAGTTGAAAAATATGTTCTCTCATACATTCCAACTGCAAATGGAAGTTGATCGACTATTACTCGTTAACTTATAAAGCTTACTTAGCTGTGATAGTTTTCCTTTTACTACTACCGTAAATTTTTTCACGTATCCAAAACAACCGTTTAGCTGGCAGGGGGGGGGGGGGGGACGACGACGACGACACATGACTCTAACAAAAATTAGCACTTTAAAGCTTAATACACTTCTGGACACATCTATTGGCCCACCTTGTATTTTCAGTTTCGTTTGGTCCTAGCTAAAATTTTATATTAGGTCGAGCAAAAAGTTTTTATGCAGTTTTGAACCTGGCACATTCACAATTTCATTCAAGTCTTTTTTTGAATTTCGAACACAGAATTTAAAGAAACAAAAGACAATTTGGAGCCTGTTTGTTGATATCAAACAATCGAATACTAAGAAAACTTGGTTTTATTGGTTTACTTGGATTTAATTCTTGAAAAAGTGATTGATATCTTTGGTTTTGCAACAAACATTACTTATTCTTAACATTAAGGTGAGGTTCTATCAATAATCTATGGATACTTCACCTGAAGTCGCCGCCCAAGCTGTGGCACTTATTCAGGCCGGACACAGCCAAAGAAACGTGAGTGCTCAACTTAATTTAAGTCGATCTGCGGTCCGAAATGTTTATCGGAGGTACCTAGAGACTGGCGGCTTTGTTCGTCGCCAAGGAAGGCCACGATCTCGGGTCACAACTGAAAGGCAGGATCGATTCATCGTGACGACCAGCTTGAGAAATCGTCACCTTACCTCCATTGAGATACAAAACCAACTTCGCGACTTCCACGGAGTATCTGTGAGCGCTCGAACTGTTCGGAGCAGGTTAAAAGAACGCGATATGGTACCACACAAGCCAGCTAATGGGCCCAAACTAACGCGAGCCCACCGAACAGCGCGCCTTCATTTCGCACGCAGTCATTTAAATTGAACACAGCAAGATTGGAGCCGTGTACTCTTTTCTGATGAGTCTAAAATTGTGTTACATGGCAATGATGGAAGGAAGAAGGTCTACCGACGTAAGGGAGAGCGTTTCGCACAATGCTGCTTTGAAGAGAGGGTTGCTTATGGCGGTGGCTCATGGACTGTCTGGGGCGGTATATCCGCGAGCGGCAAAACTCAACTTGAGGTTGTTACAGGACCACGGCTGCCAACATTAAATGCTGAAAGGTACATTCGTGAGTGCTTAGAACCTCACGTGATACCATACGCGGACTATGTGGGCCCAAATTTCCTTTTTATGCATGATAATGCAAGAGCCCATGCGGCCGGCATCGTCAGGGAATATCTTCGGGATGTGAACATCACAGTTATGGACTGGCCAGCCAGAAGCCCAGACATGAACCCCATTGAGCACATGTGGGACGAGCTAAAAAGACGTGTTAGGGCTCGTCAGCCAGTTGCCCAGACGATGCAGGAGTTGAAAACTGCCATAGAAGAGGAATGGGAGATGATCCCTCAAAATTTCATAGAGCGGTTGATAAACTCTATGCCTAATCGTATGAGAGCTGTGGTAGATGCCCATGGAGGCAACACGCGTTATTAAATTAACCCTTTATTTGATAAAACATGTTTTTTATTCAAAAATCAATTGCCTTTAACAAGGCGCATATCCGACTTGTTAGGCGTAGCTCCATGTCGTATGGTATTCTGAATTCAAATTTAAAACAATACGATCGAAAAAGATGGTAAAATGTATCAGGTTTAAAACTGCATCAACAGTTTTTGTTCAATCTAGCAATCATATTTCGGTAGGGGCCATCGAAACCTAAACTCTAAGGTGGGCCAATAGATGTGTCCAGAAGTGTATTTCAGAAACGGGTCCGTTCATCGAAGAATTGTTTTCACAAACCCGCAATATTTTTGAAAGACCTTTCCAACAACACCCGACACTATCGGGTAGACGAGAAAAAAGAAACATCCCCACTTTATGTGTAGGTACGGAAGATTCCTTAAATTTTTTTTTTTCATTATTTTATCTTTAACTTTGTCGGCGTGATTAATAGGTATGTATATTGATGCTAAATTATAGCTTTCCAATATTAAGTCTCTGAGCTAAGCTGCGCACGGACGGACGGACGGACGGACGGACGGACAGACAAGGCGAAACTATAAGGGTTCCTTGTTGACTACGGAACCCTAAAAAAACTACCCAAGCAAAGTTAATAAAATGTATATGGGACCACCGCGCAAGCTTCTTCTACCAAATAAAAGAGTTTTCAAAATCGGTCCAAAATTGACGAAAATATCGATGAACTGCATACATACAGACGAACATATAACCTCCTCCTTTTTTGAAGTCGGTTAAAAAGGAGTTCTGTTCCTAAAATCTTGACTAAAAGCCATGACGTGATGTTTCCATTTTCAATTTACAGAAGGCAATCCAAGACCCGAACGTGGCTGCGTTCATGGTAGAGCCCATCCAAGGAGAGGCAGGAACAGTGATCCCAGACGAAGGCTACTTGAGGAAAGTGAGAGAACTGTGCACCAAGTACAACGTACTATGGATCGCTGATGAAGTGCAGACCGGTTTGGGTAAGTCTGTGCACTTAAAGGTCAAGACAAAGGTTATCAGTCCCAGCGTGTGAACAATAGATATTATGACTGTGTTTACTGCGTTTAACATTAGATATGGAGGATATAAATAAAACATTTCCATTGTGATAGTCCGGTTATAGACCAGTTAATAACATTTTGCTGTTTTTATATTTTTGCGTCGCAACGTCATTAGTTTTTATCAGTGTTATAAAATAGTAGTTGGCTTGGGCAAAACACTATCCCAACTTTACATTGACCTTACTAAGGCAGTGTCGAATCTTTGCAATAATATTGTTTAAGTTGTAACTTATCTACGCGTAAATATTTATTATACTGACTAGGACTGTAGATATCTCTATCTCTGTCTTTGGGTAGTTTGTTGTCACAGATAACGAGATTTTCGTGTACACTCACGTCACATAAACCTCATTTTTTTTTAAACTTTTTCTTCGTTTTCTTTGTATGGACCACACGCTAATCGTCCTGAATTGGTACTTGTATGATTAATTCTTGTCACTATTTTTGTTGTAGGACGTACCGGCAAGCTGTTAGCGGTGGATCACGAGGGCGTGAAGCCCGACATCCTCATCCTGGGCAAGGCGCTCAGTGGTGGAGTGCTGCCGGTTTCCGCTGTCTTGGCTAACAACAATGTTATGGATGTAAGTTTTGTAATGAACAGACGCCTGTTGGTATTCATTGATTAACGCGTATGCGTGACAAATGAATCTCATACAGGCGTCTATATTGCATGACTTGTACAACTTGCATTAGCTTGAGTTTCCGACGTTTCCGGGTCAAAAATAGGGTTGTCTGTCCGGTGTTTTGTCGCTAAACTAAACGCGTACACAGTACATACGCACCTGTATTATATTTATATTATAAAATACTTGACAGAACTAAAAATGTTACCTCTCAACCGTACTGACTGACTTACAAAAAACCGGCCAAGTGCCTGGTGGGCTACGCACACGTAAAGAGCGAATTTTCACACAAAAAAAAAACTTTTCCCAGCAATTATTTATTACACAAAGTTACTAAGTTTGATGTACCTACTTACTTACAGAGTGCGTACATGGCCGGCCTCAAGAAGGGTTTTTTTACATCCTGTATAATGATCTAATTTACAAGAAAATTTTAGAAATTATAAAAGTATCTATTCGAAACCCAATCAGCCCTTTCATTTGATATGTCACACGGCCCCCAGAAGTGACCCCCATATTCAAAATTCATTTATTTACGTAACACGTTCGTGTTTGGGTCACAGAAATTGATGTGTACCAAACTTCAACTTAGTCAATCCATTAGATTCGGAACAAATTGGCTGTGACAGACGGACAGACAGACATACGAGTGACCCTATAAGCGTTTCGTTTTTTCCGTTTGAGGTACGGAACCCTAAACATCTGATGGAATAGCTATCCGGCGCTACACGTTAGCTTTTAACAATTCACGTTTGTTTGTTTTTGTTTCAGGTCATCAAGCCTGGTACTCATGGATCTACATATGGCGGCAATCCTTTGGCTTGCGCAGTCGCCACTGAAGCTATTAAGGTATAAAAATATCAACTTTTTCTTTTTCTTTAAACGGCCAATATTCCGTTCTATGGCAGTCTACGATGGTAGACGAGAAGATGATTTGACCGTCTTTCTTCTGTCACCAGGTGCTATTAGAGGAGAAATTATGTGAAAACGCTGAGAAACTAGGCAAAATCCTGGTTGCGGAGCTGAACAAAATCCCCAAGAACAAGCTGACCACTGTGCGCGGCAGGGGTCTCATGTGTGCCATCGTTGTTCATGACAGTAAGTTTATTTATCCTAGAGCAGCCAAGACACGCAGGAACTCCTGACCAGCTTTTTTGGATTTTTGTTCTGGCTGGCTCAATATTATTTGACAAATTCCAAAATCTATCACTTTATTCTCAAATACGTCACTGCAATAACCAAAAATATGTTCTTCCGTTAAAATCGAATGCATACTGTGAAGAGTGTAATCAAAGTTCCCGCTTGTCTTAACAATGAAGTATTTGCTTGGCAGGTATCCCAGCATACGACGTGTGCTTGCGGCTGCGCGACGCTGGTCTCCTCACCAAGACCACGCACGGCCAGTGCATCCGCCTGGCGCCCCCACTCGTCATCAACGAACAACAGATCCGCGACGGAGCCAACATCATCCGCAAAGTACTCGAAAGCTATGACAAATAAACTACCCGCTAAATACTACGTCGCAACAATATAGACAGCGTGAAAAAGCTGTGTTTACCATTTCTTTAGAATACAAAACTAATTTATTTTGTCATCCTTCACAAAAATTACGAGAATATTTTTCATGAGAATACCATTGTAAATTATTGTAAAGATATTTAAATTATATTATACGATTGATTAGTTTGTTTTAAAAAATAAAAAAAATAACTTAATTTTTTGTGCGGTATATATTTTTTATATTAACATATAACAACCATCTCACAACACACTAATAATCACAGTTAGTTGAGGTAAATACTGTACTTTATGTCACTTTTATAAACATTTATGAGCCGAATAAAGGTAAAATATCACAACGCATAGCTCTTTTGTTCCACTGGCATCTTAGCATTACAATATAATATAATATAATTAAAGCAAATATTTTACGTATAACGTGTGGGTGTATACTATAGGTACAGTCACGAGCACTAATATGTATACACTTAGGGAAATTCAAAAGCGATTTTCTCGTGGAATAATGATAGCAACTTAGAGATGCCTACCTATTTCATAACTCTATGTGTTCCAAAGCAATATGTTCGTAACAACATAAAATTACAATCAGTACAGTAGAAGAAAATCAGTTTTAAAAGTAGCTAAGTGTATACAAATTAGTGCTCGTGACTGTACACCTCTGCCTAACCCTTTGGGGAAACAAGGCGTGATGTTATGTTATTTTACGTATAAGTATTATGAAAGCTTGAACTGGCTAGTATTTCTTATTGTTATAGTACTGGCATTTACATTTTGGTCCCTTAGTTTAGTTCGGCTTCTAAGACACCTACTTGTGCTCGCATTGTGTCCGTCAACTTTGAGAGTAGAACAGTCTCATCCAAACTCATTTTCGGGCTTTCCAGCAAACCTGAAACGAAACAGCATGACGTATCATGTATGAGGGAGGACAAAGTAAAGACAACATTGAAAACACATTCATTGTTCACAATCATAAAATTAATTGGACATAGAAAACAAAGAAATGAAATTAGCATTTTTCAGTCGTGACGTGACGAAGAGTTGCGTACTTATTTGCACATCTCTATTGAGTTAATGACTACTTACAAACAAATCTAAGTTGTCGCAAAGATCGTGCCTTTTATGTTTGAAGAAGGTAAACACGGACTTGTTATTAGAAATAAAATAAAAAGGTGATATTGTAAGACGAAATGTTTTGAAAATAAAGCAGTTTGTTTGTAAGAGTGCAGGTGTTTTATTTATTGACTGCGGTCTGCGACTACCGGTTGCAATAATATTTTTGTAGATTTTTTCCCACATTTTGTTTATGCCAGGCATCTTACCTTTACTGATGCAGTCCCAACATTCTTGTATCTCGTAACTGAGGCCCGCACTGTTGTGGAAATGGAACTTGTATTTTCCTTTGGGTAAACTCCATTCTGTGTTGTTTGCTGCCGATATTTGCAGTACCGTGGGACACCAGAAATAGTCCAACTGCGAACGAGAATGAATAGTACAAACAATTATTATGATTTGCATTGGACTGCTAATTCTTTCTGCTAATTGCTTTGAAAGTGGAATGTCGGTCTTGACATCTAACAATGCACAGGTTAATCACAATGGGGTGCAAAACAACGTCCACGGGCGGCTCCATCAAGCTGACTGGCTAATGTTTTGACCACATCATGAGCATGATCATTCATAATTAGTGCCGATACAAGAGAAGATAATTGAATGTACTTATTTTGGTGCTGCTCGGATAAACTCTGATGAATCCCCGAACGGGTAGCTTATTATTGCCAAAGACGAAAAACCCGATTTGGGGATCGAAAGCAGACTATCGAGACAGTCTGATAAAACAATGTAACAATGAAATCAGTTGAAACGTAAACGAAATGATGCTCACAGCAATAGATCCCTTAGTGCCAACGATTTCAGCCTTGTTGGTCATATTGGCCCTTGTATGCGCGGACAGTGTGGCCGTCCGGCCGTCCTTGTACTTGAGCGCGCAAGAGATGGACTCGTCCACGCCGGCCTTGCTCAGGTGGCCCGTGCATACTATGTCCGTCGGTGGCTCCTTGTATATGAACTGCACCAGTTGCAACATGTATATACCCAAGTCTAGCACCGCACCACCGCCCAGGTCTTTCATTCTGAAATCGACGACCGATATCAATAGCGAAATGATCGAGTTGAATTCATGTAGTTAATAATTTAAGTAGTTTATGGCAGTGCTCAATTTAAAAGTTAAATAATAAATATCGCGTTTGTACAAGAAAGAGATGATGATGGATAAAGCATTATTATATGTATAAGCAGTGAACGATAATAAATATCTTACAAGTTCCTCTCAATGTCGTTAATTTCAACCCCAAACTGTATGCTGATGTGATAGATGTCCCCAAGCCCGCCCGAAGATATGTGCTGATCCAAAGCGTCGTAAGCAGGGAAGAACCTCGACCACATCCCTTCTAGGAGGAACACTTTCTGTTCGCGAGCCAGGTCCACCAGCGATTTAGTTTGTTTGTAAGTCATGCCCATAGGCTTTTCGCATAGCACGTGTTTACCGTTCTCTAACATTAATTTAGTTATTTCGTAATGCTGCAAATTGAGAACACTCACGAATACAATGTCTGGAAACAAGAAAAATATTTCCGATAAATCTGAAGGCTTTGCCGACTGTATGAACATGTTGCATGTCAGGTCATATCGTGTTAGTGACAGCCGTAGTGCCGTACCTTGCCTTGAAGTACAGCCTCGTATTAAAAGACTCGAGAGTTTCTACTATTATGCATAATCTAAGTTTGGAGGCAATCGGTGCAATGTCGAACGGAAATGAGATGCAAGGGCGTTAATGCACTGCACCCAGTTTAACTTCTAGAAAATACAGCTCAGCGGACAATCGTACTACAGCTACGTTTGAGACATTCATTTAGGTACTTTACAGTTGACGTAAACCTATTTACACTTGGAGAAATATCATGAAGCAATGACACGGATAACCAGTAACAAATGAAGGATATTATAAAGATAAGGGAGTTGTTTTCGTAGTTAACCGTCTGTCAGTTAGTTTCCAACTTTTAGGTGTTTATTTAGCTTAGGCTATGTTTTTTTTTTTGCAGTTGCACATGCCAAGTTTTGTATATGAAAAGTTTCTATCTTTAAAAAATATTAATGGTACGTAGATAAATACGTTGCAATAAAGTAACCATTATTACAACTTATCAATCTACGCATGAGTTAGTAGTATACCTACTACCTCAAATGGCAACGCGCTTGATTTCAGAAGGAGCAGAAGTAGTAAGTTAAAAACGATCTTATGATGTATGTCGTAGAACCGAATCTTATTCTCTAAATGCATGCAATTTACATTTTGGACTATTAAGGCTGATAATAGATTAATTTTCGCTGGAACTGCCCGTAACAACATTAGCAGTAGCTATTGGAAAATGTTCCTTTGTTGCGTTGTCAAGCATAGTAAAACGACTGCTACACGGTCGCCAACGGCGTCCCCGACAGAGATGACCTTGGTTTACAACCGTGTAGCTGTTTCAATGTTTGGTCGTAAACCACCATGGTTTACCCGTCGCCAGCCAAGATCACCTCTGTCGGGGACGCGGTTGGCGACCGTGTAGCAGGCGCTTAAAATAATGGAAACTATTCATTCTTCACATTTGTGTAACTACCTACTAACAAGCGTCTTTCTTTTCGTGGTGTGTCGTTACGGTCGACTAAGTGATTATCTATGAGGTTTAGTAGCAGAATCATACTACGATCACATAATTACAGGTATTAATCGCTACACCAATCACCCACAAAGTACCTATCGCAGATTGCCGGAATAGCACGAATGTTCATGCATGGTAAAAAAACTTACGAGGCTACTGACTAATCAAGTCTCATGGAAATGTGTGTATACGGTGTCATATTTGCAAGAAATATAAGAATTTTCAAATCAGACATTAAAGGTTAAGCAAATCAGGCAGGTTAGTAGATAGGCAGTAGGCAAGTTTTTCTCCATGACATAGTAATGTTAGGGAAGTGTCTCAAGTCATTCGAGTGTAATGATTAGCTCATTATCTTTTGTTTGTGTACTGAGGCTTGTGTAAACAATAGGACGTTTTGTTACCTATAGAGTCATCACGCGCGAGTGGCTCGTAGCCTTCATAGGCTGTGTTGATTTTGTGGAGCGTGGCCAATCTGTGCACACGGTCGAGATCTTTGCCGGCCACCGCGACGACCTTGTGCTGATCAGCCGGTAGCGTCCCTAGCGCCGTCAAGAAGTCGTGGGCTATCATACCCACACCGGCTACACCCCATTTTAGTTGCAAACTCATCTGGAAAAATACATAGATGAAGTAGTTTGTAAACAACGTCGACAGATACCTCTACCTACTAGTGACAGCAGCTGTACTCGGAAGTGTCGAAAATCAGCAACAGATTGTCTTAAGATAAGATTATCAGTGTTGAATTGTATTACGTAGGCAAATCATAATGATTAAACATTGTTTTGGGCGATTTAAAAAGGATTTGTTGCGTAATTTATTAATCCCTGAGATAGACAACGAAATACTTGTTGATCCCCGCTGACATCTCGAGGCGTTATGTCAGCAAAATTCAGCAGGTTAAGGGCTCTCACACAAAACCGCGATGCAACGCGAAATCGCAGTTTTGTGTGGGAGCCCTTGACCTGCTGAATTCGCTGAAGCCCAAAGGTGTCCCTGGGTTTAACAGGTAAAAAAAATATGTAAGAAATTCGATAAGTAAATCGATTTTACAGACTACTGTACAAAGTTACTTACAGAGCTGTTTGATGAGATTGTGGTTCAAATAATAATAGAAACGCCTACGTTTTTTTTCGTAATACGACCTGCAGTAGTTAATTAGCTCACGGCCTCACACAATAACAACATATATTTGCCTATTCCACCGTCATATCATATCAAATACTTTTGTAATTCAATATTAACGTAGATATTTGAATGTCATTACGAAACACGACACTATGAAGAGACGTAACTAAAATGTATTTTTATAGAGGTGTGCAAACACAACATTGCATTAGGTATTCCTTATCTTTTAAGATAATCACGTAAAAGGTACACAATGTACTTATCGCGACTTCACTGGGAGTGTACTGTGATTTGTCCTCACTTGGAATACCTATAAATATAACAACTTGCCTCTGCAGGCCTCTTAAATGTGTTAATTGAACTCAGTGTATGACAGAGTTAATAGAGGCATGTATGTGGAATAATGTGTGTCTATTGGCCAACTAGGTTGATTGGTAGTTTGTTAGTGTTATTATGAGACATGAGATCATAATAATGTTTATTAATTTATGTTCATGAGCACACATACTAACAAGTGCTCTGCATGTTTGTCTCTCATCAGAAGATACTCATGTTTTTAAATAGCAACAACAGATTTTATCAAAAATCACACAGCCATTACAATTACATTTTTGATAACTACAAAATTCTGATTCTCTGGCCTGTTATTTTTGAATTCCTAGAAGCACAGTTTGTACTAATGAGAGAAGTGGGGTTTACTTTGATCTTATGGAACAATCCAGTACTGTTACATCTCTTCTATTCCACTGGGCCTTGGTGGGCCTCAGTCAGTCAAGAACTGAATAATACTTAAAAAAAAAAAACATTCAGAATTTTATTGCCAGCAAGAGTATGAAGACAATATAGAACATGCATGGTTATGCAAAATACCAACTTAATGTGGACTATGCACCATGTTAATAAATAGTTGGAGGTACAAATTAATGTTAATTAAGTGGTTGGTTATGTACTTGATTATTATTACTGACTGTATCAATAACTGGTACATACATTTCCTTAATCAGGCATATTGAGAATACTGTAGGTAGGTACTTTATATTTTAACCTGCACAACATAAGTTTTATTTAATCAACTAGTCTACTTAAAATTAAATATACCTACTTTCAATTAATTAAGTAGGTATATTAAGTATAATTATTACCAAATAAATGAGCAATGTAATCAAACTCAAATCGAGGAAGTTAGGAACTAAAAAATCAAATGTGTTATGATTAAATCATAAATCAGAATAAATTTTATTCTAACAAGTTCATACCTCCTACTTTAAAATTAAATATATTTGACATGAATGCAATTTGTTTATACTAATAACTTACCCGCCAAATCAATAAATTATACTTTAATACAATATTTATTAAGAAAACAACTTACTATAAAGGAAATCAGCTGACTTGAGCAGATGAAATTATTGTCTCAGAATTGTAAATCTCCGGTTTTATAACCTATCTTCACTATGCTATCCAATTCAAGTTTAATGTACAACATTTGCAATAACTTTTAAGTTACATAATTATCTTCTTAGTATCTTATCAAAATTAAATGAATAGACGAAAAAAGAAGAGGAGAAACACAACAGAGCACAAGCATCGAATTATTACGAATGAACTAATGAATGAACTGTTTAAAATGTCATGCGTCCACGATCTTCAACTTATTGAATGAAAAAAAACTGTGATGAATGAATGTTGTTTTTTTTAAACTGTGATGAATGAATGTTGTTTTTTTTTGACCATAGATACAAGTCTTTCAGTCGGATACATAGATGGATTTTTCCAATGTTGCCAGCAAAACGGGTGTCGCTATCTGCCAGTTCTGCCACTAGTTTATTGTCCTGAGGACAGATTACTAATATGTAGCAAGCTAGTCCTGAGGCCTGATCAAGATGTTAGTTCATTGTGTACACACGGCTACATATCAAGCTATACATTTCCACTATAAGCTGATCTCGCATTTTATAGGCATAAAATAATTTTGAAGCCTTGAATAATACCGGGCCTACTAAGATGCAAGCAATTACATATTAAAACTATTAAGAATCCAGATAATAATGTAGTACTTTGCACTTACAAAAGATACAGGAATGTTTGCAACGATATTTTAAAGAAAGTTAGGCAAAGTTACGAACAAGATATTGTTAAAAAAGCAGGGAAAAACAACAAAAAACTTTGGGAAGCAATTAAAATATAACTTATACTAATAAAGCTCAACAGCAATCCACACAGCTCATTTAAATAGACAATCCTACTGAATCGATTAATAGAGTAAATTCATTTTTTGCAAACGTCGGTAACACATTGTCAGAAAAATTACTCTCACAAAATATGAATTTTCCTAATGTAGAACCCAACAGTCAGTCAACTAATTCTTCTCAAAATTCCTTTGCTCTTCTTTCTACTGATGAAGAAGAAGTACGGTCCTTTAATTATTAATTTGAAAAAACGAGTGTGCAGTTGGCGTTGATAATATATCTGGATCATTTGCTGATATTGTTGTTCGATTTGCTGATATTGATCAACGATTCGCTGATATTGTTGTTCCTCCACTTACATACATATGCAATCTCTCTTTCTTTGCTGGAATATTTCCACGTGCCTTTAAAAAATCCAAAATTGTACCTATTTGCAAGCCCGGAGACAGATACTGTGTCAATAACTATAGACCTATATCCATACTCAAAAATCTTAGAACGATTAATGAACACCAGACTTACTAAATACCTTGAACAAATTTGGCTTTCAATCTGGTAGGTCAACAGCTGAAGCCGTCCACGAGCTAACAGATCACATAGTCAACAAACTAGATAATAAAAAGACCTTAGCCATTTACTTAGATTTAGCTAAAGCATTTGACACAGTATCTGTTACTATTTTGATGAAAAATTAGAAAATATGGCAGTAAGAAGCCTACCACTTCAACTATTCATAGAATATTTGTCTGACAAAACACAAACTACTAAAATAGATAGTTGGATTAGTGACGAACTTCCTAATCAGTACAACGTTCCACAGGTTAGCATCCTCAGCCCAACATTATTTTTGGTTTATATAAACGATTTATGTAACAACAAGCTGCAAAACGGTAAAATCATCACTCTTGCCGATGATACTGCCTTGATATTCGATGCTAACACGTACTAAAAATTATGCTCAACAAGGTCTTGATACGGTGTATAAATGGCTATATTCCAATTTGCTTACCATCAATATCGATAAGTCAAAATACATGACATATTCACTTAGACTCCAGGATAAACCAAACTTCAACTTGAAAGCCCACTCATGTAATTTCATCAACCACTGTTCTTGTTCTGTATTAGTTATATAGTACGACGAAAACGGTTTTGATACTTAATTTTTTTTGACAATTAAAGCTAATATTGGCGGGTTTTATGAAAAAAGAAAAGCTCTGAAACGCTTGTTCAGCCACTGCCTAGAACGATAACATTTGCAGTTATTTATTTTAATGAATTAAATATAAAATTATTAGGTATTTCAAAATACTTTGATGTCAACTAATCCCACATTATGTGAGACAATTTTATGTTTTACAAAACCCCAGATCACCTTATAATACTGATGGATTTACCTAAAAATACTTTAGTTATTTTTGTTCAGTGATTTATGCAATATTAACAAAAAGTATTAAAATTATACAAACACGCTGCATTCCGAATGTGTTTTGTAAACAACCTCAAATTCGTGAATGTACACATACATTTCAATAATTGTATGAAAGGTTTATACTATATATTGCACCTGAAATACACACATTACATCTGATTACATGTATAAAATATCATTTTACCTGTCATTTCAGCGGTTGTTTTATACAAATCGTTGAGATCGGATAAAATTTGTCCGGCCTCGAGTTCCGCCAAACATCTCACGTACCTACACTCTATAAATTATCGCTCTTGCGGAGCTGTGGATAACAGATCTGTTCATTATGAACACAATGGGTCACCAATATTACCACAATAACGTAAATAAATAAAAAGAAACACGAGAAACAGTGACCGATTAGGTACAAGAAATTACAGAATATGTACCTTACTCGACAAGGGAGAGCGAGTGTTGCCAATGATAAAATATTTAAGTTCCGTTTCAGGTTTTTTTAGCCAAACTGTATGTAATGTACAGACGCCAGCAGGTCAAGCTATCCGAAACTGTCAAATTTTCCCAATCAATCTTGAACCTAATGCTCCAGCGATAAAGTTGAAAATCTATTAAAGAAATTTGACAGATTGTAGTAGCTTGATGTGCTGCCGTCCATACCTACTCTCTTCCAATAAACAGTAATAATAATAATCAACCTGGGAACGATTATTTGGATACAATCTGACGCCTATAGACACGAAATAAGTCTATTTTTAATGATTGTCGCTGTACTCATATTATTATATATTATGTCGATATTTACCGTCAAATATCTCGGTAACGTGACACTTTGTGGTCCATCTTACTTGACATTTTTTGTTCGTCTGTGTCCTCTACTCATACATACCACTTTCATCGTGCGCCGCGATTTTGATATGCCAGATCGGTTCTATCGCCTTTCTTTTACTTCTTTGGTTAGGTGGTGACTGTAGCCAGAAGCACAATTTCGATAATGCCACGTTAGTTTTAAAGACATGTTGCGAAAAACAGCACAACTGTCATTTTTGACAGCGCTCACGATGATAACAATTTAGGGCATGGTCAGCGTTATCGCAAGATGGCGCATGTTATGACGTCATTTATGATTATTCACGCACGGGACATCGTTAGCGGACAAAGCTCACGCTAATTTAGAACGGCTGTAAGCACGCTCAAATCGATTACAGCTCAATTCGGAACGGGCGTCGGATCACGGTCAGATGTCAGATGTCACAGCGTCACTCTCTCAATGTCAAAGTTGTCAAACATGTGATCGCAATCGCAAGCAAGTTTTGTTTTCAATTTATTTGCGATTATTATTTTGTTTGTTTTGAAATGTCATTAGTTTTGAGAAGAACGTATTTAAAAGCCAAGAATAATATCTTGTCTTCCAGTAATGGAAACATTTCTTTAGCCGCTCCATTACTATCAATTGCGCCTCGAACGATCAGTGACGACAAATCTGGCAATAATCCACAATTTAGCAGTAGTACAATATTAATAGAAAATGGATTTAATGTTCAAGAACTTCCAGTAGCTATAAAGAAGTTGAAGGATCTCTCGGACATCGAAGTGAAGCCAAACGAAGAACGAACAACAAATGCGAACGATTCCCTTAGCTATCAGCTGATCCAAGAAGAGTTTAAACAGTGCTTAGATCTGAGGGAAGTATTCTCCTTACTCTCAAAGTGTACCAAAATAACTCCAAACATTGCATTAGGTGCAATTGAACGAATTTATGACATCGAAAAAAATCCAGACCCTTTAGATTTAGATTCCAAAAGAATGCACATCAATTTAGCCAAGGGTGCCATTTTGGATAAGCTTTTAAGGGTGGTCATGAAAACTGAAGACACACACACAATATTGGATATATTGAACACAGTTTCATCATTTATGGAACCTTACAAATATAAATTTCATGATGAGCTTCTTCTGAGAGTAATTGACAACAAGTTATGTATTGAACAACTGTGTGAGTTTATAACTTTTTTAATAAAAAATAAAAATGATGAGAAATATTCTGAGACCATTGACAAATTGTGGATTGGGTTTGTTGCCAAAGAAAATGATATTAATGAAACTAATATTGTACAGGTGTTTGGTATCTTGCATGGGTTGAAAGCCAGCAAAAGAATAATTTTGACATTGCTGGAACAAAAGTTATGTGATTTGTGGCCTAAAATTAAAGCACTTGTCATGCAAGACATATTGAGCTCTTTTGTACTGGAAAAATATTTATCAATGCAATCATTTGGTGTTGTCGGGAGCTGGCTTAGTGCCAATATACATGCTTTAGATGAAGACTCCTTGTTAGACGTAATTTCTAAGCTAACTAGGCTTAAATACACTGATGACCAAATTGAAAAGGCTGTGGAAAAATATATGAAATTAAAAGGTTCAAAAATTGAAAGCCATGTTCTTATTGTAGGAATTTTAAACTTTTGCATGCAATTTCAAATTTACAATGAGCAGATATTAAATTCATGCAGCAAATACTTTCTGAGTAACTGGCGTATTGTGCCTCCTAGTTTTCTCAAATCTTTCATATATCCTTATGGATATTTGCATTTTGATCCTGCACACAGCATAGAGTTTTGGACGCTTATTGATAAAATATTAAATGAAAAATTTGATAAAATAAGTAGTAGCGATCTCAGTTCAATAGTATTATCATTAATTTATATAGGGAAATATCCTTCCACTGTAGTTTGCAGAATGCTAAGCCCAGAGTACCTGATAAAAGTGAGAAACCCTGAATTGGTGAAGAAGTTTTATTTAATTGATACTGCAATGACATTAGAATATGAGAAGTACTCAGGTCCTCTGCTACCAAAGGACCAGTGGTCTAAACCTATCTCTCAAGACTGTCGCGTTAAGAACATATTAGAAAAAATTATGGAGACCTTGGTAGATGTAGCAGGAGGTCAGGATAAGTTGTCCATGGCAGTGTCTATACCATACCTACCATCTGATGAAACATACTTGTTGGATGTTATGTTACACTCGGCTGGTCTGGGGAGCAAAACATTCAACTGGAAATCAAAAACTGGTCGGAATGAAAATATCGCCATCTTAATTCATTTGCCTGATCAATATTGTTCTAATAATGATCATTTGATTGGTCCACAAGTGATGAAAAAAAACCATCTCAAAATTTTAGGAATGAAGGTTGTGAGTCTGAAATATTCTTTACTTAGTCAATTTTATACATCATACAATAAAAGCGGATTGAAAAAGTACCTGATTGAAAGTATTAATAATGCAGAACAGTCTTTATAGATAAATTAGTCATTAGCGTATTTATGTAGGTAGGTATAGTGCAGAGATAAACTTTACAGAGTTTATAGATTTTGTATGTTTATACAATTCTTATACATACTTTTGGAAGATAGGGTTAAACAAATTATTATTTTAAACTTGTAGTCATAAGCCAGGAATACACATACCAGTAACTTGCATAAAAGTATTTAAGAAGCTTGCATGCCATTATGCTATGACCACTTTTAATTGGTGTATGTCTCAATGGCATGCAAGCAATATGCATACTTTTTTGCTAGTTACTGACATGTGTATTCCTGGCTTTAAGGGTCATTTTGATGTTAGAATCTGTAGAGATACATACAATACGAACAACATAATATTATAGAAACATGTAATAAAAACAAAAAAACAGTTTGATAATTAGATAGTTATTATAATATTTAATGGAGCTATTTTAGTGACAAAATATGTTTTTGTAACTTCTGATGCTTCTGAGGTGCCACTACTGTAGATAAATGTCGATCAATAATAATAAATAAAATATTTTTATATACCTTCCAGGTCATTTGATTTCCTCAATTCGTGTCAGACTTTTACTGACTAAAACCCACCCGTGTTCCTTCTGTTGCCTGTGCCGGGGCCACGGTAACTCTTTCGAACATCCCGCAATATTTTCGAGTGCTGACTGACTTACCGCGCGGCTATTAACCGTAGGGCACCTGTCCCACCGCCGACGCGGAAGTGACTAGCTATCGACTATTTTCTCGTACAAAAGATTAGTAAAAGAGATTGCTGCTTATATCTTTACTTCTACAAAAAAAAAAAAAATTAAACAGTTTTCGGTCTGAGATACCTAGCCGACGTTATCACACGCACGAGTGCGATGAGACTTCGTGTCACTACTTTGCGATCTACAACTATTTTCTATGTTGTAATGTCAGTGGTGGCCCAGTGGTAACGGCCCCGACTTACGAGTTGTAGATGTGAGTTGGTCGTGGGTTCGAACCCAGGCAAGCACTTTAGGTACTTTGTGTAATTTATTTAATCACCACTGCTCTCAAAACGGTGAAGGAACACCGTGAGGAAACCGGCATGTCCTAGAACCAAAAATTCGAAGAAATGTCACATCTACTATTCCGGACTGGGTCCGCGTGTTGTATTACGACCTTCCCTCTCATAGAGGAGGCCTGTGTCCCAGCAGTGGGAAAGTTATAGGCTGATTATGGACGAGTCAAGTCGTAGATACCTACGTGCATCAACACTAGACATGATAAGAAGAAGTCGGATAAATAGTTTCGCTTTGGGAGCAGGCTTTGTTTACAGAAACGGTACAAGGCTATTTCAACTGGAACAGTCCAATTTTGAATTGGAACTATGCTTCTCATACTATGCACTGGACGAACCGGTCGAATGAATTTGGCACCCGCACTCAGTGTTCTATTTTTACATTTGTAGCTTCTAAAATATAACTTATTAAGTGTCGTTCGGCACTCGAAAATAGTTTTGCGTAAATTCAGAACCTCTATCGTGAAAATATGATAGTGTAGGTAATTACACGGTCATAGGCATGACTCGGCCACAATTATCGTCCATATCAATCAATATTTGGTATTCGACATTGCACCTGCCATTAGGGAATTTCTCCTGTACCTCTGGAGCTAGAATGTTTCCGGCATGGATAAGTTTGGTCGACATAATGGGACACAATGAAATCCCATATATGTAGGTACCTAGTTATATTAAAAAAAATACATTTCTGCAAATGGGTAGGATGACAAAAAAGAAACTAGACATGCATTTTTAATCGTTTATTTCATTATACTCGTAACATCTTTTTCTTATAATTACTCACTGACTAACTCTCTAGAATTATTATTTGAATATTTTAATAATTTCTTAAACAACTTTTACACTTCGAAATATTTTTCTATGAAAAACTCGTTCCAGATCAAAATACATAATATTTATAAGTTAAATAGCATACCGCCCAGCGATCACTATCTATATACTTTCGTTATTGCTCCATATCTTGAGATAGTAGCATGATGTAGGCTATCTTTGTTCGCTTCATATTTCCAAGACCAAGAATAGTTTTGTTTCAGTAATAGACAATCTAGTTACATTTCTGGCTGTTAGACGTAGGCTTTATAAAATACAATTTTCAAAATATCTTCAAAGTAGAGACAGCCTTGTTAGTTACCTACATTTTCATTATGTAGTTTGTAATTCGCAATAAGATAGTTACAGATTACATATTATGAGGCTAACATCACGAGTCGTACTCAAGTCAGAAATGGGGAATGAGATTTCAGGATTTTGTAGGGTTACGCGGATAAAGGTGCATCTACACATCAGTGAAATCACAGATAGAATATGGCGTTGAACGTAGATCCACGTTATCTCCCATTGTTATTCATAGCCAGAAATGACTACACTATAATTTTATAGCCATAATGGTGTATCACAGCAACTCTAGCTTGAATATTAAATTGTAAAGAATGTACGCTGACTCACAGCCTAAAATCTAAAATAGGTAATTTAATAGTTTTACATCAATAATTACTTGATACATGTCAGGTACAATCGCCAAGCATTCATGCATTCAACAGCGTATTCAGTAATACCTGTGCCTTTGAATATATTGGCGACTGTACATTTAATAATTTTTAATGATTTTATTTTAATAAAGCTAAAATGTAACGACTGAAATTACGAACACGATTTTTAATCTATTCCGAGTAGGGTACCTACTATGTATGTGCATGTTGTTGAATTACAACAATGTTAGTAAACGTGACATTTCTAACACATAACGTATCTCCGAAAGCTATTATATTATTAACATTACACACATTACTGACAGTTCACTGAGAGAGGATTTTGTAGTAATTCTAAAATGTAAGTAGGATGACCTACGCTATAGATTTGTCACCGAGTCATTTACTCTCTGAAATAATGATGTTTGGCACATGTATGACGTTATCGTGGGCATCAAACATTAACTAGTGACCTACTTAATAATTTGAACTATCTACAATGTTGTTATCGAGTAAGATTTAAGTAGGTGTGAAGCGGCTTGTTACCGGTGTGGACTCATACATGGTACATCGGATGAGCACAATTCCCCGGATGTTCGGTCGTCGGCTGGCGCGGTCCACGTCCGCGATGCGCAGTTTAATGTTTATATATATAGGTATATTTATTATTATTCTGTATGGTTAGTAAGCCGTTAAATATAATCGACAATTTTGTAAAACGAAATCCATTTAAATATACGCAATCATACGTTCTTACAGAACACAAACTATTTAGTTACAATTTTCCAATTTCACAATTTCGACGTAGAGTAATAAATACCTACTGTATAATAAAACTTTAATTTGAATAATTTAGATATATAATTCAATAAATTTTATTTAAATAAATTATCGTCCATTACCTATTAATAGGCATAAATAGCTTCTATGTAGATATACATTTTCTATGTGAAAGGAAGATATGTGATCACTATTTCATTACATCCGTGTGGTATCAGTTATCACTAGGTGATAGAGAAAACATTCACAAAATCATAACGAGGGATGAATAA
Organism: Fissipunctia ypsillon; assembly: GCA_947568875.1. Taxonomy (NCBI): domain Eukaryota; kingdom Metazoa; phylum Arthropoda; class Insecta; order Lepidoptera; family Noctuidae; genus Fissipunctia; species Fissipunctia ypsillon. The sequence goes on from OX387644.1 coordinate 20,957,805, forward strand.
TCACGACATTGTTTTAAATGTTGTCAAATGTTGAGTTATAGATAATATAATTTAGAATGATTTATACTTAATCTTATTAAGTGATTTAATTTTGTTAATAAATATCGCTATGCTTCAGTGTGGTAGACAGTGTGCCGCGGCTAGGTGTCTGGTTGCTAAGCGACTGAGTGCTCAGTTACTGCTCGCTGGTATCTCATAGACGGGAAGTCGACAGTCGATTCATAGAATAACTAACATCTACGTACTTAATTTATTATTATGGCATCTACAACCATGACAAAAAGGAATACCTTCGAATTATTTCCTACTTTGTTCGTAACGCAGAGGAGCGCGAACTTTAAATGACGTCACTTGTATTTGTGAATACGAGTTATGAAAACGTTAAACTATTTTTTATTTGAGGAAATCTTAAAAATATCAACTCTTGTACAAAATTCGAGTTGACGCTATCGTAAAATCTTAGTACATTATTTAGGTAATTGATAATTTTTAAAATAACAGTTAAGTTCGTAATGAACATCAAAGAAATGCTATCAATCCAATGATAACCTTTTAGGTACTCAAATAGTTTTGTGAAACAAATAAAATATAGTTATCTAATTATTTCGTCTAGGAAGTGTTGTTAACTACTTAATGTTTAGAACTGTAAAATGTTTCATCAATATTTTCTAACTGTATATTCATGATTTTTCACAAACGAAGTTATTATTATTGAGTAGATGGTAGCTCACTTATGGACTAGGATACTTTACAACACCGATTCCTATTTGGCAGTTATCTAACACTCTTTATACGAATAAGAAATAGTTACTTAACTAGTTAAGTGTGGTGTAACGGTAAATAAAAATTGACAAGTTTTCATCATACGTGCGTACGTAGGCGAACGTTCCCAGTCGACCAATTTTCAACCTTATTAGGCGAAAAGTGGGCGACGGGGAACGTTCGCGGGTGTACGCGCAAGGTACACCTGAGCTCATTGTTGTCCACTGCTACAGATGTCTTTATTCAAAATTAACTAATTACATTACTAGTTTTAAAGCAATATAAATGAAAGCAAAAAGAAGATTTCAGATTAATTGTCTGTTCTTAGTTAGTGCTGGAAAGCTATACATGTGTAAGTAACGCAAATATACTTTCCGTTCGACGACAAGAGGGTAGTTTGCGAAAATATAGCTTTAGAGCTTTTACAGTCACGTGTTCTTTGTAAGATCGTGACAATTGTAGTACAATACCGTTGTTGACAACTTTAAGGGTTTCCACAGTATTAACATTTTATGTTTTAAAGACGCTCGTCTTAAGGCAGACCAATCGACGCTGAAAACGAGCACGAGAGAGTCGAGGCTACTACGGATATAAACAAAATTATGTAGATTTTTCTGAACGATGACTACTAGTGTAATAGTCCGGATATATTACCGCTACCACTTAAATAAAACTAAAACTTTATATAAACGATCACAGTAAGAAATCATCTACCTACGCGAATGTGCGCAATAAGTTTTCAAGTTATTCTCTAAGTTAATTGCGACGGGGGATCGCGTTTAACTATTAAATCTTCTCGCTAATACTAAATACGAATAGTTAATAGTTACTTAGGTGTCCCTCTCAGCGCGTTCTAGTTGCTGTTCAATCTACTCACCATTAAAACTCGAGGGTTCGTCTTGTAGTGTCAACTTAGTGACTTTTTCTATTTTTGGTATAACGAATTGTGTATGTATTAGATATAACTAATATCAAAAGTGACTAGAAATGATCTTCAAAATAAAAAGTTTTCGAAATATTTGCGGTTAGCGTAAGTTCAATTTGTTAACAACTTCCTGCGTCAGTCCCACGGTAAGTTTTAAGTTGAGCAGATGTAAAAATCTTAGAACAGAATAATATTTACAAGATACAATTTTTATATAGTTAAAAATCTTTATGGTTTTTAAGAAATGTATACTCTTATAAAGTATATCTACGTCGTGTTAACAACCATAGAAAATAAAATGATGTATAAAAATGATACAAATTAACCTCTACCTTAGTGCTAACGCCTTCACAGTAAAATAAAACCTATATGGCATGTCGGTAAACAAAAGACCACTCGGGTGCTTAAAGTAATGCTTAGCTAGTCTATGTAATAACAAAACAACGAACTTAGAGCTAACGACCGACAGATAAGGCTTCTCATTAGATACATACGTCATATCCATAAATATCTATACAACAGTGAATAAATTTCAAAACAACGTCACTCTAAACAGCAAATTCAACAAAACGTATCGTAGAATTAAGCTAACATTTACAAGTAAAACGAACGCCGAATACAATCATCGTAAGAAAATACATACAATATTTATGAACGAACCGGAACGCGACGGTCGTGTCGGCAGTCTTAGAGATGCGCGGGTTAAGTCTTTCGATCGACGAGACTCGAGCCCGACCGATCGGAACGTTCCAAACCATAGCACTAACAGTTAGGAGAGACGCGCCGCGCGCTCACGAGTAGATCGTGATGACCTCGCGGCCGCCGCCGCGCACCATCAGCACCTTCTCCAGCCCCTCCGTCAGCACCTCCAGGAACTCCATGTCTGGCAATGACGACACAACACGTCAGTTTATACGTACAAAACAACACACGAAACAAATGGAAATTTCGTAGCAATTGCTACGCTGAGCCAAGCGTAGCAAGTGCTACGCTGGGTTACACGTTGTAGCAAGCTGTTGAGTCAACCAAAAACCGTAGGCTGTGCTACGCTGGAACGTTCGTAGCAAATCTAAGTGTAAGCCCTACTCAAAATTTTAGAACTTATATATGTAGCTTTTGCTACGGTGGACCACTCGTAGCACATGCTACGCATTATTCAGCGACTACTGCTACATTGAACCCGTAGCCAATTTTATGCATGTGTGACCGATACTCTTGAGAGTTGAACTGTCTTATCATAACACAGGATTATATGGCTTAATTGGAAGAGGTTCAGAAATATAATAGAGACAAGCAGTATCTATGTAGTTCACAAGAATAATTTTGTGTGTAAAGTAAAACAAAATATGCTCACAGTTGGACTCCCGGTCGATGTTAGTGTCGCGCGGCGGGCCCGGCAGGTTGAGGATGACGAGCTGCGCGTCGTGCGACCGCGACACGATCACTTCGTTCAGCTTCACCGCCGTGTGCATGCGTCGCACCGTGCCCTCGTCACTGACACACGCACATGGACATTAGATGCTTGCTTTTACTATGGCAATATGATCATTAATTTGTTTAAAAAGAAGTTATCAATTAAACATAACTGGCGAAATGTGGGTGTACATTTTACTATAGGTACACCTCTGCTAACCCTTCGGGGATTACAGGCGGAGGTGGAGTTTCATCGAATAAAAGTTAGTCTCCCTCCGATCTCAAGGAAGGTTGTGTTGACAAATGTGTGTGGCAATAGATAAATTGGTAATGCAGCATCGAAACTTTATCCTGTTTCGTGCGGAGTGTTGCTAGCTAACTCGGCTCGTAGTTGCTTCTCATGTAAAAGGACGTTGTGGTTTTATGAACAGAGTCATTTTTAGTATGTTTGTATGAAATCAAAAGAAGTAAGTAGGGAGTACTCACGGCGTGATGTCGGAGAGGTTGGGCTTGGGCTTGACGGCGTCTCCGTTGGCGCCCTGTTCCTTGTGCTTGTTGTCGTCGGGCGGCGGGCTGGCATCCTCGCACTGCGACCGTTCATCGGGCGAGTCCCACATTGAATCGATTATGTGCAACAAACTACTTCGAAAGTCGTCCTATTCACCCCAATTTATAGAATTTCCATTTCCAAATTGAATTTTGAAACGCGATTTGTTTTGTTTGTGTTGCACATGACGGATTCAAGGCGAATGAAACACGGGATGTCATATATTATTTTAATTGTTAAACGATAACTCACTACTGACATTCAAACATCAAACCTCTTATCTAATGTGGACAACGAAACAAACTAAAGTGAACAAATTAACGTGAATGAACTCATCGCAAACATATGACCACCGTGTGTAAATTCGCTAGGACTCGTTGGTGACAATGATGTGGGTGGGGGTACGATCATGAGTAAATCAACAAAATAGTAAATAAAAATGACAGAAAATGGTTTGCAGTGCACTGTTTTGTAACACTGACAGGTATGACTACCACACTATTGCGTTGATCGATGTCGGCAGCCTAACCTTGCAAACGATGAATGATCTCCACCAATTTACGGTAAGTTTATTCATCATACCGCATCAGTCGGTCACACCGAGAGAAGTAGGAAATTACGAATAAAAATATTCAAAAAATCGGTTTCATTTTAGAATGTCATGGTTCTAAAATGAATCCTATTTCAATTATTATAGTAGGTAACAAGTTTAGGCTGCAGGCAGTACTCGTCCTGAATCTGTCAGTGAGATGGTAAATCAAGACGAGTTTGAAAGCGAAGTGTCTGTACATGTTTATAAATTATTTATAGATATTGAATGAGGGTTTAATGAAAATGGCAATGTTTTTATTATCAAATTATAAACAGATCATGAATAGTGTGCTAGCTGAGAAAATAAGAAGCTTGTTCATGTTAATGTATCATAATTATAGTCAATTTAATCAACAGCAATTATTTGGATAGTGTTGGGATTATCTACATTTTTTTATTTTGTTCAAATAAGTGTCATTATTAGCAAGAAAAAAAATAACCAGCTAATTTAAGCTCAATCAAATTACTGAGTTAATTAGAGTTGAATAAAATTCTGATTGAGAATAATTGAGTTTGTCCTTTCATATACGTATTTATTTCAAAGAACACCTCACTATGGGGTATCAACTTTTATCTAAGTGCAGGTAAACAGGTTGTATGTACAGGAGGTATGTTCACCTTATCATCCCTGTCTTTGTCGTCGGTGTCGGCGAGCGGCGGCGAGGGCGCGTCGCCGGGCGCCTCGTCGCCGGGCTCCGTGAAGCGCACCTTGCTGGCCGTCTTCACGTCCGCGTGGTGGTGGTCCACGATGGCCTGCACCTGTACACGGACACTTAAGTTAAGGGGCTGTTGGTTTAAAGTTCGTTGGCGGTTGTTGAGGCGTCATAGTAGATGCTTTATTGTTCCCGTAGATGCAAGAATAAAGGCCCCATAAACACGATGCATGTTGTTTCTTACCCATGGCATACAATAAAATTAAGCAACAAATAACTTGGACCGATTAAACACTGTTTAGATGGTGTGTAAATCAGGCTTTAAGTATTTTTTATGAGCTTACCACTCTGCTATGACGTTTCAGCAATATTTTGGTTTGAATATGATCACTCAATACAATGAAGACTTAATTAACAGAATATCTAGGTAGCCGTGTGCTAACGTATCAAAATAACGACCAGCGCAGATAGCTTCCAGCCGTAGATATCCGATGTGATTTGGTTTGGAAGTAATTCTAATCTTTTTGGTAATTTCTGTAGGTAAACAATACAATTACTCTAAACATATTCGAATTCATATTCAAATTCAGAATTCGTAATTTAATCTCATATACTCTGGAATCTATTAATTTCATCTGAATCAAAAATATATTTATTTAAAGGTATTTCTTAAAGGATTGCATGCCATTTCATTAATGAAGATTTAATAACTTAAAGTGTTTAAAGACATCGAGAATGAAAATATAGGTAAGTCAAGTTAGAAGGATAATGTAACGGTAAATATAAAATATGTGCAAAAAAGTGATTATAAAAGAGCATAGGAGTTTAGTGAAGAGTGAGAAACAGTGAATAAATATAAAATGAAGACATGATCTAAACATCAAAAGCAAATATCTTAGTAGTAGTAGTTAGCCAAATTCACTTATTACTGAATCGGTGGAATGTGATGATGACAGAAATGTATACTTTGATGAAGAAGTGAACGTGGAAGATCTTAGCCACAAAGAGAACAACACTTAATCTAATATACACCAAGAATTCATTAAAGCTAAAAAGAATACTCATCTACACATTGCTTGGATCAAAATAACAGCAGAAATTAGTGTAGACTTCAAAATGCGGGAGATATTTTAACTCAACGAATAGCTAACAAAATGCTCTTAAAGAAAATAAGTGGACTCGAATCAGGGTTAAGGTATCCACTTTACCAAAGGCAACTTCTCCTCAGCGTTTTCACGATAATCCACGAAATTTTGCATCTGTATATAGCGACAGACAAACATGTTAGTTCTAGGTCAGAGTAGAGTTATTAATATACAAAGCTTTGTACAGACATTTGAACATTAAAATTGTGAATATTTTAATATATTTCATTGTTAAGAAGAGTGTATGTTGTGAACTCACCATGCCCATGGTTTCCTTCTTGTTCAGCCGTAGTTCGCGCAGCATCTGGTTGCGTTGTTCCATCATCAGGGTTCGCTCGTAAGTGTAGGCAGATATGTCGCTGTCCGTCTGAAATATTATTTATTAATATGTCAATTGTCATTGGGGCTTGTGGCTAAGTAATAACAGCCGCACGGGTCGATCGATCAGGTTAAGCTACGCTTACCGCGGTTGGTCCGTGGATGGGTGACCATATTTACATATCAAAACCCCTCCGCGCCTCGGAAAGCACGTTAAACCGTTGATCCCGGCTGTCATTCGTGGATCTTTGCCAGTCGTTATGGGTCGTCAGAAGCCCGAAAGTCTGACAACCAGTCTTACCTAGGGTTATCGTATTACCCAGTAACTGGATTGTGGAGGTCAAATAGGCAGTCGCTCCATATAAAATACTGGTATTCTGCTGCATCCGGTTTGACTGGAAGCCGACCCCAATATAGTTGGGAAAAGGCTCGGCAGATGATGATGTCAATATAAAACATGATGAAAGTGAAATCCATTCGTATTCTTAGATTTTGTAACAATTATTCGGACGTACATGTTGATTAATTCGATCTGGCCATATGAAAGGTTAAGAAAATGTAGGTACATTTTCTTAACCTACCAGCAATTTTGAGTTTGATTTCCAAATGAAGCTTTAACTAAATAGATATAATTTAGATGGAACCAATTCCTTGCCCAAAAATGCTGGTCATCGAATTGGTCGTATAAATAAAGCAGTTCTAAAACTAACCATTTCCACAACTTCGACCTCGGCTTCCAGTCGCAGCTGGTAGAGGAACATCTTGAGGTCCTTCTTCATCTGGATGGAGTTGTCTTCCATTTGCGCGACGGTGAAGATGCGCATCTTGCAGTTCTTCCAGGTGCGATGCTGCTTCAGCAGGAACGGCAGTAGCATCAGCATGCCGCCGTCGTGCACGATCCACCAGATGTCGATATTGCCGGATACCTGCAGAGTGGGGATCGAGGTAATGAGACGGAGTGTAAGAATATTGTCATTAGGTAGATAGGTATAAGGATTCTTACGACTTTACATCTGTGTACAGTTCAAAGTTGATCCTCAAGCAAAAGTAAAATATTATAGGTACTCGTGCTGCTTCTATTTTCAAGTCGATCGTTCGATAATGTTTATATGTTGATCTGTGTCACACATGTCAAAGTGAGACTCGGTGTTAGTGTTTATGTCATGGCGTATTGCCAGCAGTGGGAATTTTATGGGTTGATTATGGTTATATTACCTTTTCAGTGGAGTCGGGGAAGAAGTTGATCCCCTTGGGCACGAGCATTGCCATGCGTGCGGCGGCGACGGCGCGCACGGTGCTCAAAAAGTGTTGCCAGCGCGGCCCGGGGCGCTCCGCCGCGCGCCAGCCGTACGGCCAGCCCACGATCACTGTGTTGGGCTTCAGGCCGCCCAGACCGCAGGTTTGGACTCTAATAATAAAATAGAAACATTAAGTATTAATCAAATTAACATTGGACTAAGAAGTGATGCAGTATGCAGTTAGGTGTTGTCAGTCTGATTTTCAAAAACTAGCAGAAGAAAAATAATGCTATGCTATCATCATCATCCACAGCCCGACTTCACCCACTGATACCCAATAAAATTGTAAAGGCGATATACCTATGCACATGCAAAATCAGAGGGAACTAGAAGTTCCTTAGATTCTGCACCAGCCAATGACCAATAACAGTTGTTTGAGAATTGAAAGGATAACTTACAAATGGCTAAGTCCTTCAGCAATATCAGGCGAGACGAGTACATCGACGAATCCCTTGACCTTCTCCTCGTCCATGATGCGGCGCAGGTTGTGTCGTGCGGACGTCGCATCGCCGGCGCGGCGCGGGAAGTCGCCGCCCAGGACTGACACGCATACTGTCAGACCCTTGCCTAGATGAAAATATAGTTATGGGTATCAGATGAATGTAAAAAGGCAGGTTCAAGTTCTTAGGCTTATTAAGACAGCTAGAGGACAATTTCACAGTATTCGGATTAATCACTATCTATCTGATAAAATCTAAAGTGTAACTCAATAGGTATATTTAAAATTGTCTGCCAGAGAAGTCGACTGGAACACTGGAAGTGATTGAGAGAAAATTTCCATGAAGTTATAACTGTAAATAAAGTTGCTGATCAAAGTTGTTTGTTTCTTTTCTTCTAAAGAATAAAAATTGTATGCCACCATAGTACAAAAAGATTTCTCACCAGCTTTCAGTTGGCTAGCAAATGCGACCATCTTCCTGTAAGTAGGCATCAGTTCATTATTCAGTTTGGCCAGCACCAGTACTTGCGGGCGCCAGTTCTTCGTGTGTGGAGGTCCTTGTTCCAGACGCAGGAGCGAGTAGCGCGCGGCTGAGAGAGCCAGACCACGGAGACCATCACCCCATTCCTTCTCGGCTCTGGAAGGTGCAAGATCATTTAAGATTTTGTACGTGGGGCTTTGATTTTCTTTTCCTACGTGTTGTTTTTACTTTTATTTAACATTATCTTTGGCTGTAAGTGGTTGGCAATACTTTTTTCGATGTTTGTTTTAGGGTATATTTTTCAATGAGCTCCTTTAAGTTTTTTTTAAGCGCAGTACCACACTTGAGATGGTCATTTATTGTTGACAATTTTTTTTTTAAAACATTTTAAAGCCTCTAAGAACTTACCCGCGATATTCAATGTATTTGTAGATAAGGCCCGCCATACCCATCGCGAGGAGGGCATAGAACCATGACGTCATAAACATGATGGAGATACACAGCGTCAGCCCGGCTAAAGACAGAGACCTGGAACCAACCAATATATAAAAATTCACCTGTTTCTTCATAGACATGAGACCTGAACCCTTAAGTATGGAAGTTGGTCCCTTACCAGTGGTAGTACTTGAACCGAGGACGCCAGTTAGGAGTCTTGAGGAGCGTCTGCAATGCGCAGGCGAGGTTGACGAAGCCGTAGCACATCAGAAAGAACATGGATAGCAGTGGCGCTAGGATATCAACGTTACCCAGCAGGATTCCGCACTGGCAGATCACCATCGTCAGGAGCAGGGCCCTGGTGTCAGAAATAACAATAAATGTATACAATAAATATTTCCCCTCCCTTTTTATATACTTGTACATATTATTATTTTATGACTGTTAGTTTTTAAATTATGTAAATATTAAATGATGTATCATTAAAAAAATATAAATACAATAAATATGTGAAATAAAATCATTGTTTTCTTGGACCATACAGGTGGAGTCTATATAAAAGGCTATTTCCCATAATTTCTGATATGAAGGCCAGTGTACTGTCAGTCGTCTCATCTTCAGAATCTTTAGCGTTGGCTTACCTTGTTGGTTCACCCCGGCTGGACGAGACGGCGAAAGGTGCCAGGAACGGTATGATCTCGTCCTTAGCGATAGCTTGCAGCAGTCGTGGGGCTCCGGTGAGGGACTGGAGACCAGCTCCCAGGGTAGACAGGAATGACCCGATCAGGATCACCCATTGGTTCGGCCACGCCATGTTCGCTACCACTAACTTACCACCGATAGATTGACCAAACCTGGAATGATGGACATTATTGTAAAATTTCAACACTCTTTGTTAGATGGTTAAATTTAACCACTATTTGTTGTGTTAGGAGTTACAAGTTTCTTAATTTGTTCTGCTTACTTCCTTAAATGGAGTAACGGATAAGCCTGGTCTTTTGTATTGAGGTAGTTTATGGGTAAAAATTAGCTATTTTTATCCCGAAAATATACGACTCCTGTGCGGTTGACCACGTAAGTAAAAGCTAGTTTAATTGTAAACGAGACTAGTACATTGTTGAACGCGCGTCCTTACTTGTCTCTGAGCAGCAGGTTGTCGACGGTGCCCGCGAACAGCAGCACGCAGGACAGGTACACGGTGGACGTGGTGAGGATGGCGCAGATGGTGCCGATGGGGATGCTCTTCTGGGCGTCAGCCAGGTCGCCCGAGCGGTTGGAGCCGGCCATGATACCTGCGAGGTGGGGGAATAACATGACTTTGTATACAAAATCAATCACAACAATGTACCCATTTGGAAATTCTCAGTAACAGCCCGAAGTCTGACATAACTGATGAATTGTGTGCGTACTAGACACCTGCCCGACCCTTTTTGGTAATACAGTCGTGAAGTAATGTTAAAGCAACAATATTTCCTTTACTGGACGAAGACGCATTACTGTCACATTAGATACCAGTTTTAACGTATGAATTTGTTGTCTAATTAAAAATTATTTAGGTACCTATTGTAAAATTATGACCTTACCAGTGACTGAAGGGAAGAATATTCCGATGAGGATGGTGAAGGTGGTGGAGAGGTCAGCATAGACTTGGTTGTAGGTGGGTCTCTCCATCTGCTCGATGTCATCGGGTTCCTTGCCGTATGCGATGTACTGGCCCAGTTGTAGGAACGAGTCTTGCAAGTTGTCGAAGAACACTCCACTTTTCAGTCCCTGGTCATATAATTAATGGTTATACTCATTCAAACTCAGCATCCTACAGTAGTGGGACCTTGAGTACGTTTAAGTTTTTTAACCCAACTGTTAAGACAGCTCATAAATCTTGCATCGTTTTTTTAACAAAATATCTTGACCGGAGCCATTGATCTAATAGATATTTTCCGTTGTCGGTTATACCTACGTTCATAACATTCCAGTATCAAATTCATGATCAGAAAAAGGACATTTACGATCAACATAAATATTCTCCTTACCTTGATTCCTTGGACGATGGACACGTTGTGTGCTAGGTAGTAGGGGTCGCAAGTGTTGTTGGAGCAAAACAGTTGATGCAGCGGCGCCCCGACCTCCTTCGTGCAGTTGTTGATGTTAATGTCCTTCAGCAAACGCTTGCCTAGTACGCACATCCTGAAAATTGCAACAATAATAAATACATATATGTAGTTAATTATTATTGAAACAGATTTTACACTTGTTCAAATAAGGACTAACTACTACCAAAAACTGCGAGAGGAACTGTTAAGGATACACGCGGTAAAAGGAAAAAAAGTAATAAAAAAAAATTAAATCGACTTCAAACAGAAATTAACTCAAAATTATGAAATAACTTGACTTTCGGAAGTCGGTATCTTGGGATCTGTATTTTAGTTTTTTGCCACCGACTTCCGAAATTAAAGTTATTTCATACCCCCGCCTCGTTGCGACTGCCTCGTTGGTCTAGTGGTCGCAAGTGCTACTGCTAAGCATGAGGTCCTGGGTTCGATTCCCAGGTCGGGTAGTGTTATTGGGTTTTTCTATATGGAATTTCTCAGTAGCAGCCCGGAGTCTGGATTTGTGCCCAGTTGATGGCAATAGGCTCGCCCCCTATTACATGGGACTTAAACATAACTAGCGAAATGTGGGTGTACTTTAAGTACACCTCTGCCTAACCCTTCGGGGAAACAAGGCGTGATGTTAATGTAATTTTTTTAAATTACTTTTTTATTTCGTAATTTTTAGTTTTAAGTAAAAACTGGAATATTTGTTAGTTTTGTTGTAAATACTGCACTAGAATTTGACCAAGGTTTTGAGATGTTTTACCTCGGACATCACACACGTAGCTCATATCAATAAGCCAGGCCGTCACACTTACACGTATTAGTCTATCTCTTGAAAACTACTGAACCGATTTTGATGAAACTAGCACTGTTCCCAATGTTAGTAAATGTAAGCCAATAAAAAAAACACAGCCACAATCTGATTAATAGTTTCGGAGAAATGCGTGGACAAACATGCATACAAATATACTAACATACATATACCAATAAAATTTTGTATATTTAACTGGAAGCCCTAATATATTATCATATGTCAAAATATTGCAGTTCCAATAATATTACATAGGTACATACGTGTCGAATTGATAACCTCTTTCTTTTTTTGAAGTCGATTAATAAAAAAAAATTGTCGAATTAAAAGCATAGTCTTAATAAGGAAAGACATCATCAATCTTGGATTATGTCGGGCCTAATCATACTTTAAACAACTTTTTCAGCAACAAAATGTTATAAAAGCAGGCTGATGTTATCTCTGAAATTCAGTATCTCGTGTGTGTCATTAACGCGGCTTAATGAGACGTGGGACTATTGCAGGCACGGCCTTACCCTATACCTACCCTTCGTGTTAATGTGCGGGGACTGATGTTTCTGTACACAATTGCCAAATTTTGCTCGTTATGGCAAGCATACATTTTGTTCTAGTGGCAATTGTCATTGGAAAGGATTTACATTTTTATTGCTCTTTCATTTAACGTACATTGCAGTACAGATGTTTCCGTTAAAACCGGATTGCTGCACAACCAAAAATAACCTAGGGGGCAATTTGACAAGTATTTGTGAGAGCATCTCATAGCTCAGATATTTCGAGTTTCAATTTTATGATCTTAGATTTGATGATACATAAAAACTTAAAAATGAGATAAATAAAACATCAATATACTCACTGCAGCTTATCGTTCCCATTGAAGTTGACAAAGATTCCGACGTACACCGCAGTGATGGAGAGGATGACACAGGCAAGGGCGACGGTGGCGAACTTGTTGACAAACTTGACGCCAACGAACACCACCATGCCCATGACGAGCAGCAGCCCGGTGCCGTACACGCGGAAGTTATTGTACATCGCCTCGGGGTCCTTCGTGAAGTCCCCGAAGATGGACAACCAGGGCGCCATGTACGTCTGTTGATAAGATGGAGATGCTATAAGTTTTCTGTTTTTACGATTGACAAAACATCGAGATTTCTTTATAAAAGTTTAGTAATAATGTATTATAAACCTTCCGGAATAAATTCTCTAAAAGTTGGTGAAAACCGCTTCAAAATCCTTTATATAGTTTAGAAGAATAAAGTGACTTACTTTTGTAATATGTATTATAGATATAGATTTAATGTTAGCTACAACTTCAGGAATAGGTCATACCTTGGTCCAGCAGTAAAGAAGTAGTTAACATAACTGACTGCTCAGAGAGTTCTGGACATATTTATGTTACACTTTAAAACAGGAATAACAATCGCTATCAGTGCTTCTGCGATTTCCCAGCATGTCTAAGCAACAGAATACGCACATAGACTATACTTCTACTAACAGAGTTTGACTTAAACAATGATTGCTAGTGACTTTCAAGCGTGTGCTCAGAGCTATTAACCGCAAGCAGAAAGCAAACCATGCGCGAGCTTAATCATCCAAAAGAATAATTAGTAGGCCCATTCTGCATCGGATTATCGTTTATCATCTACGTAATCTGCATTCTGTTATGTAACTTATAAAAAAGCATATGCTTTTCATACCCACAGTAAATAGCGAGCTTTAGAATGTAGAGCGCTGTCTTTCACATTGGTAGGTATCTGTACCGGTTGACAGACTCTTTCCAAGAGTCGATGCGTCAATTTACGCCTGGGTTGGAGTCGAATATTCCTTCCCGTTATTATTTGTAAAATTACTGTATTAACTACATACCACTTTCATGAAAACATCGTCGTAATAATTATCCTCTGTATCAGGATGGTAATAAATGTGGGGGATCATAAACAGTAGTGCTGTATCCCTCATACGAATTTCCTTTGTGGCCGCTTCGCAAGTCTGCTTTAATTAGCTAGTTAAAATCTCTCCGATTTGTGGCTTAGTCTAGAAATGTTTTATGATCTTTTTTTTTAATTTAAAACTCTACTATAAAATGCAATTTTAGTAAAAAACTCATTACTTTTATATTTTATGGACGCTCTGTGATGGCGCTAATGTACGTGCGCATTTTAAATGTACTCGTATTTATGTTATGATTATCACCAGTGCTCAAAATAAGTATAAGTAACTATTCATAGGAACTAATACTAAAATTAATAGGTAGGTAGGTGCACTAGCTACAGGGTTCTCATGTTCTAAATTATGAATGCTGTCAGAGTAAGGTCGGGGCTAAATGGCGGCCGACCAGATCCCCGTGTCGGGGACCTCGGGGCCGGGGTGAAGTACGATCTGGCCGGTCCGCCTCTACGTGTCCGTTACATCAACACTGCTTAGGACTAGCGCAAACAGGCAGTTTTAGCTGCGATAGATTTTGCTCAGTAGTTTGTGTCAAAGCGACGTACTCTTGGAACTACGATACTGATGCTGTTTAATGATCCTATATGCAGACAATGGAGTCTTACACGTTTGATACACACAATAAGAAATCGCAGTATACAGTGACGTCAAAGTTAAATCTTGTATTTCAAGTAGGCCATTATGTGTGAGCTAACTGCTCACTCCTGCATCCATTGTACTGAAATCCCCAATAATAATAAAAGCCTCTATTCTATTTAATCTGTTTCGACTTATTGAATAACTATTGCGTTAGTCATCACGGTGACAGCTATCATAATATGAGATTTGACAGTAGGTTAACAGACCAGTGAGCGATCAGACTTTCAGTGTAATGGGTAAGTGGCCCATTACACGTCCAAACGTATTTTGTAAGCGCCAGACCTTACATACGAGTACCTACGTGCTTACAGTCCTGTACACCTAGTACTAGTACCGTGTATGCGGTCTATGCAATTGTGGCGAGGAGAGATTCGGCCTCTGTCGACTCACTTGTAGTGGTTTCGTCATTGTAACTGAGCTAACGTCCGAGTTACCTGACTTGTAAAGTTTTGAGACATAGCTTTAGGGTTAGGTGGTTTAGGGTTTAGGGGACTATAGTCTTAACATACATCCGTAATGGTATACCAACTTGTTTATACTATAGTTGTTGAAACCTTGCTTTACTTTTAGAACAACACAACTTAATAAATAGGTTTAATTTAATAAAACCGTGTGCGATGGGGGGACACCGTCAGGAATAAAGTTCCTTCTCACGTATGATTTGAAACAAAAACAAAGTTTTGACTTCATTATCGACTATAGCACCCTCGAAAACTATGAAAACGACACCCATAACGAAAAGTTTTAAAATTTTCGCAGCCGCCATTTTGGATTTTCATTTTGACCAAATTCGAAAGAAAAGTCACATGGAGGGGCATATATGTATGAATGCTTTTTCGTGTGACGATTTCTGTCAGTTCACTCCTACCGCAGGCCGCGTTAAAGAACTTCGTTCCAAAAACTTGTTGTTAAATTGTGAGGATATACTGTGTTGTAGTTTCCATGATGGGTAAGAGAAAAATGGAATAACTTTAAAGTTGAAAGTGCATAGAATAAAGATAGTAGAACCCCGAAACTCCAACAATATTTGCCAAAGCATATACCGCCCCGCTCGCAGCTCTTCTTGACATCGTTGCTTCTTCTCCTGTCGTCACATACCTGTCGTTCTATAAATGATGATAGACTTACCAGAACTATTTCAACGGCTCCGACGATGTACATGGCGGCTGCGAGCGTGGTGCCCGTGTAGAACAGCATCCCCACGGCCCCGCCGCACTCGGGGCCAAGAGCGCGTCCTATCATGAAATACGACCCGCCCGCCGGCACCACGCCATTCGTCGCGATCGCAGACATCGAAATAGCCGTCAGCATCGTCTGTGAAAATAAAAATGTACTTAATTAATGACCTCCACATTGCTTTAAGCTCGTGGCTAGTAAGGCCAAACTGTGTCTCCTAAGCCCGGTTATAAGAAGGCTTAGATATCAATTTTCTTTTCAAAGCCTACTTTTAAATTCTGTCAACACAACATATTAAACCTTGTTTAACATTTCAGAAAGATAATGTGCTCTTTGGCATATTATATAGTACATAGAACCAAGAGAAGAAGGTTGCCAAGGGACTGGACAGCGACTCATAACATAAAAGTCACAATAAAGGTTAGGCGCTCGATCCAATCGGCGAGGACTTTAGATTTTATCAAACTAGTTTAGTATTAGCAACAAATAATAATCTAGTTAGACTGGGTAAATAATCCAGTTAGTGTCTAGAAGAATTGATAAGCCGTCGGCAAGTTAGATACGTTGACGGATAGGGCATTATTAGACGCGGCATCAATGTAGCTTTAGAAACGAGCTCGGACAGACTCGGGGGAAATTCTACGTAACAATAACGTAATCAGAAGGATATAATAATAATAATAATATATTGATATATTATATATTATAATAATTTATATATATATATATTATATTATAATAATATTAATAATCTGTGGCCCGACTGTCAAGGTGACGGTCAAAAAACATTTTTCTCCGTAAAATTTTTTTGATTTTTAATTTTATTATATCACAATATCATCCACAATGTTATATTCTGTACCCATACACCACCCCTTGAAACCCAAGATTGAAATAAAAAACTAAAATTAGCCAGGATGCAAGAAGGAAATACGGAGAAAAAAATAGTACAATGTTGACGAGAAGTCGGGCACGATTGGCAGCAATCACACACCCAACATCTTCGGGTTCGTCGCTCAGCTCCGCCTCGCAGTTGCCAGAACCTGCTCCAACCGTGAGTCCAGTGATATCGGCCGCTGCAGTTGCGTCGAGCTCGAGCGACGAATACTTCTCGCCGCCGACGACACCACCACCACCAGTACGTCGACGCGGAAGAGACCGACCACCGGCCAGCTTAGGACTCCGAGGCCCACCGGTCTCTGATAGGGTCCCCGCTCCCGGTGGAAGTGTGCAGCGCATGAGGTGGACACAAACTGTCAACGAAAATGTCATGCGCGCATACTTTGGGGCTACAGAGGGGGGAACTAACTTGACTGCGTACCGTGGTCGGATGCTCTCTCTGTTTCAGGTGCTTGAGCCAGCTGTCAACGTGACGGCGCAACGACTGTCGGATCAGGTGCGGGTCATCCAGCGTAATCATATGTTAGATGACACTGTACTTGATCGCCTGCGACGTGAAATACAGAGTAGCCATGTCGTCGCCCACCCGTCACAGACTGTTATTGCACCACAGTGCAACACAAGTCAAGCTGACGAGGGAAGTGACGACAGGGCTACAAATGTAAGTACCCAGTGCAATGAGCAATTGAGGAGTGCTTTGGAGGGTGCGATTCGAGAATATCGGTTCATATCGCCCGAACTTAGACCACACTTACCTCGTTTGCCCATGCATAACAAAAATAGGGCGCTGGTGGCCGTCCTGGATTCGCAGTTGTCAAACTATTTTGATGACTGCGAAGACCTCACCGATACTCATTCGATTTTGTACTGTGCGGCTGTAGCGGCATGTCGTGTAGCTCACGTCAAATTTGCTAATGACTCTAGAGCTACACGACCAAAACCAGCCGTACCAGCTTGGCAGTGCAGAATTGAGCGCCGTATTGGTGAGGCCAGATCGCTCATCGGCAAACTAATCTGCTTCAGGGAGGGCAATACTCGCCCTAGAGTGATGCGCTTTGTGAGGCGGGCGTTCTCAGGGACCGATATTAGCCCTCAGGACTATATATCGCGTGTCACAGAGCGCATCGACTTCCTGAAGCAGAAAGTGTATGCATGGGCGAACCGTATTCGTAGGTATAAGAGGCGAGTAGAGCGATACACTCAGAATCGCACCTTTCAGAGCGATGAAAGGTGGGTTTATAGGACTTGGGAGCGACCGGGCCAAGGTGTGACTGATACGCGCCTGCCGGATGATGATACCATGTGCTCTTTCTGGCGCAGTATCTGGTCGGTGCCTGTCAGCCACACCGAAGGTGACTGGGCTCGGGAAGTCGAGCGGGCCTGTGATCCAATACCAGAAATGGGGGCTATTACCATCTACCCCCAAGACGTAGCTCGTGCAGTCCGTCCGTTACCTAACTGGAAGTCTCCAGGGCCGGACGGGCTGCACAACTTCTGGATCAAATGGTTTGCAAGATCGCACGCTCGCTTGGCAGCTCAGTACCAGGCTGCTTTGGAGTCTGGTTCGCTACCCCAGTTCCTAACAACAGGAATTACCCACCTGCTCTATAAATCAGGTAACACCGCGGAACCCAGAAATTATAGGCCGATCACGTGTTTACCGACGGTCTATAAAGTTCTTACATCCATTTTGAGAGCTAAAATCAACAAACATATAGACACAAACTTCATCATGTCTGCCTCTCAAAATGGATGTAAGAATGGGTCCCGCGGTACTAAGGAGCTACTCCTCATTGATATGGCCATTAGCCAACAGGTTCGTCGTTCCCGAAAGGATCTGTCGACATGTTGGATAGATTATAAGAAGGCCTATGACTCGGTGCCACATACATGGCTCATGAGGGTGCTAGAGTTGTATAAAGTAGATGCAACTCTGCGCACCTTCCTGATATCGTGTATGGGGCAATGGAGGACGGTCCTTCGCTATCCAGGATGTCGAAATATCCAGAAGAATAGCGAGCCGATAAGGATTGAGCGAGGCATATTTCAGGGTGATAGTTTGAGTCCGCTTTGGTTCTGCTTAGCCTTGAATCCCCTAAGCACACTGCTGGAGGGTTCTGGTCTAGGCTATCGGCTGAGGAGAGGTGGTCAGGTTATATCTCACCTCCTCTACATGGATGACCTAAAACTCTTTGCCCCCAACGATTTGCAACTGATGGAGCTACTGAAAGTAACTGAAACTTTCAGTAGCGCCATCAGGATGGAATTTGGTGTGGACAAATGTGCGGTCATGCATGTAAAGCGAGGAGAGATTGTGGAATCCGAGGGAACCCAACTCTCGGATTCCATAAACCTTAGAGCCCTCTCCGCAACCGAAACCTATAAGTATTTGGGTATGTCGGAAGCGTTGGGCATTAATGCTGCTGACATGAAGCAATCGTTGAAGGAGCGCTTCTTTGGCCGCCTGAAGAAAGTATTTAATAGTCTTCTATCAGGCGGAAACAAGGTGCGCGCCTTCAACGGTTGGGTCATGCCGGTTTTGATGTACTCTTTCGGCATACTCAAATGGACTCAGACCGAACTAGACGCCCTGGATAGGAGGGTCCGTACGCTGCTGACTGCATATCGAATGCATCACCCGCGATCATCGGTAATGAGACTGTATATCCCGCGAAAGTGTGGAGGTCGAGGCTTTTTAAATGTCAAGACCCTCCACAATCGCGAGATATGCAGTCTCAGGGAATATTTCCTTGAAGCCGACGTGGGGATGCATCGAGATGTGGTCGCAGTGGACAAGGGCCTCACCCCGCTCTCCTTGGCTAAAGAGAACTGGCGCAAGCCTGTAGTGCTTGACACTAACGATCGCCTGGAGGTATGGCAGAGTAAGGAGCTTCACGGACGCTTTTTCCGGGCCCTACATGAACCCGATGTAGATTTCCCAGCGTCCGTAGCCTGGCTGCGTTTTGGTGACCTCTTTGGGGAAACCGAAGGTTTTGTCTGTGCAATTATGGACGAAGTTATCATGACGAACAATTACCGGAGATTCATTGTGAAGGACGGCACGGTTGACATCTGTCGGGCATGCCACCGTCCGGGAGAATCAATCCGACACATCATCTCCGGGTGTTCTCGTCTAGCTAACGAAGAGTACTTGCATAGACACAACCTTGTAGCCAGGATTATCCATCAGCAACTTGCTCTGAAATACAGTCTCGTGGAATCGGAAGTGCCGTACTACAGGTATGTGCCCGACCCAGTTCTCGAAAATGGACATATCACATTGTACTGGGATCGATCCATCATCACTGACAGGACTATTGTTGCCAATAAGCCTGATATAGTGGTGGTGGATCGAATAGAGCGGCGCGCAATGATTATTGACGTAACTGTCCCGCATGACAGGAACCTCGTGAAAGCCGAGAAAGATAAACAAATCAAGTATCTTGACTTGGCCCGCGAGGTTGTCGACATGTGGGATGTGGACTCAGCGATCATTGTGCCGATAGTCGTTACAGCCAATGGCTTAATTGCCAAGAGCCTCGACCAACACCTAAGGAGGCTCTCGTTGGGCAGCTGGATTAAGGGCTTGATTCAGAAAGCGGTACTTCTGGACACGGCTCGCATTGTTAGGAGGTTCCTCTCTCTAGAGCCCTGACCGCCGGTAGCTTGGACCCTGTTCCCGATACCGGTGGGCTACTATTTTTTATATTTTTAAATGTTTTTTTATAATCTTTATATTCTAATATTTAAAAATATAATTTATATGTATTTAGTTTAATAAAGGAAATAATAATAATATGATATAATGATAATATATAATGATAGTTTGAGTCCACTTTGGTTCTGCCTAGCCTTGAATCCTCTAAGTACACTGCTGGAGAATTCAGGTCTAGGTTACCGATTGAAGAGAGGTGGTCAGGTCATATCCCACCTTCTTTACATGGATGACTTGAAACTTTTTGCCCCCAACAATTTGCAACTGCTGGAGCTACTGAAGGTAACCGAAACTTTCAGTAGCGCCATCAGGATGGAATTTGGTGTGGACAAATGTGCGGTCATGCATGTAAAGCGAGGCAGGATTATGGAATCCGTGGGAACGCAACTCTCGGATTCCATAAACCTTAGAGCCCTCTCCGCAACCGAAACCTATAAGTATTTGGGTATGTCGGAAGCGTTGGGCATTAATGCTGCTGACATGAAGCAATCGTTGAAGGAGCGCTTCTTTGGCCGCCTGAATAAAGTATTAAACAGTCTTTTATCAGGCGGAAATAAGACGCGAGCCTTCAACGATTGGGTCATGCCGGTTTTGATGTACTCTTTCGGCATACTCAAATGGACTCAGACGGAACTAGACGCCCTGGATAGGAGGGTCCGTACACTGCTGACCGCAAACCGGATGCATCACCCACGGTCATCGGTGATGAGACTGTATATCCCGCGGAAGTGCGGAGGTCGAGGTTTTTTAAATGCTAAGACCCTGCACAATCGTGAAGTATGCAGTCTCAGGGAATACTTCCTAGAAGCCGACGTGGGGATGCACCGAGATGTGGTCTCAGTGGACAAGGGCCTCACCCCGCTCTCCTTGGCTAACGAGAACTGGCGCCAACCTATAGTATTAGATACTAATGACCGCAGGGAGGTATGGCAGAGTAAAGAGCTTCACGGGCGCTTTTACCGGGTCCTACATGGGCCCGATGTAGACCTCTTAGCGTCCGTATCCTGGTTGCGATTCGGAGACCTCTTTGGGGAAACCGAAGGTTTTGTCTTTGCGATTATGGACGAAGTTATGATGACGAACAACTACCGGAAATATATTGTGAAGGACGGCACGGTTGACATCTGTCGGGCATGCCACCGTCCCGGGGAATCAATCCGACACATTATTTCTGGCTGTTCTCATCTGGCTAACGGAGACTACTTGCATAGGCATAACCTTGTAGCCAGGATTATCCACCAGCAACTTGCTCTGAAATACAGCCTTGCGGAATCGGAAGTACCGTACTATAGGTATGTGCCCGACCCAGTTCTCGAAAATGACAATATTACGTTGTATTGGGATCGATCTATCATCACTGACAGGACTATTGTTGCCAATAAGCCAGACATAGTGGTGATAGATCGAATAGAGCGTCGCACAATGATTATTGATATAGCGGTTCCGCATGACGAGAACCTCGTGAAAGCTGAAAAAGATAAGCAGATTAAGTATCTTGACCTGGCTCGCGAGGTTGTCGACATGTGGGATGTGGATACAGCAGTCATTGTGCCGATAGTCGTATCAGCCAATGGCTTAATTGCCAAGAGTCTCGACCAACATCTGAGGAGGCTCTCGTTAGGCAGCTGGATCAAGGGCTTGATCCAGAAAGCGGTACTTCTCGATACGGCACGTATCGTCAGGAGGTTCCTCTCTCAGGAGCCCTGACCACCGGTAGCTTGGATCCTATTCCCGATATCGGTGGGCTACTATTTTTTATATTTTTAAATGTTTTTTTTTATGTTTTTATAAAAATATTTAAAAATGTAAGATATATGTATAAAAATGGAATAAAGGAAATAATAATAATAAGTAACTGTAAAGTAACTGAAACTTTCAGTAGCGCCATCAGGATGGAATTTGGTGTGGACAAATGTGCGGTCATGCATGTAAAGCGAGGGGAGATTGTGGAATCCGAGGGAACCCAACTCTCGGATTCCATAAACCTTAGAGCCCTCTCCGCAACCGAAACCTATAAGTATTTGGGTATGTCGGAAGCGTTGGGCATTAATGCTGCTGACATGAAGCAATCGTTGAAGGAGCGCTTCTTTGGCCGCCTGAAGAAAGTATTTAATAGTCTTCTATCAGGCGGAAACAAGGTGCGCGCCTTCAACGGTTGGGTCATGCCGGTTTTGATGTACTCTTTCGGCATACTCAAATGGACTCAGACCGAACTAGACGCCCTGGATAGGAGGGTCCGTACGCTACTGACTGCATATCGAATGCATCACCCGCGATCATCGGTAATGAGACTGTATGTCCCGCGAAAGTGTGGAGGTCGAGGCTTTTTAAATGTCAAGACCCTCCACAATCGCGAGATATGCAGTCTCAGGGAATATTTCCTTGAAGCCGACGTGGGGATGCATCGAGATGTGGTCGCAGTGGACAAGGGCCTCACCCCGCTCTCCTTGGCTAAAGAGAACTGGCGCAAGCCTGTAGTGCTTGACACTAACGATCGCCTGGAGGTATGGCAGAGTAAGGAGCTTCACGGACGCTTTTTCCGGGCCCTACATGAACCCGATGTAGATTTCCTAGCGTCCGTAGCCTGGCTGCGTTTTGGTGACCTCTTTGGGGAAACCGAAGGTTTTGTCTGTGCAATTATGGACGAAGTTATCATGACGAACAATTACCGGAGATTTATTGTGAAGGACGGCACGGTTGACATCTGTCGGGCATGCCACCGTCCGGGAGAATCAATCCGACACATCATCTCCGGGTGTTCTCGTCTAGCTAACGAAGAGTACTTGCATAGACACAACCTTGTAGCCAGGATTATCCATCAGCAACTTGCTCTGAAATACAGTCTCGTGGAATCGGAAGTGCCGTACTACAGGTATGTGCCCGACCCAGTTCTCGAAAATGGACACATCACATTGTACTGGGATCGATCCATCATCACTGACAGGACTATTGTTGCCAATAAGCCTGATATAGTGGTGGTGGATCGAATAGAGCGGCGCGCAATGATTATTGACGTAACTGTCCCGCATGACGGGAACCTCGTGAAAGCCGAGAAAGATAAACAAATCAAGTATCTTGACTTGGCCCGCGAGGTTGTCGACATGTGGGATGTGGACTCAGCGATCATTGTGCCGATAGTTGTATCAGCCAATGGCTTAATTGCCAAGAGCCTCGACCAACACCTAAGGAGGCTCTCGTTGGGCAGCTGGATTAAGGGCTTGATTCAGAAAGCGGTACTTCTGGACACGGCTCGCATTGTTAGGAGGTTCCTCTCTCTAGAGCCCTGACCGCCGGTAGCTTGGACCCTGTTCCCGATACCGGTGGGCTACTATTTTTTATATTTTTAAATGTTTTTTTATAATCTTTATATTCTAATATTTAAAAATATAATTTATATGTATTTATTTTAATAAAGGGAATAATAATAAATGTCTGTGGCCCGACTGTCAAGCTGACGGCCGAAAAAATTTAGTCCGTGTAATTTTTTTAGTATTTTTAAACTTTAAACATGCAACAATGTTGTGTTGTGAGTGTCTACACCATTTCTAGAGATGTTTTTTTGAGCCTGATTTTATAACAGGCTCACAAAGTAAAAAACGACTTAAGACGGAGAGCGAAATGTTACACGGACAATAGTACAATGCTGACAAGAAGTCGGGCACGACAATTGACCCTAAACACACACCCAACATCTTCGGGTTCGTCGCTCAGCTCCGCCTCGCAGTTACCGGAACCTGCTCCAGATGTGAGTCCAGTAATATCGGCCGCTGCAGTTGCGTCGAGCTCGAGCGACGAATACTTCTCGCCGCCGACGACACCACCACCAGTACGTCGGCGTGGAAGAGGCCGACCACCGGCCAGCTTAGGACTCCGAGGCCCATCGGCCTCTGATAGGGTCCCCGCTTCCGGTGGAAGTGTGCAGCGCATGAGATGGACACAAACAGTCAACGAAAATGTCATGCGCGCATACTTTGGGGCTACTGAGGGGGGAAGTAACTTGACTGCATACCGTGGTCGAATGCTCTCTCTGTTTCAGGTGCTTGAGCCAGCTGTCAACGTGTCGGCGCAACGACTGTCGGATCAGGTGCGGGTCATCCAGCGTAACCATATGCTGGATGACGTCGTGCTTGATCGACTACGTCTCGAATCACGGAATAGCCATGTTACACCTGCTTTGCCACCGGTCGCGGTGCAACTGCAAAATCTCCCCAGTGCTTCACCGCGACCCGACCGCGTTGGTGAAGTGGATGATGACGGGGCTATATCCGTGAATTCCCAATGCAATGTACGACTGAGGAGCGCTTTGGAGGATGCTTTCCGGGAGTACCGCTCCACTCCGCCGGGACTTAGACCACGTTTACCTCGTTTGCCCATGCACAAGAAAAACAGGGCGCTGGTGTGTGCTCTAGACTCGCAGCTGTCAAATTGTTTTGACGGCAGCAAAGACCTCGCCGACACCCACTCAATCTTGTACTGTGCAGCTGTAGCGGCATGTCGTGTAGCTCAAGTTAAATTTCCTAACAGTGACAGAGCTCCACGACCAAAACCAACTATGCCAGCTTGGCAGTGCAGGATTGAGCGACGTATCGGTGAGTCTAGAGCACTCATCGGCAAGCTAATCTCTTTCAGGCAGGGCAACACTCGCCCTAGAGTGATGCGCTTTGTGAGGCGGGCGTTCTCGGGGACGGATATTAGTTCTCGAGATTATTTGAGCCGCGTCACAGAGCGTATCGACCTCCTGAAGCAGAAGATCTGTGCATGGGCAAACCGTATTCGTCGATACAGGCGGAGAATGGAGCGGTACACTCAGAATCGCACATTCCAGAGCGATGAAAGGTGGGTCTATAGGGCTTGGGAGCAATCGAACCAAGGTGTGACTGACACGCGCCTACCGGATGATGACGCCATGTGTTCCTTCTGGCGAAGCGTCTGGTCGGTGCCTGTCAGTCACACCGAAGGTGATTGGACTGGGGGGCTCGAGCGAGCATGCGATCAAATATCAGAAATGGGGGCACTAACCATCAGCCCCCAAGATGTAGCTCGTGCAGTCCGTCCGTTGCCCAACTGGAAATCTCCAGGGCCGGACGGGCTACACAACTTTTGGATAAAGTGGCTGCAAAGGTCGCACGCCCGCTTGGCATCCCAGTTCCAGTCAGCCTTAGAATCAGGATCGCTGCCCCAGTTCCTAACGACAGGAATAACCCACCTGCTCCACAAATCAGGTAGTACTGCGGAACCTAAAAATTATAGACCGATCACTTGTCTACCAACGGTCTATAAAGTTTTTACATCCATTTTGAGAGCTAAAATTAACAAACATATAGACACTAACTCCATCATGTCTGCCTCTCAAAATGGATGTAGGAACGGATCCCGCGGTACTAAGGAGCTGCTCCTCATCGACATGGCCATTAGCCAACAGGTTCGTCGATCCCGCAAGGATCTGTCGACATGCTGGATAGATTATAAGAAGGCCTACGACTCAGTGCCACATACATGGCTCATGAGGGTGCTGGAGTTGTACAAGATTGATGCAACTCTACGCACCTTCCTTGAGTCGTGTATGGGGCAATGGAGGACGGTTCTCCGCTATCCAGGATGTCGACATATCCAGAGGAATAGCGAACCAATAAGGATCGAGCGAGGTATTTTTCAGGGTGATAGTTTGAGTCCACTTTGATTCTGCCTAGCCTTGAATCCTCTAAGTACACTGCTGGAGAATTCAGGTCTAGGTTACCGATTGAAGAGAGGTGGTCAGGTCATATCCCACCTCCTTTACATGGATGACTTGAAACTTTTTGCCCCCAACAATTTGCAACTGCTGGAGCTACTGAAGGTAACCGAAACTTTCAGTAGCGCCATCAGGATGGAATTTGGTGTGGACAAATGTGCGGTCATGCATGTAAAGCGAGGCAGGATTATGGAATCCGTGGGAACGCAACTCTCGGATTCCATAAACCTTAGAGCCCTCTCCGCAACCGAAACCTATAAGTATTTGGGTATGTCGGAAGCGTTGGGCATTAATGCTGCTGACATGAAGCAATCGTTGAAGGAGCGCTTCTTTGGCCGCCTGAATAAAGTATTAAACAGTCTTTTATCAGGCGGAAATAAGACGCGAGCCTTCAACGGTTGGGTCATGCCGGTTTTGATGTACTCTTTCGGCATACTCAAATGGACTCAGACGGAACTAGACGCCCTGGATAGGAGGGTCCGTACACTGCTGACCGCAAACCGGATGCATCACCCACGGTCATCGGTGATGAGACTGTATATCCCGCGGAAGTGCGGAGGTCGAGGTTTTTTAAATGCTAAGACCCTGCACAATCGTGAAGTATGCAGTCTCAGGGAATACTTCCTAGAAGCCGACGTGGGGATGCACCGAGATGTGGTCTCAGTGGACAAGGGCCTCACCCCGCTCTCCTTGGCTAACGAGAACTGGCGCCAACCTATAGTATTAGATACTAATGACCGCAGGGAGGTATGGCAGAGTAAAGAGCTTCACGGGCGCTTTTACCGGGTCCTACATGGGCCCGATGTAGACCTCTTAGCGTCCGTATCCTGGTTGCGATTCGGAGACCTCTTTGGGGAAACCGAAGGTTTTGTCTTTGCGATTATGGACGAAGTTATGATGACGAACAACTACCGGAAATATATTGTGAAAGACGGCACGGTTGACATCTGTCGGGCATGCCACCGTCCCGGGGAATCAATCCGACACATTATTTCTGGCTGTTCTCATCTGGCTAACGGAGACTACTTGCATAGGCATAACCTTGTAGCCAGGATTATCCACCAGCAACTTGCTCTGAAATACAGCCTTGCGGAATCGGAAGTACCGTACTATAGGTATGTGCCCGACCCAGTTCTCGAAAATGACAATATTACGTTGTATTGGGATCGATCTATCATCACTGACAGGACTATTGTTGCCAATAAGCCAGACATAGTGGTGATAGATCGAATAGAGCGTCGCACAATGATTATTGATATAGCGGTTCCGCATGACGAGAACCTCGTGAAAGCTGAAAAAGATAAGCAGATTAAGTATCTTGACCTGGCTCGCGAGGTTGTCGACATGTGGGATGTGGATACAGCAGTCATTGTGCCGATAGTCGTATCAGCCAATGGCTTAATTGCCAAGAGTCTCGACCAACATCTGAGGAGGCTCTCGTTAGGCAGCTGGATCAAGGGCTTGATCCAGAAAGCGGTACTTCTCGATACGGCACGTATCGTCAGGAGGTTCCTCTCTCAGGAGCCCTGACCACCGGTAGCTTGGATCCTATTCCCGATATCGGTGGGCTACTATTTTTTATATTTTTAAATGTTTTTTTTTATGTTTTTATAAAAATATTTAAAAATGTAAGATATATGTATAAAAATGGAATAAAGGAAATAATTATAATAAATAATAAATATCTTGGGACAACTCACACACGGCCATCTGATCCCAAGCTAAGCAGAGCTTGTGTTATGGTAACCAGACAACTGATATACATACTTATATAATTTATAAATATATACATATTATAGATAAATTACACCCAGACACAGAACAAACAATATGCTCATCACACAAAGTTTGTCCTGGGTGGGAATCGAACCCACGACCTCCGGCTTTGCAGTCAGGGTATATACATATACACTGCGAAGGGAATACAATGTAGACGATGAGTTATTTTCATTCTCTCGTGTTTTTATTCTGTGGCACCTGTATATAGCGATAAGTATGTATAACCAATTGTATTTCTAGTTTCCATTTTATTTTCACGCTGAAAGTATATGCGATATGTTATTCATGCGTCATCGCGCCCTGCTCGGAGGAATATGATTAGCTACATGCGTAAGTAATTTTATTCAAAATAGCGTGTGGTATGGGTAACGCTGATTATTATATTCATTACATTATTTGCTTAAATTACACATATGTATGAAAAATAATAAATAAATAAATAGGTGTATATCCAAGCAGAAATAAGTGGGGTTCATAACAAGAGCCGGAGATGACGCAAACCTCAAAAAAGGTAATATGTAAAATGAGAGCCAGTAATTACTGGATTTTAGTGAGCAAGTATTAAAAGCAGTTTAAAAAATGGTCTTGGACAAACGCTACCACGGTATAATTTAGCGCTTATAGGCGCTTGCCCAAGAAATGCAGGCTAACGACATGGTGTGCCAACAATTTACTAACAATAGACAGCATAAAGGTGCGAATACCTAAGAACAAAGAGGCATAAACATCATTTACTTACCGTACAGCAGCAAACAAGCACAATCAGGAATCCTTGAATAGCGCCAGCAGTTCCGACTACCCACGTGAGACGGATGAAGAGGATAACGCCGAAGATGTTCTGGATGCAGGGCAAGTAGACACCGATGAGCGTGCCCATGCGGGCCGGGGGCGCCGGCTTCACGTCAGGGTCTGCTGCTGATGCCGTGGGGATCGTGTTGGAGTAGTTCGCCAGGGAAGTGAGGAAGGTGGCCGCTCGGGGCCTGTCCTCCAACTCTTCCTGTTGACAAAGAAGAAGGTTAAACACTGACTCTTCTGGTAAATGACCCGTTTCCTCGTTTCGTTTAAAATTCCGGTGGTCTTATCTGTTGAAACTCTATTCTGTTTTTTGTTTTATTTTTCGGCTTCCTAACTAATCGTACCTACAATGTGAAACAAGTCTTGATTTTTTCTAAACAGTTGAGTTTTTGTCATCACCAATAGTAATACTTAGTAGCCTAGGTATTTACCTAAGAAAATACTGCGGTTTTTAAGCACAATTTAAACTTAAATTTAGTTAAGTTAGTTCATTTTAAGTTAAGGGTAAACGACATGATTATACATATTACTATCGTGAAAGTAATTAACTGTGTTGCTCCACGTATAATAATCTGTGATAATATTGTCCGAAACGAGGATATATATATAGCTGTAGCACATACATCTCCGTTCTACGGTACCAAGCATGTAACATTACAAACAACTGAAATGTTTAAAGTACCCGTAACTTATACGCTTTATAGCATAATGCCTGAACAAGCATAATATAAGGTGTATCTATACATACACGAAATCTCTTAAGGGGTCATTGTACTCATCACTATGCACAACTTTTACTATGGGACCAAACCTGAAATCGCGAAATAAAAATCTGCTGTTCCCTACATTTCGATGAGCTAAGCGAACATAAATGTACGGAACAGCTGATTTTTTTTCGTGATTTCAGGTTTGGTCCCATAGTAAAAATTGTTCATAATGATGAGTACAATGACCCCTTAAGAGATTTCGTGTATGAATAGATACACCATATATTTATATGTAAAATACGAGTCCTTTGTCGCGTTATCTTGTAATAATAGCGAGACATTCGATTTCATACACTGTCTCTTTAATCTTATAGTCGGCAGGAGGGGCCACCTACCAAATATGTATCCAGTTCACGTAGCAGACTTGAAATATGTTTAACTTCATACGCAAAAATAAGGCCAGATCCCAACGGGTACGTTTCCACGGAGTCAGACTAACTCGATGTTATGTAATCATTGTCTGACGCCCGCCTATTTCGCTATCGCAATACTTATTCGCAATCTTGAAAGCGGTTATGATAAACTTAGAGAAAGTGACGTCTTCATGATAACGCCCTTGTTGCTGAGATTGAGTTCTTTGTTATTTCCATTATGATTAGCATTTTTATTCTAATGCCCAAAGCGGCGCTTGTAGTTGTACCTACAACATTGTACAATGTTGTAAATTATTATTATTATGTATGGGAAGCAGCGACGAAAAAAATATATCGCTAAAAGCTTTCAGAGAATTCAACCGAATACCTACGAAGTGGGGCCAACCACCACCTCTTAAAAGCAGTATTATTTTAATGTTACTTCAGTGTGAGAAAGAGACGGAGCTATACAGGACGCTCCATCTCTTTCCCACACTGAAGTAACATTACTGCTTTCGGATGTCGACCTCCGTACACACACAAGACGTCAATGTCAACGCTTTTACGATTATGGTAATAACGTTAGGTAGGCCTTCAGAAAAACGAAGATTATACCGTTAAATCGATAATAACAAAGTATAAATTAGCGACCAATCCTGACCAAGCCCTTAAGTGTAACTGTCCGACTTAAGACACTTGGAGCATTTTTTCTTATGTCGCACTGTGTAACATAAGACATTCGAGAGGTTAAGAGGTGGTGGTCTAGCTCCTGCTGCCGTATTGTGACGTTTTAATGCCATCATGATTTCCAGTGCAAGAGAGAGATGGAGCTATACATGACCGCAAGCATCATCCCTTTTTCGGTGTGGAATCATAATGGCATTTATAATTCATAATACGGCCCCTGTACACAATAACATCCTAATAAATTAAAGAGAATTGTTTATTTTTTATTTTCAACTGAATTGCTTTTGTTGGTAGTTTTTGAGTGTTAAAAACATTAAAACCTACATAAAAGTTGAAAGCGCGCCATATTTGTATGAGATGGGATTACAATTGTAAAATATAGCTGGCATAGGAGTTTTTAATTTCACGTTTGTAATACGATATACGAGTGCTGAGAGCCGAGTGCCGAGTTGCTGAAACCCGACTCAGCGCATTCGTCTTCTAAAGCTCGTATTTTATTTACGCGCCATTTGCATCGCATCGACGCACACCGCTCAGTAACGTCGTTTCGAACATACCTAGGGCGTTACCGTCACTTGCCGGTATGTGACGCTTTCAGCGTTTCCTCTAGAGAATGTAGGTATGAGTAAATCGGGATTTACATCGTACACCATCGCAAAGGAACGAATTAGGTTATTCAATGGATTTCGGATATATTCAGACGTTGCTGGATTTCGGTACTGTTTTCTTTTAAATTCACACCTAAAGTTTCGTGACTTTATGTAATGCAATTTCTCCTTATACCTCTGTAGATTACGATCTTCCTGATATATTCCGATTGCATCATTGAATTGAGTATTCTGATGCTAGTACTATTACAATATTCGTTTATTGCGGTGTATAATCAATTGCGCTCCAAAAGATCAAAGTCAAAAGCAAATCTTTTAAAAAGCAATGATGGTCCTTAACGTCGTGTTGTAAATTATGTTGAGCAATAAAGTTAAGGCACACAACAGAAGCAATTTGTCACGGGAGCTCTTTTCCTATTTGTTTTCATTTGTTCCGTCGCCATTATTCGGCACTTTATTTGGTATCCGGATGGCTCTCCGTTGGAATCGCAAGCGTAATGAAGTTCTTTGTTCATCCGCAGTAGATTGTGAGGTTTTACGGAGTCAGCTCGAGAGCGGCTCTTGACATAATATTAACGTTCACCGACGATGGCGCTGTTTCAGCGATTGTTTTCATTCAGGCTTTGTGTATTTTTAATGTCATTAAATTAATAAGTGATAAGTGAATTAATAAGTGATAGTTTTCAATGACAAACCCAAGTGAAAGTTTCATAAATTCTGGGTACCTAGTACATACTGTACTGTACAGGACCTTTTTCCAAAATGAAACCAAAAACTTTAGCCGGCTTTAGTGAATTGCAAATGGGTGCCATCATGAGGTTCGGTAAGCTTTTGTAACTCATGAATGGTACCCTTAATAAAGCCCGCACTCTACATGCGAATATTAGCGCGACATACATATTACTTGGAGATATTAAGAATAGCACAATGTTTAGTTAAGTAGATTTGATGAGTTTTTTTAGGGTTCCGTACCTCAAAAGGATAAAACGGAACCCTTATAGGATCACTTCGTTGTCCATCTGTCTGTCAAGAGCCTTTTTCTCAGGAACGCGTAGAGGTATTAATTTGAAATTAATATCAAATACGTAGGTCTATGATACCTTGGAGCTCTAAAATAATCAAGCTTCTAAGTCGACGCAATAAAAAAATACGGCCATTTATGCGACATATTGTGATACACGTAAATAAATCAAAACCTATAGGGTACATTGACCCATTGACCATTGGCCATTGACCTAGAATCATGAAATTCGGTAAGAAGTAAGGTCTCACAGCACAAGTAAAGGAAAAAGTCCGAAAATCGTTAATTTGTAATTTTATCACATAAAAAAAAATTGTGACAAGTTACATTTGCAGTTGGAGAATTGACCGTGACGTATATTGATGTATGGCAAAAGATGTTTTTCAACTACGGCACGCACTGGGCCGGATTTTTTGTGTATACTATTCATATCTTTAGTCTATCGAGGTTCATAACATCAAATTATTTTAGCTTTGCGCATAAACTTACAGTAAACGACGCCAATTCAGTTTAGGTACAGCTTGAAATGACAATATCAGATTTAACAACCGTTAAACAGCGCTCAAGTAGTTATAGGTTTACAGTCCATTGCCTAGTTAGTACTTTATTAAGCCATTTGAGTCAAGATTTTATGCCTTGAGCACTATAAGGAAAACCTGTGAAACGGTAAATCTTTTAATAGGTAATTGTTCAGTTTTGTCTTTTCTAATCATCATTATTTCAAAGAACTACCAGTCTTTCTCTATTAAAGAAGAATTCGGTCGATTCTGCCTAGCAACGGGACGTCAAAAAGTTGAAATTTAATAAGTACCTTACTTTCAAATTGAAAAGTATCGTCACGGCCGCTTTGATCTTAACAAAAGATGAAAAAAATCAAACACAATTAAAACGAGGCAGCTCGTGAAAGTGTGGCAGCCTCTCGAGTCCCGTGGAGACCTTATTGAAGCTCTCACATTGATTTCGGTGGAGCATTCGGCTGCGGCCTTGTGCCGAGAGCGGCCTCGGCTGTAGGGTGCTTAGGGCCGCTTAGACAACGAGGCCGCGGCGCCGCTCACCGATATCCGACGGATATAGGTGCACGCTGTTTATTAGGCAAAGCAAGGGTGAGGCTTCCGAATTAAAAACCGTATCATTATCAAACATGGTTTTAATAAAATCATGGGTTTTGGTGTTAGTTTTAAATGTTCCTTTTTTATTGTTTATATTTCCTGCACGTGTCACAAACAAAATATTTTCTTTGTTTCTTTCTTTATTTTTCTCATATCTTAATCAATGCTGAATGTAAGGTAAAATCAGATTAAACAGTTAAAGTGACATTATACAACGACAAATGTATACAGCGTTTATTAGTTAGGGAGTAAATGTGGAAGTTTGTTTGTTACTGAATCACGCTTTAATGCCTAAACGAATTTGGATGACATTCGGCATGCAGGTAGACTATAAGAAAAAGGTAGACTATGGACCCGAATTGATATCTGAAATATTTTGTATACTGCGTTTTGTAGTGATAGCGGGAAAGACCTAACACAAACTATCGACACGCGAAGGAGACCATAATGTGGGATTAAAACTTCGGTTTGATAAATAAACTTCCTAGGTAGTTAGTTTTACTTTGAATGGTTCTATTTTAACTCGACTTCAAGTGTAACTAATGTTTTGTAAAAAGTTTCTTAAACTAAAGTCCCGTTCTCGAGTTCTCAGATTGTCACTAATCCATGTTTTGTTATATTATAAGACGGAGAACAGGAGAAATACCGTAGTTTTTCAAATTTCGATCTAAAGTTAATATTCATATTGTTCTTGGTTCAGTTGGGATCTTGATGTATGAAAGTTATAAAACTGTAGCTGTGTGTCTGATGGGATTTCCCGTCGACATGTCGAACTTGTATACTAACTTTCATGCCCTTTTTCACCCCTTTAGGGAATGAATTGTCAAAAATCCTTCCTCAGTGCTCACCCCTGTTATAATAAAGAATTCTTATGAAAAATGTAATTATTCTAGACCCAGTAGTTTAGGCTGTGCGGTGTCTGTCAGTGAATTTAAGATTTTTTTATTAAGTAGAAGATGAAGTACTGTGTTACTTCAAAGTTGCAAGTATTGCATTACTTTATATTAGTAAAATGCATATACCGACATAACAAAAATAAATACTAGCTGAGTAGACAGAAATAAATGTGTCCCTATCTATTTGAGCGGGTTTGGTTGGATTTGAAAGCTAAAACTTGGTTCATAATGAACGGAGTTTTAATGAGCGCTCGTTAATTCCTAGTTAGAGTAAAAACTAATTCATTTGAACACTAAATTTGATCCCCAGGAAAGGTAACAGTAACAGCAGCAAGCAGTGCAGTGCAGTGGTAGCAGTAATGAATGTCTCCAGTATTATTTAAGTGTTTGCCCAATACATTATCATCAGTACTTGTTTAAATTAACAAAACCAACAAAAACAATTCATTATGGTATCAAAACGGATGTATTTAAAAAAGTTACTTTTGTTAAAAATAATAAAGTTGTATTATTGATATTGAGCGAGCTAGTTAGACTATGATAAATTCATTGGGACATTCACAAACAAAAGTCAGAATAAGCTCACCAATACATCTTTATATGTAATAATAGGTACAAGTTACGAGAGCACTAGTAATGTTATGATATTTGTTCTAACACAGATGTTGTTCTGTCGAAATTTCAATAATTCATACAAAACTCCATAGGAAAAAGGACATTCAGCTTTCCCGAATTTGAAAATTTTTCGGGAAACTTTTTCTTTCCTTAAAAACATAATTACGAACATTTTAAAACAAAAAACAGCCAAATCTGTCCAGCCGTTCTCAAGTGATACGCTTACCAACGAACAGGATTTCATTTTTATTAATATACACACTCGTAGGCATGGATGTGTGTCGATGTTACGATATTTGAAAGCTGTCTTTGGAACTATATAACGTATAAAAATTATAAGTTCCATTTTTGTTACATATGAAACTTCCATCCATTAATTAAGGCCGCAGATAATCCATTGCCTACGATAATTATGTTAATGGTGACGTTTATCCTACAATGTAGTTAACGCTGTAGGATAAACGAGAGCTAATTAATTAGAGGTACTACAATTTCATGCATAATTTTATTATAATTACTATTGTTATGCGAATAATTGGAAACGTCATGTGTATATTGATTAATCGCACAACAGTAAAGTTGAAGCAGATACAAAACAGGTCAATCTCAGAAATATAGATGAATAAATTAAGAAATTAAAAGTACATAATGCATAAACCAGATAATTCATTCGATTATCACTCAATGTTTAAATATTTCCACAATTTGCAAATTCAACCTTTGCCAGTATTACAGATTGTTTCATCGGCACCTCTTAATTTTTTTTTACTTTTGTACCTCGTTAGATACTTATGTAGCTGATTAAATGAAGATGTCTTCGCCGTAAATTGTACGCTTAGTGCCATAGCAAAAATTTGAGGTAACTGGTGTCAAAGTTCATGTACATAGATGATTTTTGAAAATGGTTAGTAAAGTTCTCCTTTAACTTGTAACTGTTTGATGTTTAAGAAATTTGGTTACATCGAAATATCTGTTAAAGTATTAGGTACCCAATGGAATACCAGTGAAAGCCATTCAATTTGAGAGTTTAGAGAAAAGTCATATTTAGTGTTTTTATTTTTATTTATGTAACTGGCGAAATGTGGGTGTATACTATAGGTACACCTCTGCCTAACCCTTCGGGGAAACAAGGCGTGATGTTATGTTATAGGAAATTTACAAAAATACATAAAAATTGGTTTTCTTGAATCCCATGAATTTTCGCCTATGCGTATGGGGTGCTTAATTGTTGCAAATGGGTCACACTTTCAAGGAATACGTCAAATTACAAGTCACCCTGTATATCAATCTTCTTCTTAGCATATCAATCTAAATTAAAACTATATCAGTTAAGAAGTTCTATATAAGGTCTATTTATTCATACACGAAATCTCTTAAAGGGTCATTGTACTCATCATTATGAACAACTTTTAATATAGGACCAAACCTGAAATCGCGAAAAAAATCTGCTGTTCCCTACTTTTTGACGAGTTATGCGAACATAATTGTAGAGAACAGCGAATTTTTATTTGCGATTTCAGGTTTGCTCCCGTAGTAAAAGTTGTTCATAATGATGCGTACAATAACCCCTTAAGAGATATCGTGTATGAATAGATTGACGTTATATACATATTTTAAGTCATCATAAGACCTCGTAAAATTATCTATGTAAAAACTTGTTTAAAAGAAGTTGAAAATTTGAAACCTCTTCTATACTTTATACCTAGCGGGCGCCAGCCAGAGTGTTTGAAATATGACGAGAGAAGAATGCTTTATCAGAATGTGACGAGATTCGCAAAAGCGTTCGTTAGGCTGTATTATTTGTGTGAAAAGCAATGACTGTTATACATCAAAATATACATCAAAGACATTCGTTAAAAAAGTATAAACAAGTATTCTAATTGCCGGTTCGAGTTGCTAGCGTATTTTGACAAACCTGTTTTAACATCAACTGATTTTGTACCTAAATTCATAACAAATAAGTGTTCTTTTCTACCAAAATTAACGCTTCATGCAGGTATTTTCATACTTACAGGATCAAGGTTCTGTGCCAAACGGGCGTATAAAAATTCTATTGCCATCTCTCCCTTGCCATCACCACACGTAATGGGGGCAGAAGTCACACGGCTCGCAAATGGTGCGTGAATTAT
This sequence comes from Fissipunctia ypsillon, assembly GCA_947568875.1. NCBI lineage: Eukaryota > Metazoa > Arthropoda > Insecta > Lepidoptera > Noctuidae > Fissipunctia > Fissipunctia ypsillon. The sequence goes on from OX387644.1 coordinate 20,994,583, forward strand.
ATACGAGATTGCGCTCCTGGATTATTCCAGCCTACCGGCGCACCGCAGGTGTGGCGTCGCCTTTATATACTAAAGAGCTTTTTTTTATTAAGGACTATTTTCATCACGTGAAGTTACCTGCGCTCGCGTTTTATTTAAATAATCATCTTTATTGTATTGCGGAATACCTACAAATGTTTTTATTCCCGTTCCATTTTTTCGAGACGCGTATATTTTTTTAAGGCCACCACTGTATAATAATGTATTCTGAAGTTTACACGTACGAGAATTTCTGGGTTAAAATATTTAGTGCTCCGGGCCAATTTTAAATATGAAAATCCATGCTAAACTGTGACTCTAAAACTTTATCCGCAAAATTCTGAAACTGCATCAAGAATCGTAACGAATGAAGCGGGAAACTCGAACCAATAGCGTAAGAGATTGAAGTGCTACGACCGCCATGTAACGAGCTACGATCTAGCTACGAGTGCTACGAGCGCTACGACTGCTACGAGTCCGCTACGATCTATACGGGTCATCGAAAGCACACGTATATATAATTCGCGCACTCGTAGCAAGGGTAATACGTTCCTAACTCAATTTCAATAAAGCGCTCAATTTATTCCGTTTCCTTCTCGGATACTACATAAACCGGGTCTTAAATTAGCCCACGTAAATGTTATTTTAAATAATTTATGCTCGGATATCGAGTATTAATACTCGAGAGGGGTTAATTTGATTACTATATGAAATGTGCATTAGAGTAAGTCAGGTCAAGGATAACTAGTGCGGAGAGACGGACCGAAACGAAACAACACGTAACTCGATATGATTTATTAATCTCGAGAAACCCGCTGGGATGGCGTTGGGTGGAGAAGATTAAATTAATTAATTATTAGGTATTATCTTTGTGATGAAAACTCAGAGATAAAATGTGGCTGCGGTGAAGGAACAGGTAAGGTTCATTACGCGTTTATTACAAAATGAAGGTAATTTGTATTTGTTGCCTTTTCAGTGTGTTAAATTGTATGGAATTACGTATTCAGCTTGGTGTAGACAAATAAAATGTATCATAGCTTTTAACCATCAGCATAAACTTAGTACAGAGGCGTTTCCCCAAAAGATAAGAGGTCGGAGAACTACTAAAATGTCGTGGGTAGGCCGAAACATTCAAATTCAGTAGAGTTTGTAGTGTATAAAATAAATTCTCTGCTACAAACTGGGGCCATAACTTTCTCAAGACTTTTACGGCAGTCTTGAAAGTGCTGTCTGACTAAACATTTAAATGAGTACACCGAAGTAAGAATAACACGTTTTTACCTTCAGAGAATACGTATATTTAAATGACGGGCAACATTAGTATTTAACACGTCACTTCTAGGTAAGAATAAGAGTTTCATTTGGTCATTGTTACCGAGATCACCTTACAACTATGACATAATTAGTTTATCTGTAACTATATTTACAATCAATTTGTTTGACCGGTGGTCCCCAAACTAGGTAGTTAACTGTATCTTGGGGATCCGATATTATTACATTTTATAATATAAGCATTATTTACGGGCTGGCTTTTACTTTGGCCAGAGGCTAAGCATTGCCATACAACGGGGCAATGCCGCCAGTCTCTTGGGTACATTACGAGTCGACAGCGATGTGGAGGAATTTTTCGACGCCATTTTTTTAAATAGTTTTAGTTATTTATTTATTTATTTATTTTATTTAAACTTTTCACACTTAAAAAAGTACAAAGGCGGACTTAATGCCTTAGGCATTCTCTACCAGTCAACCAAGGGTGGTGAAGAGATTAGTTAGGTTTCTAAATAAATGATGATTTTTTTCTCTGTTACAATCATTTAGTAACAGATTATTAACATAAAAATATAAAATATCCTAATATTTTTATGTTAATAATCTGTTGATAAATGATTGTAACAGAGAAAAAAAGCATCATTTATAAATTATAAAACTATTGTAAAAATCTAGTCTATCAGAAAATTTTATAAAACAATACAGAAGTTGGATTTTCGTTGTCTTTACTTAGAACAGGAACAGCTTATATTCCAGGCCTAGTCTGATTATGAAAAAAACCTTCTCTAAGGCTCGCGATAACCCTTTAGAGATCCATCATAACAAAACATTTACGTCCTACAGAAACAGGGTAATACACCTTCTCTAACAGATTTAGTCCCACTAAGGAAGGGAGCTGATCCTCTGGATTACAGTTAGGTATATGCAAACGCCATTGTTACGCAACGCAACTGTCCAATTCATCTCCTGTATAATGAACAGTTGTACTAGCTCATCTTTGTGCTCAAACTACTGTAACTCCGAGGGTTTTCGGAGAAGACGGGCTAATCCACCTTATTTCGAGAAACTGTACTTATACATTTACCTACTATGTGCGTTAAAATGTATCTTAATTTTAGGCGGAGGAGACACGGGCGATTTTTTTATGCGCACAGGATGTACGAGCATTGAGAATCCAACAGAGCGCATCCTAGCGCGTCAAGAAAACACACTGTTGGATTTCCAACTCTCGGCGCTAAGCAGAGCGTTGAAAATCCCGTGCGTGAAAAAAAATCGATATACTTACGCCAGTGCGAACCTGGGCTTACACACACATTGGGCATTGGGCATTGACACATCAGATTTTGTAATGCGTCTCTGTCACTCATACCTGTGTGACAGTCTCTTTCTTAAGCTCGGTGTGTTAATATTTAATCGAGTTTGTTACTAGTTAAAGGTTTTATAAAGGACTGGGAGTGTAGGTGTACAGAGAGCACACGGGGCAGGTCGTTTAAAGTGGCGAGTAAAGAGGAGAGTCTATAGTCTTTACTCAGCACTGGCTGGACAGTGGACACGAGCCAAATATAGGTGTGGCGAAACATTCTGAATTGGACGCCACATCGGTTTTTTGGTTACTCAGCTTTTACAATGATTTAAGAAAACAAGCACCCCAAAATTGTGTTTTCAAGCCGTCTGTAAAACATTTTCGCTAAATGATAATGGAAAATACAATTGCACTTAAAACAGTTAATGCAGTGAAGACACTAGACACTGAACAATGAAGGCCCTTCAATGTTAAATGTCCAGCGAAGTTGGGATAAGCCTCTCTAAGTTTCTACAGTACGCGGTGTACGGTGACGTCACCGCGTCGTTAAAAAGGTTTTACATAACTTTACTTAAGTAAACAGGTGTTCAAAACAAACTTACATGGTATAGGTAGAGGTTGGTGTCGCACCCTTTGTCCTTTTCTGTGGGTAGGCCATGTTCGTCGGTTTCACCTGGAAATAAAACAGAACATTTAAATAATGTACATTTGTACACCTACGAGTTATGATGAAATGTTTTGGTAATCCCAGAGGGGTGAAGCGGGACCATATTGCAGTGTATCCACATATTTTCATTGACGGTAGTTCATTCCTAGTATAAAAAGACTGTTGCTAACCCTGAAATTTTAACACAGAATTTTATAACCAGAAAATCCGTTTATTTTCTTTCGTGAAACGAACTCAACTCCCTAGTGCTTGGTAACAGTATATTGAAAATGTTATGTATTAGGTAGGTACATGCTTATGTGTAAAATTAACTTTCGGACGATACCATAACGTCGACTACGAACGAAATTGGTTTATACAAAATGAAATTATGATACGTGCAATACCCGGCGGTTGTTACGTCACACAGTTGGTAAGTGCGCAGGTAGTTATTAGGTTTCAATGCCATGTTCACGCTTCACACACTTTACCGCAACCGGGAAACGGAAGAAGACTTAAAAAGGACGTATTAGCGAAAGGCAACTGTGAACAGTAACGAAGTTATTATCGGTATTTATAAACTGATAAAATAAACACAATAAAACAACGACGTTGCTGTAAACAATGTTATTATTAAATGTTAACCGATAGTTTGATGAATAATTAAGCGCTTCCGTCAACAAGTCCAGTTTACACAAATATTTAGTATAAAATACATAAAACCGGTAACATTTCGAGCACACAAAGGAAACATCGTAACTTCTGCTGTTTAATAGGTGGTAGGCACTTTAAACGAGGAAAGTTACACGCACACATTTTTTGTGATAGGTACACGAGAATTTTCTTCGAGATTTGGCAAGCGAGCAGTTCAAAATTTATATAGATATTTGATTCTAAAAAGCGTTGTATTACCCGTCTTACAAAACAGGCTCATATTTTAGGTACCGCATAATTCCCGTGAGAGTCGTATGTGTTTCCCTTCAGTAAATATGTAGAAGGTGTGCCAACACATTGTTTGTACGGGCCGCGTTTGTTTAGCATGCATAACTATATGTACATCCGCTAAGCTTTGTAATTACGTTAGTAATTGTGAAATAATGAGGCATTAGAATCAAGGCGCTTTAATTATTTTAATTCTGTTCTCTGGAGGTAATGGATTACGTACCTTGGATTTAACCTTTTGCTGCCGGAGTTGAATGTTGAAACCTACCTATATTTTATTAATTTTATAACGCTGTTTTGTGTAATTTATAGTTAAAGCAATGATAAGTCAAGATGGAGAGGCAGTAGCGTTTTTTTCTTTTGCCATATTTTTGTGTTCTCAATTCAAAAATTCAAAAGGCAGCCGCTGTCGACGTTGTTAGCGCTGACAGCGAATTATAAGGGATGGAACGAGCACGTTGTCGTCACGGTAAACAATTTCGGTATAGAGTGGTAATTAATTCACTTTCAGCCCATTGCCGCGTGTAGACGCTTACTATTAGACGACGAATTTAATATATTAGTGTACTCAGCCATGTGGAACGCACGTGTTTTCATTATCATTTTTTTTTTTAAGTTTTTTTTATGAATTGCTTAAATAGCTTAGGTACCTCTATAAAAGTGTGTGTCGCTGGTATAGATGATCTAAACATACGCGGTCGGCTTCTACTGCAATCAAATATATATTATGATTCGTTGACAAGATCGATTCGGTTCAATTCAAGTCAGAGGGCAACTTGATCAGAAAAAAATTTCACACAAGGCTGTATATACGAATGTCAGGGCGCGACCTTTATCACATTGTTGAATTCGATTTCATACGCCGCCGCCGTTCCGTTTGTAGAGACGTAGGTACCTCCGCCTCGTGATATTTTCCTATTTCAAACAATTTAAAGGTCATAAGTAATTTCAAAGGGCATGAAAATTTTGTAAACCTGACTTTGGCACTTATCAATTTGTAGTTCACTAGTTTAACACTGACCGAATATTAGATAGGTAATATAATGTTCGAAGTTGTTGGTTTTTGCAGTTGTGTAAGTATTTGTTTACTTTACAGTTTGAAGGCTTCTTATGCTATTTAATCGGGGTTTTACTTCGGCATTTGCTCAGGATTTTGGCTTCACCTCAGCTTTGTATTTAGGGAAGGTTAACCATTACTTTATAATTTGTTTGGACCTGAAAAGCATTAATACGTAGAACCTGTTCAGTATTACGGTATTAAAACAATTTATTGTGAAAAATTAGATCAAACAAAAAATAAATAAAAGCACCTAATACAATTTCCTCATGCTTTTAAAACAAATGAAACTCAAATTCGCAATGTAATTCGATTCCCGCATAATACAGTTACGTGGTTACCTAATATCTACAATATCATGAACAAATACAAGTAAAAATATACTTTATCGGGAGCACGACGAGGCATAGACTGGGCGTATATTTGCGAAAGCGGTTCGTATATAAACGACGCACGACGTATATAAGCGTTCATTTGTGCCTATGCAAGCTGTGGGCGCGCACGTTCCAATTCACACAAGATGACGGGACTGTACATATGTGCCGCGCAATTATTGAAACTTTTTCAATTGCAACCCTTTATATCGCACAACAGAACTGTGCCTTAATTGCGAGCCTCTAATTGGTCTTAGGTACAGTGATAGCTTTTGTTTTGTACTCTATTGTACGTGCATGACAAAACTCGAAATGTTTTAGGTGCTTTTTTTTAATGGAGTTTTTGGACCAAAAACTGTAGTAGAACAATAACAGTTTGAATAACGCAAACATTATTAAGTCACAGCAGGCAACACTGAACAGTTAGAAATTTTAATCCAGCAATTTAGTAGAGAAGCTTTGTTCCTATAAATGTAAAAGCCGATTAGCGAATTCCAAGCTTTTAAAATTAGTGTACAATGTTTGTAATTCCGGAATGACTTTGAAAGTAAAAGGAATTCTTGATTCCGAATTGAGTTTCAATGTTTGTAGCAGTCCTTATTCTCGCTTTTATGAAAATTCCTATAATACAATTTTGTTTGTACATATCTATGCTAAGTAGTTAGTTAACTTTTGAGCTCAGGACTCAGGGCGTCCATTCCTTCATTATTAAATTACGTTAAACTTTGTCTTACGGCACTTTTACTTAATTAAAAATCCGAGGTGAAAGCTACTGTCTGCTTTTATGAGAACATAATAGGTTTTAATATTTTCTTGTGGTATTCAGTGTTTTACAGATCAATTCAATAAAAGCGGAAACCTTATACAATGCTTTTCATTTTGAATCTATTAGATTGAAATAAAGTAGGTTATAGGCAACCTACTCTATTTCAATCTAAAAAGAAAATCAAGAGAAAATTAAATAAATAGGTTTAATTTTCGTCTTAGTGATATTCTCAAAGTCTTTCGAGTCAAAGAAAGGTCGATTATTAAACGGAACACGCTCAATTAAATAGAAAAAATTCTTAGGGAAATCGCAGCTTCTTTTTATTCTATTTAAATTAATCAGCGTTAGTGGTAGTGGCAGATGTACAGTGTAGTTATACCAGCCAATTAGTGACACCTTGATTGATGCGCCTTCCCGAGATTTAATTAAATGCTACCATCCACCATTAAGAAGGCTTTGTTTGCGTAAACACCGTTAGACACTATTGTTATTCGGCCACATGTTACTGACTGTTATTTCATTGTTAATTTGGTGGACTGGTGATGGACGCATTGTCTAGTCCTTATCTCGTGTCAGCATGAGCTATTACTATAAGGTATGCCCACATTAGTGCGCTTTTTTATATCGTCGATAAAAATGCTTGACTCAATGCTGGTCCTGCTCCACAACCACAACTATATTATTGGAGCTGCTGAAGATTGTAAGACTATCTTTGCATTGGATAAACTCAATTTTCTTTGTATTTTATAATTGCATAGCACATGTGTGAGTACTATGTACTATAAAGCTACCATTTAACCGGTTAATATGTCTTGCATTGACTTGAATGTGCCCTGGCGGCTGAGAGTATGTTATGCTCACACAAATGTCTCGCTGATGGTGGCGCATGTGTTGGATCATTCGGCTCCCTTCAAAATGGTTGAGCTAAATGGTGCTGATCCATGCGTCGTGTTCGTAAACGGGCGTCGTCAGTTGGGACTGAGTCATCTCTTAGTTGCCACGGCTTATTTTATTTTTTAATTGTTTTTTTTTTCTGTTTGCTACCCTGCCTGGACGCTTTTGACATGGACGTCTTTTTTACATCGTTTTCACATTTAATTGTAAATTCAACATAAAGATGTAACTAACATTTTTGTGACATTTTTGAATTAAAGAGTGTTCGTGGAGTTTCTCGCCCGTTCTTCTCCTTAGGTACCTACTACGCTTTGGAATGGGCGACTAGCTTCGTATTTCTGACTGACTGACTCCTTGACAGTTCAAAAGTTTTGTAATTTTGGTTTAATTGAAATAAATGCTTTGAGTCTGAGTTTTGATCTTATCTTACCATGAGTGAAAGGGTTAATAATAATTTAATTTAATTATTATATTGCTAACAGAATACTGTTTGTCACTATTTGTTATGCATACTTTATGTGTCATTATAACGTATTCATCAATGTAATTGGGATTATGTAGTTTTGGTTGAATAAATAAATCTTCATCTTGTGTCTTTTTGTGAGCCATGCGTGTGCCGCCATCTAGCGCATGTCTCAACACTAGTCGCTATACGCTGTTTAGGCTAACAAAAACTGACGGTTCAACTAAGGCATGCGTTAGACGCAAGATGAATCGAAAGCTGAAGACGAATGTTGAAGATGAAAGCACACGAGTGTTGACATACTTATAACCCCGTGTTTACACCCCTGTACAAGTTATGACATTTCTTCTGGTCAAAAACATGTCGTGTAGAAAACATGTCTCATACATGTATTGACGTTATTTCAGACGTGTATCGTTAGCTATTTTGTTCACCTTTTTGACATTTATGACAAGTATTGTGTACAACTAGTCTTTACAACTTGTTTTAGGTGTAAACGATAAATGAAACTAGTGGACAGAACATGTAGAATATATATACGTTTTTATACCTATCTTGGTGTTAACGCGAGGCAAGGGAACATGATGGCTGACTGGCTAATCTTTTCACAACATGAGATAGATATATAAGTATAGAATATGTTTTATTGTACATCAAAATGAGCTTATATTATAACCTCATGTTGTGAAAAGGTTAGTCAGTCCGTAGCTTAAGTAGCGAGACTGACTGCCCAGGGTACGCCGGATGAAAGCTAACGGACCGGAGGCACTTTTATTACATCCAGTTTACGGGTTGTAGTTTAAGATAGTAGGAGAAAATTGATCACTCAAAACACCATTTCAGACACCAACCTACATGGTCTTCACATGATCTGACCAAGATTATGTCTAGACTTTAAAAGAGACTGTGACCTCTGAGTTTGTTTCGGCCTTTCTTCTCAGAGTAGTCAGATAGGAAACGCCGGCCTCATCTAGTTTAAAAAATAAAATGTTTGACGTGTAAAAGTGTTTGTATAAACCTACTTACAGAAATAAAATCATTTATCATTTATCACGGTATGAACTATTATCCTTTCGTTTGTGACAACACTACAGAAGAGAAGTAGTAAAAGTCAACAGAGCTTAGTTTTATACAAGAATAGCGATCCGCTTCGTATGGTTTTTACGAATTGACAAAACATCTAGATTCCTGTATTATATGCCAAAGTTTAAAAAATAATAATGTATTATACATATCCGTAGACATACTTTTCGGAATAAATTCTCTAAATGATGGCAAAAACCGCATCAAATTACGCTGCGCAGTTTAGAAGAACCACGCGGTCATACAGACAGACTCGAGAAGTGACTTTATAATATGTATAGAATATCTTTATAATACGTTTCTCGAAATAAAACTTCTCCTCTTATCACATAAAAACAAGAGTATGAAATACGATATTCTCCTATCAAGGATGCACAGTATAAAGTTGATATAATATGTGTGTAACTAAGCCGACTAGCGATAATTATATCATTGGCTCCAAGCCAGGGTAATAGCGCGGAAGAAGAAAAAGCAAACTTGGGTCGCCCTATATTCCATAGAAATATTTTTTACTCTATTTATAACTTGGGAGCTGGGTATTTTTTCAACTCGTGAAATATGGCTATGCAATGTGGTCGTCACCATAATTTCAAGAGAAAACTTTCAGTGAGGTAAAATTAAACCATTTTGGCTCTGAATCCCTTTGATTATTATACCTACTAAATCTCAGCAGAATGCTAGCCCATTGTCTCTGTCACACTCTCATGTTACACTCAAACACATGCCCATGGTCTGTGACATACAAAGTAAGAGACATCAGTCATCCGTCGATCGAACCCGTTTGTCCGAACTAAGCCGCGACCGATTCAATTAATATTCTAACGCCAGTGTGATCACTCGTGTGGCATTCAATTAATTGAACACACAGAACATCAGTGTCGGATTATTTTCGTTCATTTCATTCATTCGTTCAGAGGTCCGATACTGTCCAACACTGTTCTAATTAATTTTTAATCAGGTTTCTCAACACAAAAGCTTGTTTAATGAATGTGTGGTGGCTTCTATCAGTACGAGGTTGTATGAGAGGAATTTATTTTGTTTTCGCTACATACTGTTCTATTATGAGGATGGTTGGCTGGTTAAATTGATTTAAGTTTGTATACATTGGGAATACAATGAATGATGAATGAAGTTCTGAAACTGGGTGTAGGTAGAGGTTCCTACGTATAGCTATAATATAAACTAGTTTATAAATCTATGTAATGGAACCTTCCTACCTAACCATACATACCCACTTTGTCTAAACCAATTTATCTCAGCCTGAACCTATAAAATCCAGACTTTCTTTTATCTAGTTACGAAGTTTTTCTATCGTGCCAATTTTATAAATGTGCCATCATTGGCTCGGGGAGCGTGAGATCAGAAAATATTCGGCCCCGGGCGGCAATAGCGGCACGGCTCGTCGATTCAGGCTAGTTCGTGTGCGGTTACCTTTATCGAGGCATTACATGGCCGTGAGAGACGCACGGATGGGCCTTTATACGCAATCAAATGTGATTATGTCTTACGTGCTCTGCATTGAGAACATTTTATGATGTTACATAACTTTTGTAACTAAACTTAGTTGATGTAACATAAAAGCAGTCATGTGTAATTGTATCATCATGAGATAAAATGTTACACGATTCTCATTACAGGGATATAAGTTTTACAGGCGTGATGTTATGTTATCTATGTTATGTGTGGATATAAGATTTAAAATATATATTGCACGACCCTCGTCGTCAAATTTTAACGATGGCACACCGACTCTTTCAGGGCTAACGTTAATTTCAGCACATAGGTAGCTTTGCGTCTCACATAAAACCGGTGATATCATAAATTGTGAGGCTGTGTAAAAAATAATTCAATTTGCAATATTTTCTTTATAGGTGCTTACGTGGCTAGGAGGCTGTGTGTACACGAGATGTCGCGACCAGACTGCCAACGATAAGCTTTATTGATGCCCGACCCACAAAATGAGGGGGTGGCTGGGGACTTCTAAGTCTCCGAACAAACGGGAGAGTGGCGGCGCGCAAGATAGCCACCGAAGTCGTTTACACTTGTCAGTTTGCATTGAAACACCAAGATTTCATTTAGTAGGACAGCCTTGGATTTTTCTTTTGTAAAGCTGTTCAGACATCTAATTTTTCTTGTCTATCTTTTCTGCTCGTATTTTCAACATAAAATTTATATTCGCGCACGCTTTTCCGTTGGAACCGGTCAAAATGGAAAGCGTACAATGCAAAATGGATGTGTAAAATAAGATCGGAGCAAAAACTGGAACACTTTATTATAAATTCCTTTCCTTGATTGTGCCAACGTACAAGAGAAATAAATGATCAACTATAACGGAAGTGTTTTATTCTTTTATGTGTTGACAGTGTAGATAGGTAGGACGGTAAATAGGCGGTGTTTTTCCGGAGGGTAGACCTCCGCCCCCGCGCCACGTTTCCTGCGATACAGACTACAGTACGTCACCTAACTACTTTGTTCAATCAGTAGACAGCTTCGCACGTCCTGAAAGGCAGTTGTGAAATATACGTATCCAATAAAAATACTTTGCGACCGAATTTGTCAACACTGAACAAAAGTTCGGAACACAGATGTGGGTTTTTTGGGGTATTCGTTCGCGGCGGGTAGTATGATAACTTTTATTGATGACAATTCGGCCGGGCTAACATTTTGGCGGCTCGCCAAAAGGGATAGTTTCCTCTCACTAACGATACGGTTGTCGAGCGATTCATATTTTCACTGTGTTATGCTATAAATCAAATTTATGACGGTCACGTCAATATAAACAATATCTAATGTCACATTTGTATTAAGTTAATGTGTTTGTCAAATATTTGGTAGAACTTAGATGTTATTACTTGTTACCATTAGTGGTAGGTAAATAAATATTCAAATTATATTTTTATACGTTAACTTATAGTATTAATAGAGTCTTTGCATATAAATATGTACCTAAGTGCAAATTAGAACCTACAGAGCAAACATATTGATTATCGTACCATGCAAACTAATGCGACATTCAATTGATCAGTTAGTGGAATAACCAGTACGTTGCCCTAGAGTCCTAGACTAATTAGCAACGTGCTAAATAATTTGTTAGAGGTTGGTTAGTTATCATTCCCAGCCTGCTAATATGTTGCTGCTAAGTACCAGTTGCTAATTGACACAAATCTGCTCATTTTATGTTATTATTTTACGCCACATAACGGCGCCATGTAGTAAAGTTGGTAATAATTATTTGGTTAGTTAGATAAACAACACAATTGAAGGCGAAAGAAATTTATTATTTGGACACTACACAGCTCGACAGTAACTTATTTATATTATTTAAGTTTCACAACTTGTGAAGAAAACAACATTTATCATAATAATCTGAATTTAATTTGTAAAAGCTATCTGTAGAAACTAGTTTCAAAAGCACAGACGGCTTACTTCAGAGAGACAATTAATCAACATCTCTTTGAGAATATTGTAGTAAAACATTTATTTATTTATTTATTTATTGCATTCATGTCGTTTATAAGGTCTTGTTACAAATATGAGTTTCGTACATGAACCCTGCTAGGGCACCGCAACATTGTTTCTTAATTATAAATTAAATTATTATTGCATGCTTTAATACATAAAGTTTAAAAAAAAAAAATATTATTACATTATTATTGTCATCATTTCATTATTAATTAATTTAATATTGGATGTCTTTATTACATTTCTACATTATTACATTGCGTCAATCTTCAAATAATCTACAAAATAATGATATTACAGAATGAACTCATTTAGGCTATAATAACACTTCTGTATTAGGTGCATTTTAAGTGCGTTCACAAATTTATTGTCAAATTCTATGTCTTTAATCTCATTGGGTAATTTATTATAAATTTTTATGCACATTACAAGAGGTCCTGAGTGAAACATAGCTAGTTTTGAACTCGGCAATGCTAATTCATTTTTTACTCTTAAGGAGCGTTGCAGCGGTCTTTGATTCTTAGCCACAGGGAATAACGACGCATGTTTTCTAACAAACTTGCTTACTTCCATAATGTAAATGCTTGTTAAGGTGAGCATTTTATATTTAATAAAATAAGGTTTACAGCTCTGCATTTGGTCTATATTCGCAAGAATTCTTATACATCTTTTTTGTAAAATAAAGAGTTTTTCTACGTCAACGCAATTTCCCCACACTATAATGCCATAGGTTAACCATGAATAGGCGTAGGCGTAGTATGCTATCATCGCTGTTTTGAAGTCAGTTGATCGTTTCAACTCATTTAAAGCATACGCGAAACTTGCAAGTTTGTTTGACACAACAATAATATGTGCCTTCCAATTTATATTCGTGTCAACTGTCAGACCCAAGAGCCTAAATTCATCGACGCACTGGATCGGTATGTCATTGAACGAGTAGCTAATATTTAATTGTGGTTTTTGATAAGGTCTGTATTGCATAAGTTTTGTTTTAGAAAAATTTATTTCCAAATTGTGGTCCTTTAGCCAATTTACTATTTTTGTAAGTATATCGTCCAGTATAAAATTTAATTTGCTACCGTCATCACATGGAAACACTATTGATATATCGTCAGCAAAAAGGACACTCCGGACATTTATTTCTCTTGGCAAATCGTTGATATAGATTAGGAATAATATGCACCCTAGTACACTGCCTTGTGGTATAGACATATTTACGTGCTCCATTTGTGATCTCACGTGGGTCACTATGCCGGTATCTGGGTGAATATATTCCACTTCAACGTACTGTGTGCGATTTTTTAGGTACGAGCAAAACCACTCATACGCGAAACCTCTCACACCTATTTGGTACAGTTTATTTAATAAGACCCCATATGATACTCGATCATAGGCTTTACTCATATCTAACAGTAGCCCAACTGCATATTTCTTATTATTTATTATTTTTAATGCTTCTTGGATGTAATTAAATACTGCTAATGTTGTAGACTTATTTTTCCTAAATCCATTTTGACTAATGCTAAAAATCTTATACTTCTCGCAAAAATTATTTAGCCGTTTAGACATTGCGGTTTCAAATATTTTTGAAAATGTAGATAATAATGCAATAGGGCGATAATTTCCTGCGTCAGTTTTTTTGCCCTTTTTATATATAGGTTTTACTATAGATATTTTTAGTAAATCTGGGACAACACCTTCCATGAATGATTGATTGATGAGAAAAGTCAAAGGCATTGTTAATTCGTCTATACATGATTTAACAAGCATTGGTGGTATTTCGTCATGACCAAAACTTTGCTTATTCTTTAACTTTTTAATGATAAGTTTTACTTCACTTGGATCAACTGTTTGCAAATATATGGAATTTCCGCAAGGAGTAATAACATGTCGACCAGGTGGGTTCTCGTCAGATCTCGTAGCATTTGTTTTTCCTACCGATACGAAATAGTCATTAAAGGCGTTTGCGACCAATCTGGGATCTTCAACAAGAATATTATTTACGTCAAGTTTTATACTTTCTCTGTTTTTTTTTGTCAATTTGTTAGTACGACTTTTTATGATGTGCCACATTGATCTTGTTTTATTACTCGATTTTTTCATAAGATTTACATAGTTAAGTTTTTTAGAGGTAATAACTGCCCTTTTGAGGATTTTCTCGTATTGTTTGTAATATCTTCGAAGTATATGGTTATTAGTAGAATTGATTAATATTTTTAGTTCACGTTTATGTTTACAAGCTGTTTTTAGGCCAGTAGTTAGCCATGATTTTGTTCTCCTGTTTTTGACCTTTATCAACTTTTTTGGTATACATAAATTTAATAGTTTTTGTATAGTTTTATGGAAGGATGCGTAATTTTCATTTATATTTTGGTTATTTTTGATGATTTGATTCCAATCTACTTTGCCGAGTTCTGATTTGAATAGTGATACATTATGGGAATCATATAGTCTCTTTTTCGTATAACGTAGTTCGGTTCGTTCCGATTGCAAGTTGTTATTTGGTAGAGTAATTAGGACTCCTTTATGATCTGATAGTCCCAGTTCCTTAATATCTATGTTAATCTGATTATCAAAGTTGGTGAATATAAGATCTATACATGTTGAACTGGTAGCAGTTACTCTTGTAGGTTCAGTTACACGTTGGCGGAAGTTGTACCTGTTCATTGTATTGAGTAAGGTAAGTGAGATTGGTTTCTTTTCTAAAATGTTTGTGTTAAAATCTCCACCAATTATTATTTGCTTTTTACTGTCTTTTAAATTAATTTTTTGTAAGAGTTTCTCTAGACGATTAAAGAAGGTTTCGGTTTCCCTTATTACATTGTGGCCAATAAATTACAATTAATAAAGTGTTTAATTGGGGTATTTCAACGGCACAAGTCTCAAATATGAATTCAACTGTCAAGTCCTTAATATCTTGCCTTTCATTGAAATCTAGATTTTTTTTTAGGAATATACATACTCCTCCGCCCATATATTGGTTACGGCAGAAAGCGGTAGCCAGGTTATAGTCCTCAAGTTGTAGTAAATCTTTTTTTGTTTCTGATACCCATGTTTCTGACAAACAAAATGCTTCCATATCATAACTGTCGTGTTTTAATGATTCTATTAAATGTCGTTTAGTTTGAATACTTTGTTTATTTTGATAAAGAATATTTATTTTATTAACGAAATGTCATATTGCTACTATTGTCAATAACTTCACCCACGTCATTAGAATTTGTCAGAAATATAGGGTCACTTTGGGTCATTTGATAGTTAGGGTGAACAGATGGATAGGTCAATGTATCCTCGATGTAGTTATTTATTGAGGATTGTATGGAGATCATCAGGTCTTTTATATTCATAAATATTATTTGTAATCCAGCGTTGTTTAAGATACCGGTGCGTCTATCGAACATAGTGCTATCGTAGCTCAGATTGAGATTACTGTCTAGGAAGTAAGCATGTTCGTGTGTAAGTACATCAAGATACAGCAAGTTATTAAATGTCTCTACCCTAGAATTGTAAAGATAATAATTATTAAAAAATTTATATGTTGGCGTACAAATAATTATGTTTGTATGATTAAGTTCTTGCAATGTGCTTCTTATATGAAGGATAGTGTCCAGTTTAACTGTACAGAAGGATTAAATCCTTTCAAATGACGTCCACTGCTTGTCTCGTTTCGGTTGAAATCCCGCATCGAGGGAACTGGAGTTCATTTAAGTGTGCCGCATGAAGTTGTTCGGCTGACGTCTGTCCACACTCTGCACTCTTAAATCCCGTACATTTGAAATTTTCATTCTGTCCGTGTACGTACGGGGAACTTTCGGACGCCATCATGACAGTAAAAGCCAGCGTGGCATGAGGGTAGACGAGTTTTAAGTAGGCATCTCTTTATTTACATAGGAAAGTTTTGGGTTGTGTGTCCTCGCCGTATAAAATGAATGCGTCGAATTGAAACGGTTCGCTTGAACAAAGTTTTGGGGGCTGTAAATAAATTCAAGTACGTTAGGTTTAGGACTAGCTTACTGAGTCACATATTTTAATTTTGTTTTGGTTAACTGTTTCAAACGGCGCAATTGACACACGACGTTAGATTGCACATTATATATTAAACGTCAAATAATGTAATTACTTTCTCTTTACCGATTATATAAATAATTTAACGATCAATTCCGACCGAGCACTTAAGCTTGTCGTAGTTCGAGTGCAAAAAACTTTCGCTCGACATTCGCTGGCTGCTTTAACTAGGCACAAGTTTTAATTAGATATGTCCTTGTTAGTTAGTGGGAGAGGCAGAAGGCTCGTGTTGTTAACAAATGACCACACGCTGACGTTTCGAGTAAACTGGCGAAGTTTGGGAACAGGACGACAGCTTGTCGCCAACTGTCTATGTGCCTACTCGGTAAGTACACGTAGGTACGTGTGTCTTTCTTGTTCGAAATGTGCCAACGCTCGTAATTACACGAGCTTCGAGTATCGAATTACCGATACTCAAAAGGAAGTCACACATTTTGATTATACCAGGAGCTTATGAAAGACGAAGAGCTGCGTGTTATGGCGTAGCTTTTGCTTTACAATTGACTGAGATAAGCTCCCGTGATTATAAAGTTAGAAAGGTCCTGTTACATAACAAAAGTAGGTACGTACCTACGGGCCTACAGAATTTAAAGCCTTCAATCATTGTCCAAAGTTTGGTCTTCACAGTATGTCTAGCCAGTTTAGGTTCTATCCTGAATATTAATGAGAAATTATGAAAAATTCTTAAGATATGCGAGCGTATAAACTTAATTTCAATTTTCATCGTCGGAAAACCGTCGGGGTTTCGAACGGAAATGTTAATTTTGCTTATAAATGGAATGAAGTTTACATTATGAGATATTATTCGAAGATGTCATTAAGATCAGGTATACAGGAATGTAATAAAACATATTATACATTAGTTATTTGCGCAAGTATACACGGGATTTTTGCTCATCATCTGCCTAGCGTTTTCCCAAATATATTGATGTCTGCTTCCAGTCTAACCGGATGCAGCTGAATATCAGTATTTTACGGGGATTTTTGCTAAAGAAAATATTTTGTCAAAAGAATTTTCGTAATAAACTTAGGCCCACTTGTGTGTTCATGGGTATAACTCGGAGTTAACAGCTAACTCAGGGGTAATCAAATAATTCATCTTGCGTCACTAAGAGTTACAGGTAAACCTAGAGTTAAAATTGTAAATATTAAACCCACCGATGTGGGAGGGTTACGTCGATAAACTCTGGGTTAATATAAGTAATGTCAAAATAAATTGACGTTATGAGGTCCCTCTGATATCTTATTTCCTATTTTATATTGTTCGACGTTATAGTAAGTGAAAATTCGGTACTATACCAGCAGTCAATAAATTCATGAGCTCATATAAATATAAATACAAATTATAAAAAAATTAAAATATATTTTTCTCCATGGAAACCACATACGATCGATTCAAATGAAATGTCGCGTTATAAAATTAAGTAGAAGAAGAAAGTATTACGTATCGTAATGTAGTGTAAAAGAGATGGGTATAAGAATTCCGTTCATTGTTCGCTAATTCACATTTGATCGGATTACATATCACGCCATAGACACTGCAATTCTATTTTATGTTTCGTCGATTGAACTGCAATGTTCCCAACTCAGAAATCATTATTGTCAGGTTATCCAACCCGGTGTTACTTTTTAGTGGTGCAACGCGTAAGAAGAGTTCAAATGTTAGTTACTTAACTCGGAGTTTACAAACTCTATAATTAGTCATTTAACCCGACTAAATATGCAAGTGAGCCTTAGCTAGACAGACACTAATTCAGAGACCGGACAGACTGATACACGAGTGATCTTATAAGAGTTCCGTTTTTTCATTCCCATATACAGAACCCTAAAAATAAAAAAGCTTGTAATCACAAATACAACACGGCGTAAAAATCCGTGCATGCAGCAGACAGTAACGCCTTTTATCGATATTATGTTTGCCGAGGCGCTGAAGATCTTGTAGTATTTGCTCACGCGCCGCCTTACTTATCTACCTTATCCACCGAGGCAGATGCCATCCATATAGGTTTTATTTGAGGCTGGATTTGCGACATTTCCTTTTTATTGCCATCTTATCCTTGTATTCTTGTTTATCATGCGTCTCACCTACGGCTTTCATCGAAAAAACGTAGGTGGAATGAGAACCAATACGAATGAGTACATGCGTTAAATTATAAGGACTTTCTTTTATGTACAGTTTATTGTGTGTTGTATTGTTTGTGTAAAATATTTTAACTGGCATCCATAGTTAAAAGTATGAAAATTATTTACCTTGTTAATACTCAGAATAAGTTTGCCTACATAATATTTAAATTACTCAGGAAACTAGCCTACGGAACTGTCCAAATTTTGCTGTAAAGACTACCTACGTCACAACAATAAAAAATTTTAACACAACCCAACATTTTAATTGAAAATTAATTGCATAACACGAGCATAACGTACGGTGTTCTATAACAACTTACTTATGTAAGTTAAGTTGTTCTTCAAAAACAGGCCTCATCTGCGTTACACAATAAGTACTAATACTTATGTATTCTAAGCCACTAACTTGGAATGGAAGTGGGTAAACTTGGAGCCAGCTAATTGCCTACGTACCTCTAACAGAAATTCCTTCCATTAAGTCGGTTGTTGATTGTATTGTTCGAAACTAAGTTATCGTTCCACGGAACCTGCTTATGTATGTCTGGGATGGTTAAGTTTGAGTAAATTTTCGCACAGATTGAGGGCAAGAAATAGTTTTGAGCATCAATTTCCTAAAGGCTTTAAAAACAAGGGTTAGATAGGCTGTTATATCAATTTCACCGGGACAATATAGCTACATTTTGAATACAGATAATTGGTTTTGGTAGTAAAATGGAAACCATGTATAATGATGAATGGCACGATTATAGAGATCTCATATTTCAAGATTTTAACAAACATGCTAAACAAACTTTGTCCCTAAATATAATACGTACTAAAATACTTAAGCTTTATTTTAATAACGAGCGGGAAAGCAAATACCTCACGCATGAATTATGACAATACTGTATTTTATCTAGCGTTACACGGAGATAATGTATGAAGGTGATTACGGCGGCTATAAATTATATCAATTAATTAGCGCCTCCCAGCCGTGATGGATCTCGACGAAATAGTAGAGCTTTTGCGTAACATTCACTAATGAAATGTGGATTTAGTTTTGTCTTACTCAGGTGTAATATTATAAATAGTATACAATTAGGTGTATTAGTTAAATACGAGTGGTTGGTAGTTCGTCAGCTTTACCCGTGCTACGCCACAGGTACGCCACAGGTACGCCTCTGGTAGCAGTGGCGTAGTTGTGGCGTAGGCACTACGACGCAACGTGGGGGTAGTATGTCGTAGCGCTTTGACGAATTTCAATTGTATCCGGTACGAACATAGAATGACACAAAGTGTGGACACAGTGAGTAAGTATGTGTTTATGTAAATCTGTTTTCAACAGAATTTCGTGATTTTGAGTTCCATATCTGCATTTTTCTCGATTCGGATCTAACCGCAATACGTGTTTTTAATAGCAATGTACAACTATTAAATGTGTTGAGACTAAAACCACGAAACAATCACCGACATACACGATACTTGAACTCAGTAATTTAAATAACCACTAATCACATAATCTAAACTCGAAAATAAAGCCCTTCACTAACTACGTCATCAATATTAATATTCTACTTGGAGTCTGATCATTATCTACGAGCCAACGACCCTATCACTGCATAACGACTATTAATTTATGCCAAAACCAACAACCAACAGGTAAACTTGTGATTTTCTTCAAGTACTTAATAGTTTATACGAACCACGAGCAAGTTTGCCCCCACAGATTAAACCGAGAAGTGCTTAACGTCAGCAAAGTGAAAATAGCAAAGTTATTAATTCTTTTGGAGTCGCTAAGTTTTTAAGTTTGCCCCCGAAGAGACTAATCAAGAGAGTCTATTGTTAAGAATTGCGGCAGTTTATCTCATGGTGGTGCAAAGTGTGTATAATTAAGAATTAAAGTATTGATTTTAATGAACTTCTGAAAGCAATGAGTAATATTATCATTTTCAGTCACTTATTAGCTAATGCAGTCTCAAAGTAACCTACATAGATTGAAATGTGTGAACCTTCCAATTTTCAGAGCAAGACTTTTTCCATAGTAGATAATAGTTTATAATAACTCCCAGAAGATCGAAACTATGTGTCATGACCATGGTGCGAATTCGGAGTTTTGATCGAAAATAAGTTTCCGGAGTGCGGCCCTGTGCTGTGTCCCTTTTAAATTAAATTTTACGATTAAGACATCCCATCAGAGTTAAAAATGTCTCAGATGACCCCGAATTAATGTACTTACGACTTCAATGACTTTCTTTTTAAAATTGTTTGCCCGACTCACATTAAGAGCAATTAAGTAAATAAGAGTGTCTTTTATTCCCAAAAAATAGATACAAAGTGTTTATTCCGCCTTTAGAGAAATAATTGTAACATGGCTGAAAAGTTCGAGTGTCCTTAGGTACAGGCAGGAAGTAGCACAGAGAAGTAGCACAGAACAGGCGAGAAGTAGCACAGAACAGGCAAGAAGTAGCACAGAGTCGTGACCGAAGGAAGGAACGGAGAGAGGTGTTGCCTAGCAGTGCAGCAGTACGGTTTAGTTATAGTATACCTTATCTGTTATTGATGTTAGTACCTATACATGTTATAATAACAACAATGAGTGAAATGTGAGCCTTTCTGGCCTCGCACAGGTCTTCTTTGTTATTCTTTTTTTTTCTTTTGTTATAATTGTGTTCATGATATTGTTACTTTTAATGTTCTTTTTATTGCTGTATTTCCTGTGCGTGTCCCAATTAAAATATTTTTCTTTCTTTCTTTCTTTCTGAAAAAGTGGAGCATGTTCTAACAACGGTGACATTTTCTTGCTAAATAATTTATACTAGCTGTTGCCCGCGGCTTCGCCCGCGTGGATGTCAATTCTTCCCTATTTGAATGGGATTTTGTTCACAATTTCATGAGTTTTAATTTTTTTGCGCGATACCTTATTTTTTCTAAAATAAAATTAGCCTAAGTTACTCCTTATAACATCAGCTATTTGTCAGTGAAAGTCGTGTCAAAATCGGTCCAGCCGTTTCGGAGATTAGCCGGAAGAAACGACAGACAGATAAACATTTGAATTTTTTGTTTGTTAAAAGTACAATATATACTATCATTTGCATTGAGTAAAAAGCTGTTATTTTGCCATTACAAACTAACACTTCAATATTATACATATATTTGTATAGATTAGGTACAATTTCCCTTTAAAAACGATCTCTCAATTACACGTTAACTTCCATTTTATTTTCCATCGTCCGACCTCTACGTCTGTCGCGGAGTCGGTCCTTAACCGCAGCGTTAAAGTTAGAAGACAGCGGTTGGCACTGACGTTAAGTGGAGCAGGCCCACAAACTTGCGAGTATGCAGTACAGGGCAATGGCGGCTCTGAAGACATCTCGTAAACTTGCCTTGTTGTCAGTAAGGACAGTTGGGTACGTATCTATTGTGGACATGGTATTCAAATGGAGTGTTTAAATCAGTTATTAACCAAAAAAAAAAAAACTATTCTATTCTAAACACCATTAAGGGCTGATTTTTCATGCCAGATATTTTTTATTTATCCGAAGAATAATTTTGAATTTTGGACAGTTTTTTCATACAAAAAGACGTCAATTATATTCCACGGATAAAAGATATCAGATGGAAAAGTCAGCCATAAGACAGATAGGTAATATTTTATTAAAATTAGCACGAAAAAACCTACTTTAATTATTGATTAAAATTCTAAGCACAGTTAAAAGGCAGTTAACACTATAGTTTCATGTTTTAAAAAGGTACTTATATTACCCCCGAAGCATCGGTAACCAGTCATTTATACAGAAAATAGGTCACAACGGACTACTTTGCACATCAAGTTTAGCTAAATGTCTCTACAAGTACGTCGCAATATGGAATTCAGACAAAAATTAGAACAAAGACTTTCCGTCCTATTTTTATTTTGTTTCTTTTTTCTTTAACTTTATTTAATAATATAAAATGTACGGGCAGATGTAAATTGTTCCCCTACAATAATTGCTAGATGTTGGCCTCTTCTACCCTCTCTAAGCTACTGCAGACTTTGGATTTACATCGTAAGGTCCGTGCGAGGCTAACATTTGAAATTGTAATTGTGTATCTCTTTATTATGCCTCACTCTTCTACAAATTGTTTGTAAGTCGACTGAGGCCATTTAAATATTTATCTCATAGTTATGTGCATTCATTTGCAACATTTTCATATAAGTAGCTGATAAAACTCTTACCAACTAAACATGAAGGCGCGTCTTGTTCATTTTAACTGTGAAAACTCTTTAAAATGTTAAACAGAGTTGTTAGTTTCACACAAGGGCTTCACACGTGCCGTTAAAACCTCTTTGAACAAAACCCTCGTTTATCAGCGACCACAGACAGCAAAGCAATTGCCATTCATACACTATCAATCATAAACCTACGTTCTGACTGAATAAACTCCATTCACATAGCTTTATTTTATAAGTCAGAATAAGCGTTCATCCATAGTCATAGCGTTGCTTCCAATTCAATATTCTTTCAAAGACTTTTCTGGTCGGATCTGGGGCTCCATTTGAAATTATAATCAGGGGAACGCTTTTTTGCTTGAATAAAAGTCCAGCAGCTTGAAAGTCAACTGGCTCTGATAAATTGGACACGTTACGACAAACCGCAGTCCGGTGCTGCGACTGATTAGTTTAAACCCTATAAATCAGTTTCGAGCAACGTTGGGTGAACTTTTTATTCGAGCGGATTAAGGTTTTGGTTTCCAGCGGATTTGTCCCCAAAATCCGTTGTAGGGCGGTTGGCGCACATCCAAATGGCGTTCGACTATTAACCGCGCCCTAATTTTCTTTTCGACTGAAATTATTTGGACCATGGTAGAATCGACAAATTTTACTAAACTAGTTTGTTTGTATTCAGCCAGTGTGTTAATTTTTATAAGATTGCGTTTAAACGTTTAGTGATTATTATTAGTGTGTCGTGTCAAAAATGCTTGAATATGCAATGGCGGAAGACGCGATAACGTATACAAATTATATGGAAAACTGGGAGATGCTAAGGTGAGGAGGCAGCAGTTAGTGGCTTAATGCGCACGTTGAGAGATTGTTGATCGTTGATTTATGCGAGATAAAGCTTTGCGAATATCGGTTTGTGCCCGGCTGTGCCCTCTTTACCTTCTACTGATTTTGTAGGGCACAAAAACTATGTAGACATTCAGCAAAGTCAAAATCAAATCGTTTATTTCAAATAGGCACATAAAATGCACTTTTGAACGTCAAAAATTAACAAGAAAATAAAATTGATTCTATTTGCCCCTTCCAAAAGGTAGTACGGAGAAGAATGGACAAGGAGCTCCAACGTTACTCTTTTAACAAGTCTTTCAATATTTTGTATACATTAATTATAATATCATTATATGCGAAGACGACACACCTAGAATAAAATTACAATAGGTAAAAATAATGAAAAATGCAGCAGAAAATGACAGATAAATTAATTATGTGAGAGATACACTGCTCACATATTTATAAACATTGTAAAAGTAGACGATTTTCCTAAAAATTTAGCAAGTAATAAGTCAGTGTGTGAATCACAGAATGCATCATAAAATCAATGCCACAAAAATAATAAAATAAAGGTACAATTAAATTAGCAACCAGTTTGATTTTGTCTATAGCTAGATAGTTTACGGAGCAGTACCAGCGTGTTTCCAAGCATTCTTAGCTTAGATATAATTATCTAATTTGTAATTTTCTTGTTTACAATGTGTACTTTTAATGAGTCTTAAATTTTATTTATTTGCAATATATCACATGGTATTTTGTTGTAACATTTGACACAGTAAAAAAATGATAAATGATGTATGTACTTTAGATAGGTACACGTATAGGCGTGAGCCCAGCTTCGCACAAGCGATTTTTTCCCACGGCGATTTTTTTTCGCGCCCTGGAATTTCAACGCTCCTTAGGGCTGAGAGTTGAAAATCGAATAGTGTTTTTTCGACGCACTGGGAGGCACTCTGTTGGATTTTCAATGCTCAGTTCAAAATCCCGCCGCGATATTTTTACGTCCACGCGAACGTGTGCTAACTGCGCTATAATAATAATTCGACAGCAGAAACTGCAATACTTTTTACATTCAAGATAATTAAACCATTAAAAAGAAGCAATATTTTCTCTGCAGATTTTACAAATGTCGCAAAAGCGAAAGAAATATACTTAAGAAGTTTGCTGATTTTATTCTTTGACACTTTGCAGCTCTGTTCTTGATAAGTAAAACGACTTTTATCGAGTACAACTTGCTACTCGAGATATCGATTTGTTTTACGATTTCTCGAATCTTCTGTTTATTTACTCCTTACTACTGTAAAGCCCACTGCTGAGCAAATTAACGGTGTGGTTAAGCGTGATAAGGGATATTGTCATAAGTCTAATGAGGCCGATGATCGATCTTTCAAACACCGATGGTGGTTGTGCTAACAGTAGGACTATTTCCACGTTCCGCTTGTTGGGATAATCCCTTTTACTAAATTCCAGATTGGAATGGGAAATAGAGAAAATAACATAAATGTATCTGTTTTTAACCGTCTTCTTTATGGTTGCTTCACATCATTATCGCTTTTAGATAAAGTTTACTAAATCAAAATTGTCTATGAACTATGGAGCGAACTAATAAGCCCCGTGGTTTCCAGCGTGACTTCCAATTAAATTCTAATTTACTCGTACTAAGTTTAACTAAAGACAATTATAGTCAACTAAATTGCCTTTGACTGCGTATAGAATTCACAAGTTTCGCCATAACTTTGATTCCAAGTAAAATTAAGTCAGTTTTGAGGAGCGATACGATTAAATCATCAGGGCAACGTTTTCTTATCGCAGAAGCCTGGCCGACGGGAACAAGGA
The DNA here is from genome assembly GCA_947568875.1 of Fissipunctia ypsillon. Classification (NCBI taxonomy): domain Eukaryota; kingdom Metazoa; phylum Arthropoda; class Insecta; order Lepidoptera; family Noctuidae; genus Fissipunctia; species Fissipunctia ypsillon. The sequence goes on from OX387644.1 coordinate 21,019,896, forward strand.
ACTTTTGTAATATTAAATTATTATTGTAGTTTGTTAAAAAAACGTTACAAAAATCATTATTTTATTTGAAACAAAACTTGAAAAGGCTCGTTTCAAATCAAAACATATTGTTTAGTGTTAAATTAGGCATACTTTTCTCTTTCCGTAAACAGAATCACGATGAAAGCTGCGAAATACTCGGAAATATGTTATTGAATCGTCTGGTCTGCAAGCAGGAAGCATTTCAAATTTTATTAGATAAAAGTCCTATAAAAATAACCGAAGGATTACGTACCAAAATACTTGAAAATTTGTGCTTTTACCAACAAAATCGTAGAACTTTTTAGATGTTTGATGTTGTTTTACCTGAAACAAAAATACATTTAATTTAGATGTGGTTCAAACCATGTTAAATAATATCAGAATACATAGGGTACCTACATACAAGAAAATGAAAAGCGTTGACAAAAATATTTCATAGTTATACTTAAAAAAATTGAGCAGACCATTGCCAGGGTCTTTTCATGGCATTATGGCAAAATACAGCCGCGACCAGTTAATTTTTCTCCATTACCATCATGATCAGAATCAGTGCTAAGGAGGCAGCCAAAAATATTCGATCTATACATACAATACATACTACATACAAATAAATAAAATTGAAGTGTCTGTTTGTAATATCAAAATAACAGCTTTTTACTGAATGCATAAATGAAAGTACGTTATGGAAGTACGGAGTAATGGAAGTACGGTACTTATAACAAAAAAAATTTGTGTGTCTGTCTGTTTGTTCCAGATAATCTCCAAAACGGCTAGAACGATTTTGACGGGACTTTCACTGGCTGATGTTATAAAAAGTAACTTAAGCCACTTTTATTTAAAAAAAAATAATTAGGGTTCCGCGCAAAAAAATGAAATGAAATTGTGGACTAAAAGTTGGATTTGAAAAATTCTTATTGCTTATGGTAGCCCAATTCTCGAGGATGGCTATAGACTATTTAACATCACGCTACGATCCTTAGGAGCCGAGTAAAAAAAAAGTCAGAAAGAATGCTAAAGCGAAAACGAAGTAATAGCGCGGGCGGACGATTTAATGCGGCAGGTCGGGGGACGAGAGAGTTTTATTAAAATGTGGCTGTTATTTTAGTATTATGTTTTTACCTATGAAATTGGAGATTTGTATGAAAATTTTAAAATATAAAAATTTTGGTAAGTACCAAATTTTTTTATTTCAGCTAATTAAAGTACAGGCCCAAATTATCTATATAATTTTTCCGTTTTGTTTTCAGTTTGTTTATCCTTTTACTGTAGAAGTCTGCCGGACGGGAGGCGATTACCAAAAACAAATAGCTCGAAAAAGTCTCAAAGGCAAGCTAGCCATATGAATCCAAAATAAGAACGACCTAAGAATACAAAGTGAAAAAACCGAATGGAATATTTCCAATAGCAGCAGAGATTGTGCGAGTTCATTTATTTTCGAAGCGCAGATATTATCTGGATGGGCTGTATCTAGGTTAGGCCTGCTCCAAGCAGATCTGTATCAAGAAGAAAAAATCAATACGCAATGTCAAGACCTACCCTGAGGCTAAAGAAAGTATTACAAAGACTCAATGTATTTTTACGAAACTATTTTCCTTATAAATAATAGCAATTACTATTCGCTACTAGGGAAATAAACGTGCCATTTACGACCTTATGCAATGCAGAAAGTATCTGTAACGTCTTCTAATCACCCATTTGTCTTGGCGTTTATCTATCCAAGATTGTATGAAGAATTTTGGGGTACAAGATCATGAATTTAAAACTATCTCCTCAGATCAATAATGGACGGTAGTGAGATAGACCCTATATATAAAACAAGAATGATGCGGTAATTCATTTTTTGGACTACTTTGTAACAATCTCGACTAAATATTTGGTCGTCAAACGCTGAGTGCTTTCGTAACTGCTAAAGTGTTTGGTATACTTAACTAAGTAGTGAATGTACTAAAAGACTTTACTTCGTGGTTGTTAGAAAGGAGAATTTTAAAATTCCTTGGTAAAACAGCCTAACATATATTTATCTTTTTTACCTTCATTTCATTCAAATCTGGACACAGCTTTTTGGCACTCAAAATTACCATTCCGTTTACAAAGTGTAGACCGTACTTAATACATCGAATGATAATTTTGAGTAGATTTATAATCCGCGATTTTGAATATGATTTTAATGCCATTGACATTTTTCGAGAAATTCACTTTTTTATCGTTTTGAATTTAAAGACGTTATTCGCATGTTTCAAAATCTAATTTCTCAATTCCTCGAAAAATGTCAGTTAGGAAGTATTGGCAGTTCACCGTTATTATAATCATAACAGACAGCCTGCGGAACTCATACTTAACCGAAGCTTTTAGCAGTTGAAACTAAAATTAATTAAGAGGTTACCCTCAGAGGGCACACACATCGTGGTGGTGAGATTTGCATATTTATGACCATAAGGGGACATGCGAGACTTGACGCTATAGGTATTGCCTCTATCTTGATAATTAAGAACGTTGCAAGGATTATTACGGCAGTTACCTGCCTCAAATTGAATTTTGAACACTTTTTGGTGCTACGTGTGGTAAATACCTCATGGTTACATTTCAGGAAAATCATTTTAACAAATGTGTGTCACAGTGGCATGTTATTGCTTTGAGAATTTTGAAGCCAGTTTTCTACAGCTGGAGGTACCTACTAAAACATTGATAAAGTTGTTACAGGGTAGGGAATCTTAAATTATAATATGAAACGTATAGAATAAAAAGGACTTGTGTTCAGAAAAAAAAAAAACTTTTATTATCTTTACCAGCTCATCGAACTTACGTCCCAAGGTGGGCAATGAAAATTCTAAATAAGGGAACGAATCCCACGTTTTGCAATGAAATGCACGTGAAATGCGAGGATCTATTCCATATTTTTCCCTGAATTTCCATATAAGATAGATGAATTCAAAACCAATTCGTTCGTCCGATCGAAAAGCTTTAGGATATACCTCGTGTTAGCGCGTAATCTTCTTTCATCGCTTCGGGCAGATCTACTCAGAGTACTCAATGAGGTTTCGCCTAAGTGCGCACTTCTGAATATTATGCTAGTTGGAATAACTCGGCGAAATTGCGTAGTCAACTCATTTCGGTCAGCGCAAACTATGGAACAAAGTGAAATTAATTAAAGTAGTTAGCGCTAGTGCTCTGTTTAATTTAGTGGTATTATATTAAGCAGAGACAAGACTCCGAGAGTGGTCTAGGCGAAGGTGATTGTATTTGTTTGTGCAGTTTTCGAAAAATGTTCATTTAATTTTTTTTTCTTCACATTTCGAGATAGAGGACAGAGGTGTGTGTTTGTATTGATAAAAACAAACGGTTGGACTAGCTCTGTGTGTACATAGAGAATATTGGAGCCGCAGTGACGTCAGCACGTTCACGTGCCTGTTGGTACTACACGTGTCGCTCACGGATGTGTTTTTAGAACATGGTCAATATCAGACGATGAGTAATTACAATGCGTTTGCTTTATTCCATTCATAGAAGGACTCGGCAAGTCGGTAAGTTAATGTTTATTACCTCCACCACTTTCATTCTGCGTGTGTAAAACCTTATCGAGTTCATGTCCATGTGCACTGGAACTGGTAAAATACACAAGTCACGTTCACACTTACCATCTCTATAAATCAACGTTATCCTCCTTAACATCACTTCAATTACCACAAACAATATGAAACTAGGTCAGCACCCAAAACTAAACTTATCTCATAAAAATGTAGAGTATCAAACTCACTGCGCGAGTCATAAAAGCGAGTTCAGCTGGTTACGCTCCAGGCGTCGGGATTAAATGCTCAGTGTGCGCTAATGCAGATCCGTGGAGAGCGGAGCTCGAGCACTTTTATAACGCAACGAGCACAGCCGGCTTGCTCACGTCTACTTAGCTAGAAGAACAATGCTTTTCTAACTCTTTATCTGCGAGTCGCGACTGCCGGCGAGCGCTTAGCGCTGCGCCTTCATAATACGTTCTTAGATTAAGCTATGATCTTTGTTGCTTCAAATGTAAATTCGCATTTGCCCATGAGTTTCATAACTATGAAGCTCTGTAAACAGTTGAGAACATTCGAATGAACTTGGTGACCGTTTTAGAAGTTAGCTGTGTAACACCCAAGAGTGAAACCCATTTGCTTCAAATTGGTCCGGCTGAGTATTTCACAATTTATACATACTTCAACAATACACAGAGTCGTAAAATTTTAATTGTTACCTCTCTACCCCAATTCAAGTGGCGAATAACTCGAAAATAGATTTCGCCAAGTTTTGGTACAACGCATAATTTAACCCTTTAACTTTGGAATATTAGCAACAGGCAAAGAGCCGGCCATTTATAATGTACACGAGTAACTAAGGACAGACCCGAAGTTCGACAAGCAAGAGGATTCGGATTCAATTTAAAAAGTTTAGCAGGAGACTTGTAACTTCAGCGACCCATCCTAAATGTACGCTTGGAACTGCGACGGTCTTACAACAGCAAACATTAAAAAGCAAGAAGTATCTGCCGAAGTGGCGTCTTCAAGCTGTTCCGATAGTTCTGAATTAGAAAGTTTTATCTTTGATGGGAGCTCGCCGCCGAAACAAGGACGAGGTGCAAAATATATGAAGTTCTCTGTTGCGGATCATAAAAGTTTCTTGGGTTCTTCTTAGGCACACTCAATATTAATGTGATTCGTTTGGAAAGCGAAGATACTCGAAGCAATAATAGATAAGCCTTGTAGTGGGATTCAGCGGGACTGACAAAATTATATAGGTTCCTTAGATACAAGACCCTAAAAAAGATACCCTTTTTTCCTTACTTTATTGCCTGTCTTGTAGTTTTTTGGCACGTCCTATTATCTCGAAATGGGCTGACTATCGTAGTCTAAAATGCGACGTAATCGAATTATTTCGAAAAGTTGATGTTGGCAGGAACACGGAGTTAACTGCAGATTTACACTAGACTAGTTTCTTAAATGCGGATCTAAGAGGATAAGCACGAGGATGGTTGTTGCCACCGAAGTAATTTTCTCTATTGAGATTTTTATTTATTTATTTATTAAAACTTTATGCACAAGTAAAAAAATCTGTACAAAGGTGGGCTTAATGCCTGAGATATCTTGACATTTTTCTGTAAACACAACCAATTAGTGGTGGCTGGAGATTTATCTGGGCCTGTTTAACGTTTTAAAAGCAAAACTTTGTAATTTATCGCTAAACGCTGATGTTAAACACGGCCTATTGAAAGAACTTTGCAATGAAAGGGCAATCATGGTAAGTATGAATGTAAGGTAACGAACGGCCGAGTTAAGGGTGTTGGTAAAAGTAATTAATTGCTCCTTTTATATGACACGGTGCGATTGTTTACTGCCGCTGGAAAGGTTAGATTGGTTATACACTTTGTTGTTTTGCCATTTTTCAGGTCGAAAATATCGGTTAGAAAATCATAAATTGAGCGCTTGGCAGGTGGACTGGCAACTGCAGGCATACTGTGGTATTATGAAAATGCTAGGCTACCGCGCGTTAGGTTAAGTAATTCCGACCTTGCCCTTTGAGAAAATTATTCGTAGCTCGAATACACGAACATCGGACAGACAATCAGGTCCCACGCACCGGCACCGCTTCATCAAAACTGGTAACTGTTGTTAGAAATAACAAGTGACCGTATATTGAGCGGCCGTCCAATCCTGTCATTCATCCATTGGCGGCTTTGTGTGGAAACAAAGGAACTTTAGCGTCAGCCGGGCCGCCACCGAGCCGCGACGGAACAATAAACGCGGGCTAGATAAAATAAACTTTGATAATTGCTCAACGACGTGAAAAATTAACAAGACCCGACGTTAACGTTTGTATTTAAGTACTGAAACAATTTATGTGGGGCCTACGTTATTGCCCCCATTTGGTTCGCGCGGTGAGAAAAATTGCTCGCGTATATTGCCTCATCATCGCCGTATGTAATGAAAACGCTAGCGTACACTTTGTTTAATGCCTAACGTCTATACTATTGTAATTTGTTGAAACTCTAACATAAGTTTTAGAACCAATTATTTTTATATAATTTCGAGCTTTTTAGTTTTATTAAAGAACGAGTTGAACAAAGAATTAACGTAAGAGTGTTCGTAAGTGGCGGTATAGATGTCGCCACACTACTGTCCTTTCTTTAAACGCACTTTTCTTTAGTTTGTGTCGAAATGGTAGCATACAAATGTTATAATATATATAATTACACAAGGTGTAACATAATTAACACACAACCTCTTAAGGGGTCATTGTACTCATCATTATGAACAACTTTTACTATGGGACCAAACCTGAAATCGCAAAAAAAAATCAGCTGCTCCCTCCCATGTTCGCATAACTCGTCAAAATGTAGGGAACAGCTGATTTTTTTTCGCGATTTCAGGTTTGGTCCCATAGTAAAAGTTGAGTACAATGACCCCTTAAGAGGTTGTGCGTTAATTATGTTACATCTTGTATTTATATGTTACCGGTCAACCCGATTTCAGGCCATACTAGTTTGTCCTAGGCCAAACCGGCTTATAACTAAGCCGAGGCATAAATGGGTTAGGTTAGGTTAGAACTGTGACCAACCGCGTGCGAGCTGAGCGAGCGAAGCGAGCGGTACGGCGGCGGCAGTAGCCGGCGAGCACTACTTCCAAAGGCTAGGTAACAACCTAGGTATTAAGCTACCTGGCTGCGAAATATCACGCGTAGGATAAACCGGTTTGGCCTAAAATCGGGTTTGGTCGGTAATATAAATATTTGGAACTGACTCATTATTAGTTTTTATTTGATACCAATATTGTTGTAATTTATTTTAAAGAAAACCTTTTTTGTATTTGCAAATGCAATATATTATATATATATATATATTTAATATTATATAGCCTATTAAAATCTATCAAGCCGTTTAGGCTACAGAGCGTGTCTAAGAAATAGACAGACATACATACACACATAGGTAATATATTCTCGAAAACCATTACCCTCCTCATTACTATCCGTAAAAAGACTTGGTATCCATGGAAAGTAGGGTCCTAGATCGGGAAGGCCCCGATCTGCTACCAGATTAAAATGTTAGACTTAAACAAAGTTGGTGCTTTCACCTAAATTAGCAAGTTAAAGTAGGCCCCATTTAGATAAAATAGACCCTCAGCTGGGATAGATAGTGGCAACAGAAGTGTCTGGAAAGGGTCCAAGGAGGATATTAGTCCACTACGAGAGACATCCAGTAGATATTATTATTAAAAGGGCTGGTTGGCCCGTAGGATCGAAAGATTTTGCAAATCATTATAATTTATAATAGACCTTTGATTAGAGAAAATTATAAATATCTCTTTGTCATGACTGGTTGTAATGTTCAGACTGATGTGATTTTGTCATAAATTAATAATAAGGCAAAGGAGTATCTGAATACTTAGTTGATAATAATTAGAAGAGAGTTAAGTTTAAAATGTTGTTAAGTTTTTCGGTTAAGTCAGGATAATTATCGAGGACTAAGCACGAGTTTATACTCGTGCTTAGTCCTCGATAATTTAGTAACTATCTACTAAATTAAACAAACTTACCTAAGTGAAGTTCTATTGTAATTTTACGGAGTGCTTAGTTCTCGATACTATGTTCCCTCCCAAGCCCTAAACAAGATCATAGTTTGTTTCTTAACCCTGCGATTGAAATTGGGAAATTACTGTCAGTTAATTTTAATTCTCTCTTTGCAGATTACTCTAAATAAAATGACATACGCTGCTATAGTTAAAAATAAAGTCTTAAAAATAAAGCTCAATCAAAACAAAGAGCGACCTCCCCCTAAAATAAAATGGCATATGCTGGAGAAGAATGATTGTGCGAAGAAATTTAAAGAGCGAGTAGTTGATAAAATGACAGATATGGGGGACATGCATGATCGAAGTGTAAATGAATGTTGGAGTGAAATGGCGGAGTATATTAGGAGTGAAGCGAAAGATATTTTGGGAGAGACTAAAGGAAAGGGTACGATAGATAGGGATACATGGTGGTGGTCGACAGAAATACAGAAGGTGTTGCAGGATAAGAAGAGAAAGTTCAAGGAATGGCAGAGTGTTGAAGATGAGAATGTTAGTTTGAAAACAGAAAAAAAGTGTCAGTATGATGCTCTAAAGAAAAAAGCCAAAAAAGCTGTGGCGGTAGCGAGAGCAAAAGCCCAGGACAAGCTTTATGACACACTGGATAGTCCAGCAGGCCAAAAAAACTTATACCGGCTTGCTAGAGCTAGAGCGAGAAAGATGAGGGATGTTTGTCAGATAAAATGTATAAGGAATGAAATTGGAGTAGTGCTTTCGGATGATCAGAAAATTAAGGATAGGTGGAAGGGATATTTTGAAAGACTGATGAATGAGGAGAATGACTGGAGTGGTGTGCTTGAGAATAAACAAGTAAATGAGGGGTTAGTGAGAATGATTAGTATGGATGAAGTGAGAATAACAGTAAATGAAATGAAGAATGGTAAAGCAGTAGGTCCGGACGGAATACCAGTTGAAGTATGGAAGTTATTACGGGTACATGGATGGACGTGGTTAGCTTTATTCTTCAATAAATTGTTGCTGGAAGAAGCCATACCTGACGAATGGTGTAACAGTTCACTGGTGCCCATCTTTAAAAACAAAGGTGATGTGCTGGAGTGCAACAACTATAGAGGAATAAAACTAATATCACATAGTATGAAGGTTTGGGAAAAAGTTATTGAAAGGCGACTGAGAGAAGAGAGTGAAATTTCGCAAAACCAATTCGGTTTTATGCCTGGTCGGGGAACAACAGATGCCATCTTTGCTATCCGCCAGCTGTGCGAGAAATACAGAGGTGCGCATAAAAACCTGCACATGGTATTCATTGACCTCGAAAAGGCATACGACCGAGTGCCTCGTGAAGTTCTGTGGTGGGCCCTTAAGGAGAAATGTGTGCCAGGGAAGTATGTGCAGTTGATTCGAGCGATGTACAGTCGATGCAGTACCCAAGTCCGGTCTACAGTGGGCACTACCAGCAGCTTCAATGTGGCTGTCGGCTTGCACCAAGGGTCAGCACTCAGCCCTTACCTCTTCGTGATGATAATGGACGCTCTTACGTCGGATATCCACGAAGAGGCGCCCTGGTGTATGCTGTTCGCTGATGACATTGTGCTGGTTGCTGAGAGCGGCTTAGAGATCCAGAGCAGATTGGAGGTGTGGTGGGCAAAACTGGAGACCGCTGGCCTGAGATTAAGTCGGACCAAAACAGAATATTTGTTTTGTGATTTTGGCGGTCTCTCCAGTCCTGTGCCCATATCTCTCGCCGGAACGCCCGTACCGAGCTGCTCTGACTTCCGGTACCTCGGGTCGTTTGTCCAAGGGGATGGCGAAGTAGACCGAGACGTAGCACACCGGATCAACTCAGGATGGATGAAATGGCGACAGGTCACAGGAACAACTTGCGACCCACGGATGCCCCTCAAATTAAAGGGAAAAATTTATAAGTCCGTGATAAGGCCTGTCGTACTGTATGGATCGGAATGCTGGGCCGTGAAGAAGACGGATGAAAAAAGATTGCATGCAGCGGAGATGAGAATGTTGAGATGGATGTGTGGAGTGACGAAATTGGATAAAGTAAAAAATGAGTATATAAGGGGAAGTTTGAAAGTGGCGCCAGTGACAGAAAAGTTGAAAGGAAATCGTTTGGCTTGGTATGGACATGTGAAGAGGAGGGAAGAAACGCATGTGACTAAAAGAGTGATGAATATAAATGTTGATGGATGGAGAGGGAGAGGAAGGCCAAAGAAAAGATGGATGGATTGTGTGAGGAATGATATGAAAGAGAAGGGAGTGAATGATAGCGTGACTTTTGACAGGGGAAAATGGAAAGAGAAAACGTGTTGCGCCGACCCCAAGTAACATGGGACAAGGGCAGGAAGATGATGATGACGCTGCTATAGTTGCCAGCGCAAACGTTTTTTTTTTGTAGGATTTTATTCTCTGAATATTTGCGTGGAACTTTTTTTTTTTTTTTTTTGTGGATGGGTAATCATCAAATGACTTCTCCCGCTCTGGGCGGAGCGGGAGGGCGTGTCAGACTTTTACTGACTAAAACCCACCCGTGTTCCTTCTGTTGCCTGTGCCGGGGCCACGGTAACTCTTTCGAACATCCCGCAACCCTAGCTGGCATCGGCCCTAGCGGACCCCGTCAATAGTGCTGACATCTCTTTGAGGCGCGCGTGGAACACGACGCGCCGTCGACTCGGGCTTGGTCCTTACCGGACGGCGAGCTACCCATTGCTCGCCGTCCGCAAGCCCGCGCCTAGGGTGGCCGGGAATCGGCTGCCAATTCCCGACGCCCAGGGCGTCTCCTGCGGCGACTAGGGGCGTGAGGGTGCAAAGCTTGCCTCTCCCTCACGCGTCCCGCCTCCTCCTTCACGAGCATTACTGCTTCGCAGAAGGAGGTAATGGCTTCCCATGCACTCTCGCTCCGTACCATGGCCTGGACCAGGGCCGGACGCGAGAGATCGCCGCCGCCGATCGCTACTGCGAGGACACGGCGGTGCTCCGCCCAAGCCAGGCAGACCTCCACCGTATGCTCCACCGTGTCCTCCGGGCGATCCACACAGTGGTGACACCCGGGCGTTTCCTCCCGCCTTATCCGGAACAGGTACTTCCCGAAGCACCCGTGTCCGGTGAGGACCTGCGTCAGGCGGAAGGTGAGGACGCCGTGGCGCCTCTCCAGCCACTCCTCAAAGAGGGGACTTATCGCCGCAATTGTGGCGTGCCCAGCGCTGGGTTGCGACAATCGCACTCTCCATGCCGCCATGAGATCCTGCCGGAGCTCTGTCCGCCGTGCCACGATTTCTCGCGGCAGCGGAGTTACGCCCCGGCGTCCTGCCTCCTCGCGCCACTCCCACATGTGCGCGAGGACTTTTGCCTCCAGATCCCATGGCGGTAATCCGGCAAGGAGGTTCGCCGCCTCCCCGGAGACCCGTGCGGTATCCCCGGGCTAACCGGATGGCCATGACCCTCTGGGACGCGTTCAATCGACGTACCGGTCGTCGCCTCACGGAACGCGCCCACACCGGAGCTCCGTAAAGGGCCATGGATCGCACGACCCCCGCGTAGAGCCTCCGGCAGGAGGCGTTTGGACCCCCCAGATTGGGCAGGAGCCGCCCCAAGGCAGCCCCGGCCCGCTCCAGTCTGGGAGCCAAACGTCGGAAATGCTCCACGAAATTCCACCGGCTGTCGAGGACGAGTCCCAGGTACTTCATCGTCGACTCGACACCGATGAGAACCCCTCCTACCGTTATTTGGGAACCCGATGGTGGCGCGTTCCGAGGACCATGAAAACACATGGCCTCGGACTTGAGCAAGGCCACTTCGAGTCCCAATTGCCGGATCCTCTCTACGATTGTATTTGCGTGGAACTTAGTGGGACAATGGTGAAGGACATCCTTCACCGTATGGTTTAACCGTAAGGTTAAACGTTACAGGCAAGGGAAATACAGTAATTAAATAAGAAGGGCTTTTGATGATGTTCGAGGATTAATTAAGTAGCTAAAGATACTGTATCAACCTATTATTCCAATATGACGATGCAATTTTAAATTATATTTTATTGTGAAAATATTAAAAAGCTAAACTATTAATATAGTTATATAGTCTCAAGTATTCGCTCAATCTTAGTTCGGAAGCTGAGTCTTAATTTTCAAATTCGCAGGAAACCCAACATCCAATTTGACGTCACTAGAAATCGTACGGTTAGGAACGGGTAGATAGACCTCATTATATTCAGTAATTGGATAAGTGATTATAAAAAGAGGCCCCACTAGGATTTAGATTGCTCTCCGTTCGTGAGCCGTCGACGGCTAGTGGAGCCGACGACGGGGCTCAGTTTTACCGAGAATTTGAGATTTGATCATTTAATCTAGAGTGAAATATAGACTTGTAGGAAAATGTTCTATTCTTAGCCTAATAAAGCTGTTAATTTTAGCAAAATACCCATTTTCTTCGGCTTCGAATATCTTATCTTTATCTTCATAGAGATTTTCGGCTGTAGTACGAAGACTGAGTGTAACAATCAACTCATTGGATAATCTGATAAACGGTAAGACAGAAGACTTTTCTTGGTGACAACAGAGGTAGATGCTTAACAGAATTATTGATAGGAAATGCCAGAAGTACTGTTCTCAGAGCAACTGGCAGAGGAAGAGACATTGACAAGGTTAAATTGCTAGGAAATTCTAGATGTAACTGGCACAAAGCAGATAACCATGAATGAGCCAAAAGAGAGTGGCTGACAGAAGGCTGTCAGTAATGATACGTACGTACGTAGGACCCTACAACAAAATGAACAGCCTCACAGATTGTTTGTAGCTATTATCTAACATATATTAGGTGCCTAGCCTACACTTATTATTTGCTAACACTTTGTCGCTGCTAAAATCATTCAACTCCAAGTAAATCATGTAACATACTCGTTATTAAATCAAACGTCCATCTAGATAAGAGGTGATTAAGCGTTATGATTGCATCTATAATAATTCTATATATAGTTAAGTTATCCAAGTTACAATCACGTTGCCTTACACAGCGCTAAGCCGATCGGGCTTCGACACCAAGGCGCGAAGCCGGTCAACTGTACCCTCTACTTACGGGTATATTTCCGTATAGTCTTTCCTTCGCCTTGCACTGACTGGTTAAGGTTGCCATGAATTACTGATTTCAAGGGCTCTTCGATTACTAATAGATGCAGTTAACCCTTTCAAGGAGACTCTACGGCTAAAGCAGTCATAACAATAAAACTTCTATTGTGTCTCGTTAGTGTCCCGCGAAGTGTTAAACGTTGAACTTTCAATACGGTAAAACGTTAATTCAATTCATTGTATTAGTGCTAGAGAAAATAGTTACGGGCCTCTTAGATTAAAGAGTTGTAAGGGTTCGCTTTTGTTAAGGAACGTCGACTTGATAGATAAAACATATATGTAGTATGAACCTTTATCTACCAACGATAATGTAAAAAGCTATTTCACAGAATTTCAACAACTCAAAAATAAGGTTAAGATTTAAAGCGAGCATTAGGTACTGTCGCTACATTCGGCGGGAAGATCAAGAGAGAAAATATAGAAGTTTAAAAATAAAGAATATCACTGCACAATTATTTAAATCTATAATCTAAATGAAATCAATGATATTAGCTAGTAAATCTTGTTAAACATGAATGGTGTGATGATGGAAGAATGATGGAATATTCACCTTTCTTCCCTGGGGAGGTGCAGTTGCTCTTGTTAGAGGGAGACTTGGTCTCGGCAGCCGCCATCTTCTCTTTTTCGGAAGCCATGCTAAGCGCAGTACACACTAGACGTCCGAATTTATAACACGGTCACTCCGCTGCTCATACCTGTCTTTACCGTAAAGCGTACGATTTAAAACGGGCTGCGTACAACCGCACCCAAGGACCACAGAAATGACTATTACCGATAATGAACGATGACTGATTACCGATGACTAAAATTGGCAAACAGCCATCCAAATATTTACTTTAACACGTAAAAAAATTAAAAAATCGACCGCAAGTCACCTACTATGATATTTACTTAAATTGATAGACCGTACTAGGAATTTTCCTAGTATTTGTGGAGTGCTTGTCAAGTTTAACTTTTAAGTATTGAGTTGTACATGATGGGTTAATTAGTGAGAGATCACGTTGCGCCCGCGCCGTGACTCGCCTAGCCTGTTGATACTGAGCTTGGTACTGGAACTGCCATCGTTTATCACAATGCTAGATTAGTTTAACCGCGCTAATTGTATATTCAATATGTTCCTACTAATTAACAAGTTGGAAAAAGGTCAAAATACTTACATACTGAGAAGGTTCGTGTAGACATACGTGTTGAGCTACATATAGGTAAGTACTTAATATGTAGCTCAGTCGTGTTTTTAATTGAGTGTGTCAATATATGTATGACAACTATATTTTTCAGGCATGTGATCAATTTTAATATAGTCGTTTGAGGAACCTTTAAGTGTTTACTTGTCAAATAAGTTACAAGACTTACAGGTGAAATTATCTATTTTATTGGACATTAGTTGCTATAATTTTACTCATTTACAAGCAACTGGAACAGTTTTAACCATTTTATATGTAACAAAATTTATTTCGACGGTTAATTTTTACCTCTACAAAATAAAGAGCAAAATGGGCATAAATTTTGTGTTAGTTATTCACAAGAGTATTGAAACCTCAGATAAAATACTGTTTGTGTGTCGCCTGGGCCTAGTGTGTATTCGTCTTTGTAATATCAAATTATTTCAAATGACTATTAAAATGTAACCGCATTGAAAGTGAAAATGGAAAAGTGTTTATTCATTTGAATGACAGTAGAAAGTGTTACTTGTGTGCTGAAATGATATTCACCCACAAAATAAATTCGATGGTTGTACATTACAAAAAAAAAATGAAAACAATTTACTAATGGCCGAAATGATCTCAAATGGAATCTCTCGCTGTATGATTAATGAATATGCTGAAGTGATTAATTTATTTTAATATAATTCTTTTCATAACCGTAAGTGCAATAAATTAATGGCCCTAACGAAGGACGGAGTATTCAAAAGTTCTATTTGTAACCGGTTAATTCGCCCGTTAGTGAAAGAGTTTTTTATTTCATTCCTTTTTCGACTCTATCAATGCTGACTTTAAGCCGGCATTTCTTTGAACAGGTATGAAAACTACGGCGCGACGAACGGCACGTTCCCGTAGACGGCAGGCAATGTGTGTAGCAGCACTCGTAGCTAAAATATTCACTCGCATAGAAGGAACGTATTCAGATATTTCTCTTATATTTTATTTATACGCAACGTTTACAAGTCAGCGACGTTGCAAAACAATAAACCGCGCTACAGCTCCGTTCTGTGACACGTACATAACAAGTGGAAACCTTCGCGGTTGTCACGACGGTTCTGATGAGGGCCACTGACACACATAACCTGTCAATACGCACGAAATCTCAAATGTTACGTAAGCCACGATTATAACCTGCAACACTGGCGATTACTGTTATTGTTGTGGGCGCGAGATGAGATGCAGGGTATGTGGACCTTGGGCGTGCGGCTGGCGGCGCGGCGAGCGCGCTGCGTGCGGGCGTCGTGCGGAACGCGTTGAGGTCGCGTGCGGCGCGCGTTCGGGACGCGCGCGTCGGGTCCCGGCTCGCCGGAGGCTGCGGCCCGGGCGGGATCGATGCGGGCGGCGGGCGGCGGCGGAGTGCAGCAGCTGGGAGGCTGCGCCGCGCCCCGCCCCCCCGCACACCCGCGCCCCCGTGCCCTCGCGCCCCTCGCCCCTGCGCCGCGCACGCGCCCCCCAGCTCGCGCCGCCGCCGACCCGCCGACCCGACGCCGCACACCACGTTTCAATTCCCTCTTCATCCCCGACTGATTTACGATACGTTCCATCTTATAATGATATTTTTTGATATCGGTCTGCCAACTGTAGCCTATGATGAATTTTAACGTTGGAAACGTTTATTGGGCTCTGGCGGATTCGGATGTACCTAATCAATGTTGTTGGGCACTTAAAGCTAGGCACTTCTAGTAGAGCTGCCAACTTTGAAGGCCTGTCTAATAAAAACTTGAACGTAGGTATGTTCTGCATGCTAATATAAAATTTTCAGATTATTTTCGTTATTTATGAAATTCATTTCCCCAGAAGCAAGTATCAGAACACTATGAAAGCTGCAATAATTTGTTCCAATCAGATCCGGGATCCACATCCTCATCATATTTTTGATGTCGTCAGCTGTTCCAATTATCGAATAACGCGAATTTCCAAAGAAATATACATATTATTATGCCGCGCGAACTAGAAAGCGCTGAGCATTAAATAATATTTGTACATAAAATATAAGTCTGTAAGCTTCAAGGTGTATTTTTGCTGTCAACAAGGCGGCTATTTTTGTAAAATTCCGAGATCAGCCCTAAGATTAAGCTCGGCGCGATGGCTTTCTGTCCGCCTACTGTCTTGTTTGTCAGCTTAGAAAGAAAACATTTTCATTACGAGTCATAGTCTTGAGGCTCCGACCCGTAGGTACTGTCGCTCCTAGAGTGGACGAACACGAAGCTGCTGACTTCTGATCTCGAAAGCCGCGTGTCTTATCGCCTTTAATGGAGAGTCCCTCTTCACTCCCTCGGCTACGGCCGCCCCAAATGTCGGTCGACAGGTTGTTTTGTTAAGGTAGGTTCAATTATACAACGTACATAATTATACCATAATGTACACCGAACCGTCTATATGCTCTAGTGGAGTAATTATTTTAATGAAGGCTCTCTAGGTTCCTATATGTCATGTCTGGTATTATCCGTATAAATGACCCTCTCGACTATAGTAGCTCTATTTATTCTTGTTAATAATAAAACCTTTATCGCTTAGGCCCAGTTGACCTTTTAGGGTCAATGGGTTTATATACAAGGTGTAACATAAATAACGCACAACCTCTTAAGGGGTCATTGTACTCATCACTATGAACAACTTTTACTATGGGACCAAACGTGAAATCGTGAAAAAAATATCAGATGTTCCCTACATTTTGGCGAGTCATGCGAACATAATGTAGGGAACAGCTGATTTTTTTTTCGCGATTTCAGATTTGGTCCCATAGTAAAAGTTATTCATAATGATGAGTACAATGCCCGTTAAGAGGTTGTGCGTTATTAATGTTACACCTTGTATATGTCGTTGCCAGCTCTTAGAATTGGTCACTTCATGAAGTGTTCGGTTATTTCATGAAATGGTTGTGATTCATGAAATGGCCAGCCAAAATTAACCATGTCGTTTAAACGTCAACGTTTAATAATATGCCAATTGACGTTTGGCCATATCGTTAATGTAGGGTATCTGTCCTGGTCCGATCGTAGAAATGGCCAATCGTGATCGAAAGTCGGGCGGATCAACGAAAGCAACCTATTTATCGACATTCCCAGCTGACCATTGAGCATATCGCAAAGTAGTTGCATTTCACGCCGCTAGTGGCACTCCGACCAAATGGATTAGGTTAGATTAGAACTATTACCAACCGCGCGTCTAACTATTTTACGATATGATCACTAATGTTTGGCCACATCATGAAGTAGTCGTGCGTTTAACTGTTCATATTGTCAAATGTTGAGTATTCAACGTTGTGGCCAGACCACATCATGATGTGACCAGCGGTCGATGTTCTATTTCATACAACCATTTCATGAAATGGTCGAACATTTCAATTCTGACTGCCTCGTTGGTCTAGTGGTCGCAAGTGCTACTGCTGAGCATGAGGTCCTGGGTTCGATTCCCAGGTCGGGCGGTGTTATTGGGTTTTTATATTTGGAATTTCTCAGTAGCAGCCCGGAGTCTCGATTTGTGCCCGGTTGTTGGCAATAGGCTCGCCCCCTATTACATGGGACTTAAACATAACTGGCGAAATGTGGGTGTACCATTTAGGTACACCTCTGCCTAACCCTTCGGGAAAACAAGGCGTGATGTTAGGTACTACCTCTAAAGATGGTCATCAGCAAGTATTAAGCGAGCCGCTTCTGTAGCTATTTATTAGAAAAGACATATCATCTGTTTTCTCGTAATGTTGGTTTCTGTTATTCCATATTCAACTGAGACAGTATACGACTACTACAGTCTGCAATGGTACTATTTATGTACATACAATGAAACATTATATAGTTAGGACATTATGATCATTGAGTACAAAGGTACTGCTTATTTCTTAAGAAATTTCTTCCAGCAGACCTGCGAAAGGAGAAATTAAAAAAGAAATGTAGACAATAGTGTGTGAGAACAAGAAGAGAAGAATATGAATAGTGACGTCTTAAACTAAAAAAATATTATTATATATTATTAAAAAATATTATTATAAGCTACTCTATCAAACGAATACTGTTGCTGCAATATCAGGAAGATATTAAAATATTAATGGGTATTTCGAGCCAATTTCCGTTTCGCTTTCATTACACTAAAGTAAAATATAAAGGGCAGTATAAAAATAAACAGGACGTATTGAGGTCGTTTTTGCGACGAGTTTTCGATAATGCGTTCGATCATTCGCAACATCCCTTTGTTCATTCGACTTACGACACATTGTTTATTTGCTGACAACGTTTCATATGAATGCTTTGATCTGTGTTTACATTGAAACAACTACTTAACATTAGATTTAAGACGTAATAAATTACTCAGGTGGCCATCTCACTAGATACTATCGCGAACATTTACGGATCTTATTACCAGGTAATAAGGTTGAAAAGTGGTTCATTACGTCTAAAATCGCACTGTATCTAGCGTGACAACCATTTCATTTTTATCCCACAAAAGCCTGATACTTTTTAGTGAAGTTTTTGTTAGTTTTTAAGTTGAAACCTCTTGTTGAAATCCAAAGTTCTGACTGCTATGATAAAGTACGTCTCTCTCAAGTACAAATCTAATTGTAGTAAATCACGAGCGGATCTGTCGTTGAAAGTTCGTTGCACGTCCTCGGTTCAACTTCTCGGTTTGATTTACAGGAACAGCCCATTTGGAACTAACGATACTTTTCAAAGTCATTGTACCGACTGAATTTTTGATACAGTGTTAAGTATTTTACTTAAAACTTAGTTTTGCTCATGACTTTGCTTGTCTGGGAATTTAAAGGAAGCCTTTTTAGGATTTAAAGGTAGGAGTATCTACACTGATTTCAGGGAATTTCGGAAATCACACAAATAAAATTCCGTGACGTAACAAATACCTAAACAAATATACGTCTCCTCTTTTATGATACTACTTTTGACAAATGGTGGGTGTTGTGATTGTGAACATTCCAAATTAATGTAGGTACGTAGTAGTAGGTTTTATTGCGAGATTTTAATTAAAAGTAATTTCCAGCTTAACGTTGCTAATAGAATTTAATGAGAGATTTTTGGCAAAGTCTATAGACTTTTACTCAAAGCCTACGGTTAGGGTTAATGCTGTATTGTACCTACTGAAGCGTTGATGCTGATGGAGAGAATAATAAAATGTATAATAAAAATGAAATGTTAAGAGGGTAACGCCGCGGGCAGACTTAAGCGAAATATAATGAATAAAGTTCGCTTTACCTAGCGTTATGCTGTTTACTCATTCGTAAAATGTTCATAAAACACTTAAAGTGAAATACTGCCTGCTAATTAAATCTTATATAATAAATTAGTCTGGTCGGCAAAGAATTTAATCCGTTATTAGGTACTGTGAGAACAATTCCCCGGAAGGTGGGGCTTGGGTGCTCAATAACTGGTGACACATTCACTTCGCGGTTTTAACAAGAGATTTTTAATCACATTTTCGAACGCTACGGTTACGTTTCACCTCTTTCCATGACACTTAGATCAAATGTGGTGTACTCCGTAAGTGGTTTCTTATGTTTTTTCTGTCACATATGGCGCAAACCGTTTGGTTTTGGGCTTTGAAGTGATCGACTAATTATTTAGCGCCTTTTCTATCATTTCACTGAAGTTCGACCAAGGAATACATGGTTGTATCTGCCCCTACTTGGCAAATGAACCGTCCAACAATTCTGGGTTAAAACGAAAACTAATACCATATCCGCGTTAACTACAAAAAGAAAAGAAAGAAACGCATCGCTAGTCACGTCACATTTATTTCACATCTGGCATCATGTATCATTTCAGCCACAGAGCACAAAGCGAGAAAATATTTTGACGCAACAAAAGCGGCATGTTTGTCCACTAAGAAGTATTCGGGACGGCGCAAATCACGAAAGCTTTGCGTCCCTCACGTCCGCACCGTTGAATGTAAAGGCTGGTGGACGTTTTAATTTTTTTGGCGTTCCTTAACGCATCGTGTGAAAACACTTTTTATTTCACAAGCTGTGGACTTGAAATACACGGCGTGTGTTTACACCAATGCAGTCTAGGGTTTTTCATTCTGGCCATACTTCATAATGTGTAGTCCATAGAAATTCTGGCGTAGCAACCACCATCTACCGTAAACTGTAACTATATGTATTGATTAATTAAGACATAATATTGAAAATCAAGTTACGCTTGGTTTTGTTAGAAATTTTAATGTTTTATAAACATGTATTGTTTTTCTTATGTATTCTTAATTTAATTATTGTATTCAGAGTTATCTGTAATTGAGTGTACATTACAGGATAACGTATTTAATAAAGAATTTTTATTAATGTATAAGATAAATGTAAAGTATTTTGTTGGTAATCCTTAAATAGATAAATATAACTTAAAACGTAGCTACAACCAGTGTATGTTATCAATTAGCTTATGAATCTATAATATAGGTCACTGAAACAAAGCAATTTCTTTGTCAGTATCAGACGTTATATAGCATTCAATATTTATCGAAATGTTCACGCCGAAGTGAAAATATTAAGAACGATAGAAGTCGCCGTTCGTAGCTTTAAAGACAAAGTTTCCAGTTTGACTCGTTTTATTCGGCTAACCACGTTTATTGGTTTTTAGATGAGATATCGAACTAAAAAGAAAAAGCGAAAAGACTTGAAGAGGAATTACTTCGAAAGAGTTATGTAACGTGCCTTCCGCGCAAGAAAATGTTGTCTTGAGTTTTTATCTCTCGGACTTTTAACTTAACTGAAGTTAAAGTTCTCATTCCTGTTTTAGTTAAAGTGTTCTTCTACTTACTTTTTTGCTTTAGCTGAGTAATTATTTATGTATTACCGTTCTCAACTATAGTAAATTGCAAGTTTCTGGGCTATAGGTAGTTTCTGACTGACGGCCGAACCCTATAACCTATTTTCAGTAAAAGACAGATTGCTATTGATGGTAGACAGATGGTAGACATACTTCTATCTGTCCTTATGTCAGGCCGGTAAGATTCCATAATCTCATATAGATTATTGGGACGTTAAAACCATAGATAGATAAGTTTTCCTATCTCCAGAATGCCAAAACTGGTGATAGATAGGTTATTGGGTTCGGCCGTTAGAAATAGACAGAAATATCTATACAACACTACTAGTGGTCGTTGACCGCAATAAACATCGTTTTTTATTTTATCATGTTTAGATATCGATACGCATCACGTTTGCAGAGTTTCGCTAGCTAATTTAATTTGACCCTGTATAACTAGCCTGTATTGTCCCACTGCAGGGAAAAGGCTGACATATTATAAGTTTTAATTGTTATGAGTCATTGAACACAATAATTATGTGTTTCACTAGCTGCACTTTTAGTCATTGTTTAACGATAGGTACACTCGAAAAATCAAAAGAAGAGGAAGCCTGAAAGTGACACTGGTGACTGAAAAATTGTATGGAAGTCGGTTGTCATGGTATGGGCATGTGACGCGGGGGAATGAGAAAAATGTCGTCAGGAAAGTTTTGAGTATGAATGTGGATGGCTATGCGAGTAGGGAATCCAAAGAAAGGATGGATGGACTGTATGAAAGATTATATGGTTAGAAAGGGAGTGACTACCGAGATGACGACTAATAGAGAAGTATGGAAGAAAAAGACACGTTGCGCCGACCCCAAGTAAATTGGGATAAGGACAGGAGAGTGACACTCGAGAAATCAAACACTATAGTAGAAGTCGTATAACCATCACAAAACCGTCTATTTCAAATGACCTAACATTATTATCCACAAACTGAATTCTCGTATATGGTCAGAACCCGACCACTTTACGTTCCATTCCGATTTTCAGGCACTCACTTAACTGAAACCTTTTGACATGATGACTCGAGGCAGGGTTTTAGTCGATACCTGGGGAATTATAGCGTAAAGGCGAGGGTCGAATCGAATCCGATTCGTCACGTGACGTCACGCTTCCGTGTTCCTTGTCGTGTCGCGAACAGGTATTGGTATTTTATTGGAGGCGATGAGTTGATAGCGCGGGTCGATTCCGCTGGATCTTGAATTGGGGTTTGCAGTTTGGGTACGGATGTTTTATGAGCATGTATGTAAAGTGTGTTTAATATCACTTGATAGCTTGAGAAATTATGTTTTTTAGATAAATCGGATGAGCGTTCCTTTAACTTGTTGAAAGGTTTCCAATAGGAACAATTTTGCATTATCTAATATTAAATGTCAAATATAATCACGCCTTTTTAGCTCCAACGCCCTTTTAGTGGGGTACTAAGCTAATATATTTTTATGAAGTAATGGTACTTAGATTAAAAACAAATCGGGAGATTTAAAAGATTTTTCCTGAGGTTATGACCGGAATGTTTGGTAGCCGAAAGGAAGTCGATTTAAATTTTGATTAAAATTTCGAGTTCCTCGCTGAATTGATAATGAAAGAAAAACATTGGGACACCAGATGTTTCTCGATTCGTCGAAATTCTGAGAGACAATTATAAGGCACTTTGATTCTAATAAGCTACATTGAATTGTCGATTATGGCTGTTTAACATAAAAGCAACAGTTTGTTATAGCCCCAAAAAGGTAGTTTAACACAAATCAATCCTCCCATATCAAATAAAGCGTACATACAATTACGTCTACGAATAAATTGCTCACATAAACAGACAACGTCAAGTCATTTATCAAATGGAAGGCAGTATAAATACGGTTCCGGTGGGGTTAAGGCCTCTATTGAATGTGCTCGGTCCCACAATGGCTGGCGTCGTTTACTCAGGGACGGAAGCTGCTGCTATTCCTGAGTTTTTAATAGTCATTTTGTCCCAGATCAACGGGAAAGACAAAGAAAGAATAATAGAGAAATAAACGACGGGAATACGAATCATAAATATTAATGTTTGCAGTTTACAATCGGATACCGACGGTGTTTCGTAATCTGTTTTATTTTAATTTACTGTAAAATGTGGCTTATTTTTTACTGATTTTCTTTTGCATTTCTCTTTTGTAGCGAGTTCCCAGACTGTTAAATCTTATTGCCTGGGAAACACCTAGCATCATTACCGAGTTGATTTATAGTAGACTAACGCGCACAGAAGATTCAAGCGGTGAAGATATTATTTCGTATTATTTAGTGTAATTAGTTCTGTAACATATTTAGTGGCTGTGGTGAGAAATCTGTTAGCAAAGAAAAGAAAACTCTAGTTTATAAATTATTAATTAAACATTAAACACTTATTAACACACAAAACACTCATTAAGCATTTATTAATTAAACTTAACATAATATACTAATTGCAGTTAATTACTAGGTGTTCTTCAATAAACAGAGAAATAAATAAATATTTTATAAACTACCAAACCCTGTACAACAAAATAACCAATGTTATTTAACTTTAAATAACAATAAAATTACGTATGTATAGTTTTTCAAACAATATTGTCTGTAGAACTCGAATGGGGAAAATAAAAGCCCGAATGTGATTTGCAGCGACCCATTTCGCAGTATGGTCGGTCATAAAAAGGAAATAGGATTAAAATTGGTTTACTTTTCATCGTCACTCCACTCACTCAAACTAAGTTAGAATAACGATGGCCAACTCCAGAGACTGTGATTTGAAAACATGATATTATTTTTTTTTAATCTGTGCTGGCTGCTTCTACTTTTTAGCCGACTTATTCAAAAAGGACGAGGTTCTCAATTCGCCTGTATATATTTTTTTATACATGTTTATCGATATTTTGGTCAATAGTGGACCTATTTTGAAACTTGCGCGGTGGTTTCAGAAACATTTTATTTTTTCCACTTACTGTATTTTGATCAATCAATCTGCCTAGCCTTTTTCCAACTATGTAGGGGTCGGCTTCCAGTCTAACCGGATGCAACTGAATACCAGTGTTTTACATGGAGCGACTGCCTATCTGACCTCCACAACCCAGTAACTGGATAATACGATACCCCTTGGTAAGACTCGTTGTCAGACTTTCAGGCTTCTGACGACCTGTTACGACTGTCAAAGATCGAAGAATGACATCCGGGACCAACGGCTTAACGTACTTTCCGAAGCATGTAAAGATGATCCACGGACCGACCGCGGCAAGCGTAGCTTAACCTGAACGATCGGCCCGTACGGCTGTTATTGCTTAGCCACGAGCTCCTCTTAATGTATATTGAGTACTTAGTGTATGTTGATTATGTTTTAATAACTTCCTGTCACTGTTATTTATTTAGGAGGAGCCCGTGGCTAAGTAATAACAGCCGCACGGGTCGATCCATCAGGTTAAGCTACGCTTGCCGGGCTTGGTTCGTGGATGGGTGACCATATTTACATACCGAGACTCCTCCGTGCCTCGGAAAGCACGTTAAGCTGTTGGTCCCGGCTGTCATTCGGGGATCTTTGACAGTCGTTACGGGTCGTCAGAAGCCCGAAAGTCTAACAACCAGTCTTACCAAGGGGTATCGTATTACCCAGTAACTGGGTTGTGGAGGTCAAATAGGCAGTCGCTCCATGTTATTAAAATAGGTGTTCAGCTACATCCGGTTAGACTGAAAGCCGACCCCAACATAGTTGGGAAAAGCCCAGGCAGATTGACTGACATCTAAGTCTTCAATTTTCGAATAATTTAGGTATTCATTTAGATCTCTCTGCTTACAAAAAATAATGTCACCAAAAATAAACAAAACAATTGTAACATAAATGAAGACAAAAGCAAATAACAGAAATAAAAGAAGAATAAAGTATTCAGAATTACGGATGTTATTGACTTTTATGATTTCCTCGAGAGGTACGTAAATAACGGATACAGATTACATTATCTGTGGCGAAATTATAGAAATAATGTCACATTACGCCACCGTTGATTGAGGAAAATTATTAGAAGTTCGTCTGTTGACGCCTTTAGGTCAGGAGACTGCTGAAAGATTTGATTGATTGAATATTGATATAACTTGTATTTTGTCGGATATATGCCGTGTATGCAAGTTACAAGAAATAGGATATTTTGTATGTACTGTTAACCTCGAAAAGATTTATATATCATATTCATATTATGGAACAAAGATTGTAGACAATTAAATTAATTCTTCAATTCTTAACATCTTTTTGAGGCTGACTGTACCTATTGAATAAATTCCTATGGATATCCATGGTGTCTTTTGAAGTCTTTCCTCAGTAATAGGAAAGACTTCAGATTTTCAGTAATAAAATATGTGGGACTAGATCTAAAATACGTAGGATTTTGAGTAAAGTCTACTACGGGTTGTGAGTGATGAGGCATTTGTAAAATATTTAGAGAATGTTAAATAATACCATAGGTTCCTGTGTACTTCCAAGGATTTAGAGAAAATATGCAATGGGACCACCTCTGTTAAATGTTCCCACCGTTTAATTAACACAACGAATCAGATTGTGAGCCTACAGGTTTATAGTTAAAGTTCACGACTAAGCATTATAGAGACCACCAGAACTTCAGCAAAAAACAACGTGTTTTTAAATTGCTGATCAAATTAAGATAAGAAATCTTATCTGTTTCAGGAGGCATCATTAAAGGGAATAAGATATTGTGTCAGCTGAGTGAATGATCACGGAAAAGATCAACTGTGAAATTTTGGTGCTTCTAAATCGTACGCTACGTAAAAAGCAGAATTGGGAGTGGTGGTGTGGCTGGTGAAAAGTGGATTTGCTGTACAACGTCAGATGAAGTGCCAATTTCACCAATAAAACTGAACGCGATCAGAATATCTAAACCGCTTTCAAGAGCTGTCAGTGTCATCATTGTTTTGGAATATTGACACTGTCAGCTCTTGAACGCAGTATAGCCACCCTAAAAGATTCGCAAAGCTAAGCGACAGCTGTCATTGCTGTTAACTTTCTGTGAAGTGACTTCTGACGGTCAACAAACGACTGTCGCTATTGTATTACTAGAAAATCATATCATGAGATATGGATCTCATAATGCGTTGACGTATGATACCTATATCTATATATCTATACAAATAAATTTAATTGAAGTGTCTGTTTGTAATGTCAAAATAACAGCTTTTTACTAAATGCATGTTATATACGGTATTTATAAAAAAAAAAAAAAAAAAATTATAATTTTTGTCTGGCTGTCTGTCGGTCTGTCCATCTGTCTGTTTGTTCCGGCTAATCTCCGAAACGGCTGGACCGATTTTGACGCGACTTTCACTGGCAGATAGCTGATGTTATAAGGAGTAACTTAGGTGACTTGTATTTTAGAAAAATAATTAGGATTCTGCGCGAAAAAAATAAAACCCATGAAAGGTAGGTAGTCAGCGTCGAGCTGACCGGCTACAAACTGTTGGATCTAAAACTGCTTTATATAAGAACAGTATTTTCGTAATGGCTCCAAAATTATACAATAAATTGCCAAAATGTATCAGAAGTGAGGAAAATGTCAGCCTTTTTAAAAAAAAAAATGTTCCTGTTTTTAGTTGAAAAGACGTATTACTCGATTGAAGACTATTTAAATGACAAATTATGACTAAATTTAATTTTCTTTGACATTCTTAATAATATAATTCAATTACTTTATTTTATGCGGCTCATGACATTTTTCAATTGCTTCATTTCTTTTATCCTAGACTTTATTAATTATGATAGTAAAAATAACCTGCTTACTAATATTATATTTGTATGCCGATTATTGGCCGAACATTCAGCTAAAATGTATAAATAACATCTTTTTGTACTTATGTTCACAAATAAAGATTGATTTGATTTGATTTGAAATTGTAAACAAAAAGTCGAATTTTAAAAATTCTTTTTGCATTTGGTAGCCCAATTTTCGAGGATGGTTATAGGCTATTTAACATCACGCTACGACCCTTAGGAGCCGAACAAAAAGATAAAAGTCAAAAAGAACGCTAAGCGTAAAGGAAGTAACAGCGCGGGCGGAGCAACGCGACGGGTCGGGGGACGAGGGAGTTTTATTAAAATGTGGCTGTTATTTTAGTATATTGTGTATCTTTCGACTTCCATGCGAACGAAGTCGCGTAGCAGTCAGCTAGTCTATACATATATAATTACTTGTCCTGACTGACTGATTTATTAACGCAGAATCTAAACCGTAATGCCTTTTATGTTGTGAACATCCACTTAGGAAGGATTTTTGAAAATTCGACCTTTAAGGGGGTGAAAAGGGGGGATTATGTTTGTATGAAAAATCCGATTTCTTGAGTTAATAAACTTGAACCTTGGCACGAATACTTATCTATGTAAATTATGAAGTTTGACATAAAAGGGGATTGGAGGTGTAAAAGTCTAGGGAAAATTTTTAACGCCCAGTATATATCCAATTGGCCGCCAATTGTATATTTTGTAGTTTAAGATGTATCTTTATGTAAAGTGTAATCTGGTGTACAATAAAGTATATATAAATAAATAAATATATTTACACTTATGACACTTATGAAAATAAGGAATAACGTCATTAAGGTTTTTTTCAAAATCTACCCCTAACGGGGTACGAAAGTACGAAATCCATGCGGGCGAACTCGCGCGGGAAGTGCTAGTCATCTATAAGTACATATTATAAATTAAATTCGCTTTTCGTCTCTTTATATGTGACCATGTTGTTCTTTTAAACTACACAACGGATTTTGATATGGTTTTCACCATCATTTAGAGAATTTATTCCGGAAGGTTATATGCTTAGAAATCACGATGTTTTGCCAAATAGTAAAAAGCGTGTGAAGCTAGTTGTAAATAAAGCAGTTGTAGTTCAAGCTTGAACTCACAGGTGGCGCTACATGTCGCAATTAATAAATAAACTAATACAGTCTATAATTATTTCCTGACCGTCAATGATTATTATTTTTTCAGCAAACCGATGATATTCACGGCCGCTAAGTAGATTATCGACTTAACCACGTAACCACCGCATGTCCACCACGTGACTCTCAATGGCATTAACTTCACAGTGACAGGTTAAGTCGCTTACCTTTACGCCCAATTTGTTTGTCTACTTACAGTTCAGGTGCGGGGTAGAGGCGGAATTAATCAACATTAGTGTTATTCATTCATAAAGGTACAGTCACGCGCAATCATTTATTAATATGTATGATATTGATAACACTTGGAAATTTTAGAATCAATCGACACTCTTTTTAAATTTTGTTACAAAGTCAGAAATATCAGAAGCCATAGTGAGATAATTTGCGTGGTATTTTGTCGCATTTCTTATTATTTATAATTTATACAATTAGAAGAAAATTGCATTGTGTCTTCTTATGGTTTTACATAATAGGGAAGTTGCCTGGGTAAAAAAAAAGAATTTCTATTTAGTCCGTCAGTCAGATAATGAAAAAAAAAAATTATTAGACACGTATTTTTTCCTTTATCATATTAATAAATAATGACAGACAAAACGCAATAAAGTTGGGCAGTGGGGCTTGCTACGCCACAACTAAGTATAAAATCTACAAAGATGTGACGTCATGCCACATTTTAACCCAATGTATCGCCGTAATCTTTTGATTACGTAAAACAAGAATAAAATAGTCATTATTACTACCTGAGCAAATATTCTATAAGTTTGAGTTGAGATCACGCGTGACGATGTTGTGTTTCTAGTATTAATTATTAGTAAGCAATTGTTTGTACTGACTTTATAACTATTAATACCACGTGTAACAGGAGGATTGACATTCATTTAAACCACGTAAAGAGAATCATGTTCTTAGCCCGTATACAAAAAAATAATCAAATCCAATGAATACTTTAGCCACAGGAAATTATTTTTCATTTTCTTATTTTACAACATGATGTAGATCTGAGTCCGTAATAATAGGTAAACATTGCCACCGCCGCGCCCCGCACCCCGCACCGCACCGGTTAGTCAGTGACTTTGCGTAGATAAAGCGTGTTTACTTTTTATGAAGTTGATTCTACTATTTATTTTGTTTGAAAACTGCAATTTTTTAATTTTCTATTATCTACTAATCTTCGTGTTTTAAAATGTTTCAATGGATTAGTACTGTGCTCGTTTTCATTTAATGTCGTACACCCAGAAACACGTTGTATACCCACTGCCTTATTATTACTTAATATAAAATAACCACCAACTGCAAACAACATTCATACGCCACCTTGACCTTCTAAGTTCACATAATTAACAATATGAAACTCGGTTCATTACACGAGTTTATAATAAACAAACACAGGTACATTTGGGGAAATGAGACTTTTTATCAAGCCGAAACTAATCTACTTTGCCGTTTTCCCATCTGTAATCCGGCTGAGACTATAAAGACCACTTAAGCTAATTTAAGACCCGCAAAAAACCTTTTACTTGATACATAAGTATCTTGTGTATTGAATTATATATTTTACTTTCTCTCTCTGAGCGAATCGATGGGAAATGACTTTTTATATCGAGTTAGATAGGAATCAGTGCGTTGCTTTGTGGAAATAAATACTTGTGCCAACGCTTGGTGCTGAGTAAAAGAAAATGAGTGAGAGAGTTCCTTTACGTAAGTATTTGTATTTGAGAAAAGTATGGTACACCGTCCAATAAAAAATACTTATTGTTCTGAATAAAGTTGACACGGAATAAGGCTGTCTCTGGCTGGATGCGATAACATTCGAAAAGACAATTAATTATCGTATGAAGAATTAATTACGGCCGCAACGTAATAAATATTCTAACAACCAGCTGAATTTCAAACTCGGCTATTCTGCGTAAAAAGTAACGTTGTTGTTACGGTGCATAATGGAACCGTTCCTGAAAGACAATTAAAATATGAAATTTACTCGCGTGGTCGGATATCCGGACAATGTTATTTGAAAAAATGTATAAATAGTGCGTTACAAACGAATCAATACAGGCAGGGCGTGGTTATACACAGATAGTATTAATAGTTAACCCACCGATTCATCCCTAGGTAACACTTGCGTCGTGGATGAATAACATTTTGTGCTAGTAAAAACTTTTCCGATTTAAATTCAACGCACGGTCCCTGGATGTACATAGCGAGTTTGGTGTTCGTAAAAGGCAGATATGTAGAGCATAGATTAAATCCAACATTTTAGTACGACGCGGGAATGGGACAAAATCCTAATTAGAACGTTATGTGAAAATAAACTCGTGGTTTGAGCTGAAAGTACGAATATGGGATAGTTAGGTACTTTTATATATTATTTTCACTTTTTTAGAAGCTTCGTCAAAATAAATTAAAGCATTTGTCGGGTTGTATTTATGTAATGATATTTTCATTTCGTTTCGATTACCAAAAATAGCTTTTTTGAGTTCTACGGTTTCCACCATTCCATGTTATAATTACATTTTATTTCTGCGTCCAGAATTTTCTTTTGAAGTTTTATAATGTTTTGATGACTTACAAGCTTTTCTTTTTCGATCATAATTAACGCGGCTGCCCAAAATGGGAGTCTTGTTAACTGTTTTTTTTTCTTGTAGTGCTTAGATCTTATTTATTTATTTATTTATTTAAACTTTTCACACTTAAAAAAGTACAAAGGCGGACTTAATGCCTTAGGCATTCTCTACCAGTCAACCAAGGGTGGTGAAGAGAATAGATGGCAGGTGCTCTGTTAGAAATGGAACAATTTGTACATAAATAAGTCATAAACTTATAATACACATACATACATATTTACTATAATATATACCTATATTATATACATATATTATATAAAAATTCAAGAGAGAGAGGTTTTGAGATGACTCTACGCTATTTATTTTGAAAATAACTCCGCAATCTCCGCTTAAATGCATACCGACTGGTGGCCATCCTGATGTCAAGAGGTAGCGCATTCCAAAGAAGAATGGACTGAAAATGAAAGGAAGAATGAACAAAGTCAGAAGTATGAGAAGGACAGAGTAGGAGAAGATTGTTAGAAGAACGAAGATTCTTAGCGTGTGAAGAACATAGATATTGGAAGTGAGACACTAGATAAGAAGGAGGAGTGGGAGAGTTAAGAAGGGAGAAAAGCGTGGTCAAAGCACGCAAATTTCTTATTATTATTAAACATTTTATAATCATCAGCTCATTTTGCTTCTTGCATTTTTATTTTTTAATCACTATCGGTTTACTTAAATCTGTCATGTATTTTTTATCTTTATTGTAATATTAGTGGATTATCGATTTCTGCGTAAGTTGATTGTTATATAAAGCTATCAATTGGCAATCGTTACGTCTTCAAGTACACACATCAAAAGTGTCTAGGGATCAAGTACCTGTGGCCTGCTCCATCGCCAGACCTCAATCCAATTGAGCACGCATGGAATATGCTCCAAAGAAGAGCTCTGCCGAGTATGGATGCCGTGCATACCCCACAACAGCTTTTCGACTTGTTAGAAAGAACGTGGGCGGCCATTGCTCAAAGTGATTTTGATGAACTGATTTTAAGCATTCCAAATTCGTATCAATGGTGGAAACACAGATTAATTTTTTTTAATCTTTACAATAAAAAATTTAAAAATCCTCATTTTTGCCTTTTTTTGCCATTTAATTGACGACATTAACTTGGGTTAATTGCCCACTATTTGCAAAAATTGCAATTTTTCTTAATTTTTACAAAATACAGGGATAAGTTGTTAACTGGAACATAGGAATTAAAGTAAAAAACCAATCTGGAAGACTACATTTGGTAAATATTAATTGGATAATTTTTTATAGTTAAAAATGTACTTGATCCCTAGATACTTTTGATGTCTGTAGATACTAATATGGCAATAAAGAAGGCGTGTAATTGTTAAAATCTCTATGATTTTTACAAACCCTAGTGACCCTAGTAACCAAGACTTGATTTTATTATATTCCAATCTCTGGTTCAGGTCCCTTTTGCGACATGTCTACCGCAGAAATAATGTTATGAAAATCTTAAATAAAAATATGCATTGTCCAAGAGATGACTAAAGCCTACATAAAATTCATACATAGGTATTCCTTTTTGACGGTAGTACACCGAGTACACGATAATCGTGCGAGTACACGCTACAAACACGGGGGGAGATATTACACACATTAGTGTCGCGGGGAGATTTGTGGACACACGAGAGAGTACACTGCCGTGCTATAAAACGAAGTATAAAAAAATATAACACCTAGGGACGTTCACGCATTTTTTATGTAGTGTCCCGGAACTAAAAAAATGTTTTTTGCCAATGGCCGCTTTTACAATTTCTAAAGTGACGATATGATCGTGGACGTCCACGGGGTATCACTATAACAATGGGAAGTAAAATGTATGGAAATATATGAAGACGCTTTTAAATTTCCGTGCACGACAACGTTTTAACGCGCACGTATTTCCATACATTATACTTCCTTGCCGTGGACATCCACGCTAGTAGGTCACGATAAAAATTATAAAAGCGCACAATTAGTGTTAACAGTTAAGTGCCAACAGTTACCTACTATGTATGGTTATTTTACCTACTTTCAAATAAACTAGAAACATTTATTTTCTGAACATCCTATGTCATTTTTCAGCATTGTGTTTAAACTAAACAGATGTGTAGACTAAACAGGCTTTAAAACGTTTTTATGCATGAAGAGTTTTACATACGGTTAAAAAAGGTGTCTCTGTTCTTGGTTTAAAGCTACATTTACGTAGGTGATATCAACAAATGCAAACTTTTGTCCTCCCTCGAGTAGAGTTGGAATTTTACTATGCGGATACATTTTAGTGCACGCGACTGTACATCACTACAGCAAGCTGTAGATGGGATCCGGGAAAAATATAGTGTCCCATATTTGTTGTTCGGCGAAGTGTTACGAAATATGTGTTTATTGTAGTCGATTATTATTTTACTGTAGATATAAATAACAAAGAAACGTCAATGGAAATTCTATTCACACTGCTGCTGCTGCTATGCTGCAGGGTCTTTTGGCGCTCGAATGACGTTAAAAGGGGGGCTCTGTTGGTAAACATTTGAGCAGTTGTTTTGTGAAATATATTAAAAAAACAAGATGGCTCCGTTAGTTCCGATTTTCGCCACGCGCCAAAAGGAACTTGTGACGCTACAATGTGATCTGCTGTCAAATCTCGTGTCAACTTACATAACAATTGAGGGGAAGCGCTAAGGTAGCCCGCGAAATTCAAATTGTCTTACAATTTTTGTAATACGCAGCTCAGTGTCTGGGTGTATGTAGATTAAAGTATGATTCGCGACCGTAACAAATATGAAATAACAGAATTGTAAAAAATTATTAAAATCAGTAATACAACTCCTTCTGTTGGAATTGGCCTCAAATGTCAATATTTCACGAAATAATCATTCAATAGCGTAATATGAATTAGAGAGTTGTATTGATGATTATAATTCCATATAATTATACAGGTTTCAGCTTAATGGTTGTTGTTAGGTTGGTCACCGATCACAACAGTTCGGTATGCAAGAGGGCGTTAAATCTGATATTTTACAAATATGAGATTGAACAGCAAGAGTACGTATATTTGAATTGAAGACAGTCAATTATACGGGGATGATTTTTATTTTTTTTAAACAGAAGACCGAATTAAAGTTATAGTTTAACGGAAATCTTATTGTGTGTAGAAGATACACAATACGATTTCTCTTCGTACCACAAAATGTCACTCACTAACATTTTGCACCAAACAGCGTACTTACTTACCGCAAAATTGTTTAGGCAAGTGAGACAGCAACTGTCTCTATGGGGCGTCAAATACGTCGCGGCAAATTGGAATATCATCTATGGGATGACGTCATCAGTCTGCCGTGTTGCGTCGAGAATTATGTCTGTTACAGGCCCTGTCGGCTCCGTGATAACGATTCTGTCAGACCACGGTGAACAAACATGTACAATGAGATCTTTATTCATGAGATGTTCAGATTTAATCTGAGGCAGATCGGTAGTGGCTGTTCTATGCGTGTGGTTTGACTAACTTTTGGAGACGGATTTTGTTAGGTCAATTTGACAATGTGACACGGTTATATTATGAACGCTTATTTTTAAATCTGAAATTATCAATAGCAATTAGGAATAGAGGTACTACAATATGTACCCATTTGCATATGGTTTCACTCCTTAACATTATTCAAGTAGGTCATTTGTATGTATGTACTTTTTTCGTAACTGTAGGGTCAACAGTATCGTGGAAAATTAATAAACTTGTTTTTATGACAGCCATCGGGCGTTTTATTGGAACATTAAATAAACAGTGGCTCGTCGTGTCGAATGAAATCAGTTCCTACTTTAAATGAATGAGCATTTCCTCCGCTTTCAATAACCGAAACGAAACTGCTACTGAATTAACAAAGGCTTGTTTGAATTGTGTAATAAGTTGATTAATACATATATTGAATAATTATTATCCGTCAAGTTCGGCTGTTTTGAAGTTTATATCAAATATTTAAAGTAACAAGGAATTGTAGCTGGTCAACAAGTGTTAGAGGCAACGAGGGCCGCAGGCTGTATGTAATTTTCTTTGTGTAAGACAACGAGTGTAACACGCGGGAGATAAGTAAAGTTTTGCGGTGAACGCGCGGCGATGGCGACGTGCCTTGATATGCGTTAAATTCCTTCACCTTGCTAAAGTTATCGCGAAGTTTTAGTTCCTCCCTTTGGTATTTTAGTAGTTTATGATTTCATTAGTCTTAATCATAACTTACGAGATTCCGTATCTAAATAAAGCAAAAAATGTTAACATCCGTATGATAATTATGTACCTACCTACATATTATGTAGCATATATTGTCCTTGTTCAGAGGCCACGAGTAAACACAAGATTTCTATCAAATCTCATATGAATTTCATGAAATTTGACTGCAACGTTAGATACAACCTTCATATTTCTGACAACCTGCTGTTACCAACAAGTTTGGTTTAAACACTGAGAGCGTATTCAGAACATCCAATAACAAGCAATCTCATATCAGCTTTAGCCTTGAATGATATGTGCCTATCGATCCGTTTGTGTAAACATAACTACTATTGAATTACGTTTGTGACACGTGAGCGAAGCCTCTAAGAACATCATCTGCCTTCATGAGCAATAATAATAATCCAAGCAACACAAGTGGACACCGTTTGACCTATAAATAAACAGTATTCCCACAAGGTACCATCGTAGGCCCCGAGTTATTAAAGAAGCCCCCAAATGTCAGGAGTAATCGTATAAAGATACAATTTACTTTCGATGAAATATCCATCTTATATTTAGATGAAAGTTCCAAAAATATCTCTGCCGAACGCCAACCAATTAGAGACAATTTTGCGCATTCCGTCCTAGGTCATCATTTCACGGATGTTAAGTAAGTATAATTTTCAATTTGATGTCAGATATTCATAATCGTCTCCGTTATCGATTTTACATCGCGATGCCAATCAGCTTGGCTTGCGAGTGCTTCTCTTTAATTAAAGGGCACAGACGGAGTAGGCGGCCACTGAGGTAAAGTTTTTGTAGTACTCTTCAAAGAGTTTCCGTTAATTAGGGTCCCATCTAAACAAAGGACGATAAGGCGAAGTAGATGGCGCTGGCTTTGTGGCAATTTGTCTCAATGAACGAGCTGGGCGGTATAAATGTACAGCTCTACTTAAGTACTATCATATATTCTTCTAAGCACCCGAGTGTTACTTTACTAAACTTACGTTGAAAGTGTCCGGAATTGCATTCAAGTCTAAGAGTTTAGGCGCCATTACTTGTAACGTTGTAGCTTACAATAGTGCGGGCTAAACAAAACTATCTGTTATGATTTAATATGTATGTTTATCTGGCCTTATTTCGGATTCACATAAAACAGTGTTTCCATCAAATATTCTGTGTAAACGAAGCGTTCATAAAATATGTACGGAGCTTGAAGCCCGCACCGCGTCTAGTTTATGCATAAAATTTTATTCAGGGAGTGAGTACTGATCATGCGCTCAGATACCGTGAAACATGGCAAGGAGAGCCGGCACTTTACAAAGTTTTATGGTGGAGAATGGAGAATAATATCTCATGTCCCAAGTCCACACCGTACGTAGTAAGTAATTACGTACGGTGTTTCTTTCTTTAGCTTTCTTTTAGATATACGGATGTTGCTGTTTATGAGAACTCGTCCATTAGTTTATCTATTGACTGTTTAAGTTATAATATTATCGCCTCTTGAGGCGACCTGCCTTGGCAGGTCAACATTATATATAAAAATTTGAGTAACATTTGAACCATTTTATTCTTCCATCAGACCCGTCTCTATGTTTGGAACTTCTTTAAAATTCAATAAAATATTATTACTCCCGATGTTGGCTTCCCGAACCCGCAGTCAGCGTTTTGTTCGACTTCTGATTTTAATTTGATTTAGTATTCAGGATTTATTATGAAGTGATAAAATATATTCGACTCGATTTATTCAACTTGTGGTGCACATCACTGTTTAAAACAAAAGAATGCTATTTTAGAGAGAAATAGGCTATTTTGTAGGTGAAGCCTTCATACTGTTTTTATTATTCATGTCTTCACCTTGTGCTGAGGCCGTGCTCGGCAGTGCCAACGTAAGATTTGTAGGTACTTCCCGAGCTCCCGGTTACAGCGCTTTTCTTTCACACCTACATCAACAGCGGCATACATGATTGAACTAGGCTCGTATCTAAGAATCCTCTATAAGCTCTTGTTTATGTTACCTATTCATGGTGTTATTTTTTTCGTGGAGGATCTTGAGGGTTAAATAAAGAAAACAGTTTTTCTTACAGCCACCATTTTAAAATGAAATGGAAATGTGTCAAATAGAAAACTTTTTGTCCCACGATTCCTGATAAAATTAAAGGGAAAAGAAATTGTTTCGTAGTTAGTTAATACACTGGGCCGCAAAAGAAAGCGGGTCGGTAACTAACACCTCAATAACTTCCAAAATATTGGAGCTAGCTTTATGAAATAAAGACTTATTTCATAGAACATTTAAATTCTACTACATTATTTTTGTATTTTCTATATTATCAAATAATAGAAACCAAGTGACGTCAGTGTACCTCTCACCACCCTCTTCTTGAAGTCTATTGTTTTAACATTCGTGTCAACATCTTGTCGTAACTTTGAAATATCATGTCAATATTCGGTTGACAACGTTTTCAATTATTTAGGTGTCTTCCAAACTTAGTGTAAAGGTACATTATGTATACGCTTTAGAGGTATATTATGTATACGCTAATTTATTATAGGTGTTTGTGACGTAGCATGTCACACTATATGGTTAGGTATAGGTATTATTTGTTTTCCCTTAAGATGTTTTAAAACTTTTATTTCAGACCAAGGGATCCATATAGTGTTAGTATGAACTTAGCCTATGATATTTTTGTTGTTTAATCTACATACAATCTATCGTTTAAGTCTTATGCCGAAACTCATGAGTCATGCAGCTATAAAATTCATGTTGGTATCATGTTCATAGATGAAATGAATATTAAAGTTTATTTTCTGGTTTATTCATCACATTTTTGTTACGTGGAAAAGGAAGAGGCAGACCTTTTCCCTGCACTGGGACTATACAGGCTAGTTAGATTAGATTTTTGTTATAAAGAAATCAGAAGAGAAAGTTTCACAGACAACTGTGTATTATTTATTAATTAAGAACAATTATAATTAACTGTTATTTACTGTAGATGGGCCTAGGTACATTAGACCACTATCTCATTTGATGACAGACCATGTACTCACTTACTTTTACATAAAAAGTGTTTCCGCATGTGGTTTCTTCTGTTTTCCGAAACTGACCACACTGAGAAATTACATCTACCATTACACTAAAATGATTAAGAGTACCTGAAAGCAATAAAAAACCTATTCGGGTACCTATACAAAGTCTTTAAACGTCGAAACAGTACCTATCTGCACAGATTTATTAATCAAAGCCTCAACTGAAACGGAACAGAACGTGCCAGCTCAAAGGATTCATATTTAAGTGGATTCCTACTGGGTGTACTCTACCTACCTCGATGAAAGATGAAAATTCTTTATTGACATTGTATGAGGTATCATCAAAACTTTCAATATCATTTTGCAACCGAAGGATGTTTTTCCAAAGTAATTTTGTCAAGAACCAAAAAGCATTCGTGAATCACTGTTCAAAAGTAACCTTTTCTTCCCGTATAAGTGGTGCTAGCATAAGATTTTAATAGATATTAGTGTGGTGCTAAACTCAGATTAGTAATTAACAGAAAATTGATAAGTGGCAACTAATCAGTTTAAACTTCGAGTCACGACTAAATATACTCTAAGGGAAGCGTGCACACATCGTCTATCGTAATATTGCTTATCGTCAGGTGAGGTGGTGGGTGTGGTGGTGGTTGTTGTTGACTCGGTCGAGGAACATGATGTCAATTTAGTGCCATACTGCCTGTTTTTATTTTATTGTCCATAGTGTCTTAAAAGCCTCAGGAGGAGGAGCTCGTGGCTAAGTAATAACAGCCGCATGGGTCGATCCATCAGGTTAAGCTACGCTTGCCGGGGTTGGTCCGTGGATGGGTGACCATCTTTACATACCGAGACTCCTCCGTGCCTCGGAAAGCACGTTAAGCCGTTGGTCCCGGCTGTCATTCGTGGATCTTTGACAGTCGTTACGGGTCGTCAGAAGCCCGAAAGTCTGACAACCAGTCTTACCAAGGGGTATCGTGTTACCCAGTAACTGGGTTGTGGAGGTCAGATAGGCAGTCGCTCCATGTAAAATACTGGTATTCAGCTGCATCCGGTTAGACTGGAAGCCGACCCCAATATAGTTGGGAAAAGGCTAGGCAGATGATGATGAGTGTCTTAAAAGCCTACTTCATCTCTATGTGCTGCTGCTTTGTTAGTCTGTCGGTAGTGTCATCGTATCCGTCCACAACTTATTGATCTCCTTATTTATGTTACCCTAATCTGCGGTGTAATGTATACCTATTGCTTAGAAACTGTTTAGTAGTGTTGTAACAAATGTTATCTTGTTAGTTATAATATTATTCTTAAAATTTAGCTCATGATTTTTTTGCAAGTTATCTCACTAACCGTGTGCTGTGTGTTAGGGTTGGTGACCATGTCAGTAGAGAGGAAACCACCACCTTCGGTGTACCGCAGGGAAGTGTGTTTGGCCCTACCCTTTTCCAGGTTTACATCAACGAGCTTTGCTGCATACCTCTCACAAACTCTAAAATATTCACCTATGCTGATGACACTGCAGTCATTGTTCATGGAACTGATTGGGAGCACTTAAGAACTACTGCCGAAACCTCACTTAAATCTGTTATGGGTTGGGTGCAACTAAATCTCCTCACCCTGAACCTGGACAAGACCTACTTCATCCCGTTCGGGCTACACCCCGGTACTAAACCTCCTACAGGCTTTGTCATTAGCGCCCACACATGTGATGGCCATATACCCTGCTCATGCTTTTCTCTTCGTGAGGTAAACCATCTTAAGTATTTGGGCGTGGTTATTGATAGCGGACTCAACTGGTACTCACACTTGGATACTATTTCTACAAGAGTTAGAAGAATGATTTATGTATTCAAGTTACTTAGGTCTTCAGCTGACTTCAACACGATTAGAATGGTATATATTGCTATATGTCAGTCCGTCATCACCTATTGCATCACAGTGTGGGGAGGTGCTGCTCGAACAAGGTTTCTTAAGTTGGAGCGAGCACAAAGAGCTGTCCTGAAGGTGATGTCAAAAAAGCACTATGTATCCTACCACACAATTATACAAAGATGCTAATGTACTTACTGTTAGGCAACTGTTTGTGCTACGATCCGTACTGAGAAAACACACCAAGGCCACCAGATCCAACACGCCGTAAGAAAAAACCTCTTATTCTCACGGTAGCGCATAGGACCGCTTTCGCTAGACGCCAGCATTATGTTCTAAGCTCACACCTATATACAACAATTAATAAAAAAAAATAAACATAATTGAATTGGATACTTATAGGGTTAAAGTTAAAATTGAGGACTGGATTAAAGATCAAGACTACGAGGCAACTGAAAGTCTACTTGCCTGGATCTGCTGAATCACTTACACCTATCACATCACAACGAAGGGAGGTGCCCCCACTAATTCCAGCCATATTACACAAATGCACATTCACTCAACACACCCCACACACCCTCACAACTCACCACTCACCACCACACTACATCACACCACACCACACCACATCACATCACTCCACATACCCCTCTCCCTTACACATACCACTTCCATATGACACGACACAAATACAATTCACACATACACTCAATACAAACATAATAACTTATTAAAAATACTAATTAAACATATGTAATATATAGATATATTTCTTATCTTTTAGTCTATATCTTGTTTGTGACTATCCGAGTCTGCTAGTACGCTCATAATTTGCTCGTCTACTATTTATGCGAAGACACTGCCTCCTAAGATACAGGATCTTCCTAGTTTAGGAGTCAGGGCTCAAAAATTTTGTATTGACCGTACTTTACCCATCTCTTGCACACTATTTCTATTTGTTAATTTTTTTGTCCTCTAGTGAATACCATGTGTACTTAGTGTCAAACTTGTATTTTGCTATTAATAAAGATATATTATAATTTTGATCCAGAGGCCGAAGTCAGCTGACAGACGCCCTTTAGATAATTTTAAATGATGAGGCACCAACAACCCGACGATTATCACTGTATGCACTATGCAAGTGCACCCAAGGACAACCCCTAGTGGGTGCAGGACTAATGCAAAAAATGGAAACAAAACATATTGGGCTATGGGTTTGAACGGCTATAGTGGGTTGGCTACCCAGAACTATGGAAGGACTGCCTGACCAATGATATCCTACTAATATTATAATCGCGAAAGTTTGTGAGGATGGATGGATGGATAGATGGATGTTTGTCACGCAAAAACGGCTGAACGGATTTGGATGGAATTTAGCACACAGATACTTCATAACCTGGATTAACATATATGATGCTTTTTATCCCGGTAGTACGTTCCCGTGGTATAATTTCCGACATCTACGCGGGCGAAACCGCAGGCAAATGTTAGTATATAATATACACGGATAAAATGGACCATTGTTTGCTACATCAAATGCAACACAGTGTACACAATGCAACACAATGTAATTGCTGCATACATTGTACTACATCAAACGCTAGCCGCAAGTCAGAAAGTGACCAAGCTGTAGGTTTAACGACCCGTTTCAGAATTCCCCAGCATTGCTCCATCACTTAGGGCGGAATCACCAATGAAACTGAACGCGATCAGCACATCTAAAGCGCGTTCAAGAGCTGCCAGTGTTAATATTCCACAGAAAATAATGACACTGACAGCCCTTAAACAGAGTTTATGTGCTGATCGCGTTCAGTTTCATTGGTGAAATTCGCCATAAGATATTTTGTCGCCATTAGTGCGACGTCCGATGCTGCTGTCACACGACCACTAGCCCAAGGTATCGTAGGTACGTGCTGGCTACGAACTCTGTGGTAGAAACAAAATACGATACCATTATTTTTGGAAGAGGCTTGCCCAGTAATTATTTACAAGATGTCTCGAAAAATACAGACCTAATGTTAGTAAGACTCTTAATATAAATATTCATTCAACAAACCAGTGCTTGTTGTAATATATTCCTACAAATCAACTTATTAGCTCTCACCCTATCTTGCGTTCCATCAACAAATGGAAGCTGTTCTCATATATTACGTACATATAAAGCGACCGCCGCTTGAAGATGTTATCCCAAAACTTTGCTACCCGCGGAAATTTATTCAGAAACCCGTTGTAACAAGGCTAGCGCAACCGAAACGGATGTGTATAACCGCGTTAACTTACCGCTAGATGGGTTCCACGGCTTGCAATATTCCAAATATTAGATTCGAGATTACATGAAATAATTCGGAAAAGTTTTCTCGAATTTGCTAATGTAATCCAATAAGAATTTTGTATTCCGTGTCGGTGATTAACATAAATATTTTTAGAGCTTGCACAATCTCAGTTGTCTGAATTATTTGTTTTGCTCTTTTGAGTCCAAAGAAGTTTGAAATTCACATTTTTCCAAAGGGTCGTCCAATAGTAAATAACCAGTTTCCGCTAGATAACGTTTACAGCTTGCTATAAACAGCGTCGCGAGAGTCATTCCCTCTCTTTCACTCCGGGATCAGCATAGCCGTCTTAGCCACAAAGTTAAATGGTGTTAAAGTAGGAATAATGCTATCGAAGTAAATGGCTTAGAGCCGTCTGGAAGTGTGTTACATGGTGCATTTACATAGACGACGCTCGACCACTGGATCCAACGGAGACGGTACTCATTTACATAGACGACGCCCGATCGCCAGACCCAACGGAGATGGTACTCATTTACATAGACGACGCCCGATCGCCAGACCCAACGGAGACGGTACACATTTACATAGACGACGCCTGACCGCCGGATCCAACGGAGACGGTACTCATTTAGATAGATGACGCCCGACCGTCGGACCCAACGGAGACGGTACTTATTTACATAGACAACGCCCGATCGCCAGACCCAACGGACACAGTACTCATTTACATAGACGACGTCCGACCCAACGGAGACGGTACACATTTACATAGACGACGCCCGATCGCCAGACCCAACGGAGACGGTACACATTTACATAGACGACGCCCGATCGCCAGACCCAACGGAGACGGTACACATTTACATAGACGACGTCCGACCCAACGGAGACGGTACACATTTACATAGACGACGCCCGATTGCCAGACCCAACGGAGACGGTACACATTTACATAGACGACGCCCGATCGCCAGACCCAACGGAGACGGTACACATTTACATAGACGACGCCCGATCGCCAGACCCAACGGAGACGGTACACATTTACATAGACGACGCCCGATCGCCAGACCCAACGGAGACGGTACTCATTTAGATAGATGACGCCCGACCGTCGGACCCAACGGAGACGGTACTTATTTACATAGACAACGCCCGATCGCCAGACCCAACGGAGACGGTACACATTTACATAGACGACGCCCGACCGCCGGATCCAACGGAGACGGTACTCATTTAGATAGATGACGCCCGACCGTCGGACCCAACGGAGACGGTACACATTTACGCGTTTATGCATTTCAAGCTACGAGCATTTTTTTGCAATAAAATCCACTCTTTTTGAATAAAAAATTGGCAGGGCTGTATTTACGATAGTATTATATAGATGAGCATAAAGATAAACCGGCGGTGCTCTCGTGGTTGTTCGAGAATGCGTTTACCTCGGGCAAACTCTGCAGTTTAGTAAGAACAGATTTGAGAGAGAGGCTAACAGCAGAATTCCAGTCCAGTTAGGTGTACCTCAAGGCTCAATACTGGGTCCAGTCTTATTCTTAGTATATATCAATGACTTACCATTCTATTTAAGTGGTATCTGTGACGTTGTACTGTTTGCAGATGATACCTCTCTTATTTTTAAGTAGACAGGTAAGACAAGATTTTGACGAAACAGTGCACTCACAGTGCACTCTCAATGATTACGGAGTGGACAACAAATAACTTAGTTTTTAATGCCAAGAAAACGAAATGTATAAAGTTCGCCTTATCGAATGTTAGGAATCTTGGACCTAACATCGTCTTTAATTAAGAAGTCTTTGTAACTGTAGACTCGGCAGTTTTTTTGGGCATAACAGTAGATGCCAAACTTCAGTGGGGCCAACATATATCAAGCTTAGCGGGAAGGCTTAGTTCGGCCGCCTACGCCGTCAGGAAAGTAAGACAATACACTGACGTTGATACAGCTCGGTTAGTCTATTTTAGTTATTTTCATAGCCTTATATCCTACGGTATTCTGCTGTGGGGCAAAGCCGCTGCTAATCAAAATATATTTGTTCTTCAAAAACGAGCTGTCAGAGCAATTTACCAGCTAGGTGCCAGTTTCTCTGAGAGATTTTTTTAAAGATATTGGTATTCTTACGGTGGCATCACAATTCATCTTCGCCAACATCTTATATATTAGGCAAAATATACATTGATACACTAAAAACAGTGATATTCACAATATTAACAACAGAAATAAGGACAAATTACGCGCACCATTTCACCGGCTTCATAAGGTTCATAACTCATTTGTTGGGCTTGGTATAACCTTTTATAACAAGCTTCCCTCTTCCTTTCTAGATTTTCCCTTTAATGCGTTTAGAGCTAAAGTAAAATCCAACCTTTGTTCAAAGGCATACTATTCTATCAACGACTACTTAGACGTTAAGAATAGTTGGTCGCTGTGATTAACTCAAGATAGTGTTTATGTTTTTTCTCCAGAATTAGCTTACCTACTGAGAGGAATGAGTTCATATAATTGTTTATTTTATTTGACTGTATAAATTAATTTATTTTAATTTTATTTTCATTTATTATTGACTTGATCTACTCATTACAATGTTTTTTTTTTATATGAGTTGTATTGCAATATGTGGTTAGCTAGTGACCTCGACAATTGATCATATTATTCTTGCCCGAGCAACCGGCAGCAAGTTCGTCATGCTCCCTTAGATGTCACTGCTTGCGGTAGCGTCGGGGGTCGGGTTACCTCCTTCCCTCAAATATGGTGAGGAAGGTAATGGCTGATCTTTGCATTATGCTCGTGAATGGGTGCTGCTTGTGGTGACTGATCGTCTTGCTGACCGTGGTTTTTTTATTGTTATTAGTTATTAACTGCTTATTTATTTTACTTCTTACTGGTCCTAGTTTATCATTTGTGACTTCGAGCTACAGCTATATATAGCTATATGTAAGCGGACACACCCTTTATGCTTGGAGGCTTTTAATGAGGTATAAAGGTCTTTTACGTCTTTAGTTTTTAATTTTTATTTCTGCTTGAGTAAAGTTTCGCTGTTTTTTTTATATATTTTTTATTGGTATATTGGCGTGTGCTAGCTGACATATAATTTTATTTAATGTTTTTGTGTTGCGTAATGTAAATAATTTTGCATACTATTGTATAGAATCAAGTTTTACTAACTAAACAGACAGCTGAGCTGCTAGGGAGTTTGTTGCGCCACTTCTTCTTCTCAGCTAAAGCACTAGGAAGTGGTGAAGGGCGAGC
The DNA here is from genome assembly GCA_947568875.1 of Fissipunctia ypsillon. Lineage (NCBI taxonomy): Eukaryota > Metazoa > Arthropoda > Insecta > Lepidoptera > Noctuidae > Fissipunctia > Fissipunctia ypsillon. The sequence goes on from OX387644.1 coordinate 21,064,761, forward strand.
GTTTTGGGGGACTGTCTTACGTAATTTTTGACGTTCAAAAAGTGCTGATTCTCAGCCTAGTTTGAATAAATGACTTTTTCTGGGCCGCGTTTGGGAAGCTTCGTCGAGTCTTCTTGTCACCGCAAAGCCTAAAGACTAGTCTTCAATCAGTGTGTCCTGCCTGTTATGACTTACGGAGCCAAAACGTGGACACTCACGGTACGGCTGGTCCATAAATTCAAGGTTGCTCAACGAGCTATGGAACGAGCTATGCTTGGAATCTCTCTAAGGGATAGAACCCGGAACGAGGTGATCTGACAGAGAACCAAAGTGGTCAACATAGCTCACAGAATAAGCAAGCTGAAGTGGCAATGGGCCGGCCATATTAGCCGTAGAACCGATGACCGTTGCGGTAGACGTGTTATTGAGTGGAGACCGCGAATCGGCAAACGTAATGTAGGACGCCCTCAGGCTAGGTGGAGCGACGATCTTCACAGGCTGGCTGGTAGCAGCTGGGTGAGAGTTGCCGAGAATCGAGCTGAATGGCGAGCAATTGGAGAGGCTTATGTCCAGCAGTGGACTGCTGTATGCTGATGATGATGATGATGAAAGATAAACTCAGGTTTTGATTCTATTGGGACAGGCAAACACTACATAAGTAATGCCCCAAGTGCTTACTATCTTTAACAATTCCTTTGGTTTAATTCAGTCGATTTCCAAAGTTTTCCTAGAAACTAGAAAAAAACACTTTTACAAAAAAAAAAAACCGACTTCCAAAAAAAAAACTACAAAGTGAAAAATAACTTTAATTTCGGAAGTCGGTGTCTTTGGATCTGTATTTTAGTTTTTTGCCACCGACTTCCGAAATTAAAGTTATTTTTCACTTTGTAGTGGATTTTTGTTATAAAGTTTTTTATTTTTCACTTTTTAGAGGGTCGGTTTGTAATTTATCTAAGTTACAATAACCTGATGTCAACTACTCATCATCTTTTACAAAATATTGCTTTTCCCGATGCAGGGAAGTTAATTTTTGAGGAGTTCTCCTAGTACTTTACCATCAGCTGCACTTCACCATATGCATTGTGACGAGCATAAATTGCTTGGCAACCATATTAAAGTAATCGTATCGCAACCCGTGAAATACTTATTATTGAGTAGTTCTGGTGGCCATCTGTGGTCTTCATCATCAGTTACACTTCACCAAATGGTGCTTTCCGAGAGTAAATGCACGAATTACTATAAACATACCCAAATCGCTATAGGTGTGCCTATAATATGTGAAGAGTTCCCTCGATTTCTCCAGAATCCCATCATCACAATGGGACTACTTGGAATTGAAAGTATACACTTTCAAACAAAAAAAGAATTTTCCAATTCGGTCCAGCCGTCTTCGAGTAATCGGGGAAAGTATATATATAAAAAAAAGATTCGGATGAACTGAGAACCTCTTCCCTTTTTGAAGTCGGTTATAAATGTGATTCTATAAAAACTAATTTAACTACGTAGGTAGGCACCTACCTTATTAAAATTAATGGCAATCGATCTCATAACTCGATTTCCATTAATCAAATTCTCTGGCTGTCCCTGAACATCATGCCTGCAAGAGTTAATGATTGCGACACGTAAATTAATCCATCAATTTGCTGTTATCAGCTTACTAGCTGATGATTATGGTTATAATATAATCGGGATTTTGCTGAGGTTTCGTAATTAATGAGCTGTTAATGGCGAAACATACCTTCAGCGTTTATGGAAAGAAACATGTGATTTTCCAAAAGAATA